>JAJJZI010000003.1:2491038-3736557 GCA_024321975.1 Alternaria sp. 'sect. Undifilum'
AAGGCCGACCGCGAAAGGAAGGCGCGCGCCGAGGGAGAGGCAGGTGGCCTCGAGGTCAAGGCAGAGCCTGAGCGCGAATGGATACTGCCCACGAGGCTGCACGAGAAGTGGACGCTGCGCATGCTGGCCCGACTCTTCGATGCCATCACCACGGTCCCGCCTGCAGCAGACTCGCCAGCAGCAGGAGAACGCTCTAACAATCCATGGAGGACAATCAAACGCGTCTTATTGGCGTCGGTAGACACAGACAGTACAGTCGTCTACTACATCGTGCACGATGGCGTCGTCAAGCCTCGTCAGAACTGAGCAAGAGATGAAGCATACTATTATAGAGGACAAGACAAAACACTGCTGGTCTAGTCCACTGACATATCTAGCGTCCACACTCCCTTGCTTTTTCTTCCGCCCTCAATCGCTCGCCACACGCTCCAACTTCCACTACACTCTCTTCGTTGGGCACTGTTCACAAAGACTCAAACTGACATGACTTCCTTTTAGCCCTCACTCGGCCTACGGCTCCTACCACGGCGCAGCTGAGGCCGAAATCGCCAAGACGGAATAAGCTCACACCAGCAAGCACCTACGCATGATCGACCCAAGGCACGCATGCACAAGGGGAAGGGGTTGCTCACTCCATAAAAAAAATTTAGAAGAAAAATTTGTCGCTCCATACCTGTGTTTCTTGGTTGTGAGAATCATAGCACTCAGGAACATGGTTCGATTGCCCGGTTGCCGCGTGTGGTTGTATGTGTGTTTACCCCCATCTTTTCACGGACCGAGGTCTAGATAGCTTCGGGTCATGCCGCCATACGACTTCCAAAGCTTGCAAACACAGTCCATCTCGTGCTCTGGACAGACGGCAGCGGGCGAACGGGTCAGTCGCAATCTGAGGGGGGGGGGAAGCGTTGAACATGTTTCTGAGATGTTCGCTGCAATACACGAGTGGCCAAGTGTACAGCACGAGGTGGTGAAGAAATATGGATAAATCAAGCATTCATATTGTGAGAATGGCATACAGGGATTGCTGGAGAAGAGCGGCCTCCAAGGACAAATGGAATTACGAAGCAGGAAGAATTAGTTATCTCGAATCGGAAAATAGGACATGTGGGTTTAATAGAGGCGCAATGAAGAGCTCATATACCTCGCGTGCGTCCAACGTGTCGTAACGTGTTGAACAGGGTGGGCGCCCCGCAAAACAGCGACCACGGGTCCCGCCGTCAAGCTCGCGAGCCACAGCGCGACTGTCTCCACGGAGACATCCGCGTCATGTGCGAAGGCCTGTATCGTATCGGTTTATACAGCATGTATATGCATGTGCATGTGAGGGCGCCTCGTGACGTCGAATGAGGATAGGCAGCGCAAGGCCCCGGGCGACGATCATTGGCGGCTCAAAGCTTGGGAGGCAGTGCACAGTGCACACTGCTTTGTTATGTCTGATTCATCAGCTCAGCACCCGGTCTCGAAGACTCGAACTGCAAGGATTACCATGTGGGGAAAGGGTAGGAAGGATTGTGTGGCTTGCACCGGCTACCGTGCGGCCAGTGACTCGAGTGGGCCGACGAATTTGATTGTGGTTTAATCGGACCTCGACAGGAGGCAGGCGTGCGAATCGGAAAGGCGTGGCCATGCTTACGTCCCTTGTGCAGGCGACATGGGGAATGCAGCCGTAGTACAGGCGGAGGGTTAGGCCGCAGCAGCCACCTCTTGGGAGGCGTTCATACATCGCCCACCGTCATCGTACCTCGTTTCTTGTCTGTTCCGCCCTGTTGCTCGCTGCTTTTTCGTTCCCGTCACGCGTGCTACTCTCCTCCCCACATACGCAACCTGCGCCTTGATATAGAGACTAGCGCCCCCACTGGTCTCCCAGCAAGGGCTAAGCCTGTAACTTTGGAACTATCCTGTGGAGAAGTCGGAGTTCACCATTTCCCTTCCTCGGCCGGCGTTCCGACCCAAGCACAACCACGTTTGGCCATTTCCGACACTTGAATTCGTCTGCAATGTTGTTTTGGGGTCTGAGACGCAGGCGCATATGACTCACTTTGTTCTAATTTTGAACCTGGTGTAAGACCGACTGCTTCGGCGCTACGCAACAGTACAGAGACGGCAGGCATTCGTCGAGAACATGGCCGACTCTGGCGCAACTGTAACCTCTATAGCCACTCTCTCGCACGCGCGCTTCGACAACGACGATCCCTTGATGTTGGCCGATTACGGCCTGCCTGAACTTCGAGCCTCTCCGAACGCGACCGGGACTAGTCCTACGAACATCACAGGCTCTTTTTCCGACTTCGACATGATATTTGCGCAGAGTCAAGGATTCGGGTCCAATTTTGATGGGGTACAACCGAAGATTGAGTCTGGGTATGCAGGCCACAGAGGCAGTGTTGGCAATATGAGCGAGGAGGGCATGAGTGGTGGCGGGAGTGTGCATCGAACCCGAATGAGTATTGGAGGAAGCCCCGGCCGCGACGGAAACAATACCAGTCCCGAGAGCGGGCCCGCAATGGGTATGCTCGCCATTGGAGACCCCATGGCCGAGGCTTCGGCGTTGGTCATGAAGCTCAGCGGCAACGATAGCACAGACCATTCGACGACATCGCGGAGGAGTAAGGATGACGCGCAAGATCCGCCACTTTGGAGCGAGATGAAGACAAAGGCTGGCAAGGAGAGAAAAAGGCTACCGCTTGCGTGCATCGCATGTCGGAGGAAGAAGATCCGCTGCTCAGGCGAAAAACCAGCCTGCAAACACTGCCTAAGGAGTCGGATACCATGTGTCTACAAGGTCACCACTAGGAAGGCAGCACCAAGAACGGACTACATGGCAATGCTGGACAAAAGGCTGAAGCGCATGGAGGATCGTGTTATCAAATTGATACCGAAAGAAAGCCTACCCTCTGTTGCGAATGTGGGCAGATCCGTCGTTAAGCCCGCTATCCCCGGCGCCCCACCCAAAACACCAGCCACGAAGAAACGCGCCGCAGAAGACGCATTTGGCAACGAATTGGACGACTGGTCGAAAGCAAAAGGCGCAGGTACAGATACAGCCAGCTCGACATCGCGGGGCAAGGAATTAGATGAGAGCAAACTCCTTACAGAAGGAGCGGAAAGCCTACCATCGAAAGAAATACAGGAACATTTGGCTGAGGTGTATTTCGACTATGTGTACGGACAAAGCTATCCTCTCCTCCACAAGCCGAGCTTCATGCGAAGGCTAGCAACTGGAAAGGTTCCCCCAGTGCTAATACTAGCCATGTGCGCTATATCAGCACGTTTTTCGAACCACCCACAACTACGGACAGAGCCATGTTTCTTGCGAGGCGACAACTGGGCTGAGCGGGCACGAGAGATTGCGCTGAAGCGATACGACACACCCAATATTACCATCTTGATTGTCTACCTGCTACTCGGGCTTCATGAGTTCGGTACTTGTCAAGGTGGACGGAGCTGGATGTTTGGTGGCATGGCGCAAAGAATGGCATACGCGCTGCAACTGCACAAGGAGAACGAATACGACCCGCTCGTTAATGAGCCTGACAGAAAACCCTTGAGCACTACTGATCAGGAAATACGGCGGCGGACGATGTGGTCTTGCTTCCTGATGGACCGCTTTAACTCTTCTGGTACCGACCGACCGCTCTTCGTACACGAGCAGTACATTGAAGTGCAATTACCAGTCAAGGAGCATCTGTATATACATGAGATATATGCGCCAACCGAAAACCTAGTAGGCGATGTGCCCAACCCCGTCCCACCTGACAGCGGTCAACTAGTGAATCCGCGCGATAACATGGGCGTTTCGGCGTACACGATACGAGTAGTCTGTATATGGGGTAAACTCGTCAAGTACATGAACTTGGGGGGGAAAGAACGCGAAGCAGAGCCCATGTGGTCATTCGAATCGACCTTCCACGCTATCAAGAAAGAGGCAAAAGAGTTCAGAGCGGCATTGCCTGAAATGCTTGTCTACAATCCCGAGAATCTGAAAAGTCATGCTATTGGCAAGACTGCGAACTCGTTTTTGTATCTTCATATCTTATTGCAACAGATCATGCTGTTCATGCACAGATTCGCGTTACCTTCGACTGCAGGTAGCAGACCACCAAAGGACATGCCACATGACTTCCTCACAGAGTCCGCCCGCTCCGCGCTCGATGCCGCAAATCAGATATCGATGCTCATCAATGAAGCTATGGACCACAACGTCGTCGCACCATTCGCCGGCTACTCAGCCTTCTTCTCCTCCACTGTACATATTCACGGTGTGTTCTCAAAAAACCCGAAGCTGGAAGCGCAATCGAAAAAGTGCTTGGCATATAATGTCAAGTACCTGACGAAGATGAAGAAGTACTGGGGCATGTTCCACTACATTGCAGAAAATCTGAAGGAGCTGTACCGTCAACATGCTGATGCGCAGCTGAAGGGGCCGAGTGCGAGTGGTGACAATAAGAAGAGTAGCATCTTCCAATATGGCGACTGGTTCGACAGATACCCGCACGGTGTTTCGAAAACAGACTACGAAGATGCAGCTGAGTCACATTCGAATGAGCCAGGTACTGATGCCGTTTTGGGACACAAGAGCGATCTGCAGAGTGTACAACAGTTCTTCGCATCTTTATCTCCACCGTCAAAATCCGATCAACAACGCAAGCAAGCGCGCAAGAACAAATCAAAGTCCATCTCAAAACCCGATCTCGCTTCGTCAAACCACCAAGATACCCCACGGCTACAACGGCATAACAGTCAATCTCGGCAAAGTCATGCTGCCCACTTGCAAACGCAACAGCAAATGAACCAACTCAGCATGGCCCCGCAAGACGCAATAGATGCTGCCATCGCCGCTGGCTACGACCCTGTCGCCCTTTTCGCCCAGCAACAGCAACAACATACCTCTCCTCAACAATTCCTCGCCAACTTCACAAGCTCACATCACGCGCACCATCCTTCTCTCCCATTCATCAATACCTCAGCTACAATGATCCACCCCTCGCACGCACACCAAATGGATCCTACGAATCTCTCACCCTTCCCCGATCTAGCCACCGACTTCAACAACGCTTTTTGGAATCTCGAAGCCATGGGTCTGGGCAACGGCGCCAATAACAGCAACGTCAACAACAACAACAACAACAACAATTTCTTCGATCCGATGAGTAGCTACTTTGTGCCATTCAACGTGGAGCCACCACCGCAACATAACATCAGTGATGATGGGGTCTTCGCAGGACAGGGCGCTGAGGCGTATGGCTTTGCGCTTGGGGCGGGGACACCCGTGGATTTGGATATGATGCATGGTGGCGTTGAAGGAGCGAGGATACATAGGTGCAGTGTTAGTGGGGGACGTCCAAGTCTAGGGCAGAGGGGAACGGGCTTGGATTAAAAAGAGGGACGAAGCTACAAAAAAATTATTGGTAGTATGAGATAGCATGGAAAAGGCTAACGCGCTAATGACTTTGGGGTATACCATTTTCGCGAATTTCTCGCAGATAGGAGGCTCTGTATATGGCGACGATGTACCTAGGGAAGGTAATTTTGGGGACATCTCTCGTCCGCGTTTGGGGCGCGAGATTGCATTCGGCTCGTTCGTGGAATACATTGTTCCGCTTTCAGACTTTCGTCTTGTGATTGTTGTATTACGTTCTGTTATGGCCCCAGGCTGAAAACGACGTCCTTGAAAATTACCTGTCTTTATGCTTCGTTTATCTATTCTTTACAACCTCATCCTGTAAAGTCTTATCCTTTACGACCTTGTTCTCCATAACTATAACCTACATTACTGTACTCTTCACAACAGTATCCTTTCTTATCATGTCCTTCCCAACCTTATTCCCTACGATTACATTTATCACACCCCTATCCTTTCCAAATTCTTCCTTTACAACCTCATCTTCTTTGCTTCCAAACTACATGCATATCTTCGACGATACTAAGACCTCTAGCAGTCGCACACTTCGCGATAATCATCGATGGTGAACGTGGGTGGCCGGTTACATCTGCACTCACCTGTCTACCATCATGCCATGTTGATTGGCCCACAATACAATCATAGTACAGGCACCTTCCGATGCCGCAACAGGCAAAATATCCCATGCCGAAACTACCGCCAATGCCACGTATAGAAAGGGTCATTAGGCACCATGTTCTCGTCCTACTGGAGATCTCCCATGTCATTCAGTGACAACACTGGCATGAATCCAGCGGAATTGAATGGACATTCAAGTCTAGATGGATTGTCGGCAATCACTTGCGCTAGGCTGCAGAGACCCCCGCTCATATTTACACACTAGGAGATTTCATTCTTCTCTGCACCAAGGCCCAAAAAAGCACCTGACTCATCGTCATGACCTCGGAGTACATGGCATCGTATGCGATCGTGAGCTTTTCCAAGCCTTTCGTGACGAATACAAGTCAAAGTTCCGAAGGACATTTCAATTGTTCAATACTTGATTGGCACAAAGGATGAGTTTGGTCAAAACGAGACACTCAATTCGTGTACAAGTTGGGATCGACGCCGTCGATCAGTTCTACTTTCATCCTGGCGTACAAGTTGACAGGATAGTGACCGATATGCCACCAGACACCGCCAAGCACTTTAAATGCGACCCTCGCAAACCTGTTCTTATACCTGCTTTAGGTAGCGACTTCCTCATGCATTGCTTCGCTTTGCCAAAGCAACGCGTGCGGGGTGACATCTGTCTCAAGCAAATCCCGAGACGTGTTGGAAAGCGTGCCACACCAGGCACTGATCCAGACTTTGACACTAATTTTGTGGACTGTATTTCGAAGAAGGGCTAGACTTTGAGCGCATTTGCCTGTGGCTACTTTTCGGTGTTGTGTCTGGTGGGACGTCTGGAACCGTATGGGCGATCTGCAAGAGAAGCTCGCAGGATGGTTTCGCGGTCGCAGTTTATATTTTTGGCGGCCAAAAAGCAGTAGGTAGTCGCTGTCTTGCAGCTTCCACTGGCCTCTGGAACAAGATAGAGTGATAACGCTAGCGTGTGATGTAGTTAAAACATGGATGGTCCGCCTGCGAGAGCATAACGAGAATTATTTGATGCTCCATGATTAGAGTAAGCGAGAATCATCTTGAACATGGACAGCAAGGAATAGCTTCCTACAAATCAAGTCGCGTGTGAAGTCAACGTTCGCGCCACCTGCCCCATTCCGGTCGCTCCACTTCACCACCAGCACCTCGACTCATCCCACTTATCAACCATCACAGCCACCTTCAAATTCTCTACATCGACCTCGGATCACGGACACCGTCGCATTTTTTACCAGGTCTTGAGTTTTAGGAACAGGCATTCATGTTTGAAGATCGGTTGTGTTGTTTTGTGAAACGCTAGTGGCGACGGGCCTGCTACATAAGGCACCCGCGGGTGGATCGCAGACACATGATATCGCCTAAAATGATGCTGAACAGGATGGTTGCGAGCAATTGGAAACTTGTGATTCGCGTTGGTGGCTTTGCATGTCCGTATTCCACCGTGTTTGGTCTGACTTGTCATGCATGTAGTGCAGTGTAGAGGAACTCTCTTTGGCGTATTTTGCAAGAACACCATAGTGCGATTGGTGCTGCGGCGAAGCCCTAGTGCGCCGATAACTTATTACAAACAATCACGACCTTCAAGTCTACTGGAGTAGATTTGAGTTTGGCGAGAGTTCTGACAGGTTAAAATCCCGGTGATCATCTTTGGTGAAACATATTTGTTTTTGCACGTTTAGTAGAATGCCACGGTTAAGAGTAAAAGCGTTTCGCGATTTCACCAATTTGGGATATGACTTTCCTCTTTGGCGCCTTTGGATCTCATCCCAAGGCGAGGATGAAACTCTCAGTTAGAACGTTGACACCTCTCAACGCCTGGGAAATCGGTATCCTGCTGGGGCCAAGCGTCGGAGGGAGACGCTTCATCGTAGCCAAGCATGTTTGGCCTTACCGGAAGACCGTCGAAAACGCATCTTGACACAAGAGCTGGCTTGTCTCCAAAAAAAATTCTTGAAATGCCAATGATAAGCTGGATGGAGTGGGCCACTATCATCCCAATGAGAATGCGATGCGAAGTAGATCGTCAGCATGGGATGATGGACGAAATGTATAAGACGTCCTGTTGAAGCCGGCTCTACAATCATCATCAGCTCTCAGTTTCTCGACTTCTCTATTCATACTTCCTTCTTCATTAGCCTGGTGCTTTTCGCTCTTCACCTTCTCTTCACAAATTTTGTATTCTAGTTTACCGGGTTGATCTCGATTTCGCATACGCCATGTACTTCTCACCAGCACTCACCCTCGCCCTTGTGGCTGCTGTTTCTGCTCACGGTGTAGTCACCGAGATCAAGGGCGCCAATGGGGTCACCATGCCAGGCTTGACCATCCAAGACGGCACTCCTCGCGATTGCTCTAGCAAGTAGGTTTAAACACCACCAGTTCCTGATACAAATCACTAACCAATCTTCAAGCGGCTGCGGTTCTCAAGCCGATACTGCTATCATCAGGGATCGTGAAATCGCCAGTGGCAAGGCAGGTCCTCTCGGTCGCACCCAGGGTAACGGCAAGGTCGATGCTGCCGTCATGGTTAGTGCTTTTATGGGTCAGAGTGCCGCGCCTCCCGCGAACAACGGTGCTTCTGGAAGTGTCGGTGTCGAGGACAATATTCAGCAACCTGGCCAGAAGCGTCAATTCCTTAGCGGTCTTCTTGGTGGAGGTGCTGGAGGTGCTGGAGGTGCTGGAGGCGCAGCTGGTGCCACTGGTATCGCTGGGCTGCTCGGTGGAGGCGGCGACAAGGTCAACGGTCCACCAGAGGCACGCGTGGCGGCCGCAGTAGGACAGGGTGCATCGACTGGTCTACCCACATGTGCTGATGACGGTACCGTCACTATGACTATGCGCCAGGTAAGCTGTGAATCCTACTCTTCTACAGCAGTGTCTAATTTGTCATTCTAGATCAACCAGGATGGTGCCGGTCCCTTCACTGCCGACGTCGATGGAACCTCGGGTGATACTGACGAGGCCGCTATGCAGCCCGCTACTGTTACCCAGGACGTTCCCGGCCTCGGTGTCCAGGGCATCTCACTTGCCACCAACACTGAGTTCGCAATGAAGGTACAGATGCCGGCTGGCATGACTTGTGACGCTACCGTCGCTGGTGTCAACAACGTCTGTGTCATGCGCGTCCGCAACAATGCCGCCGCCGGACCCTTTGGTGGATCTGTTGCTTTCACGCAGGGCGCCGCTGCCAGGAAGCGAGCCATTGCCTACAGGCTCAAGAAGCGCATGGAGATTGGTGGCAAGAACTAGGCTGCTCGTCCAAGCAAGCTGGATGGGAATACGACTCTACCTCAATGTTGATAAAGACCTGACCGGTTCAGCGTCAACGATGGATGATGGATTTTGGGTAAATGTGGGTAATGTGTATTGTAGACAATAATAAATGATGACAGATGCATCCTAATGAAAGACGTCCACCTTTGTGACTGAGCCATTTTCAAGCCGTTTCGCTGGAATTCGGACAGCGGGGCTGCCCGATTGTGCCGCCATGAGATGCGCGGAAGTGTGTCGGCTCTGTTTACATTATGAAGTTGTGTAACTACCCATGAGATTATCACATCATCGTGGTTGGTTGCTGTCGTTGGTCGCGATTAGTGAGATTTAAGATAGGTGTTTTCCCGAGAGAAGTGCCGCCCAGGTGAAGGATCGAGAAATCGAGAACCCCACCAAACTAAGCTCAAGGTGAACCAAGCTTATCTCGACTGCTATTCTGCTGCCATACATAATCCAGCTCCCGTGCAGCTATCAGACACAGCAACAATCTCTAAACAGTCCAGAGTTGAGATGTGATGACTGGGGAGTGTCGACGTTATATTACCCACGGGCACAATTTGCAATTATGCCGTAGACACACAGGCCCTCATATCGCGCAATCCGCTCTGAAAATCGCAACATGCATAATCCAATTCTATTCGTCACAGATCAACCGTTCCCACGCCAAGTGAAGGCTAGGAAGTCGCTTATAACGATGGCATCTCTTGTTGAATGCGCCTATCTTCCTGATCATCATCCTTCTGGTTCGGCATGGCCCTCTTCGATTTGAAAGCTCACCCCGAGCACCCGTCGCCCGCGGCAAGCTATAGCGATGATTTCTCACGTATGGATCCTAGTGGCGTCAAGCGAGGTCTCAAAACTCGCCATTTATCAATGATGGCGCTCGCAGGAATTATTGGACCCGGTATACTTGTCGGTACTGGTGGAGCATTAGCAGAAGGAGGCCCAGCTTCTCTGCTCATTGCTTTCAGTGTCATCGGATTCATCGCGTTCAGCATCACGCAGTCCTTGGGAGAAATGACAACATTGTACCCAACCGGTGGTGCTTTCGTTACACTTTCCGAACGATTTGTTGACAAAGCCTTCGGAGTAGCAGTAGGGTGGCAATACTGGCTGGTCTGGGCATGCGTGCTAGCCAACGAGTACAATGTCATCTCCTCGATTATGGTCTTCTGGGGCCCGCAGGTACCTCTATGGGGCTACTTTCTGATCTTCTGGTTCGCGTTTCTAGGCTTTCAGATGTTGGGCGTTGAGTCTTTCGGTGAGGCAGAGTTCTGGCTTGCCCTCATCAAGCTTTTGGGTCTCTGTACCTACTTCATCTTTGCCATCATCTATGCTTCTGGCGGCCTAATCGGGCAGAATGAAGCACTCGGGTTCCGGTATTGGCACGACCCCGGCCCATGGGTGGGTGGCTTCCGTGGAGTAGCTACAGTATTCGTATTTGCTTCGACATTTTACGCTGGCGTTGAGGCGGTTGCAGTGGCTGCTACGGAGACCAGGAACCCTTCGGTAGCCGTACCACTGGCAATCCGACAAGTTATTTGGCGAATCCTCTTCGTATACATTGGAGTTGCCTTCTTCTTTGGGCTCACCTGCCCATCGAATGTAGACGGACTAGCGAATGGAGCCAGCCGTGCACTTAAGAGTCCTATGACCATAGCGCTTCAAAATGCCGGGTGGCAAGGGGGCGTGCATCTTATCAACGCATTCATCTTCATAACAGTTCTGAGCGCCGCAAATTCTTCCATCTACATCGGGTCTCGAACAATACTCTTCATGGCACAAGAGAAAATGGCGCCCGCGTTCTTAGGGAAAATAAATAGCCGCGGAGTACCGATCTACGCGATTATCTTCACGAGCCTGTTCGGTGCGATATCTATGATGAACGTCAGCACCGGAGGAGGCCAAGCGTATTCCTATATCGTCAACCTGTCCGGTGTCTCCACCTTCCTCGTTTGGGGCTCTATCTCCTTCACACACATTCGCTTCCGGAAAGCTTGGAAAGCACAAGGTCGAACTCCCGACATGTTGCCGTTCAAGTCGCTCGCTTATCCATGGAACGCCTACTTTGGAGTATGCGCCAATGTTTTCCTCGCTCTTGTGCAGGGCTGGACAACGCTGAGCCCATTCGATGCAGGGAAATTCGTCGACGCTTACATCATGCTACCGGTATTCGGAGTTATGTTTGTGGGGTACAAGGTTCTCTTTAAGACGAGGTTCAGGAGAAGTCACGAGGTTGATCTTGACGCAGGCATGAGGAAAGACTTGGATACGAAAGACGAATACCTGCAGGGCGATCTACATACCGAGCCGCAGGGAAAGCAAGGCTTTGTACAGAAACTATGGCGGAATTTCTGATTAGTATGGTTAGAGCTTTTAGTTGGCCATGCCACTACGATTGATGTCGAAATTGTTCCATTGAAGTGACTCTGGCTCACGTACGGATAGCTGTAGCCAGGAGAGATGCGTATTAATGGCCGCCTTCTGACAGATGATACTAATCCCTGTCACTTTGAATCTCGGTCGCTCTCACACTGCTGGCCTTTACCAAGGTCCAGATCGCGTTACAGACCTTGCATTCATCGCTGCATACTACACTCTGGTCTAATAATAACGGTTCACAAACGTCCAGTTGGACGGTATTCCGTCCAACCTTCTCGTGCCGTTACGCCCTGAAGGATCGGAAACCCTGTCGCGCCGTCTTCTCATTGGTCATGTTCGATAATGATAGCCGTAGGCTTAAGGCCCGCAGCCATACTGGTAGTCACTTGTAGCCTAGCCATTGAGACGACCGCGCCGCAATGCTGCATAATGTCATGCAGCCTCAAAAACGGCTTGTCAACCACCGATGTCATTTGTGAGTAAAATTCTTCGACTCGACACTTGCTATTTGCTTGCTCGTACACCCTCTCATTGGTCAGATCGAATTTGCCCCAATCGATATGGCGACCGTGTCCAGTAAACCACGCCAACGAGCTTGGAGGCCTAAATCTCGCTAAGGTTGCAAGACGTGCAAGTAAGTCTATACGTCGATGGGCGTGCAAGCTCTTATAATTATACTATGGCCAGCTCTGCATTCGTGGGTAGACTTATTTCCTGCTATTTTTCAAGTTCAAGATCTCGCAACTACCAGATTCAACACTGAAAGTCAACGCGATAACTTAGTTCTAGAGTATTAGTGTAGCATTGCCAGCTGGCTTTTTCAAACTTGGATGCGGAGCGGGACTATCTGATCTTTTCACAATATCGCGTGTTCGGTGGCCTTTTGCTGATCTGTATAGAATTCGCAAAGTCAAATGTGATGAGGAGAAACCGCACTGCAGACGATGTACGTCTACAGGCCGTACATGCGATGGCTACGATCCGACCTTCAGACCTGCGCAACCATCAACAGCCTCACCGCCAGTCTCGATACGAGGCTCGCCTCAATCTGGATCAAGCTGGGGCCTAACGCGGCCAGGGTCGCCCGTGTTCATTGCTCCAGCCATGCACCTCAACAGCAAAGAGGAACGGGAGAGCTTTGAATTCTTCACTTCCTACGCTGTATCGAACTTATGCGGATTTCTTGATTCGCCTTTCTGGCAACGAGAATTACTTCAGGCAGCCCATCACGAAACAGCGATTCGACACTGCATCATTGCTCTGGGCGCGATGTATCGACGCTTTTCCGAAGGTAGCGGCTCGCATCTACCCGAGACAGCCATGTTGGATAAGTATTTACAGTTTGCTCTACGACAATCAAATCAAGCAATACAAGACCTGTTGAAGAAACAGAAGCTGAGCGACAAGGTAGCTAGAACGGACAAGGTCACCCTTATGACCTGTGCGATCCTATTTACCAGCATGTGTTGTCTTCAAGGCTACCAACGGGACGCAATTGAGCATGTACGCAGCGGTATCCGGATTCTGAACGAAGCGGATGAAGAAGAAGAAGAAGAGGAAGAGAAAGGCGATCATCCGATAGAACTGGAGTCATTGCGCGCTATCTTTGTGGGATTCGATACGCAGATCAGAGCGATAATGCCGACACATCTATCGCGTAGCTGGGTTAGAAAGCCCAAGGCTAAAACATTAAGCACTTCACCAACGCGTACCTTGAGTATGCCTGCACTGCATGCGATGCTAGGGCATACACAGAGCTTGCTGAACAGCATCCATGCAGTCAACCAAAAGACCAAGTTGCGGCCGGCCAATGAAGTTGACGAGGTATACACCGAATACACCGAACTCATCATGCGTTTCCACCAGGGTGCGACAGTCATGGAGCACCTCTGGAAACAAGCACCTGATTTTGGCGAAGAGTTTCTCCAGGCTCTCATCGCCGTGGAGTTGACGCAGGCCCAGGTGGAGTACCTTTTGCGCGATCCTAGGTCGGACCTGATTGTAAAATTCCCCTGTTTAAACAACTTCAAGACTGCTCAATGGCCTTTCAAGGAGCCGTTTGATAACGCCGCGCATTCTTCACGCATCTTCGACCTCGCCGCCAAACTCCTACCACTATCAGGTGTCCAAACGCCGATATTCCAGACCCTAATGGGACCTACATCGGCGCTTTGGCTCATAGCAGTCCGCGCACCCTGGTCCTGTCAAGCACTACGCAAACGCGCTGTAAGACTCATGCTAAGTCATCCACGAAGAGAAGGATTTTGGGACGGTATGCTTGCAGGCCAGATTGCGGAAGAAGCTTTGCGGTTGGAACAAGAACGCGCACGAGCAGATTTGGGTTTACTCGACCAAGATGTGCATCATGATATAGAAGTGCCTGAACATCGACGCATCATTGCGTTCTACCCGACTTATCTAGAGGACAGTGACCGTACGGTCAAAGTCGAGTTTTCGGATGCGCGAGACATTGCTATAGGTATTCCGGGTTCTGTCCGATGGATCAGCTGGTAGTCATGCAACATGGTCGATACTACCTTTTTCGTCTTGTACTCCAACGGCAGCATCTCGACGATCACAATTGGATCGTCATGCGCAAGGGCACTTCTCCCACCGACATGGGCCACGGCTCGATAACTGCGACTTATCGCAGGCGGATGATGGACGTGCCACAAACGAATGATCTAAAATGCATCATAGCATTCAAACATCATGTACTGGTTTTGCAGCTAGGTGGAAGGAAAATGAAATGGCTCTTGCTTAATGACACTACTACAATTAAGGATCAAAATATCGTTCACCGTTACAAAAAGATAGTACATGATTGATATGGACTAGCTCGCTAAAACTACATTAGAACAGAAGAAGAGTTCCAGGTTTGAAAGGAGATATTTTAGTCCCTTCAAACTATACACATGTGCCGTTGAAACTCCCGATCAGGCGCATATAAGGATTTCGGGTGGAAATTATCATACGTATAACGTCATGTAATCATTGACCAGTGCAAATAGGCATCTCAGTCCGCTCCAAACTCCCTCCTTCCCCTTCAATCGCAACTAAATCACAATCTTAAGACTCGTCCTCCCCCATCAAAAAAGCATCCAAATCGCTCGTACCCAATCTAGCACCTGCCCTCCTCACAGTCCCCGGCCCACCCCTCCCTCCAAAATGGCCCTTCTTCCAATTCACCCAACTCGTACTCACAATTCTGGTCTCCGGTTTCGGTCTTGCTGTCAACTTGAGTCCTGTCCCAAGGCTACCCCTCAGAACCTTCATGTCGATCTTACCGCCATGGATACTGCGAAGGATGTGTGAGACGGGACTGTTGTCATCACCCCAGACGTTGCCGTAGGAATTTTCGCCAGGGAAGAAGATGCGTGTTGTGAGTTTTGTGAGAGGGGTTATGTGTTTCGGGAACAGTGTAGAGATCATGTGGGCGAGGGCCGCTGGGGCTTCGGTCAGTGTGGATGCGGAGAAGGCTGGGAAGGTGCTTGGTATGCTATTTGTGTGTCGGGATTCGCAAGAGAGGGGAGCCTCGAGGCGGAGGCGTGGACGCGAGGAGTTGATCGAGACGCCGTGATGCGCTGTTCGTCTCGAGGAGTTACTGGAGAGGCGTGTGAAGCTTGTTGTTGGCCCTGAGGCTGGAGTGTTGAAGGATGGTGCTGCGAAACTACTGGCTGGCGTTAAGCGTTCGTCATCGCTTATCTCAAGATCTAGAGGACTGAGCCGATTTGCTTCCTGAGGGGTGTAGTACCCAGAAATGTATACTCTTCGCGCTTGTTTCAATAAATAAGGATATTGGTTCTTCAACACCAAGACACCGTATGGATAAGACACGTATAGTGACAGTCCTTCCTTATCTTCTCCGTCGTCATGAACGACACCGTCGGCATCAATGGTCGAATGCGCCCGCGCAACATGTCTTCGCCTCCGCATACAATCAGTCAACTCGTCATTGATCAATCGAGAAGTCAACAACAGCGCGACCTGAGCGGGGAAGCCTAGCCTCTCGCCCTCAATATCTTCCATGTGTCCGTTATCAAAGGCAATCGTTGGCGGCTTCGCGACTGAGAGGAGAGACACATCGTGATGGCGCCGTGCCAGCGGCGCGAGATCGAGCGGTAGACCGGGGATTTCGATTTTGCGAGCGCGATCCTGTATCCTGCTGCCAAAGCATGTAGTGTAGCCAGCACTAATCGTAATCGCGTGTGGCTCAGCGAGAAGGTAATCGTAAATTTGGCATCGTATCTCCGTGGGTAGAGACGAGAAGCTGCAATAACTGCTCTCTGGCATGCTCATGATGTAGTCGTAGACAATGTCTGGTAATGAATGTTTTCCGAAATTACAATTCTTCAGCAGGATTTATTGCAGTAAGGGTTTACCGAGAGCATAAACAAAGTGTCGAGCAACGTGTTGTTGTAAGGTTGGGTGGGATGGGTGGGATATCAACGAATCATGGATGTGGGGTGTAGAGCGGTGAAACAAACAGATGCCCTGCATGAGCGAGTCACGCGACGAAGCTGGTCACTGCTCAGGGCAACATGTCACAAAAGTCCAATCACGATTTTGCAAACGTATGTTTGTTTACGCCAAGATGTATGCAGTTATGACTCCTCCATTACGGTATGGCAGTCCCTTGGAGCTAATCGTCTTCACTAACTATCCTCCGCTCTTTGTTGCTCAGCCAACTTCTGCGCTTGTTCCCACTGCATCGCAAACTCTCGCAGTTGACCTTCTCCGCCACTACTTGCATCTACTACGTCCTTGGGGAGCTTATGTGCACTGTACTGTGGAGTCGAGAAGCCGTATGCCTCTGGATCGTCTCTCCTTACGAGGCGGAACTCTGGCTGCCATAGTTCCTCAATGTCATCCTCATCGGTATCTTCGTCTTCGTTATCACTACTTGCCTGAACTGGCTTGCCCTTTTCTCCCGGCTGCAAGATCTTCAGGCGCACAGTTGTTTCCTCAAATGAAGGTGCTTCAGGTATCTCCATAGTGAGGAGTTCCATCCAAGAGAAAATCAGAGGATCAGTCCGCACAGCCCACGGGTTGAAGTCGACTACCCAAACCTTGTCGTGCGGTGGCGGGACGTATACGTCGAAGGTAAAGTTGGGATCGGGGAATGTGTCGCGCAGTTTTGCGTCGAAGAAGTCTTGGATGCGATCGCGCAGCTTGTCCTGCATGTTGAACAAGAAGTCAAAGTGGTTTAGATCCCTCTGGCACAGGGCGATCAACCGTCGATTCCGCACAAAGCATCGGAACTCGACACTAGGATTGAGCGTTATCCACTTCCTTAAGACAAGGTGGTACTGAATCTCCGGGTCTGGTGTCGTAGATTGGTCGGCTGTGTCGTCGAAGGCGTGCATCAGATCGTGGGTTATGAAATCGCTGCTCTTCAGCAGTAAGTAGATGTCATTTGGTGTTCGACATTCCATACTGTTCGTTGCGGCTATCCAGGTCGCATCTTTAGGCGCACTCCAGTTCAACTTGGGTGCGACTTTGCCGCCCAGCTCTTCGATAGTTCGCTCGATCGCCTCGTGAGTGTCGCGCCAGTTGGCGCTGGGGTCTGGGCTTTCATCTTCATCATCGTCGTTGTTGTCGGCGCCTGAGAAGATGCCGCTGTCGTTGTCTGACCATGAAGGGTTATTGGTCTCGTCGGGGGGTAGGATGATGCCGTCTGAACGGAGGTAGTCGAGGAAGGCAGACGGGAGGGGAACAAGGCGCGCCTTTGGTGTTACTGCGCGGTATCTATTGAAATTAGAATGAACCCAAACTATCAGCATATATCAAAACCAACCTGGGATGCCACTTGTGGTATGAGCAGTTCAATATGTGCTCTTTGGTGACTGGTGGGAAAGGCAGCTCCATATACCCCACCTCTACCGGTGCAGAGGCGGCGGTATTGTCGCTTGTGGCGTCATGCGTGCTCATGGTGGTTGGTGCAGGCGTGGGGAGGGACGAGAGAGGAACGTATGAAGATGAGTATCGCAAAGTAGTGACTCCATCTCTGCGTGAGTCTTTGCTGTACCAAAGGAAAGTTTTGGTGGGGCAAGCGATTCGATCGTTGCGCTTGGGCCTCACCTCCGAGAGCTCTCCGCAAACCAGCCCGTATGCTTCATCACTCTTGCTGGGAACACTCCCCAACCCAACACCCATCTCCACGATCCCCCTAGCTACACATCATGGCCGACAACGTAGGCCTCACTACGCCGAGAGGTAGCGGTACCTCGGGCTACGTCCAGAAAAACCGATCTCTCCTTCGACCACGCGACAAGATTCAGCCGTACCCTAAAGATTGGGAATCTGCGAAACACCGCCCCAGACAAGCAGACGCCGAGATCCTCGAACACGAAGCAAAGCGCAACATTGAAGTCAAGGTCCTTGAGTTGCGCGATAAGCTTGAGGATGAGGGTGTCGACGAAGACGAAATCGATGATCAATGTGAAGGCCTACGTCGCAAGCTAGATCAAGAGCGAAAAGACGGCAAAGATGTCGGTCCAAACGCGAAGCGCTTCAAGTCGCACCAAGTCCACGACCTCGCCAAAGCAAAAGCGGAAGAGAGCGAGAGACTGCGAAAGGCACTGGGCATCAGTGAAGACTACGAAGAAGGAAGTCACTGGAGGAAGCAAGAAGAGAGGATGCGTGACAGCCTAGCTAAGAGGGAGGCCGAAGACGAGGAGAGGACAGCGAGGGCTGAGGAAGCCAGGCGGTACAAAAAGGACGACTCGGACTGAGGGCCGGCGAGTCGGTTGTCTGGCGTGGTGGACATTCTGCTACCCACGGCTAGCTGCCACTGTGCATCGCTTCTGGAGGCATGACGAGGATGCCCGTAGAGACCAGAGCAAGACCCGAATCACGGTCTTTGGCGTACTTGTGACACAGCTCTCTCTCTCTAGTACGAAAGACTGCAACTGTCGATTGCTGGTGCGTGAGCTTCAGGCACAGGCACAGACAGGAGGTCAGCTTCGTCCTCTAGCTCACAGTCTTGTTCCTTGGACTGACATGAACAGACGATTTTCAACCGAGCATCCAAGTGCGTCCATGTCTTGCTGACTATTGGTTCTAATGCAGGAACCATTTTACACACCATGTCAATTGACTTGACTTGACTAAATCCGTGACCGTCTCACTCCACTGATGCGCCCCTGGGATGATGCGCGGCATGAGAGCGAGTCGCTAGTCGTGCAGTGGCGGGCGACAGGCCCAGTCAAGAGAAAGGCAGCGCGATTCGTCTTGATCCCACCCCGTCCCCTCTCTGCCGTGAAGGAGCAATACCAACATACTGTGTAGCATGCATGCATATCGCAATCACCATAGCTGAATGAGGGGCACTGTTCCAGGTTGGCATTTCTTATCGGCTTGGGTGTTTGCCCCCGGGCGGTCCAGGTGTCAGCCCACGTGGGGCACCTGAATGGCCAGTTTTTGACGCTCACGCCAAGCCTTCACCACGACTGGGGTCATGCCGTGCAACTTGGCCCTCAAATGCTGCACGCCCGTCTTTTCCATTAACGCCAACGTCAAGGCTCTTGAAATGCCTCGTCGTCACAGATGCGGGCGTCGCATATTCTGAATCTCCTCGGGCAGCCGTAGCGTACCGCATGCGATAGTCTTCTCCCCCAATTGGCCCATTCTTCAACACCAGCGCTCCGGTATCGTGGACGTATATACCAGGCCTCTCCGCATTTGCGGGCTAGCTGTTGCCCCCCCGTAACACCACCACCGCACGTTACGTGCTCCGACTGTCGCCATGGTCCGGCCACTTGCTGTCATTCGGGAAACATGGAATATATACACGTCTGTCGAACGTCGGAACATCGCCATGTACATCGCCGGCATAATGATGTACAAGTTCGGACTCGAGGCGTTCAACGGATCCATCATTGCGCTGGCGACCAACCGATACGATGAGCTCCAGAAGAAGGCGAATATTTCCATCACGTTCCAGCGCGTGGGCGTGTTGACGGGCCTGAACCAGGCCTTTCAGTGTGTTGGATCCATTTTAATCGCGCCACTCATCAAGAGATATCCGACCAAGAACGTCCTGGCTTGCGCAGTGCTCATCTTCGCCTTGATGAGCAGTGTTTTGCTCATTTTGGATGCTGCAACGGGCGGCAGATTGGCACCGCGCGGATGGCCAAGGGATGACTTTAGCTACTATGGTGACTACAACACAGACGCCATGATACCCATCTGTAAGTTCATCCTTGCACATCACCCAAGGACCGTTCTCCGTGTTTGCTGACAGTCACTAGACTGCGTGTGTGGCATAGTTTACGGCATGGTCGAACTGATCCGACGAGTTATTCCGCGAGATCTCGTCGGCGGCAACATTCAGAAGCTTCGACGAATGGACTCTTTAGTTCACATCTTCTACGAGATTAGCGGTACTGCTGGCGCATTCTGCACAGCACTTGCGCTTATTCCCCGCTTTGGCAACAACTTCAGCTTCATCATCACCCCCATCTTCTTCGCCGCCGCATCGATACTCTGGTATTTCATCCAAGAAGCTAGCATACCGAAGGAGAGTAGGTCTCTGATCTTGGAAAGCCAGCCGACCTACGTCAAAGCTGTAATAGGCGGCTTCTACCTCTTCTTCGAGTCAGTTGGAACTGGTGCTAAGATCATCTTTACACACCGCAAGTTTATCTGGTTGCTACCCGGGTATGCCGTTGCACTATACGCGCACCGATACCTCGAGAATGCCATTGCGCCCGCAGTAGCACGACGCTACCTTGGAAACTCGGCCTGGTCACAGATTATGGTGGGAGGTTCAAACTTTGGCGAGCTTCTAGGAGCTCTGTTCGTGTTCATGTTCACGAACTTGGTGCACACGCCAATACCATGGCTGCGGCTAGACGCGCTGGCCTTGCTGGTAGTCTGGTACCTGCCGTACTGGTACCCGCCCAAAAACGACGTTGCCCAAGCTTGGATCGTAGGAGCCACGTTTCTCCCCATTAGTTTTGGGTGGGCTGCTGGCGACGTATCGCTTGCGGCATATATCCAGGCATCGCTAGCGCGCATCGAATCGAAGACACAAAACGTGTCTGCACTCGGAGCCGTCATGGCGTTCCTATACAGCACATACATTGTCACGTACGCGATCGCATCCGTGTGCCTCGGAACATACATCGACCACGTTTCGGATCGGCACAATGACCAGATTCATGGAGCTATTTTCAATGTGGCTGCTATACAGTTCACCATCATCTCTGTGCTGGTCATGACAAGTACATTTGTGCCAAAGGGCGCCTTTTCACTGAATCCAAAGATGCTGAATGACGAAGACTTGGATACCGATCTGGAGGACGAAGACTTGGAGTACGTGCCTGGAGTGCACGCCAAGGGCAAACAGAGTTACGAAAGCCACGACATGGTCAGCAGAGCGAATAGCGCAGATTAGTGATGCGTTGCGGTGCTGTAGATGCACTGTATAGCGAATTGTGACTTTTCAACTTGAATGCGAGAGGGCAATCAATGTCTGTTCAACGGCATACAATAGAAATCCATACCAGTACCCACACACGCAGATGCCATCATGTCCCACTAGATCCGATGAGCTGCCCCTGTAGAGTACCTCTCGCCCCGGGTAGACATCAATCAAGGTAATCAAGGCTACTTTTAGACCAACGGTATCGTGGGCCGGCAAAAGCCGAGACCGCATTTCATTTGGCATGGTGAATGTCCAACACGTGTCCTCGTCTGCAGCGCTCATTGATCCGGGGCAACCATGGGTAAGCTGTGGGCTGTTTCGCAGGCGACGCCGAAAATAGAAGGTGACCTCTGCGAGCTCCGTCGCGCTACCATGGAGTAGCTTCCGTAGCGGAGGCTCGACTCTGCCACGGAAGGGCATGCCACTGGATGGCCCTCTTGAGCAGCAAAGCGCGGCCACCAAGCACCCGGCACTCCGGGCTTGAGACAGGGGCGCTCTGCCATGCGTCGATGCGCCAAGCCCATGTGCTCGCGGGGCGCGGTTTGGTTGGCTCGACCACGCCTTCACGCACCTCCAGGTCCGCAACAACACCGCATCTCTGGGCTCCGCCAAGCAAAAGCTTCGCGCGCAGTCCCTCGCGCTGCAGGGCAAGCATGAGCGGAATCTGTTCCAGATCGCGCGTCCACCACGCCCGCCTGCGACCGCTGCGCTCGACCCATGGATGAGGCCGAACTCGACGGCTCACGCTCAAGCTCTCTACCCGCCTGCGACCACGGCTGCGCAAGCACAACTCTGTTCATCAAGCTCACGGTCCCCAGAGTCCTGGTTCCGTCACTTCCTTATTTTCGCACGGGCTTCTTGTTGGCGGCGTGCTGAATACGCGGTCCGGTCGTTGTTCTTGTCGCCTCTTGTGTGCGTGGCTCAGTCTGACATATTCAGCCCGCGTTGGGCACACCTTTCCTGCTTGACTACCGCTACTACTGCCACACTCCTACCTGCTGGATACTCCCACAACATCTCAAACAGTGCCAAAGGTCTGGTGCTGCGACTCGATGAATCATGCAGCCATATCCACAGCCGAATGGACTGCCCAATAACGACAGAAATGAGGGCCGGGGCCCGTTGAGTAGAACATGGCCACAGCTGTTCAAAAAGAGGAGGAGATATAGTCCGGTTAGAGAGAGCGCTCAGCAGCAGCAGCAGCAGCAGCAGCAACAACAGCAACAACAACAGCAACTACAACAGCAACTACAACAGCAACTACAACAGCAACTACAACAACAACAACAACAACAACAACAACAACAACAACAACAACAACAACAACTACAACAACAGCAACAGCAACAAATACAGCACATACAGCACGCGCAAGCACAGCCACCACCGCAAATACAATCCCAACAGCAGCCGGTGCAGTTGCCGATACATCCTATTCGTCCATTGAGGTCACCATCAGTAACATCGCAATCCATCACATCACCAACTGTATCATCATTAAGGTCTCCGTCAATAACAGCAGACACTGCCAGTACGATATCTTCAATATCACATGCATCATCAGCACCACCGAACAAAGTCGCCATCGCGAGGAGGGGTAGTAGTATTGTACCGGCTGACAGCAATGGTATGCCTCTTACTCTCTTTCGATCCTTTGTCATCAAGTCCCGTGACCCATCATTATCAACCAAGCTCAACCACGCCAACATGCACAGAACACTAACCTGCAACAGGAGCCGGCGGCGTAACAACCCCCCAAGCAGACCTTTTGGCCTCGAAATCAAACTACGAACTAATCTCCTCTGGCCAGCACCTGGAAATGGGTCTGCACTTCAGCACCGCCATGGCCACAGGCGTAATGATGAAGCGCGCCACACACCGCGCCGCAGAACAGGCCCGCCGCGACAGGATGAAAAACGCAATGGTGGACCTAGCAGAGTTCCTGCTCGACGGCGAAGTGACCTTTGGAAGCGGCACTACGTGTTTTGTCGTCATGAGAGGCAAGGACGGCGAAGACGGGAGCGAGAAAACGACGACAGACGATGCTAGCCATGGGAAGAATGGGAAAGGCGCATCACCTGGCGGTTCTGTGCCTGGAGAAAAAAAGACGGTCAACAAAGCGAGGCTGATTGAAATGGCGCTGGAGAAGATGAAGGCGCAAGAGAAAGAGATTGAGTTGTTGAGGAAGGAAATCGAGGATTTGAGAACCGAAGATAGGATGGATGTGTCGTAAATCAACATTCGAAAGGGGGGAGGGGGGTTGGATTGGGGAAGCCGGATTTGAGCTTTTTCTTTTTCTTCTTCTTCTTCTTCTTCTTCTTCTTCTTCTTCTTCTTCTTCTTCTTCTTCTTCTTCTTCTTCTTCATCTTCATCATCATCATCATCATTTTTGAGATATCCATCATACACGGCGTTGACCATTTTCGGGCACATGTTTCTAGACCAACATAGCTTGATTAGCATATACGTAACGACAGCACTCGCTGAATTGCATACATGGTGTTGGCGTCAGGGGGACAGCTATAGCACATAGCAGCTCTACAACTCGACATTCTCAAAAGCATCAAAGACCAATAGACGTAACTTGCAACTACCTTGCACCGGGACCCTTATTTTTGGCGTTCAAACTAAGTCGAGTTTCCCCACGCGGCACGTACCTGAAGTTTTGCGGCCCGTTGAACCTCGTTTGGGTCCCCCAGTTTTTTTTTTGTTCCTTCTTCTTTTCTTCCGACGCTCTCTACAGCTCCGCGGACCGTTGGATGGAAAAACGCCACTTTTTTTTTAATATTAAATATCACTCTCTGTTTGATTAAGAGAGTATAACGACTTTGATTAAGACAGTACCCAGACACAAGCTAAGCTAAGCTAGCAGCGCGAAGAGCAAGTACGTCTTCTTCGCATAGTCCGCTGCGTTCTTCCTCAGCCTCTTCACCGCGGCTTCATCCAGATCAACCATGTGTGCTGTCTTAGCTAGCCCTGTGACCTTGTCGTCATCTTCGCCTGCGTTACCGACGAAGCGCTGGATGTATAGGAGATCGAAAAGCAGTTGTTTAACCATCTGCTCCCTTGCCTCTTTGTGGTTCGGCGATGATGCGACAACTTCTGGTTTATCCACATCACTCGTCGTTGTCGCCTCTTCGTCTTCCTCTTCGTCTTCGTTTGTGTTCTCAGCAGGGAGCTTCTGCTCCTTGGTATGCGCGTCAATGGCGTCGAGATGCTCTTGAACCGTTTCAACTACCTTGTCAGCCACCCCGGTTTTCAGCACGTGAACACTGCCAGGCGCCCAGAGATCACTGCCAAGGTCTCCCATATTCTTGTTCAGCTCCCGCAGGAACCTAAACGCGCTGGGTGATGGCTGGCTTGGTAATGGTGGATGTCCTTCCCATAGAATATGGCTGTTCGTTTTCACTTTGAGCGATCCTGAAAACGATGCCTTGTATGCCTCTATAGTTGGTTGAGTGACGCACAAAGCCAGCGTAGTATGCAGAGGTTGGAGGATGGCCGAAGTGAAGGGCGACGCGAGAGGTGTTGCCTTATCTTGGAGCCGTAACCGCGGTATCCGATCGTCGATTTCCCTGACTACGCGAAGCATAAAGGTTGCCTTTTGTGTTGACTGTTCGCCATCAGATTTCTTGACGATAGCATTGAAGCTCCGACTTAGGTTCTGCATGGCTTCGCTCAGAGCTTCTTGGGTGGCTTCTTCGAGCAACTTCGGATCGTCGTTGCTAAGCAGCGCTTGTTTTGAATCCCCAAGCTCATCGTCGGATTCGTCATCGACATTGTCTGCAAAGGTATCATCCCATCGTGCTTCCTTCATGCTCTTGACAATGCCCTTGACTTCCAAGACAGACTCCATCCACTTGTCAAAGGCAGATGTGACACTGGCAACCGACTCATCACGCCCCTGGTAGGTGTTCAGTATAGTGGATTTGAAGGTTTGCGCACCATTACTCAGATCTGACGCCTTGGTAGTCGTGTTCCAGAGTGAGCCCGCCACAGCTTTGTCTGACGAAGCCACTGTATCCAGCCGATTCACAAGCTCGGTAACGACATCTTGTAGCTCATGTGTACGCGATCGCACTATACCCTCAAGCTTGCCATTCATCGTGTCTCGTAGATCATCGAGAACGTTGGCTGACTTGACACCTGCCATTCGCGAACCAGACAGGATCCAAGTCTCAATCAGCTCTTGTCTCAAGTCCGCAACCTCCTTGAGTCGGTCTTCTGCCTTTAACGCTTTCTGTATACCCTCAAGAAAAGTGGCGATAGCTTCTTTTGACCAACGGTGCAGTATTCGCTCTGCTTCCGGCCGCTGCAGCTCGTCGTGTCGCGGCCATGGTGTGTAGTTCCGGGCCTCATCGCCTAGCCATCGGTCGTGTACATCTAGATTCAGCTCGTGGAGACGGCGAACCTCGGGGTCTTGGATTAATGGGTGCGCCTTCAGCTTTCCCAGGGCCTCTGCTAAGCGCCGCGGAAAGATGGTTTGTGTATCAAGACATGTCTGGATGCATAGCTTGAGCGCACTAATGCCATGCTTCGCAAGCTCATCGCCTCCTGCCCTAAGCTCGCTGTTCATCTTGTCCAACCGCATCTTGTGAAAATGGTGTAACACATCGGTCGGTGTGGAGCTCGTCGCAAGCGCATACGCACACATGCTTTCGACCAGACTCGCTGTCTCGCCGATTGTATTCGAGAGGCGCTTGTCAATCCTTCTGAGAAGCTTCCTCCGTACCGACAGCAGTCTCTCCCACAGCTGATCGACGATTGGCGCCTTGTTGTCGAACTGGCTGAGCGACTTGTGGAGTAGTCTCGAAACGACCAGGATTTTTGCAATGAGCAGGTATGATCCTTCTCTTTTCATGAGGCGCGTCATGACCACAGGCGCATTGCGCATGACCGAGAGCTGGGATGCGAAAGTATAGCGCTCCGCATCTATTGCCCGTCAACCCACTATCCCTTCCCAATGCATCGATGTAGACTGACCACGACTTCGTGTATGCGTATCCATCTTGCCCGCGTTGTTTGTTGTCTTCTCCATGCCTCGCGAGTTGCAACTCTGCCCTACTCTTGTAAGCCTACTTTCAACCTGCCCCATGCGCACTTCCATGTCGATGATCGTTTCGGCTGTGTCGAGGAGACTGCGATAGCTCGCCCTGTATTTCCATCAGCCTCTTCATGCTCCACTCCCAGTCTAATCCGGCATTCCATACCCCACGAGCGACCGCAGCTTCTCTCGATTCTCGTCGGCATTGTTGCGGAGCTGTTGTTCGAGCTTACGAACGACGGGAATAGGGTATTGGAACGCGTCTTCCCATGTCTGGAAGGTTCGTGGGTCCGGTGTGTCGGTCGTCATCGCCGTTGCGCCCAGAAAATCGCGCGTTGGCGTCGTGATACTACATCTACAGGTTAACGGCGATGCTACGTTTCCCCACCAACCATGTGCTTAGTCATCGCACCTACCTATCGTGCACTCTCCATCTTAGGCGAGCATTCGCCCTGTGACAATAGTACTTTTTTTTACTCTACAATTTGGATTGAAAGGACTTCTTGTCTAAAGCAATTGATGGTGTAGGTGTTGAGACCAGGAATATCTATCTCCATCTCTAAACATGGTATCAAAGGTTAAGCTGCAACCACTCCGACCCTACAAACTCCTGTCCAACAAATCATTCTACTTCCGTAATATCATCGCCCTCACCAGTAGCGTTTCTCCTTCTAAGCTCGCGTTCTACTGCCCTCAACATGATCTGCGCATCGTCAAGCGTCAATTCCTCCCCGCCCCTCATACTCGCCAGCAACTCTGCAAACTCTGGGTCATCAGGCTCGATGATCTCAACCCTTCTGCCTTTTGACTTCGGCTTCGGTGGCGGCAAAGGCATGAACGTTCTGTTTGTGCTGCCGAACTTGGCAATCATCTCTTCAAATTCGCCTTGTGGGGTGCTTTGGCTGGTCACTGCCCCTCCAGCGCCGACACGCCAGACGTCTCCTTTGTCATCGCCTTCGTCGTCGATCTTGATAGCGGTGCGTATTACGACGTTGAAGTCGCCGCCGCCTCCGACGTCGAGATAACCCAACACGCCTGAGTATATTCCTCGTCTTACGCCATCTTCTACATCTTGAAGAATCTCGCAAGACCGCTTCTTGGGTGCGCCAGTCATGCTACCTGGTGGCAGACTCTCGACGAAAGCATCGAATCCTAGGTAAGGGACGGATTGCTTGGTGGGCTTTTTGGAAGCGTACTCCACTGGGTCTTCCCAATCTTCCGCGGTGGTGGGTTTGTAGATTCCGCTAGGTACTGCGTCGACGACAGAAACTAGTTGCCAGAGCGTTTCGTATTCTTCAACTTCCATCAGCTGACTTACTCTGACGTTTTCGGAGCCGTAGACGCCATGAAGCTGGTGGCGGGTAAGGTCCACGATCATGAGATTTTCTGCGCGCTCTTTCGATGATGAGAGGATGGCATGGGCCATCTCAGCAGTCATGCCGGGTTTCTTTTGTACTGTTCCCTTTATTGGTCGGCACTGTGCAGTCTGCGACCGGTCCCAGCTAATATATCGCTCTGGCGAGGAGCACAGTATATGTACATTATGTATCCTCATGTAGGCGCTGAAAGGCGCAGGATTTTGACTAGCCAGGCGCTTGTAGAGATTCCAGGAGTGTTCATTGTCCTCCGAGTGCGAGATTCTGCACGCCGTTGGCTTTCGAGCGCGAACCTCGTTGCGGGTCGTGAGGCACAACTCGTAGCTTTGTCCGTCTGCTATTGCATTCTGGCATGCACTAACTTTCTCGCAGTATTCCTTTTCGCCAGCTGTGAGCTGGACACATGAATCGATATACTGGTGCATCGTGCCATGCGCTTCAAATGGGTCCGTCTGCCTCATTGCTGCAGAATTTGGCGAAGTTTCACGCGACTTGAATCCTGCGTGCTCATACAATCTCTCCGTTGTGTCGATAACCCAGTCTTGGTCGTTAGCACCGCGAATACTCTGGACATAGATCTTCTTAACCTGATGGTCAAAGACAATACTTCGCGTTATATAAGCGAAGCAGATGTCCGGATACGAAGCTTCTTTGTGACGACAGACGTTGATCATCTCTAAGCCAGCCTCGTATGATGCATAGCCCATGAGACCTCCCCAGAAAGGAGCCCATGTCGAGCCCTGTGGTGGTGTTGAGGGCTGAAGGCTCTTCATGACCTCTCTCACATATGGCCACGGATCAGCCACTGTCCAATCAGTATGCACTTGGTCCTTGCCGTCTCTGAGTTCCATTCTTCGAGTGCCAGCGTAGTAATGTAGGCGTAGAGTTTCCTCGGGTATGACAATACCTATGATGCTGTACCTGCCTGTCCCAACGGCCATGGGTACCAGATTCGATTGCAGTCCAGACTCCAACACTATGGCCTCGCCTCTTGTTAACTCGAACAGCTCACAGGCATCCGAAACTGTAAGTCTTCCGCTTCCTGTAGTTGCACAATGCACGATGCTCGGCGGCAGATCTGGTAACAACTGTCCGTCTCCGTGTGCGATAAGCGAAGCCAGCTCGAACGGTGTGATTGTGTCACTATCAAGCTTTGCAACAAAGTCCGTGTAAGAGCGTTTACTTTGTTTGCCTATGTCGTGGACGCCCAACTCACGTCGGAAATCGTCGGCAGTCATTGGCGAAGACGGCAAGTTTGACGCCAGACCATGCTTGGGAACGTTCCTGAAGATGCGCTTTCGGTTCCAGGACTGGGCATCTTCCCACCAATTCCGAGTGATACGCTTGCCCTCATCGTTCGTGCAGATTGACTCTGGATGGAATTGGACTCCCCAGAACGGCTTCTGTATATGTTTGACACCCATGAGTACAGCGCCATTGAGATCACTGTCAAAGTCCCATGCCAACGGCTCCAGCTGGGGACAGGTCTCCGTGGGCTCCCAGAGTTGTGCGGGATATCGTACAGCGCGCTTATTTTGGATGGGGTGGTTGAGTTTTACTTGCAAAGAATGATACTGAGTTGCTAGTAAACTCTCGACACCTCGGAAGATGGATTGACTTTTGTGTAGGACGGCCGTGATGATGCCATGCTTTGGCTCCTTGAGTCGTTCAATGTCGGCTCCGAATGCAAGGCATAGCGACTGGAATCCGAGGCAAATACCAAGCACAGGGATAATCTGTTCGCTTCGCAATTTCCAAAGCTCTTTCATCAAACCAACATCTTCATCACATTTTGCCCAACCAGGTCCTGGGCCTGCAATAATGCCATCGAAACTCTTTAAATAGTCGGTGAAGGCTGCATACTCCCCAGAAGCTGATGGCTTTGCAAGAACTGGATCGTCGATGAATATCTTGACAACTTCAGCGTCAACGTTTTGTTCGACCAGCGCAACAATGTTGTTGGAAAAAGAGTCGTAGGCATCCAGACAGAGTATCCTTGGGCGCTGAGTCAGAACCGCGGGCGCCATCACTCGATCTCCAATACGAAGCCCGGAAGTATGGGACGACGCTTAAGGTATTTCCAGGGTATATCTCGGCGAGCAGGCCTTCAGAAGCCCAGAACCAGCTTCTAAGTGACTGTCTGGTGTGTTATCGTGGCTGATGAAAAGTTGACGTGAAAGTCGATAGGGCTGAAATCTTATTCCGTGATAACTCCGGCGGTTCGCCGATGCAAGGTGCGGAGCCGCGGAAGAGGGACGTGTCTGGATCGGAGTTGAACAGGTAGATAGCAGGGGAGCGGTAGGAGAGATGAAAGAAGAAGTTTGTGTCACACAGTGAAAGATAGCGATCTTGTGCCAGGGCGCCACTTGGTTAGGTTCAAGTGGCTCCAAATGCAGGGTCCAACGGAAGCGGCCGCTTTAGCTTCTCGACGCATTCAAGATTCAAGGTGTGTGCATGTGCTCGAAAAGGAACGGCAACCCATCGCTTATGCTGTTTCATCTAGTAGATCCGACTCTTGCCACCTCCTTAAACCCCCGCTCCTTGTTCTAGAAGTCGGAAGCGTGTTACACGACCATTTCACACGCGCTACAGCTGCGAACTCGGACTTATTCGCTGGCAACATGGTACAGTGTCTGGAATAAGCGCTTACCGGTTGGTATTGAGATTTAAGCTCGGTATGATCCCTGACGGTTTCATTCTTTGTTTCACACACCACAGAGGTAGACATGTCCCTTTGGAGAAGACGCCATCACTATGGTAGACTTGGTCACACCTCGGCATACTAGAGCGGGCAACGCGCTTGGGCCAAGTCGTCATGTCGAGATTCTACCTTTGCATTTGCAACAAGCAAGAACACCACTATTGTTAGAGACGTGCAAGCTCTACGCACGCCATGTCCTGGCTTAAACGGAGAGCTGGTCCATTGATAGTCCTCGGAACTTCAGCCATCGGCGGCGCGGCATACCGCTTCACCAGGTCCGCAGACCTGCCCGACGCATCGCTGAACCCGCATGATTTCACGCCATACACGCTTGTAGACAAGCAGCCTGTTTCTTCTACAAGCGCGATATTTACGTTGCGCAATAGCAATGGCGTATCAGATACGGAAAGCGTGAAGGAGGTGTGGAAGCGAAGCGTCTGGAGCGTCCAGGTCAAGCAACCACAACTACAGATTGCGCGTGCATACACACCGCTGCCCCCTACGACAGGCGGCCACAAGCATGGCGAGAAGGAGCCAGAAGACATGAGGCTGCTCATACGGCAAGAACAGGGAGGCGAGGTCTCAACGTATCTACACCGTCTACCCGAACAATCTACCGTCGAGTTAAGGGGACCCAACACTGAACTTGAGCTTCCGCGCGATATCATAGAGGTTATCTTCCTCGCAGGAGGAACCGGCATAGCACCCGCAATGCAGGTTGCGCAGGCACTAGGCAGAAGGACTGGAAGCCGAATGCACATACTGTGGGCGAATAGGCGGCGTGAAGAATGTGAAGGTGGCACCAGCGATGGTATCGGAAGCACAGCATCCGCGCAGGATAGAGTAGGCTGGTGGAAGAGCTTCTTCGGGTCTAGCGAGCCTGTTGCGCAAGCACCACTTGCAGAAGACCCACCCGCTGCGCACAAGGGCGTTATAGTGAAGGAGCTGGATGCGCTCAAGCAGCGGAGCGAAGCCGCAACAAAAGGCCTAAATGTCAATTACTATGTCGATGACGAGAAAACGTTCATAACCCCAGGCGAGATTGAAAAGAGGATACAAAGGCAACCAGAAGAGAAAGGTTCGAGGTTGATTATAGTTTCAGGACCAGATGGGTTTATCGAACATTGGGCAGGCAAGAAGCTCTGGGCCAACGGGCGAGAGGTGCAGGGCCCATTGGGAGGTCAACTAGGGCGGATGCACCTAGGTGAGTGGAAGGTGGTTAAACTGTAAGATAGTGTACGTTGTCAACGATGCTCATCCCTTTCATTCTTGCAAGTTCAGCGTCTCTGTTCTTTTATGCCAGCGCATCCTTGAACGATGCGTAAAGGTGTATTACTCAAAGCTTTGAAACTGTGTCCTTGTTCTAAACTTATTTCTCTCTACTGATTAGGGTTGTAGTACTTCCGCCAGTTATGCTCTTCCTTGAACCCAAGAACATCCCTAATCTTACGGTTACTCAGCGGCGCCTCCCACTCATCTATGTCCCTCGTAATAGGAGTATTTGGGGCATACTGCTCGAGGAACTGCCTCGTCGGGAATGTAGCGGTGATGGTATCATTTGTCGCATTAAAAACCTGGAAGCCCAGCCCATCCTTTTGCACACATAGATGGCATATCTGGCCCAAATCACGAGCATCAATATACGCCCAAGCATTCCTCTTGCGGATCTCCGGGGACTTGATGTACTTTGGAAAGTCACTCTCGTACTCGTGGGGCTCGATAACGTTGCCGATGCGGAGGGCGTAGATGTCGGCGTCGAAGCGGCGGGCAAATCCACGGGCTACGCGCTCGCCGCAGAGTTTTGAGATGGCATAGGTGTCCATGGGGTTTACGTCCATATCCTCAGTCAAGGGGAAGGCGGCGTAGTCGAGATCTCCTTGGCCAAAGCAAACTTCGTATGTTGTCTCACTGCTGGCAATGATGATCTTCTTAACGCCCAGTTTGCATGCTGCTTCGATGACGTTGTATGTTGATCTGACGTTGCCGGCGTAGCACTCGTTGTCAGGTACCAGCATGTTTCGTGCATAGGCGGCAAAGTGGATGACTGCATCTGGGGGGCCGGGTACATGAGGGCCATCGTAGCCGGCGAAATTGAAATGTGTGGTGAGCGCATTGAAGACTTGGCCGCTGTCTGTAAGGTCAGTTTTGAGGGTGAAGACGCCAGATTCCGGGTCAGGGAAGTCGGCTGCTGCGTGTTAGCTGCGAACTCCCGTACGGCCGAAGTTCCAACCTACTCAAATCGAGATTGAGTACCGAGTAGCCCTTCTTGATGAGTTCCGGAATGACATGGCGTCCAGCCTTGCCTGAGCCGCCGGTAAAGACGATGCGCTTTCCTGAAGGGGCCATCATGGAGAGTCTGGGCAATTGAGGAATGTTCTTGTATCTTCGCAGGCTAACGATTGGTTTGTTAGTACGGTATTAGTAGTAGGGGTATGGGGTAAGGGGTAAGGGGTAAGGGGTAACTGCGGGGTTGCCCTTAGCCTTTGTAAACAGAATGATGTCTGCTAGGGGCTTTGGAGAAACTGCAGAGACAAAACTGGACGTTCATACCAGCAGGGCCTTGGCAGAAGAACCCTCCTCTTTATAGGCAACTGAAGATTGGTTATCCCACCGGGATCTCTTGATGCGGACATGGGCGTGGCGAGGACGGTCGGTAGGATGCAAAGGATGGTCGCTAGACCTACGTCACGATGGATACCCCGGCATTCCATGGAACGGACCCACTCATGCACCCGTTTCTTTTCCCGTGGTACGACTAGCGCACGAAGACAGCGAATCCTCCGCAACTTGCATTTCACCACCTAGCACATAGCACGTCCTTACTTATGGTCGCATATGCCTATCCACACAGATGACCAGCGGTCTGATGCGGCGCTTCTCCACGTTTGCCCGCACGCCACTTCCGACTTGGACAGCGAGATCGCTCACGACGCCCCGGCTGCTGGGGCTCAAGCAGTACAGGAGGACTATCACAGCCCTAGGCGCGAGGCAAGCATCCGTGTCCAGACATTGGTTTACTAGCTCGTCGCCAAGCTCCTATCCGGAACCCGATGAACGCGAGAAGGAGCGTTTGAATGAGCGCAACGTGAAACTCGGAAACAGTACGCTGGTCCCTCTTTTTTTATGAGCAACGGAGCAGACTGCTAACACGAACATAGCTATACGAGTCCTCCATGACCGCCTACCAACGCTTCTAATATCGCCCTTGCCGCAAGACATACTCTCCCCGCACATCAGCTTGCACCTTTTCCCCTCGACGCACCCTCATCTACCCACCGTAAGCGGAAGGTTCTCGTACACGGCCGCACTATGGACAGCACCAGTGGCGTGGGGCCAGGTCCCAGTACTCGGCAACGTGAGGCTCAAGATACTATCTGAGCGCATGGTCAAGAATGGCGGGTCAACAGCAAGCAACATACGCAACGAGAAGCTCATAGTCCGATGGCAGACATGCAAATCGGAGAAGAAAGAGAGCGGCCAAGTCAGCGACGTTGTTAAAAGGATTACGAGTATCGTCGCCGGATCGAAAAGACCCCATCAGGAGTTCAGTGGGCTGTTCAAGTTTGAGTTTGATGAAGAGGGGCGCATCCTGAACCACATCATCGAGCATACAGAGGAGGGCCAGCATTGGGATAAGACGGCCAAAGTCATCAGCGTTACCGACTGGCTTCTGGGGCGGGCGTGGGGTAGGCGTGAGGAAGCTAGCCCGAGTCTGGCTTTTGTTACATGTTGGAGAGGGAAGAACAGTCGGGGTCGCGGTGAGCGGCGATGAGCGTTGGTCATGGGCTGCTTCTGCACAATTCGCCTTCGTGCTTGATACTCGAGTCCCGCCGGGCCCTCGCCACTCTGTTGTACAAGACATGTAACCACGTAAATTACGACGTTAATGACATTGGAATAATACGCACAAACAACGCCAACAAATGTCCCAACACAACAACAGCACAAATTCCACATGGGTATCCGCCATCCTGATGACTCAGCGCGTCAAAATGCGCATCGGAACATATTCGCCATGCACGATTGGCTGATGGGATTTTGGCAATGCGGAGGCCGGCCATGTGCAGGTACTTGACTGGGTCTCAGTCGGGACATGCGTGAGACAGCGTGGCTGGTCCGCCCCAAGGCTGACAGCTGCCGTGTTCCACCCAATAAAGAGTTGGGAGCTTCGACCCAGCACTAAACCAGGTAGCTTCCGCCTAGTAGCGACGACGAGGATCAAGCTTCCGGCGCATCTCCCACACGCCAACAACAACATCAATACCCTCATCATCTCTCCCCCACGCCCTCACCAGGCCATCTCTCGTTCTTCTCGACGAGTTTTTTTCCTTCGCGTCTGGCCGCTCACTGCTAGCCCGCCGAGTTTCCCGTGCCCGGCCGCCCAAAGCTTCCCCGCTCCCATTACACGACAGCGCCGGGAGCTTCAGCCTCACACACCCAGGCTTCTGCCTTCTACCCACGAGCACCGCTCCTTGCGCCCACACAGCCATGGCGGACCTCCCACAAAGCGGCGAATTGAGTATGTCCCTGTTTCTGCTGATGAACACCCACCTGCAAAGCCAAGCTAATGCGGCGCAGACCCGCCCGTCCTCAACCTGACGCCCGAGGAGAAGCGCGTCTTCCAGTATCTCTTCCAGCAAGCCGACACAGAGAAGCTGGGCGTCATAACAGGCGAAATCGCCGTCAAATTCTTCGAGCGCACCAAGTTAGCACCAGCCGTCCTGGGTGAGATATGGCAGATTGCAGACACAGAGAACCGCGGTCTCCTGACCATGGCCGGCTTCTGCCAGGTCCTGCGTCTCATCGGGCACTACCAGGCTGGCAGAGATCCTGCCCCAGAGCTGGCTTTTAGACGTATGACCTCGACAACTTCCATTGTCGCTATGCACTGACACTCACGCAGCTGCGCCCCTGCCCAAGTTCGAGGGCTTGAACATTCCATCAGCCCCTCCAGCCGCCCCTAGCTTCTCTCCACAACCTACTGGTTCCATACAACCTCAGATGAGCGGCAACGGCCCCATCCGAGTACCCCCGCTAGTACCCGCCAAGGCTGCCGAATACGCAGGCCTGTTCGAAAAGTCTGGTGCCGTCAATGGCGTGCTCTCTGGTATGTCTTCCGACAACTTCGTAGCATGGATTCTGACACATCCCAGGTGAAAATGCCAAGGAGATCTTTGAGAAGGCGCGGTTACCCAATGAAGTCCTCGGTCGTATATGGAATCTTTCCGACACCGAGCAACGCGGCGCTCTCAATGTGACCGAGTTCATCATCGCCATGCACATGCTAGCTTCGTATCGAACCGGCAACATGAAGGCACTCCCGACCGCGCTACCCCCAGGCTTGTACGAAGCCGCCTCGCGACGAGGACAACTCCCGCCTCCTCCAGGGCGTCCAGACCAATCCATGTCCATTCCACGCCAATTCAGCGGTCAGCAAAACGCACCACGACAACCGAGTCCCCTCGGACGATCGCCTTTCGGAGCACCGGCTCCACCGCCTCAACCGACCGGTAGCGATTGGCTGATTAGCCCACAAGAGAAGGCTTCATACGACAACCTTTTCAAAACGGTTGATACCATGGGCCGTGGCTTTATCACTGGAGACCAGGCAGTGCGCTTCTTCAGCGACTCCGGCCTACCCGAAGATGTTCTCGCCGGAATCTGGGACCTTGCAGACATCAACTCGGAGGGTCAACTCTCCAAGGACGAGTTTGCAGTCGCAATGTATCTCATCCGACAACAACGGAAGGGAGACCAACTTCCGGCAACACTACCACCTAGTTTGATTCCCCCAAGCCTACGGACAGCCGCCAACCAGGCAGTACCTGTCGCTGCTCCCCAGCCTGCGCCACCCGCCCCTCGCGCCGCGAAATCGGCTGCGGATGACCTCTTCGGACTTGATGCCTTCTCAGTACCGGCCCCCGCCCCCCAGCAACCGCAGTCGACAGGTGGATCTGCTACTTTCAGCAAGCCTTTCGAGGCAGACCCATTTGGAAGCAAAGCAGCTTCGCCAACCTCGCCTCACCCGTTCCAACCTCAACCGCGGAACCCTGCCTCTACGTTCAAGCCGTTTATGCCTAGCTCTTCGTTTGGTCAGACTCTCACCGCGCATTCGACAGGCCAATCGGGTGCCTCTGGCGTGCCACAACACTCCACACCATCCGTAATGGACGATTTATTGGGCGGAGAGGATGTTGCTGAAATCAATAAGAAGCTAACGCAAGACTCGACTGACCTGGCCAACATGTCTAACCAGATGACCACTCTGCGAAACCAAATGCAAGAGGTTCAGAATAAAAAGACCGCGACTGAGGGTGACCTCAACAGTGTCAACACTCAGAAGCGCGACCTCGAGCTCCGCCTGTCGCAGTTCAAGACCCAGTACGACCAGGAGGTTAAGGCTGTCAAGTCCCTGGAGGACAGACTGGCTAGCTCCCGCAACGAGACCCGGAAGCTGCAACAGGACCTTGCTATGATTGAGGGATCTTACCAGGATCTCCAGAATCAGCACCGCCAAGTGGGAGGCCAACTTGAGGCTGACCAACGCGAGAACAACAGCCTGAAAGAGCGTATCCGTCAGCTCAACACTGAGATCGGACAGCTGCGCCCCCAGCTTGACAAGATGAGGAACGATGCTCGCCAGCAGAAGGGCATGGTGGCAATCAACAAAAAGCAGCTCGCTACCAACGAGGGGGAACGCGACAAGATCAAGAATGAGATGAACGATTTGGCAAAGTCTCAGGACGACGGCACACGTAGCAGCCCACAGATCCAGACGCCCACAGTCGTCAGCCCTGCGGCTTCTACAACAAGCCAAAGCACCAACCCATTCTTCCGCAAGTCACCCCAACCAACTGAGAACACCATGTCACCGTCTGGCTTTGCGCGTGATGGACCCCACAAGGACTTTGACAGCGTTTTCGGTACCTTTGGCACACCCCAGAGCACTGCACCTCCCGTTTCCTTCCGTCCCGAGAACCAGAGCCAAGGTCCCAGCTTCTCGGTCCCATCTGGCCAATCCGTACGCTCTTCAGAAGGCCCCGATGTTCCCACACCTTCTACCTCGCCTCCTTTGTCTTCTTACCAAGAGTCTCCACGTGCTGCCGACCCACCAGCTCCTCCCGAGTCACGCCAATTCGGCTCTTCGTTCCTGCCCTTGAGGGAAGCTGGTCAACGATCCGACTCATTTAGCTCCTCCGTGCGAGCGGCTGCTCCTGCCAGCAGATATGGTGGCCTCAGTGCTCCTGGTAATGAGACGCCTACGATATCACAGGCTTCTCCTGCAAGCACTCCCGTGGCTGAGAAGCCCACCGTAGAGCGAACGGAGACAAACAGAACCGAGACCGACAACTTCAACCCTTCCTTGTTTAACCGGAACTTCTCGGCCTCTCCCGTGGCCAGCGTCACCAGTGATACTCAGCGCTCAACCAGAGCCGAGGACCGCAAGGATACCTTTACGAACTTCGGAGCACCTTCAGCTGGTGTTGGACAAGACATTCCTGGAGCCTTCCCACGAGAGGCTGCTACCCCGCTTCAGCAGAACCAGACTGGCGAGAGCAGTTTAAGTGGTCCGAACAGGAACAACAACCGCACTGACCCCTTCGGCAGCACCACCAGTGAACAGCCTCGCGGAGGTAAGGACGACTTTGACGCAGCTTTCGCTGGCTTTGGCCCTAGCCGTCAGAACACTGCTACCGCATCCACTACGAGCGCACCTGCGGACAACTCCAACAGGTTCAACAAGGAGTTCCCTCCGATCGAGGACCTTGCTCATGACGACGACAGCGACAGTAACGATGAGCGAGGCTTTGACGACAACTTTACATCTGCGTCTCCGAACCAGAAGCGTACTAGTACTGGACAAGAGCAGCGTTCTCAGCAACAGCAGCGGCCAGGTACTGCATCGAGTGATGAGCTCTATAGGGCCCCACCACCGACTACTCGCCTGGACTCTAACATTGGTGGCTTGCCCTCCCCTAGCGCGCAAAAGTCGCCACCTACCTACGAGTCTAGCGTAAACCAGACTAGAAGTGGATCCAACCAGTTCCCCCCAGAGTTTGGCGGTCTTCTGCCCTCTCGAGAAGACCCTACATCGCCAGAGTCTCCCGACACGGCGCAGGGCCCGGAGAAGTCGTACAACCCTGCTGGTGGTCATGGAGCCGCTCTCTTTGGCGGTCCATCCAAGCCTGCGACAACATCGCCCCCTCCTCTAGACACTCCATCATCGACCGTACCATCTGATCAATACCATTCAGCACTATCGTATGGCGCGAATGAAAACAACAACAAAGGTCCATCGCCGTCTACCAACGCGCCCCAACTTGGCAAGTCTGCCTTCAACGATGACTTCGACGCCGGATTCGATGACCTAGCGGATGCCAAGGAGGACGACAGGGCTGATGAGGATTTCATGTTCTCTTCGCAGCATCGTGAAGGCCTTGATGAGTTCAACCCGGTGTTTGACTCGCCAGCTGCTTCCAAGTCAAACACCATGGCTTCGCAGCAGACCCCAACCGGCAAGCCTCGCGGAGACGACAGCTTCAGCGACTTCGAACACCTCTCGCAGACATTCGGAGGGCAACCTCGGCAGCCTCAGCCCGCTGCCTCATCTCAGGACTGGGACGCCATATTCTCTAACCTTGAGTCCTCTCAGACCAACAAGGGCTCGCACTCGCAGCAAGCATCCACAGACTTTGGCAAGTCTGTCTTTGACACCCTCGACAACGAAGAGGCGGCCGCTTCTTCATCCAAGTCGCATCAATTGTCTCCCCAGATGCCTTCGTTGGGTCGTGCGATCAGCACTGGAACCGAGCATGACGATCCCATTCTCAAGAAGCTGACCGGCACGGGCTATGATCGCAACGACGCCTTGTCTGCGCTCGAGAAGTACGACTACGACATCAACAAGGTGAGCAACGCAACCACATCTTCTACTCAAATGAAACCAAACTAACCTCTTCCTTTAGGCTGCCGATCACTTGGCTTCTGGTGGAAAGTAAATGTTTTGACCGTTGCTATTCCCATCACCCACTCGCGTATCACGGATCGCTATTTTGTATGAGTACACATATGTTTAGCATGGCTTGTGACAAACTTCATACCCTTGAGCGTCGGTTCTTTCCTTTTCACTATCGCTGCGACGCACGCTCTTCCCCTTTGCTCCGTTACCATTCTTGTACTAAGCTTTCATTTTGAGACGGCGCCTTTGGCCAGTCATGGTGCTGGCTGGTAGTGTGGGTTTGGTTTGAGCGATGCTTTTGTTCACAATGTTCGCAACTTAATCTAATTGTTTTGCTTGTGGCTAAGAATCCTGCATGTGTTGTTGATCTCGTGAGGTTGTTAATCTTGCAATGTTGTAGCTCTCTTTTTCCGTCATTCCTTATCGTCCCGCTCGGACGAGAAATTTGGCTATATTGCAAAGAGAAGAAGATCATGCATAGACGCTCGCACCTGCAATGCATCACATGCCTTTACCATCGTAGAGCAACTCCCCAAAGCCCTTGCAATTATAATGCAAGAATCAATTAAAAACTATACCAAAGCCCATTATCAAGCCATCATACTATAAACATGCATCATATGCTCATATACATTTTCCGCCCATTACATTCGCACCCTAGATCTTCTTGTCATTAAACCTTCGTATTACCAGTAGCAACAGATTCAGTTCTCACAGCAGCATCAACTTTTTCTTCATATCGATCAAAAGCAACAGTTCCCTGGATGTGGCTATCCTCAAACACATCAACCGCCGTGCTCGCAAACTTGCGCGCACTGATCCGCTTCTCAAAGAGCAGGTCTAGCTCGGCGAAGGAGCGGCCCTTGGGCTCGGGCAGGCGGAAGTAGGTGTAGATGATACTCAGGAAGCAGGAGCCGGCCCAGAAGAATCCGGCATAGTTACCCCTGTGGCTTATTTTAGTATGTGAACAGGGGAGGGGAGGAGGTGGATTAGGGGGCTTTACCAGTTCCAGGCACCGGGGTTGAGCATGTAAGGTGTGAGGACGGAGGTGATGATGCCGATGACGTTGTAAAGGTTGCGGCCGAGAACTACGGTCTTGATGGCGAGGCGGCGGGTGGATAGTTCAGCAACGAGGGAGTAACACACGGTGCCAACAGTTAGCTGATAGAACATGGCCCACACAATCATCATAGCCCCGGTAGCCATGGCGCCCTTCTCGCGCTGAGAGTCCGGTACCAGGCCAAGGAAGCCCATGACGAAGAGCATGACACACAGTCCGCAGAGACCACCTAGGTAGAGTGTTCGTCGTCCAAACCCGACTTTCATAAGGTACCAGGCACCGAATACGCCGGCCATGTTGATACCGTACTGGCCCATTGCGAAATCATAGGAAGTGGATGCAGGTAAACCAGCTTGTTGAAGAAAGTAAGACGAGTACCCCGAGAAAGCGTTTCCACTCAAGTTCTGAATTGCCCATGCCATGCACACAATCTCCGTACGGCGCAAATCAGTGCCCCTGAAGCAGTCCCAGTAGCTAGCTCCTTGAGTGATCTTCTCCTCGAGAGCAGTGGTATGCACCATCATTGCTATCGTTTCCTCGGCATCGAAATCGGTTTCGCGGTCGAGACTGGTAAGTCGAAGGAGGGCTTTCTTCGCATCGTCGATGCGCCCCTTGCGGACCAACCACCAGGGGGATTCGGGCGCTAGGAAGACCCCGATGATGAGAGGAACAGGCCACATCCATTGCAGTGCGTATGGGATGCGGTAGGACCACTCGTCAGGTCGGTCGACCATGGAGCGAATAACACCGATACCGATGACTTGGCCTAGACCCCAGCAGAAATTGACGTAGGTAGTCACTAGTCAGTGTAAGCTTGTGTATCAAAAGTGGTAGTATTCGGACAACCTACAGTATCCGCGCAGAGCAACTGGACAGACTTCGCAAGCATAAGTAATGGTAAGCGTCTGGAAGACACCCCACGGGATACCACAAAGGATTTCCGCGACCAGCAAGTGGACTACCGTCTGAGCCGTGAAGAAGATTGTAGTGAAGCCAACGATCAGAAGCAAGCACCCCATGACAGTGTAGCGGTATCCAATAGCCTCACTGACCCATCCGTTGAGGAACAGTCCAATGATCTCGCCTACAATGACTCCGTTCGATAGTCCAGCCTGCCACGGTGCAGGAATTTCCCAAGAGCCGTCCGGAAGCTGCTCGCCGTACTTTTGCTTGAACTGCGGGAAGCCGAAGAAGTTGTTCAGCAGACAAACGTCGTAGCCTTCCATGACAATACACGTGCTGATAAGGACGGACCATCCAATCGCCTTGGGGTACAGTTTGATGCCCTGCAAAAGCGTCATCTTCCGTTCCTTGTCCGTCGCGAGTCGTGCATCGCCAACGAGTTTGTTGGCAGCGCGCTTGTGGTCAGCCTCATGGTCGATATCATGGTCCAACGGAGGCGTCGTGATAGGCTGGATATCCTTCTCTTTCGCCATGGCTGATTACTTCTCCCGTCAACCTCCTCCAAACCAAACAGTCGGGCCGACGGCGATCGCCTGAACTGTTTTAGGATGACGGTGGGGGAGGGTTCTGCAACGCCGCTCCACACAACACTCTCGACCAAGACAAAAAAAAATAAAGAGTCCGGGGAATCGCTACCGTGGCATTACGTGGTAGGGTATGAGGCGGTCTTTAAGCATAAAATTCTGCGGGGTCCGAGTACCGTTAGAGCAAGCGTAGTTGTAGCGGCGAACCATGCACGCCAGGGCCTAGGTCGCGTGCAGACAAGTGGAGCTTTCATCTCCTGCAGCCGTGCTCGAGTTTGATTCGGTGATGGTATGTGCGACCTTCTTGGTGTAGTTAGCCAGCTCGAGCCCGACGCTGAAGGCTCGGGTAAGTCATTGCTTACTTGGTCTCGTGCACGCGCTGTGCATGCCCAGGAGGCCTGTCCTTGGCTAGATTGTCAGTGTTGACGATCGGGGAATTGGCCGACAAGTTGACCGTTGAGCTGGTCGCATCCCGCAGACAGGGTGCATGTCTAAGAAGTTGGAGACTAGAACAGTCATGCTAAAGATCGGCAATGGCGAACGGTATGCATGGTGAATGCTAACAGCTGCGATGTCGAACTGATGTCGTTACAGTACGGGAGTCATCTAATTATCTCTACCTGGGTAACCCAATAAGAAGTTTGCCGAGGTAGAAGCCTTGTCGGCGTGCATCCTTACCTACATAGTGGTGTAGCCTCAACAACGGACACTTTGAACAATTTAGATGGTGTGAATCGTATCAAACTCTGGCTTATGCTAGCATCGGTCTATCTAACGATTCTGTGAATATTCGATCAAACTCCATCCAACGTAAATCAAGCTATCCTCTGTACATGGACTGGCTCCTCAACATTGTCATCCTCTTCTGCGGCTCGACCTGCTTCAGATTCTCCTTTCCGTGGCTGTACCCTCCCGCCAAAGAACGCAAGTAGCAGCAGATCGTACGCCGCTTTCAAACTACCTGCTGCAACAAAAGCGACCCAGAAGTGATTGTTTCCAGCAAGTACACCAGTGAGACTTGGTCCACTGCTCTGGGACAACGTTTTAAGTATGTTGACCACACCCATAACGGCTGTTCGCTCTCCCGGCAAGACAACGATGGAGAGGAAGGCTGATCGCGGCGCTTGGTCCATAGAGTTGAGTACTGAGCGGCCAACAAGGAGGCAAATAGTTGGAGCGAGTCCCGATGGGATGGGCAGTAGCGCGAGGAAGATAGAAGAAGGTAGGTGAGTAAAGACCATGGCTTGAATCAAGCCAAGCCGTTTAGCTAGGCTTGAGGCGAAGACATTACCAAGTGTTGACACAAACCTGTTCATTGATCAGTCAAGGGTTCCACAGTGGAGACTTGCAAGTAAATTTGACATACCACGTTGCAGACATAATGCCGCCTAACTTGCCCTTTGGCAAGTCAAACTTGCATTCCATGTAGTAGTTGATCAAACTGAACGGAACCATCCCGGAGCCCAAGGAATCCAAGGAGAACAAGCTGCAGAGCTTGATCAGAACGATGCGACTCGACTGTGAGATTTTGCTGATAGAGTGCCAGAACTTCTTAGACTTTTTAGGAGCTGCTTCTCGGGCTGAAGTGTTCGGATCCTCAATCTCGCTGCCGTTCAGCAATGGTTCGGTCTCGGCCGATGCAGCAGACTTGTTGCGTTCGTCGTTCCAGTCGCTGTGTTCGCATCTCTGGCTCAAGAAGAGTGTCATCAGAGCCTTGACACAGCCAACACCAGTGTAAATCCAAAAGATTGCGCGATATGCATCCAGATCCGACCAACCCTCGATGGCCTGCAGGTTGTCGACGGCCACACCACCAACGGCCAAACCCGTCGACGTGCCCAGTACAGCCAAGACAACATACCAAGTATACACGTCTGATCTCTTGTCCTCGGTCACCAGATGCGCCAACGTCGACTCCTCCACCGCTCTGAATGGCCCGATCTCGTTTCCACTCGGACTGATAACACCGATGATAGCTGCGAGAAGCAAAGCAACATAGTTACTCGTTGTAGCGAACACAGCCCCAGATATAGCCATGGAAACCGCCCCGAGAAGTAACGTACGACGTCGTCCCAGCGTATCAGCGACGAGCGTGAGGAGAAGACTGATCACTACATCTCCCAGCAACGTCAACGACATGAACAGTCCAATCTGTTCATCCGAGAAGCCTTGTTCCTGGAAGAAGAGTGCTAGAATGAGCGCAACACTGCCATACGCGAAAAGACGAATGTAGCGCGCCAGGATAATAATGTAGACATCTTTGCCAGCGTGCTTCATCGTTGCGAGGCCAAGTTCGCGACCGAGCCATTGTGCCGCTCTGACAGGCGCATCTTGAATAGGCATACTCCAGAGTCCAGAGTTGGGTGTCGTCGTCTCAAATGCGCCATTCACGTGAATGCGTTGGACAAAAGCGAAGGGGAGTGGTGTCTCTTGAGAGTGCTCAAATCAGCGCACCAGGGTCTTAAGGCCTTAGAAGGGTTGGAAAGATTCTAGAACGAAAGAGTAAAGAAGAAGCGTGAACTGCAATTGCTTTTGCAGACCGATACCCATGGACCGGGGTTTTAGTGTTGCCTGGAGGCCTGCATTTTACCGAATATGGGAAGGGGCGGAGGGCACGCGGCATGTCGTACATGCCGAGAAGGGCGCTTCGAGGGCGAACATCCGTTGTAAAGACATGGCTGAAAAGTCCGTGTTAGCCTGTCAGTAAGCGGGTATCGAGATTATTAGAGCTGGCTGTCTGTTGCATCTGCATTCACCAGCTCTGGGTCGACGATACTGGTGCCTTCACATCACTAGAGCGCAGGTTTGTGTTTATCGAGCAAGCACCGAGAGCTAGGAGATAAAATCCGATTGCCCTTAATAAAGAACACCTGAACACACCAAAGGAAAGAGACCTAATGGCCGCCACAAATTGTAGTGCAGACACCAGCACACCCCAGAAATCCAAACGAGAGCCCCTATTCTACGCGATCAGGTGTCGCCATGCTAGCACACAAGTTCGGGGTGGAAACGTGGAGACGGTGACGAATGGGAGAGACATGGCCGTCATGTAGTCAGTGAGCATTATGGTAGTACCGCACCAATCCTCGCATCGTATAAAAACGGGAGCTTAAAACACCAACGCCACATGTTGCTCGTCCGCAGACACTGGTACGTTTCTCCCCACGCATAAAAACTCTTCCTCTTCTCTAGCAGCAGCCACCACCGGATCCGTTTTGCACACCTTGGCCCTGGCCGATGGGGACTGTGGGCTTGGTGTTGGCGGTTGTGGTACCCATGCGCTCCTTGATCTGGCGGGCCATGGTAAGGAAAGCTTGCTCGACGTTGGTGGCGCTCTTTGCCGAGGTCTCGAGGAAGGGGATGCCGAGACTGTCTGCGAACTCCTGGTGGCGTTGTTAGATGCTGTGAGTGCTTGGCGAGTAGCGAGCTGAGCGTACCTTTGCTACAGTGTACTCGACGACCTTCTTATCCGCCATATCGGACTTGTTGCCCACCAACAGCTTGTTGACGCCTTCGGTTGCGTATCGGTCAATCTCCTGCAGCCACTGCTTCACGTTGTTGAATGAGTCCATGTCGGTGACATCGTAGACGACGCAGATGCCATGGGCGCCGCGGTAGTACGAGGATGTGATGGTTCGGAAACGCTCCTGGCCGGCGGTATCCCACTGTGTGGCTGTCAGTACCCGTACCCAGACACTGCATTCTCGAGTGTACGCACAATCTGTAGCTTCACCGTCTTGCCATCGAGCTCGATTGTTCGGATTTTCTGGTCCTGGTTAGTTCATCGCCGGTCTAGGCAGCGAGTGCGCGGGTGGACGCACAAAGTCGACACCGATGGTCGAGATGTAGCTCTCGGTGTATGTGTCGTCTGCGAAACGGAGGAGCAGGCAGGACTTTCCGACACCAGAGTCACCGATGAGGAGGAGCTTGAAGAGGTAGTCGTATCTGTAGTGAAGCCATCTGTCAGCGGGGATCTGGCATGGCGGGGACGACAGCGACAGGGCTGTAGCCGGGGATAAAAAGTACTCTGCAAGTGTCCAAGTTAGCATGGTCCTAGCCCCAGATTTGACCTCGCTGTTGCCCAGCCTGTGGCGGTGGGCGTCGCGCGGATGTTACGTACCACTCAGGATTCATGATGGCGGTGTTGCGGGGTGGGAAGAAGGTAAAGACTAATAGATGTGGATTTGAGGGGGGGTTGTCACAAGCAGAAGTTGTGGGGGTATCGCGGGTCGTCGAGGCGGACGGGTGTTGAGTAGAGGCGGATGAGGTGCAATGCGCGCGGCGGACACCAGATGTGAATTAGCTTGGCATTCAGCCAGGCCCAAATCCGTGGTCACAAGTTGCCGTAGCTCGTCGCGCCATGGAACATCACATTCACGCCTGCTCGCCTGCCCGTCTGCCGCCTAGCTTTCGTCAGCGAGAGGCTCGGTACACTGTCTGACGCATGGCTCTTGGTCTGACCCGTTTTCACTCCAAGATAGTGGCAGATCACACATGATACTCGAGCAGATGCGATCAGTGCACGCACGTGACAGCCACCAGCGTTCCATGGGTGTCAGCCAACCACGGGCACGCACGCATCATGACTGTAACTCTGCAAAGATGGCAACTCCCAGGCTAGTTTCTGGTGGAATGGAGAATGTGTCATTCGTTCGCAGCAGCAGCATGCGGTCCTTCCTACGTCTGTTGCCTTTGGCGTAGCCCAACCTGCTAGTTGTATAGCACCGGTAAACCCAAGCCTCCCATATATTACAGACATCAGGATAACTTCATCGCGTCATATTACATTATCTTGCCAAAAGCAGGGATCAGCGTTTGAGCCAACCAGAAGGAGAAGACGAGCTTGGGTCCAGTCATAAGCAGCTTGGGAGTCAGCCCCTTGAAGAAGGAAGTGAATCCCTCTTGCTTCATCATGTTGGACACGATCCTGAAGCCGCTCTCGGGGTTCTCAAAGTTCCTATTTTGAATACGCGTCTTGATGACATCCAGAGGGGCAGAGACCACGAGCGATGCGCTGGCTCCGGCAATCGAGGCGACGAAGTTTTGCGACCAGGATGCCGAGTTGTAGTCGGAGAGTTTGTAGAAGTACTCCTTCGCGACAGCGGAACCACCGAAGAGCTATTCGTACATTAGCGTGTGCTTGCTTCTGTTCAAAGTGTCCCGACATACCGCAAACGAGCCTGGCGCGTTTCGTGCAGCCGTCCATCCCCAACCACGGTATAGTCCGAAGCCTTCGTCTGAGACAATCTTGACCAGCCCACGGCCTCGGAAAGCATCCGGGTTTGTTTGTCGCTTGATCTTGAGCACGTCCAATGGCAGGAGAACGATCTCGCCAATACCGATGATGGAACCTGCGGTCGCGTGCATGATTGCCTTGCCGTTGCCCTTGCCGAATGCGCGGTCGAAGCTGTCACCGTGGTTGCGCGCAAGGTAGTCCCGTACGAAGGGCTGTCCACCGAACTTGTATACACGTTGGAGTATCTTGTATGCGGCAGCATAGCCGAGACCGGGGAAGAGAGAAAAGAAGCGACCAGAGACCGAGGCTGAGGCCATGTCCCTGAAGACGACCTTGTTAAGATGCGCCGCATTCTCAATCTGCATGCTCTCGAGTCAGACGTGGTCATGCTATGCTTTCGTCGACGGATCGCACCTTGCCAATATTGCTCATCAACCGCTTTGCTGTGGTGTCTACCGGGTGGAAGACCATGAGCTCTGCAATTCCCGCACATCCTGTCCATGTCAGATTTGAGACATTCTTCCACGCATGATAGATGTACCTGCACCCAACACCCTAGCGGTGTTGGACTCCCTCTTGTACACCTTGGCGGACGAGTTGGTGCCAGCAGCGGCTTGCGCAACCTTTGCTACGGCTTCCGAAGGCGATGGCGTCATTGTCAAGAATTTCGACGAGGGGAGAAATTGAGGATTGACAGGCGTTAGAGGGAGCAACAGCGCAGGGCAATTGCGGTACCGAACAGTGAAGAACGGGGGCTAGAGATCGGATGCCCAACGATGGCCGCTCCAAAAAAAAAGTAGTCGGAGAAGCGAGTTCAATGTCCGGTGTCGCCGCCAAGCCCGCTACCAGACGCTTCCTGGGCATCTCTCCACCTCGACATCAGCCGTGTTCTGGGGCAAGAAATGCATCTAATCCCTCCGTTGTTACGACCATCATGGCTGCGCTAGAATCTTCATACACATCAAAACACCAACGCTGCTTACTCTGCAAATGCCTGACGCCAATCACACAAGCGAAGCTGTTGGTCAACTGCACAGCACTGGCCAGTACCTACCATGCGTCTTCGGCAGTCCATGTTCACCTCCGCACCTTCTTAAGCCTTGATTGATCAAGAACATGCACGGGAAAGAACGGCCCGACTAAAGATACCTTGGAAAGTGCGATGAGGCTGAGCACCAGCGACCAGGACTTAAGGCGCGCAGCCAGCGCGTCCAGGGCACCTTCGTCTTCTTCAGCACCACTATAGCACCTACCCAGAACCACGCCAAAAATGTTCGACAAACTCCGCGGCAAGTCGCCATGCGGCCATTCCAGAGGGAACTCTATTTGTTCTGACCCCGGTGATTCCTCATCTGCACCCCCACCACCTGCCTACACAGCTGGTTGCTCCTCCTCAGGACCTGCATCAACAGCACCCATCCAAACACGCTTCGCCTCTTTGTCTCTCCACAGGGAAGACCGTCTCCGCTTTCTCCGCTTCCCCGAACCCATCATCTCCAGCTGTCGCGCAACCGTCCTGCAAACTTGGCCCCAAGGCATCAGCGAAGAGCGCCGATACGTAAACAGCCATGAAATGAAGCTTCACGGCTACCCCTGGCGCGGCCATGGCAAGGAAGGCATCCACGCGCGGCGTTTGATGAACGGCTTGTTAGCTACTCTACACGCGTCAGGATGGCTCTTGACGCTCAACACCGATATCAGCAAGAACGCCGTGGACAAAGACACCTTGCTCTTCCGATACCAGAGCCCGCCTCCCGCTCCGCATGAATGGTGTGTTGTGTCGTTTAGTCGACAAGATCGGCTTCGCTTCATTGACGCACCTACTTCGCTGTACAGCTCCCTTCCCTCCCGTATAGGAGCGAATTGGATCTCGGCGTCCGAACAGCACTCGCCTGGGATTTGGGAGTTTAAACTTAGGGGCTATCCATGGCAGGCTAGCGGAGAAGAGACGATGAGAGTAAGAGAGATGTTGATAGCGCTGGTAGAGATGTTGGAGGAAGAGGGGTGGAGTGTGTATGCCAGTATTGATCAGAAGAGTAGTGGGGGGCAGGGTTAGTAATCTCCCTGTACCGACTGCATATGAGACATGTACTGACTTCGTACACTCACATTCAGGTGTCAGTGAGACAGATACTTGGCATTGTTGTAGGGCGAAGAGGTGGGCGAGGGGTATGCCTGTCTATCTTCGGTGAGGTGGCGTCGTGTGAGAGAATACTTGCAGTACAGTGAAGACCTTCTGAGTCATCGATGCACGAAATCTAGACCTGGTAGTACGTACAATCGAAACTGTGTTGCTTGCTCGAATTACTTTTAAATACCCCAACGCCGTTTATGCTTATTTTCAAGTGGGTATACACGAATGTTACAAGCTAACTTCAAGCTCCTATCACGCTCAAGATAGAGGGCTGCCAATCTCCTTCTTTACCCAGTTTTCTAGCCCACCAAGAGCAATGATTTCTTGCACATTGGGAGGCAGCTCGCCGACCTTGACGTTCCACTTGGCGCCATTGGGTCCTTCTTGCACCGAGACGGTGCTCCTGCGGACATCCCACTCCAAAGTCCAGCCTGTGCGGCGGGTCAACTGCTTGGCTTGAGTGGGCTGAGCAGCAGCCGCAGGAGGTGGTGAATCGACTGATTCACGGTTGTTTGAAGGCTCCTTGATAGCTTGCTGTGACGACGGTGTATCCTTGCAAGAGAAGACTTCGCGGAGACGGTTGGCCAGCTTGGGTACCTCGACACCCATCAAAGCATTGTTGATGCTGTTTCGGCTAAAGATGTTACCAAAGCTACCGGAAACTACTAGCGGGATGCCCTTGGCTAGGATAGCAGTTGCGGCCTGCTCACGACTACTACCACAGCCGAAGTTGAAGCCTGAGACGAGGACGTCACCGGCTTTGGCTATCTGACCAAAGTTGGGGTCGTAGTTCTCCATGCATACTTCCGCCATCTTCTCGCGGGTTACATCGTCTTGGTATGTGTATTTACCGGGGTAGATACTGTCGGTGTTGATGTTATCTGCGTCGCAGAAGACAATCTCGCCGCTGATCTTCTCAGGGAAGCCAGGAAGAATCTCGGTCAGCGTCTCGGCTTCCGAGCTCGGTGTTGCGGGTGGGTTCACGGATTGCGTCTCGGGCTCGGCGTTGCCAAACGTATCGATAGCGGCCTCAGCATCCTTGATGGCCTTCTCGAGCATGTCTTCGATAGTCATCATACGTTCTTCCTCAGCAACACCATCACCCTCTCCGCGTCGAACGCCCTCGTAGCCTTCAGGAGCCTCATACCATCCAGGGCCTGAGATCTTACCCGACAAAGCACTTGCTGCAACTACTTCAGGGCTAGCAAGGTAAGCCTTGGCGTCAGGGGATCCCATACGACCCTTGAAGTTGCGGTTACTGGCGCTGATACCAACCTCACCAGGCTCAAGGAGACCTGTACCGAGTCCGATACAAGGGCCGCAGCCAGAGGGAAGTGGCTGCGCGCCAGCTTCCAGAAGCGCCTGCCAGTCGCCAGCCTCTTCCGCAGCCTTTTGTTCTGGAATCGACGCGGCGGCGATGTAGAAGTTGACATGGTCAGGAATTTTGGGGATCTTGCCACCGTTCAGAACGGCAGCATCCTTGAAAACATTGGCGGCAGCAGCAAGATCGGAAGCACGGGAATTGGTGCAGGACACGAGATATGCCTTGTTGATCGGGATATTTTGACTCTGAAGCTCAAGCAGAGGAGTCGCAACCTTGACGGAGTTGGGACCGGATACATACGGTGACAGCGTGGAAAGATCAAGGAAGAGTTCTTTGGCGTAAAAAGCTCCCTTGTCCGCAGCCAACGCAGGCTTGAAGATGTGACCCATCTTTTCGCCAACAATACCAGTTGCAGTGAACAGCTGATCAATACGTTCGTGGATGAATTGTTGCTGGTGATGGTCCTTGGCCTGGCCCTCTCCCATGGCGGCTAGAGTTGCCCTTGCGCGAAGCCAGCCGTGAAGTGTAGAGTCGATAGGGAACAGTCCAGTAAGGGCACCCCATTCTGTTGTCATATTTGCAATGGTAAGGCGGTCATCAATAGGTATGCTACCAAGGGTCTCGTCGGTTCCAGTGAACTCGATGGCGTGGTTGAGGACTTCGTCCTTGTTAAAGAGACCAGCCAGCGCAACAATGACGTCCTTGCCAGTCACGCCCTGAGGCATCTTGCCATTCAGAGTGACTTTCGCGACAGGTGGGATTTGCCACCAGGTCTTGCCCGTTGCCCAGATACTCGCAGCGTCTGTCCGCACAACAGGCGTGCCCAGGCATCCGATACCGCCGTACATGTTGGAATGACTGTCGGAAGCCACCGCGAGTGTCCCTGGCCATGCGTAACCCTCTTCTACCATGATCTGATGCCCAATGCCTCTTCCAGCCGGGTAGAAGACGACATCCTGCTTTTGGGCGAAGTCTTCGATCTGCTTGTACTTCTTCAAATTCTTGTCCGTCTTGTTCTGTACATCGTGGTCGAGCGTCATGACAATCTGCTTCGGGTCATTGATTGTGGTGGCTCCAATGCCCATGAATTTGAGAGCCACAGGCCATGAGTTGTCGTGTGTCATGCATTTATGTGGCTGCAATGTCACATAGTCGCCCGACCTAAGGATTTTGCCCTGCGCAACACCGACGGCATGTCGCTGCACAATCTTCTCTGTGAGGGTCTGTGGTGTTTTGGGCGTCTCGTTGAGCGAAGAGAGGAAGCTTGCCGCAGGGCTCTCTTTCATAGAAGGAAAGACATCCTGGGCCTCGAGACGGCTAGTGGTCGTGGCAAAGGTTCGTGGAGCAGGGCATGGTCGAGGCGAAAACGAGGCGGCACGAAGAGCAAGACTTGCTCGAGCCTACATTCGGGACATTAGATGCTGGATAACATGCGACAATCTTCTCGGACATACTGGTAGTTGTCTGCGACCCAAGAGCCGGGCTGCCCGGAGCGACATTGCCATTGCTGGTACTTTTGGATGGCAGCAATGTGGTGTTTACGATTTTGTAATTCCCTCGGCCAAAACCTTGCGGATTCCCAGCGCCTGCCATTGGACACAACCAGGCGCGCTCTAGGTATTGGGTATTGCTTCACAAATTCACATGATGCATTCCACTCCCACGCGGGGGACGTGCAGGATCCAGAGTGCGCCGCATTTGAGTGCTCTGTATATGGGACCCAGCATGTCCATGTTTTGTTTCGTGCTAGCCCGAGGTTGGAAGCAGCAGTTGGTAAGAGGCTGGTATTAGAGTCATTCTTCGTATGACGCGACGTGACAAGACTTCTTCTGTGCAACCCGACCCCTCTTTGCTGAACTTCTCTCAAGTGTCTTTGCCTAAACTTTGCACCCAGCATTATTATTCTCCAAGTCCACCGCCACCATGGTCAACCGCTCTGACGTCAACTACTTTGGCGCTGGCCCCGCACCATTGCCCACCGAGGTCCTCGAGAAAGCCTCGCAGGTGCTTCTGAACTACAAAAATAAGGGCATTGGCCTTTGCGAAATCTCGCATCGCTCGCCAGAAGCCAACGAGATTCTTGCAGACACCAAGAAGGCACTTAGCGACTTGCTTGAAATCCCAGACGACTACGAGATCCTCTTCCTCCAAAGCGGCGGTAGTGGCGAGTTCAGTGCGACCGTATACAACCTTGTCTCGATATGGGTAGAGAAGAAGCGCGCAAAGATCGCGGAAGAGGTGGGCGACAACAAGGATGAGTGGATGAAGAGACTGCGCAAGGTCGTGGACGAGGAACTCAAACTCGACTACCTCGTTACCGGCTCTTGGTCGCTCAAGGCATCGCAAGAAGCAGCGCGTCTGGTAGGAGCCAAACACGTCAATGTGGCCACCGACTCACGCAAAATCAACAATGGCAAGTTTGGCAAAATCGCCTCAGAAGACCAGTGGAGCCTCACGCCGCGTGCCAAGGGTGGGCCTGCATTTGTATATTTTTGCGACAATGAGACCGTGGACGGAGTCGAGTTCCCGTCTTTCCCTCAGAGCCTCGAGGGCGACGATGCGCCATTGGTCTGTGCCGACATGTCATCAAACTTCATCTCCCGCAAGGTCGACGTGCGCAAGTATGCCATCATATTCGGTGGCGCCCAAAAGAACATTGGTAATACTGGTATCGCTATTGTGATTATGCGGAAGTCGCTCCTTCCGCCACACTCCACTCCAGCCTCGCCCGACCTGATGAGGGAGCTCAACTTGTCTGTTGGCCCCATTGTGCTAGACTATCCGACCATCGCGAAGAACAACTCACTTTACAATACACTACCCATCTTTGACGTTTGGGTGGCTGGCCAGGTCATGTCTGGACTGGTCAACTCCTACGGCACCAAGCGTATTGGTGGTCAGGAAGAAGTCTCCAACGAAAAGGCTCGGCTCATCTACGAGACGCTTGAAAAGTACCCCAATGTCTATCAGGTCGTCCCAGACAAGTCTGTTCGCAGTCGGATGAACATATGCTTCCGTGTCTCTGGTGGAGATGCGGACAAGGAGAAAGCTTTCCTTGCAGGTGCAGAGAAGAAGGGCTTGTTGGGCCTAAAGGGACACCGAAGCGTGGGTGGCATTCGTGCCAGTAATTGTAAGTGCCTCTATAACTCCCGTGTTATTGCTCCTGCTGTCAGTCATGCTTCGAGTCGTGACTTTACAGGGTACGTTGGTCTATGCGGCTTACCTACCAACATGCTTGAGCGTACTTGATCCAGGGTTCAACCTCAGGCAAAACCTTCCAACAATCCAGGCTAACTTCTTTGGTGCTGTAGACAATGCGGTCTCGTTGGACGGTGCAAAGCTGCTCGTTTCGTACCTTGAAGAGTATACAAAGTCAGCTTGAGTGAGGTTTTGCACAATAGCATGAACAAGTCCGCAGGTTCTCCTCATGAGGCAATGTCCGGCCAAAAAAATACCCTCCTGTCACGTTGGTGTCGTTCAACAAGACACCCGTAAACAAAAAAATTAACCTTCAGTCTGTACCCTCTAGCTTTCCCGGTGTCGATCCTATATACCACAACCGATCACACTGCTTGTATCCATCCAGTCTGTGATCTGCATTACCGGAGAATATTCTGAGACATGCCCCTGTGTCTTGTGCTGTGTGGCTGGGGCAGTGTAAAGACTGGTGGCTTGGTCTTGACGAAAGTTTTCCTCTTCCAATATGAGCATCGTCATGCCTTGACCAATTTCGTGCATGCCTGCTATAGTAAGATTTGCAAGTCCTTCTCTACTCCATCTTGTCTATGGTGGCTTGTCGGATCAAACTCCAGACCACGGCGGTAGTGATGAGACCGCCCGGGTACTACGATGTGATTGTACCGCTGTGTAGCCGCTGTCATCAAGACTCCCAGCGGCTACGAGGCAGCCTGCGACAAGGCACATACTGATCATCGTGAGGTGGTGCGTATCTGACGATGTACTATCGCCTCGAACATGATGCTTTTCTGCGCCACGATCCTCCGACTGTCCATGCAACTTGGCAGATTTAGTTCGGTAGAACCAGGTTGCAGTAGAACCAGGTTGCAGTAGAACCAGGTTGCAGTACAACCCAATCCCCCCACTGATCTTCTCAACCGATTTCTTCCGTCTTGCATTCGGAGGGCTTTCTCGGATCCTTCTATTTTACACCTTCATCTTCGAATTATTCCTACTGGTCGCGTACGTAAAACCACCCCGTCTACAACACTCGATGTAGCATTGCTTCGTGGCTTTACCCATAACCCCCCGTTTTTTAATAATATATTGCTTATACCTTGCCACTAACCAAGTCCACTGCGGACCATGTCATAAGCCTGCGAGGCCTTCCCGGCGACCGTTGGGCCGACAGGGGTTCTGGAGTTAGCAGTGTCTCGGACAGGGCTGGAGCGAGGGTCTGCGGCACAGTCTAAACCCAGCTCGCATCAGAACTCTAGTCCGACGACCACATCCACCTCACCACCACCGACTTTGCGCCACTGTCTACATCAGCGCTTCCGTGCTTGGAATAGCTACCCAGGAATCCAAGTATAGTGCTCAGCGTCAGAAGAAATTACGCGCTTCAAAACAACAACCAACTTGAAGAAGATGGATGCGCTGTGATGGAGGCGAAGGGGGTGTTCACTGAAACCCCTGTGGGGACGGCCACTACGGCAACATCAAGCAATGACGTCTTACTGAACCTATTCATCCCGGTCGATATCACAGCAGAGGCTAGAGCAAGAGGTTTTCCAAGGCGGCTGGCTAGTGTTCAACGCAACAGTGCCTACACGGGTTTCGCTGCTTCCGCTGCCCAGGCTACCTAGTAGTGTGCGTGTGGCTCGCATGAGGTTGAGACTCCACTCCCACCCCATTGCGGGAAGATGCGACCTGTAATATGAACCGACTGGATTTTTGCTAATGCGGGTCCCTTCAGCCAATGACCGGATAGACGCCTGAGGACCGCTGTTCCGAAACCGTGCGCTGCTGCTACCGCCCAGTGGTTTTGTCATATACCGTTTGGAGTCTCATACCCGTCTCTTGTCTCTTACGTCTAATGCCCACGATCCTTTCTCCTTCTTTCGTTGCTCTGCTGGCAGGCTTTAGCCATTTCCTTCTTTGACGCTGAGCTGGTTACTCTTTCGTTTACGACGTCAGTCACACGGTCTCCATGAATACCTAGTCGATTTCCTCTCTTCAGCCGCTGCTGGTCACCAGCGAGACAATATCAGTACTTATACACCTGTCGTAACTAGAGCCGGCGAGATGGAGTCATGGGCCGACCACTTCCCTCAGCTCGAGGTCCGATCGCATTTCAACTTAACTCTCAACACTTCGGCTGTCCGTCAAGTTCCCTGGACGCAAACGAACACGACGAGGACTCTCATCGCGAGTCTACAACTGCAACAAGTACAAACGATTCGAACAACACATCTTACCCTGGGAGCATTTAGCCTTGCTTTGACATTGCTGACGGTCCATCGAATCGTGTCTGATGCGCGACGAGCTGCAGCTCTTCAGGTTCTACCTAGGAAGAAGTCAGTACAAAGGGATGGAGGGCTGCATATTTGCTAACAAGTCCTAGGAGGTTCAATGCGCTGAACAACGTTCACCCTGCCGAGACCTTTCCACTCGCGTTAGCCTGTGGTGCCGTTCTACAACAAATCATCTTCGTATCTGTGCAGGGCACTACTCTTCAAGCTGTCTTCTCTAGGAGTTGTCGCGGACTGGCGATGATCACATTTCCCGGTACGCTGCGCGTACATTACGATTTGCGAATAAAAGAGACTGACGGACGACAGCTATATTTCTCATCGGATACATTACCTTGATCTTCGGTATCGAAGTAGTCGTCAGAGCCTATAGAAAAGACCGATTCGCCCCACGGGGCAAGTGGAATACGATCATCTGCATCGCCGTTGTCTCGTTCATGCTTCTACTCACATGGATGCCGACTGTTGCCTGGCCATCGGCGAACACCTGCTTCGGCGGTCTTATCTGGTTTCCTATGCGATACGATCTTCTGATGCTGGCCTTTCTCTCGATACTTGTTTTTCTCCTGCTCCTTGTAGCCGCTCTGATCAGTATTCAATTGATGAGAACGCCCGGTCTGGATCACAATGAGCGTATCTCGGCTTCACGCATGACTTACTTCTTAATTGTGACTGCAATAATATATGTGAGTGTCTGTGTAACTTTTGTAATCTTCCTAGCTGACGGTTATAGACTCTCGTCATCCCAGTGGAGGTTCAGTCTCTTCGACGAGAATTTATGGAAGCCCTAGCCGCTTCTCGAATCGCCGAAGTTTCGCTCTTCTCCTCAGGGATGGTTATCACTTTCTTCCACCTCTTCCTTCGTACGAATGCAACACGAATGGTCATTCGTCCCATCGAAGAACTAAAGGCTCCTGCTAAACAACAACGGCCAAGGATCCGGTTCTTCGGCCCTAGCGACCTTGAAATGCAGATCAGCGGCCCAATGGCAATGCAAACAACTCAACGTCTACACAGCCAACAGGGTCTGATTGATGTTGGGCCAGAGAAGAACCGTAGTGACTTTGATCCCGAGTACTTTGAACTACCAGAACGGGCTTTGACACCAGCATCGACTAAACCTGGAAGCCCGATCGATCTTACAAAGTGGCCTCTACCACCTGCTCTCGACAATGACGCCACAGCACATGAACGCAAACAAAGCTACTCCTTATTTCCAACACGCGCTGAGGAGGTACCTCGTCTTCCACCTACTGTCTATGATCCGAAAGCTACGTCAGACGGTTCTTCCGCATCCAAGCTTGCTCTGCGACGATTTACACGACGAGGCTCGGTCACCAATGTCAGCGATGCTTTCGACTTCCTGAGCAAGCCAAAGCTACCATTTGCGGAACGGCACCAACGTATGCAGAGCACCGATAGCAGCGCAACAGTTCAGATTGGTCTCCGTTTCTCAGTTGCACCTGCTGCGCTTGCAGCAGCCAAGTTTACGCGTGCTGAACGAGATACTCCACCGTTAAAGCGAGGCGTTACCGACTCAAGTGAAGATTCATTGGATCTTCCGATCCAGAAGCCCTCTACAACAAACACATCGCCATCGGAAGAGATACCCAACCCCAGCGCACTCCCCCAGCCGGCCCCGCGTGGTGACTCGCCAACTCGACCTAGGGCAAACAGCCCGGCGCGGACCCCAGCCTTTCCTCTCACATCGGCAGCTCAATCTAGTGCCTATCTTCAGGCTCAGCGCGAGAAGTTGCTGCCATCTCCACCACCGCGGTCGCCAAACCCTCCTCTACGTTTCGCTACCCCTACACAACCTGTTGTCCCTGCACCTTCCTATATAAGCGGGCTGCGGATGAACCCTATAATGCCTGTTGCATCAGCCGATTCACCCACCACAACGTCACAGCCAGGTACACCCGCATCAGTCACTAACCTCACACGATCAAGTAGTGGACATGCAACGCCGTCACCCACAGCCCGCATCCCGCTTGGTGCAGGCACAATGGCACGGAATCCGCCACCTAATGGCTGGATCTGAGCGCTTGGTCTTACCAGGCGTCGCATGAAACACGGGGGTGCTTTTCCGATGATTTTTTTTCTCCCTTCTACTGCCAGACCGGAATCTGCGACGAGACGCTGTACGATAAACCGGGGAGACGCAGGTTTCTGGATTTCCTGTTAGTTTGATACGGCGACTTGGGTGGTTCGTATCTGGGCAATAAACCCACGCAAGGCGTTACGGTTCGGTTTCATGTCTGCACAACTCCTGCGACAGCGTCTCGCACAGGCCATCTTGGCTTTGTCGCCTGAAGACCATGGGCTTACCATAGGCCTTCAGACCCTTCCGGTCAGGTCTTGCCTTTTTCGTGACGTCGCTTACGATACGAACATTCATTCACGAACACCGGTGCTGCGCACACTTCTACAGAACTGAGCACAGCACATCCGCTCTTTATACCCACATTTTTTCATGTCTTCATCCTCTTCCCCCCCCCAGTTACTTGTATTCATGTTTCAAATATCCCTATACCGGCTCTTCAATGAGCTTGTTAATTATCCAAGAAGGCGGGAGGCCTTGAGTTGTCGTTGCAAAGTCAATCTTCTATTATATATAGTACATGGAGGCAGAGTCTGTGTTGATCTCGTTGGTTCGATATGAAAGCAGCAGATATAAACAAATGAAAACCATCTCTTTATATCTTCATTCCTCTATTCTACAATCTGTTGTCTATTTGTTGGGTCGTTGAAAGCCCGTTCGAAGAAGCTCATTTCTTAAGTGGTATCTAGTCCAGAAGTGCACCCTCAAGGTATGCGTAGTAATCCACATTGCATCTCTAATATAATCGTAACTGTGTATACCTTTCGGGGGTAGGTTTTGGTGTTTAGGGGTACCACTCATAAAAACAAGCTTCTTCTTACTGCATGTACATTATCTCGATAGCTCTGTCAACGTCAATAGACCTTTTGGTTACTCAATGTCCAACTCCCAACTGCTCATCCGTGTACCCGTCCTACCCACCACACTCACTCCACAGCATTGCCCGGCTACGTGTTAATCACACTATCATGCGTTCCACTCGTCTGCTTGAAACAAAAGGCGAATGGGAAACGATTGATCTACGCTCAGTTCCCACCCGGGTTCCTGCTTGCTTGTCCCGAAGAAAAGCCCGGGATTTGGAATACTGGTTCCTTGGGCGAACGGTGCTAGGGTCTTGACTTGATCATCGCCCAGCCGGGCCAATACATCGACCCCAGGAATGGATGACGCAGATGACGATAACAATGAAACAGAACACGTACGCATTGATATCATTCCTTTCATTGCTACGTAACTTACACAACCATGACGCTTATACTACAGAACAGCACTGTCCTACTTCATCGTCTCCAGCGTTGCCAGAACTTCCATCCCACTTTCTCGTTGCCTTCTTCTGGCATACGGAACTTGGTCTGCTCTTTCCCTCTTCGCCTTCCCACCCATCCGAACCAAATCACCAAGCCTACTACCATGAAGGCTACAACGAGTAATGTCTGCAATGGCTCTGCAAACACGGCTCTGCTCAGCAGGAAGAGACTAACGCAGCAGAAAATGATGGGCGTGGTGATCCAGGTTTTATACGGACGTTCTAGATCCGGCTCGCGGACGCGAAGGATGATAAGACCAAGCACGGTTTGGAAGTAGAACGCATACCCTGCTACACCGTAGAAGGTGACAAGGGTATCAAAGGAGCCTACCACGATATAGATGGCTGTGATGAGGGCGTTGAGTACCATGGCGGAGATTGGTGTGAAGAAGAAACCTGCATCAGCGTCTGCAAACCAGCTCACCAACTTTCTCGGTATCTTGCTCTTCCCCTGTGTTGCGTTCATGCTGTGCAAGCGGATTGCCCTATGATTCTTTCCTAGACCGATGTTTCCGAACAGAGAGGGTAGGTAGCCCTCTTTGCCAGCGGCGTAGACAAGGCGGCCAGATGTGAATGTTGTCGCATTCAGTGCGCCGAAACATGATCCTGAGACAAACAGTGCGAGGACGAGCGAGCCGATGGGTCCAAATACTTGAGATCCAAAAGCTACAGCGACGGTGTTGGAGGATTCGATGACAGAGGTTGGGAGTACGAGGAAGTAGGATATGTTGGCTAGGATGTAGCAGAGTATGACGAGTGGGAGAGAGGTGTGGATAACGCGGGGGAGATCGCGGGTTGGATTCTTGAACTCGGCGGTTACGTAGTTGACCTGGTCCCGTTAGCAGAAGTTAATGAGTTGCAAGAGTGTCGACGTACATTATCCCAACCATCGAAAGCCCAAAGCCCGGCATAGAGTGCCACAGCCCAGTTGCTCACGTTCTCACTAGTATCCTCAAACCAGCCGCGATTCTTCCAGTCGTCGGTCGCGTCGCCCTTGTACGAGAGTCCTGTTGCCGCAACTACAATACCGATTACTGTGACTCCCGTAAGTGCAAAGAACTTCAGAAACATGAAGACGTCAGCGCTCCTCGTGCCCAGCTTCGTGGATACACAGTTGAGTAGCGTAACGGCCACAAGTCCCACCAAAGCCACGCCCTTGTTCAACCATGTGCTCGCGTCCACAGCTTCGGCGCCAATGATTGCGCGCACCGTATATTCTCCAAATATAATTGCAATGATGGCTGCTGAGCCCGGCTTCAGCACCACGACTGCGCACCATGTAAATAAGAATCCCGCCCACTCTCCGAATATCTTGGACAGGTAGACTTGGGCACCACCATTTAGTGGTATAGCACCTCCGAGTTCCGCATAACTCGCAGCACCCGTCCATGCCAGTATTCCAGCCACAACCCAAACTATCAGGGATGCGCCTGGCGATCCGGCATTCTTGTTGACTTGTGATGGCGAAGAGAAGATCCCACTTCCTATAATGAGCCCAACTACCAAGGATAACCCGTTGAGGTATGTCAAACTCTTGTTCTTCTCCAATGAAGCACCGTTGAGCGCATTCGAGGGGTCTAGGGCTGGATTGGAAGGCGCGCCCAGCGCTGTGTATCCCTGCGCTGTGCTGGAGAGGGGAAATAGATTGGGCGCAAAGTCGAAAGCTGAGGATACGCTATACAAGCGAATGTGCCGTGGTCTGTCCGGATCGTGACCGGCAGGGTTTAATTCTGATAAAGGGTCCTCATCGTCAAAGGACAGTCTGCGCGAGGAAGGCGCGCCTGAGGCAGAAGACTCTTCCGAAGTCCGCCGTGAGGGATGCGAAGAGGAGGCCAGCGAGGCAAGTTCGAGCGAATCGCGAGTCGGTGGTGGGAGGTTGGAGTAGCGACCGGCCATGATGCCGAGGAGACTGTGGAAGGGTTGCGCGCAACTCTACCTGCTAGCCATGGAGAGAAGATATGATATGATAAGCAAAGCAGTATATAGGGGTAGTATTCAGCACCCCTTTATTAAGCATTCACAGCTGCCGTGTATGGGTGGTGAAGCTTGCGTGCGCTGTTGAAACGGACGGGCGCCTATGCCGTCATGGGACTAGCTCCCGTTTTGACGCTAGAGCTCCTCCCAAAAATGTGGGAGTCGTTCACAACTGGAGGCTTGGCGTAGATGTGATCGCGCATCCTCCAGACTATGAATAAGTCGAGTGTACGACATGCGCATACGACCAGGTGATGCGTGGTCTGAGTCTGCAATCCGTAGGCTGGCGGCGCGCCCCACGTCTCCCAGTCCTCCGACCGCGTGTAGCTTTACGATGGACGGGCACGTTGGAGAGCAGGTCAAGAGCTGAAGGAATCAAAGTCGAATCGCTCACTGCGAAATGGCAACCACACTGGGACCGATTATCTCCTCAATGGCACGACTTGCGGGAGTCCGACAGAGGAAATGCATACGTGCTGCCCATGTTTCCCTACCCCTCCGGCACACTCCATCTCGGCCACCTGCGAGTATACACCATCTCCGATGTTCTCTCCAGATATAAGCACATGCAAGGCTACAAGGTCCTACACCCCATCGGATGGGATGCATTTGGTCTGCCGGCTGAGAACGCAGCGATCGAGCGAGGAGTACATCCAGAGAAATGGACACTACAAAATATCGAGACTATGAAGAGCCAAATGAAGGAAATGGGCGGACGATGGGACTGGGACGCTGTATGGAAAATGAGGGATGTATCTAAGCATGGGCTGATCACTGTATGTAGGAAACACGAACATGCGATCCCCACTTCTACAAGCACACCCAGCGCATCTTCCTCATGCTCTACGAACGCGGGCTAGCTTACCAAGCCGAATCCCTTGTCAACTACGATCCCGTCGATAAGACTGTCCTCGCGAACGAACAAGTAGACGCCAATGGCTGCTCCTGGCGATCAGGTGCAAAGGTAAAGAAGGTCATGCTGAAGCAATGGTTTCTGAAAATCAAGGAGTTCCAGGAGTCTTTGCTTAGGGATCTGGACGCTCTTGCACAAAATGGGAGGTGGCCTGAGAAGGTTCTTGCCATGCAAAGGAACTGGATCGGCAAGTCTGAAGGCGCGAAACTTTGGTTCGACATCGTTTCAACTGACAGTGAGATGCGCTTTGAACCCGTCGATATCTTCACTACTAGAGCCGATACACTGTTCGGGGCGCAGTACATTGCTCTCTCGTTGCGCCATCCGATTGTTCAACAACTGGCCATCGAAGATGAGGAGCTTCGCGCCTTCATGGAGCGAGCAAAGAAGCTACCTCCAGACACCAAGGAAGGATTCAAGCTGCGAAAGATTGTAGCACGCAACCCGCTTGCTCATGTGCAAGGCTGTACGGGACCTTCTATTCCTGTCTACGTGGCTCCATACGTTCTAGACGACTATGGCTCTGGTGCCGTAATGGGCGTTCCAGGACACGATACACGAGACCATGCCTTTTGGCGAACGAATATTGGTGATGAGCCAGTTAGGGTTGTAGTGTCTACTAAGAAGAATAACTTACCGCTGCCGCTTGTACCGCGCAGTGAGAAGGACATACCTATGACCGAGAAAGGCTTTGTTGCTGCTGACATAGAACGCTTCGGTGGCATGACTTCAAAGCAAGCTGCGAATGAGGTTGTACAAGCGATCCTCAACACCGGAAAGCCAGCCCAGAAGACAGCAAATTGGCGACTTCGAGATTGGCTGATCAGCCGGCAGCGTTACTGGGGTGCACCTATCCCTATCATCCATTGTGACTCTTGCGGTGCTGTTCCCGTGCCCGAGAAGGACCTCCCAGTCGAGCTACCGAACCTCCCAGACAGCTTCTTCGAAGGCCGCAGAGGCAACCCGTTAGCAGAAGACGAGAATTGGAAGAAGACCGCTTGTCCGAAATGCGGCTCGGTTGCTGAGCGCGAAACTGATACTATGGACACATTCATGGACTCGTCTTGGTATTTCTTCAGGTTCTTAGACCCAAAGAACGAGCATGCTTTGGTCGACCCCGCGAAGACTAGCAGCGGCATGCCAGTAGACCTCTATGTCGGCGGTATAGAACATGCGATCCTCCACCTGCTATACGCGCGCTTCATTTCCAAGTTCCTGGCAACCACTCCAACGTGGCCGAAGGGCTACTTGACGAATGGCGAACCTTTCACACGTCTTATCACCCAAGGCATGGTGCACGGAGAGACGCTCACAGACCCCGAAAATGGTCGCTTCTTGCGTCCAGATGAGGTCGACTTGACGAACCCTTCCAAGCCCATCATTAAGGCCAGTGGCGCTACTCCAAACGTCAGTTATGAGAAGATGTCGAAGAGCAAGTACAATGGCGTGGACCCAGGTGCCACAATCGCCAAGTATGGCGCAGATGCGACGCGCGCGCATATGCTTTTCCAGGCACCTGTCAGTGACGTGCTTGAGTGGGATGAGAAAAAGATCACTGGCGTGCAACGGTGGTTACATCGAGTTGTCAAGCTGTCGACCGCACCATGGATACCTGATGATGAGGTAGAGAAATTTGTGGTACCGGAAAGTGTTGACAAGAAACTCCTTAACATACTACAAGATACCCTACCAACTAGTGACTCCAAGAACGCCACACGCAAAAGCCTGGTATCTACTCTCAAACCAGACGAAGCAAATCTCTGGATCAAAACACAGGAAACCATCGCCAGTGTCACCGAATCGTACTCACAGACATACTCCTTAAATACCATTGTCAGCGATCTGATGACGCTCACAAATACTCTCTGGGAGACGCCACATGTATCTTCCCTTACACCGCATCTCAAATGGTACTCCATGGCACACCTCGTTCGTATGCTCGCCCCAATTGCTCCGGGTGTAGCCGAGGAAGCCTGGCACCAACTACATACCTGTACCGCATCTGAAACACACGAAAGCGGCGTACAAACTGTCTTCGCAAAAAGCTTCCCAGCTGCTGACCTCGCCATCATACCACTCCTCACTACGACACGCAAGTGTGTAGTTCAGATAGATGGCAAACGCAAATTCGACGTGGACATCCAGAAGCTCCCCGACTCCATCAGCCCCAAAGACGGTAATGCTGTAACGAAGTTCGTTCTGGGCGAACTGGTGCAGACGGACGAGGGAAGGGAGTGGTTCGATAGACAGACAGGGAAGATCTGGAAATTGAGTGCAATAGAGAAAGAGAACGAGGAATTTGGGGTAGTGCCCGAGGGTTGGAAAGTCATTGCTGTGAACGGCGGTGCACTATGCAATTTTGTTGGGCCAAAGAAACCGAAGATGGAAAAGAGTAGATGAAAACTTGTATAGATACGGTGTTACTCATGATAATAATGTACAATATACGCGGTCCACTTGCTAACTCTGTATTATGTTGGGACTGTGATCGGATGATCGGTGCAACATAGAGAAGGGCATGAGCAAGTATCATACATCTAAAGTGTAAGAGACCCTCTTCTGTACTTTGCGAAATGTCTTCTCTTTGCACATGGCGGATGCGGGACAGGACAGCGATGACGGCGCGTATGTTCTTGTCCCGTCTGTCATGGCGCTCAGCACTTAGAGGAAGTTGTATGTAACTTAATCACGCAAACCAATCTGTATTTTTGTTGAACAGATATGCATAATGGACGTCTATCAGAAAAAGCATCAGCATATAGTTTATGATTGTGTGATCTCAAAGCGGTTGTCCGATCGGGGCAAATCGGAAAGGGGTTAGGCATCGTAACATCGTTCAAGAGGGTATGCATGGAGAGTAAGGTTGCAACTTAGGAGATCAAGTGCCACTACACTGAATAACTAATAGTGTTATAAGAACGTGCTCTGAACATGGTGGGGAAGTTCAAACGTTCTCTCCTCATCATTAACTAACCTCGTGGGCACTAGTCGCGCACGGATCTCTTGGACCGCCGTCCGCCTTCCTTTCGAGCTGTGAGAAGCTTTCCTCACCAACTCACCCTCTCTCCACTCACCAATCCGTCTACCACACATCTCACAATGCTGAAGAGGTAAGCCAAACGCCCACTGAGGTCAATTGACGATGAATTGAGATGGACTGACGCCTGTTTCGATAGTGGGATCCAGCAGGCGCTCCGCGCTTCCATGCGCAGGCCGGCCATCCGCCGCAGCGCATTTTCGCCCATGAAGAAGAGCTTCGCCCCAGCTATGTCCACACGCTTCGCCAGCACGGATGCTGCAAAGGATGGCAAGATCCACCAAGTCATTGGAGCTATCGTCGACGTCAGTAGAAGAATTGCCTTTGGGAAAAGTTTTCTGGTCGATGGTGGTGGAGTTTCGACTTCGCCATTAGTGATCGCATCAAGACAACGGCCACTGACAACCAATTGCAGGTCAAGTTCGATACCGAGCAGCTCCCTGCCATTCTCAACGCCGTCACAACCCAGAACGGTGACCAGAAGCTGATTCTCGAGGTTGCTGTAAGGACGCCAAGCATCGGATATGTCGAACAGCATCACTGATTCAGCACAGCAACATCTGGGTGAGAACGTCGTTAGATGTATTGCCATGGACGGTACCGAGGGTCTTGTCCGCGGTTCCAAGGCCACCGACACTGGTGCCCCCATCAAGATTCCCGTTGGCCACGGTACCCTTGGTCGTATCATGAACGTCACTGGTGACCCCATTGACGAGCGTGGTCCTATCAAGGCTACCAAGTACGCCCCCATTCACGCCGACCCTCCAGAGTTCACCGAGCAGTCCACCTCCGCTGAGGTCCTCGTTACCGGTATCAAGGTTGTCGACCTGTTGGCTCCTTACGCTCGTGGTGGAAAGATTGGTCTCTTCGGAGGTGCTGGTGTCGGAAAGACTGTCTTCATTCAGGAACTGATTGTAAGAACAAATAATGTCTGCATGCTGAGCATTAGCTAACAACAGGCAGAACAACATTGCCAAGGCCCACGGTGGTTTCTCTGTCTTCACTGGTGTCGGTGAGCGTACCCGTGAGGGTAACGATCTGTACCACGAGATGCAAGAGACTTCCGTTATTCAGCTTGACGGTGACTCCAAGGTTGCCCTTGTCTTTGGTCAGATGAACGAGCCCCCGGGCGCCCGTGCCCGTGTCGCTCTTACTGGTCTCACTGTTGCTGAGGTACATCTTGGGCATAGACATGCACAAGAGAAATTTACTGACTTCATTGCAGTACTTCCGTGACGAGGAAGGCCAGGATGTGTTGTTGTTTATCGACAATATCTTCCGCTTTACTCAGTGAGTATCCCCATGAACACCTCTAAACCCACTTAGGTACTGACTATGGTGCAGGGCCGGTTCCGAGGTGTCTGCCCTTCTCGGTCGTATCCCCTCTGCCGTCGGTTACCAGCCCACTCTCGCCATCGACATGGGTGTCATGCAGGAGCGTATTACCACCACCACTAAGGGTTCCATCACCTCCGTCCAGGCCGTCTACGTGCCCGCTGACGATTTGACTGACCCTGCCCCCGCCACCACCTTCGCCCATTTGGACGCCACCACTGTCTTGTCCCGTGGTATCTCCGAGTTGGGTATCTACCCCGCCGTCGACCCCCTTGACTCCAAGTCCCGTATGTTGGACCCCCGTGTCATCGGACAGGACCATTACGATACCGCCACCCGCGTCCAGCAAATTCTCCAGGAGTACAAGTCGCTCCAGGATATCATTGCCATTCTCGGTATGGACGAGTTGTCAGAAGCTGACAAGCTCACCGTCGAGCGTGCTCGTAAGATCCAGCGTTTCCTGAGCCAGCCTTTCGCTGTCGCCCAGGTCTTCACTGGTATTGAGGGCAAGCTTGTCGACCTCAAGGACACCATCCGATCATTCAAGGCTATCTTGACTGGTGAGGGTGATGACCTTCCCGAGGGTGAGTTTACCATAAATCCGTTTTCACGGCGTGTAACTGACATTTCTAGGTGCTTTCTATATGGTCGGTGACTTCGAGTCAGCACGTGCCAAGGGAGAGAAGATTCTTGCTGAGCTCGAGAAGTCATAGACGGACTTTTATGGTGGGTGAAGAGTCGGCCAGAGTGTCTAGAGCAATTCGCTGGTAGTCTCACTTTGTACAAAAGATATACCTCCGAAACTGTGGGACTTTAAGCGGGTGTCATGACGCGTGGCTTCCTGTAACTTATCTTGCATGAAGAGACCGCTTTTTCTTGTTCAACATATCTTGATTCTCACTTTGCTAGTGATGGTGCTTTGGCCATAAGAGTGCAATTCAGAACCTTGACGCCCGGGCTCTCTGTTGGACTAGTTTCTGAAAATATAGGATTACTGAGCTTTAGAGTAGAAGAGCCTGCTTATGTTCTTTTAGAGAATACTCCAGCATGTTGCTTCGACAGAATGAGACAAATTCTAAAAGATGCATACGTTTGTGCTGTCATCAAGCCCCAGGTGGCCATCAACATGGTCCTTCTTCCTAGGTTTGGCAAACGAATTTCTAACCTACGAGGAGGGAAACGACGAGCAAAAACAAAATGTTCCTGATATATGAGAAGGGCTGGAGGAACACACACACACACCGTATAATACAAATGAAAAAAAGCCAACGAGTCGAGGAGCCTTGTCTGGGGTGACTGCAGGTGTATTAGTAGACAGCACAACACGTGTGTATGGATGTGTTTCGTGGTAGCGTATGCTACGTGTTGGAAAACCAGAGTGCGAGAGTACCAACGAAAGGTAACATAGTGTATGAAGTAAGTTATGTTCGTGAAGTAACGTGTCGATAGACATGTGCTTGAGAATATAGACACACATACACAACATGCATACATGGCACCTTCCCCAACGGCGGTCCTCGTGGTTGGCCTTTGCTAGTTTCAGGTGAAGAGGCTTAAATGATCATTCAAGCATAGTGCATCGCAGGTGAGTATGCATGTATTTATATTGTTGCACTAATATTGAGATACATGAATCTTGAGGGTACAAGCTGCTGCAAATACAACCATTGGTATTTGAAGAAGAAAAAACACAAGCCCTAGCTAGCTATAAAGCTGAACGAGCCTTCTGGCGAGCGCCCTCTAAAAAGATAGCGCGGAGAGGTTGAGCGAACCTTGGAAGATTGCCGAACACAATCACCATATCAACACGATTGACCGTTGAAAAATCTCATAAAAGAGTCAAGTCACGCAGCTGCAGTCGTACGAAGACTTCTAATGACTCTGGTTTGTTCCTTGATTTCAGAAGAATGCCACGACGAAGCTGACAAAACTCGTCCCTGTGCTGCAAAGATTACCCTCGGCTGCGGATGTTAGCATGTACAACTGATGTCACTATTGTCAGCCGTATAACATATCGTCTTCGGGACATCGTCTGTGTACAAGCTGCCAATTTAGTCGAGAGGCGGCATTTTACCGTTCCCATCCATATCCCTTCCAATCCATATGATTATTTCAACATGGCGGTGACGTATTGGGTCGTAATTACTCTTATACCGCTACTTTCTCATCCGCTCCTTCTCTAATCATCTCGTTGAGCATTGAAGCGGAACCGAGGCAATCAGCAGAATCTACACATTGTCAAGCTTGTTAGTACATGTACCTGCAGTTGGCTAGCCATCACTCCATTACAGAGGTACAACCTGACGTGACGAGGGTAGAGCGCCTTGACTTGAGAGTTGCGTAAATCGTACAGCGTGCTTCTAACACATGACCGAGTTGGGAACCTTCAGGTAAACGCGAAAAAGCCTCTAGATTTCTGTACAATGAGGACTATTATGACAGTGGCCGATCGACAGCCGTTCGTAACGCTTTCGATCTTGTTGTATGTGACACAGACAGTACCAAACGGAAATTTGACCCAAGGAAAATGTGGTATCGGTATTGGTATGGTGATTGCTGTGACGCTTCTATTCGGGCTCTTTACTCGTCGTTGAGCTTCTCCCTGGCTGGCAGGTCCTTCTCGGACTTGCTCTGTACCATCATTCCCTTGTAGCCGGTGATGGGCTCGGTTCCTTGCGACTGTAGTGTGTTAGTGTTGATGCAGGGGGAAGGGGCGGCTCGACAGCGGCGTCGAAGCTACGGACCTTCATGTACTCCTCGGTGGCTTCTTGCCATTCCTTTGTCATGGTACGGGGTCGGATGGGGCTGGCGAACATGCGCGTGAAAGCGAAGACGGCAAAGGCACCGGCGATGACGGCAGAGGAGAGGAGGAAGACGTTGCGGCCCTCATCCGGAGGCGGGGGTCGGCGGGGACCGTGGGGGCCAAAGGCAATGTAGTAGGCTGCGTGTAGAGAATACTGTCAGCGCAATGTCCGTACGGATCAATTTCCGGTACGTCGTGTTGATGTCGCGATAGGCGCACCAGATGCCGCGGGCCAGCTCGGGTACCTCGATCAACAAAACACAAGAGACGTCATCCGAGGTCTCGCAGCACCCAGATGCGCCGAATGGGATGGTACGCACCAGCCTTCTTCTCCTGCATGGTCAACTCCTTCCAGTCGGTCTTCATGCGGTCCCTAAGCGTCATCCACAGATCGGCCTGCTCCTGAGGGGGCATGTCCTCCCATCGCTTCTCGATGTTGGCGAGGGTTGGGTTGGAGATGGCGTGGGCCTGGCGGAATTGCTGAAGCTGGCAGGCTACTGGGGCAGCCCTGGGCAGAGCGGTGCGGGTCGCAGTCGATGACATGGCGGCAGCCGAGCTTGAAGCCCGGGCAATGGATGAGCGCAGCATGGCGGCAGGTGGAGTGGAGAGTGTCGAAAAATGGAAAAGAAAGGGAGAAGCTTCCCGTCGAGGGACCTACAGCTGCCAATGGATCGTGGTGGTGATGGAGTCGAAGGTGGGCCAGGAGAGCTGTCTTGCAAAATGTGGTTGCGGGAGGCACGCCAAGGTGGTGGAACGACCAATCTTCTGTGGCCCAAGCGCCTGAATTGGCCCAACGCTGAGCCTCTCATTGGCCGGCCTGGCCTTCTGATACAAGGCCTACTATGAGGTCAACACCGTCCAACGGTGAGGATAGAGCTGCTTTTGGTTACATCCAAGGACCGGCGTGCATGGAGCGGCTCTCTGTCTCTCTTCCTAGGTGACACACCAAATCCGGAGACAAGATTGTAGAGGCATTGGCAAGCACTCAAGGTTTCCAGACATGATAACGTAGCAAGAACATCAAAAGGCCTTGGTTGAACTATATAGCCCATACATGTTCGCACCACTCCCTTGTTTGGGGTACCTGAGTGAGCATGTAACATGGAACAGAATGCTCGCAAATTCGCTCAAGCGCGGGGTAGGAAAAATGCGGATCAAGGTAATGTGCACATCTTTTTAATACAGTCAAACGTCGACAGCGCTTGCCAAAAATTCAAAAAATTTAAACAATACAAAAAATACAAAAAATACAAATCTTCTTCAAAGTGTACTTGATAGGCGCGCTCGAATTGCTGTCTGCCTGTCCCGTGATCGGAGGCAGCATTGGCCTACAGTTCCATCGTCATCTGGAACTCGGAGCTCGAGTTAATCGCCGTAGCACCTGGCGATCATGCGGCGGATTAGAACTGCTACAAACCACAACTCTGTCCATCGTCGTGCCATTGTGCCATCGCGCCATCGTGCCGGCCGCGGATACGCCACTCTCATCTCAAACCATACTCAACTTTGCCTGGTGGTGAGAATCTCGGTGGTGACACAAAACACTCGCCTCCCCATGAACCGATGATCCGACCAGACTCTGCTGACCAAAAGATCCTGCCCCGACAACGACAACAGCTACCTGTCGCGCGCATAGGTGTTTTTGACTACCAGTCTGTGCTCCCGCTGATTACGCGATGCACGCATACTTCTTTCGTAAGAGTTTTGATAGAGTCATGTCCTGCGTGGCGTACCGGGCCTGTCTGGCAGGTCAGCCGTATGCAGTACTTATGCGAAGGCTGCGGATACAGTATCACCGGAGCACTTGGCGTTTCAGTTACGAACGCGTCTGGACATGTTTACGGATGCCTCGGTCAGGGTGTTATTAGAGTGCTTCTGCCTAAGCTGCCCACGTCGCTCTCCGGTGCAGTCCGCGGCCTCGAGTGATGGCGATATGCACCGTCCGAGGATGCATGCAAATGAGCTTGGCTTGACGAGCAGGTAGCCGGCCGGAAGTGTGGGAGGGCGCAGAGGGTGTAATTGGGCCCAGGCGGCGCTGCATATCGGATTACAGAAAAAAGAACTAAAACCTGTGAAAGTGGTTGCTACTTAGCTTGCCCCTCCCTCACCTGGGCACCCCCCCCCACCTTAGCCCAGACCCAACAAAACACTGTGCCCGACACAAAACTCTGTCTCTCACCACTTCTACAGCAGCTTAAACCCTATAAAAGAGTGAGCTCAGTTGAATTGCCCCGCCTCCTCCTCAGCTTATCGACTTTCGCAGCACTACACTCAGTTCATCATGGTTGTCAAGGTAAGCTTCTTCGCCCACTACCCCGCTGGGTCAGGAGACAGCTACTAACAGGTCCTCACAGGTTGGTATCAACGGATTCGGCCGCATTGGCCGTATCGTCTTCCGCAATGCGTAGGTTGCACCCATGCCATCGATACGGTCGTGCCAAAGCTAACCCCAATGCCACAGCATCGAGCACAACGACGTCGACATTGTCGCCGTGAACGACCCCTTCATCGAGCCTCACTACGCTGTAAGCTTCCCAGAATACACACAATTCAGTCCTAGCCATCCGCCTCGCGACATCAGTCCTTGCAATGCGCTAGAGCTGCTCCACAGTCGCAGAATGCAGACTAACACATTCAGGCCTACATGCTCAAGTATGACAGCACCCACGGCCAGTTCAAGGGCGAGATCAAGGTTGACGGCAACAACCTGACCGTCAACGGCAAGACCATCCGCTTCCACATGGAGAAGGACCCCGCCAACATTCCATGGAGCGAGACCGGCGCTTACTATGTCGTCGAGTCCACTGGTGTCTTCACCACCACCGAGAAGGCCAAGGCTCACTTGAAGGGTGGAGCCAAGAAGGTCGTCATCTCTGCTCCCTCTGCTGACGCTCCCATGTTCGTCATAGGCGTCAACCACGAGACTTACAAGTCCGACATCGAGGTTCTCTCCAACGCCTCTTGCACAACCAACTGCCTTGCTCCCCTGGCCAAGGTTGTCCACGACAAGTTCACCATCATTGAGGGTCTCATGACCACCATCCACTCTTACACTGCCACCCAGAAGGTCGTGGACGGCCCCTCCGCCAAGGACTGGCGTGGTGGCCGTACCGCTGCTCAGAACATCATTCCCAGCAGCACTGGTGCCGCCAAGGCTGTCGGCAAGGTCATTCCTGAGCTCAACGGCAAGCTCACTGGTATGGCCATGCGTGTTCCCACCGCCAATGTCTCCGTTGTCGACTTGACCGTCCGCATCGAGAAGGCTGCGTCCTACGACGAGATCAAGCAGGCCATCAAGGAGGCTGCTGACGGCCCACTCAACGGTAAGCTCTTACGTTCGAATGCTATCCGAACACACATTCTGACGTCACATAGGTATCCTCGGTTACACTGAGGACGACATCGTCTCCACCGACCTGAACGGTGACAACCGCTCTTCCATCTTTGACGCCAAGGCCGGTATCTCTCTCAACAAGAACTTCGTCAAGCTTGTCTCCTGGTACGACAACGAGTGGGGTTACTCCCGCCGTGTCCTTGACCTCCTGGTCTACATTGCCAAGGTTGATGGCAACGCGTAGGAGTCAGGACAGAGCCAGGCAATCCCTAAACTCTGAGTTCACTTCTTCATAACCGACTAAACAGATCGGACTACCTTTGGCTAGGCGCGGACAACGTGGGGATGAAAATAGGGTTTGACCATGAATGCGTTTAGCTAGACATGAATCAATAAATAATAATCGTCACAACAATAACTTCTTTGATCAAGTGAATGTGAGGCGATATTAGGGCTCCCTTCATTCATCTGCATGGCAGTGGAGTTGCCCCTGTCAATGCATTTTCTAGTGCTCCTTTGCAAGGTAGTTCCCGGACTTTCGTCTACATCCCGTAATCTGGCGAAAGAGTTCGCGGGGAAGAACGGGAGTTTCAGCGTGGCTTCCGTAACGCGGCATTTGTAGGTATGGACGTGGTTACGATCGGCTTTGCTGTAGTATGTAGCCATGCTAAGAAGCTGTCCAGGCAACACATGTTGCTCAGAAGCCTACTCATCCTGGCAATATTGTTCCTGATTAGCAAATGTGTACACTTACGGATTGTTGTATCATTGACATTCCAGTGTTGGAAGGATACGTGTCCTTCGTCTGCTGATGCTCGGAACGACTGTGCTGCAAAGCAGAGGGTGAGGCGGAATCATCACCGGCCCATGTATGCTAGTTCGCAGCGAAATCTCCCTCTGTACTGTACCAGCTGCCCTTTGCAATGTGAGAAAAACAATGAGGTTAGGATCAGGGAGTAACGCTAAATGCCTTGGCACTGATTAGTCAGATGATGGATCTTGGCCGCGTAGGGAGCTCGCATTGCTAACGCTCCACTTTATCCCCTACTTTCAAACCCAGCGTCAACTATTGCGGAATACAGAAAGAAGTTGTTCGCTCTTACTTTACATCCAATTATTACAGCTTCGGTGTCACGTAATCACGTAGCGAATGTAAGTGAACTCCGCCGCGGGTCGTGATCTATTCTCGACACGATGCGACCAACAACATTTAAGAATCTATGCCTAATCGAACTATACTGACAAAATCATAGAGCAACATAACTCTGTGGTTGAATCAATAGTGCACAAGTTACGGGGCACGGTGTCTTTACCCTGCTGTAGTAGTGAAGTGCGACTTACTTCCACACCCTTGCACCAGTTCTTCAGCAATACGTTGGTTCTGCACCATAGCTAGCTCAATGCGGTAGCGATCTCACAGTAAGTTCCTTCAATTTTACCACTGTCGAAAGGCATCCTAAAGCATTTTTGGCACTCTCCTCACAAATCGCTCATCTCCGTACACTACATTCCTGGTATCCATGATACTTCTCATTTTCTCAACGGGCGCATTTCCTAGCGCGTTCTACAAAGTCTTCCTTGCATTCGCAATTCGCCTTCAGAGAGAAGAAAAACCCCTTCTTTCTTTAAGCGTGCCTTCCTGATGTCATGGGGCGAGACTCACACAGGCCATATGACCATCACGCGTGGTAGTCTCGCTAACAAATATCTATATAGCTGCCAGCCCGCGACCGCGAAGCGAGGCGTTATACGCCCGCTTTACCTTGAAACATAGTCATGGGAGACGAAGACTATGCCATGGGGGAAGACTCCATAGTCATTTCGACGGAGCCCAATGGTGATCACGTACCAGATACCGTAGACCCATCCGAGATCTTTCGCAACATTAGAGGACCACCATTATCCAAGAGAGAGCAATTGCCCTTCCACAGCCCCTCGAAAAATACCTCACTATTACAACCCAGCACCGTGCAAAGCAGGCCCGGATCATACCGAACAACCAAGTCACCGAGTGGCTGGTCAGATAAGATGAGCATGTCGCGTCCCACTCCTGTTCGGCGCTCAAGTCCGCAGGTCCGCATACCTCCGAAACCAAGATCCTCCCTTCTTCCGTATGCGACCAACAAAACGGGCCTGGTTTATGACTCTCGCATGCGCTTCCACGCAGAGCTCCCTGATATGAACCTAATGGATGATATTCATCCTGAGGATCCGCGTCGCATTCACTCCATCTATGAAGAGCTCAGACAAGCTGGTCTTGTGGCAACCAGCGACATGGATGAAGATCAAGAAGACAAGTGCTGGAGAATCATGACGCGCTTTGCCACGAGACCGGAGATTCTTCTAATACACACGGAAGAGCATTACGCCTTTGTCGAGTCATTGCAGGGTAAGTTTACGACTGCATGAAAAGATTATGACTAACGTTATGATTAGACATGACTGCAGACGATTTGAAGCTGGAAGCTGACAATCGTGACTCAATCTACTTCAACCATGCGACTTATGATTGCGCCAAGCTCGCAGCTGGTGGTGCTATCGAAGCCTGCAAAGCGGTAGTGCAAGGAACTGTGCGCAATGCATTCGCCATTATTCGTCCTCCCGGACATCATGCAGAGACCGATCAGCCTTCTGGATTCTGCATCTTCAACAACGTGCCAATAGCTACCCGAGTTTGTCAAAACGACTACCCAGAGACCTGCCGTAAGGTTTTGATCCTAGACTGGGATGTACATCACGGTAACGGCGTTCAGCACGCCTTTTACGAGGATCCAAACGTACTCTACATATCTCTGCATGTCTACAAGGACGGAAACTTCTACCCCAACCTGAAAGATGGCTATCTCGACTATTGCGGTAAAGGTCTTGGCGAAGGAAAGAATGTGAACATTCCGTGGGCGGAACACGGCATGGGTGATTCGGAATATCTCTATGCCTTCCAAGAAATTGTCATGCCTATTGCTACCGAATTCGACCCAGATCTTGTCATAGTCTCGGCCGGGTTCGATGCAGCCGAAGGAGATCTACTGGGCGGCTGTTTTGTCACTCCGGCGTGTTACGGTCACATGACGCACATGCTTATGCGACTCGCAAAAGGGAAGATCGCAGTATGCCTTGAAGGCGGTTATAATCTGAGATCCATAGCGCGCTCAGCACTAGCAGTAACGAGAGTACTCATGCTGGAGCCTCCGGATCGCTTGAGCGACGATCTCCCAGCTCCGAAGGATAGTGCAGTCTACGTTGTCGAGAACGTGAAGCGCCAGCACTCCAGGTACTGGAAATCGCTCTACCCTAAGCACCTGGACAAGACCGACCCCGGCTACAAAGACACATTTCGATTACACGAGGTCATCCGCGAATGGCAGAGCCAACGACTGTCCTCGGAGCACTCAATGGTTCCTCTTCCCCCACTCCAAATCAACAAAGCAGGTTTGGCGCAGACTTTTGAGCACAATGTTATCGCTACGTAAGTTCGTCGTCAGCTCTGCAATTGCAGACACTAAAGCTCTACAGACCAAACTTTATGGAGCGGCATCCTCTCCTGATGATATTCCACGACCCGCCCAGCTTCCACGACCATTCCGATCCAGTGACTGGCAAGAGAGAGTTGCACAATACATGGCTTGTGAGTACGGTTGCAGTCTCGCACTGTACAATCGCTGACTTTCGAATGAAGACTGATGTTACGAAGAGGTATATTGATTGGGCCATCAAGAATGACTTCCAAGTCATTGATGTTAATATTCCGAAAGTCGTTACAGTAGAAGACGTGAGATTGCGATATGCTTGTTTCGAGGCAGCCAGCTAATGACTCTAGTCGATCATCGGCCACACGAGATCCGATGATTCCGCAGTTCGAGCACAGCAAACCTGCGAGCTTGCAGCGTATCTGTGGGAGAACTACATCGAGTAAGTTGCTCTGACAATGCTTTCGACCAGTCATTGACGTCATCCTAGACCAAACGATGCGACACAAGTGTTTTTCATGGGCATTGGTGATGCATATCTTGGACTCGTCGACCTACTAAGTCACAATGGTAAGCATTACTCACGTTTTCTTGCGGTTCGTGTATGCAGATTAGTTACTGACTGGGCAGAAAACTGTACCGACTCTGATAGTCGGGTTGAATGCTTAATTGGACTCGTGGGAGAAACAACCATTCAGTCAATCAAGCGAGCGACAGATGACACGATATCAAGCTGGTACTACTCAGTAAGTACGATCGAGATCCGCGCCATGATATTAGCCAACATTTGCAGCACTCGATGATCTTTGTGAAGAATAGTCACTTCGTTTGGAATCCAAGTCGTCAGCGCAAGATGCGCAAGAAGCTTGGCAATCTTGTCCAGTCGCCCAAGGACGGTCTAGACGACATGCTTGAGCAGCACATGGAGGAAGTGCAAACTTTGCTTTTGGAAAAGAAGAGCGAGTTCGAAGAGATGAATGACGTTTCCAGTCGTACTGATGAGGGACCGCAGAACATGGCTGTAGGACTACGAAGCCCACTCTTACCAAGCGCGTCACAAACTCCTAAACGTTTCGACCCTGGAATCAGACGAGAAGGTGCCGCGAACCTACTAAAGAGCCCTACGATGCCACACGTGGGGTTGTTCAGTGCAAAGAGTCCAGGCCCAAGGAGTCCCAGCAAAAGGCCGCCTTTGTAAGCTGCCTAGAGTTTGTCGACAGGTGGCATTGCTCGTAGCATAATTCATGTTTCTTGCATGGCCTGGCGTTCCTGCGACGACGTGTCGGTATGCGCTCGCGCTCACGCTTCGGTGTAATAAGCATATCTTTTCAACTGTACAATGGAAGCTGTATCTAATCTTTAATGTGTTGAGCACGCACTTGGAATTTCTTAGCCTACAGATATCGATAGTTTGCATCTTGTACAGGCCAACTGCGCCTCGAAAGCATGCGTTCCGATGATGACCAGAGTGACGCATGAAAAGCCTTCTTAATAGCTCTGCTGATGCGATGCAAACCCTCGGTACAAGTCTCCGCTTCAGGATGGTCGGCACGCCTCGCTTGCAAAGCAGCGCTATGGACCAAACCGAGCCCTACGCCTGGCATCCTTCACTCGGCACTCGCATGATTCTCCACCTACCATAGCAGTTGCTCCGCACATGCAGCGCATGGCCATCTTCAATCAGCATGCTGCACGCAAGCCATCAAACGCGCCAAGTTAGCGGGCCCGGGTTTCTGACCAACACTAAGCTTACTCGAGGTTGGCGGCTCAAACGCTCGATGCTCATTCCTCGACGACAACTCGGGCTGCGCTCCAACACACGCCAGTTCGCGCTCAGGGAAGATCTAGACGGCGTGGCAGCTGCAAACAGCGCATATCGTCAAGTGCACGCCGGAAGAAACAGTCGCTACACGCCCTTGGCCAACAAACCCCACTCCTTGCAATCAGATTGAAAAGAGAGTGTCAATAATTCTGCATCGGACGACGCAGTCGAGCAAAATGTGCCACGGAAATAGCCCAAGTGCCCATGGAGCTGCATCAGCGCTAGGTACCGTTACACATATCCAAGGTCCCCTCAACTGTCTTTCTTGTTCCCTGCTGACATGCTGATGGTCCGCCCCGCTGGTGACTTTACCACCATCTAGCTGCCATGGCTGTACGCCTCAAGTGCGCCTGGACAAGGGCGGGCCTGCTAGATCGGCATTGTCGATTGTATTGATTGGTGAAAGGGGACGAACAAAGGCTGCTTATGATGGTGGATACAGGAAGGTGGCCTATCGCCTGGTTCGCTATCCGCACCTGCGGCTGTTGGGGCTGAGAATAGCGGTATTGAGTCTTGGGCAATATGGGCGGTAGAGTGACTTAAGGTAGGTGGTCAGCCTGCTTGGTCGATTTCGCTCTGTTTCCTTGCTTGAGCCTTTTGTTGCCTACTTAGCTGCTGGTATTGTGTTACCATCTTACCAATCCTTGAAACCCGGGTCGATTGGAGAGTTCACGCGCTTTGCGCAGATACTGGATCTTGCTATTGTACTTGTCCAATCCCCTTACGATTGTCACGATGAGACGCTCGTGGACCGGAAGGTTAGCAGCAACGCTAGCTGTTAGCCAGTTTTTCCCTCAACTCGCTGTCGCACAAGACGTAATTCAATCAAGTCTCCCATCAGTCTCCCCAACACCCACAGCTTCGGAGTCGGTGGAATCGTCAAGCGCAACGCCAACGTCCTCGGGTGAGCCAACAGTCCATACAATCAAAGCTGGCTCTGGAGGCTTCAAATTCGACCCACCAGAAATCCACAACGTCTCGGTCGGCGACGTTGTTACGTGGGAGTTTTATCCGCCGGATCATTCAGTCGCGAGGGCAGAGTTCGGATCAGCATGCGTGCCGTACGAGTACACTGGGAAAGACAAGGTTGGCTTTTGGTCAGAGACGCAGTGGGTAAACAACACGAATGAGGTTTGTTTCTCTCTCTCTCAGTAGGAAGATATGACGAATATGCTGACAAGTCTTTAGCTCACATACTTCAACGTCACGATTAACTCGACAGAGCCTATCTTCTTCTACTGCGCAGCACCAAATTCATGTTTAGGTGAGCACATGGTCGGCGCCATCAATCCAAACTCTACGCAAACCCTGGCATCGCAAGTTCATGCGGCCGCCGTAGCAGACTTTCAAGTAGCACCCGGCGAGGCAATTCCTGCTGAGGCAACATCAACGCTTTCTGTCAATGCGCCCACATCAACAGGCACCCCGTCACCAAACAGCGGAGGCGGTGGTGGCAGCCACACCCTGTCGACTGGCGCCATAGTTGGTATAGCAGTCGGTGGAGTGGCCTTCTTGGCAATCTGCGCCGCTCTCTTCTTCTTTGTCGGCCGCTCCAAGTCACTGAGGGAGGTCATCAAGCGACAAGACGCTACGACAAACCACGACCCAAACATGAGCCAACAGTACGGCGGCTCGAGCTACGGTCATGGAGGACTTGCGTCTCCAGGCTACGCCACACCGCCACCAGGACACGGTCCAGACTACAACCTCAACTCGCCACCGCAGTACGGGCAACACGGTGTAGGGGAGCAATATCCGTCTGGCTGGTCCAGTCCTGGGCCGCAACAAGGCCATATGAGTATGATGAGCAGTGCCAGTGGGATGTCGCAACAACAGTAAGTGTTACTGATTGGAGAGTAGATTTGGCGCCGACGTGCATGCTAACAGTTGTGGTCAGGATTAATCAAATAAAGTATGCGCAGATGAACACGCCACCTGTTGTAGCAGAACTGCACAGTCCACCGCTGGACGAGCAGTCCTTCTCGGCAGAATTGGAAGCACCTGGGCGCGATAAGCCGAGAGGATGAGTGTGGATGATGTAGATATTAAGTATGAATTATTATTAGTTTGCCCTCGTCCCCTGTATGCAACGTTCGTCGATACCATTTCAAGTATAGTGGTACATTACCCAAAGGGGACTCGTGTAGAGAGCATGATCAAGCAGGAAATGATGCAAGTAGAAAGTAATACATGTTGTACACGCCGACCCAAGACTTGAACCGGTCCCGGAACTCTCGGCAGGCATAAGATGGGTCTGGCTGACGGTGAAGCACACAGCCATGGGCACATCCACGTGCATGTGCAATCGCCAGACGATACCCATTTCGGCCTTTTTTTTCTTCCAATAAAACCCTGCCAAGCGGCTCAAATTTCGTCGAGTGATGTTGTGCCATTGTACAACGTGCTCCGGCAACCAACGGCTAGCGACATCGTGGTACCAGAGTTGGTCACAGGTAGGCAGCAGAAGGGCCGCGGATTAGCTAATATGAGGTTGGAAGTTGGGCGAGTCGCCGCAGAGTTGCTTCTCAATGGGCCGCCTTGCCTACGACGCTTACCAGCCCTGGAGGACATGGTAAGATGTACGGAGAGATTCTACATGGCGCCGTCTTCGATGCTATAGATAGCCGGACTTGGATCACCCGATGACTGGTGCAGACTTGGTAGAGGAGCAAAATCTCTACGAACCACTCGAGTCGCGGCTAGTGTGAGCGGAAGCCAACGATGGGTCGTCATCTTCTGGGAATTTTGATGAGCGGATCTTCCCTCCATGTGTAGGGCTTGGTTGGGATTCATTGGCGGTCAGCAAGTCCGCACGGCGATGACGAGCAGGTTGGCGCGCAGGGCCGACGCCCCTACGCGCAATGGGCAAGGAGATGCGGTGAGAATTACCCAAGGATGACAGGATGGGGAGAAGACAAGGTGGGAAGAAGGCAGGATGGCAGGACGGGAGGCAGTTCTGTCAAAGCGACGGGTGCAAGGTTGGCCTGGCAGCCTACTAAAATCCCCGGACGTCACACGTGGTGTGGGCGGCGCTGCTATCGTGGGAACGCCAGCCAAGCCAAGCCCTTACTCAACAGGAAGAGCGGCATCGCTGCCCTCCCCAGGGCGACGCCAAATGAAGCCTCTTCCGCGCCCGTCCTCGATGGTTCCTCCCTTCCCCACGTTCGTGCCAGAAGTCCCGTGAAGCTGTCCAGGCTTGACTATGATGCGCACGGCGGTTGCCCGATATTGCCATCTTCCTCCACCCTAGGAAACACTCCCCCCCCGGCACAACGACATGATCACTTCCTCACCCACAATCTCGCAACCTCCCTCGCCAAACACGACTTTCCACACGCCTACCCACCGCCCGTACCATGCCTCGCGACGCACATCGGCATCCTCCAGCGCCCACTCGCCCCGCTTTGCCGTGACCACCGTAGCCGCACGGCGATTCGACGTGCCGCCCACCCCGAAGCCCACCTTCTCGGCGCCTTCTCCAGTGCCCACGTTTGCGCCTTCGCCCCAGGGCCGCAAGAGAAGCTACGTGGATAGCAGCACCCAGTACTCGCCGTCTGGGTTTCCCCCCACCTACCGACCCCAGCCCAGCAGCAGCAGCAGCAGCAGCAACAACAACACCAGCACCGATATCGACATTGATATCACCGCACTCGACCAGCACCAGCACCAGCACCAGCACCAGCACCAAGATCAGAACCAGGACGAGGCTGACTCGGCAACCTCGAGTGCTCCTGCAATTGCGCCTGCACAGCGGGGGGATTCCTCCGCCGCGCCTGTCGTCACGGAGCCACCCGAGCTCCAAGTGCGGGTTACTCCGCAGCCTGTCACATCCGCCTACAATGTACAACCTCAGGGTCGCCGCATGTCGCACGAGAGCGCGCATTCGGAAGTAGAGTCGTCCGTGGTGCCTAGAGAGACAAGCACTGTCCTGCAGGTCCCGGCCTCGCTAGCTAAGAGACCGAGACCGCAGGAACCGGACGTCAAGGTCATGCCCCTTCAGTACGAAACGTGCGATGTGAAAGACCTCGGCGTGCTCATCTCCGACATGCTCATGGAGCTGGTGCGGCTGAATGATGGTTATCCGCTGCGGGACGGAACACTCACAAGATTTCATTCGAGGTGCGTTCGTCCAAGACCGACTGAGCCAGCACTTGCTGACATTGACCCTATAGAGCCCCGCCTGGCATCTCAGTGCGCGACTACCTCTCTCGCCTTATAGTGCATGCCACACTGTCCCCGCCCATTCTCCTCTCCATGGTCTTCTACGTCGACAAGCTGTGCGCCATGTACCCCGCTTTCACAATCAGCAGCCTCACGGTGCATCGCTTTCTCATAACTGTTGCTACGGTTGCGGCCAAGGGCCTTAGTGATAGCTTCTGGACCAACAGCCTGTATGCAAGAGTCGGCGGCGTCAGTGTCCGTGAACTGGCGCTATTGGAGCTGGAGTTTCTGCGGAGGCTCGAATGGCGCATTGTTCCAAAACCGGAGGTGCTTGTAGATTACTACAAAGGCTTGGTCGATCGCGGTACTGGATACGTTATAGAGAAAGAGCCGGAATCAGGACCGACTGTTAGTCCAACTCAGGTGCTCAATCCTATCGGATCTGCGACAGGAATACACACCAACCAAACAGGCATATAATGACGGAAGCACACGATCGTTGAGCAGCGTCATGCCACACTCCCTAGCCAGCTCACGAAACTCTTCCAGAAGCCGTTAGCAGCTCCTCTTTTTGGGGGGGGGGGGAGGGGCACCTGTCGTTTTTGTTTTTTTATGGGTTCGCAGAGACGACATTGCGCGCTGTCTTATCTATTTCCAACACCAAGCTACACCGTGGCCGCCTTTGTATGGAAAGCTCGAAGGACGCCTAGCTGAACGATGATGAGCTGGCGAACCTGACTCGACAGGGGAGTTATCTATCTCCCAGAAGTCTCCGCCAACGAGGGGTCTCCTTGAGCTGCCAGAGGCACATCGCTACATCATCTCAGGCTCGTGCCATCAACGAGCACCGTCATAGGCAGATACCGGATGTGCTACCATTACGGTTCGTTCGCTGCGACACACATGATAGCTGCCAACAGCGGCTCCAAAGCGACAGGGGGGCAGTTTGGATTGTATAAGAACATGGCATTTGTGTCATTTGTAGAAAACGTAAGAACATGGCATTTGTGTCATCGCTTGTCTGGTGTTGAGTAGCAATCCGGTCATTTAGATAGTACCAATGGAATTAAATGATCAAACCTCCCCATCAAAATGCGTGCTGCTGTCCCGTGAAGAGCATTTTGGCGAGTGCTCCATGGTCAAGCCGCTAGGAGCATGCATCGTGGGTAACGTGGACGAGTAAAATGCGGCTACTGGCAATACCCCAGTCGTAAGACGCACGGCTGCCGAAAGAGTGAGGCCAACACTCCACCTCTATGGCGTATCTCTACCTGCTATCGAGCACTTTTGCTGCGACGACGGAGGTTTTTGCAAATGCCAGAGCGCAGCAGGGAGAGCCCAAGCATGGTATTCGCGACCTCCGTCACTGATGTCGGCTTAGTGACCCTGACCCAACAGTTGGACCTGACCTGAAACCATCTGCCCTTCATTCTCCACCCCCACTACACTCTCTACGCGTCTTTCCTTACGAGATCACATTGGAGAGATCGTGTACCGGCGCTTACCCCGATAACCTCGCGATCCAGACGTGATCTTCACTCCGACCCGCGGTAGACGCGTCTTGCTCTCGAGACGGCGGCAGTAGCGCGACTATAGTACTATGAGGGTGAGTGCGTAAATGTCACGAGAGCCCACGGAACCCAATCGACCGCTCTGTGTTTCTCCCCAGCTTTGACTTCGCTTCCCAATCTTATCTGAAACCTTCGCACGTGCTCACGTTGCCCATCGATAGTCCCGCCATGCTGCTTGATCACCGTACAATCGACAACCCACTGACTTGCGCCAGAGTTTCAGGTAATTCTCCAACAAAGAGTGCTATGCGTAAGAGATGAACTCGGAATTCGCCCGCTGGGATGGTAGCAAACACCAGTACCACGACAGCCAATGGGTCGCATCTCACCACGAGGCACGTTCAGCGCCATGTGCCCTACCGTATGCGTTCGCCGAGCCTTTCCCGCAACTTACCAACGGATTCCAGCAATTGCAGGTGGGAAAGCATCCGAGAACGCGAACAAACCCCGTAGTCTCCCGCACACACATAACTAGACATGGCTCGGAGCCTAACCCCAGGCGACCGTTGTCTAGCGGAGGAGAAGCCCACATGGCTCCTTACCAAAGCCTTGCCCCGCCCCGTCGTTCCGAATCGTTTTCACAGCCGACCCCTCTCGAGGACTTTCGCAAGTCAAGACGATGGCCGCCAAAGGGATACAGGTCGGAGGATGCACTAGAGCCTGAACAGGCGGAGGAATTGATATGTGCTGGAGCGTCGTCGTTCAAGGGATATTGCGATGCAATAGCGAACGCACCAGCGGGCTACGATCGCTTCTATGCGGTTATGGAGGCTGAACATCAGAGTCGAACGGACCGCGCATCTTTTCAGCAGGAGGCATACCGGGACATTTCGCTCAATATGACAGGCGCCTCTGAAAGCCAGTTTCCGTGGCTGGCTCATGAGTACCCGTGCATGGCTTATGCCTTTGGGAAGAGTGCAGGGACTACCACATTGAACTATTGGGTCAGCAAGTGCGGAAGCAGTCATCCTCCTATGAAATTTGCCAGCGAGGCAAAGCCTCGGAAGATAAAGCTCCTGCAAATTTTGGACCGGTTACAGAACCTAGAGAGCGGCCTCAATGAAGATGTCAGTCAACAATCGTGTCCGGATTGCTTTTGGTTCACATGGCCCTAACTTTTGGTTTCGCAGGATCCTGAGGAATTGTACCGCTATTTGTACGGCACGCTCATCGAAGACCCGGAGCAATTTGACGAGGAACGCCGCCACGTTCGGATCGACCAGCAGATCACAGATCTAATTACAGTGCTGAGCAACTCTAAATGGATAGATTTCTCACACCCAAGGAATCAAGTTGTAGCAAAGTTCTTCGATGCCCCTGTTCAGCACAAGAAGCAGGAATTCTTTCACCAACTACTACTCTCAGTGGAACTCTACCTTCGAATACATTCTAAGCACCATACGGATAAGTCGAAACGGAAGCTCATCTTGCAGCTTCCAGCCATCATCACCTGGGATCTGGCGGTGGCCCAGCGGTGGCTCGAGAATATGGAAATTACAAAGACGCGGACATCGTCCACTAAGAGCACTTTCAGCTTTGATTTGAGGAGCAAAAGCAGACAGATTGAAGCATTGAGGACCTTTGCGGCGACGTTGAAATGGCCAAACATGGATGAGGTGGAGTATGTCCTAGACGAACAGGATCTGAACGAGAAAGCGCTTGAAGACCGGTCCGCAGACGCCATGTCTTGGTTTTCGGGCATTATCTTGCCAGGCCGGACACTGCCGTGGCTTATCATGAATAGCTTGATAGATTGTGACCGGGATACTGGCGACGCTCTCAAGCATCTGACCCATATGCACCCAGCATCCGGTTTCCAATATCGAGCAAACACGTACTGGTCATCGCAGTCTATCGTTGGTAAGGTTCTGGGCGCTGCACGAGGGGTCAAACAGATTGCGGGCTGGATTGGACCTTGCATCTACACCCCCGATCTCAAGCGGACGGAGTGTGTGAAGGTGAGACAGCAAGAGTCACCAGATCCCATGCTGGCCTCCATGGATGTAGAATCCATGGATCAACGCACCAACCCCTTGGGCGCGCCAGACGACAGCTATCCCGTCGACGACTACGAAGTTCCTATGGCGGACACGGAAGACGTGACAGATCTCATACGGATGGAGAAGCTTCGCTTTATGCCTGTTAAAGAGCGATCAGAAGGGACCAGGCACGCTGCCGGTTCTCCAATGGTCTTCGATGCCGCTATTTCGTTCGCATGTGGCGGGGAGAGCTGGCCAATGAAGCTACGATACAACGTCGACTTCATCAACGCCTTCCCTTGCCACCAAGGCCCTCATGGTACGTGACTAGTTTCCAGCAACAGCTCATCATATACTAATCCCCACTAGTGCTCTTCTATGACTTTAGCTATAAAGCCGTAAAGATAGACGAAGGCCTCGTCGATATCCAAGACTGGGGCCACCAATCCGGTCGCACGCCCCGCCCCACCTCCTCTAAATCCTCGCCTGGCAAAAAATCTTTGGCGCTCATGAACGAAAAGCAGAAGAGTGCTCACGAGCAAGTTACGAATGTGCTTGTTATAGAGGCTTTGGGCGTTAGCGATAATGAGGTTTTCGCAAGAGCATGGTGTGCGCATCACGGGCATAGTGCTATCGTGGCGAACATCAAGGAAACGTGCATGTCTTGTGCGATTCGCGAGGCGTATGCGGCGTGTGTGGCGGTCGTCATACTTACAGAGGGGGGTGTGGTGAAAGAGAATGACACGGAGGTTTATGGGTATGCATGAGGAGGAGGATGGGGCTTCTGGAGTTATGCATTTGCATCCTTCTGGGTCTGCTTCGGCATCCTTTTGTATTCATGGACACGATTTCTTTTTGTCTTGGGACCGGATGGCGGCATGGGGGAACAGGCTTCAGGATATGCTTCACGACTGTAACGGTACTCACGGGACGCTATGATGGTTTATGTATCATGTTGTATGAACCCCAAGCATATATACACTGTACGAAGAGGCTGCCAGACGCTTTCGCATGGGCGCATTTGGTGAAGGAGCAATCACGTGGTGATAAGCATAATCGCGGCTACTCTGACGTTGCACCAACGGAATCGAGCGCGGCTAACTGCATTGTCAATCTTCGCTCGCGACCACTACTCTATGAAGCATGAATGACTTTACAAACCCCTCATTTCAACTGACTACTGTCTGAACATCGCAGCCTGAATGCCGCATGAACAGTGATACAATCTGCTGTTGCGCCTTTCTTCCAGTTGCCCAGTGAAGCTTCCATTGCGCCGCCCGTCATTGCCACACGCTTGTGCGCCCAGCACTCGACTTCTTCGTATGCGGCTGCACGACGACCGTTAATCTGTGCCAGCCGGTTGTAGCACACACCCATTACCATTTGCCCGCTTGCTTTCCGTCCACGCCATGGGCCGGTCAACGATACCTCCAGCGCTCAACGAGCTCTCGAACCCTAGTACCCCCGAGGCACAGGTCACAGCGCTTCAGAACCTGAAAAATGAGATAGTCGGGCATGAGCAGAGGAAAGAACTGGCAGTGACACATGGTGTTGTGAAACCACTGGCGGGTCTGCTACGGGCGGAGGCTAGGAAGGGCGGGAAGAGAAGGAGGGGCGCCACAAATGGACAGGGCTCCGGGCTATCCAACGAGTCGAGGAAAGACATGAAAGAATGGACTACCGAAGATGAATTGAGGTTTCAGGCCACGCTCGTCGTCGGCAGTCTTGCGAATGGTGAGCGCCCATATGCGAACTGCTACTGTGAGGGAGCATGTTAGCTGATATAAGAGACACATAGGCGGACCGGCGTTTGTCGCCCCGCTTCTAGCAGGTCATATACTCCCTCCGCTGCTTGAGGCGCTACGACCCAGCGAGACGCCCTCGAAACTCGTCACTACGACCCTCAAGACCCTCAACCAGATTGTCGACGCCGTCAACCAGGAGAAGCCTTGGCTCGACACGTCCGAGTCATCCTTGCGGCCATCTCTTGCTTTTTCCGTCAACGAGTCGATATACACCAGGTCTGTCATTGATAGTCTCGCTGAGATACTTGCGCAACCGGCAGGGACGATGAAGGCCAATCAGCAGATTGAGTCGACGATTCGGCTCATCATGAAGACCTGTGTAGAAGATGGCCAGAAGAATATGCTAGTAGATGCAGGAATACTGGATCTTCTGGCTGACAAGCTTGTGGCTGTCGCTGCCATGGACGATCGTATTCCCGCAACAGAGTGGAAACAGTCGAACCGCGAGCAGCTTCCTCGTGCCTGTTTGTCGGACATTCTGGAGGCAGTCTCGGCTATCATCAAGAATTCACATTTCTACACAGCACGTTTCCTCTACTCGCATTCGATACAGCAGTTCTTCGGGTGGCCGAAGGAACGAACACCAGCAGCGTTAGACGGAAGCAGCACATCACAGGCGGCTTCCTGGGACAAGCTCATCCCGCGGGTGCAGACGATGGCGAGTAAATCAGATCCTTACATCAAGCAATGGCCGGCTCTTGGTGCCTACGCCTCTGTCACTGGGGACAGCTATTCCCGAATACCGAGCATGGACTCGTTACAGCAAACCTCAGGTAGAAGTGTCATCACTGACGAATCTGAGTCACCGCTCTTCATATGGCTCATGTACGTGGCTCGTCGAGGTGAAGGTAGAGAACGCCTGTCTGCTTGCTGGTTGCTAGCGTTGCTGAAAAAATTTGCCGAACGGTGGCCTCTGAACGACCCTTCGAAGACAACAAGGGAAAGGCATTTCTCGTATCTGATTATCCCGTTGGTCGAAAAGATGATCGAGGACTCAAGTCCGACATCGGAGCAAGCTAAGAAGGTGAATACCCTGAATCCTGCGGCAAGAGATGAGTTGCGCTTTGTGCTGGAGCGCTCACCAGTTGTGTTTGCTGAGCTCGTTGCGGGAAACAAGTCTCTTCAAACAGCGGCTGTTCATGCTCGGACCCTACCGACGCTTATTCAGATTCTGAAGAAGTCGTTTGATGTGCCTGCTACATCCTCGAAGCCCCTATGGCAACCGCGATCATCATCCAACGAAGTGAAAGACCCAAGTATTGACCCTGCATCATCGACACTAGGTAGGCCTGGACTTAGTCCGGATTTACTGCATGCGTTCAGATATCGAGAGAGCGTTCTTCTGGCTCTGGCGGCAATAGCAGGGGATCAAGATTCATTGAGGAAGATGGTCATTGAGATGGGCGCTGCAACGCACATCATCGAAGCTCTGGTCCCGTACCGTGAAAGCAATGAGCAAGGGGCATCCTCTTCAGCAAAGGATGGCAACCCTGATGCAGTACTAATTGCTGCTTGCAAAGTTACACGATCACTCTCAAGATCCGTGAGTGTGCTCAGGACCAGCTTGATCGATCACGGTGTTGCACAGCCCATTTTCGAGCTTTTGACACATCCGAATGTCAAAGTACAGATTGCCGCTACTGAGGTCATTACCAACCTGGTACTTGATGTCTCGCCCATGCGAACTGTGAGTAAAACGTCGATTGCGCTGTCTTCTCAAGCTAATGTGGTCACTAGGAGATTCTTGAGTCTGGAGTACTGGGAACGCTGTGTGAGCAATGTCGGTCAGCGAACTTTGACCTTCGTTTCGGCAGCCTTTGGGCGCTCAAACACTTATGTCTGGGCTTACCACATGCTATGAAGATACAATGTCTCGAAGAGCTCGGTGTAGGCTGGCTGGTACAGGTACTCAATGGAGAGCCTTCTAAGCCAGCTATGGGAACACCCAACGCAGCAGGGGAACAAGTCGATATCCTCAATGCCGTTGACGAGCCTCATATGGATGTGGATGACGAGCCATCATCCGAAGAGGATGAGGATGCCATGGCCGAGAGCATACCATCTTTGCGACGACACCAACGTCCTGGATCTCGATACACAAGTGCGACAAACATCCGAGATCGATTACAGCAGATCAAGAATGACGAGCAGGACAACCGGCTCAACGGTGAGCGTGACGACATACGTATACAAGAACAAGCGCTCGATTTCATCAGAAACTTCGTTTCTGAAGACAAGGCATCCGGCGAAATGATTGACCATCTCCTCAAGACGTTCGGTCACAGCCGGTTCTTTGAAATTCTTGATGCTAAGATCCGACCAAAGAACTCTTCTCTGTCCACTTCATCATCGCAAACTCAGGCTAGTCCCGGCGCTCCCAGCTACTGGCCAAGCAACAACCACCGTACACCCTTTTCCTCTTCTACGAATAACCAAGGTCAGCCAAACTGGGCTACCTACCCTGCTACAGAACTCATCCTGGCCGCAGTATATATTCTCGTACACCTCGCTAATGGCCGGCCTCAACACCGCTCCCTCCTTATCTCGCAGACCACGCTCATGCAACATGTTCTTCCTCTCTTCACACACCCTCGTCGAGACGTTCGCGTAGCTTGCTCATGGATGTTGCACAACCTCGTCTGGGTAGAAGACCACACCGACGAAGCCACGACACGTGAGCGTGCTATCAGTCTCCGCCAGCTGGGTTTCGAGGAAGGTGCTAAGCAGCTGGGACGTGACGTGGATACTGATGTCAAACAACGTGCTATTGTGAGTATTGAGCAATTTGACAAGTTGCTCAACGGCGGTAGTAGACATGGACGGAGTGGTGGCTTCGGCAGCCCTAGCGAATTCGGTGGTGGAGAGGGCGGTGGACTTGCAGGTATGGGTGGGCGCTTGTCAACGATGCATGGCTGGAGACATGATTCTAGGGGTTGATTGTCTGGTAAGTGAATGGTATGGTGGGGAGTATATTTATTTTGGCTAATTCTTCGGTTGCATCTTGGGCGTATGTTGTTTCGGCCTCTGCCTCTGTGTGTTAATTGTATGATTGGGATCGAGGTAACAAGGATTATGGTATTACTTTTAAGAAGCAAAAATAATGATTATGTGTACGCCCCCGACAGTATGAGACGGTGGCATTAGAGTCACAAAACATACACTTTTGTCCGGAGAACTTGTTCTGACCCTCGTCCTTCTAAGTGAAACTTGAGTTCCGAGAGGGTGGAGCGTAACTTGAGTTTTTTACTCGGGTGTTTCTTGCTTGCGTCAGGGTTTGCTAGGGAACTTACAAGCACGCTCTCTTAGAATCTGTTCAGAAAGGAATACCCACGACGCTTTTACAGCTCTTGGGGTTGAGTAAGATGCCGATGTTGCGAGTAGGCCTTGCTTAATAGCTCGAAACGGGCGAGGATGCAAAGTTGGAAACAGTAGAAACATAGATCATGGTACTGTCCATCCATGTTTTGTTGACCACCCCATCGATGCAACAAATGTGTGAAGCCATCCAAGCTAAATGTATGGTCACCACCAATTCGCGTTGCACTCAACCCCTTGCCCTAGCTTTTAGTCTCAGCCCCCCACTATCCTCTTCTCCGCCTTCCTTCTTCAATTGTGTCTCGATCATCCTCCCAATATTTGCTCCACCCTGCATCACCCCCCCTCTCAGCAACTCGGTAATGACACGTCCTCTGACCACCGTCTCTTCAACCACACCCTCGACATTCTCAGGTCCTACACGTCCATACCAGATGCCAGACCCCTTCAGCGCATTGCCTTGCATGCTAGGAGGCAAGTACATGATGACGTTACCAGCGTACTTGTGTCCGCCAATGTGACTTATGAGGCCGATATCCACATCTATACTCCTACGCTGGAACTCGGATCGGAACTCGGATTGTAACAGGGGCCCGAGAACACCGCATCTTTTGTCGCGGCCGCCGTGTCCGCAGATGAGGATTGTGGGTTTGGAGATGCTTTCGGCGATTGGTAGTTTGGCTGCTTTGGTCTCGTCGCGGACGAGGCTGGCTTTTTGCTCGGCAGAGAGACCATCATGCATGGGGTGCAGATTCCGTGCTTTCAAGTATGCGGTTGCAAAGTTGGACAGGGCTTCGCGCGTGTGCGGGATGTTGGGTATGCGTTTGAAACTCGGAAACAGCAATGCTGTTGTTGTTGAGCTTGCGGTTTCACTCTTCGGCAGCGACGAAGCTGTGATGAGGACGTTTGTAAAAGGCTATTCAAGACAAGAACACGTCAGAATCTTTGGAGGACGAGGAGGACGAGGGCGGGTTCGTGTACCAAACCGTGACTATGCTGGGAAACAGACCTACATCAAACCCAGGACTACCCTTTCCAATTACACCTTTCAGTCCTCTTACAAACTCTCCAGTTTCACCCTCTTCTTGCTCGATATTGCTGACCCAGTCTTCTTTTCCTGTACAAAACACTACCTGTTCAGAGTACGCCGCCACGGTATTGAGTATCGGTGTTTTGCGATCAATGTCTAGATCTGGGGGCGTTGCCGCACATTTGCAGGTCGGTGAGGGACAAGATGGAGTAAACGGTATCGTAGATTGAAACCGCGCAGCGGTCGTGGAACAAGAGTGAAAGGCGCGTGGTATAGCAGTCCGAGAAACATGAGTGAAAGACATGCTTGTGAAGCTCGATGCAGGATGGAGCGACGGGGAAATTGTATGGAAGCTTCGGAAAGCGTTCCGCGATGATGACGCGAGGTCGGACATGGGGGAGTTTGGGGCTCGGCTCCATGTACGAAGCAGCCCGCATCAACATGAACGAATTGAAGGTATAATGGTAAAACATTTCAAAATGCAAGGCTCAAGACTGGTGCGCAAATGTCTTCTACAATCTAATCGAGATATATGTCGCTATTCATACTGTACGACACGACCCATTTCATTTGAGTGTGTCAACACTTCAACTTGGTTTTTACCACCTTGCCTCCTAGGCATCTTTCAGGCTTCTTACAAAGTGCTCTCGAGCGCAAGCACCTGTCTTCGGGTTAGCAAACAGTCTCAATAAATTCAGACAGTAGTCCACTTACGATAGCAGTCCTGCTAGGAATGTACACCTGCAAGAAGTTCTTCCTCTCGTTCCACGCAAATGGGGTGGTGAAGAACCTCGTCGTCTCATCAACGTTACCGTGTCCACCAAACGCCTTGCTATCGGTACTCAGAACGATGCGGTAAGTACCTTCCTGCTCAACCCCGACCCGATAATCGGTGAAGCTCTCCTGAGGATGGAAGTTGAAGATCCACAGCAGCCCAGCGCGCTCGAACACAATGACCTTGTCGCCCTCGTGCTTGAGGCTGACGTAGGCCTGAGGCGAGTGGAGCCATCCGTACTTCTCCTCTGTCCACTGCATCTTGCTGTCGAACTCGTTGAGGAACTTGTAGCGGAGGAGCTCATCGTCTGGAAAGTTGAATTGACGGCGGGCGTAGTGGAAGCTGTTGTTGTTGCCTTCACGAGGGAAGTCGAGCCACTCAGGGTGACCGAACTCGTTGCCTTCAAAGTTCAGATAGCCCTCACCTCCTAGACCGTGTGTGATCAGACGGATCAGCTTGTGCAGGGACAAGCCTCGGTTAATGACGGGAGTCAGCTCTGAAAGGATTGACATGTTGGTGTACATTTGCGCGTCGCAAAGCCAGAAGAGTAGTGTCTTGTCTCCGACCAAGCTGGATCATGTTAGTTACTGAGCATCAAACCCCGAATATCTATCAACATACGCTTGGTCATGACTCTCTGCATAGGCAATGGTCTTCTCGCCGTGCCTTCGGTTCGTCAAGGTGAAGACAAGGGCGCCCATGTCCCAGTCGATATCCTGCTTCTCCTTCAACCACTTGATGTAGAGATCGGGTACGGCCATGGCTAATCTGTAATCGAATCCTATTCCGCCTAACGAGAGTGCCACGCAGAGACCAGGCATACCGGAAACGTCTTCCGCGATTGTGATGGAGTCTGGGTAGAGCTTGTGCAGTAGCTCGTTGGCCAACATGAGGTATACGACTGCCTCTTCGTCGACCGAAGGACCAAAGTATTCGTGGTAACCGCCCGAGAAACCGCTGGTCAAGTTAGCCCCTCGATAGCATAAGAAAGAGTCGGAAAACTTACGTCCCAATGCCGTGATGGGTGTATAGCATGCTGGTAACTCCGTCGAATCGGAAACCGTCGAAGTGGTACTCCTCCATCCAGAAGCGCAGGTTGCTGAGCAAGAAGCGCATCACTTCATGGTGACCGTAGTTGAACAGTCGGCTGTCCCACAGTTCGTGTCTTCCCTTGGCGCCTTGGTGGAAGTACAGGTGGTCGCTGCCGTCGAACATGTTGAGACCGTCAAGCACGTTCTTAGATGCGTGACTGTGTACCATGTCCAGCAAGACAGTAATGCCCATCCCGTGCGCAGTGTCAATGAGCTCCTTCAGGTCGTCTGGGAAGCCATAGCGACTGCTCGCCGCGAAGAAGCTGTTGATCTGGTAACCAAAACTCGCGTAGTATGCATGCTCCATGACGGCCATCAATTGGATAGTGTTGTATCCCAGGTGCTTGATGCGAGGCAGGATATCACGAGTGAAGTCCTTGTAGGTTGCTATCTTGGGTTCGGGGGAGGAGATGCCCACGTGGGCTTCGTAGATGCGGGCGCTCTTGGGCTTGGGCGGTCGCTGGTTCTTCCAGACGTACTTCTGAGGAGGGTTCCAGAAGCGGGCATCGTATACGGGGGAGACATTGAGGTCTTGGGTCACGCGGGTGATCCAGGCTGGGAGGCGCTCCTGGCGCGCATGGTCATTGGGAGTGACGAAGGATACCTTGATCTTGGAGTCGTGGGGGATGGCGGGCTGGCCGTTCTGGCCAGGCACGGTCACCTCGAAGACACCGAAATCGTTCTTGGTCATGGGCGTCGCATCGCGGTTCCAGTCGTTGAAGTCACCGATGAGGTAGGCGCGCAGGGCATTCGGGGCCCATTCGCGGTACACGACGTCGCCATTGGGCTGGACGTTGAAGCCGAACTTCTCGTAACCCTGAGCGCTGTTAGCTACACCGCTCCTGTGAGGGCATGTACCGTGAGCTTGCCCGCGAGAACTTTTCGAGGCCGCCCTCGGTCTCTTCAATCGTCTGAATCCACTGCTGTGCCTTGGAGAAGCGGCTCTTCAGCGCGTCCTTGAAGGGCTCGAGGTAGCCGTCCATCTGGATGATGCCTACAGGCAGTTGGTTAGTCAATTGACAGCAGCAGGAGAGCAGCAGTGTGTACCCGTTCCATCGTTCGGGACCTGCCCAGGGGTGTCGCCCAGAGTCGAGTTTGCTGAAGCGTTGTTGAGCTCCATGGTGTGGGGATGGTTGGGAGAGAGGAGCTGTGAAGTTTGCTACCAGACAAGATGGTAGCGGGAAGATGCAGGATTCACAGCGACAAGCTGCCAGAGGGACTGCAGAGACGATCTCGAATTTGCGGGGTCCCTAAGTCCCTAACCCGATTGCTGAGCGCAGCACTCAACCAAAACTTCGTTGCCAACCCAACAGTCGACGTCATAGCTCCGAGCACGCTGCAACGGGCATCGCGCCCACGCCACTGGTCCCAACAGCGGCGTCTACAGCACGCTGCGGCTGGGATGCGTGTCGGGGGCATTTGCGCTGCAATTCATCGCGTCTGCCTCCGGGCTTCGGATGCGATGCCAGTTGGACCCTGACCAGAGTCGCATGGTTTTGTAGACTGCCTTTGGGCAGTAGTGGGCACACCAGCGTCGCGCGGCCGGCGGCAACAAGTCCCTTTTCGGCATCGGGGACCGTGGGGAGCTCCCCCGCATCTTCGGCTTCCGCGTGGGGAGCTCGCCGCGGCTCAACCACGGTTACTTCCAAGCCACGAGCACCGCCGGCGCCATGGTGAGTGTGTTAAAGCCCTCGTGATGCCCTCGGCGCCCTCGCAAGTTCTGTAGTGTCGCTCTCTCTGCTCTCCTCTCCCACCATGATACTGCCACGGACCATCCAGAGGGCCCTCCCCGTTGCCGTCTCGCCCCAGGCCCGCGCGTCCTACCTCGCCCTCTACAGCATCTCGCGCCGCGCTCCCTTGTCGCAGTCGCACGCTCGCAAGTCCTCTGCGTTCAACCGTTCCGACTTCAGCGGCCAGGGTTTCTCCTCCTTCTATGAGCCTGACCAGCCGACGCGAGGCCCACTCGGCAACACCAGCAATGTGGGTGCTGGCCACATCACGCCCAAAGTCCTGAGACAGCATCTGGATCAGTTCGTCGTGGACCAGGACCGCGCCAAGATAGTCTTGAGCGTAGCCGTCCACGAGCACCATCTCCGCATCCAGGAGATCAAAAGGCAACACCATGAGCAGGCTAGACTGGAGGCTCAGGCCCAGAGGAGAGCATCCGTGTACAGACATCCGGTAGAAGGTAGCCCCAAATCTCATTCTGATCCAAACTTTGACGACTTCTCCTGTCATCCCCTGACCATGCGGTGGCTGAGTAGCAGAGCAGATGAGTTCCCAGGCCAGCAGTCCACCGTAGAACTGCATAGTCACAGTGACCCTCCGCCCTACAGCGAAGATGCTGCCTCCAAAACAGCCTCGTCCACGTCCACGTTCACAGATCCCGACTCCTTGCTCGACACCAGCCAACACCAACTGCAGATAGAAAAGTCCAATGTGCTCATACTCGGACCAACAGGTGTAGGAAAGACTTTGATGTGCAAGTCACTGGCAAGAACACTGGGCCTACCCATCTCCATGTCGGATTGCACTACTTTTACACAGGCTGGATATATTGGCGACGATGTAGAATCATGTGTAGCCCGTCTGTTCTCCGCCGCCAACTATGACATCGATGCAACTGAGCACGGCATCATCATTCTGGATGAGATCGACAAGATCGCAGGGTCCAAGATATCGTACGGCAAGGACGTCGGTGGTGAAGGTGTCCAGCAGGCTTTGCTCAAGATTATCGAGGGCACAACCGTACAGGTACAAGCCAAACCCGAGAAGAGCGCAAACAGGCCCAGTGGAATGCCTGGTGGCCCTCAACCTCTCGGGCCAGGCGGAAACAAGGGTGACGTCTTCAACATTCGAACTGACAACATTCTCTTCATCTGCACTGGCGCTTTCTCAAACCTACACAAGATCATCTTGGATAGGAAGTCCAAGAGTAGTATGGGCTTTGGAGCGTCGATACGAGCGTCAAACGCCCATGCCGCTGCCGACGGTGTTATGCTGACAGGCGCCGAGGCTGAGTCCTTCAAGAAAGACTCGCCATTCTTCGTACCACCAAAAAACGACGTACCCAACCCCTTTGGTGTCAGGCAAATTCAACAAGAGGACAAGGTTAACGTACTTGACCATGTGCAGCCGGCAGATCTGCAGAAGTTTGGCATGATACCCGAACTCATAGGTCGAATACCCACAGTTTGCGCAGTGGCGGCCTTGGACGAAGAGGCTCTGGTCCGCGTTCTCACTGAGCCCAAAGACAGCATAATACGACAGGAGGAGCACAAGTCACATCTCAGAAATATCGAGCTGCGCTTCACAAACGGCGCGCTTCGTGAAATTGCACGGAAAACGAGTAAGATGGGGACAGGCGCCCGTGGATTACGACACGTCGTAGACCAGCTGCTCTTGCAAGCCAAATACGAGACACCTGGTACGCTGCTTCCTCAACCCTACCATAGATCCAGACGACTAACGAGACCAGGCTCAAGCGTCAAGCACATCCTCGTAACACAAGACGTAGCCCTCCTCAAACGCGCACCCTTGTATTTCCACCGCGGCCAATCCGCCGCCTTCGAAGCAGCCCACGCGCAAGAAGAAGAGCGATGGGAGGAAGAGCTTCGCAGCCAAGAAGACCCAGCAATCGCCATTGGCGCCAGCAACTTTCAAGAGTACAGGAAAGCTAGTGCTGCAGGCTTTTAGCCTGCAGTGTCCTACGGGATCTCGCCACCAACCTGCAGAAGCACCGCAGAAGCCCGCAGAAGAACACGAGGGGGTGCTTCAGGCCTACTTTTCAGGCTGCTTGCGGCAGCTGGCGTGCCACGCATACACGGGTCACACATGCGTGATATAGCTGGTCCCAGCTTATACGTAAGCAGGCACGGCTTCGGGCCGTTGCAGCTCTTCCCAACTGTACGTCCCGGTGCTCTAGATCATGTAAGGACCCGAGCGCCATAGCTTTCGTTGTTGATATTGTCCGTTCTCAGTGTCACGAAGGAAATGTACGATCCTGTATGAATTATTTCCTTTACACTCCAGCCCCTAATGCCACGCAGGTCATCCACATCTTTGTCTTCTGCTTTCTACTATTCCCTAGGAGTTCAATCTGGTGTTTGGAGTTCTAGCTACGTTTTTCTATCTCGGCTCAGTCGGCTATTCGGGGAAGGGGGGGTTTTTTTTTGGATGAATGGAATGAATATGTGTTGGGTCACACAACATGTTTGTTGTACGACAATGCGATGATGATCTACCTTTTTCGATGAGATTCTGCACCGTAGATTACGAGAGAGCGCGATCATTCTGGCTTGCATAATCGCCCCACTCGCCACGCTGAAGAAAGGTTGGTTGAAACCTCTTTCCATTTATCCGGTCCGAGCATCGAATGGAAGACGTAGGTCTAGGTTGTGGTTATGCCCTTGTTTGCTATCAGTGATGCGGATACTTGGGGGGGGGGGGTTTAATATACAGCCATGCTCGGGTACCTGCGGCGTTTGTGTCGTGAGCCCTGAAAGCGCATGCTGCTTGGCTTAACCGGTTCGCTCCTTATCGATGTGCGATGCGCATTGCATGCCTTTCAATCTATTCATATATTAACTTCCGTAGCTTAGCCGCTTGGTCCCAACACTGCGGCGTCGGATAAGCTCCGATGTAGGGAGCCGGGCGAATTGAAGGAAGGCGCCGCTAGCATGCGATAGACGTTTGCTGTAGTTGTTGACTACCAATGCTCCTTCCTACGTGATAAGGGTGTGCAGGAACAATCTCTCGAGTTTTGTCTTAGTTCCCTGTAACCTCCTACTCTGGCTGTTTGGATCCATTGGCTTGGCTTGCTTCCGTGACGTTGCTGGTGCGGTTGCATGGGGGTTGAGTTGAAGTCAATATGCAAACTCTGGTTCTTGCGCCCAATCGAGCACTGTCGATGCTGCAGGTGAAAATCCTCAATCAATTCCTGCTGTTGGTCAGAAACGTGCCGGACGTTCCTTGCTCATGCAATGGGGCGGCGTCGATGAAAACTTTGCACATGCGTTGTGGGCTGAGTTAGCCAAGGTGAGACAGACGTCATGGACTAGGAGGGTGCGGTCAACCACGCCTTTCGAGACCAATCCCCCTCCTCCCCAAACATCACGCATTGAGAGCCCCGCCCAATGTGGATGATAGTAACAAAAGAGTTCATTGAGTCTGCTAGTCCTCGCGAGGGAACTAGCAGTAAGGAGAATCGATACAGGATTTAGTCTAGTAATTAAAGTTTTAGTAGCCGAACAAAGTCTATGGCGGATCCGCCCGCGAGAAACGACATACGACAGCGAAGAAAAGTACAAATGAGATTCCGTGCGAATCAAACGCTTTTTACCAGAAACCAAGTAGCCGAAGCCAGAATTGTTTCATGTCAGAAAACCATCCACCCACATCATCATCAAACGTCAATGTGAAGAATGCGCCAAAACGCCACTCAAATGCCCGCTATACATGGCACCGTGTTTGTATTCGTAATTCGTGCTCTCGTATCGTCAAGATCTCATTCCTCAAAGTCTTCATACAACATGAATCCAGGCTGAGCGCGCATCTTCTTGGCGCCCCTTCCTTGGTCCCAAGTTGGCGATGCTGGTCGAGAGGTGGCACGCGATGGTGGCTGGGACGAGTACACCTGTGGATACGATTGTTGTGTTGAGAATTGGAAGTTGTACGCTTGCGGAAAGCTGTCCAAAGAATGGGGGCGGTGAAGGGCGTAGCCAGCCTGAGCTGACATTTGGTCTCCTGTGGGGCTGAGCATTGCCGGCGAAAAGAAACTTTGGCCGCGCTGGTGGGTGGCGTATTGTTGGGTAGGCGGCGGTGCCGGCATCGCAGTACCATAGAAGCCCATACCAGCCTGGTTTGGAGCTTGAGTCGCAGGAGTGGGGTTCATCATTCGATGATACTGTGCTTCCCGTGGGAAAAACATGCTCTGCGAGTGTGGCAGTCCAGGAGCCTGGGTGACAATAGGCGTTGTGGGCAATGAGTATTGGCTGCTGCAGACAGTCGGGGAGTATTCGGACATGGGAACGGTGTATTGGAGCGGCATGGAGTCGTGTAACCCATTGGGAATGGTCAGGGAGCTCAGGGTCTCTGAGGGACTCTCCTTGTTCTTGTGGTCGTCTGTGATTTGTACAATCTCCGAGATGTCCTGTGCGAGTACATTTTCATTGGCGTCCTTGAAGGTGAAGATGACCCTGTAGCCAACGGGTGATTTGTCTTCTTGGTGCCTGCAGTAGCATGTTATGCGCATGACAAACTCGACCTTCTTGGCATTTAGAGAGTAGTCGGGATCCTCGTTGTCCTGCCATTTCTTGAACTCCTTCTCGTTGATCATGATGATGCGGTCGTCCTCGTAGTTGGACCACTCTTTTTCATCGTCTGCCTCGCGCTTCTTTTTGCGGTTAAATCTTTTGGCTTCGCGCTCTTTGCAGCCCTCGCAGATGATGACGGCGCCGCCATTTTGGGGATGACACCGATCATCTTTGGCGATGTCTGTAATGGCCACGCCACGTGGGCGCCTTGGGGTTGGTTCCTCGCCTCGGGCACGGCGGAAGGCACGATCCAGCCCCTCAGGCTTTTCCACGGCGGTTGCCAGAACGAGGGTAAGCTGCAATCGGGCAGTGCAGTTGTTTTTCTCATTGGCTTCAACCTCTTCGGTGCTGGCCATCTGCTTTGGTTTGGCGAGGTTTTGGCGAGGGAAGCGAATCCACTGGAAGTGCGGAGCGAGCGGGTCCATGGTCACGGTAGTCTTGATTTGAGTTTCGGCCCGGTTCTTATTCTTATCCAGAGCGATGAAGATTTTGGCTTGCTCGACGGCCTGCGGGATGTGGATCGCGGCCCAGCTGTCGTTGGTAAGGGAGTCATTACATGTCTCGGGGGAGCTGGTCTGGCTCTGGTCCCGGTGGTATTCTCCCGGTGAATTTGCATTGCTAAAGATGAAGTTGTCGTGGGGTGAAGGTGTGTTGGATGTGGGCGTAGACTGGGCAGAGTTTACAAAACTGCTGAATTCGTCCTCGGTTTTGATGCACGGGTAGCCTTGGTTGGAGAAGGACGTCAGATCCAGGGCCGAGTCCTGCTTCCTGCCCGACCGCTCGCTTGTGCCAGGGAGCACGGCACCGGCATCGTACGCGGGCGAGAAGGTGTTGGAACCAATGCGCATCTGCCAGAACGAGTCCTGGAAGTCGCCACCGTGGTTTTCAAGGTCCTGGGGATTGACAAAAGTGTTGAAGTTCTGCATCGTGTCCATGGCGGGCAGACGTCTCAGTAAGAATAGTGGGCCAGAAGAGGGTCCCGTGGTCGATCAAGCCGTTAAACGAGAGTGGGCAGTGGGCAGTGGGCAGTGGGCAGGAGAGGCGAGGACAGAGACAAGCCGTGGGTCAAAGGAAGGGACAGTCTGCGACTATAAAGCTAGCAATGGGAATGGTGTGGGCGTGGAATCGGTCGTGGGCGACTGCTGGTGAGGGGTCTGCTCCCAAAACCAAAAGGATGCAGGTCAGCGCTGCGCAAGTGACGGGCACGACCGGCTGCTGTCCAATGAGACGGCGCGCGAGCCAGGTTGCGCACCGGAGTTGTCGGCGGGCGGGGAGACGCGTCAGGGGCAGCAGAGGGTGATGAGACCAAAGCTGCAGCAGCGGGCGATCGGGGGGGGATGGACGGTGGTGAGGGGAGTAGGGAGGCAGGCGAGTCGTGAGGCAGGCGAGCGGGGTGCGGAGGAGGGAGAAGGTGGGTTATGGGGACGAGCGAAGAATAGAGGGCGGTATTTCTCTTAGCAACACCCCACTGAGGTTCGCCGCAGTCTAATGCTAACGCTGCCCACCAACGTCGACTGATCCCTGCCCATGCGAACGACACCACCAAGAAACGGAGCGGGCGCCTGTGTCCGAGGTACCTCGATTCCAGGACGCCCGCACGGCTACCCAGGCCGATGCGCAAGCTGTCCGACTCCGACGCCCCCAGAGCACTGGGCTCGGCGCTACCCATTATGCCTCAGCTTTTCCAACCTCGACCATCCAAGGGCAGTGAATTGTCTATTCTTCCACTGCGAAACTCATGCGGTCCACCGCGGGAGATGTACCTGGACCTCTGCGCCGTCGAGTGCACGAGCCGTTAGCTGCAGATTCTTCACCACCCTGCAACACACCACTGACATCGCCTTACTCCTCTGGGGGCTGCATTCTGGCAGGCGGTTGGAGCCGGCTTGCTGTGTAACTGCGCTGTTTGTGTGCTCAATCAAAACACTGCGTCGTGTCCCAGGCCTTGCAGCCAGGCCATGCGAATCATACTGCACATGGCGTCGAGACCTGCCCACCATGCACGCCTCAGATGCACGCCAGCCTACGACTTGGCTTCTCGCGGAGTCTCATCCGGCAGACCGAGCCAAGCCTTTCTGCCACCTGGGCGTCTTTCTAGACGCCTCGAATGGTGCCATCGACCGCCTATACCCGCCAGAGAGTTTCCAGGGCTGATCGACCAGCCAGACTCTCCAGGGTTCCTCGTCGCCCACGTCCAGCCAGCGGCAGCTTCTGTCCATGCCTGCCGACTTGTAAACTCTGCCTTCAGACACGCATTCATTCTGGTCGTCGGACGCAGTCTGCCGAAACACGAATCCACATCTGATTGCTAGGCTGCCGTCATCCGCCCTGTTAAACCCCAGGGTTTTAGCCTTTACCGGTAGCCCCCGCTTCCAATTGCGATGGATGGATGGACGCACACCGCTGGGTTTCTCGGAATGCAACTACTCGAGCTGCCACATCCCACTTAATGGCACAAGTTGATGCTTAATCAATACTGTTTGATTCCTGAATCCGTTTGCAACATTATCAAAAAGTACGACATTACGAAACGTGCGAAACGCCTAGACTGCTACGTCGCAACTTCACGTAGAGTCTAGTAGACTGACAACGAACCTTTGCTACTTGACGATGCTTTTTGCTCGGCCGGGCTTCCGCGTGGCTTTGCGGACATTTGGTCATTGGCTCCTGGTCGGCATGATGCTCGCTGGCAGATGTCGAACACACGCGCCAAGTCAGCCTAGGAGCAGAAGCAGACATACCTAACAGTCGCCCAAACTGACAACTATCGACTTTTGTTCTACGGTGCTTCGAATACAAGCACGGTCTTGCATCCGGTGCTTCCTGTTAGTCGAGAAGACTGACTTCTGCCTCAAACGTGGATGGCATGCAAACCCTTTTCAGATCTCTGCATGTACAGCTCCCGTGTTGCGCCGTGCTATAGCAAAAGGTATTATACTGCCAGGACAACTGGCACCAGACCGGATATAGGAACAATCTTCTCCTGCGGGCGATCCTGTAGTATGGAGATTAGAAAGGCTTTCATACCCTATCAAACACACCGTGCCTAGCATAGTCCGAACCAACGCCTGCAATCGTGGCCTGTGGGTAGACAGTTGTTCGACAAGACAGCGTTCCCGTACCGTACTTTACATGTCAAGTCGACCACGGTACGGTTTGCAGTAATACCATTAGTATGCAGATCCTATTGACATCGGGCCGGAACATGCAACTACCACGTTCCGAGACGTGTGAGATATTCCGTGTACACCCGCATACATTACACGTACAGTCAGCCCGTGCCACAACTGTGCCACAGCATGAGCCGCTTGACATGTCTGAGCGACCGTAAGAGGGTTGGAGGCAGCACAGCAGCGATGGCTTGCATTTTCGGACGGGGCAGAATTGGGGATGACCTGAAAGGCTATCTGTGCCTTGTAGTGTACCTCAAGGGTCTTCGCGTAAAAGATCTCCTTGTTCCAAAGTTCTATTGCGTCTGGTGGCCAGATTTTATTGAGCTTGGATATTACCAAGGGCAATATAGCTTCAGGCAGAATGGTTGTCTCCAGACTAGCGAGGCATGAAGACTGTTGGCCATCTTCACATATTGTGAGGCGCAACGACATGGGCGAGCAACTCGAGACAAGACAGGCCGCTGCAACGTACCACGCATGCCCTGATGAGTAGCACACATGCATGCATCGAGATGCCTACTATATACGTAGAAAGTTTGTGTCTTCTGAGTTGTATCACTTAGCGTCAAGATGGACCCTAACTACTTTGGATAGATTCCACGTCTAGCTCGAACTACGCAAAACGTCACGAATACCTTTTGGTTATATTGAAGGTACAACAGTGAAAAAGAGAGAAGAAAAAAAACTTGCTCCTTCATGGTTTGGGATGAAAGAACCTTTCGATACATCAGACGTGACGTGACGAGGGCGCGGGATCAATGGCCTAGATACCACCTACCCAAGACTGTGATGAGATGAAGCCTTCATCCAATCATCCGGACATTGACGCTCTAACGAAGAGAAACCGTTATGTATGCACTGTATTCGCAATCGTTCGCTTACCCAAGCTCTCACGAATAGGCCTGCGTGTCAGAACACCACCTTCGGAACCGCACAAAACCCCGCGGATGCAACACAATGCATATGCAAGCCCTCGCCAATATCTGCGTACCCAATTTCATCGCCTCCCCCTGCCCATCAACGTCACGGACCAGGTCCGTTGTAGCCTCCCGTTCTATGTCGGGATGGACGCTCTTTCTACATTGAGCATCCAGGTGGTGTGATAGTGGGCTCAATGGCGGCACGACACGAACTCAACGGGCTTAGAAACGGGCAGTTGAGTGGCTCTGGTATAAAGTAGCCCCGTGGGAAGTACTCTCTGTACACAGGACCATTACCCCTCTCTTCCCACACGCGAACGAGCTGCACCTTGTCGCTGGTGCTGATACTCTGCGGCATTCCCATGATACCGTTATCGCGGACGCGCAGCCAGCCACTCAGGCGATCTTGCAACCCTAACATGGCGCCTCTTACGTATCCGCTGCAATGTTCTCGACGCTGGACACTGAGGAACTTGTTTAGCGCGCGTGTTGGTGCAGTACGCGTCCAGGTTGTCTCCACTTCCAACTTTTCTCATACGTCGCGCGTTTCGCACTACGGCAATACCTTCTTTGCAGCAACCAATGTGTACTGACGCCCTGTGGGGTATCGACAGCCTCTCTTTCGTCGGCTCCTCTTTAGTCGCAGAAAGACGCCGCTAGAGCAGCAACCCAATTATCCAACAGTGCAGTATGCTTCGTGAGCCATTTTGCCGTTGCAGCCTGGAAAACACCAGCACCATTGTATTGCACGCCTGAGCGGCACATAGGCATGATTCCCGCCATCCGCTACCCGCTATCCCAACTAAATCTCTTCACCGTATTTCGTTCCGACGCGCATCCTCTCTAACCCGTCGGCTGACGCCTGGGGATCTCGACCCATCTGTAGGCGGCGAAGCGGCTAACATGCGCGATGCTAGCGCCAAGGCAAGCGTTAAGCTTTGGCAGCCAAGCAGCCGTTCTCGTGCCGCGGACACACCTCCGGGATTCCTCAATGGGGAGCTACCCGGCACGGCCATGTCCAAATGGTCTTTTTGGACGGACACAGAAATCATGGACATTTGAAGCTTTTTTTTTTTTTTTTTTTAAATAGGCTACGTCTACACCGTCTCCGCACCTGCCCACTGCCCGCCGCCTTGTACCAGCGCATGTCATGTCTTTGCAAATCGTCGGGTCCGCGGTTCGCCCATGTCGGAGGCGGAGGTGACCGACAAGCCGGAGCAAGAGTGGAAGAGGTCCATGGATGCACCCGAAGTCGTGCCGTAGACGAAGGACGATCATCATAAGCGTAGCAAAGGCTGACGACGTTCGGACGTGGGGCTAGATGTACCAGCTGGAATAGCAGGGCAGAGATGCGTTGTTCTCCTTCGAGACGAGGATCCACGGCACGGATGTACAGGTACTTGTACATATCACGATTAGTGTCCGTGGAGGCTGAACAAGACTCTATGCAGGGTCGATTGAAGGATGAGGTGACAGCCGTTTTCGAGAAATTGCTGCCCGATTTGTAAACTGTGTTCGCAAGGGATTCCTCGTTACAGTAGTGTTCGTTGCTACAAGGCGCTTACTTGTCTCTCTTTTAAGGATGATCATGAATCCCCCTACGGACGAAACATGATTAATATGTTAAACCTTTCAACCCGCCCTAACCGGCGCCCGGAGGTTCTGGAGCTCTTTTGTGGATTAAAATTGTACACGATTAGTTTCACGTATTCCTTGAATCTCACTGGCACCGGGTATTGTACCAGCTGTATAGTCTTGGTATAATCCACTTTCGTTTGCGTCCGGCCCGATACAACGATTTCTTCAAAGTCTATGCGGCTTTCGTGATTGTGTTTTGGTCTCAGTGGTGAAGCCTATGAAGGTGAATTCAACTGAGTCTATGAATGCCTAAGATATTGGGTTTTGGGCCACGCCAACATGGAGTCAGACGTTCAGTGTTTTGGTGGACAGAGCAAATAGCGAGGAACAGGAGATTTGGCTCGGTCAGGTGGGACTTTTACATCTTCAAAGACGTTGCACTGCCTTGAGGAGTGGTGGTGGTACCAGATTTACATAGTAGTTCACATCGCTTCTAGTTGTCTGTTCTTTTGAATTTGGCAATAAAAGATAGAGTCATGGCTTTGAAGATTTACCAAGGCTATGATTTTTTTCGCGTTGCTCGACTAGTAGAGTACCAGAGTATCTTTCGATCCCTCCAGACATAGACATGACCACGCACCCATGTCCTTTCAAAGTCACAAGGAGGCTCCCAACCACCCAAGTCCGATAAACGGAGGCCACAACTCCAACATTTTTAGTGCACAAAGTATCTAAATTCCGTATCTCCTTAAGATTGTGAAATCTACGGCCGCATTGGGTTATTTTGAGATGAAGTTTCGAAAAATAGACAAAGGAATTCTAAAGTCTACATGGCAAAAGTCTCATCACCGCGGATATACGATTTTGAAACCGGAACGAAGACATAATCATGACGAGATGAAATTTGTGACGTCCACGACGAAGATGTGCTCGGAAAATAACAGTATTTTGAAAATGTACAGGAATAAGTAGGTATAGAAGGCAGTGTGGAGAATGGACGCCGAGCAGGTACCCCACCTGGATACCTTGTGCACTAGGACGAACCGAGGTGGGGCCATGAGCTCACAGCAAGCACGGGGGAAACACCAAACAACGCGCCTCGACGCGTACAGCCCGCGCCATTGTATTTTGCAACCCCATCTTTTCCATCTTACAGCGTGTCATTAAGTGGAATACAAGGTTCAAGATGTTTTCGTTACCCATGATTGCGCCGCGCCCGGTAAGTACTACCACATGTCTTCCATGCTTCAGCAGAAGATGCAAACATTCAGAACTCCAGATATGGGTCAGGTTAGAATCGAATTGACAATGTTTCCAGGACGCCAGCCTCTGGCCTTCCCATCACACCACCCACACCGCCTTCGAAGACATACACTCGCACTCTCCACCAGACACATCTCATGGCCATCACAATCGGCGCCCAACTTCGCACCACGGCCCACGTCGCCACCAGAATCACCTCCTCTCTAGCCTGGCTGCCGACGAAAATACAATCGCCCGGCGCAAGCTCAATGTCCGCAGATTCGGCGCGGGTTGGCTGCGTCCGCCCGGTGTCACCAAAACACTGCAAGCGATCGACGACGAAAAGCTAGAGAAGGAGGAACAAGAGATGATGCAGCGCAGAGAGCAAGTGATGATGGACCTAGCAGCCGCTCAACAAGACGCTGCGAATGAGGAGCAAAGGGAGAGGGGAGACATGGAAGAAGAGACCGGAGACAGAGACGTAGAAAGGGATCTCGACGATGAAGTTCCTGAGGCACAAAGCACACCCAGCGCATCTGAAGAATCGAGCGACGAAGAATCAGAGGAGGAGGAGGACGGCAGTGAAGTCAGCGGAGATGTCCAAGAAGAAAGCACAGTACCTTTCAACGAGGATAGCTTTATTGAGGGCAGCATGCTCGAAGCAGAAGTATCCCACATGCTGGAAATGGAGGAGGCAGAGATGGCAGGCGTGCTCCAAGACGAACGCGATCTCGATGACGACGTGCCAGAAGCCGGGAGTTATGAACACACGGATTCTGAACTCGAAGATGATAGCGATGTGGACAATAGCGTCCTTCCACCTGGTCTCAGCTCCGTGCGCTCGAGACGTTCAACAAGGCGCCGGTCAAGTGGACACCGTAGCTCTGGTCGCAGAAGCTCGGGATTGTCTGGCGGCATGATGTTTGGAGGTGGACATCCGGCTGTTGGAAGGGTTAGTCTGGGTGTTGATCTGGGGAATGGGCGGAGTAGCTTTGGTCTGGATGGGAGTAGTTCGCTTCTTGAAGGTAGCTCCTTTTTGAGGAGTTCGCCGGCGGGGAATGCTGCGGCTAACAGAGGGAGTTTGAGAGATAGATTCTTGGGGGCTGTGAGGGGTGGCGGCGGAGTGGGTGGAAGGAGGGCTCGAGGTTAGGCGTGGTAATGATTATGAATGTATGATAGATATACCCGGTAGCTTGATGACGGCCGAATGTATTCGCACTACTAAGATGCTGAGAATGTGTTGCTGACGTATGAGTCTGGTGGTATTCATCCTATTCTACGCTCACTTCCACTCATCCTATGCACGGCCCTGGAGGTCCTCAGACACACTCCACGCCTAACCCATCGTCTCGTCAAATGCCCTCCCGAGGAAGCTACCTGCCTCCCCATACACCTCTGCGTGCGCTGCCCTCTCCCCGTCAGAGCCCATGCTCAAGCAAGCACCCACGCTTCGAATCCAATCTTCCAAGGCAATCTTGCCTATCATCAGGAAATAGTACTCAAGACGCATCTCCACCGAACAGTCTCCGTCCACACTCTGACCGGTATAGTCTCCACCGAACATGCCGCACAACTGGTCAAGGCGTTCCTGCCATTCGTCGTCGGCAATGGTGATCATCTCGCACATGGCACGGAGCATGGACTCCAATGTAGCCACCTCGGTACTGTGAATGACCCACAGGGCGTTGTACCTGGCGATGGTGGCATCGATAAGCACGTGGTCGGAGAGCAGAGCGTGGACGAGGGAGCGGCGGGCGAGTTGTGAGTTTAAGCACCCGTAGTTTGACTCAGCGATCAGCATGCGTGGTGCCCTGTTGCCGATCTGAAGACGAAAGGGGTAGATGAGGTCTTCTAGAACCTCAAGTGGGGGATTGAAGACGATGGCATCGGTCGCAGCCTCTTCAAGCTTCAGGATACCGAGCAGATACATCAGATTGTGATTGCTCCAGTCGATGGTCTTGGTGAGCTGAGCAGACGGCTCGGTATACTCGCCACTGAGAGGGCTAGACATGACTGCTGGGGTAACGATCACAATGGAATTGGAGTGATAGCTGGAGTTGTAGTTGCTCACGTAGAGTGTCGCAAGGAAGCTGGAGAAATTGATGGGACAGAGGTAGGTGGTGACTTTGAGTGTGGGAAGTAAAGTAGTAAGGAGTAGCAGTAGCAGAGACGATGTAGACTAAATGAGGTGGCTGGCTTATTGGACAATAGCAGGTGACCGCGAAGATTCAAGCGTTGTGGTGATGGTGAACGGTGAACCACCCAGATTCACCTACGAGGAAGCTTATCCTTTTTAACTTGTACCTTAGGCTAAAAATTTCCCTAGAGATATCCACACGATTCTTAGCAAGCCACTGGAAGGATTAAACATAGTGTACACATTTAGAATAGACTTGGAATGCTAGGTACGACTTAGAAAAACCGAACTTCTTCGTAGCATTGTTTAGAAATAAGAAAAAGTGACAACAGGAAATACAATAGAAAATGAATGAGAAAGTATATTGACACATAAGTTGCCAGGCATAGAGAATTACCTGTGTCTGGGGAGGTTACCCGTAGTTGCAACAAACTGGTCGCTTCGTCACATTGCAAACGGTCATTATCTGTTTCGTTGTAGTAACACATTTCAAGTAATGTCGTTCATTTTCCCTTGCTGTCTTTCCCAGCGGTAAATATATACAAAGCTCAGTGACTCGCAAAGATGTTGCGTGTGCGCAGGTGGACTGGGGTCTCGCCCTTTGGCGCATCTGGTATCGTCTTCTCCAATTTCTGACGTAGTGTTAGCGCGCAAAGACATACCATGGTGACCTTCTCGACATACCAGCTTCTCAAACACACACTTGTTCAGCTTGCGCTCTTCTGACCGACAGTTCCAGAGTTGTTGGTTGTGGTTCTCTAGGCATTGCCAGTGGGTGCGGAACTCTGCCAGGCAGTTCTCGTTGATGTCCTTGATACTACCACATGTGTCAATATCCAAGGTATGATGTTGAGTCTTCCGCCAGTACGTACACGCTAGCTGCACACCTGGTGACCTTGCGGCCTTCCTTCATGCAGTCAAACTCACCCCGGCCGTTGGCCTCGGTCTTGCACATCATGTAGTCATCGTTGTAGTCCTTGCATCGCGCGCCAATGAAGAACGAGGCACTCAGGAGGGGCGCAGAACTGGCTCCGAGCTCTTTGACCTTGGGGATGTCGTCGGGCAGAGGGGTGGTGTCGATGAGGGCTTGCTGGTTGAACCTACGAATTGTTTAGTGCCTAGAGCTGACTGTAGGATCGAAAGAGATAGGTTACCTGGGTTGGCGCGACGACATCTTGAGGGTGAGGTGCCAATGGCGGGCTATCTGCTCATCAATTGAAGATGATGCTCGTGAGGTCGTCGCGGAAGTCGGTCTTGGCAGTTCTCTAAAACTGGCAGGGATGCGACCGGCCGCAGCTTGTGCTTGACCTTTGTGAGCAAGAGACAGCAATCTCTCACCATTTCCACCTGCACCTCAACTACACCTTTTGCATGCTTTCTGGGTTTTTCGTCCACCAGAATGCGCGCGGACTGAGCTTTCCTGTACATTTTCCCCGCGCCGACTTCTCAGCGATTTCCTCCTCGCGTACCCACGCGCGACCGAAAACAAACATCTGAAGCTCCTCCATTTACGACTTCAGATAGCGTCACTCGTTTGCACCACCATTGAATCTACACAGGAGGAAACGCGCATACCTTGGAGCCTTATACAACATGTCTTTCAGCTTTGGAAACACAGGTGGTGGAGAGAAGAAGACGGGCACTCTCTTTGGAAGCACTTCAGCACCACCTGGCGGTCTATTCGGTCAATCGCAGCAACAACAGCCGCAGCAGTCGATCACAACACAGTCCGGCGGCCTTTTCGGTTCATCGACCGCTCCCCAGAATAACAACAATAGCAACAGCTTGTTTGGATCGACACAGCCGCAGCAACAGCAGTCGGGTTCAAGCCTGTTCGGCCAGCCGCAGCAGCAACAACAACAACAACAGCAGCAGCAGCAAAACGCAGGCTCAAGCCTCTTCGGACAACCTCAACAACAACAACAACAACAACAAAATGCTGGCTCCAGTCTGTTTGGCCAACAACAGCAACAACAGCAGCAGGGGCAACAACAACAACAGCAGCCAAACATGGGTAACAGCCTTTTCGGTGCCTCGTTGCAACCCGCACCCATTCTGAACAACGTCCAAGCGCAAAGCGTCCAGCAACAACGCGAAGGGCTACCGCAGCTGCGCCAGTCTTCTGCGCAGCCTTTCACTGGTTCTACCATAAACGGTCACAGTACGGACATTTGAAACCTTTCACTGAAGCCGTGCTAACACTTTGTAGGAGAGAAGTCGGTCATCGAGCAAATACGGATCCTCAACAACAAGTGGGACCCCGAGAACCCCGAATGCGTCTTCCAGTACTACTTCTACAACTCGGTCAAGCCCGAAGAAGCGCCCTTCTACGGGCCCTCACAAGGCGAAGACGAACGGAAATGGGAGGAGGCTTTGTCAAAGAAGCCAAGTCCAGGTGCCATCCCTGTGCTTGCTCGTGGCTTTGAACAGGTCGGAGAACGTATCAAGCAACAAGCAGCTGCCGTCACCGCGCTACGAACACGCCTGCACGAGATCAACAATAGTCTGTCGCTTCTCAAAGACGCACACGAGCTGACCGTAGCATCGCGCATCACCGAAGCTAAGCGCAAGCACATCGTCTTCACCCAACGAACACTAGCCCTTGCGACCAAAGTCCAGATCCTGCGAAACCGAGGATACGTCATGGACCAGCCAGAGGAGGACCTGAAGAAGAAGCTCATCGAGTTGGAGAAGCAGACCTTCGATCCCGTACTTGGTGGGCGACAGGAAGAGATCTGGGCGCGCATGTCTGGTGTGCGCGAGCGGGCGCGTATCCTACAAGAGGAGACGGAGAAGCTAGGCAAGACGATTGAACAGCAGCAAAATGGTGAACTTCTTGCAGATGAAGATCAAAAGGCGTTGGAGAAGGTAAGATACCTCTGTTATGAGCCTTGGCGCATGCTAATGACATACTTCAGCTCCTCAAAGACTACGACCGACAACTCGAGCACCTCAAGAAGTGGGTCGACGATACCAGAGACGAGTACGACGAGTGGGAGGCGACGAAGCAATCAAGGCCAGCAAAGCGATAGGAGCATAATACATTGGCGCGTTTGGCATGTACGATTCAAAGGTGATCTGGAGGTTCTATTGAGAAAAGTTGGGCGTTGTGAGATACCAAGCAGCGGACGGATGTATAGAAGGCGTATAATCAAGCGTTACATAATACTTCATCATCTCGTAGTGCGCACTGGAGTGTTTGCAGTTATTTCCTTTATCTGTATGGCAAGTCCTCTCTCGCCGACTGGGATCACGAGAGTCGACTTGTTGTGGCGATTCAGTGTTATGCGTTTTGACATTATTTGGCACATGTTAGATGGCTTTCAATGTCCTATCACTGTTTCGAAACTTATACGTCGATACCGTGTCTACTGTAAGTTATTCGTGTCCATTCTATATGTATAGCCCCCATTGTAGACCAGTATTGTTTGTTACAAACGCATCCATGATCTCTAGGATGCGCATATATTGTACAATAATTGGTTGGTATGTCGCTTAGGGTCTTCCTCGGCGCATGCGCCAATTTATGTCTGGCGCTCTCGGTGTCGTGAAGTGGTTCGTAATCGCAAAAACGGACGTTTCTTAAAAGAGCTTTGAGACATATTCGACGAGATGAGGTGCTTACAGGCAGCCTGTCAGTCTTCCACCCGTCTAATACGCAGTTCTTGATTATTCTTACAGAAGTAAAGTACAACAGCACTGGCTGCTGTCCATTTGATATCGGTCATAGTCTGTGCTTCGGCCGCGTCAAGCTCCTGCTTGGATGGTTGGGGTGGTGCTGTCATGCGTGTCAGCCTCATTGTCTATGACTCGCCTGTCGCAACTGCTAGGACTAACCTCCAAACATTCTGGCTAAGTGTTAGGTGAATTTCTGGGTGAGTTGGAAGAAGGGCTGTAAAGTGGTATGCAAGTTGGGTATCTCGAAGAATGACGTTCACACTGCGCTTGGGTACGCAAAAGTTTGGGGGAGATTATCGGAGATTGGATTACCGATGAAGTTTGTCACGTGCCCGCGCGTACCTTCCTGCCATGCCTCCGTCCGCATGAAAAGGGGTAAATTTCTCACCATCCTTTTTCTCTTTGTCTTCCCACGAGCATAACACCCTCATTTACGCAGTCTGACCGACAGCATCTTTGTCACCCTCCGGGCATACCGCTCTTCTTGTACATCCCGACATCGTTCGAGGCGGAGTATCTTCCACTCCTCCTCGAACCTCTTCTTGTGTTATCGGCCGCAAAATTGTCTCGCTGGTTTGAAGCAAATGCACCATTCCGACTAGCAGGCCTACTCGACTTACCGAACGTCTCTTTTCACAGATCAGTAACCAAGTGCCCCTGTCTTGAACTTGCAAAGGGCACGGAACGAGATTATCGGTTACCATAGCGCCGTGGCGCCGCGCCGCCGGGCGGCAATCTGCAAGTGCTGGGACAAGTCGATCCGCATCTCGAGACCTGGGGGTAGTGTTGTGCTCGTCACCACGGCCAAACTAACACAGGAGGTAACCCAAAAGCCCACTTGCATGCATGTCATCCCCAGCACGTGGTAGCACCATCGATTCATTGTGCAGGATCGCACCTCACACGTCAATCACTCCAAAACAGACCATGCTTTCAATGCGAAAGTCAACATAGGGCTAGCTCGCGCTGTGATGGAGCTTCGCGAACCGTTGAACCAAGTGCCAGGAGCATGTCGTCAACATGTACGCGATATGCTTCGCGGTTCTACCATAGTAAGCCCGATCTGACTCGATCGGCCCTATGACAGCCATTACCGGGAGTCAGCTTCCGCATTGATGTATTAATATGTGGTGTACAGGAAGTTTCGCCATTCTTTAACTTCCTTTGCTTACCTTCCTGTCGCTCGCTTTTCCTGCTGTTTCTTACTATTATGTTGCTTCCAATATCCCCCATTGTGTTGGGATTGTATTCCACTTGCGCACTCGCGCTGTCCGCTCCTTCCACCAACGACTATGCCCATAGAATATCTAACCTACACCTTGCGAACCGCCAACCCCACTCACACGTGAAGCCTCGTCAATCCGCCTATCAGGACTCTTCATGCGCTCCATATTGGCTAGAAGACATCAAGCACCAGGGCGTTGCTAGCTTCAATCCAAACCCAAATAATTATACCGTCTTCCGAAATGTCAAGTCTTATGGCGCGGTCGGTGACGGAGTCACTGATGATACTGCCGCCATTCAGAAAGCGATTACAGAAGGAAACCGATGTGCCCCTGGATTCTGCGAGAGCTCTACTAACGAGCCTGCCATTCTGTACTTTCCTGATGGGACGTACTCGATCTCGAAAAGTCTCATCGTTTATTACTACACTCAGGTATGGACCCAAAAACGTGCGAAAAAGCTCGTTCTTTCAAGGCTTCTCTTGATACACAGTACTTACCCTAGAGGCATATACTGTCTTATACCTAGATATCGTATGGATATAAGATATAGTGCATACCTTTAGGGCAGACTTTGTGTGTTGGGCTTCAGTCAGGAGATGTGAGCCTTTTTGTATATCATGATCTTGACTGACTCTTTTAAGATCATCGGAAATCCGAACTGTCCTCCTACTATCAAGGCTGTTTCCAACTTCTCCTCTACAGGTGGCCTGGGATTGATCGATGGCTCTCCATACCTCGGCGTTGGAAACCGAGTTGGTCAAACTGGATTTGGGTCTACAAACACATTCTTCCGCCAAATTCGCAACCTTGTCCTTGACATGACACATCTTCCAGCTAATTTCTCAGCTACTGGGATCCATTGGCCAACTGCACAGACGACCAGTATCCAGAACGTTGTGTTCAACATGAACGCCGACAATGGAACACAGCACCAAGGTCTCTTTGTTGAAGAAGGATCCGGTGGTTTCATGACTGACCTCGTCTTCAACGGAGGCAACAAGGGGTTCAGCGTCGGAAACCAACAGTTCACCACTCGCAACCTTACGTTCAACAATGTCAACACTGCTATTGAGCAAATCTGGGACTGGGGCTGGACGTACAAGTCGGTCTCTATCAACAACTGCAGAGTTGGATTGAACATGTCTTCTGGTGGTCCCTCAGCGGCTACCGTGGGATCCATTACCTTTTTTGACAGCGAGATCAACAACACCCCGATTGGTATCATTACCCCCAGGACTGCCAACTCTAAGCCTGATGATGCTGGATCCCTGTATCTGGAGAATGTCAAACTCGACAATGTTGGTACTGCTATACTTGGTCCAAATGAAACCTATTTGGCGGGATCTTCCGGTTCTTTTGTCATTGACGCTTGGGCTGATGGACATCGATACCTTCCCAATGGTCCTGTCGAGGCACGAGGCCCTATCGCTTCCACTAAGCGACCGGCAGAGTTATTGGATGCGGAAGGTAAATACTACGAGCGCTCGAAGCCTCAGTATGGTGAGGTTCCTCTATCACATTTCCTTAGCGCTCGCGACCTTGGCGTTACTGGAGATGGCCGAACCGACGATACTGATGCTCTTAACGCTGCAATCCTACAAGCCAAGGCTGAAGATAAGATTCTCTTCCTGGATGCGGGTTTCTACCTAGTCACCTCTACAATCTACATTCCCCCCGGTGTCACTATTGTTGGAGAAGCTCTCGCCTCTGTCATCCTTTCTTATGGTCCCTACTTCAACGACATGGACCTTCCCAAGCCAGTCGTGCAGATCGCCCATCCAGGTGAACAAGGCCGAGTCGAGCTTTCTGACCTCTTTGTCAGCACAAAAGGTCAGCAAGCCGGTGCCATTCTGATTGAGTACAATCTTGGTACCTACATTGGCGAGCCCGCTGGCCTTTGGGATGTACACACACGTATTGGAGGATTCGCGGGATCAGACTTGCAAACCGAGCAGTGTGAGAAGACATCCGATCTTCGGATTACGTCAGACAACTTGCTGGAGGAATGCATTGCAGCTTACATGTCGATGCACGTCACCAAGTTTGGCACAGGACTGTACATGGAGAATAACTGGCTCTGGACTGCTGATCACGATCTGGATGATGCGCGGAACAATAACACTCAAATTACTATTTACGCCGGTCGTGGTCTACTTATTGAGAGCTCCAGGGGGCAATTGTGGCTGTAAGTCTTGGGATTGTCGGTTTTTTATATCTAGCAGTAACTAACATTTAAGTAGATACGGCACAGCAGTCGAACATCACGTTCTCTACGAGTACCAATTCGTCGACACCCGGAACATCTTCATGGGCCAAATCCAAACCGAAACCGCCTACTACCAGCCCAACCCCGATGCGCGAATTCCCTTTCCAACCAATCCAGCGCTGTTCGATCCCGTCTTCACGGCACCGCCTACGAATGGAACAAACTCAACATTGCCCTCGAATGGAACAAACTTAACATCGCCCAACACAGCATCAGGCTGGGGTTTGCGTATTCTCCGCAGCAACAATATTATCGGCTACGGAGTTGGACTATACTCTTTCTTCGACAATTACTCAACGGCTTGCTCGCAGGCTGGCGCAGGTGCTGTGTGCCAGTCGCGCATCCTGTCGATCGAAGGGGACCGGAACTCGCATGACATCAATCTCTACAACCTGAACACTGTGGGTAGCACGGAGATGATCACGCGTGATGGAGAAGACCTGGCGAGCAATGTGGATAACGACGGTTCCTTTGTGGACACTATCAACGTTTTCAGGATTGATAGCTTTGGTCTCAAGGCGGCGGTAGATGGGAAGGTACCGTGGGGTGGCCATCTCGACTTGCAGGATCTCATAAAAGGTATCCCTAGATAGATTCCTAGGTGGAACGTTGTACAGGTAGTGGGGCCTTTTCCGTATGCTATTCTAATTCTCCCATACCGAGGTTGACGGCGAAACGAGCCCCCCCGCGAAGCGAGCCACCCAGCAAGATAGCACCTAAACTTCAACACGCAATAACTCCACCACTATAAGCTCAATTAAGGCTGCGCTTGCAGCAATAAAATAGCTAAAATCAGAAGAGCAGTTTAGCTATTGTCAAATTGCAAAAAATTATAGTTGTAATTGCACAACGCTCGCGCAGAGACACTAGGGCGTTGCGACCACGCGCAATACCTGCTACAAAAACTAGCAAGCTCTTTACCTACAACAGGAGGCAAAGCTCCTACAGTATATTAAATAGCTTACTAAGCAAGGCTTTCTACTTACACAAGATATTTATTTTTAAGGTGTTAAAGGTGGTGGTTGTTGTTGTTGTAGTCAAAATGGGGTTTCTAAAAAAGTGAAAAGTAGCTACCTTCTACTAATTAGTTGCAAAAGTCCAAAAAAAATTGTGTGTAGTTAACAAGATTTAAACAGTAGGTAGATAAGTTCTAGGAGGAAAGCTTAGACTACTAAGTAATAATTAGGGTTAAAAAAATTTGCTAAGGTACTAAAAAACAACACTAGTTAAAACGTGTTTAACGGTGATTACCAGCCTATAGCTAGTAATAGGATTACAGTAGGATTGCAATAGGATTGCAACACAATACAATAAAGAAGAAAAAGAACATGTACGTACTACAGCGAGAGCCTGCAATACTTTATTGTTGGAGTATTAACATGCGCAACATGCGGATCACCCTGTTGATTAGGTAATCCTGGTAAGCTAAACACGTGACGACCGCGCTAGCGCCTATATATACGGGCTAGATTGTCTTATTCCTCTTTAGTAGTTATTAGACACTTTGTTGTGGCACTTAGTTAATTAATACACTTATTCTACTCCTTCTAATTAAGCAATTACTCCTTCTTAGCTCCTACAGTTATAAGCCCGGCTGCTTAATTATAGTTTTAATTCCCACTGCGCAATTAGCAAGCTAGAAGGTTAACTGTTTAATTAGGATCTTACTCTCTTTAATTCTCTTACAGCATAGCTAGCAAATTGCAGCAGCAGCTGTACTTCTCTTTTATTAATTATACAATTAACCTTTGACTGATTAATCTGTCGTTACTTTAATAATAACCCATGCCGTGATCCTACAATCTGTTGTTACCTTGATAATAACTTACGCTGTAATCCTACAATTTGTTGCTACCTTAATAATAACCCACGTCGTAATCCTACAAAGTATCTGTTAGAGTATTAATATGTTGCAAAACATGCAGATTAGCCTGTTAATTAGGTGATCTTAGTAAGCTAAACACGTGACGACTACGCTAGCGCCTATATATACAGGCTAGATCGTCTTATTCCTTTTTAGTAGTTATTAGTTACTTTATTGTAGCCCTTAGTTAATTAATACACTTATTCTACTCTTCTTAATTAAGCTAGTGCATCTTTTTAGCTCTTACAGTTATAAGCCTAGCTGCTTAATTGTAGTTTTAATTCCTACTGCGCAATTAGCAAGCTGTAAAGTTAACTATTTAATTAGCATTATACTTTCCTCTATTCTTCTACAGCATAGCTAGCAAATTGCTGCAGCTGCTGTACTTGTCTTATTAATTATACAATTAACCTCCTTCTAATTTAACGTGGTTCACAAGCGAATAGCTTACCTAAGCGAATGGCTCACGCCCCACCGTCGCGTTAACGTCGACACTACAACGCGTTATGTCTTAACAACGCAACTATCTATTAATATATTATAAATTAGATCTTTAGCTTGCTTTTTTTAATGTCTAATTGCAACGTGTTTAAAGCTAAAGACGTGCTGCCTCTATCTATAACATGCCTTAAAAAACTTTATCTTACTAACGTGCTAGAAAGCGCTCCTGACGCGATATTAAACTGAACTTAAAGCGCCTTTAAAAACTAGAAGAGGAGGCTATAGTTAAGCGTGTTCTTAATAAGTCTTTAAGAGGATTTGTGCCTATAAAGGCTAACGTTTAAGTAATAGCTAATAAACTATTGTAAGAGCAGGAGAGTAACTGTGTTAGTAAGAACTAAGTTAACAACTTTATTAAGCAAACTTTAGAGCTCTATACGCGCTAGAGCTATCTTTATAATTACTAGCGAGCTACCTGCAAGGACCTAGCAATTATCTAGCGCTAGTTTAATCTAGTTAAGGGGACAAAAGAGAAGTAGAGTATTATAGACAATAATATTTACAACTTTAATAAGACAGGCTTTATAATAGGCTAGATTTTATTATAGTTAGTTATTACATTATTAGAAGGCTTTAGTAAAATTAAGCAGGTTTAGCTAGGCAATTATAAGTAGGTTACTATAATCCAAGGCGTAAGCGTGTTAGGTCGCTAGCTACCCCCTTTTGTTATCTTTATAAGTAAGGTGCTAATTAACGTCTAGTTTAAGGATTTACCTAATAACTAGGTTCTTAAATTTAGTTCTAATAGCTAGACTAATAATTAGCTTACTCTTATATAGTTAGAGCACTTTAATACCTATACAAAGAGCTACACTATAGGTAGATATTAACTACTTATTATTAACAGCTATAAGAGCTACTACTTTAGTTACTTTTAAGATCTTTACAAAGAGAAGAATATTATTCTTTTCTACATGCCTGCGTACTTATCTTACCTACTACAGCCTCTTAATGTAGGCTATTTCGCGCCGTTAAAGCGTAAGTATAGTAATGTTGTTTTAGGCTTAGTATGTAACCGCACTTACTATATTAGCAAAGAAGCCTTTCTACTAGCCTTTAAGACTGCTTTTAGGCAGTTTATTATAAAGAAGAATATCCTAGCTAGCTTTAAGGGCGCTAGTCTAGTCCTATTTAACTTACAGGCTGTGCTATTAAAGCTTAATATAGTATTGCGGACGCTAGTATAATTACTATAATAGGTAGCTACCTAGGAGTTGTAAACACTACGTAATACGCGCAAAGTTAAGGCTTAAATTTCTCTTATTTATTAGAGTGTAAGAAAACGCTGTAAGTCTTCTACTAATTTACTTACTAATTAAATTACGCAGTTAAGTAAGGGGGCTTAGCAAATAGTATATAAGATAGTGCTTCTAATAGAGAAAATTACTACTCTTTAAGAGGCTTTAGATAAATTAAATAAGCGTAAGAGCTGCAAGCGGCAATATATACAGACAGAAGAGACCCTTACTATAGGCAAGGTACAAGAAGTATTAGCTAAGCAGGCGGGTAGTAGTTGTAGTGATAGTAAGAGCGCGTTAAAAAGGGTGTAAGGGGAGAGGCAGTGCGGGCGTTGCAAGTAGACTAGACATAACGCCTGTACCTGTGTAGTTAAAATTAATAGTGCTAGTAATAGTGATAGATCTAAGGAGTAAATTAGCTTATTACAATTTTTAATTTATTATAATTAAGAGCTGTAATAATGTTGCGAAGTCGCCGCGCTGGTAGGGCGTGAGCCATTCGCTTAGGTGAGCCATTCGCTTGTGAACCACGTTAAGCTACCTAGCTACTTACTAACTAAATAATTAATTTGTTGTTACTTTAACAATAACTTACGTTGTAATCTTATATAGCATCTTAAGATAGACTTTACTAATACACTGCTTGTTGCCTTAAGGGTGATCTTTAAAGCTTGATTAGACTAGCTAACCTAGTTTACTCTATTAAAGCTACACTGCTTAGAGAAAGGCATCTAGAATTAAGTTAATCCTAATCTCCTAGACGTACCCTTAATAGATTACTAAGAGCTACAGTATCTAGAACTGCCGAAAGATATTAAGTAGCTAGTTACTTTATTACCTAGTGCTAGCGCACAAATATAAAAGAACTATAAAATTACTTAACGTAGATATAAGGCTTAAGTTCTTAATACTAAGTATAAAAAAGATAATTATAATAAGCTAGTTAATATGGATAAAGTACAAGCTGCTTAATAAATAAGAAAAGTTGCCAAAATTACTAATGTTAAAGACTAGATTAGCAAAACTGTCTATCTAGACTTGCTTTTAAACGCCTTAATAAGCATAATTACTTAGAACTTTACTAGCCTTTAAGCCTTAGTAAAGATCTTAAAGGAGGATCTTGCACCTATAGATTAGAATACTTAGTATTTAATTAAGGCGCAATACAGATCTTACCTAAATAAAGCTATTAGAAACAAATAAGTCTTAAGCAATAGTTTACTAAGTAGCAGCTACTATAATAATAAGCAGTAATTTACTTGCTCTCTAAGGTTGTTAGGCTATTAGCAGTTACTAATTTTTTAGACGCTTTAAGCACTAAAATTGCACTAGAATAGTTGCGCAAGAAGCGCAATAAGCTAGTATAAGTAATAGCGCTTAGTAAAGCTTAATTAACTTTTAATAATTTAAAAAAGATTTTTAGTGTTTTATTACAAGATCAGTTAATTACATTTTTAAAAAGAAAAGGACATATAGTGTTCTAAACTAGATTTGAATTAAGAACAGCTTAACAATTTAGAAGCGCTAACAACTTAAAGTTAAATAAAAGTAGTAAGTAATTACACTTTTGCACTTGCACGGCTAGTAAAGGGCCTGTAAGTAAGCACTTTTGAATACTGCGCAACTGCTATTAACTTTAAACTGCAGTTACTAGATTAAGCTCTCCTAGTAGTATACTAATTAAGCTGTTAGACAACAACAAAAAGAAGATTCTTAAGTAATAAAATAGTAACAAATAGGCAACTTTACACACTTAAATTAAAAAGAAAAGCTAAAAAGCTAGCACTAGTAGATTAGCTACTAATAAGTTAAGTAGATCTTACTTTAGCTTATTAGTTTTAGCATTAATTAACTTAAAGAACTTTATTAAAGAAATTAAACTAAATATATTTAGCGCAGCTTTAACTTCTTATGCCTTGTCCTTTAACATAATTATAAATAGTAAAGTAGCAGTTTACTTAGTTAATACAGTAAATTACCTAGTACTAGGCACTATTAGTAAATGTGCAAAAGACAAGACTATTAAGGCAGGCACTTAATCTATTTTAGTTACTAAAATAAAAAACAGGCTGCTTAAGAACGTCCTGCATAGCAAGGCTAGCTTTAGGACAGCTAATCTTCTGCTTGCTAATGTTAAAGTTGTACTAAGTTTTTTATGTTAATATTATATTAGAAGCACGGCTTATGCAGGCAGGTATTTAGTATTTAAAATATAATTACACCTTGCAATTTAAAACAATTAAAAAGAACGTTATCTTAATTAACTTTAAGTGTTACTTTATTCTCTTGTTTGTTAAATATAAGCAACTTTTTTATTACTCTACTTAACTACTACTTGTAAACGCTGTAGTGCAATTCAAGAAACTTTAGTTGCGTACTAGTAATAAAGACCTGTAGCATTAATAATTAGGACACTTAGGACAACAAGCTATTAAAGCCTTAATTTACTTAGTACAGAACGTTAAGACTACTAGCAAAAAGCTATTAGAATATAATTACTGCGCAACAGCTTATACCTTGCAAGTAATTTTATAGCAACTCCAAAAAAATTATTATAACTTTTTTATAATATTTTATAAAATCTATTTAAGTTTATAACTAGTTAGCTACTTATGAAATAAGCACTAATTATTGAAGAAAATTACTTAAGCAAGCTGTATAATTATAATATCTAGTTAAAGACACTAAACAATATTATACTTGTAATTGAAAGCTTTGCTACAAGGATTAAGAGGAAATATTAGTAGAAAATAATAAAAATTTATTAAAATAACAATACTGCTACACTGCCTCAAAGAGAGCAATTGAAATACAAGGAATAGGCAATAAAGAAAAAAACTGTAATTAAAATGCTACTGCTATATACTTATAAGCTTAACAGCTTGGCGGGGAGAGCTAGTTAAGAGCTAATTACAAAGGCTATTAAGATGCGTACAAGCGCTAATTTACTAGCTAAGCTTTAGCTAGTAATTATAAATGCGGCGGCTTACTTACATAGCATAAGCTCTACTAAAATTTATAGCTACTAATCTCTTAACTAAGTACTTCAAAGAATAGTTTAGGAAATATTTCTAATACTATTAACTACTTAAGATTAGACACTAGACTGCTAATTTACGCTTAGACTAGAGTAGAATCTATACTTATAGCTGCGAAGCTTATCTTTTAAACAAGGAGAAAGCAGCTAAGCACAATTATTAAAAATTTAAAGTTAATTTTTGCAGCTATATTAGTTATTTAGTTTATTCTTAAGCCTCTAACATATACTATATATAAGTCCTAACACTTAATTAAGTAATTACTACTTGTAATATAACTTTTAATAAACGTTAATCTTATAAAGAAAATTACAAGAAAAAGCTGCTAAAAAATTAAGCAATTAAAATTATAGAGATTCTTTATTTAATTTTAAGGTGTCAAAGGTGGTGGTTGTTGTTATAGTCAAAATAGGTTTTCCAAAAAAGTGAAAAGCAGCTACCCTCTACTAATTAGTCGCAAAAGTCAAAAAAAAAGATTGTGTGTAGTTAACAAGATTTGAACAGTGAGTAGATAAGGTCCACGCGCTAAGCGCTTAGAGCAGAAAAGCTTAAAACGTGTTTAACAGCAATTGCTAGCCTATAGCTAGCAACAAGATTGCGATAGAGATAGAGGAGGAGGGTAAGGACATGTACGTTACTGCAGCGGGAGCCTGCAATACTTCTTTATAAAAGATCCCTGCCTGCTGCTTCTTACCTTTAGGATTTCTTCCACTATATAGTACTTTATACAAACAACTTGCATATAAACAATATAATGCTTAAACTGTTCTTCTTCCTGTTTAACACAAAGACTAATAGCTTATATTAAGTAAAGTTAAACTTTACTAAGTTACTATACTAGAAGCTATAGTAGTAGATTACAAAGCTGGCGTTTACTGTTGTTAAGCGGCTACCTTTGTTAGTTAAAAAAGAGCTAGTGGCGATAGTCCTTGTAGTAGTTAAGTTAGTGCAGAGATCAGAATGTAACTATGTTTAAGAAATCTTTAATGCGTTTAGTGTTATAAATGTTAAGGTTACAACAAAGACTGTAAAAGGCTAGTTTAGCTAGTACACTATACACACTGCGCATGTTAATAGTTTAGGTGTAGTAAAGGTATATTACTTCGGCAATCTCCTCCTACGCGAATGCAACCTTAGTAAAGAGACTTACAGAGGGGTGACAAAAAAAAAGATGTCAAAAAAGTTATAGTTTTCAAAGCTTTATATTTCTACAACCAGAAGGGCTATACCCAAAAAGGTTAGTGCTTTAAAAGCCAAGATCTTCCTCTTTAAGTTAGGCCACTTAGTAAGCTGCTTAGTAAGCACCTCTGCGCTCAACTTCCGCAGTGAAAATACAGATAAAAAACTCAAGAATAAATAACAAAATAACTTTTTGTTGAAGGTGTAAAAATCGCTATAAAGTATATATATTAAATAACACTAGTTGAACTCTTTTGTGGGTAAGTTTGAAGGTAATTGTAAAAAAACTATTAAGTAGTAATAAAGAGCTTGTTTTAAGGGTTTTTTCCAGATAAATAACGAAAAAAAGCTTACTAATACTTAGTGTACCAGCCTTCAGCTTCCTTAACGTCCAAATAACGCCTTAGTAAAGATAGTGTCGCAACGTGTATATGTATCCTCTAGCCGGAGTGCGATTTATCGATCGGTCGGTATTTTGCCTCCGACAGATAGAATACAATTATCAATCGCCTTTTGAGGTAATTAATCCTATTTCTCCTTTATAGCAGCCTTAAAGGCTGCTATACTTTTTTTACTCTTTCCTATACCTAAAGAAGTAATAGGCCTTTTAGCTAAAGCGTTTTTTAGCAAGGCCCACACGTTTTCTATATAATTTAGATCAGGACTATAGGCAGGATGCTTAAAAAGCGATATCCTATTCCTAGAAAACCAAGATAAAACTTCTAGAGTTTTATAAATCTTAGCGTTATCCTGCTAAAACTTCCAGACTATATAGAGATTAGAAAGTCTTTGATTATATAAAAAAAAGATTGCTACTTTATAATTTCAATATAGAGTAAACAGTCTCTAAGTAGGAAAAAGGAGTATATGTAACTTACTTTTTTTAATCGCAGGTTTACTATAGGAATAAGGATCTTTTCAATATAGTCTTGATTCTAAAAAGAAGTAGTAATTAAAGGGCTTTTAATTACTGCTAGTTTGGATCTACTACCTATCCAAATCGCTCCCCAAACTTAGATAGAAATATCTTGACCTATAACTCGATTAGTAAGCGTGCTAAAAATAGATTAAGATAATGGAAAAATAATAGATATATTAAAGTATTTTTCTAGTTGAATGGAGTTTTTTAAACTTACATGTGTTAGTTGTATAAACTATTTTCCTTCTAACCCTATTATTTTGCCGTGTTAGATAGTATTCTGTCCTAGCACCGTGCCCTCGCTTAATAGCAGACACGTCTGAAAATACAACTTTATTAAAGTTGATATTTTTGAGGTTTTTAAGTAATTGCTTGGCGTAAATATAACGATTATAAGCCTTTTCAGCGTCTAAAGGCGTCTTTTTTCAAGAAATGTGAACAGAATAGTTCTCCTTTTTCAAAAAAGCGTTGTAAGTCTCTAATAAAAAGATCTAGACTATTTTCTTTTAAAAGACGTTAATTGGCTTCAGCCTTTTAAGACAACCTTTTGATGTGACCACACATTTTGTAGACGTCTTTTTAGTATAAAAAAAGATTTATTGCTAATAACAAGTATTAGGGCTTATGCCCCCTTATTTAGCATTACTAGCACGCAATTAGTATGTCGCATGTTTAGACAGAAATAAAGAAAAGCAAGATAAAGACGCGACTCGCCTTCTAACTTAACGCGCTTTATCTTACCTATTCTTGTTACTTTACTGCTAGGCGCTCCTAGATAAAGTAAAGTAGTAATACTATTATTACCTTGCTTACTAACCTATAGACGCGACAATAGAAAGCCTACTCCTCTTTTTCTGCCTCTTTCTTCTCTATTGCTAATTTAACGTCTTGTAATAGCTATTTAAGCTAGGTTCTAGTCTCTATACTTAGCCCTTATATAATAAATAGGAAGAGGAGGATGCTAAAGCAATAGATCTTAAGTACTACGCTAGTATTAGTAAATACTCTAGAGATTGTGTATTCTTTATATAACTAGCTAAATTAGGGCTTAATAATCTTTTTATATATAGAGATATTACAGATAAAAGACTTCTTTAAGATTTTTATAAATGTAGAAGTCTAGCTAAGTAGTTAAGTTTTAAGATACTTAATAAATTTAGGTGTCTGTATAAGTAGTTTAAGTTAGACTAAATTAAGTGCTAGGTAGAGAGTAGCAAAAGATGCTTTTTTTTAGAAAAAAGTCTAGAATAAGGATATGCTTGCTGCAGAGGTTGCACGCTATTATAGTATATTATATATAAATTGTTCGTATGCGGTGCTATTTAAAAGGTAAGAAGTAGTAAGTAAGCAGTAGCGGCTTTACAAAGTATTATAGGCTCCCGCTGCAGTACGTACGTGTCCTTTCCCTCCTCTATCGCATTATATTGTAATCCTATTGCAATCCTACTATAATCTTGTTGTTAGCTATAGGCTAGCAATCGCTGTTAGACACGTTTTAACTAGTGTCGTTTTTTAGTACCTTAGCAATTTTTTTTAACCCTAATTATCGCTCAGTGGTCTAAGCTTTCCTCCTAGAACTTATCCACCCACCGTTCGAATCTCGTTAACTACACACAATCTTTTTTTTGACTTTTGCGATTGATTAGTAGAGGGTAGCTGCTTTTCACTTTTTTAGAACCCCATTTTAACTACAACAACAACCACCACCCTTAACACCTTAAAAAATAAAGTAACTTTAATACTACCCTACCTTAACTAAATAAAATTGTTAGACGCTTAGAATATTAAACGCTTATTAAACTTTTTTAATTAGATGTTTAGAGATCTATACAGCTCTAAGAAAGCTAGACATAAACTCTAGTTAATATCTTAAGGTAAAAAGAGTATTTATAATTATATTATAAAATTTTAGGAATAGTTACTATTATTAAACAGCAACTTAGATAAGGATATAAAGATAATACTTTTTTAAAAAGCTTTACTTATAAGCTTATTTTAAAGCTTATAGATATTACGTTCTTAGATTTAGATAATTTGCAAAATAAGTCTATTAAAATAGTAGACTACTTATACTAGATAGAGTAGTATTCTAAAAGCTAGGATAAGCCTAAGGAATAATACTCTAAGAACAGAGACTAGAAAAGGCTGAAAGAATACAGGTTAAGACGCGCTTCTTCTCCTCCTCCTCCTCCTATAGGAGACTAGATAGAAGGAATAGAGTTTACTAGAAGATTAGCTAAACTACGCAGGTTTAGTAATCTAGAGCTAAATAAGCTAATAAGAGAAAGATGTTGTTTTACTTATAAGTAAAAAGGACACTTAGCTACTAATTATACTATAAAAGAAAAGATACTAAAAAAGAAAAAGAAGAAAAAGAAGACTAATATATTAAAGTCCTTAAAGGCAAAAGCAAGAAAGCCTAGTAAGAGAAACTTAAGTAGTAAAAATACTCTAGAAGATCTAAATTCTAATTTAGAAAAAGAATAGCTCTTGTTTAAAGTTACTAGCAAGAGCTATACATAAGCTAAAAAAACTTAATAAAAGAATAGGCTAGTTTTAAAAAAGATATAAGTAGTAATAGAATTACTATTAAAACGTTAGTAAATTATTACACCTTAGCTTTAACTCTTATTAATAAAGGAAACCTTACATCCTCTTTTATTAGCCTTTAACTTATTAGGAACGCTAGTTTATAGTATATCCCTATTTCTCTGCACAAATTAGAAAGAGTTACAGAAAAACTTAGAACTATTAACAAAGTTGCTAGGTTAGAGATTAATATTAAAGAATATAAAGATACTATTTAGAGCTATATTACTCTTACACACCCTAGATACAATTTATTACTTAGACAGCCCTAAATAAATGGAAAAAAGGTTACTATTACTTTTTCTTAAAAATTCATCTATATCTACACTTCTAGATAAAGGATTAAACTGTTAAGTACTAAAGACTACCCTATTTAAGAGAATAAAAAGTTAAAGCAAATAAACGCAGCAGCCTATTACTCTTATATTAGATAAGTAAAAAAGGACAAGTTAATTTAAACTTTTACAGCTTCTTTTAATAATATTAAGAAAGCCTTAGCTCTTAAAAAGAAAGTAAATGTTTTGTTATTAGTTCTTAAGGCGTACTAACACATAGCTTAAATTTTTAAGTTATAAACTACTTCTACACTACCTCTCTTACGTAGACCTAAGGTTAATTACTAAATTAAGTTATAAAAAGACAAAAATAGAAAAGAAAAAGAACCTCCTTAGGGCCCTTTATACAATATAAGTAAACTAGAGCTTTTAGTTCTATGCAAGGAGCTTATATCTCTATTATATAAAAGATAAATTAAAGCTAGCAGCTCTGTAGCTTCTTCCTTAGTTCTATTTACTAAGAAACCTAGAGGAGGATTACAGTTCTGCGTTAATTACTAAGCTCTTAACGCTATTACAAAAAAAACTGTTATCCTTTACTATTAATCTAAGAGACGCTTAACAATATTACTAAAGTAAAATAGTTTACTAAAATTAACGTCTCTACAGCTTTCTATAAAATTTAATTTAATATAAGAGACAAATAAAAGAATACTTTTAGAACAAGATATAGATTATATAAATAGCTAGTTACTCCTTTTAGTATAGTAAACGCTCTTAGCATCTTTTAATAATATATTAACTAGATACTATGCAAGTATATTAATAATTTCTACTTAGCTTACTTAAATAATGTATTTATTTACACAAATAGCACGCTTAAAGAACACTAATATAATATAAACAGAGTTCTAGAAACAATAAGCAAGGCTAGGTTACCTCTATATATTAAGAAATACAAATTTGACGTATAGAGTACTAAGTACCTAAAATTTATTATTAAAGCTAGAAAAGGACTTTAGATAGACTCTAAGAAAGTGAAAGCTATTTAAGAATAGGACATACTAATAAATATTAAAGAAGTACACAGTTTTCTTACATTTGCAAACCTTTATTAACGCTTTATTAAAAACTACTCTAATATAGTTGTCCTGCTTACAAGGCTTACTAGAAACGTCTCATTTTATAAGGAAACGCAGAATAAGAAGCTTTTAATAAGCTAAAAGAGCTATTTATTACTAAACTAATACTAGCTTAATAAGTTCCTAACAAAGAAACAATTTTAGAAACTAATTCTTCTAGCTACGTTATAGTAGGAGTCCTTTTACAATATAACAATTAAGGAAGATTACAACTAGTAGTATACTACTTAAAAAAAATAACTAGCGCTTAAAGCAACTACAAGATATACAACAAGGAATTACTTATAGTTATTTACTACTTATCTAAGTAGGATGCTATGCTATGTTCTTTAAGAAAGTTCTTAGTTATAATAGACTATAAAAACCTAGAGTATTTTAAAAAGCCTAGGCAGCTTAGTAAAAGACAGATAAGATAGGCCTAATTCTTTAGTAAATTTCTTAAGATAGAAATTGCTTACAGGCCTAGAGTTAATAACTCTAAGGCAAATACCTTATCCTAGAGATAACAAGATACGCCTGTAAATAGTTTAGATTCTTAAATTTCTAGAAGGTTCTTATAAATCTTTAAACTATCTACTGTGATAACTTTAGAAATAAAGGAATAAGAAGAAGAGGAGACTCTTAGAACCTTTAGCTATAATAGCTATCTTATAATAGTACATTACGAACAGATAGATCTAGAAGACCTTTAGAATAAAGCTAAAGAAGAGAATAACACATACTAGCTAGCCTAGAAAGTAGTTAGCAAAGAAGAATGCTAATTTCTAACAAAGCTAGACCTTAAGCTTTCTATTTCTAAATACTAATTAGATAATTCTAGAAACCTACTATACTATAGTTAAAAATAGGTACTAAACAACAAACTTTTGCGCACTAGAATTATCTATAGAATCTACTATTCTAGAGCCCTAGGGAACCTAGAAAGGAACTTTACCTACTAAGTAGTTGCAAGAGAGTACTTTTAGCCCTCTATTAGCTAAATAGTAAGGTAATACATTAGAAACTGCTTAGTATATAGAAAAAGAAAACTATAAAGAAATAGCTTATAAGGATTGTTAAAGCCTTTGCTAATTCTAGAGCATATTTAGAAGGAAATATTAATTAACTTTATTATAAGATTACTAGAGAGCAAAAGTTACACAAATTTAATAGTTATTACTAATAAGTTAAGTAGGGACGTAGTTTTAATAAGTCTTAAGGATATTACTATAGAAAGCGTAGCTAAAGCGTTTATTAACTCTATAGTAGCCTACTACTAGTTACTAGACTATATTATATCTAATTAAAGTGTATAGTTTGTAAGCTACTTTTAGACTAGACTTTACAAGCTACTAGAGATTAAATAATATTTATCTTCTAGATATTACTCTAAAACTAAAAGCTCTATAAAATAAATAAACTTTATAGTACAAACCTACTTACAAGCTTTTTATAATTAGGATTAAACAAATTAGAAAGGCAACCTAGAGATAGCTAAGATTGCGATTATAGTAAGACAAGTATAATTAACTAGAATATTACCTTTCTTTCTATAATATAGATATAAGGTAGATCCTCTTTAAATAGTAGTAAAGCATAGACCTTGAAATTAAGCTTAAGAAAGGAGAATATAAGAGGAATACTAGAAAGTAGAGAAGATAGCTAATAAACTCTAGCAAAGTATTAAGTTAGCTTAAGCTATAATAGCAGAATCTTAATAATAATAAGAACGCTAAGCAAATAAGAGAAGAAAATAATTACCTTAGCTTTAAATAAGTAATAAGGTTTAGTAAAAGCTTAAAGACTACTATAAGATAAAAAGACTAAGCTAAAAACTTAATTAGAAGAATCTAAAGTATATAGTACTTAAGATTATATAACTAAACACTATAAAGCTAAATACTTCTATAAAGATACATCTAGTATATATCATTAACAACTTTTAACTAGCTTACTTAGATCCTTTACTAAGCTAACTATTAGACAATGATAAACCTTTACTAATTAAAGTAGACAGTAAAGAAGAGTACCTAGTAGAGTGCTTATTATAGAAAAAAAGTATAGAAAGAAGAAAAGAATACTTAGTTAAATAGGTAAGATATCTAAAACTAACATAGAAACTAGCTTTAAACTAAAAAGAAATAGAAGCACTATAGGACTAGAAGAACTCTAAGACCCTTATTAAAGAGGGAGGTACTGTAAAGGGCTGAAGCCCTAACATCTTTAGTACTTAACAAAAAGCCTCGTTTTACTATCTTATAGATCCTAGGTGTCCGTGCGCACCTAGTATCTGTAAGCTAGGCGTATTAGCCTTTCTACTTTTCTAGTCTACTAAACTTTTCTCTTAGCTTTGCGCTATTTTCTTAAGCTACGTTAGTAGCTGCTATATAGCTACCCTTGCCTCTTTCTTAGTACTAAGCACAGATCTTATAGAGGAGTAGATAAGCTTACTAGATAGCTTTTGTAGTTCTTTATTTAATTTACTACTGTTTTCCCTGCATCTTTGGTTAATCCAACGCACCCTTACACTAGGTTAGTTCTTAGGGAGATGAACGAGTACTAAGGACACAGGGTGTACTAGCATAATTAGAAGATTAATGTAATAGTACAAAGGTGTGTTAGCATAATTAGAAGATTAATGTAATAACACAGGGTTAAGAATTAAGTCTTAATACTTAGATTAATTACTAAGTAGAAACTTGTAGAATAAGTTAAACACACTAAGCTATAAGGGTTCAGTGCCTAGTGCTATATACATAAGGAGTCTTAGAGATCTTATGTTATGTTAAAGTCCTAAACATCCTAAAGTTACTTTAGGACTTCTAGGACTGTAGAACTAGTCACGTAATCTCTTATCACCTAATCCTTAAGTCCGTGCTATCAGTTGTCGGTACTTAAGGTAGTGGTGCCCTACTCTAGACTTTAGGTCGTAATAGTATATTACTGATCCAAAAAATAGGCTTGTTTTGTAAATATAAAGTATAAACTTCTTGCTCAAATTGAGAAAGATTGCGAGACATAGAGGAGGTATTACAAAAAATGCAAGTTAGGATAAACAAGAGGATTTAATATACTAAAAGCTTACTAAGCTACTACGTAATTAGCGCTTACGTAAGCAACCCCTATTTTTCACCCTTTAATTAAACTCTAAGGAAATAAGATATAAGCCTCCAAAATTTGCTTACGTCATACTTATGTAAGCTTATTTAACTTAGTTTTTTCTTAGCGATTTTTTATACATTTATAAAAAAGTTATATTGAAATCTATTGTTATTTTTTTTCATCTCACTTCAACCAATATTACAGGGACAATCGTGCTGACTAAGCAGCTTACTAAGCCACCCAAATTTAAGAAGAAGATATTGGCATTCCAAATCACTAACTCTTTTGGGTATAGTCCTTCTAGTTGTAGAAATATAAAGCTTTAAAAACTATAACTTTTTTGACATCTTTTTTTTTCTCACCCCTCTGCAGTACGCGCTTCCTACACACGACACCTAGATAGCTATCAAAGCTGTTTCAGCAAAGACTTGTGCGCGATATTCTAAAGGCAAATTAAAGAAATATCAAGTTTTAAGATTTTAGTTATTAGGGACGAACTAGCCCTGCAGTCTATATCCTTATCTCGCCAGACTTACCTAAGTTACCTACAGAACTACAATTACTTTTATCTTCTATAATAAGTAATAACCTTGGCTCTTAAGTTGTTATTACTAAACGTCTTACGGAAGAAGAGCGTAGTACATACAAACAAGACTTGAGAAGCTTAGACTTTAACTTAGATACTACTACACTTAACAACTAATAGGCTATAGGACGGCCTATATTCTTAGGAAGGGGAGGGGATACTATGCTAGTAGTATTTACCTTTACCTTTAACTGCTTATTTACCAATTGCCTATGTAAAATTTAAGTACAAGCCGTCTATCCTACATATTCTAAGTGTATAATAAGCACTTTGATTCTATAAACCTGTAATACCTTGCTACTGCACTAATACTATTGTACGGGTGTTGGAGTGTATTAAGACATCCTGCTACGGGGGAGGAGATTACTAGCGGTTAGATCATGCAAGAACGAGGTTGGTAAGATGATAATCTTATTATAGGTTAAGTATAAAGACTATTAGTAGAAGTAAACGTCTATTTAATAGTAAAGTACATGAGTTAAGGAGTCGAGTGGATAGATAATCAATGAGGTCGATCCACAGAGCAGGTTATATACCTTAAAATTAGGTAGTTGAGCACTAACCTAGTAGACAGTAGGGTATCACCCTGTGCTCCGGCACAAACCTCCCCTTCCTGCAAGCTTAGCCTTATTAAGCAACTTATTTTGCAGAAAGCAAGGAAAGAGAAACAGCAAAATAAGAAAAATAAAACAAAAAAACATAGCTTAATTATTTAGGTTACCGCCTAGTATTAGCAGAACACATTTTTATGTAATAACTACAGAATCTAAGTGTCTAGAGAGCACCTAAATTCTGTGGGCTTGGCAATTCCCTTACTAAATACTTACTCTAAGCACCTTCCTGCTGTAGGCTTATTTTTTACTTCTTTAAGCGCTTACTTTAACAAGGATCCTAAGCAGTAGTAGCTAACGCACTTGGTCCAGACGCAGGTGTAGTAGTAGTAAAAGCAAGAGCAACAGGAGCTTAAGTTTTTAATATTAACTAAAAATAACTATAATAAGACTGCCTTGTTAGAGTTGTAGGCACTAAAACATTATTTAAAATAACTATACTAAATGAAGGACAAACGCAAGAAAAGGGTTATGTAGAGAAGAGCATAGTAAGCTCCTTACTTTTCTATAAGACTTAGCACTTATTAGATTCTAAGCTAAGCTCTTTTTAAAGGCGCTAGAGAGAATTAGCATAAGAAAAATTAGCATTCTACTTATTTGAGTTCTTTGTTATGTAAGAGAAGTTCTGTTTATTATTAAAAAAGTATAATTAGTTAAGAAACTCTTGCACTAAATTAGCATAAGAAGAGTTCTTTTTTAACTCTTGCACTATAGGCTATAGCTTAACAATCTGTTTCAGAACATTGTTACAGTGTTTCTTAATATAGTTGTTAATCTAATTTTTATTAGCATTTTATTACATGTCGTTTGGCTCTTTACAAACTAGAGAATTGTTTTACTTAACTTACTTAAAAAAGGCTTTCTAGATCTAAGACTTATACTTGATCAAAACATTAGTAGAAAATAGCTAATGAATTTCTCTAAACTTGTTAAAATAGCTTAAGAAAGTATAAAAAGCAGCAGTAAGGTTGCGATAAGCCTTGCAAATCTCTTTATAAGTTTGTATAGCAGATACCTCTATTACACTATTACAAACTATAACAAACTAAGAAAAAATAGTACAAAAATTGCAAGTAGTTAGCCCAGTAAATCTATAAAGTAGAAGAAGCAATAAAATTCAAGCTTGTTTTTCTTTACAGATTTACTTTGTCTAGTAAGTATTAAAAGCTAGTTTCTGTGCATCTTCTAGCTAGTTAGTCTTGTCTTTCTAGCCTTTAATAAGACTATTTAACAATTTAATGCCTACGTTTTTGCACTAACGCAAGTACTCTAGCACATAGTTATAAAACCTTAGTAGTATCTCTGTGCAGTTGTTTTTATCTTTATTATTAAACAAGAAACTGCTTAAAATTATCTTTGCACTAAGGCCTTCTGCTATTATCTACTTAAAGTTAATTTTTGACCCTGATTATCGCTCGGTGGTCTGAGCTTTCCACCCAGAACTCATCCACCCACCGTTCGAATCTCGTTGACTACACACAATCTTTTTTTTGACTTTTGCGATCGATTAGTAGAGGGTAGCTGCTTTTCACTATTTTGGAACTCTATTTTGACTACAACAACAACCACCACCTTTGATACCTTAAAAAAATATACTTAAAGTTAAGGTTAATGTGCTTGAAGTAAGTTTAATTGCCCTTTTTAGCGTACTTAGCATAGTAAGAGTAAGAAATTAAAGTGTACTCTTTGCAGAGCACTGTGTATTGCAACTAGTATTTTAGGTTAGTATGTACAGCTTATTAAATAAGGAAGTAGTATATGTTGCGCAGCTATTTAAAGTTTAGTTTCCTGTTTATGCGTTGCAGATAGAAGTAATACATCTTAAAAGTTTTAATAATAATATTTTTAACTTAGCTGTTTTTAAACAGCTATGTGTAGGCGTTAGTAACAATACTTTTAGTGCGTTGGAACTTCTCTGCCTGTAGTTAAAATTCTATAATATTAATAATCTTGTCTAAGGTAGAGAGAGGGTAGAGATTGAGTTTAGAAGGTTAATATTAGTAGCTTAGCAGATCCTTATTCTGCTTTGTTAGGCAACACTTGCTAGTAAAGAGCTTAGAAATAACTAAATCTAATTAGAATTCTTGCCAGCAGCTCTGTTTTATATATAGTAAGAGCAGACACTTGTTAAGCATGTTAAATAGCATAGCCTTCTTAAATAAACTTATAACGCTTGCAGCAGTATGCTTATAGACAAAGCATACGCGTTTGTATAACAGGTTATTAGAACTAAGTAGTTGTTTAATATTAACTTTACTTTTTTTTTAAGGTGTCAAAGGTGGTGGTTGTTGTTGTAGTCAAAATGGGGTTCCAAAAAAGTGAAAAGCAGCTACCCTCTACTAATCAATCACAAAAGTCAAAAAAAGATTGTGTGTAGTTAACAAGATTCGAACGGTAGGTGGATAAGTTCTAGGAGGAAAGCTTAGACCACCGAGCGATAATTAGGGTTAAAAAATTTGCTAAGGTACTAAAAAACGACACTAGTTGAAACGTGTCTAACAGCGATTGCCAGCCTATAGCTAACAACAGGATTATAGTAGGATTGCAATAGGATTACAACATAATGTAATAGAGGAGGGAAAAGACACGTACGTACCGCAGCAGGAGCCTGCAATACTTTATAAAGCTAAAGCTGCTGCTGCTCACCTACTGCTTCTCACTTTTTGAACAGCACTGCATACGAATAATTCGCATATAATATACTGCACTGCAATATAGCGTGTAACCTCTGCGGCAAGCATCTCCTTATTCTAGGCTCTCTTCTAAAAAAAGTATCTTTTGCTACTATCTACCTAGCCCCTAATTTAGTCTAACTCGAACTGCTTATGCAGACACCTGAATTTATTAAGTATCTTAAAACTTAACTACCTAGCTAGACTTCTAAGTTTATAAAAATCTTAAACGAGTCCCTTATCTGCAATATCCCTATGTGCAAGGAATACACGATCTCTAGGGTATTTGCTGATACTAGCGCGGTACTCAAGATCTATTGCTTTAGCATCCCCCTCTTCCTGTTCGTCGTGCAAGGGCTAAGTACAGAGACTAGAACCTGGCTTAAACAGCTATTGCAAGACGTCAAATTAGCGATAGAGAAGAAAGAGGCGGGAAAGGAGGAATATTAACTTTACAGTACCACTTATTAATAACCTTAACACAGCAAAAATTAGTAATTAGTTTCCTTATGTAGGCTTGCTTAAGTAGCTTAAAGAATGCTAAAATAAGATTTATGCAATAACATTCTGCCTAGAAGATCTCTTGTTCCTAATCAAGGGTATTTAGCTCCTTATTTACATAAGAGGTATTGTTAAGCTTAATATCTAGTTGCGTGACTGCTTGTTAGTAAGCTAGTGTTGCCTTTAGAGCACGAGAGCTTAGTAGAGGCAGTAGAGCAGGAACTTGTTAGCTACTAGCCTTAGTCCTAACTTGCTCTGCCTGGACATTAGTAGTATTGCGCCTCTGCTGTATAACAATTATTTTGTTTAAAAACTAAAACAACTTAATTGCTAAGTATTAATTTAGTCCTTAACTAGCTGCTATTCCTGTAAATTGCCTTAGGTTCTTAGTTATAACTAATAGACCACAACTCTCTAGAGTGCAAGTCTTAGATGCTATAAAGTTACTATAGTAATTAATAAATCAAGTCTCTTGTAAGGTTTTTCATAGTTTAGCAGTAATTAGAATTAGTACACTATATATTAGATGCGTCCTTAAGCTAAGTAGCCTGTATATATTGCCTAAAATGTTTTGTGTAGAGTAGTGCTAGCTAGTTTTAAAGTCCTTAAATTTAGCTATAAGTTAAAAAAACCTTTTGCTAGAATACAAAGAGAGGGTTAGGCTTATCTTACTTATTTTTAGCCTTAGCATTAGGGCTTAGCTTTTGAAGATTAAATATAATATCATTATTTTAAACTAATAGTTTAGCACAAATAGCACAAAGTTTCTTTGCCTGTTAGCTATTAATGTCTAAGTTTAGTCCTTAGTTGTAAAAGTTATTTTAATTAATAAAGGCGCAAATATCCTTGCACAGTGTACGCGTGTTAGAGTGTATAAGGACATACTACTACAAGGGCAAGAGATTACTAGCAACTAGATTATGCAAGAACAAGGTTGGTAAGATAATAATCTTATTGTAGTTGTATATCAAAGACTAGTGTACAAGTTAAGAGTTGAGAGTTAAGTAAGTAGATAAGTTGGTAGATAGTTGCGATCCACAGAGCAGGTTATATACCTCAAGATTAAGTAGTTGAGCACTAACCTTGTGGGCAGTAGAGTATCACCCTGTGCACTAGCACAAACCACTTCTTCCTGCAAGCTTAGCTCTATTAAGCAACTAGCTTTACAAAAAGAAAGGAAAGGAAAACAGCAAAATAAAGAAAATAAACAAAAAAAATATAGCTTAAACATTGCTGTAGGCTCATCTTTTACTTCTTTAAGCGCTCGCTTTGACAGGGTTCTTAAGTAGTAGCAGCTGACATGCTTAGTCTAGACGCAGGTGCAGTAGAGGCAGTAGAGGCAGAAGCAACAGGAGCTTAAGTTTTAGATATTAACTAAAGACAACTATAACAAGGCTGCCTAGTAGAAATTGTCAGCACTAAAACGTTATTTAAAATAACTATACCTAATTAAGAACAAACGTAAGGAAGGCGTTGTATAAAAGAAAGTATTTATTTATTTTTTAAGGTGTTAAGGGTGGTGGTTGTTGTTGTAGTCAAAATGGGGTTCTAAAAAAGTGAAAAGCAGCTACCCTCTACTAATTAATCGCAAAAGTCAAAAAAAAAGATTGTGTGTAGTTAACGAGATTCGAACGGTGGGTTAATAAGTTCTAGGAGGAAAGCTCAGACCACTAAGCAATAATTAGGGTTAAAAAATTTGCTAAGGTACTAAAAAACGACACTAGTTGAAACGTGTCTAACAGCGATTGCTAGCCTATAGCTAACAACAGGATTACAGTAGGATTGCAATAGGATTATAATATAATGTAATAGAGGAGGGAAAGGACACGTACGTACTGTAGTAGGAGCCTGTAATACTTTATAAAGCTACTACTTCTTACTTACTACTTCTTACCTTTTAAACAGCACTATATATAAATAATTTATATACAATATACTGTAATAGCGTACAACCTCTACAATAAGTATCTCCTTAACCTTAACTCTTATCTAAAGACAGGAAGCTTTCTTGTTGTATACCTAGCCTCTAAACTAGTCTAGATTAAGCTAATTATAAAGACACTTAAGTTTATTAAGCATCTATAAACTTAGCCTCTTTAGGACTTTATAATAATATCTCTTATAAACAACTCTAGAATCTGCAATATCTTTATATATAAAAAGAATATTAAGCCTTAACTTAGCGAGTTGTAAAAGGAATACAAGATCTACAAGGTGTTTACTAATACTAGCAAAGTACTTAAAATGCTCTACTTTAGTATCCTTCTCTTCTTATTAATTATGCATAGGCTAAGTAAAGAAACTATTAACTAGTTAGGCTAGCTATTGCATAACGTTAAAATAGTAATAGAGAAGAAAGAGGCGGGAAAGGAGGAGTAGGCGTTCTATTGTCGTATATATAGGTTAGAAAGCAGAGCAATAATAATGCTGCTTCTTTAATTTGTCTAAAAGTACCTAGAAGTAAAGCCTTAATATAAGTAGGCAGTATAGGCAGGATAGGGCGCGTTAAGTTAGGTGGCGATTTACGTCTTTATCTTACTTTTCTTTATTTCTGTCTAAACATGCGACACACTAATTGCGTGCTAGCAATGCTAAATAAGAGGGCATAAGCCCTAATACCTGTTGTTAGCAATAAATCTCTTTTTTTACTAAAAAGGTGTCTACAAAATATAAAGTCACATTAAAAGGTTGTCTTAAAAGGCCGAAGCGTCCTTTTTTATATAAGAAGAGTTCTGTTTACTGTTAAAAAAATATATTAGTTAAAGAAACTTTGTACTAAATTAGTATGAAAAGCAATTTTTCTAGCTTTTATACTATAAGCTATAGCTTAATAATTTGTTGCAGAAAATAGTTGCAGTATTTTTTAATATAGTTGTTAATCTACTTCTTTTTAGTGTCTTATAGCATGTTGTTTAGCTTCTTGTAGATATAAGGATTGTCCTTATTAGCTTGTTTAACAAGGGCCTTCTAGATCTAAAACCTGTACTTAATATAAACATTAGTAGTCAATAGCTAATTAATTTCTTTAAATTTGTTAGAGTAGCTAGAAGGAGTGCAAAGAGTAGTAGGAAGGTTGCAATAAGCCTTGTAAATTTTTTTATAAGATCTTATAATAGGCACTTCTATTACTTTATTATAGACTATAACAAACTAAGAAAGAATAGTACAGCAATTGCAAGTAGTAGACCTAGTAGATCTTGAAAACAGAAAAAGTAATAAAATCTAAACTTGTCTTTCTTTACAGATCTGCTTTATCTAGTAAGCGTTATAAGCTAGTTTCTGCGCATTCTCTAGCTAGTTAGTTTTGTCTTCCTAGCCTTTAATAAAACTATTTAATAATTTAATGCTTACTTCTTTATGCTAACTTAAGTACTCTAGCATATAGTTATAAAAGCCTAGTAGTATCTTTGTATAGTTGTTCTTATCTTTATTATTAAACAAGATTTTGCGGATTTAATCTCTAGGTATAGTTGCTTGTTCTACTATCAACTTAGAGGTAGAGGTCTCTGCCTTCTACTTGTTTGTAGTAGACTCAGAGGCAGCCTAATCCAGGCTTATAACCTGTTGGAGATTAAGAAGGAGGTTCGCAGGATGAAGGATAAGGATAAGAGAATAAAATAATAGAGACTAGGGGAAGACAGTATTATAGAAGATAACAATTGTATTGTCTTATCTCTTTGTCTTGATTGTCTTGTCTTATTATCTTTTTTAGTCTTGATTCCTAACTATCTGCTAAACTACAGTCTATATATACCTGTAACTTGCATTCTAGAAAGATCTGTATTACGCAATAGCTTGCGTAGTAGATTGCGTAATCTATAGTAGATTGCGTAATCCTGAACGTCATTGATTACAACAATCAATTGATAACAATGATAAGAAATACTAGTAGCGTAATAGCTCCTAGTAATCAATTGATTGTAGGTTGATTGTATATTCCAGGTATGATTTGAGCACCTGGATTCTGTAGAGAAACAGCTGAGTAGCTTAATCTGCAACACAAAATGCTGTCTTAAATTATCTTTATACTAAGGCCTTCTACTATTGCGCGCTTAAGGTTAAGGATAATGTACTTAAAGTAAGTTTAATTGCCGTTTTTAGCGTACTTAGCATAGTAAAAGTAAGAAATTAAAGTATACTTTTTGCAAAGCATTGCGTATTGCAACTAGTATCTTAAGTTAGTATATATAGCTTATTAAATAAGCAAGTAGTACATATTGCGCAGCTATTTAAAGTTTAGTTTCCTGTTTATGCGTTGCAAATAGAAGCAATACATTTTAAAAATTTTAATAATAATATTTTTAACTTTGCTGTCCTTAAACAGCTATGTGCAGGCGTTAGTAATAATGCTTTTAGTGCCTTAGAATCCCTCTGCCTATAGTTAAAACTTTATAATATTAATAATCTTGTCTTAAGTAGAGAGAGAGTAGAGATTAAGTTTAGAAGGTTAATATTAGTAGCTTAGTAGATCCTTATTCTGCTTTAATAGACAATACTTGCTAGTAAAGACCTTAAAAATCACTAAGTTTAATTAGAATTCTTGCTAACAGCTCTGTTTTACGTATGATAAGAGTAGACACTTGTTAAGCATATTAAATAGTATAGCTTTTTTAAACAAACTTATAACGCTTGTAGTAATATACATATAGATAAAGTACACACGTTTGTATAACAGGTTATAAGAATTAAAGTTATTTCATGTTAACTTTCTAGTACTATTCTTTAATAACCTTAACGCAGTTATAATTAGTAATTAGCTTTTTGGCGTAGGCTTACTTAAGCAGCTTAAGAAATGCTAAAGAAAAATTAATATAATAACACTCTGCTTAGAGAATTTTCTGTTCCTTATTAAAAGTATCTAGCTTATTATCAATATAAAAAGTACTATTAAGCTTAGTATTTAGTTGTGTAGCTACTTATTAGTAAGCTAGTATTGCTATTAGAGCACAAGAACTTAGTAGCGGTAGTAGAGCAGGAACTTACTAGTTACTAGCCTTAGTCTTAACTTTTTCTGCCTAGACCTTAGCAGCATTATCTCTTTATTATACAACAGTTATTTTATTTGTTAACTTGTATAATTTAATTGCTAAGTATTAGTTAAGTTTTGAACTAGCTAACATTCCTGTAGATTGCCTCAGGTTCTTAGTTATAACTAATAGACTACAACTCTCTAGAGTGTAAGTCTTAGAAGCTATAAAGTTACTATAGCAATTAATAGCTTAATCTTTATTTAAAGTCTTTCTTACTTAAGTAGTAATTAGAATAAGTACTTTAAATGTTAGATAGGTCTTTAAACTAAGTAACTTGTATATATTACTTAAAATGTTTTATGTTAAGTAGTGTAGGCTAGTTTTAAAGTTTTTAAATTTGGCTATAAGCTTAAAAACCTTTTACTAGAATATATAGATAGGATTAAGCTTGTCTTACTTGTTCTTAGCCTTAGCATTAGTGTAAAGGGCTGAAGCCCTAACGTCTTTAGTACTCGACAAAAAGTCTCGTTTTGCTATCCTACAGATCCTAGGTGTCTGTGCGCACCTAACATCTGTAAGCTGGGCGTAATAGACCTTCTGCTTTTCTAGCCTACTAAACTTTTCTCTTAGCTCTGCGCTATTTTCCTAAGCTACGTTAGCAGCTGCTACCTAGCTACCCTTGCCTCTTTTTTAGTACTAAGCGCAGACCTTATAAAGGAGTAGATAAGCTTACTAGATAGCCTTTATAGTTCTTTATTTAATTTACTACTATTTTCCCTGCACCTTTAGTTAATCTAACATACTTTTATATTTAAATTAAATCTTTCTATAGCGCTAACGCTGCTACGTTAAATTAGAAGCTACCTAGAGCTATATCTAGACAAGGAGCTAGCTAGAGCTACATCTAGACAAGACTCTAATTAGTTAGATTTCTAATCTTAGTTAAAGCTGTTTTACATCTACTAAGAATTAACAGTAGAAGAAGTATAAGGAGTACTAAGAGATACTTAGCTGTATAAGACTCTACCTAGAACATTTTATAATACAAACTATTAAGTAAGCTTACTATACTACTAGTAGCCCTAGAAACTAATCCTTGCTGTTAGATAATATAAGTACTATTTAGTTAGTATTTAAATACAATAATAGTAGAGGCTAAGATTACATCTAGGAGCTTTGCTGTCTAGATAGCAAGACTACACTAAGATAGTATTAGTAGGACTAAAATAGTAAACACACTAGAGGGTCTCTATAGAGCGAGCGAACTAAATAAGATAACAACTTTAACAATAATTTAAGAAGCCTTTCTTATCTAGAAGGCTATTAACTTAACTTTAAAAAAATTGAACTAGAACAAGAACAGCTACTTACTTAGCTACTAACACTACTTACTATATTAAAACTAACTTAGTAGCTAGCAACAACACTAAAGTGTTTTAAGTAACCTAATCTAGACGCTTTTAATAAAACAAGAAAGATATACTAAATCTTTAAAAAGTAGCTTACTGCGAAAGTAGAAAACAACTAAGAAGACTTTAATATAAAAAGAAGAACGTGTAATTATGCCTTTAGCAGGCTAAAAGGTTTAGTAGTAACTTTAATACTAGCTTCGGCCTTTTGAGACAACCTTTTGATATAACCACACATTTTGTAGACACCTTTTTAGTAAAAAAATAGATTTATTGCTAATAATAGGTATAAGGCTTATGCCCCCTTGTTTAGCATTGCTAGCACGCAATTGGTGTGTCGCATGTTTAGACAGAAACGAAGAAAAGTAAGACAAAGACGCGAATCGCCTCCTAACTTAACGCGCCTTATCCTGCCTATGCTGCCTACTTATATTAAGGCTTTACTTCTAGGTAATCTTAGACGAATTAAGGAAGCAGCACTATTATTGCCTTGCTTTCTAACCTATACATAGCCTTATCCTACCTATACTGCCTACTTATATAAAGGCTTTACTTCTAGGTACTTTTAGACAAATTAAAGAAGCAGCACTATTATTGCCTTGCTTTCTAACTTATACATATGACAATAGAACGCCTACTCCTCTTTTTCTGCCTTTTTCTTCTCTATTGCTATTTTAACGTTATGCAACAGCTAGCCTAACTAGTTAATAGTTTCTTTACTTAGCCTATGCATGATTAACAAGAAGAGAAGGATACTAAAGTAAAGCATTTTAAGTACTTTGCTAGTATTAGCAAACACTTTGTAGATCTTGTATTCCTTCTACAACTAGCTAAGTTAAGGCTTAACATTCTTTTTGTATATAGAGATATTATAGATTCTAGAGTTATTTATAAGGGATATAATTATAAAGTCCTAAAGAGGCTAAGTTTGTAAATGCTTAATAAACTTAGGTGTCTGCATAATTAGCTTAAGCTAGACTAGTTTAGGGGCTAGGTGTACAACAGGAAAGCTTCCTATCTTTAGATAAGAGTTAAAGTTAAGAAGATGCTTGTTGTAGAGGTTATATGCTATTGCAGCGTATTGTATACAAATTATTTATATATAGTGCTATTTAAAAGGTAAGAAGTAGTAGGTAAGAAGTAGCAGCTTTAGCTTTATAAAGTATTGCAGGCTCCCGCTGCGGTATATACGTGTCCTTTCCCTCCTCTATTACATTATGTTACAATTCTATTGCAATCCTACTGTAATCCTATTATTAGCTATAGGCTAGCAATCGCTGTTAGACACGTTTTAACCAGTGTTGTTTTTTAGTACCTTAGCAAATTTTTTAACCCTAATTATTGCTTAGTAGTCTAAGCTTTCCTCCTAGAACTCATCCACCTACCGTTCGAATCTCGTTAACTACACATAATCTTTTTTTTGACTTTTGCGATTGATTAGTAGAGGGTAGCTGCTTTTCACTTTTTTAGAACCCCATTTTAACTACAACAACAACCACCACCCTTAACACCTTAAAAAATAAAGTAACTTTAATACTACCCTACCTTAACTAAATAAAATTGTTAGACGCTTAGAATATTAAACGCTTATTAAACTTTTTTAATTAGATGTTTAGAGATCTATACAGCTCTAAGAAAGCTAGACATAAACTCTAGTTAATATCTTAAGGTAAAAAGAGTATTTATAATTATATTATAAAATTTTAGGAATAGTTACTATTATTAAACAGCAACTTAGATAAGGATATAAAGATAATACTTTTTTAAAAAGCTTTAATTATAAGCTTATTTTAAAGCTTATAGATATTACGTTCTTAGATTTAGATAATTTGCAAAATAAGTCTATTAAAATAGTAGACTACTTATACTAGATAGAGTAGTATTCTAAAAGCTAGGATAAGCCTAAGGAATAATACTCTAAGAATAGAGACTAGAAAAGGCTGAAAGAATACAGGTTAAGACGCGCTTCTTCTCCTCCTCCTCCTCCTATAGGAGACTAGATAGAAGAAATAAAGTTTACTAGAAGATTAGCTAAACTACGCAGGTTTAGTAATCTAGAGCTGTAAAGGGCTAAAGCCTTGATGTCCTCTAGTACTCGGCCTGTGGCCTTCGTTGGCTTTTCTTACCTCAGCATTAGCACCTCAGCACTAGCTGCTAACTATCGGCCGCACTAGTTACGCTAACTGTCAGCTGACCCGGCGACCTCTAATAACCTTAGTTAGTCCTAACCTTGGTTAGTCCTAACTATCCGGATTGGATATAAAAACCTACGTAGTCTCTCTATAGTTCTGTATCTAATTCATTCACTGTTTACCTTGCATCTTTGGTCAACCCAACGCACCCTTACAAGAGCTAAACAGGCTAATAAAAGAAAGATTTTTTTTTACTTATAAGTAGAAAGGACACTTAGCTACTAATTATACTATAAAAGAAAAAATACTAAGAAAGAAAAAGAAAAAAAAGACTAATATATTAAAGTCCTTAAAGGCAAAAGTAAGAAAGCTTAGTAAAAAAAGCTTAAGTAGCAAAAATACTCTAGAAGATCTAAATTCTAATTTGAAAAAGAATAGCTCTTGCTTAAACTTACTAGCAAGAGCTACACGTAAGCTAAGAAAACTTAATAAAAAAATAAGCTAGTTTTAAAAAAGATATAAGTAGTAATAAAATTACTATTAAAATGTTAGTAAATTGTTACACCTTTGCTTTAACTCTAATAAATATAAAAAACCTTATATCCTCTCTTATTAGCTTATAACTTATTAGGAACGCTAGTTTATAGTATATCCCTATTTCTTTGCATAAATTAGAAAGAGTTATAGAAAAACCTAGAACTATTAACAAAGTTGCTAAGTTAGAGATTAATATTAAAGAATATAAAGAGACTATCTAGGGCTATATTACTTCTACACACCCTAGATACAATTTAATACTTAGACAGCTTTAGATAAATAAAAGAGAAGTTACTATTACTCCTTCTTAAAAGTTAATCTACATCAACTCTTCTAGATAAAGGATTAAACTACTAAGCACTAAAAACTGCCTTGTTTTAGAGAACAAAAAGATAAAGTAAAAAAGCGCAGTAGCCTATTACTCCTATATTAGACGAGCAAAAAATGATAAGTTGATTTAGACCTTTACAGCTTCTCTTAAAGATATTAAGAAGGCCTTAGCTCTAAAAAAGAAAGTAAATGTGTTATTATTACTTCTTAAGGCGTACTAATATAAAGCTTAGATTTTTAAGTTATAAACTACTTCTGCACTACCTCCTTTACGTAGACCTAAGGTTAATTACTAAATTAAGTTATAAAAGGACAAAAATAGAAAGGAAAAAGAACCTCCTTAGGGCCTTCTATATAATATAAGTAAACTAGAGCTTTTAGTTCTATACAAGGAACTTATATCTTTATTAGATAAAGGATAGATTAGAGCTAGCAGCTCTATCGCTTCTTCCCTAGTTCTATTTACTAAGAAACTTAGAGGAGGATTACAGTTCTACGTTAATTACTAAGCTCTTAACACTATTATAAAAAAGGATTGTTATCTTTTACTGCTAATCTAAGAAACGCTTAATAATATTACTAAAGCAAAATAGTTTACTAAGATTAACATCTCTACAGCCTTCTTCAAAATTAGGATTAACATAGAAGATAAATAGAAGACTGCTTTTAGAATAAGATTTAGATTATACAAATAGCTAGTTACTTCTTTTAGCATAGTAAACGCTCTTAGTACTTTTTAATAATATATTAACTAGACACTACGTAAGTACATTAACAATTTCTACTTAGCCTACTTAGATAATATATTAATTTACACAAATAGCATGCTTAAAGAATACTAACACAATATAAACAAAGTTCTAGAAGCAATAGGCAAGGCTAAGTTACCTCTAGATATTAATAAATGTAAATTTAACGTTGTTGGAGTATTGACATGCGCAACATGCGGATCACCCTGTTGATTAGGTGATCCTGGTAAGCTGAACACGTGACGATCGCGCTAGCACCTATATATACGGGCTAGATCGTCTTATTCCTCTTAAGTAGTTATTGACCACTTTGTTGTAGCACTTAGTTGATTAATACACTTATTCCACTTCTCCTAATTAAGCAATTGCTCCTTTTTAGCTCCTACAGTTATAAGCCTAGCTACTTAATTATAGTTTTAATTCCTACTGCGCAATTAGCAAGCTATAAGGTTAACTATTTAATTAGCATTTTACTCTCCTCTATTCTCCTACAGCATTGCCAGCAGATTGCTACTGCTGCTGTACCTCTCTTATTAATTATACGATTAACCTCTTTCTAATATAAGCTACCTAGCTACCTACTAACTAACTAATTAATTCGTTGTTACCTTAATAATAACCTATGTCGTAATCCTACACAAAGCATCTTATCTTAAGATAGACCTTACTAATACACTACTTGTCGCCTTAGAGGTAATCTTTAAGGCTTAATTAGACTAGCTAACCTAGTTTGCTCTATTAAGGCTACACTGCTTAGAGAAAAGCATTTAGGATTAGGTTGATCCTGATCTCCTAGACGTACCCTTAATAGATTACTAGGAGCTACAGTATCTAGAAATGCCTAAGGATATTAAGCAGCTAGTTGCTTTATTACCTAGCGCTAGCGCTTAAATACAAGAGGACTATAAAATTGCTTAACGCAAATATAAGGCTTAATTACTTAATACTAAGTATAAGAAGGATAATTACAACAAGCTAGTTAATAAGTATAAAGTACAAGCTGCTTAATAGACAAGAAAAGTTACTAAGATTACTAATGTTAAGGACTAGATTAGCAAGACTGTCTATCTAGACCTGCTCTTAAACACATTAATAAGCATAATTACTTAGAACCTTACTAGCCTTTAAGCCTTAGTAAAGATCCTAAAGAAGGATCTCGCACCTACAGATTAGAATACTTAGTATTTAATTAGGGCGTAGTACAGATCACACCTTAATAAGGCTTGCTAGAGATAAATAGGCCTTAAGTAATAGTTTACTAAGTAGTAGCTACTATATTAACAAGCGATGATCTACTTGCTTCCTAAAGTTATTAGGCTGCTAGTAGTTACTAATTTTTTAGACGCCTTAAGCACTAAGATTGTACTAGACTAGTTACACAAGAAGCGCAATAAGCTAGTATAAGCAATAGTGCTTAGTAGAGCTTATTTAACCCTTAATAATCTAGGAAAGATCTTTAGTATTTTGCTACAAGATTAGTTAATTACTTCCTTAAAAGGAAAAGGACACGCAGTGTTCTAAACTAGATCTAGATTAGTAGTAGCTTAATAATCTATAAGCGCTAATAAGTTAAATAAAAGTAGTAGGCAATTGCACCCTTGCCTATGCAAGGCTAGTAAAGGGCCTATAAGTAAGCACTTCTAGACACTACGCAACTACTATTAACTTTAAACTGTAGTTACTAATTAAGTCCTCCTTACAGTATACTAATGAAGCTGTTAGACAAAAACAAAAAGAATATCCTTAGGTAATAAAATAGCAACAAATAGGTAACCTTACGTACCTAGATTAAGAAAGAAGGCTAGAAGGCTAATACTAGCAGATTAGCTACTAATAAGTTAAGTAGATCCTACTCTAGCTTATTAGTTTTAGCATTAATTAACCTAAAGGACTTTATTAAGGAAATTAGACTAAATATGTTTAGTATAGCTTTTACTCTTTATACCCTGTCCCTCTGCACGATAATAGATAGTAGGTTAGTAGTCTACCTAGTTAATACTATAAATTATATAGTACTAGGCACCTTTAGCGAATGCGCTAAGGACAAGACTATTAAGGCAGGCACTTAAATTATACTAGTTACTAGTATAGGAAACAGGCTGCTTAAGAACGTCCTGCATAGCAAGGCTAGCCCTAAGACAGCTAATCTTCTACTTACTAATATTAAGGTTGTACTAGGTTTCTATGTTAATATTGTATTAGAAGCACGGCTTAAGCAGGCAGGCATTTAGTATTTAAGATATAATTATACTTTATAATTTAAAATAATTAAGAAGAACGTTGTCTTAATTAACTTTAAGTGTTACTTTAATTGCTTATTTATCAAATATAAGCAACTTACTTGTTACCCTGCTTAACTACTGCTTGTAAACGCTGTAGCGTGATTAAGGAAACCTTAGTTACGTACTAGTAATAAGGACCTATAGCATTAACAATTAGGACACCTAGGACAACAAGCTATTAAAGCCTTAGTCTACTTAGCGCAAAACGTTAAGATTACTGGTAAGAAGCTATTAGAATGTAAATACTATGTAATAGCTTATGCCTTGTAAGTAATCTTACAGCGACTAAGAAAGAGATTACTATAACCTTTTTATTTATTTTTTAAGGTGTTAAAGGTGGTAGTTGTTGTTGTAGTTAAAATAGGGTTCTAAAAAAGTGAAAAGTAGCTACCCTCTACTAATTAATCGCAAAAGTTAAAAAAAAAGTTTGTGTGTAGTTAATAAGATTTAAACGGTAGGTAGATGAGTTCTAGGAGGAAAGCTTAGACTACTAAGCAATAATTAGGGTCAAAAAAATTTGCTAAGGTACTAAAAAACGACACTAGTTAAAACGTGTCTAACAGCAATTGCCAGCCTATAGCTAGCAATAGGATTATAGTAGGATTGCAATAGGATTGCAACATAATATAATAGAGGGAAAGGGCACGTACGTACCGCAGCGGGAGCCTACAATACTTTATAAAGCTAAAGCCGCTACTTCTTACCTACTGCTTTTTACCTTTTAAACAGCACTGCATATAAACAATTTGCATATAATACACTACACTACAACATAGCGTGCAACCTCTATAGTAAGCATCTCCTTATTCTAGGCTCTCTTCTAAAAAAGCATCTTTTGCTACTGTCTACCTAGCACCTAATTTAGTCTAACTTAAACTGCTTATGTAGATACATAAATTTATTAAGTATTTTAAAACTTAACTTCTTAGCTAGACTTCTAAGTTTATAAAAATCTTAAACAAGTTCTTTATCTGTAATATTCCTATATACAAAAAGATTGTTAAGCCCTGATTTAGCTAGTTATAGAAGGAATACATAATCTCTAAGGTATTTACTAATACTAGCGCAATACTTAAGATCTATTGCTTTAGTATCCCTTTTTTCCTATTTGTTGTGCAAAGGCTAAGTACAGAGATTAAAACCTAGCTTAAATAGCTATTGCAAGACGTTAAATTAGCAATAGAAAAATAAAAGGTAGGAAAGAAGGAGTAGGCTTTCTATTGTCACGTCTATAGGTTAGTAAGCAAGGTAATAATAGTGTTACTGTTTTACTTTATTTAGGAGCACCTAGCAGTAAAGCAATAAGAATAGGTAGAATAGGGCGCATTAAGTTAGGAGGCGATTTACGTCTTTATCTTGCTTTTCTTTATTTCTGTCTAAACATGCGACATACTAATTACGTGCTAGTAGTACTAAATAAGGGGGCATGAGCCCTAATACTTGTTGTTAGCAATAAATCTTTTATTTTACTAAAAAGGTCTCTATAAAATGTGTAGTTACATTAAAAGGTTGTCTTAAAAGGCCGAAGCTAATAACCTTTTTATAAGATCTTATAGGATCTGTTTAATTTCCTAACTAGTTAGCTGCTTAAGGAATAAGCACTAATTATTAAGAAAGACTACTTAGGCAAGCTATATAATTACAATATCTAGTTAAAGACACTAAATAATATTATACCTGTAATTAAAGGCTTTGCTGTAAGGATTAAGAGGAAATATTAGTAGAAGATTGTAGAGATCTATTAAGATAATAATACTGCTACACTGCCTTAGAGAGGGTAATTAAGATATAAGGAATAGGCTATAAAGAAAGAGATTATAATTAAGACGCTACTACTATATACTTATAAGCCTAATAGCTTAGTAGAGAGAGCTAGTTAAGAGCTAATTATAAAGGCTATTAAGATGCGCATAAACGCTAATCTACTAGCTAAGCTTTAGCTAGTAATTATAGATACAGTAGCTTATCTACATAAAATAAGCCCTACTAAGATTTATAGCTACTAATCCCCTAACTAGGTGCTTAAAGAATAGTTTAGGAAATATTTCTAATATTATTAACTACTTAAGATTAGACACTAGACTACTAATCTACGCCTAGACTAGAGTAGAATCTATGCCTATAGCTGCTAAGCTTATCCTCTAAATAAGGAGAAGGTAGCTAGACGTAATTATTAAGAATTTAAGGTTAATTCTTGCAGCTATATTAGTTATTTAGTTATTTATTAAGCCTTTAATATATACTACATATAGATATTAACACTTAATTAGGTAATTACTACTTGTAATATAACCTTTAATAAACTTTAATTCTATAAAAGAAATTGCGAGGAAGAGCTACTAAAAGATTAAGTAATTAAGATTATAGAGATCTTTTATAATAGCAAGCTGGTTAATCTAAGAGAGGACTTAGACCTCTCGTCTGTTTAAGGAAGAGTAGATTAGCATACGCAGCTAACTACTAAAGACCTTAAGAATAATTTAACTACTATCTTAATTAGTAAGAAAGGCCTGCCTACTAAAAATAAGAGTAGATTAGAAGATGCTAAGTAAATAGAGCACAAGGCTAGTGCACTATTAAGAACTTGCTTAGATTAGTAGTAAAATACTAGTCTTACTACTCTAGAACTAACTCTTAAACTAGAGACCTTAGGAAGCGACAACGTAATTAATTGCAGATTATTAATAGTTAAACAGCAGTACGCTTGCTAAAAAGAGCTAATTTATTAATACTTAGAGGTAGGGAGCCTCTTTTAAATAAGCTTAATAACTTATTACTAGTCTAATAGTTTATGCCTAAAGACTCTAACGCGCTAGCTCGTTGTAATAGAACACCTGCTTAGGTAAGCAGGATAGCAGGGCATAAATTATCTTAAGATTCAAGATCTTAGGCTTTAAATAGTAGATAAAGTAAGTAATTATAAGCTTAACTTCTACTTATAAGACGTAGTGCTAGGATTATAAGCAAAAGTCTAAATTAGTCTATAAATTATTATCTTCTACTGCGTAGGCTAGGTAGCAGGTATAAGCGTAAGGACGTAACCTAAGATCCTAATAATTAACTAGGAGGTAGAAGCATAGGTAGTATTTATACATTAATTATAGATTATAAGGATCTATTATAAAATAATCTTTATAATACTTACCTGCTAGATTTATAAGCAACCTAGGAAGACTAAGTAAGCTATAAGACTCTTAATTACGTAGTCATAGCAGCTTTGCTTACTAAGTATAAGCTAAGTAGAAATACTTAATAGTATTGCAATAATCTACCTAAACTGCTAAGATTATAGAAGTAGCTACTTTAGTATCTTATAAAGGCCTTGTTTAAAAATACCTACAAGAAGAAGATTAATTAGTTAAGTAAGAATAGAACTTAGACTAAGATATTAAGAGAAAAAGCAAATAATCGCCTTATACCTATAAAGTTGGTTTAGACTTATAAGTTTAATTAAGACAGCTTCTTTTTTAAATGCAAGGCGCAGATTGTTGTAAGAAGTAATTTCTAAGAGAAGGAGTTAATTAACTTAATATATGCTGCTATATTAGTAACTAAGTCTTTCTAAGTAGTAATAGCTATCGCCGCTAAGAATAATCTAGAGATTAAGCAATATAATATTATAAGAGTATTCCTTAATGCGTTAATTATAGTAGACAACCTAGTAATTTATAAGATACTAAATAGCTTTAAGAAGCTTAGAAAGTATATATAGCTTAACTACGCACTTTATAAATTGCGAGACTCGCTACTATTATAGTATGAGGAGTTCTTAGGATTACTAAGAGAGATTAGACTAATTGCCTTACTAAAGGAGCCTTGCGTATTCTTTAATTAAGATAAGAGGATCCTATTTTAATTTTATATAGATAATATCTTACTGCTCTTTACAAAAGATTATAAGTAGAGAGTAATAGATCTTTAGTTAAAGATTATAAACAAGTATAAGATATAGAAACAAGGATTAGTTAAATAGTTTCTTAGTATTAGAGTAATTAAAGATTATAAAAAGCAAAGAATTACGCTTGTATACAACATATACATTAATAAAATTACAAAAAAGTTTAAGCTAGAAGATAGTAGCTTTTCTAAGACTCTATTACTGTTAAAGAAGCTAATTAAGAACACTAGCAAAGCAACTAAGCAAGAGATTAAGGCCTACTAAAAAAAGGTTAGTTTAGTGCTATATATAGCTATTATACTGTAACTAGATATTGCTTACTTAATCTTAAAGCTCTTACACTTCCTTATAAACTCTAGTAATTAGTATATAAAAGCTGTTAAACAGGTAATTATGTACCTCTATTAGACAAGATAGGACGCGATCTAGTATAGGAACTATAATAGCCTAGACTTAATAATTGCAGGCGACGCTTCCTTTGCAGATAATTAGGAAACTCGCTAATTATCTTATAGTTATATAGCTATCTTATATAGTGGTCTAATATTTTAGAAGGCAGCTTAGCAGACTATAGTTACTACATTAACTACTAAGGCTAAGCTGCTTGCCCTTAAGTACACTACTAAGAGGCTATAGCCCTTAAGCGCTTTTTTTGTAAGCTGTCTCTTAATCTAGAAAACGTCTAGACAGTTTAGTATAATAATTAACAAAAAATTAGGCTTATAGTTAGGAAGAATAAGTAGATTAGCACTTAATTAAGGCATATAGATATACAAAATATATAGCTGTAGCAGGAATATACTAAAAGATTATTTTAGGTAAAGTACCTAGAAATAGCAATTATACTAGCTAATAGACTAACTAAGTTGCTTACCTAACAATAGTTTAGGAAGTTTAAGTAGTTACTTAACTTTTAGTAAGTTAAGCACTTAATTAAAGGTAATAATAATTAACAAATAAAAGAATTTATATTAAGTAGCAATATCTATATACTAGGCTAAGTCTCCTCTTAATTGCTTAGAATAAGCAGGAGAACGTAAGCTAGACAAGCAGGAAAACTAGAAAAACAAAACTAAGATTACTATTAAGCATTAGAATCTTTGTAATTACTTAACTTTATTATTAGATTATACTTAGCTTTCTTAACTTTAGCTAGCTTAAGAGTATCTTAAGCTATCCTAGCTTAAGCAGCAAGAGTCTAGAGGTAAGTAGCATAATAGCGAGAATCTACCCTATTACTTCTATACATAGAGTTGTAAGATGATTATTAGTACACCTTTACGTAATAATTACGCCTATATATATAAGTTGTATAGCGATTAGGACGGCGAACTTAAGGGCAATTGTATAGAATAGGTAGAAGAAGTATTTCTTAAGCATGCTGTTCTTAAAGAGACAATTGCTAGAGAGGTTATTATTATTAGGGCTACTACTGTTGTAGCTGTTGTTAATTATATGCTAGCTGTTAAGCTAGCTGCTACACAGGTTAACCTAGAGTATACATAGTATAAAGTTGCGTATTATAAGGCTCTTGTCTATATAAACAACCTTAATTTAAGCTTATAGCCTACTAAGCAGGCTGTGTCTAGCATAAATAATCCTTAGTATTATACCTTAGATTAAAAATTCTTACGGGAGCAGGAGCAGGAGCAGGTAGCAGGAGTTAAGCGTAATAATTATAGATAAGAGGCTTCTGCGTAGAAGGCTTTCTAGTAGATATAACACTACTATTAATCTCTTTGCAGTAAAAAATAATGTCCTTAAGTAGTTAAGCTTTTGCAGCTTAGTACATCTTGTTATTATTCTATTTCTAAAAATAAGTTAGTAAGCAGAGCAGAAAGCTTAAAAGATTAAAAACTTACTACTTTATCCTTATGTATAGCTATAAATTAATTAGCAAGATTAATATTAACTATATAGTAAGTATATAATAAGCAACTGCTGCAGCGTAAGCTACTCTAACTACTAGTCTAAATATAATTAAAGCAGTGTTTAGCGTATAAACTGTCTAGCATCTTTTTTTATAGCGCTTATAAGGCAGAACGTAAGAGTATAATAGATTAGCAGCGATCTTTAAAGAGCTATTAGGCGCCTTTTTCTAGGTTAAGGGGGGTATATTAGGCCTAGTAGATAGCTTAATAGGCATTTGTGGGCTATTGCTATCGTCTTGTTACTAATTGCAGGACGCTGCTTAAGTAGTACGCTACTAAGACTTTTATATTAGCTCTTAAAATGCCTTGCCTTTACGCTAGCTTAATTGCTTAGTTAGACTCTTATGTAGATTAAAATTTAAGTAAAAACTTAACAGTAGACTTAATTTAGTAGGTAAGGCAATTAGCCTCTAAGTAAAGCTACTAGATATCTTGCAATAAGCGTACAGATTAAAAAGCAGTAGTAACTAATTCTTATTATTTTAAAGATTAGCTACTTATTAAATCTTATTATTAAATAGGCTTTAACACGCGCAACGCTTATGCTTAGCACTATTCTTACGTTACTAACAACTGCTACCTAAGCAATTCTTACGCTTATAACAGCAGCTTTCTAATTAACGCTTACGCTTATTATTACTAGAGACGGACTACACAAGATTAGCAGCTAATTAGTAAGAGAATAATAGAGTAACGCTACTTACTATGTTAGTAATAGTAGTTAAGACAGTCCTAAAAAGCTTAGTAATTAATATTAGAGTAAGGTTAAGGACAAAAGTTTTGAAAGAGTAGTAGACGTAATTAATATTGTTGTAGAGGCTGCGCACTGACTAATTACGCGATATTTAGGGTCTATCTAATGTTTTAATATTAGGACTGCTAGGATTAGTTAAAACATTAACAAGCAGTATTACTACAACAATAGAGGATTAGGCAGAAAAAAGCTATAATTATAGAGGGACCTCTTAATTAACAACCTTAATTTATTACAATTGCCTAGTTGCTTACAGCTTAGATTCATAGTATCTCACTAACCTAGGGGGTGTGTTAGAGTATTAATATGCGCAACATGCGGATCACCCTGTTGAGCAGGTGATCCTAGTAAGCTGAACACGTGACGATCGCGCTAGCACCTATATATACGGGCTAGATCGTCTTATTTCTCTTAAGTAGTTATTGACCACTTTGTTGTGGCACTTAGTTGATCAATACACTTATTCCACTCCTCCTGATCAAGCAATTGCTCCTTTTCAGCTCCCACAAACGTGTAGAGTACTAAGTACCTAGGATTTATTATTAAAGCTAGAAAAGGACTTTAGATAGACTCTAAGAAAGTAAAGACTATTTAAAAATAAGACGCACTAACAAACGTTAAAAGAGTATACAGTTTTCTTAGATTTGCAAACTTTTATTAACACTTTATTAAGAACTACTTTAATATAGTTGCCCTACTTACAAGGCTTACTAGAAACGTCTCTTTTTAATAGAGAAAAATAGAACAAGAAGCTTTTAATAAGCTAAAAGAGCTATTTATTACTAAACTAATACTAGCTTAATAGGATCTTGATAAGAAAACAATCTTAGAGACTAATTCTTCTAGCTACGTTGTAGTAGGAGTCTTTTTGCAATACAATAATTAAGGAAGATTACAACTAGTAGTGTACTACTTAAAAAAGATAACTAGCGCTTAAAGCAGCTATAAGATACACAACAAGAAATTACTTATAGTTATTTACTATATATTTAAGTAAGATACTATACTACGTTCTTTAAGGAAGTTCCTAGTTATAATAAACTATAAAAACCTAGAGTATTTTAGAAAGCTTAGGCAGCTTAGTAAAAGACTAATAAGATAAGCTTAATTCCTGAGTAAATTTCCTAACATAGAAATTGCTTACAGGCCTAGAGTTAATAACTCTAAAGCTAATGCCTTATTCTAGAGATAACAAGATATGCCTATAAATAGTTTAAATTCTTAAATTTCTAGAAGGTTCTTATAAGTCTTTAAACTATCTACTATAACAACTCTAGAAATAGAGGAATAGGAAGAAGAAGAGACTCTTAGAACCTTTAGCTATAATAGCTATCCTGCAATAGTACTTTAGGAACAAATAGATCTAGAAAAGCTTTAGAACAAAGCTAAAGAAGAGAATAACACGTACTAGCTAGCCTAGAAAGCAGTTAGCAAGGAAGAACACTAATTTCTAATAAAGCTAGACCTTAAGCTTTCTATTTCTAAACACTAATTAGATAATTCTAGAAACCTACTATACTATAGTTAAAAATAGGTACTAAACAACGAACTTTTGCGCACTAGAATTATCTATAAAATCTACTATTCTAGAGCTCTAAGGTATCTAGGAAGAAACCTTACCTACTAAGTAGTTGCAAGAGAGTACTTTTAGCCCTCTATTAGCTAAATAGTAAGGTAATATATTAGACTCTGCTTAGTGTGTAGAAGAACAAAACTATAAAAAGATAGCTTATAAAAATTATTAAAGCCTTTACTAATTCTAGAGCATATTTAGAAGAAAATATTAATTAACTTTGTTATAGAATTACTAAAGAGTAAAAGTTACACAAACTTAATAGTAGTTACTAATAAGTTAAGCAAAGACATAGTTTTAATAGGTTTTAAAAATACTACTATAAAAAGCGTAGCTAAAGCGTTTATTAACTCTATAGTAGCCTACTACTAGTTACTAGACTATATTATATCTAATTAAAGTGTATAGTTTGTAAGCTACTTTTAGACTAGACTTTATAAGCTACTAGAGATTAAATAATATTTATCTTCTAGATATTACTCTAAAACTAACAGCTCTATAGAATAGATAAACTCTATAGTACAGGCCTACTTATAAGCTTTCTACAATTAGGATTAAACAAATTAGAAAGGCAACTTAAGGATAGCTAAGATTATAATTATAGTAAGATAAGCATAATTAACTAGAATATTACTTTTCTTTCTATAATATAGATACAAGGTAGATCCTCTTTAAATAGTAGTAAAGCATAGACCTTAAAATTAAGCTTAAGAAAAGAGAACATAGAAGAACTACTAGAAAGTAGAAAAAATAGCTAATAAACTCTAGTAAAGTATTAAGTTAGTTTAAGCTACAATAGTAGAATCTTAATAAGAATAAGAACGCTAAGCAAATAAGAGAAGAAAACAATTACTTTAGCTTTAAATAAGTAATAAGGTTTAGTTAAAGCTTAGAAACTACTACAAAATAAAGAGACTAAGCTAAAAACTTAATTAGAAAAATCTAAAGTACATAGTACTTAAAATTGTTAGACTATATACTATAAAGATAAAAACTCCTAGAAGAATATATCTAGTATTTAATATTAACAACTTTTAACTAGCTTACTTAGATCTTTTACTAAGCTAATTATAAGACAATAATAAACTTTTACTAATTAAAGTAGATAGTAAAGAAGAGTACTTAGTAAAGCGCCTATTACAGGAAAGAAGTATAAAAAGAAGAAAAGAATACCTAGTTAAATAGGTAGGATACTTAGAACTAACATAAGAACTAGCTTTAAACCTAGAAAATATAAAAGCACTACATGACTAGAAGAACTCTAAGATCCCTATTAAGGAGGGAGGTACTATAAAGTGCTAAAGCCCTAACATCTTTAGTACTTAACAAAAAGCCTTATTTTGTTATCTTATAGATCCTAGGTGTCTATGTACACCTAGCATCTGTAAGCTAGGCGTATTAGCTCTTCTGCTTTTCTCGCCTACTAAACTTTTCTCTTAGCTCTACGCTATTTTCCTAAGCTACGTTAGCAGCTGCTACGTAGCTACTCTTGCCTCTTTCTTAGTACTAAGCACAAACCTTATAGAGGAGTAGATAAGCTTGCTAGATAGCCTTTGTAGTTCTTTATTTAATTTTCTACTGTTTTCCCTGCACTTTTAGTTAATCCAACGCACTCTTACAATTAGGACGTAGTCTTTATAAGCTAAACACAATATTTTATTTTTAAACCTGTAGTTTAGCATAAATAACATAAAGTTCTTTTACTTCCTGTTTATTAATATTAATATAAAGTTTTTTAGTTGTAAAAGTTTTTTTAATTAATAAAAGCGCACATGTTCTTGTATAGTAGTTTTACTATTACTTAGTTAGCTGTTAATATTTATTGTTTCTTACCTTAACGTAGGTGCATGCTTCGCGGTCCAGCATGCTTCGCGGTCCACCCGTGCTAAGACCCCACTAAAACTCCCCCTATTATAGCCTATTACAACCCACTCTAGCACAATATAGCATAGAAGACTATAAAATAGCATTAAGAGGCTACTTATGCTTTATAATTACACGTTCGCGCGTTGTGCCCTGTGTTATTGCAGCGTCTATAGCGCCTTTAGGATAGCTTACCTTCTTTAGCGCGCGCTAGCCTCTTTGCCCTCCTTCTATTATTACGCCTTCTAAACTTCTGTAGAGCAGTCCTGCGCTAGCTATCCTCTACTATTATAAACTCTTCTGCCTTAACCTGCTTTCTTTTATGCAATTTACGCTGCGTAGCAGCCTTATTAGCTACTTTAAGCTTAGCAATTTCCTTTTAAGCTAATACTAGCTTATACACAATTATTACTGCGCCTTTTAAAACCGTTTTAAAGGCCTCTATTATAGAAGTTAGTAAGCTATTTATATGCCTCTAAATCTTCTGCTTTACTAGCGTTAATTACAACCCTAATTTAAGGGTATTGCTGGAGGTTTACAACAGCTAGGGCGAGTTGCTAATAAGTAGTAGTAAAGGGGTACGCAACTAGACGTTAAAGCCTATTATAACCTATTCTAGGTTAAAAGGGACTAATCTAGCGCCTCTAAACCCTCCTTAAATATTACTAGAAGTAATTGTAGCGTTAAAGGCACGCTTAAAGCATAGTAAGAACTTAAGTTTTGTAATATAGCTAATTTAGTTACGTATTAGCTCTTTAGCTTAGTAGCTATACGCCTTCTTTAATAGCCTAAAACAACTTATATTAAGTAGCTGTAGTAGGTAGGATAAGTGTAAAGGCATGCAAAGAGTAATAATCTTCTTCTCTTTATAGTATTATTAGAACTAAAAGGCGTTATAGCTCTTATATCTGTTAATAATAAGTAGCTAGTGCTGTCTTATAGTACGCTTCTTTGTATAGGCATTAAAGTGCTCTAACTACTAGAAACTAATCTTATTTATAGTCTAACTGCTCTTAAAGACTAATATAAGTTAGTTTTAAAGTATAGCGTCCTTTTTGTATTAAGTAAAGAGGTAGTAGTGCCCTTTAAAAATATTATAGAGCAGAATAGCTTATTTTATTATATTAATGCTCTAAATAACTGTAGTCTACTTATAATTACCTAGCTAGACTAACTTTAGTTGTCCCTGCTTCTTTAAAGCTATAATAACAGCTCTAGTTAATATTATACTTATTATAAAGCTAGTCTTATTAAAGTTGTAAGTGTCTTTGTCCTAAATGCTGTACTTAGCTTTTATATTAGCTACTAGCTAAAACTAAGCTTAGATAGCTACAGAGTCTTTACAGAGAGCTCTCTTATAGTTATACTTATAATTAAACTTTACTTAGAGCTCTAGTTAGCGCTTAACAAACGTACTAAGCTATCTTAAGCTAACTTAGGCTAGATTACGCTTAGCGCGCAAGGAATTAGCTATATTAGCTATATCTACAAAGTAAGGAGGAAATCCTTACTTAACTAGGTTAAATATGTACTAAATAATTACCTCCTCTTTATTTTTATCTAAACTTATTATTATTAGCCTGTAATTTACTTGTAAGGGTTGTCTAGCGCGTTAATAGCGTAGAGTTGTATAAGAGATATTATAGGTAGCTGCAGCGTGTTGTAATAAGAAAGTTACGTCTTGTTTAATAGCTTAAAGCGCAGTCTGTATTCTAGCTTCCTTTAATAGTTCTATCTAGTGTAGTTGATAGGGCATTGTAGGGTAGAGGTAGTTTTGGTGGGGTCTTAGCATGGGTGGACCGCGAAGCATGCTGGACCGCGAAGTATGCACCTACGTTAGTGCTTAGAGTTAATACAGTATACTACTACAGCATTAAGAAAATAAGCAGCGTCTTTAAAACTTATACGCCTTAGAACAAAGGCTATGTCTGTTAATTCTTAGTACTAAAGTAGTGTATAAGGTATATAAATGCTAACGCATTCTTAGATAAACTTTAAGCTAGCTTCTTTACTATTAAGATAGCACTGCCTAGTTTTTTTTAGCTCTCTTGCCCCGCGTTAAGGATGCTGCACTAATAATAGGATAGTGTTCCTAGAATCCTTTAACACTACTATATTTGTCTATTAGTCTTAGAAGCTAAGCATTAAAATTACTTACTTCTAAAACAACTTTAAAGATTAAGTTAAATTAGTAAAAAGTGTTATTAAACTAACATTTTATAATAATGCGTTGCTGTCTTAAAGCGTTCAAAAGAATTTTATTTACTAAAGTTTAAATATTAATAACTTTAATGTTGTTGCTAAGCTTTGTAAGCTTTAGTACCCTGTCTTGCTACTACACAACCTTAGGGGTGTAGTTTACAATATAGTCTTTCTTTCTAGCATTAACCTTAAGGTTGCTAAAAACTTTTAATAAACTTAAAGTTTAAAGCAGTTGCTGTTGTAGTTACTTGCCTTAAGCCTTGTTTAACAACGTCAGAGGCATTAAATAAGCTAGCTAACTAGTAGTATTTGTAGTGCTGCAGTAGCTAATGTAAACGGGGCCGGAGGGTGTCGTAGGCCATGTGTTTGATCGAGATCGATTCACATGTAGCGCTCAATTAAATAGGACGTGTGGTGGTGGTCGCATTCTGGTGGCGATTCTGGAGTACTGTCAGTGAAGCTTGTGGTTTCCATGTCAACACTGGAGATAGACGCCAAGGCGGAGGCCAAGCTAGCTATTTTAGGTAAGATCCAACTCCATGTAGGAGCTTTAGCGCTTCAGCCACGATGGGCTCTGCAAACGGTTTTGATGATGTTCGTAATCATGGTTTCTGAAATTAGGCTTCTGGACCTGGTCAAACGGTGCTACAAGCGCGGTTGTGGCCCGTGCACTGCCTAGACCAAGAGCACGTAAGTTTGATCTTCTTGCTACGACAGACTCACACCACAAGACCTTTTGAGACATAAGGAGATATTTATCTCTATTGAATAGTGATGCGCACAAGTTTCGATGTCCCGAAACCGCATTGTCCTCGTACAGTATGATCGCCTCGGGCGCTTTGCATTTGCGAACCGGCTCCCTACTCAACTTGGACGGTATTCCATGGACTTCGTACGCATGCTCCCAGAACGCATCTTCCAAATCGCATCGTTCTTTGCATGTCAGATGGGGACGGATCTCGATAGAGGAAACATCTGTCGAGTGGCATTCCTCCATGTGCTTATGCAATTCAAAAATATCGTAGAATTGCCTGATTCGCTCTAACAACGATGCAGCGGTATTCCCCAAACAAACTAAGCATTGCGGAAGCCATGACGGTTAAACAATCTATCTGGTATGAAAGAACATATCAATGAGCGTTTGGCGATGTATGTAATGCCGGAGAACAGCTTCCAAGTACCGTGACTGCCTGCGTACATGTCTCAGTCGATTCCCGGTCTGAATCTTCCCCTGAGCGATCGTCGGAAAGAGCATATTTCTCAACAGCGGCCTCGAAAAATTCGTTCCGCTATTGCTGAAAAGCCCCATTCCGCGTTTGTCGACGAATGTGCTTCTTTTTTACTCTCGGCAACAGCTTCATGTCAATCTCCACGGACCGATTTGGAACGTCTGTCAGAAGAGAGCCAGCCTTTCGAGGGCCTCAATATTCTTCTTTGAGCTCATGCATACCAACATTCCAACGAGATAGGTTTTTAGTGCACGGCCTTGAGCCATTGCATAGGTGTCAATCGCGACATGAGGAGATGCATAATGTTTGTATATATCGTCACTTCCATGACCCATCAGTTGTCTGCGCTGAGCTGGTTTTCCAACCTCTGTCTAAAAGTAAGTAACTATTAACAAGAATATATCGATGCAATTACTTACCGTCTAGCATGTTGGCAAACCCGCGCCTGAAACAGTATGGGGTCAATCTCTGCTTATAGCCTGCCCACTCTCCGATTCCTGCTAGGAGCAAACATGCGGCTGTGTAGTTAAGGATTCTATGCGCCGAAATACTCCCATCATTTTGCAGAGGCCGCATTATCGCTATTTCGGCGAACTCTTTTTTTGATGTGGTACTCATAACTATTTGACCCAGGCATAGGACGTCGACTCTTGAAATTTTCTAGCGTGCTGCAGTCTTTAAAAATCCCCGTCTGAAAATGCGAAAGAAATGCAAAGAAGGATTGGAAAACGGTGGTGATTCTCTCTCTTTCTTCATAGAGTGTCAATATCGGTCTACCAGATATTAAATGATACTGTGCCAGAATGGATTGCACTCACGCTGAGGTCCTTTCGTGGTGGTGCCCTTTATGATTCCTCATAGCCACCTCAAGAACGAGACCTTCGTACTCAGGATCAACCCGGTAATGAAGGGAGAAGTCTTTGTAAAAAAAGCCCTCATTATTCTGGTACCAATCATTAGATTCGACGACCTCTCCCGGTCGGCATCCTAGACAACCGAAGAGAATGATGAAGAATAAGAGCTATGATCTAACTCCAGGGTGGGCGTATTTGTTCTTGTCATACTTCCAGCCGAAACGTACGAGATTGTCAGCTACCTCGAAAGTTGCAATCGCCTTTTCTCGAGTTGCTCTTTACACGCCTTCAGTCACTTCACTGGAAGTTGGTTATATATGACCTAAGCATCGTTAGCCTAACAATCCACTCAAAATATGAGTTTCCGACACTGGGAGTGCCAGGATAGGTGATGCGGACGGAGCCTTCGCCCTTGGTAATGGAATGTCTCATGTTCCAGGTTCACGATGCCGTAATGAGGCTACCTAGGTAGACTTGTTATATGTGAGGAGAGCATTCTTGAGACCTGTGCTGCAATGGCATGGTGATTGCCTACCTTGTGGCTTTCCGCAAAGAATACATCTTCTTCAGGCAGTAGCATCCAGTCAACCATTGGCGTATGGAGAGGTCTCAATTAGGACTTCCCCTCCTACCTTTTTTGGCAAATCCTACTAAGCAGTTCTACGAACACTATTATAATCGCTGTGACAGCCATAGATATTACGACGAAGCTTGTATTTTCTGATGTGTCTCTCACGCCAAAAAATTACTTTCAGGGTTTTCATTGTAACTTCTGTTAAGACACATACTGGACACAAAGCAGTATATACCTTTAGGATAGTCCTTGAGTATTCCGAGGTTGCGAACAGCTGAGGGGAAAAACCGAGCTTTTTCGTAGTCATATACCAGAACAAGACAGTACTAAACTGCGCTTGGAAAGAAACAAGCTGCATTTGGAGTAGTGTACAAGAAGCTGGCGGAATCTATGCACCTGGCACCTATCCTGAAACTAAAAGTAACGCCCGCTATGCATTTTTATCATGCTTAACCCTCAAGAATAAGTGAAATTACCAAAGTGTTATAGAGAGCAATCGCCACAACGGCTTCGTTTCAAGCTAGACCAGGAAGAAACGCAGACATGAACTGCGCTATGAGACCTAGCTCACCGCCTGCCTCCGCTACGACCTCCCCTGATCTGCTTCATGATATCCACGTTGCTCGAACGGCTCCGTGCGTTCTCGTTGAAGACGACGTTGCTCTTGGGTGCGATAGTATACGTAGTAGGGCCAGACTCCATGCGGGCGCGCTGGAAGGCCTTGGGGGCTTCGAGCTGCTTCTTCCGGTTGGCTGCGACGGCTGCTGCTTGGCTACTGGCAGCGGACCTCTCGCCAGTCTTCATTTGACTAGAAATTGTTAGTATGCGTGGTGAAATGTGGAACTGTAAGATATACCTTGGATCATAGTCAGCTTGGGCAAACTCCTTCTTGCGGTAATCGTCTGTCCGCCTAAGGATAGGACGCGTCCAGTCTGTGAAGAGGCGCTCGGCTTGTCGTTTGATGGTCAACTCGGGCTTCTTGCTCTTGATGTAGAACATGATGACCTTGCCGATGCCAGACGCGACAAGCGTGTCCTTGTTGACAGGCAACTTCGCTAACGAAGCCATGAGATCCTTCTGGATGTCGTACGCGGGAAGACTACCGTCGCTAAGAGGCTCCAGGAAGAAGCGCACCGACTCGAGCAGATTCACCTCAGGGTCCACAATGGTATCCCTTAACGTATTCTTGTTCAATAGGGCTGTGACTTCTGGCAGAAGCTTGAGCTTGTGTCGCGCGGGCTCGTTGCGCTTTCGGCCTTCGTTGTCGGCTTCTGCGGCTGCTGCCATGCGGCGGCGCATCTCCTCGATCTCCTGGTCGGCCATTTGTTCGAGGTCAATGCCATCCTTCTTGCGGCGGCGATTTGAGCTGGTGCTGACGATGCTGTCTATCTGGGCGTTAAGCTGTTTCTTCCGTCCTGAAAAGTGGTTAGTATGAGAGTCTGGGTCTGAATACCAACATACGCACGCTCTTCCGGAGTGAGATGCTCATCTGGATCACCATCTGGGCTTGCGGCCCGGACTCTGCCTGCCTTCTTGGTTCGCTTGCTACGCCTGTCACCTTCGGCAATATCACCATCCTCGTCGCCGTCCTTGTTCTTCTTTCGGCGTGGCTTTTCGGCCCTCTTTTTCTTCTTCTTTGGCTCGTCGCCCTCGCCTGCAGTGCGCTTCCGCTTGTGTACACCAATCTGCTTGACGTTGTCCTCGTCGATAGCCTGCGCCGGGCGCTCATCAATAGCAACATTGTTGATGTCGAAGTCACCAAACTGCTCGTCCATTTGGTCGTCGTCCAGCGCCTCGGAAAGCACCGACTCATTATCGGACAGGCCAGCCTCGATGTCGTCCTGGTCAGGCATCTCGCCGGGTCGGTCTTCTGTCACTTCCATGTCTTGGTCTGGATCACCGATCGGAGGATTCGGGGTAGCGTTCTCCTCGTCAATCTCGGGGCGCAAAGGATCGGCTGGGTCGTCGCCAGCCTCTGGTAGCGGCGACTTTGAATGTGACCGGTTGAACTCGACGTCCTCCATATTGCCTGTTTTGGCCTGCTTCGTCAAGATTAAGGTACCGGTGGAAATGCGCCGAGGATGTGGAGTCGCTCAACGGTGGCTGTTGGCAGTAAAGGTTGAGAATGCGCGAACGGGGCGATTGCCATGACGCGCGGTGATACGATTTGCCGTGCCCGGGCTTGGCAGTCGCAACCGCGCCCGGCTTGTTCGCGACTGCCTTCCAAGACCGGAGACACTCCACGTTTGCTCGACAACTCACTCGCCTGACCACCAAACTCAGGCCCCCACTACCACGACACTTCCCCAGTCTTCACGACGAGTTTTCTCACAGAGGCTGCTTCACGCTGCCTTTCCGCTTCTCAACTGACGAAGCCTCAACACAGACGACACCCTGCATAGGCTTCGGCATCGTCGCGGCGCCTGCGAGTTGCTCCAGATTTCCATTGCAACACTGTTGCAATCGCGCATTGCCGCCTCGCTGTTGGCTTGAAGGAGGAAGGACATACAGACAGAAGGAGGATTGCAGTAGCTGGAGGAGAGCGAGTTTGTCACTGCCTAGCTGTACCGGCGCAGACTTCATACTGCGTCATTTGGCGCGGCCATAGCTAGTATCCAACACAAGCACTGTCATTACGTGTGTTCGTCGAGAGCGAGGAAGCATACCGTCTATTGTTCATCTGACAACGACATCGTCAGTGTTGCGACTTCCCGACCGCAAAGACAGCCGCTCACTCTGCCCTTTGCGCGCAAGTTTCCCTTCTTCCTCTAACACAGCACATATCTTTTCTTGTCTAACCCTAAAATCCTTGCCCACCATGTCTCTGCCAGCTGCTGAAGTGGCTGCCGACTTTCGGGATGCCCTACAAGATTTGAGGATGAACAGCAGACCTGAGATTAGCAATCTAACCCTCATCGCCAAAGAAAACACAGAGTATGCCGAAGCCATATCCAACGAGCTTCAGAAGCATATCCAATCGGTAAGTCTTGGATACTAGCAGACTAACAAGGCCATTGTTCCACAGTCACTTGCTTTATCGGTTGATGACTGACATGATGTAGACTCGCCCTGAATGGAAGCTGCCAGCCCTCTATGTTCTTGATTCAATCGTCAAGAATGTCGGTACCCCGTACACCGTCTATATTGGCCGTAACCTTTACAGAACCTTCATGGACGCTTACCTTGTTATGGACCAAAACACCCGCAAGAACATGGAAGGCTTGCTGAAGACGTGGAAGATGCCTGTGCCCGAGTCCATGGATCCTCGCCCTGTGTTCCAAGCCGACGTGACGCAGGACATTGAGAACGCACTGGCTAAATTCCGCGCAGCTCAGCAGCAGATCAGACCGCAACACGCGCTGCCACCTCGTCCCCCGTCGCTCAACGTGGCTTGGAGGGGTACATCAACGCCGCCTCAAACTGGCTCACGTTATGCTGCTCCTAATGACCCGCGCGCTCGACCAGTAGGTCTCTACTGCTATGGCATTCAACAACTGCTAACATCTGACCCAGGCACAGACCCCGACCCCTCAGTATGGGCCGCCATCCTACACATCCACGCCGCCTACATACTCACAACCTCAACAGCACGCCCAGCCTATGTCATCGGTTGACCTTGCTGACCTAAAGGTGGAAGTGACTCAGCTTATTAGCACAACACAGAACATGTTCGCGCACAACCCAGCTGATGCTGCTCTACGCACAAAGTTGTCGGCACTCTTGTCCCTGAAGCAGATCCTAGATACTCAGACATTACCTCCTCAACAACTAGAGGCTGTACGCCAACAAGTTCGAGCATTAGCACCAGCACCAACACCAACATTTGCTCCTTCCACGCCAGTATACCCGCCACAACACTCAATGCCTCCAGGTTATCCGCCCAGCTTTCCCCCAATGAGCGCACCTCCGGGCAGTGCTCCGCCGAATGTTACGCAACTTTTTGCAGGCTTCCCACCACCATTGCAGTCGACGCCACAACCTGCACCGACCCCGAATCCACCTGCTTTGAATTTGGCAGAGCTGCTCAAACGTGTATCTTCCTCGGCGCAATCAAACCCAGTACCTATCCCAGCTCCGTTTCAAATGCCATTCCAGGGCTTCCCTCCGCCAGTCTCGACCCCAGTACCAGCACCTCAGGCTCCCCCGTCGACCCAGTCATCGACACCCACTGCGAACCTCGCCGCGTTGCTTGCACAATTTAGCAAACCTGGTGCCGCACCGCCAACAATGCCGCCCACGCCTGTACAAAGCACCCCGCTTCCTCAATTACCACCTCAACCCCCCGTTGCAGCCCCAGCCCTTGGGTCAGCCGAGTGGCTTCTCAAAGCTCTGAGTGGTGTCCCTGGTGGCATGCCTGTAAACCCGACTCCAATTGCATCTCAGCCGACCACGCAGCAGGCATCGGCGCCTGCCAACTTGATGGACCAGATCGAGCTCACTACCACGTCGATGAAAAAGCCTCGTCTACATCTCATCTCCCGCCTTTACGAAGCCAAGCCCAACATCTGCGCCACATGTGGTCGTCGTTTTGAGAGCACATCCGAAGGTAGAGAGAAGAAAGCACGTCATATGGACTGGCATTTCAAGGTCAAAGATCCCGATGCCGGCAAGCGAGGCGTACACCGGAGTTGGTATATCCCCGAGAAGGAGTGGGTCGAATACCGCGAAGTCGACGAGACAGCCCCCAACCAGTCCAATGATGCTTCTTCTGGTACTGGTGCGGCTAAACCGAAGAAACAAGCCAAGGATCGCTACGTGAGTGTACCCCAAGACGTCACACTACAACAGGCGCCGTGCCCCATCTGTCAGGATAAGTTCGAGACGCAGTGGAACGTGGAGGCCAACGATTTCGTATGGATGGATGCCGTGAGTGTAGGTAGCAAGATATATCATGCGACTTGTTTTGAGGAGGTATACGGCAAGGGTAATGGAATCGAGGCGCCAGGCACACCTGATTCAGTACTTGGAAAGAGAAAGGCTGATATGAGTGCTCATGAGGACGGAAAGAAAGTTCGGGCTTATTAAGCATGGGTTTTCAACTTTGATTCGACAATCTTTGTCTTTTTTGTTTTTGTTTATTTTTCATTTAGCAAAGGCGGTGATTGTGAGCTTTTGCATGCATAGCGTGGCGTTGAGGGTTGTTCATCTCAACTTTCTTGTACATTCTGGCACCGCCATACAATCAACGAGGACTTATACATGAGCCGTGACAGTAATCAGCTTTCTACACCCATTCCTTTGGCGTCTTGAGCACCTCCAATAACCGCTCTTCCCTGCTGCCCTTTAGAGGTTCGTGCATGTACTGCCACCTCGCGGTAAGGGGTAGACTCATGAGGATACTCTCTACTCGCGCACCGGGTGTGTTCAAACCAAAAGCCGTGCCGCGGTCGTGCACCAAGTTAAACTCGACGTATCGTCCTCTACGGATTTGCTGCCACTGCTTCATGTCGTCTGTGTAGGGCATGTCCTTCCGCCTGTTGATGATGGGTAGGTAGGAAGGTAGGAAGGCAGACAAGCAGTCCTGCACAAAGGAGAAGAGCTGCTCCTGGTCCTTTTCTGTCTCGTCTAGGTCGTCGAAGAAGATACCGCCTATACCTCGTGTCTCACCTCGGTGCTTGTTGCTGAAGTACTCATCGCACCACTTCTTGAACCGCGGGTAGTAAGCCTTGTCGTGTTTGTCACAGGCTTGCTTGATAGCGCCGTGGAAGAGTATCGCGTCTTCGTCGTAGAGGTAGGAGGGGGTGAGGTCGCAGCCTCCGCCGTACCACCATGCGTTTGTGTTTCCGGCTTCATCGGCAGTCTCAAAGTATCGGTAGTTCAGGTGAACGGTTGGTGCGTTGGGGTTGTGTGGGTGGAGGACCATGGACAGGCCTGCGGCGAAGAACTCGAGTGAATCGACGTTTGGGTCAAGGGCTTTGTGGTTGGCGCGCATCTTCTGTATGGCTGCTTTTGGAAGGCGACCGTATACGACCGACGTGTTGACACCTCCCTTCTCAAACACGTTGCCATCCTGTAAGATACATGTGATGCCACCACCGCCTTCTGATCGCTGCCATGTGTCGATCTTGAACTTGGTCCCATCCACCTTTTCCAGTTCAGCCACAATCTCCTTCTGGTGTTGCTTTATGAACTGCTCCATTCGCAGGCGCATGGGTGACTGCTCGGAGACGCCATTCTCACGCTTGAGGAGGGCATCCTTCTCCGCAATGGAAGGTGCTTCGGTTTTGATTGTGTCGTCCGTCAACTGTGACATGGTCAATTAGGCTTCCGATCAAGGATATCTCTGGTCTATGGGTACCATGGAATAGACCAAGGCGCCTATGAAGGGTACAAGTAGCAACCGTATTCTGTTCGGCCATTTGCTCGGCGGAGGATTGCGCCACTCTTCTAAGGGATCCGGCTTCTCCGGCTTCTTGCCTGAAGGCAAGTCTAGCCGGCGACTTGGAGAAGAGTGCAATTGCCTATTGCGGATGTGACTTGGGCGCAGTGTTGGTTGCGGCGCGCAGTTGTGGGGAAGCGCGAGAACTCTTGGGATGCGGAACGAGGGTCGGAATGGAGGCATAGCGGGCAGGCGTGACCAGTAGGAGAGGTTCACCATGCAAGAACCATGGGAGGGAGGTTGAAGTCGCAAATTGCATTGATTTACATTGAGTCTGTGAGAGAAGCTAGACAGACGAGAAAGTTGTCGTGCATCACACCATGGTGGGCGCATCATGGGTGGAGCGCCTAGGTACGCCTAGGTACGCCTAGGTACTAGCGGTATCGGTACCTGCAACATGCCATGGCTCGCTGGCACATACCGCCTGGAAAGACTGCTAACTGCGACAACTGTACCTTGGACAGAGCACCACGGTCTAGGTATTGCGATTGTTCGCGTCTCCTCCACACGCTCAAGGGCATCTGAGGAGGCGGCCACGTCGCCATGAGCGGCGAGGTGCTTCTGGGACGGCGCTGTCATGCCAGCGAACGCAAGGTCGAACGCAATCTCTCGTCCACGGGCAGCTTCGAACGATGGAATAGTGCAGCCTGCTTTCGAGTTCAAGATGCCACCACGGCGCGTATCTGCAGCGGAAGTGCTTCGAGTCGCTAGATGACTCAAGCTGGAATACATTCGGGCAGGCCCAGGTCATGGGGGCTGCGCAAGTGACTTGGTGGGCGCGGAACGGTCAGCACCGCCATACAAAAGAGCCAGCTCGGCCCTCGCACGAGAGAAGGGCTGTACTAGCATGACGAAAGGGGGGTTGATTGCACTGTCTCATTCTCAGAGGGCCCCTGCCTGGCGCGTGAAGCGTTGGTGTTTGGTACCAAGGTTATGTAAGGCTGCAAGTGATTCGCCCCGCTCTGCTGCCTGCCCTTAAACTCCCACACCGGCCGCACCCTCACCGTCCTACATCTCCGCCCACACCACTGATAATACTCCCGCCTGCTCACCCCATACACTCCCATACAACTACAAAACACCCTCAGCAACACACAAGATGCGCTCCAAGTTCAAGGACGAGCACCCGTTCGAGAAGCGCAAGGCCGAGGCGGAGCGCATTCGCCAGAAGTACAACGACCGCATTCCCGTCCGTTTGCCTCTTCCTTCCCCCGCCTGCATCGCTATGCATGATAGCTAACAACGCGCAGGTTATCTGCGAGAAGGTTGAAAAGTCCGACATTGCGACCATCGACAAGAAGAAGTACCTAGTGCCCGCCGACCTGACCGTCGGCCAGTTCGTCTACGTGATCCGGAAGCGGATCAAGCTGTCGCCTGAGAAGGCCATCTTCATCTTTGTCGACGAGGTCCTGCCACCTACTGCCGCGCTCATGAGCTCGATATATGAGGAGCACAAGGATGAGGATGGCTTCCTGTACATCACGTACGTCGCTAATCTACAGCGCAGCCTGAAGCAACTGCTAACACATCTACAGGTACTCAGGCGAGAACACGTTCGGCGAGGCCATCTAGGGGGAGCTCGCTCCATCCCCACATCCCCTTATCTATCGGTTCTCAAGGCCGCGGCGAACTCACGGGCGTTATCGGATCATGGGTCTCCTTATTATTTTAGGACAACACTACCTCGGCTGGAGTGATTGATGGGCATTCTTGATGGGCGATTTGGTGCCGTGGCGAACTCAGTACTCAGCCCAAGGCAAACACCATCTGAGAATGAGGCGGCTAGAATGCACATTCGACCGAGACCAAGCTCCACGGATATCAAGGGTGGCGGTCGGACAGATTGGCTTCCTCCTTTGCGCTGCGCCTGTAGTTTGATCATCACATTTCAGCCCAAATGCACCGGACTTAATCCACGACCACCAGCTTCACATGACCCCGATCAGTGACGTCTCGCATGTACCGCGTGAAGCGGCCATCTGTACCTGACGGAACAGCGTGACTTGCGGCTCCGGCCTGAAACCCATGACGCCATCATCTGCCTCACAAGACATGTGAACAGCCTCAGAACACCACCAACTGCATGCAGACCTTACTGCCTGATAGTCATGCCTAGTAATGTGGATTGTTCCAGCAGCTCCTGAAACACTCACTCTGCCATGCTTTCTGTAGGCGCTTTTCAAAGCGTGCTTGCTTGGGTAATCCATTCGACGCGGTCGGAAACGTGGGGAAGCTCCATGCCGGTGATAGGCACGGACCACCGCAAATGCAGGTGCGGTCGATCGTCGACGGACGCGATCTGAGACAAGTTTATCGAGGATTCAGCGCCAAATCCCGTCCTTGCAGAAGTCTGTACCTGCGTTGACGTTTCACATCTGCTTAAAACCTACGCAATAAAACAAACAATCTTCACCCCATCGCAAGCCATCGACCGCTTTGTTTCCAAGACCGTATCCAAGAACCCCACAGTCATGGCGATCCAGTACATAATATCAAAGTGAGTCTCACTCTCATCTACCTTACACCCAGATGCTGACAGTCTGCGCAGACGTCTCGACCCTCTTTTCGCTATATCAATCGGTCTTGCTGCGGCTTTTACACGGATAAATCGCGAAGAGAAAGAGAAGGGAAGGTCAACCCAGGAGAGCATAGATGTTTTGCAGAGGAGATGGAATCTAGCATGGCAGGGAAACGAGGTGGAGAAGAAGGCTTGAATATTATGGCATCAAGACAGAAGAAAAAAAGGGAGAAGGAAAGAGGACGGAAAGCAGAAGAATATATATGCAGAAAGTACGAAACTGCGCACAGAGCACGACGACAGCAACACCGAGAGTAAGCGATATGATACCCAGTAACGAATAGTCTCGAGGACGGTTCCTTATCCTTTGCTCCATTGTACTTTTGAGGCTAGAAAATAACGCAACAATGACAACGGCAAAGAAGAGTAACCGCAAAGAGATGCTCCATCTCTCAACAACGCCGGTGGGTTCGGATGTATGGTAGATGAAAGCATGTCCACGTGTTTCAGGCAGCCGGTTTCTTGAAATGAAATCTAAATATTCTTGCTGGAATTTGTTTATTTTTTAAGGTGTCAAAGGTGGTGGTTGTTGTTGTAGTCAAAATGGGGTTCCAAAAAAGTGAAAAGCAGCTACCCTCTCCTAATCAGTCGCAAAAGTCAAAAAAAGATTGTGTGTAGTTGGAATTTGTAAGACTCCTAGGTCGTACTGTCGTATCCCCCGTTTCCCCGAGTGGGGAGTGGGTCTTGATTGGCCTGATAGTCTTGTCCAGCAGGCTCTGACAAGTAGGAATTGATGGCGGAGTAGTGCGCGGGAGTAGCAACATCTGAAAACTTCCGGAGAGTACCATGGTAACGAGATGTCTGCTATATATTATTGACTGGCTGTATATGATGCTACGAGTCATGATAGAGTTTAGGCGAGTGAGCACCTGACCTCGGCACCTTACACCGCGTCACCGCCTAGATAACGATCATCGTTCTATAGGCTTCACCAACACTCGAACACTAAAACGCCAGAGTATCCTTACATCCACCGGCTAAAATGTCCTCTCAAGTGCCCGTGGCCTAGGGCTAAAATCTGTCCATGCGTACCTACATATCCTTCTGTTAGTACAACTGTTGAGCACCCCAGCTAAGTCGAGCGTCCTCGAACTACTTACCTCAAGATGAATACTTTGGCCAACAATACACATGCACAATGGTGGCAAGATCCTGGCATGCGGAAACTTAATTTTCTGCTCCTCTCATGCTACCTAGGTGCCATGGCTAACGGATACATCAGCTCTCTTATCTCAAACCTCATTGCCAACCCCAGATACTTTCACGATATACAAGGAATTTCCCACCCTAAGCTACTCGAATTGGTTACCGCTGCTCAATCTCTAGGATGCATCGCTGCTTTCTTTCCAGCACCCTGGCTATCGGATAAATACGGCCGTCGGGCGGGAATCGTCTTTGGTAACATCGGAATGATAGCCGGCTTTACAGGGCAAATATTCAGTACAAGATTTGATCAATTCCTTGGAATGCGCATACTCGTTGGCTTTTCGAGCATCTCCAACACGATTTCCTCCTCAGCTCTACTCGTCGAGCTTGCGCATCCACGTCAAAGAGCTATTGCAGGTGCGCTCTTCAACACATGTTACTTCATCGGCTCAATCACTGCGGCGTGGGCATCTTACGGAGCCCTGAGGGTACAAGGCTCGTGGTCATGGAAGTTACCCGTGGCTATTCAGCTGTTCTGGTCACTGGCGCAGCTGAGTTTGATCATGTTTTGCCCCGAGTCGCCTAGGTGGCTTGTACGACATGGGAAACAAGACAAGGCCAAGTCTATCATGATACGGTATCATGCCAATTGCCAAGATGGGGATGAGCTGGTATCTTCAGAGTTCGCGAGGATGTGCGCATCGACTGAGGTTGAGGCTCGGATTAATGCCACTGGTTGGCTAGCTTTGCTTGCGACACCAGGCAATCGCAAGCGTCTGGTACTTTCTGTGGTCATAGCCGTAGCCACACAGTGGGTCGGAAATGGAATCATCAGGTGGGTTTAAACGTATGTATCAAGAAAAAAAAGCTACTCACCACATCTCAGCTTCTATCTAGCGCCAGTACTGCGGACCGTTGGTATCACCAACTCCCTCCATCAGCAAGGCATCAACGGTGGTTTTCAGATCTACGTTTGGTTCATAGCCTGCGGTGCAGCACTGCTATGCGAGAAGGCCGGTAGACGGCGCCTCTTCCTGACCTCTACAGGCACCATGTTGGTCTTCATGGTGCTGGTTACAATTTGTTCGGCCCTATACTCAACTACCGGCTCAATAACTGCAGGCTACGCAGTTATTGTATTTCTCTTCCTCTTCATCGGCGGCTATGTCATCGGTCTGACACCCATACCCATCCTCTACGTCAACGAAATCTGGCCTAGTCATCTACGAACGAAAGGCACAAGTGTGTTTTGGGTATCGCAAGCCGTGTCTATAACCTTCAACCAGTTTGTGAACCCAGTGGCAATTGACAAAATTGGTTGGAAGTACTACTTGGTCTACATTGGCTGTTCTGGTCGCTGTTATCAATTTCATCTTCTTTTATGTGCCGGAGACGAAAGGCCTATCTTTGGAGCAGATCAGTGGTATATTCGATCCAGTACAAGAAGTCACTGTCGAGCTATCAGATGTCGGACGAGAGGACGGGGCATGAAGAGTACTAGGCATAGACCATATCAAGATGGCGTTGCGCGTTGTTTTAACACGGAGGAGGAAACTCGAGTAGATCAATTTAGAACACAATTTCAAACACTATGGGACAACGACAAATCAAATAGCTAACAACACGCAGACTAAGAGCTCCTATCTACAGACTTTTAAAATCTTAGATCGTTTCTTTCGGCCTTTAGTCCAGATCACGCACATCAGAGACTTTCTCCTTGCCTTTTCCTTTACCCGATTTTCTTACGCCTTCCTTTTTAGCTTTCTTGCTTTTAATCTTACTATTCTTCCTCTTCTTCCTCTTCTTCCTCTTCTTCCTCTTCTTCCTCTTCTTCCTCTTCTTCCTCTTCTTCCTCTTCTTCCTCTTCTTCCTCTTCTTCCTCTTCCTCCTCTTCTTCCTCTTCTTCCTCTTCTTCCTCTTCTTCCTCTTCTTCCTCTTCTTCCTCTTCTTCCTCTTCCTCCTCTTCTTCCTCTCCCTCTTCCCCTTCTCTTTCTACCTAGTATCTTGGATCGCTGAATAACATAAATCATAGAAAATGAGGTGAAAGGCAACGTGAAACAAGTTAAAGCTCTGCGGCTACCTTTCTATGGCCAGCGAACTGCAATACATCTCAAGTTTGGCGAGTACGAAAGAAATAATAAATGTGATGTCCGTCTCTAGGTCGCGAGACGTACCCTGTCGCGAGACACAGCATAGGTACATCGAGATTAAGCATCTTTCAACTTCTCAGCACGCTGAAATTTCCTGAGGTCTGTTACTAATAATGATTTAACCCTTTTTGGACTGTTGCCGTTCGCGTGTATAGAAAAATTACAATGGCGTTAATACCTTCGCGCCTAATTAAGTAGAGCCTTCACATATCTATAAATATAGGCCTACGCAGTACAGCACGATCGCTGACCTCTGTTTACCTCTCAGACCGATTCACTAATTTTACTCACGCTTCTGAGTATCACCGCGATAGTACAAGTCATCCCCGGTCTTGTGGCGATTGTTTCGCGTAGATTCATGCTTGATTGCCACCCTGGTCGGTACTTTGGATCAAAGCTGCTTCCTAAACCCCTAGTCTCACATGATGACTAGAGTGTAATTTATTTTACGTCAAGCCACATGTGGCTGGACGGTTGCAAGCGGCACCGCGGTGGGCAAATCCGCTAGGCATCCAGCTGACCACACAGTCGCCAATGCGCCAAGGCAAAAAGTAGGATATGGTGGTTAACTTTGCTGCTCTAACGTCCGTCCCTGGACACACATGTTATCTCAAGCAAAATGTGTACTTACATTAACAATCCCTATTCTTTTAAAGAATGCAAGCAGCACCGCACTTTCCCAAATCGATCGTACGACTATTGCGAGAATGGTAGTCCTGCAGCCGGCCATTGTAACGATCTCAAATAGGCCAAAGGTACAAACGGATAACCAACATTGCTTAGTGGTACTAAGAAGAAGGACAATGCCCGCTCTGCGCCTAGGCTTCTCTAGGTAGAATCCCATTCTCCCGTGTTTGTTAACGCTTCGCTAATCTTTGAACTAGGAACACGAGCAAGCTAAGAATTGAAACAGTAATAGTTGTCTCGCGGACGGGTAGAGCGGAGACAAAATCTACTACAGATGGTAGAAGAATAGTTCTATTACAGGAGTTTATGGCTAGGCAGCGTTAGTAGGTAATCATTAAGGAGATTCACGAGGCACTTACCTTTAAGAACGTCATCTGCACTTGCGAACCTGCCTAGCCAGCACCCTCTAATAACGTCGCCTATTGGTCCTAGACTTTTTGTCTCAGGAAACTCTGATCGTTTGAACGAATTGGTAATTTCTGAGTCCCAAGATTCGAGCCAATGGAAGGGAGGTTTGCTGGTCCATATTTCGTACAAAGTGGAGCCAGGGGCAAATATATCTACCTGAGGTGATTTGTTGTTGTTTCCAGGCCACATGTGGCTGTTCGTCACCGCAATAAGTGGCTCAGAACCATCTAATGAAGAACCACTAAAGTCAAGAAGCTTTGCGTTCTGGTTTTCGTCCAAGGAAATATTGTGACACGTGATATCCCCATGAATAACATTCATGGAATGAACAAAGGCAAGCGCACTAGTGATTTGTTGGCTCCATCGAAATCGGACCTTAGCATCGATCTTATGCCTGATTTCGAGGTATGCGCGAAGAGTACCAAGGCTCGCATATTCTAAGCGGATGCCGAGTTTGAACAGACCATAATACTGAAGAAGATTTTTATGTCCGCCGTGTTGCTGGAATCGCTCGTAGACCCGTCTCTCAACATCGATGGCGGGCTCATCTCCTTCATGAGGAAATTTTATGACAGTATTAGAGGCCTTGTCTAGGTACGCCATGCCCGTAAGTCCGCCACCGAGGCAGTCCGACAACTTCAACCCGGTCGGGAATCTGATTTGTGACATTTTTCAGTTGCGCAGTAGGGGTATGATCCTTCCGAGGGAGGGATATCATCGCACAAGCCGTGAATATAGTTGCAGCGGGAAATTGGCTCAAGGGAGGCAAGTTGGCCCGTAACACGGCGAAGCGAGGCTGCGCAAAGGGACGGCAGCAAGTTCAAAGATAGAACGGGCGTGGCTATGAGAACGTGTGGGTCTATTCAATGCCGGTTCGTCGTGTGAGGAGTCGCAAGTCGGACGTGCTTCCGGGTGCTCGGCGGCGGCGGCGGCAGCAGCAGGCTTGAGTCGGCGCCTGAGCCTCACTCCCTGAGGATGAACGTACACCGTCGTTCGGTATAGCGGGTGCGAAGAGACCTCGGAAGACAGGAGGTCGGGTGATTAAGGGCGACGTTGTTGTTCTGGCAACAGGCAAGCCACAAAAGAGGGACGTGCTGACTTTTATCAAACTGCGTGGCTGTCTGAGATCTGAGATCTGTAAGAGGTACTTAACAAGGGTGACCTCTTCCCAAGGAGACAAGTACTGCTGACTCTGGGCTTTCTCTTCTATCGAGCGTCGACCTCACGCGGGGTAATGAAGAGTACTGGGAGGGACCTTCCCATGGTCTGCCAGGGCACGATACGACAAACGCACACCAGGTGGGACCTCTTGTGCTAATACTTGACTGATTTTATCCATGATAGTCTACTTGGCGATGGTGAGCCACGAAGGGAGCTTGCCTCAACCTCTAGACAGCCAGACCGCGCGGGCACTGTACTACAAAGGACACATTTCCAGTTACTTTGGGAGGATTCTCTTAGGAATAGTGTCAGGACCAGTTGCGATTTTATACCGTATAATGTTAGCATCTTAATAAGGCTAGAGCATTCCGTCACACCAGGAAGCTTTTAGCTGACTTCTTCTCTGCCTGGCGAAACTCCCGACATCTGCTTTTACCAAGGTCGACGTGGCTTTCGAATGTGGAAATTTTATCTTCGTGGTATGTACTTACCCTGTACCCCTCCGAAATCTTGATGGAGGCCTTAATCCGCGATTGAACAGGGGATCATTGTTGAACTAGCGATTAATGGCGGTAAGGAAATGATCGACGACATAGGCAACACTGCAGAGATCCCTATCGAAGACTGGCAGCCTAAGGAACAATATGTGTTGATTCGTGTTACAGTATTACAGCGTTATACCTTGCAAAAGCGACATTCCGAAGGTCCGAAGTGCAAAACTGTCTCGCCTCAGGGTGCGTCTCGTGGCCTGGGGATTGACATTATGTTACGAACATGGTTGTGGGACATTAGGTACATAACAGGAAACTTGTTTTATTGCACACAGAATATATATGGCACTAGTGGTATGAGATGCAATCGCGAGCCTTGAGGAAGACACGTAAGGAAACAGCTGACATTGGGTACAGAAAATGATACTAAAACGAGTGATATGTGCTACTTCTGACAATTACACTTTATTCCTTGGTGAGCTTTTTCGCCGTTTTTCTCTTCTTGGTCGACCCGACAGGATCACTCGTACGCGCGATCCTCTCATAGTAAAGAGTAGTAGCATTGAAATCGCCTTCTTTAGGATTCTCTGTAATAGCATTCGGATGAGCAGTAGTCGGTGGTAGAATAGTGATGCTCGCGTCGTTGCAGAAGAACTGTGGGTGCGTTCGGCGACCTGGGAGGGTTGGGCCAGTGACGCCTGCTGTGTAGTGTCCCGCGTTGAACCCAGCACCCTCATGATAGGTAGCGGACACAAGCCTATAGCGTACTGAATAAGGGTTCTCGACTGTTTCTGGAATAACCATATGCGCTGTCAAGTCGACAATGTCAGGTATAGGGATGGGGTTGGTATTTTTAAACACTCTTTGAACCATTATTGGTTCGCCGGTCTTCTCATCTACCTGGGCTTCGCTATCCTTGTCTCTAGCTTCCTCTTCAACTTGATGAACTAGGTCGAGGTGAATGCGGAGATACTCCGGTGCAGCCAAAATCGTTTTCCTTGTCGTTTGATTCACGTCGGTCTCATCGGAGCAATCAGAACAAGGGAGGTCTATGGAACCGTCAAAGTACCGCGCGAGGGCATCGTCGACAGTGTCGTTTTTAATATCAGTTCTTGGAGTGATCCTGATCCCTAGTGTCTCATCGATGTTGTCGGATCGAGTACTATGACATTGATTGCAGGTGCGAACTTCACGAGTCCTGACGCTGAAAAGCGAATCGTATTCAGCTCCGCGTGCAGCTCCATGAACGGTTGAACGGTCGTAACTATGCCGAATACCGGCGAATATATACTGTGCAAACTCTTCTGAATCTTGCTGGTCTGTCATATGACTTCTTCTTGCTGCGCAAGTTTCCTTGTCTTTTACTCTCTGTGTGGATCCATGAGGAAGGTTTGCGAGTGTTTCAGAATGACCTGGAGGGTTGACGCAGAACCAGCGCTCAGCCAATTTGTGTAACGGAAATATGGCCTTGTGATTGTGTGGAAAGGGCTGGGGTACAAAATCTGGCTCGCCTCCTATATTAGTGTTGTTCCAATAAGCTGTCATCAATGTCTTCAAAAGACATGGAACACATCCTCTATACGAATGATCCTCTTCCGCTCTCTGGTTCAACCCTTTCCTTTTTTTCGCCTCCCAGATCTTGGCTTGAAGTACCTTTAGCGTTGAGGGATTGGAAGCTGATGGGAGCACGCGGTTTGTGTCATTTGCATGGCAAGGCCAGTGTTTTCCTCGATTATGCTTCTTGATCCAATTAACGAATCGAGGAAGGTGGAGTAGAGGCTGTAGGGCGCCGTGGCGGTAGCAATTGTTTCCCACATTGACGAGACCTCTAGGATGCTTGCTTTGGCGCGCAATCTTCCATTTCTTGCTTATGCCGTTCGCAGTCCTTCGACGTTGAGCTTGGTCTGGGCCTTGTCGAGGGGCCATTGGAAGATTTTAGTGTAGTGATTTTGTGATTGTGTGCAGTAATTCGGATTTTGAAGTGTTTAGCTGGTGGAAGAAACTGAGAGCAGGCCATCCTCTTCTCAAACTGTGTTTGCCATGGTTTGCTAACATAACGAAGCCTTTGTCGCATTGTACTTGTTAACCTTATGAGAATCTCTCTTGAATGGACAAACAATGAGTAGGAAGATCGAAATCGAAAGAGCCGCCCGCGTATTGTTCTCTCCGCAACAAAGACAGGCGTAATCTGGAACGAACGGACAACAGCACGAACGTGACGCATTGATGTATCCCTCAGTCTCTTGTTGCTCAGGGCTGCAAGTAAAAATTAACCACAGTGGTTCAAGTAGCTACTCTCCTGGATAATAGGCGTGAAAATATATGTAAATCTAAACCTCCTTGCCTTTACCACGCCCCTCACTGTGTTCTCCATCCTCATATCTCTTTTTCATCTCCTCCTCCTTCTTTCTCTTCCTCACTGCTCTATCACTATTGAATTTCTCCAGCGTTGTCTTTAGCTTTTTCTATCTTGGAAGACTCGCCTGTTTAGATATCGGTTTCCAAGTCCTTGTGCAGCGCGTCGGTGGGGTCTTGGCCGTAGTACATCCGCGGGTGTGGATGTTTTTTTTTTGAGGCACGCTAGAAAGACAGGTCGAACATGGTGATGTCTTAAGCCGCCCACAGAAAACTTGTTAGATGCATGAACGTGAATGCTAGGTATCATGAAAGGAGGTTACATACGGATGCCCCCAATCAGGTCTGACACGAGCGTAGCAAAAATCCTTCAAAACCACAACAGTTCTTCCCTGAGCTCAACGTGCCGCCATGCTCCTTTCTTCTCCAACCCAATCTCAACTTAGTGATGCTGTAGATAGTTCCCGACTTGTTACTTAGCTCACTGTAAGGACATAGCTCTAGACCACTACGCCACTACACCTCCCAAAAGAGGATTAATAACTAAGATAGTTATTCTTAGTCTAGAATAGTATATATACTAGCGTGGATCTGTAACCTCTAACTTACACTAGCGACTAGCTAATAGCTTAGTCCTAGTTAAGCCTAGTCCTTACTCTCACATAACATGTCTCTCTTTCACCGAGAAAAGATGTACACACCTAAGACTGCCGAGACGGAACAAATCCAAGTTCTCACTTCTCCACCACGAATTGTCCCCAGAGTCTAATGTACTCCAGTTCAGAAAACTGTACGGTCCCTTGGCCGAAGTGGAGACTGAAATGTGCTGGATCTTGCTAATTACCTCCGGATCTAAGAGACGTACCAGGGCTCGTAGGTGATATTGTTCTGGATTTTGGTCTCTGCGGTCCATGCGTTGCGCTGTTGAAGTCTAAGAAAATCCCATAGGAACGTTGATCAGATCTCTACAGAATTTGATACATATCCTAAGCAATGGATACGTCAATGTCCCCTCGTGTCTCCCATGTGCGATGATTCGTTTGTAGTCATCTGTTTTCGCCGTTTCGTACCGCGCTTCATGAGTGACTGAGCGCGTGAACGTGGCACACTGGAATAGACCGGGTACCCGTTTGCACAAGAACGAACGATCTGCGAGAGATGATGCGCGTTATCAATGAACATATTTAACAAAATTGCTCCAGACAAATGGCGACATATTCATGATGAGCAACGCACAAGCAGGCGAAGACGCGTGGTGGCCCCCACGACATCAACCATTCTTTTGTCCTATCAAATCGGTTCAGCCGTAAACTCATCTAGTCAGCACCATCACGAGCAACAACTCCAAGCACGTAACTAGTCCACGGTTTTCAGTATATTCTAGCACATCCAGAAACATATCCAATCGACATCTCATACACCGTTACCTCATGACCAGAACAATATAAAGTATGCCTCGAGTAAGCTTCAAAACCTAGATCACCAAGGTCCGCCCATATTCTGTGTGTATCCTCCACTGCCCCTTCCACCGTGTTCAAACCCACCATGCGACAGTAACACTGCACTTTGCGCACCTCGGAAGTTATCACCACCATACTCTTGAGCCTGAACCTGACCCTGACCCTGACCACCAATATACATACCCTGCGTTGGCATCTGACTTGGCATCTGACCAGGCACCTGCTGAGCATACGCTGCACCTTGAACAGGACTCGGCATAGGAACCTGCGGTAGTCCACCCCCATAGCCCTGCTGTGGAATCTGCTGCTGCTCGGTCCCGGTATATGTTGGATGCGGTCCCCTAGTTTGCTGCGTGCCCTGCCCGAACCCATAGGTACGATTTGGCTCCGGTATCGCCGTCATTACAGTCGGGTTGCCCATAGCAGTTTTATCTCCATCTTTGGGTGGATTTAGCGCGAACCCCCAAGTTCCCTCCTTGAACTTCCCCTTGACAAATCCAACTTTCTTCGCTACCCCTTTGGGCATCTTGCTTTCGTCACAGCCCTCAATCGCCCACTCACACGCCTTAGCCACTGCGCTCCACATCCCCTTCTCCGTGTCACCGAGTACTGGGTTGCCTTTCTCCTGTCTTACGCGCTCCAAGACGGCCATCATAAGTCCCTGGACGCGATTCGTGACTTTCTCGAGATCTTGAGAAGACTGCGGTATGAGGATGTGGAAAGTCGCAGGGCTACTAGGCCGGATCTGAGACTTGGCGAAAGCGATATTGACAGGTGCTGCAGTATAGTAGTCCTGAGCAGAAGCGGACGCAGGACCGACTGCTAGACGTGCAAATGCAGGTACTCCAGCACCATGGGCCAGCAGAGCGAAAGGGCCGTCAGCTAGCTGTACAGCATGATGAATCGCCTCGTCTTTTCCAGCTGCTCTACACTTGCTCTTCTCGTAGTTCTCTTTATTTACACACATCCTCGCCCAGTGTCTTGCCTTACTGGCGTCGAGATGCTTCTGCACCATTTTTACTGCATCGCTACCGTATCTGCCTTCACTCGCAGCTCGGAGCCTGAACGCAAACGTAACAAGCTCGTCTTGCGCTTTGTGGAGATGGGGACGCGACAGCGAGGTTGGGAGGAATGTGTTGATGTAGTACGCGTAGTAGTACACGTATGTACCCAGATACTCGAAGTTGAGCAACTGGCTAGGTGCATCGAGGAAGACTACGGGTATGTCTAGCTTCTTTGCGTATTGCTCCAAGCGCCCGAGGTCGGGTAGTTTGTTCGCTCGTCCAGCGAAGGAAGGCGCTATTCCGTCTACGAGGTTGAGAGATCCTGTGATCGTAATAGCGGATAGAGCGGATCGTAGAGTGGATGTCGTGGCGTTGATCCACTCGAGTAAAAAGTGCAGCACAGCACCATGATGCCAGACAAATTTCTTCAGCTCACTCATCTTCAGTACCCGCTCAACTGCCGTATTAACTCTCTTCACCGTCTTCTCAAGCGCCTCTTGCTGTCCCGTCAAAATACTGTTATCCCATCCTCTTACTACCACAATCTTGCTAAATACAGCCACCGTGCCCTCGAGATGCCTCTTGCCATCAGCTCCAGTCAAATACTCAACCAACTGGCAAATCCGACTAAAGTTGTTCCGACTCCTAATTTCTTCAGCGATGATCAGCATACTGCCATCATTCTCATTCGCGCCCTTGTGCTTGCGCACACCTAGGTCGCACAGCTTGGCAATGATGGAAGTGAGTTGAAGAAGGCTGTCGATATCGGAGTCGGATTCCCAAATGTGCAGAACACCTGAGTCGCAGACCTTTTCAAGGGTGGCCTTCGACGTGGTGGCAAAAGAGGACTTGTACTGATCTGGCATCGATTGCACCGACTTCTTGAACGCGTCGAGGTCGCTAGACCAGGGGCCATTGAAGGATTTCATCTTCTCGCGATGACGGAGCCTGCGCCGATGGTGAGAGTACGACCGAGATCTGTGACGAGGAGAGGCGGCGGTGCTGTTACGAGGCTGTGCAGGATGCGAGTTGTTGTACGGGCGAGCTAGAGAGTAGCGATCGATGAAGCGGCCGATATAGTTTATTGAACGTCTGCTGCCGTTGTATTTGTCGTCATGAAGGTTAACGAAGGTGACAGATCGTAGTTTGTTCATATCGCGTGGATGCAGCGTTGGTAATCGTGGATGTGAAGTAGTCGAACCTATTGTGAAGGAAATGGTTTGCAAAGTAGGTACGTGAGCGCAAGGACTGACGTATGGAATATCTGATTGTATGAGTGAATGAAGATAAAAGTGGAAGTGGTGAAGGAAATGTCACTAGTGCGGCTAACGGTGAAGCAGTCAGAAATGTATCGATTTGACCAAGGTGTGAAGTGAGGAGCGATGTGTGATATGAATGTGAAGATGCGATTTCACTAATCGCAGTTGTACCTGACCTTACCAGGGCCTCATTGGGGCATAAGCAAACCTGAATAACTCTCCAGAGTATCCTACCAAACCATAACGCCGTTGCATCATTCATAAGAAAATCCATATCGGCTTTACTTGCCGACACCACCACCGTGCTCCAAGATAGCCTGCTTGTCGAGCTTTTCTACTTTCCTGCTCAATAGTGCCCGTAACTCAGGGCTGATGACCCTCGCCTCTTGCTCTTCTTCACCGACCTGCTTGCCCTTGTCTGTACCAGAGCTTACCGCTTGGTCTTTCGGTTTCGACGCACTTGCCGCCGTGTTGGGTCCCGCACCGGCGACGATTGCCGAAGCCAACTTGCGTTGTCGCGCTTGTGGAGCAGAAGGAAAATTGCCCTTCTTGTCGATTGTCTCCACAGTTCGCTGGAATCTCTTGAAGAGCGACTCTGCACGAACGAGCGTTGATTCAAGATCCATAGTACCAGAAAGCTCATTGACTGCAGTGGTATTAGTATCCCTCACTGCTAATGTAGGCCGGTTTAATTGCGTAGCTTACCATACTTTAGCACCTCGTCAAAGCGCTGCAGATGTGCCATGATGACATCTCGGTGCTTCTCCAGGATGGCTAGTGCAATGAAGATGTGGAAGTTGCTGCTCTGATAGTCGGTCCAGAGCGACTCCCACAGCCGCAGTACATCTGCCCATTCAAACTCGCGCTTGTACCAAACAAGCAACATGCGGAAGAAGAAGAAAAAGTTGGTTGACTCGGCAGACTGAAGATGGAGATACAGCTTGGGGTCCATGAGCTGTACAAGGTGGTCGAGCGTCATGAGCTGCTTGCGCATTCCAGACTGGTCCCGTAGAAAGTTGCGCTCCTGTATGCGTGTCAGCCGTTGTGTGTCCAACTTCAATGTCCATCGGCTTCAGAACATACCATGCGCTCCATGAATCCAACAAAGCCCCAGAATGCGATAGCATCATCCTGCATCACTGCGTAGATGGGTGCGAGTAGGTCGCTCATACCCTGAACGTAGCCAAGGTCCTTGTTGTACTCGTTGTATGTGAGGAGCATGTCCTTCATCTGCTCCAGGTGAACGTTGGTGCCCACGTCGGCGAAAGGCGAGTCGGGATCAGGATGAGGAATGTCCTCGCCAGCGAAGATGGGGATATTGCGATCTGTGCGATGTACGTCTTTCTCTACACAACGGACCCCATAGAATGGGACAAGTTAGCCAACTTTCAAGCAAATGTGCAACGCGCAAGAGTTCATACCTATTCTGTTCTTCTGTTCTCTCCACCACTCGTCTTGCTCTTCGTTCTGATTCCCCTCAACCATTCGCTCCCACCAAGCGCCTTTGAGTCGAATGTACTCATCTCGCCGGCTGTTGACGTTCGCGCGTCGCTCTTCGTCTGAGCTATCCCATTCGTAGACTCCGAGAAGGAACAGCCATGCCTCCTTTCTTACGCCGTCGTCAGGGTCTAGCCCTCCGTGGAAGATGCGGTCTTTCACCTCGTCTGGTGTCAATTGTAGACGCCCTTTAGGGTCAAAGAAGCCCTTCCACTCTGTCAAAGTGACTGGTTTTCTTCGATCGGCCATGGTCATCTTGTCCATGTCAAGAATCTCGAAGTCACCGACATCGCTTTCCTCCATAGCCAAGACATCTTTGGCTGTCCAGATTCGCTGGTTACGCTCCCGCTCACTTTGTTCTGCAATGCCCATGGCCCATCTTGCGAGATATAGCCGTGCGCTGTCGAACTCTTCTTGCAATGTCTGTACCTCGGGGTTCTGAATTAGGCGTCTAACCTGAGGCGGAATCTTGGGGTTGTCTGCTACGGCCTGAGCAGTCCTTCGGGTGAAAGTGGTGACCTGGCTGAGCTTCTCGAGGAAGTTCCATCTAGCCTCCTTGAGTGCCTTTGTGACGGGATCCATACCGCCGTCTGGTTTACCAGTCTGCTGTGAAGACGAAGCGTCTGCTTTGCCTTCGGTGCTCTTCCTTGGTGCAACGTCTTTGCCGAAGGATTTCCTGTCGTCTTCCGAAGGGTCGATGAGGTATATGCTCGGGTCGGCTCCCGACCGTTCAACTGTGACGTATCTCTTCAGCCATCTCAGTACCTCGTCGCCGCCCCAGAACATGCCTCCACCATCGCCAAACGGATCGAAGCTCTCCTTGGCCAACTTCTTCCGCTGCATGATGGTCGACTGGCACTCGCTATCGTGGAAGAAGAGCGCAGGGAAACTGTCTCCAGCCCGTGTATTGATGACTACGCTTCCGAACCACCATCCGATGCTTGGTGGGCGTATGAGGACGGAATATATCTCGCTGACAGGCAATGCGAATGCATAGCCGGGAGTTCCGGCGTGCGTGGACGGTGTAGGGGGCGGGGGCACGAGATACGACTGTCTTGGTGGCGACGACGAGTCTGACAGATCGACCTTGACGTATGTATCGTATGCATCGCCGAGGGTTGACTCTGGTATCCAGGCGAGGAGCAGCGATGACGCGTTCACGCTTCGAACCGACGAGGACGACGTCGGGCGCACATCGTTGGCAATTCGGTTCGACTTTTGCTGGACTAGAGCGACGAAGCCCGGGATGTTGTCTTTGGAGGAAGGCGAGGGATGTACGTATACCTGCACATGTGAGACTGCTTTCACCGTGTTGTACTTGAAAAGGCTCTACGTACTTTGCTCTTTGTGTACAATAATTTCACTCCCTTGCCACTGCTGGTATGTCGGATGGTGTTGTATTCGCCCTCTTCGTCGTCGCTCAGATCGTAGAAGCTGGCCGACGGCGATGGCGGCGCTGGGGCCGAGGAAGACATGCGGGGCTAGGCGGCGTCCCAGCGGCGTGGTGTGGAGGATCGTGGATGGATTCAAAGTATTCGAGTCAAATATCACATGCAGAGGACTTCTATTGGGAAGACAGGTAACATTATAGGGCAAAGAAAGATGCGCGTAACGGTTTGGCGCTATACAGTCGCAGGTGATCTGGAGCTCGTCCGATGATGATGACGCGCTGTGGCGGTGCAACACGCCACGCGGGGAACGCGTACTACTACCGTATTGGTGCGCGTAATGGCGTAATGACCCACTTGGCAACACGATAACGTTATGAGGCTGTACAGCTACTAACAATAGCTAGTATTACAAGATTTTATAAAGTTGTAGCACGGGCAAGTAGCTAGGCTCTGCTAAGACCTTACTAAAACTCCAACTATACACAAGTATATAGTACCATTAAGAATAGTAGTTAAGAATTGTAGTAAGCTAATCTGTTTGAAAACCAACTTTACTTCTTACTTATATATGCGTATCTTATATTTAGCCTAACTATAGCGTTTATAGCGTTTTTAAAATAGAGATGGACGGCTGAGCAGAATGAAGGTTTAATTAATCTGGTCGTTTCCTTTCTCGATTTCTCTCTGCTGTGTTTTGTAGAATTTGGTAATTAGGGGCATTCTCGAAAGTGCTGTCCGTCTCGGAGTCAAATCTTCGATATGTAGGTAGTGGGATAATTACTCTTGGAATACAACTGCTCTTCGCGTGTTTGGCTGAGCTTTCTGAGGACCCCTTCCAAGCTCTGAGCATCCTATTCTGCTTACTCACAAGCAGTGAAGATCGGTGCATCTTGTCATGATCACACTGAAACCTGAGCGTCCAGCGCCAGCCATACAACAACACCTCTCTTATATAGAGGCGGCACTTTCGTACGACTAAATGTTCCATGACCGCTTGTTCGTGGTGTTGGTCGTTATGTTGGAAGTCACCCGCGATGATACTGTATGCAGTACAGTGCGTGCGAACGAACAAAACAATGGTAAGTCATCGCTGTCAATGACAGAATAATCCATCGTAGCGTGTTAGAGAGTTTTGGTATAAGTACCTAGTCATGATAGCATCTCGCGACTGTACCGCATGCTCATTCTATCGAACCACAATGATCACTGGTGTATAATGCATTTGCTTTTGACTTGCACGGCAGGGCAATGTTCATCTAATCATAGGGCTAGATCCTGTACGCTATTGTGCCCATGCTGATCTTGGACCGAATGCGTTCAGGTGGATATGTTATTGTCACAACCTTAACCCAATCACCGACACAGGGAGCGATGGCCTGCCGCCGCCGCTACCTGCATGGCCAACTCCAGCATCTTTGGGCGTTGGTGTAGATGCGCCCATTAATGCAGCTTGGTGACTAGTCTCCTTGTAGCATTCCTGACACTTCACCATCAAGGTTCGAGTCATCACCAAAGTCCGTACGATTCACCCCTGAAGGTTCGATGACGTTGGTGAAGTCATTCTGCGATTATATAAAACTTATTAGCCCTTATCTACCTCTAGTCGCTCCAAGTAAACGCAGTGAATTTGAAGATGGAAAGACTGAGCAAGAAACTTTCAGAGAAAACCCTAACGTCTTCCACATGTGTCTGTTCTGCACAACGGCGACAGACCCTCCATTAAGTGTGTCCAAGCTCAACCGCTACATAGTAAGCATGTCCGGACGCGGAATGACACGGGTGGTGCGGGGGAGGTCACGGCAGGACGACACAATGGGACGGGCGGAAGCGACGAGGAAACACGGGCTCTGCTATAACGTTAAAGCCGTACCATTCGTTAAGGCGATGGAAGAGTCGGCTTGATTAGTCCCAGATACCTGGACCCTAACTACCGGCGTGAAACTGGGCGTGCAGGACCTTGGAAAAGTTCTACTTGGTCCTGCTAGAACCTGTCAGGTGGGTCAGCTTTGGTAGTTGTAAATTCAACGAATTCGTCTATTCACACGAGCTAGCTATATTCTTCAAACTCTCCTTTTGTTAGCTGTCAAGGACAGGTCATCGCTTACACCCACAATAGGAAGAAATCAGTAGCCACGGCTTGAACCTCACTACAGTACACCTAAGACCTACAAATTGATCATCTCTTTTGACTGCATCTTACTTTACTGAACCTCCGCATGAATAAGCGTGATCCCCACGGCCGGATGGCCCTTGATATCCGCCCAGTAGCGCGGCTTTTTCCCCCTGCTATCCAACTTCAACGGATCGGCTCCTCGCTCAAGCAAATACTTCACAATCTCAACTCTTCCAAACTCCGCCGCGCGATGCAGCGGCGTCCCCAACCCAAATGGTTCCCGCTCCCGGAACACATTAGGCTCGTCTTCGTACTTGACCTTGTTGATCGGGGCACCGTGCTCCACAGCGCGCCGCACGACATCCAATGCATCGGGCATTTCTCTTAGGACGGCGTACTGCAGCAGTTCTCCACGTCGTGAATCGGCACCGCGGGTGAAGAGGTAGTCTATGAGATCGAGCGGCGCGCCCAACATGGCTTGTGATGTCGGCGTGTAGTCCCAGGCGCAGCGGGCGTTGGGGTCGGCGCCGTGGTCGAGTAGCCAGATGACCATCTCTTCGTCTCCGGTGCAGAGAGGAATGCTAATACGGAAACTGTTGGCGGATTAGGAATATTGAGACGGGGAAGTTACCTTAACACGGGCGGTTCGTTCCGATGCAGGGGTGTATTGATATTCCATCCACGCTGTAGGAATAGTTCCAATACCTCGAAAGCTCGACAACGTACCGCGTCCTCAAAGGGGAGGAGGGCGTCTCGAGTTGTGACGTTCTCGTCGAGGAGGAACTGCACCATGTCGAGGTCATGATGCTCGATGGCGGTGGTGATGGAGTCGTACAACCACCCCGGGTGCGGCTTTTGAGTCTCAGACGATGGATGAGGGCTGTGGAGGAGCTGTTGGACGAGTTCTGTGACTCTTTTTAGATCGCCATTGCGCGCGGCGTCATCGCACAGCTCAACTTCTGGTGGCCGATAAAAGAAGGCACCATTTCTCTGCAGCGGAGGGGGAGGAATCTCGGGCAATACCATGCCGGAGGTACACGGGAAATTGACCTTGTTATGGTCGTGAGGTCAATTGAGGACGACTAGCCTTGAATGCAATTGTTATTGTAAGTCACGCAGAGGTCGCTTGGCGGAGTCAAGTTCTCCCGAATCGGACCGCCCAGGACGTCTGCCTTGGCCGCCAAGTTCTCGCGGTATGTATGTATGTATGTATGTATTCCATTAACGTCCTGTATCAGCCAAAGGCTATGTAGGACGGTGGCTGTTAGGCCGTTCTATGAGATATTTATGTACATATGTTCAGTAGTGCTGTACATTGTGGGTGGCGTTGTGGCGTGCTCCTACTAGATAGCTAGTAGCTTAGTGGCTTGCTGCTATAGTAGGCGCCTGTGCTAAAGAGCAGTCGTGGTAGTGGGGAGAGGTAAAACAGCGAGCTCTCTTTATCCCGAGGTATTTTTGTATAGAGGTACCCACTCTCAAGTTCTCGCGGTAACTCACCTCGTATTGCCTCGCGGCCACTCAATCCGAAGAAGACACGACTTTGACGATTTGTACTGGGACTTTTTGTGTGAAACACGTCTCATTAACCATTTCCAATACCTCCGTACATCCTCAGAGCTAGAGCCTATCGGCCATGACGAGAGAAACCTGAAACAACAACGACTGCCAAGCCTGCCGACCTTCCCTGCTCTCCAAAACACGACGTCGATCAACCATGACAACGTGGTTAGAAATAGCTCGTGCTTGTCCAATCGGCAGAGGATTGGATAGCTATCGCAATGCGTGCGCTTTGGATCCGATACATGAAGCTTTGGATCCGACAGATGAAGGCAACATAGCAGCAAACAACGAGCGTACAGTTGGTCTAATGACTTATTTGAGTCAACACTGACGTGAGTAGGGCAGAAGAATGCGATCTTCCCTCTCTTACTTGCTGTGCAAAGCCTCCCCGCTTCTCGACTGCTACCTTCAAAACGCGGCAAAGGACACCTTTCGCTCGACCTCTCAAAACTGATGTTAGCAGTCGATTCCGACTACTACGATCTTGAACTTATGAAGCCCCTCTTCGATGCAGTCCTCAACGAACAGTCTAATGAAGCCATCTGGGGCGCTGTCTACGAATTGTTACCCCCATCCCGTACTCTATCATCTTTTCCACGCACGCCGTGGTCACACAACACAAGTAACTGCGCGAACCCAGTCAAAGACTGTAAAGACGTGGGCGCGCCGAAAAAAACGCAGTGTATGTTTTTTTTTCCATCTTCGGAGTACCTTCTAAATTGCCAATATGTTAACGCTCTGCAGCAATGTCCACTAGCGCTTCACGCCTGTGCTGCTCGTTCTTGCAACTTCCGCCAGAAATCCGTTGTATGATCTACCGGATCCTTCTTCGTTCAGAACACCGCATTCGCATGGTACCACCTCCACAAGATGAATACCATATTCCTCGTCCGAACAACCTATATCCTTCCATCTTAGGCACATGCCGTCTCATACACCTAGAGGCTCAGTACGTATTGTACGGAGAGAATACCTTCCACGCCCACCGGATCAACGAGAACAATCACAGTGCTGCTCTAATAAGACGTGCGAATTATCGTATCGGTTTGTACAAGCGTGAGGACGGCGAGGATGAGGCAAGGAAATTAGCATAGTTCTTGCGTGTCCACAGAGAGCTAAGGCTTATCGAGGTCAAGTTTGGATTTGATCTGATAAAGGACCCCAGCATCTATGAGCTCGTTTGCCAAGCTGTTCATAATCATCGGCATCTGATGGATATCAAGATTTTGTCTCCATTCGGCTACAGTGGGATCGGCTGGAGTCATTCCTGGAGACTGTGGCGGATGGTGAAAGACCAAGCTCACCTACTGCAATGGCTCCAAGGAGAATAAACTTACTTGTCTCTGCTGACGAGTTTGTGTGCGTCGAGATCAGATGTACGTGCATCCGAACACCTTGACACCAAACTAACACTCGCGGCCGCAAAATTCTTCGGCCCAGAGAGTATTGGTGAGAAAAATTGTACATGTCTATAGAGTACTTTATCAAGTTGTCATGGGATAATTACTTTTGTATGTGGCTCTACAGACTCACCACTTGTAGGTATGTGTCGCACAGTTGGGTGCGTTTATTGTCAACAGAATAATAGAAGTGAGTGGATCTTGCATTGTTCGCAGCATCCTCGCTCAGCTTATAGAAAAGCTTATGTTCACGACAGAGTTTGGCCTGTGACAGTATGTTACTGTAAAAGTGGTTGGGGTGCACGTTGACTAAACAGACTCGTCCACCGAGTAATGTGCTTCAGCTATGATTTTGTGTGCGCTAAGGCTCTGAACAGCACTCTGATTTCGGAAGCAATGATGAGCTGAATGTACTGATATTAGGGACTGGTCTGTGCTATGACCGGCGCCATGCTGTCCAAGTCTACAAAACTCATACTACCCACCTATTGACCAAGAAACAAACTCCGTTGCGCCGTGCTGCATGCAATAAGAACATCCTCAACGCATGCGCGGTCCGCTTGGCAGACCCATACGACCACCTTGCGGTCCACGTTGTGGTGGTGGTGCGCCGCCACCATACCCTCCACTTTGAGGCGCATACGGGTCATCGTTCCCGCTCCAAGGGGAATTTGGCGACATAGCAAATGAGCCCTGCTGCCTCCCACCAGCACTGCTAGTGCTTCCATAGCTATTGCTTCTGTCGTCAGGATAGGGCGGTCGTCCACCTTGCGAAGCCGACGGTGAGGTGGCAGATTCTGAAGGTAGACCACGTGGAGCTGGGCTCTGTGACCGCCCCCACAACCTGGCTTTGAGTCTCTCCTGTGCTGATGTACCCGACCCTGCACCTGCGCTCGGTGGTGGTGAGGCTTCGGCTTGTGGACGCCCTCCCAAAGAGCTCTGGTAGCTCCCAGCTCTTTGGCTAGGTAATGGTCTCCCCTGTATTTGAGGCTCTGGTGTAAACGAATTGCCCATAGGTCGACCTTGCATTGGGCGCGCTCCTCCACCCCGCCCTCCTGCTCCTCGGCGAAGTGACTGAGGCTCTTGCGGTGGTTGTTGCGGCGCAGGATTATCCCATAGGTCGCTCAATCCTCCTCCTCTGCCTGCTGGCTGTGCCTGCGCTTGTTGTCGTGAAGACGCGAACTGGGCGGGCGCGGGCTGCGGCGCCTTTGGGTCAGGTGGAAGCCATTGTGGGAATGGCCTTCCTTTCTCTGTATAATATGCGCGAAGAACTCTGGAAAGATGCGAGTCGTCCTCTGTATCGCCGTCTGCTTCGTCGGATAGGATCTGTCGTCGCAGGTTGTTGTACCGCGAAGTCGTATTCGTGAGGAGATTATTTAGATACGACGACATGGTTATGTGAGTGTGCCGATCGTGAGTGTTTGGCGATTGATGCGATTCTCACAGGCCTTTATGCAGGCGTATGGGTGTTGGTGATTAGTGGTGGCGCGAGGCAGTCGAGTCGTGGTCGGGTTGTTGTTTCCAATTTACTCGGCGTTTGGGAGCGTGGACCCTGAAGTCACCCACCCCACCCACATGCTAGAACGTTCATTCACCACAGCCCATGCCCACGCCCTCCTCCACTACACATGATGCAATCAGTTCCCGTTCACACACCAAATTGTTCTCGTGTTTTCGAGTCTTCGAGCTTACGAGCCTATCCATAAAGAAGCTCTCATTTGTACAACAAGTGGTTGCAAGCCATGTTTCAACGTGGCAAATTATGCGCCTTGCCCGACCATTTCAAGTAAAGCAATCTACACGCGCATGTCCCTGGATCTTGAAACATTGTGAAACTATGCTTCCATTCGTTGGTGGAATATGAGTTGAAGGAGGGTTTGTTGATGCCCTGCGCATGGCCTCTGAGCTGCCCTATAAGCAACAATGGTACCCTGCACTGACGGTGCTGTAGTTTGCCCACTTCTAGTAGTCTATGACAAGACTGCCACGAATGGCGGGGCTGTATTCAAAAACGCCCATGGCAGATCTCCACTGCATACGCACGTATGCGCATGTCGCCACAAGCTGATGCTTGGGATCGGAAGGGCTGAAGGGCTGAAGGACTGAAGGGTGTACTTCGACTTCAACTTTTGCGTTGTATGCTTCGTAACACAACACACCAGATTTCGATATACAAGATCTCCAACCCATAATACGTTTTTTGAGGGATTATGTCACGAGCAGAAAAGCAGGATCGCGAGATAGCTGACGCCATTGCCAACGTTCACGATGAAGCAACTCAGATCGACATCATCATGAAGAAGCGACGATGCTTCGGACCCGCCATGGACGAAGATGCCAAATTCTATCCAATTGTGCAAGACTACATGAACAGCGATATCAAGGCAGAAGATGCCGCAAAGAAGCTTGTTACACCCATCAACAACGCTATTTTGCAGAACAGTCAGAACCTAAATATGCTGGATCTCTGGTTCTCAATAATCCACTCTGCAAAACGCCTCCCCTTGCGCGACACGACCGGTCTCAACAAACTCGTCACCCTCATGAAGGCCATAAAATCCAGCTTCCCACTCCCAACAGCAAAAGACGCAGACATTTACACCTGCCTGGGAGACTTCGGCATGGCTGCCCGCGAGACCATGAACGACGCCCCGGGATGCGGCTCCGGCTACCTACTCCCAGAAGTGCATGCTTATGCCAATATGCTCTACTTGTACGCTCTCCTGACTCTTGAACAAATCAGTGACTTCTGGATCTACTGTATCTGGGAGATGCGCAACGCACTCGAGACCCCACATGAAGACGACGCGCCAAACGGGGCTCATCACCGCGGAACAGCGATACAGAAATATAACGCTACGGCGCTCGCTTTCGATTGGCCTTATTGGTGGTGTTGGTCTTCTTCTTCTTCTTCTTCTTCTTCTTGTTGTTGTTGCGCATATCTTTCCAAATGTCGGACTTGTCGTCGGCAGCTAAGATGAAGTTCATCCCATTCTTTGCAACAGGTCCGAGGGAAGCAGGCGCAACGGTAAAACCTTGCGATGCGGGGTGATAGTGCATTAGCAAGGCAAAAGCGAGGGCCTTGGCGTACTGCATGCGAGTGGCGTTGGTGTCGCTGTAGCTTCCAACACACCATCCATGTCATCCGCCGCGCCTTCAGGATCGCCATCTACTGCCTTCTTAGCCTGGTTCTTCGCCTTCTTCTTGAGCTTCTTCTCTCGATTCCTTCGTGTATTCTTCTCGCGCTTGGCCTCTTCCTTCTCCTGTGCAAGACGTGCTGCTTCGCGCTGCTTTTCCTTTGCCTCGTGTAGCTTCTTCCTGATGGCTATGCGTGACTTCTTGCCCTTCCTTGTCCGCTTGTGTGTCTTGTCCTCAAGAGTGACCAGCACGGGAGGATAGCCGACCAGGACCTCCTTACTCATGCCAGCTGGCGATATCTTGCGCACCTTCCACGGCAGGGCGCAACCGGGCCATGGCTGCTGCGACAGCTCCACGACGCTGCTTCCACTTATGGCCGCGGCTTTGAACGCTTCCGCCTCCTCGCTGGTGGGTTCGTCGGCGAAATAGTAGCTCCGTGGTTTCTTCACAACCAGGCCTGGCTCTCCGCCGTCGGCGTCTGGGGATGAGATTCGGATCTTGTACGACTGTGGGGCGGCATTCGCGGGCGCAGCGAAGAGCCGCAGCTCTGTCTCGTCTTGGTCGCTCTGCACCACATCGTCGGCACTGTAGTCGGTAGTGGTGTAGGTGAATTGCGTGTTTATCCTGGAACGTAGGAGCTCTTCGAGGCCTGGATCCGGCGAGGACCGTGGTGATGATGTGGGAGACTGCAGCTCGTCGCGGCGTACCCTCGGCAAAGTCAGCATGCAGACAACAGGCGCCCTAGCGAGCCAACCCACCGCGTTGCGCCCGGCACGTCGAACATGGCGTCGTCGTGTAGTTGTCGCAGATATTGGTGTCTCGAAGTTTTATTACGCTGGGCATCGGCTGCACGGCGGGAGATCGGCGTGTGCCCAGCATTCGGCATGCACGGCCGCTCCGTCATGCCTCGTTAACCGCCCAGCTCATCACGATGGGATATTCTGCACATCCCCACGCAACGCACGAGGCCAAAAGGAACGCTCTGCCTGCCCATGGCCCGCGGGGCCAGGATACGGGTCGTCTAGCACCGATGCAGTTAATGTGCCACTCAAAATGGGAGACTCGTGCAAGAGTGACATGCCCCCGTCGCTGCCGCCACTCGAATACACCCCCCCCGCCGTGCCTCTGCCCCGGAATAGATACTTTGCTGTGCCCCTGCGAGGACATGCTGAGGCTGCCTGCAAGCATACAGTAACAATGGGCTACTCGTGGCCCGAAGCAGCCCGTGAGCGGGACCTCCACAGGTTTGCATTGTGCGACAAACACACGTCTACTGCAGCTAAGGACGCGCTTAGATACTACCGCCCATGGCTCCATGCACAGAGCCTGGTTGATGCTGCCGACGGTTCTGGTAAAGGCCTGACCTACTCTGGCTACCAGCCCCAGACATCGCGCGACCGCTCCCTGACGGCCTTTGCGCAGCTCGCCACGCTCCGTTTAGATACGCGCCGGGCTATGGTCTCGCTGATCGACTCGCACCACCAGTACATTCTTGCCGAGGCCACACGCACTCTCTCGCTGTTCAAGCCTGTGGCGGAAGAGCCCGAAGACGAGGTATGGCTGGGCAACGCCATCTTGACCAAGACCGACGCTGTCTGCTACCACACCTTTACCTCGACGTATACGGCGAAAGAGGACGATGGAAGCACACTCACGGGCGAATGCATGGTCATACCTGATTGCAGATTAGACCCTAGATTCGCCGACAAAGACTATGTCAAGGGCGAACCAGGTGTGAGGTTCTACGCTGGAGTGCCTATCGTCACCAAGGCAGGCCACCACATTGGCGTTTATGCCGTGTCGGACGAGAAGCCCCGTGAAGGTATTAGTGCTGGCGAACTGCGCTTTATGCAGGATGTCGCCGCCGCCGTCATGGAGCACCTCGAGCTGGCCAAAGACAGCATGGACCGCAACAGGGGTGAGCGCATGGTACGCGGCTTGACACAGTTCATCGAGCGCTCCTCTATTCAGGACATACGTGAAGATGGTAACCGGACCACCACTATGGAGAGACAGACCGAGAACGCGCGCTTAGTAGCCCTTGACGAAGGAGACGAAGAAGGCTCCAACATGACTGCTCCCGTCAGACAAGCCCAACGCAAGCGTGATGCCGAATCTGACGCAGCTCGCATCTTTCACAGGGCCGCTCGTATAATACGTCAGAGCACTGAGGCCGACGGCGTCGTCTTCTTCGATACATCGGCTGCTGGGATAAGGACCCATCTCTACGACTACAATCGCAGCCCCGCTAGTAGCGACGAGAGTGCGACACACAATACCGACACTGGCGATTCGGCTGCCTCACGAAGACACAAGAAACAGACCATCGTCATTGCCGATGGTGCATCGGATGCAACTGGAGCTGACAGCAAGCCCTGCCCTGTTATTGGATTATCGTTGCGACAAGGAAACGCGGCCCTAGTGCACACAGACTTCAGCTTCAACGAATCTGCCATGGAACGCTACATTCATCGCTACCCGTACGGGAAATTTTTCAACTACAACGAGGATGGCATCGGTGTCAATTCTTCTGACGAGAAGTCAGAACGCTCTGAGACTGAGCAGTCGGATCGCACGCTTAACGGCTCCACTGCTACTAGCACTAAGAAGCCGCGCAAAAGGCGAGAAAGATTCATCCCAACTGAATTCCTGAAGGTCTTGCCCAAGGTTAGAAGCCTGATATTTCTGCCACTATGGTGTCCGGCCACTGAACGATGGATTGCCGGTGGCTTCATCTGGACAACCCAAGCCGGAAGACTGATGAGTCCAGATAACGAGCTGCCATATCTGCAAGCTTTCGGAAACTCGGTGACCAGTGAAGTAGCTCGACTAAATGCACAGAAGGCGGATCGTGCTAAAACCACCTTTATTGCTTCCATATCGCACGAGCTGCGCTCGCCGCTCCATGGAATTCTTGGTTCTGTAGAGTTCCTACGCGAGACAGTTGCATCAGCGTACCAAGAGTCTTTGGTTTCTTCGATCGAAACGTGCGGAAAAACACTTCTCGACACAATCGACCACGTGCTTGATTACGCAAAGATCAACAAACTACAGAAAGCCACTGGTCAGAACAAGCGAGGCCTGGGGCGAAATAAGAGACAACCAGCGGACAATTCGATCCTTGGTGTTACCTCTGACTTCGATCTAGCGCAGTTGGTCGAGGAGGTCTGTGACACTGTGTGTGCCGGCCACACTTTCAGAAAGACTCACCACGTTCGAGGGTCCGCCATCTACGATCAGGCTGAAAGTAAAATTGCGAATGGCGAAAACGACGTGGAAGGCAGAGACGTCCATGGCTCCGTTGCTGTCTCTTTGATCGTAGCCCCCTACGTTAGCTGGATCGTGAGATCACAGCCCGGCGCTCTGCGACGCATCGTTATGAACTTACTAGGTAATGCACTGAAGTATACGGACTCCGGCTACATCGCGATCAAGATGATACAACACAAAAGCTCCGCCAATGTTATAGACCTGTCCCTTAGTGTGGAAGATTCGGGCAGAGGAATGTCGCAGGAATATCAGCGAACAAAGCTATTTTCTCCATTCAGTCAAGAGGACCCTTTCAGCTCTGGTACCGGGTTGGGTCTTTCCATCGTCAAGCAAATCACAGAATCCTTGAAGGGCGAGATTGAGGTTAGGAGTACTCACCATGTCGGCACTGTCATCAAGATCAGCATACAGCTACCGATCGGTTCCAATGAGAACGCGCAGCAGGATCATGCCCTTGTTCGCGCACCTCAAAAGTTGAAGGGCACTTCTGTCTCTATCGTTTGCGACATGACTGACACGCAAGGTGGCCAACGAGGACTCAAGACCAAAGAGTCCATGGAAAACGCTTGCAAGAATTTCGACATGAAGATCGTCGCATCGAAGTACTCCGACACTGATGTATCGATCGCCAATATTGACTTCCTGCTTATCGACTCTCCCTCTCTATACCAGTTGATACAGAACCCGAACTCCAGCCGTGCTAACAAATCGCCACTGGGGGTGATTTGTGTCTGCACAGATACATCGGAAAAGACTGCAGTGGAGACTCAGCTCGCGAGACAAGTCGAGGCGCTTGGCTGGCTTATGGAGATAGTCACACAGCCGTAAGTGCCTTGGAAATTGTTCTGCCACCACTTTACTGACAAAGAGGACAGCTGCGGGCCCCGAAAACTCGCTCGGTCACTTCTGTCTTGTCAGAAACGTGCCTTGCACTACAATAGTGAGCGACCCATTAGCCGATCAATGAGCTCTTCCATAGTACAACCCGACTTCCAGTTCCTTGCCCCGCCTCGCGCTCCAGCTCAGCGGAGCTTCAGCGACATGTTCCCACAGGACATTTCAACGCGACAAGCCAATGATACTGCTGGAGGCCCTTCCCCACCGCCACCGCGCCCCTTCCCCGACACCATAACCCCTTTGAGCCCCACTCCAAGCGAGAGTGGTGAATACTTCAATCCACGAATTCTCCTCGTAGACGACAACGCCATCAACCTAAAGCTCCTCGTCGTTTTTGCTAAGCGACAAAACCTGCGTTACGTCGAAGCAACCAACGGTCTCGAAGCATTCGAAACGTTCAAATCAGAAGCGACGTCTTCATCCCCACCAGCTCGTCCTTTTGACTTCATACTCATGGACCTGAGCATGCCTGTCATGGATGGACTGACAAGTACACGGCACATCCGCCAATTTGAAAGCAAGAACGGTTTACCGAAGTCGCATATTGTGGCGCTGACTGGACTTGCGAGCGCGCAGGATCAGAAGGATGCACAGGAGGCAGGCGTGGATATGTACCTCGTTAAGCCGGTCAAGTTCGCGGACATTAAGCGTGTGTTTGGCGGAAAGTGACAATGGCTACGCATATTTTTATTGGCGTTACGCGTGGCTTGGTAGTTTACTTCGAGTACGTGGCTAGGCGTTTGTGCATTGCGAACGTGTTTTGGATGGACTTTTGCATGGTTGCTTGGGAAGAGCTAGGTAGACTTTCGCTCCGGCTGGGGCAGTCGTGACGATGTTATTAATTGCACGTTTTCTGCATTACCGATGTTTTTCGAGGTCTTTCGTGAGGTCTTCCTGGATAAGGGAAACAGTATGCAAAACCTGACGGGGCAACTGGGTTGGAGACAGCTGCACTTTCCAGCCGGATTCGTTCACTCTCTAGACCTTCGTGATCGTTTTTCAAGCTGTATTGTTTCCACTGTAATCATTCGTGAAGCTTAAACGGTTGCTTAGCGCATCATAACTTTCCGAACTAGCAAGGAATGTCTTAGCCTGGAGTGTGAATTCACATGTCAAAACCATATCTATGGCTCCAAAAACTTTGGACAATCATGTTTCTGCTCTTGAAGCTCTGTCAGGTTATTGCAGAAAGGAGTGGACAATACTCTGGGTGTTTCGATCTCCTTAGTCTCAATTGAATGTCATCTTCCCCAAAAAGTAGCTATGTTGAAATCTACATGGTGCTAACTTGGTCTATAGTCATTCGCAAACGGAATCCACTTGGAGATGCCTGTGCCCAGCGAATATTGAGTGGGACGCATGTACGTCCTCGGAATCAAGAGTGCCGTTTTGAGCAAACATCATCACTAAGTTGGGAGCGTCTGCAGTAGCTACAGTGACGATGGTGTGGGTATGGCATTGCGAGATGTACATGATTAGTTTCACGCTGAAATTGAGATTGCATCTAACCTCAACCCAGGCCAAAGAGGTCGATGGATGTGGGAAGCCGAAGTGCTCGGAAGTGCAATAGCGCATATGAGACTAACAATTCGCTGTGTAGGTAGAACATGGTACTGTGGTCGTCGAATTGTCCCGGATTGGTCGCGCTCAGGATCGCTTCATGCCTCCTCGTCTACACGGTGTCGCACAAATAAGCCTTGTACCCCTTATAAGCTCGCTCATCGGTAACTTGAAAGCAGTCATGCCGTTTGCTGACTACCCTGTCATTTCTTCTTACCTCAGGTTTATGTAAGAAAGTGCTTCGTGAGAGTACGCATAGGACGCATTAGTGCTGTGTTGTATCCGCGATTCAGCGATCAATTGCAGTGCTGTTGAAGCAATACAACTTCTTGCATTTTGCTTTTCCTGGTTGCATGTATTACTGCCTGTTGGCCGTAGATGCGTCGTCATGTAGCCGAGAGCCGCGTCTTCCTAATGCGACACGAAGTCACGCGACTTCGCGTAACACGAAATTGTGGATCTTGGAAGGACCTCGGACGCGACTTGACCTCCAACCCGTCTCCTTCACTCTCCCTCCAGTGTCTACTTGACTGTGCGGTCTTGCATGCTTATCGACACCAGCGAAAAATTACTGCGCCAGCTTGCATTGTCAGCACTAATGCCGCCGTAAGAACGCGGCTCCTTCTGCAGTATCCCTCATCGCCCCTTCTTGTGATAGCAAATTCATGCCATCCCATCGGGCGCGCAGTCGCATCTCGACGCATCGCGATTATGCTGTCCAACCGCGTTATCCAACTCCATTCCGACACCTGTTCGAGCGTTCCGGTGTCTGACTAAGGGATTCAGCGGTGCGATGCGAAGGAGCTCGGAGGATGGATGCGCAGCCTAACAGAGGCTGTGGCATTGGTCTCGTCGATGGAAAGAATGTGCGTCGATGTTGGTCTGGCCTTGTGTGCGACAAGGGCGAATTCTCGAGTGGCGTTCAAACACCACGTTCTGTGTGAGCGACGTCGAGGCGGTGGTGGTGCTGGTTGTATTCCCACTGCTGCCAATAGCGCGAACGAGCGCCCATCGCGGATAAGCGGTACGTCGGTTGCGCCATCTCGTTCAATGGCTCTACGCTGTGCGTCTTATCCAAGATTTCCAGCACGGGCGCAGAGGATTTGAGTCGCCTCCGTAATAGAATTCGCGAGGTTGGTGGGTCACGAGTAATTGCAAGGGTTCAATTCGGCGAGCAAGATTTCGCTAGGGATTTCCACTTTCGGGTATCCGGCATACATGTCCGCAACAGCATCAGCGCTATCGCATCGTCAAACATGAAGCCGACCATTGTATTCATAATCATTGGATGAGATATTCAGATCATGTCTGTAACAGTCGACAGCGTACGAGAAAGACTCCCTGTGCGAGACCTTCGATAAAGTGCCGAGAGTCCACTCCCTGAGAAGCATAGTAGAGCGCACACGAACGGATCTCATTCTCTACCTTACTAACAACCAAATATCTCGAAATATCTCTCTTGACTTATCAAACAAGGGTTGGCTGCCACCGCAGCATCTAATTGCAGGCTTACGTGCGGAAAGCGAAGCGAGCATGCGCGACACGTGCTAGCTTTACGGATGTCTGAAGTCTCGAGTCGCTAAGGTTAACTCACGATGAACTAATTCGATACTCTAACATTCGTCTGGCAAGGCCCAAGCCTTGCCCTGCGCCTCAAATGCAGGGTGTCCATGGCCCAAACCTCGGGGCCGTGTTGATCATCGTTTATCGGCATCGCAGTTCCTCCACGCTCGCTAGTCTGAAGCCGTCTTGAAACAACAAACAGCACCCCCACATCTTTCTTTAGAAAACTTTCGTTTCGACAGAAAGGGGTGTCAACTTCCAAACAAACAGTTCATCTGCTAATGCGATACAGGAAAGAACACATTGGAAAATCTGCTTGTGAAAAGCAGCATCGACGTTATTCGGGACGATGCAGTGCGGGCATGATTGCATGCATGTCATTGTTCTAACGCTGCTGCGATTGAGATACACAACATGAATGCCACACTGCATCTGCCAGTGAAAATAAGACGACCGATGAGCTTGAGCATGTGCAACATATCCCGTGAGGTGGATTACTTGGTATTACATTTCAAGCTTGAGAATAATCGGCATACTCGCTACCACCTGTCATGCTTCAAGCACGACCTACCCTACCGTTCACGTAGTGGCATTTATCCGTCCTCCCAAAACAATAGCGGTGGGTCTTTCTCACCATTGCCCTAGCGGCCTGTCACGTCTATTCCAGCGCTCTCCTCAACGCTTACCCATGGGAGTCAGGATCAGGAGAGGCATCTGCTCACGCCGTGCGAAGTGTAAGCATGAGTCGTGGCTACTATTCTTGCCTTTCCTCAGAAACACCTTATAATGTATAAAGACCTAGGTTCATCGTTCTCTTACTTTCATCTTCTCAGCACAATTTACCTATCCTATCTTCTCATCGTCCTGTCAGCCTTTCATTCAATAGAATCACTATTACTCCTCACGTACATAATGTATATTCGCAACGTCCTCGCCTCTGGCCTTGCAGCAACCAGCACAGTCCAAGCCTATGCCAACTACACCATCAGGGAAGAAGAATATTGGACCGTCGCACCGCCAGCACCAGCACAAGAGAAGCGTACTCTAGGAAAGATTATCGGTCTGGTTGATGGCCTCTTCGGTGGCAACAAGGAGCCCGCGCAGGAATGCCCTGCTGTCTGGACTCAAATTTCTTCCACCCTGACGCAGCAATTCCTCGGAGATGGCCAGTGCACAGATGCCGCGCGCGCTGCTATCCGGTCTTCTTTTCACGACTGTTTCAATGGCGCTTGCGATGGATCCCTTATACTCGCCAACGAGTGCTCGAACATTGAGAACCGCAGCTTAGAGCGCCTTTGCGGCAACCTCGCCAATGTTGTTTCCCAAACCAAGGTCGGTGTCGCCGATCTCATCCAGTTTGCTGCCGCACACGCAGTCAAGACATGCCCTGGTGGACCTACCATTCCCGTCAAGGTTGGACGCGAGGATTCTAGCGAGCCAAACGCACTTGGTGTTCTACCTAACGGTTTCGCCAAGGGAGAAGACCTGGTCAGGCTCTTCGGTAAGCCTTCACCTTCCAGTCCTTGACTCTCAATAGCTAACAGAATTTCTAGCATCAAAAGGCTTCTCCCCTTCCGACCTCGCTGCCCTGATTGGCGCCCACACCGCCGCTAAGCAACGCTTCACTGACCCTTCCAAAGCCGGCGCTGCCCTCGACTCTACTGTCGGCACCTGGGACAACAAATACTACTCCGAGACCAAGCGTGGCAAGGCTCCCTTCACGCTCGAGTCTGACAAGAACATTGCGCAGAACCCTCTTACCGCAATACCCTTCTCTACCTTTGCCGCCAGCAAGGGTCTGTGGGATTCGGCGTTTGTCGGTGCAATGGTCAAGATGAGCATGCTTGGTGTTGAGGACAAGAACTTGATCGACTGCACTAGTGCGCTACCTGGTGGCAGCAAGAGGAGGGATGTCAAGAGCAGCAACCTTTTCGACCGCCTCAAGTGGTAGACCGGATAGCATGCATGGTGTCAGCATTTTCAAACGTTACGATATTTCTTTTGCACCATTTCCTGTTGGAATTTTCACGACTCTCATTGATGGGTACATGCTAGTCATGTTTTCTTGTTTATATCATATCTAAAAGGAAAAGGGAAAGGGGTACAGTAATAAGTTCCATGACTAACATGTCGGCAATAATGAAAACATCTTTAGATGAACCTGTCACTTTTTCCAGACCGTATAGCTGACCGCGCTGGTCGTTCTTGACCATGAGTGTAATATATCGGGAGAACGCCAACACTCAATCTTTCAGTGACTGCCAGTCAGGGATATCAACGCACGGGTGTGTACTACTTGAAAACTGACGTATGCCTCGATCTAAGAGTGTGATTCCGATACGCTACAATTTCTTGCACCTCGTGATAGCAGTGAATACGGGAACTTCTATCCAACACAACTCAAAATTAGTACGTTCTTGACATCACAATGACATTTAGCTATGTATATACCGACAAAAGATAAGTTTCTCGATGAGCTCCTCAGGTAGCTTAGAGAGAAAAGTTGGGCAGCGTTCGTCATGGTTTGCCGCAACAACGAGGCACTCCAAAAGCCTGCAAGATGTAACAAGTCGCCTGGTCCTTCCTCCAATTTGCTAGCCGAGATCATGAACGACACGGCGCCGAAAAGCCAAAAGGTAGAAGGCACGCTTTTCCGAACCGACGTGCGCGCAATGGAAACAATGTTAGCGCTAGCACAACAACTAAGAAGGCGCAAAAGAGTGCAAGAGAGGAAGCTTAGCATGATTCTCTATACACCCTCGCTTAACATTATCAACCTAGACTACTTGATTACGACAGCTAACATGCTAAACAGCCAATCGGCACAAGAAGAAACACGCAGAGTTGAACATCAAATCAAATGTCGAACATGATTCCTATAACCTTACCGTTCATCTCCCCAGGATATCTAAACCAGCCTCCCATCCATCCATTTATCCATCTCATCCGTCCAACCACCCCATACTTTCATGCAAACATGCCCGGTCACCGAACACACCGAAAACAAGACGTCAGCGACATCATAGTGTGCGCAAGCGATGCATCAAGCCCTACAGATGGTTACAATATAAACGAAAGATAAGGGTAGGCAAGGTGTAGCCAAGTTAAAGTTAAAAGATTTACATATGCCAAAAAAAAGAAGAAAAAAGGGCGATCGGGTATCGAAATCGAAAATGGGCTGTGGCGAAATTATCCCCAACTGATCTCCTACAACAGTAGTAGCAATGCAAGTAACCCCAAAAAAGTGACAGCTTTTTGATGTCAACATGGCTCGCTTAGCCTTCCTCCGGTGGTGGCGTAGGTAGATCCCTTCCCTTTTGTTCCGGGCTCGGTGGGTGAACGACTGTGACTGGTGTAGTGGGATCTCTTGTTTCCTCGCCCTCTTGGTCGGCAGCGTCATCGCCACCACCTTCTTCGGGTATGGCTGTTGGACTCAGAATGCCTCCATCCTCGCTCTTGGCCGAAGTTTGATTGCGTCGATTTCTCCTCCGCTGTCTTTCCGTGTCCGCGCTCTCTCTTCTTCGGCTCACAGACAGCGAACCATCTTTGTTTAGACCAGTTCCTGACTGTAGACCTTCCAACATGGCAGCAGCACGATCTGCGATGTCAGCTTCAGTGGTGCTGGCCGCGCCGGCTGCAGGACCAGCAGTGCTACTAGCCTCGCTCTCCGCAGCCTCACTCATAGGACTGAGCAGCCTGCTCTTCTCATCCTCTCCTTCGGTACCCTCTCCTCCGTTCTCCACGTTGACGCCAATTTCTGGAATCTTCTGGCCACTAGCCACGCGTACCTGGTGCTTGTCCTTTAAGCGGGCGCGACGACGGCGATCGCGTTGGTCTCTTGCTTCGGGCTTTGCAGCACGCAGCTTCTGGAGCAAGTCGTCCATGGCCCCTGTGGAAGCTGGGGATTTGGGCGCATCGGAGTCTGAGGATAGGGCATTGGGTGAGAGAGGATTGGGAGTCTGGGCTTGTTTGCGACGCATGGAAATCTCGTTACGACGGTGTTGTTCTTCGAGAGTGGTGTTCTTCTCCTTCGATTTCTACAGGCGAATTAGCAAATAAGACAATGGAAACAAGGGAGTGATAAAGACTGACCTTCCATTCCTGAATGAAGTTGGCCAACTTCGCAAAGAAATCCCTCCTCGCACTGTCGTCAGTTGGATCTTCTCCATAGAATGCCATGATATCGTCGTAGCTCTTCTGCATGTCCTCAAGGAAGACCTGCATCTGCTCCGCCTTCCTTCTGGCCTCCTTCATGTTTCTCTGCACAACAATGGCAACCTTGTCTTCTGGGTGGAACTTGGTTGGATCAGATAGGTTACCTGAATCGAGCGACATTTGGACGTTCTTGATGTTGTCGATGTACTTCTTGGCATCAGTCTGCAGTTGCTCAACGTTGATCTTCTGCGCTGTCACGACGCCGCCGATCTCGTCAGTAAAGCCTTCCCATCCAGAGTATTGATTGCGCACGATTCTTTCGACAACGTCGGCGAAAGTGGATTCATTCCTGTCATCCTTGAGCATACCTAGTCGCGATAGCGTGGAGAGCTTGAAACCGCTGGCTTGCTTATTGGCATCGTTCATGAAGTTACCAATGTCAAGAATGAGACCTAGAACACTGATCAAGCTTGACGAATCGCGCAGGCTCTCGGATACCCTTGAGATTTCTAGCAGCTTGTTCGAAATCTCATCGTACTCGGATTCGTACGTACGAGTCAATGCGAGCGCCCTCATCCTACTCTTCCAGTAATGATGGAGTTCGTAAGCAGTGAGAAGGTAGATTTGGTCTTCTCTTGTAAGTTCGCTCGGGTCCTGTTCGCGCTTACTTTCGCTAGCATTAGGTCCAGTCCAGTCTTTCGAGTAAGGCGCCATGAGCTTGGCGGTGTTATCAGGGATGTCACAAAAGTCGTTCTTTTGCAAGAACTCCATAGTGACAGGATCGTCCAGGATCTTGCTATCGCAATGGATGATCATTCTTACGATGTCCTCAACACTGTAGGACGAGAATTTCGCCATACTGATCTGGAAGTTGTGCATGAGGTCACGGGAGATGATCTGCTTCTTGTCGTCCTTCTTACCAGCTTTCTTGCCGATCGCCTTGATCTCCTTTGCCAAGAACAGCTTCTCGACTTCCTCCAAAACACCTTTCCTTGCCAGCTCCTGGTACTTCTCTTCTTTCTCTTCCGAAGTGAGACCGCGGGTGGCCCACACGGTGGTGGTAGGTTGATCGACTTTGTCCCAATGAAGGGCCTTGAGCTTCTTCTTCGGGCGCGGCCCAGAAAGAGCAAACTGTTGTGCGGCGCCAAATCCAGGTGCTTTAGGCATGAATCCAGGTCGTTTAGCGCCTGGCATTGGTGGTGGCGGTGGCGGAGGAGGTGGCATGCTGCCATCTCCAGGCATAGGAGGTGGAGCAGGAATCCCAGATTTGAAGCCAAGTTTGCCAGGCGGTGGTGGCGGAGGTGGTAGTGGCGGAGATCCAGCAGTACCAGGCATAGGCGGTGGAGGTGATATATTGGGAGAAAACCCAAGAACACCAGGTGGTGGGGGTGGGGGTGGAGGTATGGCAGATTTGGGTGCCTCATTATCGGCAGGTGTCTTTGGTGAGTCGGATTCGAGGCTGGGGTGTGACGGTCCAGTAGTAACGCCATCGCCTTCAGCATCGGAGTCGTCGTATCGCTTGACGTTCGAAGTGATATCTGCCATGAGGGCATTGGCTGTCGAAGTGCTGAGCTTTGGCTTGTGCATCTGGATTAGACGGGGCTTCTCGATGACAACATCGTCATCATCCATCTCTGACATCTCAGTATCCTCACCAATCTGACCGGGAAGACCAGGAAGGGGCTTCCTGCGCGGTACACCACTCTTGGCGCGGACTGATCCGAATGAGCTCGATTCGAGGCCACCATAGCCTTGTTCGGTCATACCAGGCATATCACCCTCCATCTTCTCTCGCAGTTCCCTGAGCTTCTCGCTAGGCTGCATTTGCAGGGTCTTGCCCTCCAGCGTCGCCTGCGTCCTGGCTCGCTGCAGTTGGATTTCCAGTCTGTTCATGAGACGTTCGCGGTCCATAATGCCCTGCATTTGAGCTGGATCGGTGGTAGCGAGCCCGTCTTTACCGGAATTCTTCGCCGCTGATGCTGCAACGTCTTGAGCATCCCTAAGCATCAAGTACAGTTCACGCGTCTCAAGTTCGTTACGTTGCAGCTCTTGTGCTCGTATTCTCTGCATCTCGGCAAGTTCTGACTTCATCTGCTCTACCTGCCTCCCACGAAGCTCGATGATACGTTCTTGCTCTGCTAGTTGTTTCTGCAGCTTAGAGACTAGGCCATCTGCACCCAGCTCCAGCTGCGCTTTTATCTCATCGCGCTCTGCAATGGCCGAGTCTGCGATTTGTCGTGCTTCGACCGCTTCATCGCGTACCTGTCGAGCCTCGGAATCGGTGTAGAGCTTGTCAAGCAGAGATTGTACAGTGAAGTTCAGACTTTGCTTCAGGTCCATGTCAGGCAGTCGGCGGTCCATAGCCACGTAGCTCAGCATTTGGTCCACCAATTGGAACATTCGCAATCGATCCTCGTTTTCAGTATCGCGCATCAGCAACAAGTGTTGCATGGCCGACGTGAAGTAGTCTTGCGCGCGGGTGCCATTAATCTTGCTCATGATGGCATCTGCGATCTGAATAGGGTCGTTGAGATCCTTGGTCTCGCCCTCGACGCTGTCGACCATGGAACTGTTCTCCTTCTGAAGGAAATCCTCGTAGTCGACAGCTTCGTTGTCCAAGTAATGCTCGATCTGCTTGTCGATGACATCGTACTGGAAGCCTTCCATCTTGCTGAAGATGCGCTTAATGCCACATGCTGTGAACTGGGCTCGCACGTGCATCCTGAGCTGCAGGTCGCGTTCTGGGGCATCCACGACCATGTTGATCAGGAAGAGTGTCGCGATGGCATATTCCATGAGGAGGTTCTCAACGCCAATACCTCCACTGCGCACTTCGTCTGAAGCGCCTACCATGGAGCCCATCTTACCACGGCCGTCAACCGTGACTTCGACGATGCGCATCCATGCATCAAATCGACTGCTTTCGCCATATTGTGACTTGAGGTTGTCGAGTGCTTGCAGTACTTTCTCATGTCCACTTCCGTTGCCCCAGTGGCATAAGAAGGTCAAGACATCTGAGACAAGTTTTCGTGTGTTGAGCCGCGAGGAGATGAGAGAGCCGCACAGCGCTTGGATGATGGACGGATAGTTGAGAGCGTTGTCGGCACCGTACTTGTTATTCATCAAAGCCTTCAAGCACTTGATGATCTCATATTCGCGTTCCACGTCGTTTTCTGCCTTCTGCGCCATGACGCTGGGAGGAGGCGCAGGCCCTGTTCCCTTTCTGCGGTTGATCTTGGCCAGGACATTGGTAAGCGCAATTTGACCCTGAGCTTCGATGAAGCCTCTGACCCAGGCAATTGGCTGCGTCCGCAGACTAATCTCCAAACTGGACATTTGCTTTATGGATATCGAGTTGTCCATGAGCTTCTTGACGTACCACTCAGGCGAACCCTCCTCTTCTGCGCGCATGAGAATGTCTTGGCCACCTCCGCCGGGGCCGCCATAGGTTATCCGCTGCGTCTGACGCTTCTTCTCCTCGTGCTTGAACTCGGCCAGCTTGTCTTGGTAGACGAGCGTCCATTTCTTGTCAATTTTGTAGGCCTCCATCTGGCGCCGCGCCTGCTCTGGTAAGCTCTTCCATCCTCGCTTCACCATGAGATTCATAAACTCCTTCTCTACGACGTGGTCTGGCGGTCTCTGTATGCTGAGGGTATTGTGGTTAAACGAGGCCTGCGACGAAGAGGGCGACGAGGAGTTGTAGTGCAGCAGGTGGCGGTGCGAGTCGCGTGGCGTCGAAACGGCGGTGGGTAAGAGACTGCCGGCATCGAGGCCTATGGAGGAGATGGTCGTCTGTGACGGATTCTGAGGGTAGAAGATGTTGCTGCCGCGCGTCTTGGAGTCGTTGCTGTAGATGCTCGCCTGGTCAGACGAGGTGCGCGTGTTGTTGGAGGAGTCAGTGCCGGTATAGTGTGAGTAGTTGCCGTCCCTGCTGCTCCCACGCGCACCCCATTGCTGCATCGACACACCGCGGTCGCCGGGGTTGCTCGAGGCGATGGTGGTACCCAGCGAGTGCGGTGGTGGGCGCGGTGGCGCTGGGTTGGAGTAGCCGTTTGGGGGCATTGCGGTGGCGTTGAAGACGGGGTACTGATGAAAGTCGCCGCCGCCTTTGTTTAGATGGTGTGGCAGCGGCTCGCCAGTCTTGGAGGCGTCGTCTCGCGGGGGATCGATGGTTGATATGGGGCCAGCTCGCGCGAAGATGCCCTCGGCGGTCATGGACACGGGCCGCTGGTCTATCGAAGCGCCGCCGATGGAGTGTCTGTGTGAATGGCGCGACGAGAGGGAGCCATGGGAACTCCCCGGTGGACTGTCGGTAGAGGATGTGGTGGTGTGTTTGGTGTCGCTGGCGTGCTTGTCCTTGTCCTTGTGTAGGCGTCGTCCGAAGAACTTGCCGGCGGAAGATTGGCGACCCTTGCTGTCCATGCCTCTCACGAGAGTCTATGCCCAATGCTGCCGTGCTGCCGCCCTGTCCTCCGTTCCCCTCCTTCCCGGGGCAGAGCCGTCTCGCTTCCCTGTGACGGCGCAGTATGACGGCGGCGGAATCTCCAACGCGTCTCTCTAGTCCTGAAACGAGAGTGCGGGGCTGGGTGCGGTGAGTCTGGAGGTAGAAGCAATTCCTGGGGGCGCTGTGGTGGTGCGCAATGCGGCTGCAGGTTGGGGCAAGTTGCAAGTTGCTGAATAACTAGCGCCGCCCGTGTGACTGCTGCATGTCACTATCCCAGGGGGACGTATAGTGGAAGAAGACAGGACATGGCCATTTTCCAGCCAGCCGTCATCAACATGTCTCGACCTTACAGCACGACAGGGCCAGCGAGTGGGCTTCCAAGCGTGCGAACTCGTCTCGGCCATGTCCGCATTGGCTCCGACATTCTCCTGAGACGTGCGCACGTCCGTGTTGTGGCGCCATCTGCCAACGCCCAGCCCATGAGCTCCTAGCCCGTAGCCGCACCCCAGACGACCCTCTTCACCTCTCCCTCCAAGATTCCAAGCAACTATTCCTGGGGCCCTACGGTGCCTGTACTGTGGCGCAGCAGGCACGACGCCCAAGACCGGCACTGGCGCACTACGTCTCAACACCTCGTCAGCCCTAGGCGATCAAAAGGACGCACTCGGCCAGTTCACCCATCTTCGCTAGCACATGCATCCACAGCCATGGCCGGCTTTACCCATTTCCTCAAGGTGAGTGACTGACAGCTGTCATGTACAGGAGGCTTGTGGGCGGTGAGTGCAGCAGTGGGTCTTCACGCGACCCCTAGGCGACACCAACACCCCCCATGTGGAGGCTGACGATGCGCCTTCAGACAATCCTCGTGCCCTTGTTCCTCGCTGCCATTCTCTATGTTCTACTGGCCTTCATCATCCTACCCTTTGTACGCCGCCATCGAAGCCGTTATAGCCAGTATCTCCCCATGTCGGCCAGTGTGACCGGTTTCCCTACATGTTGGCGCACGAACCTCTCCGATGCGCTCTATAACTTGTTCGCGCCTTCCGCTTGGGTCAGGCAAAGGGCGGTTGTAGATGGGAGCGGACAACATGACGATGATTTGTTTGACGATGAGGAGGGCGAGGGCATGGTGGGCTTTGACCCCATCGATGAGAGGAGAAGGGAAGCACTGGAACAGCGCAGGAGCATAATGGAAGAAGAGAGGCGGCTAGGGCGCGACCTGGAAGAAGGTTTCAAGGATGACAGCGAGGATGAGCAGGAAGACGAGAGGCGACGGTCTCTGTCACGGCACCGGTCATCTACATAATGCACTCTACTTCGTTATACCCTACAATCTGAACACTTGTGTATTCGTCACATCACCGGCAACAGTTCTCAAGTTCAATTCGAGTTCAAGTGGATATTTTCATGATATTTTCATTTACATAGGTAGGCGGAAATACCCATCCGACCCCCAACAACTAACGAGTAAATTCGTGCCAAATCGCTCAAAAAGGACACCAAGTTGCGAAAGAAGGCTGCTTCTTCTACTTGCGCTGGCCATACGCCTTGGTGGCATAGTCGCCCTTGTGAACTATAAGATCTTCCGGCCTATAGTTCTGGCGGCCGGAGAAGTACTCGTCGAGGATAGCCTTGGTGCCGTCGGCGTATCGCTGTGGTCGTTGTTAGTACCTCGTCTCAAAACATCTATATTCTTGACTATGAAACTTACCTTCTGGGCATCGATCGAGGTACCGGACATGTGGGGAACCATGGCGTTGCCGCCACCCCATGGGTTCTGGGCGTAGCGGAGTGGGTGGTCCTTGGGAGCGGGCTGGGGGAACCAGACATCACCACCGTATCCACGGAGGTGACCGTCCTTGAGAGCCTGAGCAACATCCTCCTTGACGACAATGGCACCACGGGCCGTGTTAACCAACCATGAGCCCTTCTTCATCTTGGAGATGAGGTCCTTGTTGAAGAGACCACGGGTCTTCTCATGGAGCGGGCAGTTGATGGTAACAACGTCGCACTGAGCCAACATCTCCTCGAGGTTCTCGACACGGCGGCAGCCAATCTCCTTCTCCTTCTCAGGAGACAGAGGCTGGTAGTCGAAGTAGAGGAGCTCCTTGCAGTCGAAGGGCTTGAGACGGCGGAGCACACGCTCACCGATACGGCCAACAGCGACGGTACCGACAACCTTGTTCTCGAGGTCGTACTCGTTCTTGGCGACCTCAGCAACGTTCCATTCGCCCTTAGCGATCTGCTCGTGGGCGGGGACGAAGTTGCGGACAAGGGCCAGGATGGTCATGACAACGTGCTCGGCGACCGAGACAACGTTGGAGCCAGTAACCTCAGCAACGGTGATTCCGCCGTTGGTCTTGTTCGCAGCATTGAGGTCGACGTGGTCAGATCCGATACCAGCAGTCACGGCAAGCTTCAGGTTCTTGGCCTTGGCCAGACGCTCGGCGGTAAGGTAACCGGGGTGGAAACTGTTGGTCGTGACCTGTTAGCTGATGTTCGTGTTTGCAGCATTAGCGCTTCCGGCTGGAGCTTGACGCGTGCCATGTGGGGCGCTTAGCGACATTGTGGGGTAGCTCTGACATACGGTGTGGTGATGATGACCTCTGCGTCGACAAGGTGCTTGTCGAACTCGGAGTTTTCACCCTCCTTGTTGGACGTGGTGACGAGCTCGTGGCCTTGCTCCTCAATCCACTTCCTGATACCCAACTCGTTCTCCGTGGTTCCAAGAAGCTTGGGCTCCTGCTCGGCGTGGATGCCACCCTAGTGCTGCTGTTAGATGTGTCGGATGCACTATGGGAACTCAATCGCAACTTACATCGTAGAGGACGAGAAGAACTTTGCCCTGTTGTGAAGCCGTCGCGGTCAGCGTTCTGAATGCATTTGGTTGTCGAAGCGACGAAGTCAATCGTGGTCCGGCACGTGCGCTGAGGAGGGAGGAGGCAGGGCGCGCAAGGCGAGAAGCTGAGCGGAGAAATACCATTTTGACTTATTGTAGTGACAAGAGAACAATTGAGGTTCAGAAGGAGAGATATATAGTAGAAGCCGGCAAAGGTACAAGGAATGGTACGTATTCCTAGCGCAATACTGTCAGCCTATCGTCCCGACAGGGGGCAAATGAGGGGTGCATGGCTCGGTATACCTTTTGCGGGCCGAATTGACGTCGAGGTATGGTAAAGAAGTCGGTAGTAAGACCGAATGCACAAAATGATGCTGATGCTGTGAGAGCAATTGAGGGGCTCGTGAGGGGCTTTTATAAACCGCCAAGTACACGCAGATTTTCTCTCATACTACATTGAGCGTCTGGTCCCTGGGTCACCAGGCTGACGAAGTCGGCCGTCCCCACTTGGTGATGCCAGGCCGCCTGAGGGTGTGACGGTCATGTTTGGAATTACTTCGCATCGCTAATAGTGCGGGGTTGCATCCGATAGCGCGAATCAGCTTCAACACGCGCCATGGGAGCTCTACCAGCTACTGACCCATTCGATGCTCGCGAAGCTTTGCCGAAAGCCCGTAGCGCATAGTCTTTGGGCGTGGGTCAGCATGGTAGCTCCGCTAGCGTCTGGCTGTTTGGCCCGAACCAGCAAGAATGAACGTAAATCGAGGCCTGGGGCTGAGAGGTCACACCAGCTCGTACGCTAAAGCTCTTTCTGGAGAGCCTCCGAATAGCTTCAATTCGAGATTGCAGAAGGATCAATATGGGGTACGAGGCTGACGTTGTGACTTCGTAGAGTCCAGTTGTCATGGTAGAAGATCGCTTCTATCCTCTGTCCACGGGGCTGTTGCTGGATCCTAGCTTTCAGTCTGTCCGTACACCTATGAAGAAGCATCTTGGGGCAGAAGTGTGGGCTCACACGACACACTCACAACACATGTCGGGCGTAGTGCTAGCGATGGCAAATTCAAGGTCAAGTGGGCTTGCATCCGAGCAATCTAGATGTGGCTTTGTACTTTGTCCGCGGCAGCACAAGAGATGCGGAGAAACAGCGGTTCAACCTCGCAGTCTGCGGATGCGAGTTGTCGCCGTTGCTACTGACGAAACTCGCTGGAAAGTCGGACGACGGTCGGGGATATTTCTCGGTATCCCTCGGTATCTACGGTGACATGCGGGAGATTATTCGGCCTCAACCAACCCACCCGAATTTCGCGTTTTGGTTGCCCCACCTTCGAGGACCCCGCCATTTCGACAGAGACCAGACACACGGAACTACACCTCCCTTCTCCCGATGAAGCTTGGACAAAGACGTTCCGTAACATCCGCCGCGGTAAACAAAAGCCGTATCGGAAACACCTTTTCCTGGTACGATTCTCACTCATCATTCACCAACAGTATGTATTAGTGTAGGCTGCGGTGAGCGATTTGGATTTGGAGGAAGTATGGACAATCATGGCGAAACACGTGGCCGTGAGACGTAGTGGTTCAGCCGAAAGAAAAGCACCATGGCACGCAGAAAGCACTTGTGCGCAATTTCCCCAATGAGGATCCCCGAGAGTTCCTGGGGAAGAATGGGTGGCACGGCCGCTACAGCATCGATTCATCTTACGTTCAAGAGGAATTTAATGTGTCTGGAGAGTGTGTTCACATGTTCGGTGTTGTGCTGGACCAGCGAAAGGTAATAAAGGTAATTGCTGCCGTCGCAAACGTACATCGAGACACGGAGATCTTCGCCCTTGCGCTTGCGTCTCCGAGCAGAGATTGAAAGTGAATACATGGAACGACTAAGCGTCAAACCTTCGTTAACTTACCAGCAGAACAGACTCATGGCCGGCCCAGCCTGAAAGCGCTCAACATCGAGACGCTCTTAGTTGTTACCCACGTATGTGACCTTCCGAGAGTGTTCGAACAGGTCACCTTGATGCTATTGCGCGATCGCGTCGACTTCCTCAATAACACCATTGTCGTGACCCACGGGTTGAACTTCGTCTCCATGAAGATCTTCGGCAAATCCATTCTTTTTTGCGTTCAGCATGTCAAAAGCCAAGGATATTCATTCATTACTCCTAGACATGCTTCGTTCGCAGTCCGTGGGCCTTCAATAGCGTTCGATTCAAGCTGTTGAGCAAAAAGTGCCAGAGCCACGTAACTTCAGATTGTCCATATGCAGCCGTTACACTGGAAGCCTGTCTTTATCCTCACTATGTATAGGCTCACAATCAATACAGATAATTCAACAGCAGAGTTTGAGCAAGCGGGAGCAAGACTCAAGATTGTTCATTAGATGCCACTACCACTAATTGAGCTTTATGGGTTTCCTCAAGACATCTTCCGTGTCTTGACTAGACCTTGGATTGGCCAGTAGTATGGTTTTAAGCACATGTACTATGGCTTATGTGGCGGCGGGAATAAGTAACGGCATAAATTACAGGTATGATGGTAGGACGGTGGCGAATTGAAGTAGAACGATGTCTTTGTCTAGGACAATTTAGGCGCGAGAAGAGTAATATGCGCTAGTTCTAAATTGGAGTCATGGAAAGATAGACTAGCCTTGTCAACTGCATGTCCAATTGCCAGGACTAGCTCTGACTACTCCGCGGTATGGCGCTATTCTGGACTTTATGGGTGATCTGTAATGCTGCCGAAGGCGCTAAGCTGGGTTCAATGGAGATAACGCGCCAGTTTTTAAATTGTGGGTATATTGCGGGAGAGCGACGGAAGCGTCCAGCGTTCGCGTTCACGATATCGGACTTCGGTGTTGTGATGTAAGGAGAAATTGCTCCTGGATTTGGAAGATCCTTGAGGGTTTGTCGACGAGAGGCTTGCAGCAGAGTGATGTCAGGTCAGCCAGTCTTACACTTTATCCATACTCATGCCCAGTGCATAAAGCCACTGTGTTCTTGAAAATGATTAAGAGAGCCAATCGAAAAGTTTCGTCAACCATTTCCATGCCGAGTACGATGGTTGCGAGCGACATCCTAGTCCGATCTTCCCCTAGCGCCTCGGTAAATCTCGCTGCTCCCTAAACTTCCTCCGCTTTGATCTCCGAGAACTCCCTGCGCTTACAAATCTCTGACATATCTACACCGGCACTTCTGGCTAAACGAAACAAGCTCCAAGTCCGTCCAACACCTGATCTCAATACCCCTACCAGTCAACGATTCGCCATGTTTCTTGTGATTCGGCACATGGCGCATCTGCCCTGGTAAACCCGTGCATATTTGTACCACGCCTCAGCTCTTTCGTACGATCCAGCGTACACACGAATTCCCATGCTTTTAAGGTCCGACTTTCGATATTAAGTACAAGGTCACGCCGTATGCTGATAGAGTATAATCGCCCCGTTCATTCGACGGCGTCGAGTTATATAGACTTCGTCTTCATCAAACTGGGAAGCGAGCTTGTACCCGTCATCACGAGGAGGGGATCCGAAATTGGTTTCCTGGGGAAATTAATCTATCCTGCAGCACAAATGGGGTAGACTTCGCAAGGGCCTGTCTCTTCCCCACCAAGAATAACGGTTTCTGGTCATAGAGAGGCGGCGTGGTGGTTTTGCAAGGTTAGCTCTTTGTTGGATAGCGCGGCGCGCTGCGTATGAGCTGTGCGACGGCCAATCAATATAAAGAGCCTGGGTACTTCCCTCTCCGGAGTAAATTTTAGTTCCATACGACACTGCCGACAGAAAGCTTGCGTCTCGTCTCTCTTCTCTCGGAACGAAAACCAACGTCGCATCATGTTCGCCAACATTCCAACTACGCTTCTTCTTCTCGTTGCCTCTGTCGCTCTCCCTACATACGCTGGTATCCAACAAACAGACTTCAGCGGCATTGGTCACATTTATGTTTTAGCCTCCAATGACTGGCAGACAGCAACTCCAGAGTCTAGCGTGGGGTGTCTGGACGCACACGGCAAATTTGTCTATGACAGCGGAAGTGGTATAGAATGCGGTACATTCGAGCGGCTAGATGACTACCCCTATACTCTAAGTACTCAAAAGGGAAACTGCACGTTCCAAGACGACAGCCAAGAGGAGAATGTTGATAGTCACTATGGGAAAGGAGATTTCGCGTGGACATGTAGGGAGCGCAACGTTGACATATATGATGAACTATACACTATAGTATACATAATTTCCAGTTCGACTCGCTGAAAGACCTTGCTGACGTGTATGTAGACAGGATTTCCATACGTCTTCCTCTGTTTCGGCGATATAGCATGCTTCTACGACGCCAAGCGCATACCTGTTGCCAACGAAACCCTCCCACTATGGCAGTTCCGCTGGGGCTCACAGCAGTTGGGCATCACCCCAGGACATATTCAGCTGCAGCTCCTGTGGGTGAAGCTTGGCGATCTGCCCAAGAGGGAGAAGGCGAGCGATATACCGGGTCCCAGAGTGCAAATTGGTGAGAGTGCGCAGATGCCGTTGTTGGGCAAGGAATCGAAGGCGTAGCAGAGTCAAGACTTTGTGGTCGCTAAGAGACGTTACTCGTAGAGGCATTGAGCTATCACATGTAATCTCCTCGCTTGCTACATGAACGTGTTATATCAACTATGCTCTAAGTTGTGTGACGCGCTACTTGTACCTAGTGGTAGATACAGGCTGTACCACATGATAAATCAACCTGGCATGTGACAGTAGCTTGCATGCTTATGTAGTGATGTCGCAATGCTGGCTTTCCAGATCAACACATCGCATGGCTGGCGCCAGAGCCTTTGAGGTAGCTGTTAGTCCGGGGAACGGGTCTCAAGCATCTAGCAAATTAAGGGATGGATTGTATTCTGCTATCGGACATTAACCCCAAGACCCAGTCGCATAAAGCTTTCGGGTCCACTCATTACCGCCCTTTGCTTCAGCCTTGCGCATGATCATCAAATCAGCGCTCAAAAGAAGTTGTAGAGAGAGAGAGGCTCATTGTATATGCAGAGACCAGCCTCGCAACCGTGATGGAACAGACTAAGTCGAGTGTGGTTCAACTACATCCACGTCGACGCCATAGTCAAGGGAAGTAAGGCCTACTTCGAAGAGTCAGTACATGCTTCGTGCATCTAGGAAGAATGTAAGTTCGTACCTGACCCGGCACGTCATTGTTAGGGTCGTGAGGGGTAGTCTCGAGCTTGACGGCGCCGTTATATCCGGAGGCTTTTGGATCCACATGATGGCACTTGTAGGAGCCGTATGTGCTAGCCAGAGCAAAAGGAACATCGTGAACATCACCGCAGCCGACGGTGAAGGCAGCTCTCTCGCCTGACATTGCGCCACAATTGTTTTCCTACTGTCTTTTAGCCTGGTGTTGGAAACATATCTCCGTGGACACGACGTACCTTCCAGAAATCGCACTCGACGGATTGGACGCAGATCATGATTGAAAAGATGTGGGCATTATTGCTACGGCACATTAGTGGCTGTCAAGCAAATGTTGACTGGTTCGCGTACAGCGAGTTGCATTTGGGCGTCTTCTTGTCCATGAGGAGGAATGCAGGCTTAGAGGCATAGCCCGGCTGGGAGTAAACTGCGCCGACATCGCGAACGTCGTTGTTGTTCACCATGCCGATGTGCGGACTAGGAGTCGCGAACGCCATGACGATGGCGAAGAGAATCACGAAAAAGAACTGCTGGAAGCTCATGACTGTATTAGTTGATCTTTTTCGGATGAGCCAGCAGGTCACAAAGGGTAGTCTGGGTGCGTAATCGTTGTGAGGTTGTGTTAAGGAATCCGCCAGAAGTTGGTAGTGAGATAGTGTGTAAGTTTCTTGGGGGGGCAACCTCTGAGCTTTATATGCCATAGGCATGACGCAAGCCAAGCTTATTGTTCTCGTGGTTCCTCATAAGGGTTATTGCCGAGATATAGTATTGAATGTTTTCAGGCTCGACCTTCTCTTCACGTGGCTGCCACGTAAGGGCAGCAGAGTGGTCCAAAGCGCGCTTTCACCTATGTTTTCGGTGAGAAACCCCAAAGCACTTAACAACGCACAACTGAGGGGCACGATTGGAACGCGCATGACGAATTCTGTGAACTGTGTTCAAGAAACCACAAACTCGTAACTCTTAAGATTAAGTATACAGTAGAATAGAAAGTAGCGTCTAAAGCTAAAGGAATCTTTCAGCCTTGTAAAAAGCACCTTGTAATAATAACACTTAATTGTATAGCATGTGTCTGTCTTGAAGAACAAGCGCGATCATCGCCCCTTGTTTGTGGGTTGGCCTAGGCATAAGTCGTCTTAGTAGTAGTCTAACTATGCTGTTGTATTTAGGCGAACTACGCTTAGTTACCGAGGTGGACGGGCCAACGCGCGGGTTTTGCCATAGTAATCTAAGCAAATCTCTAATATTTAAATAGCTATAACTTCTTTAAATACTAAACTTTTTTTTAAATTTTTTTAAGTTTTAGAGCCTACAAGTCTAGATCTATAAGTCTAGAATTTTACTTTAGTTTAATATAGCTTAGTTATTAAGATATCTACTCTGTATACAAATATAAACTTTTTATTTATAAAGTTTTTAAACTTCTAAATAAGCTAAAAGTTTCTGTTTCTTACTTGTAATCTAAAACATAAGTAATAATACTTAAAAGTATTGTACTTAAGAAGATATAATAGAAATTTTAAAATTATACTTTTAAACAAAATATTTCTTATATAACTTTCTCATATAATAAGTTTTTAGAAAATTTCTTTATGTTTAGTATTTAAAAGTCTAAGTCTATAGACTTAGAATTTTACTTCAGTTTATTATAGCTTAGTTAAACAGTTTATATTTGTATAGAAAGTATTTAAAGTAGCTATTTCTAAAACTAAGCTATATTAAACTAAAGTAAAATTCTAGACTTATAGATCTAAGTCTTTAGATTCTAAATCATCAAAAATTTTGAAAAAAGGTTAGTATTTAAAGTAGTTAACGTGTTTCACTAGTAAGCGGGCCACCCTAGTAAGCGGGCCACTTCCCCGCGCTATCCCACCTTTGCAACAATAACGCGTAATATCTTAACTACGCAACGCGTTAAAAGCCTATACTAAAGTAGATATATTTATTGCTATCTCTAATATTAATTCTAAGAGAATCTAGAGTGAACGACGCGCTGCTGTAGCCTATAGCGTCCTACAAACAACAATCTAGCAACAACGCGCTAGACAACGCCTTTAAAGCAATTAAGAGCTACTAGCAAAGCGCCTAACAAAACTAAAAGAAGAGGCTATTACTTAATATGTAATAGTTAAGGCTAAGCAAGGACTACCCTGTAGGAGAGACGATATACAAGATATAGCTAATAGACTACTCTAAGAACGTAGTAGGGAAGAGGTTAACAAGAACTAGGTTAATAAGTTTATCTAGCGCAATCCTAAGCTATATACGCGCTAGAGATATCTATATAATTACTAGCAAGCTCTCTACAAAGACCTAGCGCTTTTTAAGAGCTAGTTTAAGCTAGTTTAGAATATAAAAGCAAAGTTTAGTATTATAAATAAAGATATTGATAACTTTAATACAGCTAGCTTTATTATAAGCAAGATTTTATTATAGTTAGTTATAATAGGCACAGACAAACTAAGAAGAATAAAGAAGATCTAGCTAAGTAATTATAAGTAGATTACGCTAATATAGGGCGTTAGCGTAATAAAGAAGTATATCTTAACGTTTCTTATCTTTGTAGGCAAGGTTCTAATCTCTACTTAGTTTATAGAGAATCTACTATATAACTAGATAATATAAGTTAGTCCTACTAGCTAGACAAACAATAATCTAGCGCTTAACTAGCTTTATTACTTTAATTCTTATACGTGACTTGTAAGGACGTATAAGCTGCTTATTATTAATAGCTATAAGAGCTACTACTTAGTAGATTTCTTAGATCTTTATAAAGAGAAGAAAATAATTCTCTTTTATATACTCTTACACTCCTCGCACCTCTTATAGCCTCTTAATATAGACTGCTTCTTACTATTAAAGCGCGCGTATAGTAATGCTATCTTAGTCTTAGCACGCAATTATATCTACTATATTAGCAAAGAAACCTTCCTACTAGCATTTAAAAAGGCTTATTATAAGGCTATTATACTAGAGAATATTTATAGAGGATTTTAAAGTGCTAGGCTTACGCTATATAATTATTATGTTATTTTATTACAGCTTAACGTTGTACTATATACACTAACTCTACTAGCGCAAGATAGCAGTACTTAGGAGCTAAAAACACTGCGCAACGCGCGCGAGATAGAGGCATAAGCTACGCTTATTTAAAACTGTATATAAATCTAGCAAGAGTCTCTTACAACTTCTTTTAAAGAGTAGATATAGCAGTTAAGTGAAATAGCTTAGCAGATTACTTATTATATAGTATTAATACAAGAGGAAATAAGTTGCCTACAAGACGCTATTAAAGCGTTAACAAAGTAAAAAACTTACAAGTAGCGCTATATATAGGTAGAGAGGTTATAGATAGTTAGCTAGATAGCTAATTAGATTACTAAGGTAGAAAGTAGTAGCTATAATAATAGTGTAACACCTGCAAAGAGAGTGCGCAGTAAACAGCGCTGCGGGCGTTGTAGCTAAATTAGACACAACTCCTGCACGTGCTAAGTAGAATTAGAGGATATAGAGGATAGCGACGCGTCTAAAGAATGATATCTTATTCTACTTAATTAGAAAATTATAGTAGTGTTGCGTAATATTGTTATAAAGGTAGGATAGTGCGGGGAAGTGGCCCGCTGTAAAGATCGTCCTTAGATGACCTAGTGTTGGTTCTCGGGAATAAGCGAGTGCGATAGACGAGGGGGTTGTACTAGCACGATTGGTAGATCGATATAATAACACGAGGGTTGAGAAGGTAGTAACTAATCCTTAGATTATCACTTAAAGTTGAACACACTAAACTATAGGGGTTCAATGCCTAAGACTATATACTAGTAAGTAGACATCTTATAATCTCCGTGCTCTGCCTGCTCTGTAAGATTAATAAGATTACTAAGAGTACTACTGCTCTCTTGCTCTAAGTGCTCTGTAGAGATTGTGAAATTAGTAAGAGCGCTAAGACTTCTTTTGCTCTACAGGTCCTCTCGCTTAGTAAGAGTAGCCCTAGTCTAAGTCGTGGCTATAGTAGGGCTAGGCAGCAATAGTTGTAACACTATCCTCCTTTTTCCAAGTTTTGTCCTTAAAGCTCTATAGACGATACTTAAAGCACTATTTTTAAATAGCACTACTTGTTATTTTTACCTTACTTCCTTTATTAATTTATATAGAGATATTATACTTATTACATATTATAGTTGTTGTAATAATAATCTTGCTTATTAGGTACATATTAATTCTAGCTATTACAATAAATACAATTATTGTAACTTTTAGGATTATAATATTTGTATTTCTAAAAATAAGTAGTTAGTTATTAAAGCAGAAAAAGATTATCTTTAGACTTAGCTAAAGGTAATAAAATAGAAAGAGCTTAAAATTTAGAAGGCTCTTTGTAAAAATGTAGAGCAGGTAGTAAAAGTAATATTAGTTAAAGAAACTAATGTTAAGCTCTTAGAACGCTAAGAGGCACAGGCTTATGTTGCTAGTAACCTAGCTCTTTCTTCTTTTACTTAGAGCGCTATATCTAGTTTCGCAGACAGTGTTTAGGAGGCTAATATTCCTGCTTATTTTAGTAATCCTTTAAAGGGTACTTCTTGTAGAGGTAGTACTACGTAAGTAACTAGTAATAGTTTATAAAGTTTGTGTTAGGTTCCTATATATTGTTACTATCTAAATATCTTAACTATTTAACTAGGTATTTTTTGCTATTATTCTTAATTTAGTATATAAGGATTTTGTTAACTTTAAAATATTATCTTCCTCTATTTTGTAGTAAAAGGTTTTTTGTAATAGCATTCCTAGGTCTGCTAGTTCTAATATATTAACGTAGAATCTTAAATAGATTTTTATATTAAGTAGAAGGTTAAGTGTATACGCAACTAGTCCCTTCTAGTTAAAAATTAAAAACAGTCTAACTTTAATGTTATTAAGCCCTTTACTAGGTTATTTAGTGCGAAGATTTTTTGTAAGCAAGTATACTTTGTCCCCTTTCTTTAGCTAAAGTACTGTTCTTTATTTCTAGTTAACATATAAAAAGCTTTAGCATTAGGCCTTTTTAAGTGTCTTCTTAAGTAATTTGTATACTATCTTTAGTTTATTAGCTGTTATAATAGCTACTTCTATTTTTAAACTTAGAAATATACGTATAAAAAGATTTAGGTGTCTTCTATAATTTATATAGAATAGAGTCTATTCTATAGACTCTAAAAGCTTATTGTTGTATACTATTTGTGCTATAAGTAGTAATAATACTTAATTATTCTGCTCTTAATTAACATATATCCTTAGGTACGCTTTTATAGTGTAATTTGTTTATTCTGTCTATCTGTCTATTTGCGGATAATACGCTGTTAATAGCTTTCTCTTAGTTCTTATTATAGCGAGTAGTGTTATCTAAAAATTTAAGGTAAAGAGTTTATCTCTATTACTGATAATTAACTTTAGTATGCTATAGTGTCTAATAATTTAATTATTAATAATATGCGTAAGCTGTACTGCTATAAAGTTTTTTCTAAAAGTAATATACTCTGCTTATTTTAAAAATTGATTCACTACTACAAGAATTGTGTTATAAGATACTTTTATAATAAAGTCTTTTAAAGCTAGTAATCTTATAACAAAGTCTATAGAAATATCTAACTATAGTACGTTAAGTAGTTTTATTGCTTATATTTCTCTATAAGGTGTATATGTACTATACTTATTCTTCTAATAGTCTGCATATTAAGCAATAAAGGTAGTAACTTTGTCCTTTATTCCTAGAAACTTGTAATTTCTCTTAATAAGTTCTAAAGTTCTTATAATGCCTAGGTAACTATATACTAGGTTGCTATAGTATTACCTAATAATTACTTCTTACAATTCTTCTAGTACATTATATATAATGCGCATTAGTAGATTAAGTGTCTATACTAGTCCTAATAATTTGTTATTATTAACCTGTAATATTGTAGAGTTAGTTATTTCTTTTATTTCTATAATATTATATTTACAGCTAAGAGTATCTACTTTTCTATTATTCTTTTTTAGTGTATATACAATCTTAAACTTATACTATTCTAATTCTTCTAACTATTAAAACTAGCGTTAGTTAAGTCTTTTAGTAGTTATAAAACTAACTAAGTTTTTATAATCTATAAATATTATAAGTTTTAAGTAGCTTTTAGCGTATACTCTCTAATATCTTTAATAATTAATAATAGCTAACAGCTCCTTGTTATAAATATTATATTATTCTTCTAGTCCTAAAAACTTACAAGAATAATAGGCAATTAGGTCTATTTACTTTGATATAGTTAGCTAGCGTATTCTCTAAGTGTAAGGTTTAATATATCTATTTTAAATTATAATAGCTGTTCTGCTTAAAATATGCAAAAGCATAGTAGTTCTATACTTATATTCTTAAGCATTTAGAAGGCGTTCTTTACTTTTCTACTCTACTTAAAGGGTATTTCCTTCCTTATAAGTCTTATTAACAGAATAGCAATCTTAGAGTAATTCTTAATAAACTATTAGTTAAAGTTTAAAAATTTTTAAAAAAATTATATTTCCTTAACTATTCTTAGTTGTAGCTTTTCTTTAATTACTTATATTTTTTCTTTACTTATTTATACTCCCTATACCTTTATAATATATTCTAGAAAAGTAACTTTATTTTTGTAAAACTTGTATTTCTTAAGTTTTAGTTATAGGTTAAACTAGTCTAGGTACCTTAGTACTATACAGACATGTTTAACATAATCCCTTAAGTTCTTAGAGTAAATAAAAATGTTATCTAAGTATATAATAAGAAAGATATCTAGGTGTACTCTTAATATATTATTAATAAGTTTCTAAAATGTTGCTAGAGCGTTTGTTAACTTAAATAGTATAATAGTATATTTATAGTATCTATATTTTCTTTAATATACTATCTTCTATCCTTTACCTTTCTTAATCTTAATAAGGTAGTATCTATTTTAGAGATCTAGTGCTATAAAGACTTTAGTGTAAGATAATTAATTCCTAAGTTCTATAATATTAAGTAGTAGATATTAATTCTTTACTATACTATTATTTAACTTTTAATAGTTAATATACATCCTTAGTAGCCTATTCTTTTTTAGTATAAAGAGTATAAAGAATCCTGCTAGTAATATTAAAAGTCTTATATAGCCTTTTGCTAAATTCTTGTCTAGCTTTTCTCTTAATGTCTTAAGTTCTATCTCTAATAATTAATAAATTAGTCTAAAGAGTAGAGTTTTTCCTTCTTCTAAGATAATCTTATAATCTTAGAGTTAATATCTTAGTAAAGCTTTACTATTTACTACTTCTACAAAGAGGTACTAAAATTTTTTATACTCTTTTAGAATATCTAGAGTTATACCTTTCTTTAAAACTCTAACTTTATAATTTAAGAGAGCCTTTTTAGTATTTATTAAGTTAAACTCTCTTATCTTAAGGTTATTCTTAGTTAAGGTTTACTGTCCCTTAGTAATATTATTAATTTTCTTCTTATTTACTATTTTAGTTATTAAATATATAAGCTAGCTTGTAGTTGCGTTAAGTCTATAGCACTTAAATAAAAACTTTTTTAACTTTTAGTTAATCTGTAGGTTATATTCTTATAACTAAGGAAGTCTTAATATAATATTATAGGTAGCTAGTCTAAAAACGTCTAGGTCTGTCTTTTTCTAGTGTTCCTAGATATAGAGCGTTACTAAAGTAACTTTATAAGTAATTATTATCTTGCCTAGCATAAGCTAACAGTTAGCTACGTATAATAGATAAAGTTCTTGTTTCTTTAGTAGTTATAAACCTACTACTAGCACTGCTTAGGCTGAAACATAGTTAGCCTATACGCTAGAGTCTACTAGTACCTATATCTAGTATCTATTAAGCGTTACTATAAGCTTAAAGAGGCTTAGAGAATTTATTATGTTAATCTCCCTAGTAGTTCTAGGTGTCTAGGGCGTCTATCTAAAAAAGACTATATACTAAATCTATAGAACTTCTTTGTAATAAAGTATTTGTTGCATTTAATATTAAGGCATGTGTATTATAAGAGTTAGTTATACTTCTATACACTAGTTCTATTCTTATAATCCTTCTACTACGTTATATACATCTATAGAATTTCTTCTAAATTATTATGTTTATAAAAGTATAGGTTATGTCTCTTATCTTATATATGTACTGCGTATTTGTTGTTAAGGCAATTATACTATTAGTATTTATATCTAGGTATTTCCTTTAGTCTGTTAGAAACTATCCTAATTTACTTTTATTAGAATAATAGGTTGTACAGCTATTATGTATATATACAGTTTATAAATACCTTACATGTTCTAGGTTATGCAGGTCTATCTAATAATATATATCTCTAGCGCGGCTATTATCTTAAGCCTTACACAGTTGTTATATTATCTTAAGTTTATTATAAACCTTTTTTTTTAATCTAAGAGCTAGCGTGTTAGTTTATTCTAGGAAGCCTTAGCTTCTTTAGTTTATTTCTATACAAAATTATTGTGTATAGCCTTGTTAATAGTTGCTACTAGAGTAATTCCTTTCTTCTACAGTTCCTCTAGTAAATTAGTATACTAGCTATAGTTTAGAAATATTCCTCTATAGAGTTCTATAAAGATTTCCTTAAGTTATTTAAGTTGCCTAAGTAGAGCGTTAGTCTTCTTTACTAGATCTGTAAAGCATCTAGTCTCTATAAGTAGTAGTACCTATATGCTTATATTATGTCTATCTTTTATAGTGTAAGTAAGGAGTTTCTATATACATATAGAAATTATCTCCTTATTATATACTACTAGCTCTTCCTATATAATTAGTGTAGCTAGTTAATAGTTTTCCTAAAACTTAGCTATCTTGCCTTATTTTGTTTCTTCTACTAGGGTTGTTTCTATATCTTTGTCTAGCACTATCTTAGAAATATTGTTATCTAAGGCTTTCTCTAGAGTAATTGTAATTAAGTTATTTGGTTTATTAATACTTACCTAGTCCTATCCTTAAATTGTACTAGTAGGTCGTGTAACAACATTCTATCTATTATCTAGATTATTATTAGGTTCTGTACAGTAAATAATATTAAGTTATTAAGTTACCTTGCCTTAGCTTTAGTAGTCTTATTTTATATAACCTTTCTTGTTATATCTGTAATAAGTAACCTTCTTATTACTTTTATTATGCGTAAACTTTTTTCTTTCTAGTCCCTTATTAATATTATTAAGGTGCATTAGCTTATAGCTATTAGTAGTATAATGCTCTAAGGTCCTAGGTACATAGTTTTACTAACGTCCTTAATTAGAGTATAGGTGTTAAAATATTTAACGTGCTTAAGCGTCTGTATTTCTAAGTGTATACAGAGGGGTGACAAAAAAAAAGATGTCAAAAAAGTTATAGTTTTTAAAGCTTTATGTTTCGACAACTAGAAGTACTATACCCAAAAGAATTAGTGATTTGGAAAGCTAATATCTTCCTTTTTGAGTTGGCTAGCTTAGTAAGCTGCTTAGTCAGCACGGTTATCCCTGTAATCTTGCTTGAAATGAGATGAAAAAAAAGTGAAAATAGATTTCAGTATAACTTTTTTATAATTGTATAAAAACACGCTAAGAAAAAAATAAGTTTCATAAGCTTACATAAGTATAACGTAAGCGTATTTTAGAGGCTTACATCTTAATTTCTTAGAGTTTAATAAAAGGGTGAAAAAATAGGGGTTGCTTACGTAAGCGCTAATTACGTAATAGCTTAGTAAGCTTTTAGTATATTAACTCCTCTTGTTTGTCCTAACTTGCTTTTTTTATAATACCTCCTCTATGTCTCGCAATCTTTCTCAATTTGAGCAAGAAGTTTATACTTTATATTTACAAAACAAGCCTATTTCTTTAATTAGTAATTTACTAGAAAAGTCCTCTAGAAGTATTACCAATACTCTTGATTAAATAAAACAAAAAAAAGGCTCCTTTATCTACTTTTAGGCCTTAAAAAGGTCGTCCTACAAAGATCTTAAATAAAGCAAAAAGAGTGCTTAATAGAAACCTTACTAAAAGCTCTAAAAAGACAAATCAACGTCTTTTAAAAGAAAATAGTCTAGATCTTTCTATTAGAAGCTTACAACGCTTTTTAAAAAAAGAGAACTATTCTATTAACATTTCTTGAAAAAAGACGCCTTTAGACGCTAAAAAGGCTTATAATCGTCATATTTACGCTAAGCAATTACTTAAAAACTTCAAAAATATCAACTTTAATAAATTTATATTTTCAGACGAGTCTGCTATTAAGCGAGGGCACAGTGCTAGGACAGAATACTATCAAACACGGCAAAATAATAGGGTTAGAAGGAAAATAGTTTCTACAACTAACACAAGTAAGTTTATAAAAACTTATTTAACTAAAAAAACACTTTAATTTTTCTATTATTTTTCTATTATTATAATCTATTTATAGCACGCTTACTACTCTAGTTCTAGTCAAGATATATCTATCCAAATTTAGGGAGCAATTTAGATAGCCAGTAGATTTAAACTAGTAGTAATTAACAGCTCTTTAATTACTACCCCTTTAAAGAATTTAGACTATATTAAAAATATCCTTATTCTTATAGTAAAACCTGCAATAAATAAAGGTAAGTAACATATACTCCTTTTTCCTACTTAGAGACTGTTTACTCTATATTTAAGTTATAAAGTAGCAATCTTTTTTTATAATTAAAAGACTTACTAACCTCTATATAGGCTGGAAGTTTTAGCAGGATAACGCTAAGATTTATAAAACTCTAGAAGTTTTATCTTAATTTTCTAGGAATAGGATATTGCTTTTTAAGTATCCTGCCTAAAGTTCTATTCAAATCCTATAGAAAATGTGTAGGCCTTGCTAAAAAACGCTTTAGCTAAAGGCCTATTATTTCGTTAGGTATAGGAAAGAGTAAAAAAAGTATAGCAGCCTTAAAGGCTGCTATAAGGGAGGAATGAGATCAATTACCTCAAAAGGCGATTAATAATTGTATTCTATCTTTACCAAGGCGTTTTTTGGACGTTAAGAAAGCTGAAGGCTAGTACACTAAGTATTAGTAAGCTTTTTTCGTTATTTATTTCGAAAAAAACCCTAAAAACAATCTCTTTATTACTACTTAATAGTTTTTTTTACAATTACCTTCGAACTTATATACAAAAGAGTTTAACTAGTATTATTTAATATATATACTTTATAGCGATTTTTATGTCTTCAAAAAAAGTAGTTTTGTTATTTATTCTTGAGTTCTTTTATCTTTATTTTCACTGCAGTAGTTGAGCGCGAAGGTGCTCACTAAACAGCTCACTAAGTAGCTTAACTTAAAAAGGAAGATCTTGGCTTTCCAAATCACTTACCTTATTGGGTATAGCTCTTCTGGTTGTTGAAATATAAAGCTTTAAAAACTATAAATTTTTGACATCTTTTTTTTGTCACCTTTCTGTAGTTTTGCTAACGTCTTTAATTAGGGTATAGGTATTAAAATGTTTAACATCGTTAAGTGTTTATGTTATTAAATACTCAATTATCTTGTGTAAATGATTGTTCTTTTAATATAAGCTTATAAAGTTTATTGTTTACTCTAATAGCTTTAGCTATAAGTTTGTTAAGCGTGTTAAGGCTAAATCTACTTCTTATAAGTTCTTAGCATACAGTTAGTTTAAAGCCTTGTAGTACATCTGCATTGAATCTACCTAAGATTTTATTTTAACATATTAGAACTAGCAGATCTCAAAAAACTATTACAGAAAACTTTATATTTTAAAATAGAAAAAGGAAATAAATTTAAAGTTAAGAAAATTCTTGCACACTAAAATAAAAGCAACAGAACAGAATACTTAATTAAATAGTAAGAATACTTAAACAGCAATAATATATAGGAACTAGATACAAACTTTACAAATTGTCAGAAACACCTTTAGCAGTACTAAGCTTAGCAATAGAGGTATTAAGTAGACTTAGAGTAGTCTATATTGGATGCGAAAAAGCTATACTAATAGCCGCTGCAGGACAATTAACTTCCTGCGCTATTTTAGTTTTACTAGCAGCCTCTATATCAAAAGCCCAACACAGCGCCTTTTTACGCGCTTGCTTTTTAGCTTATTATAGAATTTTTTTATTTTGCAGCAACCGGAAAATTACTGTTATAAGCAACTTTTTATTATTATTATTAAATTTTTTTTGTAATATTTGCAAGTACAATCTAGAGACTCTTGAAATATATTTATACATGCTTAACTTAACTGCGTACACTTAGTATACTTGAAACAAAAATTAGGCATAACATAATAAATGTTAGAGTATTGACGTGCGCAACATGCGGATCACCCTGTTGATTAGGTGATCCTGGTAAGCTGAACACGTGACGACCACGCTAGCGCCTATATATACGGACCAGATCGTCTTATTCCTCTTTAGTAGTTATTATTCACTTTGTTGTAGCACTTAGTTGATTAATACACTTATTCCACTCCTCTTAATTAAGCAATTGCTCTTTTTCAGCTCCTACAGTTATGAGCCCAGCCGCTTAATTGTAGTTTTAATTCCCACTGCGCAATTAGCAAGCCGTAAGGTAAACTATTTAATTAGTATTTTACTCTCCTCTATTCTCTTACAGCACAGCCAGCAGATCGCTGCGGCTGCTGTACCTCACCCATTAATCATACGATTAACCTCCTACCGATCTATCCTACAACCGACAAGCTACCTAGCTATCCTACTAACTAACTAATCGATTTGTTGTCACCTTAATAATAACCCACGTCGTGATCCTACACAAAGCATCTTATCTTAAGATAGACCTTACTAATACACCGCTTGTCGCCTTAGGGGTAATCCTTAAGGCTTAATTAGATTGGCTAACCTAGTTTGCTCTATTAAGGCTACACTGCCTAAAGAAAGGCATCTAGAATTAAGTTAATCCTAATCTCCTAGACGTACTCTTAATAGATCACTAGGAGCCACTGTATCTAGAACTGCCTAAAGATATTGAGCAGCTAGTTGCTCTATTACCTAGCGCCAGCACACAAATACAAAAGGACTATAAAATTGCTTAACGCAAATATAAGGCTTAAGTTCTTAATACTAAGTATAAAAATAATAATTCTAATAAACTAGTTAATAAGTATAAGGTACAAGCTACTTAATAGACAAAGAAAGTTGCTAAAATTACTAATATTACAGACTAGATTAGCAAGACTATTTATTTAGACCTGCTTTTAAACGCCTTAATAAGTATAATTACTTCTCGTATGGTGACCTGGTGAGGTCTAACTTCACTCGATGTGAGCCATCGGTCTTCGTGTCGAACGGGGAGAAGAACAGTCCGAGCATTGTATCGTTCGTATGCGGTACCGTGTGGTGTGGGAAATCCTGAAGGTGAGAAGCAGCAGGCAGGGAGCTTTTATGAAGTATTGCAGGCTCCCGCTGCGGTAACGTACGTGTCCTTACCCTCCTCCACCTCCACCTCCTCCACCTCCATCGCAATCTTGTTGCCAGCCATAGGCTGGCAATCGCCGTTGAACACGTTTCAATTGGTGTCGTTTTTTGGTACCTTCAGCAAATTTTTTGACCCTGATTTCGCTCGGTGGTCTGAGCTTTTCTGCTCCGAGCGCTTAGCGCGTGGACCTCATCCACTCACCGTTCGAATTTCGTCGACTACACACAATCTTTTTTTGACTTTTGCGACTGATTAGTAGAGGGCAGCTGCTTTTCACTTTTTTGGAAAACCCATTTTGACTACAACAACAACCACCACCTTTGATACCCTAAAAATAAATAAGTATAATTACTTAGAACTTTACTAGCCTTTAAGCCTTAGTAAAGATCCTAAAAGAGGATCTTGCACCTACAGATTAGAAAACTTAATATTTAATTAGGGCGTAATATAAATTACACCTTAATAAAGCTTGCTAGAGACAAATAAGCCTTAAGTAATAGTTTACTAAGTAACAACTACTGTATTAATAAGCAACAACTTACTTGCTTTCTAAAGTTGTTAGGCTGTTAGTAGTTATTAATTTTTTAGATACTTTAGGTACTAAAATTGCACTAGACTAGTTGCGCAAGAAGCGCAATAAGCTAGTACAAGTAATAATGTAAGGGTGTTGGAGTGTATGAAGACATACTACTACGAGGGCATGAGATCACTAGTGGTCAGGTCATGCGAGAACGAGGGTGGTAAGATAAAGATCTTATTATAGGTTGTATCTAGAAGAGAAGTACAGGAGTTGAGTTGTAAGGTAGAAGATTAATTATCTTACTCGTTTTAATCCCCGAAACGAGCTATATACCTTTAGATTAGGTAGTTAAGTACTAACCTAGTGAGCAGCAGGGTATCACCCTGTGCACTAGCATATACCTCCCCTTCCTGCGAGCTTGGCCCTATCAAGCGACCTACTTAGCAGAAAGAAAAACAGCAAAACAAAGGAAAAAAAATTAAAAAAATAAAAGAAATGTAAATTAATTACCCTATTTCTACTTTAGATATTTTCTCTTACTTCTTTAAATGTTTACTTCAGCGAGGTTCTTAAGTAGTAGTTGCAGCACGTGGTCTTGGCGCAGGTGTAGTAGTAGGAGCAGTGACAAGAGTAGCGGGCACTTAAGATTCTAATATTAATTAAAGGCTGCTATAACAAGGCTGCTTGGTTAGAGTTATTAGCACTAAGACTTAATCTAAGATAACAGTACCTAATTAAGAATAAATGCTAAAAAGGCGTTGCGTAAAGGAGAGTATTATAGGATCTTTGCTCTCCTAGAAAACTTAGTACTTATTAGCTTTTAGGCTAAGTTCCTCTTAGAGACGTTGTAGAGAATTAGCTTAAGAAAAATTAGTATCTTACCTATTTTAGTCCTTTGTTATATAAGAAGGGTTCTATCTAAAGTTAGTAAAGTATAAACAGTCTAGGAATCTTTAAACTAGATTAGTATAAAAAGCGTCTTTCTCTAACTCTTACACTATAGGCTATAAGTTAATAATTTGTTATAGTATATAGTTACAATGTTCCTTAATATAGTTGTTTATCTACTCCTTGTTAGCGTTCTATAGTATATTATTTAGCTCCTTATAGACAAGAGGATTGTCCTACTTAGCCTATCTAATAAGGGCCTTCTAGATCTAAGACTTATACTTAATATAAACATTAGCAGGAAATAGCTAATTAATTCCTCTAAACTTATCAAGATAGCCTAAGGAAGTATAAGAAGCTGTAGTAAGGTTGTAGTAAGCCTTATAAATTTTCTTATAGGTTCCTATAGCAGGCACCTCTATTACTCTATTACAAACTATAACAAACTAGAGGAGGATAGTGTAGCAGTTGTAAGTAGTTAGGCTAGTAGATCTATAAGGTAGTAGAGGTAATAAAATTTAAACTTGCCCTTCCTTGTAGATTTGCTTTGCCTAGTAAGTGTTAGGAGCTAGTTTCTATGCATCCTCTAGCTAGTCTGTCTTATCTTCTTATTCTTTAATAAGACTATTTAATAATTTAATGCCTACGTCTTTACGCTACCTTAAGTACTCTAGTATATAGTTATAAAAGCCTAGAATTATCTTTATGTAGTTGTTCTTATCTTTATTGTTAAATAATATGCTGCCTTAGATTATATTTACACTAAGGCCTTTAGTTATTACTTACTTAAGGTTAAAGTTAATGTGCCTAAAGTAAGTTTAATTACTTTTCTTAGCGTATTTAGCGTAGTAAGAGTAGGAAATTAAAGTATGTTTTTTTTACAGAGTATAGCATATTATAACTAGTATCCTAGATTAGTGCGTATAGCTTATTAAATAAGTAAGTAGTATATGTTACGTAGCTATCTAAGGTTTAGCTTCCTATCTATACATTATAGATAGAAGCGGTACATCTTAAAAGTTTTAATAATAATATTCTTAACTTAACTGTCCTTAAACAGCTAAGTGTAGGTGTTAGTAATAATGCTTTTAGTGCGTTAGAACTCCTTAGCCTATAGTTAAAACTTTATAGTATTAATAACCTCGTCCTAAGTAGAGAGTAAGTAGAGATTAAGTCTAGAGGGTTAATATTAGTAGCTTAGTAGGTTCTTATCCTACTTTGCTAGGTAATACTTGCTTGTAAAAAGCTTTAAAATAACTAGATTAGATTAGAATTCTTGCTAGCAGCTCTGTCCTATATATAGTAAGAGTAGACACTTATTAAGTATATTAGACAGCATAGCCTTCTTAAACAAACTTATAACACTTGTAGTAGTGTACTTATAGATAAAGTATACTTGTTTATACAACAAGTTATTAGAGCTAGGCTATTATTTAATATTAACCTTATAGTACTACTCCTTAATAACCTTAACATAGTTTAAATTAGTAATTAGCTTCTTTGCGTAGGCTCGCTTAAGCAGCTTAAGGAAAGCTAAGGTAGAATTCTTATAATAACACCCTGCCTAAAGGATCTCCTGTTCCTAATTAAGGGTATCTAGCTCCTTGTCTACATAAGAAGCGTTGTTAAGGTTAGTATCTAATTAGGTAGCTGCCTGTTAGTAGGCTAGTGTTGCTTTTAGAGCATAAGAGCTTAGTAGAGGCAGTAGTATAGGGACTTGTTAGCTACTAGTGTTAGTCCTAACTTATCCTGCCTAGATGTTAGTAGCGTTACGCCTCTATTATACTACAGTTATTCTATTTTAAAACTTATATAACTTAATTGCTAGGTATTAGTTAGGTCCTTAACTAGCTAATATTCTTGTAGATTGCCTTAGATTCTTAGTTATAACTAATAAACTATAAGTCTCTAGAGAGCAAGTCTTAGATGTTATAAAATCTCTATAGTAATTAATAGCTTAAGCCTTATTTAGGGTCCTTCTTAGCTCTATAGTTATAAAGATAACTATACTATATATTAGATGCGTCTTTATACTAAGCAGCCTATACTTATTACTTAAAACGTTTTATGCAGAATAGACTAGGCTAGTTTTAGGGTCCTTAGCTTTAGCTATAAGTTAAAAAACCTTTTGTTAGAATGTATAGAGAGGATTAGGCTTGCCTTATTTATCCTTTACCTTAGCATTAGGCTGTAGCTTCTGTAGATTAAACTTAATATCTTCTTTCTAGACTCGCGGCTTAGCGCAAATGTTACAAAGCTCTTTTGCCTCTTACTTATTAATATTTAGGTAAGGTGCTTAGTTATAAGGGTTATTCTAATTAATAAAAGTATAGATATCCTTATATAGCAGTTTTACTGTTGCCTAGTTAGCTATTAACATATATTGTTTCTTACCTTAGTTTTTAGAGTTAATTTAGTGCGCTGCTTTAGTATTAAGGAACTAAGCAGTATCCTTAAGATCTATACGCCTTAACATAAAGGCTATATTAGTTAATTCTTAGTAACTAAGTAGTGTATAAAGCATGTAGATGCTAACGTATTCTTAGATAAATCCTAGAGCTAGTTTCTTTACTATTATAATAGCTCTACTTAGTTCTTTAGCCTTCTTGTCCTGTGTTAAGGATACAGTGCTAATAATAGGATAGTGTTCCTAGAAACTTTTAACACTACTTTATTTGTTTATAAGCCTAGGGAGCTAAGCACAAAAGTTACCTACTCCTAGGATAACCTTAAGAATTAGGTTAAATTAGTAAGAGGCGTTATTAAACTAATAATCTATAATAATACGTTGTTATCTTAGAACGTTTAAAAATATCTTGTCTACTAGAGTTTAAATATTAATAACTCTAATATTGTTGCTAAGCTTTGTAAGCTCTAGTACTCTGCCTTAATACTATATAACCTTAGGGATTTAGTCTATTATATAGTCTTCTTTCTTAGTAATAACTCTAAAGTTGTTAAAAACCTTTAATAGTTCTAGTGTTTGTAGCAGTTACTGCTATAGCTGCTTGCCCTAGGCCTTGTCTAACAGCGCTAGAAGCATTGTTTAAGCAGGTTAGCTAATATAAGTTAAATATTATCTTTAGCTGCTGCTAGTTTAAGAGGGGGGGAAGATATTATTGTTATTATTATCTTAGAAGGTAACTACCTTAATAAAAGGTAGTAAAGTTTGTGTAGTAGGAGAGTTAGATAGTTAGTAGGGTTGTAGTTCTAGTTTATACGTAGCGGTGGTATCCTACTAGCTAGTAGGTAGCGGTAAATAGGGTCTAAATTGCGCTAAAATAAGTAAGTTTTATAATTAAAATAGTTGTTATAATTAGCTGTTGCCTTAAAAGTGCGTGAAATTAAGTATAGTATTAGTGTAGCAGTAAGCACTTAGAATTAGTAGGATAGGTAGCTTATACCTAAATTTTATATAAGAAATTAGTAAATAAGTAACTAAAGGTAAAAGCAGGTACTACTAGTATAGTATCCCCTCCTCTTCCTAAAATTATAGGCTGTCTTATAGCCTATTAGTTGTCTAATGTAGAGGTATCTAAGTTAGAGTCTAAGCTTTTAAAGTCTTGTTTATATACACAACGCTCTTCTTTTATAAAATGTTTAGTAATAACAACTTAAGGACAAAGCATATTACTTATTATAAGAGGTAAAGGTAGTTATAGTTCCTTATGTAGCTTAGGCAAGTCTAGCGAGATAGGAATGTCTACTATAGGGCTAGTTTGTTCCTAATAATTAAGATCTTATAACTTTATTGTGGGAGCTGAAAAGGAGCAATTGCTTGATCAGGAGGAGTGGAATGAGTGTATTGAACAACTAAGTGCCACAACAAAGTGGTTAATAACTACTTAAGAGGAATAAGACGATCTAGCCCGTATATATAGGCGCTAGCGCGATCGTTACGTGTTCAGCTTACTAGGATCACCTGCTTAACAGGGTGACCCGCATGTTGCGTATGTTAATACTCCAACACACCTCCTAGGTTAGTGAGATACTATTAATCTGAGCTGTGAGCAACTAGGCAATCGTAATAAATTAAGGTTGTTAATTAAGAGGTTCTTCTGTAATTATAGCTTTTCCTGCCTAATCCTCCGTTGTTGTAGTAATGCTGCTTGTTAATGTTTTAAACAAATCTTAGCAGTCCTAATATTAAAACGTTAAATAGACCCTAAATATCGCGTAATTAGTTAGTGCGCAGCCTCTACAACAATATTAATTGCGTCTACTACTCCTCTAAAACTTTTGTCCTCAACCTTACTTTAATATTAATTACTAAGCTTTTTAGGACTATCTCGACTACTATTACTAACATAGTAAGTGTTACCTTATTATACTCTTACTAATTAGCTGCTAATCTTTCTAGTGTAGTCTGCCCTTAGCAATAATAAGCGCAGCTTAAAGAGCTGTTGTTAACAACGTAATTAACGCTTAAAAAGCCTTTACTAACAACGCAAGAACAGTGCTAAGCATAAGCATTACGCGCGCTAAAGCCTGTTTAATAATAAGATTTAGTAAGTAGCTAATCTCTAAGATAATAAGAGTTAGTTGCCTCTGCTTATTAATCCTTTTGCTTACTGCAAGACATCTAGTAGCTCTACTTAGAGGCTAATCGCCTCACCTACTAAATTAAGCCTACTGTTAAGTTTTTATTTTAATTTTAATCTATATAAGAGCCTAACTAAGTAATTAAGCTAGTATAAAGGCAAGGCTCCTTAAGAGCTAAAGCAAAAGTTACAGTAGATAACTACTTAAGTAGCAACGCGTGAATAGTAATATAGCAATAGTAATAGGCTAAAAACGCCTACTAATCCGTCTACTAAGCGCATAGCGCCCCCCTTAACCTAGAAAAAGGCGCTTAATAGCTTTTTAAAAATTGCTGCTAATTTGTTACACCTTTGTATTCTACCTTATAAGCGCTGTATAAAGAAGATACTAGATAGTTTCTACGCTAAACGCTGCTTTAATTGCGTTTAGACTAGCAGTTAGAGCAGCTTATGCTGTAACAGTTGCTTATTTTACACCTACTACACAGTTAATATTAATCTTGCTAATTAATTTATAGCTATGTATAGAGATAAAGAGGTAAGTTTCTAACCTATTAACCTTCTTGCTTAGCTTGCTAACTAGTGTTTAGGGATAGAATAATAATAAAATGTACTAAGCTTTAAAAGCTTAACTACTTAAAAACATTATTGCTTGCTGCAAAGAGATTAAGAGCGGCGTTATATTTACTAGAAAACCTTCTTTGCAAAAGCTTCCTGTCTATAATTACCGCGCTTAAGAAATGTTGTATTATAGTCTTGCCGCTTAGCCTCCTACTCCTGCTCCTGCTCCTATACCTGCGTTTGCTCCTGCTCCTGCATAGCAACCCGCACACTAGCCGCAATAGTTAGCTTATTATTCTTAGTAGCAACAGCAGTAATATAAGCAGCCTTAGCAGTAACCTGCTTAAAAGTTGCTGCTTTAAGAGTAGGCTGCCTACAGAATGTTACCTCCTACTACTCTATATAATTGTTCTTCTGTTTGTTGTCCTAATTGCTATACAACTTATTTATATAAGCGCAATTATTACGCTAGAGTAAGAAGGTAATTATCTAACAACTCTATATATAGAAGTAATAGGTTAGAATTACGCTGTAATACTACTTACCTCTAGACTCTTGCTGTTTAGGCTTAGATAGCTTAAATTACTCTTAAGCTAGCTAAAGCTAAGCAGGCTAAGTATAATGCAATAATAGAGTCTAGCAAGTATAATAAGTCTAATGCTTATTAGTAATAGGGTTCCTAGTTTTAGTTTAATAGTCTAGCTTACGTTCTCCCGCTTATTGTAAGTAATTAAGAGGAGACTTAGCCTAGTATATAGATGTTACTGCTTAAGACAAATTCTTTGCTTGTTAATTATTATTTACTTTAATTAAATACTTAACTTGCTAAAGGTTAAGCAACTACTTAAACTTTTTAAACTGTTGTTAGGTAAGCAACTTAGTTAGTTTATTAGCTAGCATAATTGCTGTTTCTAGGTATTTAACCTAAAATAATCTTTTAGCAAATTCTTACTACAGCTATTTATTTTGTATATCTATATACCTTAATTAAGTGCTAATCTACTTATTCTTCCTAACTACAAGCCTAATTGTTTGTTAATTATTATACTAGGCTGTCTAGATATCTCCTAGATTAAGAGACAGCTTGCAAAAGAAGCGCTTAAGGGCTATAGCCTCCTTAGTAGTGTACTTAAGGGTAAGCAGCTTAGCCTTAGTAGTTAACGTGGTTACTATAGTCTGCTAAGCTACTTTCTAAAATATTAGACTACTATATAAAATAGCTATGTATCTATAAGACAATTAATAAGTTTCCTAATTATCTGTAAAAGAAGCATTGCCTATAATTGTTAGGTCTAGGCTATTGTAGTTCTTATATTAGATTGCATCTTATCTTGTTTAATAGAGGTACATAATCACCTATTTAATAGCTTTTATATACTAATTGCTAGAGTTTATAAGGAAGTGTAAGAGCTTTAAGATTAAGTAAGCAATATCTAGTTGTAGTATAATAGCTGTGTACAGCACTAATTTAACTTTTTCTTAGTAAGCCTTAATCTCTTGCTTAGTTGCTTTGCTAGTATTCTTAATTAGCTCCTCTAATAGTAATAGAGTCTTTAGAAAGCTGCTATCCTCTAGCTTAAACTTCTTCGCGATCTTATTAATGTACGTATTATATATAAGCGTAATTATTTATTTCTTGTAATCTCTAATTATCTAAATACTAAGGAACTATTTAACTAATCTTTGTTCCTTTATCTTGTACTTATCTATAATCTTTAACTAAAGATCTATTACCCTCTGCTTATAATCTTTCGCGAAGAGCAGTAGGATATTATCTATATAAAACAACACTAGGATCCTCCTTTGTTAATTAAAGAAAAGGCAGGGCTCCTCTAGTAAGGCGATTAGTCTAATCTCCCTTAGTAACCCTAAAAACTCTTTATACTATAATAGTAGCAAGTCTTACAATTTATATAGTGCGCAGTTAAGCTATACACACTTTCTTAGCTTCTTAAAGCTATCTAGCATCTTATAAATTACTAGGTTGTCTGCTATAATTAACGTATTAAGGAATGCTCCTACAACATTATATTACTTAATTTCTAAATTATTCTTAGCGGTAATTGCTATTGCTGCTTAGAAGGACTTAGCTACTAAAGTAGTAGCGTAAGTTAAATTAATTAAATCTTTTTCCTAGAAATTACCTCTTACAATAATCTGCGCCTTGCATTTAAGAAAAAAGCTATCTTAATTAAACTTATAGGTCTAAACCCACTTTATAGGTATTAGGCAATTAATTGCTTCTTCTTTTATTATCTTAGTCTAAGTCTTTGTCTTACTTAACTAATTAATCTCCCTCCTGTAGGCATCCTTAAACAAGGCCCTTATAGGATGCTAGAGCAACTACTTTTATAATCCTAGCAGTTTAAGTAGATTGTTATAATATAGCTAAGCATTTCCTGTACTTAGTTTATGCTTAGTAAGCAAAGCTACTATAACTACGTAATTAAGAGTCTTATAGCTTACTTAGTCTTCCTAGGTTGCTTGCAAACCTAGCAGATAGGTATTATAGAAATTATTCTATAATAGATTCTTATAATCTGTAATTAATACATTAACACTACCTATGCTTCTACCTCCTAGTTAATTGTTAAGATCTTAAGTTATATCTTTATACTTACGCTCGCCACCTAGCTTGCGTAGTAGAAGATAATAATTTATAGGCTAATCTAGACTTTTGCCTGCAATCTTAGCACTACATCTTATAAGTAGAGGTTAAGCTTATAATTACTTACCCTGTCTGCTATTTAAGGCCTAAGATCTTAAATCTTAAGATAATTTACGCCCTGCTATCCTGCTTACCTAAGCAGGTGTTCTATTACAACGAGCTAGCGCGTTAGAGTCTTTAGGCATAGACTGTTAGACTAGTAATAAGTTATTAAGCTTATTTACAAGAGGCTTCCTACCTTTAAGTATTAATAGATTAGCTTCTTTTAGCATGCGTAATACTATTTAACTATTAATAACCTTGCAATTAATTACGTTGTCGCCCTCTAAGGTCTCTAGTTTAGGAGTTAGTTCTAGGGTAGTAAGACTAGTATTTTGCTGCTAATCTAAGTAAGTTTCTAATAGTGCACTAGCCTTGTGCTCTATTTGCTTAGTGTCTTCTAATCTACTCTTATTTTTAGTAGGTAGGCCTTCCTTACTGCTTAAGATAGTAGATAAATTACTTTTAAGGTCTTTAGTAGTTAGCTGCGTATCCTAATCTACTCTTCCTTAAACAGGCGAGAGGTCTAAATCCTCTCCTAGATTAACTAGCTTACTATTGTAAAAGATCTCTATAATCTTAATTGCTTAATCTCTTAGTAGCTCTTCTTTGTAATCTTCTTTATAGAATTAACGTTTATTAAAGGTTATATTACGGGTAGTAATTACCTAATTAAGTATTAGTACTTATATGTAGTATATGTTAGAGGCTTAATAACTAACTAAATAACTAATATAGCTGCAAGGATTAACCTTAAATCTTTAATAATTACGCCTAGCTGCCTTCTTCTTGTTTAAAGGATAAGCTTGGCAGCTATAGGTATAGATTCTACTCTAGTCTAGGCGTAGATTAGCAGTCTAGTGTCTAATCTTAGGTAGTTAATAATATTAGAAATATTTCCTAAACTATTCTTTAAGCACCTAGTTAGGGGATTAGTAGCTATAGATCTTAGTAGGGCTTATTCTATATAAGTAAGCTACTGCATTTATAATTACTAGCTGAAGCTTAGCTAGTAGATTAGCGCTTGTGCGCATCTTAATAGCCTTTGTAATTAGCTTTTAACTAGCTCTCTCTACTAAGCTATTAGGCTTATAAGTATATAGCGGTGGCGTCTTAATTACAATCTTTTTCTCTATCGCCTATTCCTTATATCTTAATTGCCCTCTCTAAGGTAGTGTAGCAGTATTGTTATCTTAATAAATCCTTATAATCTTCTACTAATATTTCCTCTTAATCTTTACAGCAAAGCCTTTAATTACAAGCATAATATTATTTAGTGTTTTTAACTAGATATTATAATTATATAGCTTGCCTAAGTAGTCTTCTTTATTAATTAGTGCCTATTTCTTAAGTAGCTAACTAGTTAGGAAATTAAATAGATCTTATAAGATCTTATAAAAAGGTTGTAATAATCTCTTTTTTAGTCGCTGCAAGATTACTTGCAAGGCATAAGCTATGATACAGTATTTGCATTCTAATAGCTTCTTGCTAGTAATTTTAATATTTTGCGCTAAGCAGACTAAGGCTTTAATAGCTTGTTGTCTTAGGTGTCTTAATTATTAATGCTATAAGTTCTTATTGCTAGTACGCAACTGAGGTTTCCTTAATTGTAATACAGCGTTCACGAGTAGTAGTTAAGTAGGGTAATAAGTAAGTTGCTTGTATTTAATAAACAAGAGATTAAAGTAATACTTAAAGTTAATTAAGATAATGTTCTTCTTAATTGTCCTAAATTGCAAGGTATAATTATATTTTTAATACTAAATGCCTGCCTGCTTAAGCTGTGCTTCTAATATAATATTAACATAGAAACCTAGTACAACCTTAACATTAGTAAGTAGAAAATTAGCTATCTTAAGGCTAGCCTTGCTGTGTAGGACGTTCTTAAGCAGCCTATTTCCTATACTAGTAACTAGTATAATTTAAGTGCCTGCCTTAACAGTCTTGTCCTTAGCGTATTTGCTAAAGGTGCCTAGTACTATGTAATCTATAGTATTAACTAGGTAGACTGCTAACCTACTATCTATAATCATGTAGAGGGACAGGGTATAAAGGGTAAAAGCTGCGCTAAACACATTTGTTCTAATTTCCTTAATAAGGTCCTTTAGGTTAATTAATGCTAAAACTAATAAGCTAGGGTAGGATCTACTTAACTTATTAGTAGCTAATCTGCTAGTGCTAGCCTTCTAGCCTTTCTTCTTAATCTAGGTGCGTAAAGTTGCCTATTTGTCGCTATTCTATTGCTTAAGGATCTTCTTTTTATTGTTGTCTAACAGTTTAATTAGTATACTGCTAGGAGGGCTTAATCTAGTAACTGCAGTTTAAAGTTAATAGTAGTTACGCGGTGTTTAGAAGTGCTTACTTATAGGCCCTTTACTAGCCTTACAGGGGTAAAGGTGCGATTGCTTACTACTCTTATTTAACTTTAAGATGTTAGCGCTAGTAGACTATTAAGCTGTTCCTAATCTAGATCTAGTTTAGAATACTGCGTGTCCTTTTCCTTTTAAAGAAGTAATTAACTAATTCTACAACAAAATACTAAAGATTTTTCCTAGATTATGAAAGGTTAAATAAGCTTTTCTAAGCGCTATTGCTTATGCTAGCTTATTTCGCTTCTTACGCAACTAGTCTAGTGTAATCTTAGTGCCTAAGGCGTCTAAAAAATTAGTAATTGCTAATAGCCTAACAACTTTAGGGAGTAAGTAGATTATTACTTGTTAATACAGTAGCTGCCACTTAGTAAACTATTACTTAGGACGTATTTGTCCCTAGCAAGCCTTATCTAGGTAGGATTAGTACTGCGCCCTAATTAAATATTAAGTATTCTAATTTGTAGGTGCGAGATCCTCCTTTAGGATCTTTACTAAGGCTTAAAGGCTAGTAAAGTTTTAAGTAATTATGCTTATTAAGGCGTTTGAAAGCAGGTCTAGATAGACAGTCTTGCTAATCTAGTCCTTTACATTAGTAATCTTAGTAACTTTTCTTGTCTATTAAGCAGCTTGTACTTTATACTTATTAACTAGCTTGTTGTAATTATCCTTCTTATACTTAGTATTAAGTAATTAAGCCTTGTATTTGTGTTAAGCAATCTTATAGTCTTCTTGTATTTAAGCGCTAGCGCTAGGTAATAGAGCAACTAGCTGCTTAATATCCTTAGGCAGTTCTAGATACTATGGCTCCTAGTGATCTATTAAGGGTACGTCTAGGAGATTAGGATTAACCTAATTCTAGATACCTTTCTCTAAGCAGTGTAGCCTTAATAGAGCAAACTAGGTTAGCTAGTCTAATTAAGCCTTAAGGATTACCCCTAAGGCGACAAGCAGTGTATTAGTAAGGTCTATCTTTAGATAAGATGCTACGTGTAGGATCACAACGTAGGTTTTTGTTAAGGTAACAACAAATTAATTAGTTAGTTAGTAGGTAGCTAGGTAGCTTGTATTAGAAAGAGGTTGATCGTATAATTAATAAGTGAGAAAGGTACAGCAGCAGCAGCGATCTGCTGGCTAGTGCTATAGGAGAATAGAGGAGAGTAGAATACTAATTAAATAGTTAACCTTACAGCTTGCTAATTGCGCAGTAGGAATTAAAACTATAATTAAGCGGCTAGGCTTATAACTGTAGGAGCTAAAAAGGAGCAATTGCTTAATTAGGAGGAGTGGAATAAGTGTATTAAACAACTAAGTGCCACAACAAAGTGGTCAATAACTACTTAAGAGGAATAAGACGATCTAGCCCGTATATATAGGCGCTAGCGCGATCGTCACGTGTTTAGCTTACCAGGATCACCTGCTCAACAGGGTGACCCGCATGTTGCGCATGTCAATACTCCAACATTTATGTTTTCTTAATTTTCCTTAATAATATTCTGTACAAGTCTTTGTCTAAACAGCTTTAATTACTATCTAGGTATTGTATAGGGGAAGCGTGTACTATTAAGGTCCTTAGGACAATAGGTTCCTCTATTAGGTCTAGCTTTATAAATATAGTATAGGCCTAACTATCTTGTATTTAGCTTATAGTCTTGCAATATATTACTTTCCTAAATAGAGTTCTAAAGAAGAACTAAGTCTCCTAGCTTTATATCCTTATGTTGTATTTCCTTAGTGTTATCCTAGTATTCCTTTTTAGCAGCTTTTATTTAGTTAGTACAGGCAATAGTATCTTTTGTAAACTAATCTCTAAGATCTAGCTATATTGCTTAAATTATAAGTAGCTGTGCATAGTCTTTTACTTCCCTAAATAGAAGCGTTTGCTATGTAGGTAGCGTAAGTTTAATAGGAAGTACTAGGTTTTGCCCTATTACTAACTAGTACGGCGAGTAACCTGTTTGTTCCTGTATTAAGATCCTGTCTATAAGGAGAACTGTTAGTAAGTGCTTAACTTAAGGTCCTAGTAGCTTTACAAGGGCGTTTATAATAAGCTTATACTCTTTTTTAATTTTTTTTATAGCTTAAGAGTTGTGTTCTAAAGACTAGACTTAGTTGATTCTGTACATATTTAATAGATGTAATACTACCTTAGTAAAATTAGGCTCTTTATTTACTATAAGTTTGCGCGCTATACTTTATTAATATATAATATCCTTATATATAAACTCTGCAATTGTCTTTAACTAGTTATTTAATAGAGCTTTTGCTTTAGGCTAGCTGCTAAGGTGGTCTTTTATAATAACTAAAAACTTCTTCCTAAAATACTAAGGCATATATACTACATTAATTGCAACAGTCTTCTAAATAGCGAAACTATAGGTGTTAGTAAGTATATTAACTTTCCTCTTAGAAGATTGTAGTTAATAGTCTAGACAGGTTACTAGCTTTTGCTGCACGTGCTTATATATTCCTTTCTACTAGTATTGCTAAGCAAGTATAGAGTATACTATGTTAACTCCTCTATATCTAATCTAAGTGTGTACATTCTATACTATAGCTGTTCTTAAGTTAGTATTATCTACAACTCTCTAGATTATAATGTTCCTAGACGTTTTCCTAAAGAGTATTCTACCTTATATAAAGAAGTTTAGAGCTTGTTTCTTATATACTTATAGTTCTTGTAGTTTTATATTCTTAGGAGTCTTAAAGTTAACTAAAAATTAAGTATATTATTTTAACTCTATTAAGAATTCCTAATAGAGTATCTTTGCCTGTCCTCCTAGTATTAGTGTATTTACATTTCTAATTATATAATTAATGAACTCCTCTAAATCCTCCTTAAGTTCTAGAGATAGTTCCTGATTATTAGGTTTTAGATACCTTAATAGTGCATCTGTAACTATATTCTTCTATCTTAGTATATGCTTAATGTTAAAATCTTATAAAAGAATTATTAATATCTACCTGTTTATTACAGATCCTAGATTGTTAGTAAATAAGTAATTTAGTTAAGTAATAAGGGTTGCCGTGTTAGTTTTTATAGTAAAGTAAACACTATAAAGGTAGGTATAAAACTTCTTAAGAGCCTACAGCATAGCCTTATATTCTAACTTAGTAGAGTGCTATTGCCTCTCTTACGCCAACTATAGCGTGCTTTTAAACCGCACTAGGTGTTACTTATTATCCTTTTTAAGTTGTTTAATATATACTCCTACCCTATCTTAACTTATATTAGTTATTAGGAATATCTTGTAATCTTTAGTGTTAGTATAGTTAAAGTTTGCAAGTGCAGGTGCGTTGTATATAGCCTATTTTAGCTTATACATTGCTGCGTCTTATATATCTCCTTATTTAAAAGGGACATTATCTTGTAAGAGTGTAAACAGAGGTTTAGTAATCTTAGTAAAGTCCTTTACTTATATATAATAATAGACGCATATATTTATAAAGGATTATACCCCCCTTTTATTCTTGCATAGTAGCTAGTTTATAATCTTTTTAACTTTCTTCTAGTTAGGATAACGTCCTTGCAGGCTAACCTTATAGCCTATAACCTTAAGCTTTTCTATAAGATAATAACACTTCTTTCTTAATATAGTACATCTAGCTCGTTTAACATTAGTTAGTACCCTATTTAGTTGCAAGATATGCTTAAGAATATAATATTAAACACCTAGTATTAATTCTTCTCTGCTATAATTAGTTTTTAGCCCTCTACATGTGATGTTGTTAATAAAGGGCATAGTATAAGGCTAGTAGTTTTTTATAATTTTTATAATTACATGTTAAAATGCTGCTATAAAGTTAGTAGCACTTATAACTATTATATATATTTATATAAGCCTAACTAGTGTTTAAAACGCTGTTATGTCTTTACTTTCTAGATGTAGTGTAATTTAGTTATATCTTAAGAATAAGTCTATAAGTAAGATAATCTTATATCCTAAAAACCTCTTAGAAAACTTATCTGCTGTTAGTAGTAGGTTTATATCTTATATAGTAACTGTATTTATTTGCTGCGTATTACTAATCTATTAAAAGCCTTTGTCCTTCTTAGGTACTAGGTGCTATAGGTTATAATATTAACTATTACACCTTTCCTATGTTCCTTAATTTAGGCAGATGTTAACTATATCTACTACTTGTAGCCCTAAAGCTTTTAGGATAGTAAAACTTTATACTTACTAAGCTTTGTATAGTATTGTTTGTATCTTGTATAGTAGACATATATTAGGGTAAATCCTTTCTAATTCCTTAAATTACTAGAAAAGCGTTCCTTTTTTATTAAAAAGCATATGTATAAACATCTTTTTTTCTAATAGCTGTAGGTAGTCTTAGTATATAGCTTATTAAGTTATTCTTTAGTAAGCCTTATTTCTTGTAGGAAAGCAGTATATCTTAGTTTAAATAGATAATTACACGGCCTGTTATTAGGATCGCAAATACTTATTTTAAGGCGTTGCTATTCTTTTGCTCTTTTTTTCTAGTCTTCTTATCTAAATTCTATAGGCATCTCCTACTGTAGGATATTAATAGGTTAAACCTTCTTATCTACTATCTTGTATAGTATGTAAAGATTATTGTGTTGTTAGGTATATTTAAGTAGCCTTTCTTGTATCTACTAATAATTAAGCTTATATATAATTAAAAATTTACTAAGTTTATAGTTTCTTGTAGGGTCTTTACACTATCTAACTACGTACGTAAACACTTAGTTTATCTAGACTATCTAATTCTTCCTACTACCCTCTGTATACAGCATGTTAAAGTTACTAAATTTAGCTACTAGATTAGACTATGTAGCTTCCTATATATATTTTACTACAGCTACTTACAGTTTGTTAACTAATCTATTAGTAATTATATACAACTATATATTACCTGCTATTTCTCCTTCTAAGTTATTATTAGAGGCTTTGTTTCTAATCGTCTGTGCAGAGTAATTTAGAGATAAGTTAGACACTATAAAGACTGCGTTTCTTATACTATCTTTAGATAGGACTTAGCATAAAATTTGCCTAAACATATTATACTAAATTAATATTCTAGCGCTTATACACTAAGCTCCTCCTAGAATTATAGATCTAGTAATATTAGCAACAATCCTAAATATAGTCCTAATAGTAACTGTCTCTATTTATATAAGTATATTAAATATAGTCCTAACAAACAAGTTATATGTGCTATTAGCTGAAGTAATACTAAGAGAAGGCTGCCCTAGCTAGTGCTCTATTATTTTATATAGTATCTTTAATGCTTACGTAGTACTTAGTCTTAGAATATTTATTTATACCCTAGTGTTAATTAAGCACTTTAGAAAGCTGCTGTTTGTAGTAACTTAGTATTCTAGTAAGTTAGTTTAAGCAAAAGCCTGCTTATTTTTTTACTAAACCTCTTAGACATCCTTTGTAGGTATATTATCTAATTTATCTATTTAGGAATCTCTTCTTCTGCTTACCTTATAGTAAGTTTATATATTAGATTAATACAAATTTATTGTATTACAATACATGCTCTTAGTGGGTAGTATATTTAGTAAAATTCTATAGGTAGGGCCTGTGCGCTTATTTAGCTAATTAGAGGCAAGAATAGATCCTAGGTATAATTTAGCGTACCTAGTATTTGTTAGCTTAGCGTTTTTTACATACGTTATAATATTAAGCGCATCTAAACTATCTATAATACTAACACTATTATTAAAAAGATTACATAGCTGTTTTTAAATGCTAGCTTGCCTTATAAGGTCTAATACTGTAACTCTTTATACTTCTTATTTAAGTAGAGTAGTTATAATATAGTTTAGCTATCCTTACACTATTTCTTTAAGTTCTAAATTAGGAAGAGTATTAATAAACTTTATAGCTTTCTTCTTTCTTCTTTGCTGTAAGTGCTTTAGATCTGCTAATATGTTGTTGTCTTAATAAGCTAATTAAGGTAGTTTAATAATTAAAAATAGCGTATTATAAGGCTAACTTGCAAAAAGTATATTACTTTATATTTCTTCCTATAGATACTATATATCTATAGGCTGCAAGTTAAGGATAAGAGAGTTACTTTATATAATTTAATTGCTTCTTTATATACTTAAATCCTTGCTTAGCCTTCTTTGCTTCTTTACTTCTCCCTCCTAGACACAATTAATATCCTAGTAGAGGGCAGGGCCTTTGCCTTTTAAGCGCGTAGCAGCATTTAACTTAAAAATGCTATATAAAGCGTTTTCTTTGCCTCTTAATATAATATTAGCTATATTTATATTATTAAGCTTCTTAATGTATTCCTTAGTAGAAGGAGTGTATAGTTGTTCCTAGAATTGCTAGAACTGCTAAAGGACGTTACTGTAGTAGCCTTAGCTCGTTAAACTAGTTGCTATATTTATAGAATTAGAGTTTTTCTCCTTAAACTTTAAACTTAGTTAAAAGTCTCCTCTAGTAAACTTCTTTAGTAGCATACTAGAGGCTAGTTAATTAAGTACGTTATTAGTAATGTTATAGAACTCTTAGATCTTCGCCTTTAACTATAGTAAGACTTAGTTTAATAGTAATTACTTTAGGATTTCTCCTAAACGCTTATATAGTAGACTAAAGTAGTATGTTCTTTTCTTGCTAGAAATATCTTAGTTAAAACTAACCTACCCTATCTGCTTTAGGGCGTAGTATTATTTATACTCCTTAAGTATGTGTCTTACTATATTACATATACAGTAGAAAGGGTGTATCTCTATATTACTTATATATGCTGTACTTGTCTTATTAGATAACCCCTTTAGAGCCTTAGTAATAAAGGAACTATTATTTCTCTTACTAGGGAATTCTATATTAGTTGCTTATGCAATAAAGTACGTATAGTTAAAGAGTTTCTTTAAAAGTCTCTTAGTTGTAGAATAAGCTATAAGTATATTAATAGTTAATAGTCTAAGCTTTAGGTTGCCTAGAGACTTAATAAAGTCCTTAACCTCTAGGTTAATATCTACTAGTATACTCGTCTTTTTATGTGCTTTGCTAATCTTAATCTCTGCTTTCTTTACTTCCTTTAGGGTAAAGGTTGCTTGCTAGTTAAACAGTATAATCTAGTATATCTTAGTATTAGCGCCTCCTTACTCTAGCTAATAAATCTTATCTAGGCTAGTTATCTTCCTATAGTAGGATTTTAGAAAAGAATAGATCCCTTCTAGTTTATACGTATCCTAATTATCTCTATTTAAGGTAGAAAGTATATAGTATATAACTACCTTTTTGTTAGTTTATAGTAGGCCTTAGAAGAAGAGAATACTTTTCTTTTCTTAAGGGATTTGCCTGTTCTTAATATATATATTAGCAACAGAAGTAAAGTGCGTATAGTACTCTACTAGACTAGGCTAGTTTTATATGCATTTATAAATGTAGGCTTAAAAGTATAAGTATTTGCCTATCTTAATAGCTGTATCTTTATTCTTCTACTATTTCTTTATATGTGTCTATAACTTAGACTAATCCTTCTTAGTATATCTAGGTAAGCACTTTAGGATATAAGAGAGAGATTAATCCTTATTAGAAAAGTAGTTTAGTAGAATAGAGACCCTTATAGTATTATAGATACCTCTATTATTAGCTTATTAGTTAAAGTCCTCTAGGAATTCTATAATATTCTTTCTAGTAAAAACTAATATACTATGTCTTAGTTAAATTATAGTTAATACTAAGTTATGCGTAGGTATAGCTATAGTGTTAATAATAGATCTTAATAGGGTTAATAGTAGATTAGGGCTAGTAGTAGTAGGTCTAGAGGGAGGAAGCATTGCGCCTTCCTGCCCTTAACCTGTCTTCTAATCTCTTTTTAACATCTAGAGTATAGTAAGACTTATATAAGTTCTTTGCATAGATAGTTAACAAGTATTAGTAAAGAAATAAACAGAGTATAGTCTTTAGGAGAAAGAATATCTCTCTTTAAGTCTTTATAGTGTGTGTTTTCTTAGGTATAAGTATATTAATCCTCGCCTTTTTAGTACTTCTTATTTTGCTAGGTAGGCTTAGATTTATACTTAAGGCTAGTACTTATGTATAAGCTTTTAGTGCTATCTCTATTTTGCTAAATAGCACCTTAGCTTAGTATTTCTTTTTATATATATTACTGTCTCTATTTTGCTAGATAGGTTGTTACCTCTATTTTGCTAGGTAGACTTTAAATCTGCGTTTTAAAATATATATATAACTGCCTCTATTTTGCTAGACAGTTTGCTACCTTTATTTTGCTAGACAGACTTTAAATTAGCATTTTATAACACATTTTATTTTTATTAGTAGATTTTGTTCTTCCTTATTGTTGTTGTTAGTGCTAACTTAGGTAACATTGTCCTTAACGTAGTCTATAATAGGGGATAGTGCTAACCCCCTAAAAGTATATCTAGTAATAATCCTAAGGATTCCTTGCTTAAGTAAGATTGTTATATTGTTCTTATAATAATTGTGCACTAGTTCCTTTATATACTAAGTAGTAGAGTATATCCCTATAGGCTTTGCTATTTGTATAGGTGTTAAAGTGTATAAAGACATACTACTACAAGGGCATAAGATTACTAGTGGTTAGGTTATGCGAGAACAAGGGTAGTAAGATAAAGATCTTATTATAGGTTGTATCTAGAAGAGAAGTACAGGAGTTGAGTTGTGAGGTGGAAGATCGATTATCTCACTCGTTTCGATCCCCGAAACGAGCTATATACCTTTAGATCAGGTGGTTGAGCACTAACCTAGTGAGCAGCAGGGTATCACCCTGTGCACCGGCACAATAATACTTAGTGAAGCTTAATTAACTTTTAATATTTTTTTTTTTTTTTTTTAGTATTTTGTTGTATAATTAGTTAATTACTTTTTTTTAAAAAAAAACACGCAGTGTTCTAAACTTAATCTAAATTAAAGACAACTTAATAATTTATAAGCGCTAATATCTAAAAGTTGAATAAAAGTAGTAGGTAATTACACTTTTACCCTTATAAGGATAGTAAAGGGCTTGTAAGCAAGTACTTTTAGACACTGCGCAACTGCTATTAACTTTAAATTATAGTTACTAGATTAAGCTTTTTTAGCAGTATACTAATTAAGCTATTAGAAAATAACAAAAAGAAGATTCTTAAGTAATAAAATAGCAACAAATAGGTAACTGTACGCAACTAGAGTAAAACGAAAGGCTAGAAGGCTAGCGCTAGCCGATTAGCTACTATTAAGTTAAGTAGATTTTACTTTAGCTTATTAGTTTTAGCATTAATTAATTTAAAGAACTTTATTAAAGAAATTAAACTAAATATATTTAGTGTAGCTTTTACTTCTTATGTCTTGTCCTTTTGCACAAGTATAGATAGTAGAGCAGTAGTCTACTTAGTTAATACTATAGATTACATAGTACTAGGCACCTTTAGCAAATGCGCTAAGGATAAGACTGTTAAAGCAGGCACTTAATTTATTCTAGTTACTAAGATAAAAAATAGGCTGCTTAAGAACGTCTTGTATAGCAAAGCTAGCCCTAGGACAGCTAATTTTCTGCTTACTAATGTTAAGGTTGTACTAAGTTTTTATGTTAATATTATATTAAAAGCGCAGCTTAAGCAGGCAGGTATTGAGTATCTAGGATATAATTACACTTTGCAATTTAAAACAATTGAGAAGAATATTGTCTTAATTATCTTTAAGTGTTACTTTAATTTCTTATTTATTTAATATAAGTAACTTTCTTGTTACTCTGCTTAACTACTGCTTGTGAACGCTGTAGCGCAATTAAGGAAACTTTAGTTGCGCACTAGTAATAAGGACCTGTGGCATTAACAATTAGGATATTTAGAACAACAAGCTATTAAAGCCTTAGTCTACTTAGTGTAGAATATTAAGATTACTAGCAAGAAGCTATTAAAATATAATTACTGCATAACAGCTTATATCTTGCAAGTAATTTTACAGTGACTAAAAGAAAGATTACTCTAACTTTTTTTATAAGATCTTATAAAATCTGTTTAATTTTCTAACTAGTTAGCTACTTAAGAAATAAGCGTTAATTACTAAAGAGAATTACTTAAGCAAGCTGTATAATTATAATATCTAGTTAAAAACACTAAATAATATTATGCTTGTAACTAAAGGCTTTGCTACAAGGATTAAGAGAAAATATTAGCAAAAATTGTAGAGATTTATTAATATAACAATACTGCTACACTGCCTTAGAGATGACAATTAAAATATAAGGAATAGGCTATAGAAAAAAGAACTGTAATGAAAACGCCACTGCTATATACTTATAACCTCAACAGCTCGGCTGAGATAACTAGTTAAGAGCTAATTATAAAGGCTATTAAAATGCGCACAAGCGCTAATTTACTAGCTAAGCTTTAGCTAGTAATTATAGATGCAGCAGCTTACCTACCTAGCATAAGCCCTAATAAGATCCATAGCTACTAATCTCTTAACTAGGTGCTTAAAAAATAGTTTAAGAAATATTTCTAATATTATTTACTACCTAAGATTAAACACTAGACTGCTAATTTACGCCTAGACTAGTGTAGAATATATGCCTACAGCTGCCGAGCCTACCTATTAAATAGGAAGAAAGCAGCTAGGCCCAATTGTTAAAGATTTAAAGTTAATTCTTGCGGCTATATTAGTTATTTAGTTAGTTATTAAGCCTCTAATTTATACTATATATAGATACTAACACTTAGTTAAGTAATTACTACTTGTAAAATAACTTTTAATAAACAACAGTTCTACAATGAAGATTGCAAAGAAGAGCTACTAGAAAATTAAGCAATTAAGATTATAGAAATCTTTTATAATAGCAAGCTAGTTAATCTTAAAGATAACTTAAAAGTCCTCTTGCCTGTTTAAAGAAGGGCGGATTAAGATACGCAGCTAACTACTAAAGACTTTAAGAGTAATTTATTTACTATTTTAAGTAGTACAGAAGGCCTGCCTACAAAAAACAAAAGTAAATTAGAAGACACTAAGTAAATAGAGCACAAGGTTAGTGCAATATTAGGAACTTGCTTAAATTAGCAGCAAAATACTAGTCTTGCTACTCTAGAACTAACTCTTAAACTAGAGACTTTAGGGAGTGACAACGCGATTAATCGCAGGGTTATTAACAGATAAATAGTAGTACAATTGCTAAAAGAAGCTAATCTATTAATACTTAGAGGTAGGAAGCTTCTTTTAAATAAGCCTAATAACTTATTACTGGTCTAACAGTCTGTGCTTAAAGACTCTAACGCGCTAGCTTGTTGTGATAGAACACTTGCTTAGGTAAGCAGGATAGCAGGGCGTAAATTATCTTAAGACCTAAGACTTTAGGCGTTAAACAGCAGACAGAGTAGGTAATTATAAGCTAAACTTCTACTTACAAGGCGTAGTGCGCAGATTATAGGTAAAAGTTTAAATTAGCTTACAAATTGTTATCTTCTACTGTGTAAGCTAGGTAGCAGGCGTAAGCGTAAGGACGTAACCTAAATTCTTAACAATTAACTCAAAAGTAAAAGCACAGGTAGTGTTAATGCATTAATTAGAAATTTTAAAGATTTATTATAAAATAATTTTTATAATACTTACCTGCTAGGTTTGCAAGCAACTTAGGAAGACTAAGTAAGCTATAAGACTTCTAATTACGTAGTTATAGCAGCTTTGCTTACTAAGCATAAGCTAAATGCTTAACAGCATTGCAATAATCTACTTAAACTGCTAGAATTTTAAAAGCAATTACTCTAGCATTTTATAAAGGCCTTGTTTAAGGATGCCTGCAGGAAAGAAATTAATTAGTTAAGTAAGAATAATACTTAAACTACGATATTAAAAGAAAAAGCAAATAATTACTTAATACCTAAAAAGTAAGTTTAAACTTATAAGTTTAGTTAAAACAGCTTTTTTCTTAAATGCAAGGCACAGATTGTGGGAAAATGTAATTTCTTAAAAAAAAACTTAATTAACTTAATATACGCTGCTACATTAGCACCTAAGTCCTTCTAAGCAGCAATAGCTATTACTACTAAGAATAATCTAGAGATTAAGCAATATAATGTTGTAAGAGAATTTCTTAATGCGTTAATTACAGCAGATAGCCTAGTAATCTACAAGATGCTAGATAGCTTTAAGAAGCCTAGAAATTGTGTATAGCTTAACTGCGCACTTTATAAATTGTAAGACTCACTACTGTTATAGTATAAAGAGTTCTTAGGATTACAAAGAGAGATTAAACTAATTGCCTTACAAAAGGAGCCCTGTCTATTCTTTAATTAAGATAGAAGAATCCTAGTTTTGTTTTATATAGATAATATCCTACTGCTCTTCGCGAAAGATTATAAGCAGAGAGCAATAGATCTTTAGTTAAAGATTCTAGACAAGTATAAAATACAAAAACTAAGATTAGTTAAATAGTTCCTTAGTATGTATTAGAGTAATTAAACATTATAAAAAGCAAACAATTACGCTTGTATATAATATATACATTAATAAGATTGCAAAGAAGTTTAAGCTAAAAAATAGCAGCTTTCCCAAGACTCTATTGCTGTTAGAAAAGCTAATTAAGAACACTAGCAAAGTAACTAAGTAAGAGATGAAGGCTTATTAAAAAAAAGTTAAATTAGTGCTATATACAGCTATTATGCTGCGACTAAATATTGCTTACTTAATCTTAAAGCTCTTACACTTCCTTATAAACCCTAGTTATTAGCATATAAAAGCTGTTACATAAGTAATTATGTACCTCTATTCGACAAGATAAGACAGGATCTAATATAGGAACTACAATAGCCTAGACCTAATAATTGCAGGCAACGCTTCTTTTGTAAATAATTAAGAAACTTATTAATTATTTTATAAATACATAGCTATCCTATATAGTACTCTAATATTTTAGAAGGCAGCTTAGCAGACTACAGTTACTACATTAACTACTAAAGCTAAGCTGCTCGCCTTTAAGTACACTACTAAAGAGGCTATAGACCTTAAGCGCTCCTTTTGTAAGCTATCTCTTAATCTAAAAAACATCTAGACAGTTTAGTATAATAACTAACAAACAATTAGGCTTGTAGTTAAGAAGAACAAGTATATTAGCACTTAAATAAAACATATAGATATACAAAACATGTAGCTGCGGCAAGAATATACCAAAAGATTATTTTAAGTTAAGTACCTAGAAACAGCAATTATGCTAGCTAATAGACTAACTAAGTCGCTTACCTAACAACAGTTTAAGAAGTTTAAGCAGTTACTTAACTTTTAGTAAGTTAAGCACTTAATTAAAGGCAACAACAATTAATAAGCAAAAAATATTTATATTAAGCAGCAACATCTATATACTAAGCTAAGTCTCTTCTTAGTAGCTTAGAATAAGCAGAAGAACATAAGCTAAACAAGTAAGAAAACTATACAAATAAAACTAAAGTTATTATTAAGCATTAGAATTTTTGTAATTACTTAACTCTATTATAAATTATGCTTACCTTTTTTAGCTTTAGCAAGCTTAAGAGCATCTTAAGCTAACTTAGCCTAAGCAGCAAGAGTTTAGAGGTAAGCAGCATAACAGCGCATATCTAATTTATTACTTCTATAAATAAAATTATAAAATAATTGCTAGTTTACTTATTTTTTAAAGGTGTCAAGGGTGGTGGTTGTTGTTGTAGTCAAAATAGGGTTCTAAAAAAGTGAAAAGCAGCTACCCTCTACTAATCAATCGCAAAAGTTTAAAAAAAAAGATTGTGTGTAGTCAACGAGATTCGAACAGTAGGTAGATGAGTTCTAGGAGGAAAGCTTAGACTACTAAGCGATAATTAGGGTTAAAAAATTTGCTAAGGTACTAAAAAACAACACTAGTTAAAACGTGTCTAATAGTAATTGCCAGCCTATAGCTAACAATAAGATTACAGTAGGATTGCAATAGGATTGCAATATAATATAATAGAGGAAGGAAAGGATACGTACGTACTACAGCAAGAGCCTGTAATACTTTATAAAGCTAAAGCTGCTACTTCTTACTTACTACTTCTTACCTTTTAAATAGCACTATATATAAACAATTTGCATATAATACGCTGTAATAGCGTATAACTTCTACAATAAGTATCTCTTTAACCTTAACACTTATCTAAAGACAGGAAGCTTTCCTGTTATATACTTAGCCTCTAAACTAGTCTAGCTTAAGCTAATTATACAAACACCTAAGTTTATTAAGTCTTTACAAACTTAGCCTTTTTAAGACTTTATAATTATATTCTTTATAAACAACTCTAGAATCTGCAATATCTCTAAATATAAAAAGAATATTAAGCTTTAACTTAGCTAGTTGTAGAAAGAATATAAGATCTACAAAGTGTTTACTAATACTAGCAAAGTACTTAAAATGCTCTACTTTAGTATCTCTTTCTTCTTGTTAATCGTGTATAAGCTAAGTAAAGAAACTATTAACTAGTTAGGCTAGCTATTATATAACGTTAAAATAGCGATAGAGAAGAAAGAGGCAAGAAAGGAGGAGTAGGCGTTCTATTGTCGTATGTATAGGTTAGAAAGCAAGGCAATAATAGTGCTGCTTCTTTAATTTGTCTAAGAGTACTTAGAAGCAAAGCTTTAATATAAGTAAGTAGTATAGGCGGGATAAGGCGTGTTAAATTAGGAGGCAATTTGCGTCTTTATCTTGCTTTTCTTTGTTTCTATCTAAACATACAACACACTAATTGCGTGCTAGCAATGCTAAACAAGGGGGCATAAGCCCTAATACCAGTTGTTAGTAATAAATCTTTTTTTTTACTAAAAATGTGTTTACAAAATGTGTAGTCACATCAAAAGGTTGTCTTAAAAGGCCGAAGCGCTAGTTTACTAAAGCATTATAATTGCGCCTATATGTATAAGTTGCATAGCAATTAGGACAGCGAACTTAAGAGCAATTATACAGAATAAGCAAAGAAAGCATTTTTTAAGCATGCTGTTCTTAAAAAGATAATTACTAAAGAAGTTGTTATTGTTAAGGCTACTACTATTGCTACTATTATTAATTGAGCTGACTGTTAAGCCGGCTGCCACGCAAGTTAACTTAGAATATATGCAGTGTAAAGCTGCGTATTGTAAGGCTCTTGTTTATATAAACAACCTTAATTTAAACTTATAGCCTGCTAAGCAGGCTGTGTCTAGCGCAAATAATTTTTAGCATTATACCTTAGATGGAAAAAAAGAGCAGGAGTAGGAGCAGAAGTAGAAGCAAGTAGCAAGAGCTAAGTAGTAAAACTACAAGAAGACATCTTTTAAGCGCAATAATTATTAGTAAGAGACTTCTGTGCAGAAAGCTTTCTAGTAAACATAACAATGCTATTAATCTCTTTGTAGTAAGCAATAATATTCTTAAGCAGTTAAGCCTTTAAAGCTTAGTACAGCTTATTATTATTTTATTTTTAATAACAAGTAAGTAGCCTAAGCAAGAAGCTTAAAAAATAAAAAACTTATCTCTTTATCCTTGTATATAGCTATAAATTGATTAGCAAGATGAATATTAACTATATAGCAAGTGTGTAACAAGCAACTAATGCAGCGTAAGCTATTCTAACTACTAGTTTAAACATAATTAAAGTAATGTTTAGCGTATAAACTATCTAGTTTTTTTATATATAGTACTTACAAGGCAGAATACAAAAGCATAATAAATTAGTCAGCAATTTTAAAAAAGCTATTAAGCGCTTTTTTTAAGTAGAAAGGGGCGTGTTACGCCTAGTAGACAGCTTAATAAAAGTATGTAGGCTATTACTGTTGCTATGTTGCTAATTACGCGTTGCTGCTTAAGTAGTAAGCTGCTAAAACTTTTGTATTAGCTTTAAAAAGTCTTGTCCTTGCGCTAGCTTCATTACTTAGTTAGACTCTTATGTAGATTGAAATTTAATTAAAGACTTAACAGCAGACTTAATTTAGTAAGTAAAGTAATTAGCTTCTAAGTAGAGCTACTAGATGTCTTGCAATAAGCGTATAAATTAAAAAGTAACAGCAACTAACTCTTATTATTTTAAAAATTAGCTGCTTATTAAATCTTATTATTAAATAAGCTTTAGCGCGCGTAATGCTTATGCTTAGCACTGTTCTTATATTGTTAACAACTGCTATTTAAGTAATTCTTACCCTTATAACAGCAGCTTACTAATTAACGCTTACGCTTATTGCTACTAGGGGCAGACTACACAAGATTAGCAGCTAATAAGTAAGAAAACAATAGGGCCACGCTGCTTACTATGTTAGTAATAGTGGTTGAGACAGTCTAAAAAAGCTTAGTAATTAATATTAGAGTAAGGTTAAGGACAAAATGGTTTTAAAGAAGTAGTAAACACAATTAATATTGTTGTAGAGCTGCGCACTAACTAATTACGCAATATTTAAAGTCTATTTAATGTTTTAATATTAAGGCTGCTAAATTAATTAAATCATTAACAAGCAGCATTACTACAACAACAGAGATTTTGGCAGAGGAGCTATAATTACAGAGAGACTTCTTAATTAACAACCTTGATTTAACAATTGCCTGCTTGCTCACAGCTTAGATTAATAGTATCTCACTAACCTGGGGGGGGTGTTGGAGTATTGACGTGCGCAACATGCAGATTACCCTGTTAATCAGGTGATCCTGGTAAGCTGAACACGTGACGACCGCGCTAGCGCCTATATATACGGGCTAGATTGTCTAATTCCTCTTTAGTAGTTATTGGTCACTTTGTTGTGGCACTTAGTTGATCAATACACTCATTCCACTCCTCCTGATCAAGCAATTGCTCCTTTTCAGCTCCCACAATAAATAAGGCTTTCTAGAAAATAATAGTTGCAAGAAGCTTTAGCAGGATAGTTAGCACAAACAATTTTAGAACTGAGACGTAAGCAACGTTAGTAAGAGAAGGACATAATAACTGCCTTACTTATAACGCGGGGCAAGCCTTATTTATTAACAACAAGAAACTAAAACAATTACGTAATTTAAAGACGAATTTTCAAAGGAGAAGGATAGTATTACAACCTAATCTAAAGGACACTTAGGACAGCATATTAAGGATTATGTAACATAGACAAAAAGTTATAATATAATAACTGCGCCGCTGTCACGTAACTGCTTATTAATGAGCAGGACTTACACGCTCTTTTACAAGCGTGTCTACGTAACTACTTATTAATAAGCACACTCTTCTACAAGCGCATCCACGTGACTGCTTATTAACAAGCACGCTTTTCTACAAGCGCACGCTCGTACACGAGCGTAACACTTATTAGTATATAGTGTAGGCACTGAACCCTTATAGCTTAGTGTGTTTAACTCAAACAATTTATGTATTAATTTAAGAATTAGACTTAATTCTTAAACTCTTGTGTTATTACATCAATCTTTTAATCGTGCTAACACACCCTCGTACTATTACATCGATCTTCCAATCGTGCTAGTACACCAACCGTCCATCGCACTCACTCATTTCCCGAGAACCAACCCTAGATCATCTTTGGATAATCTTCACAGCCAGGTCCTTCACTCAAGTTTAGTTTAAAATAGTCTCCTTAAGGAGGAAGTAAGGAAGCTAAAGGAGGCTCTAGTTAATAAGAGAACACGCAGGAAACGAGGTAAGCCTCTACCCCTGCAGGAGGCTGAGGAGTATCACGGTAAAGCTGTATTCTAGTCTCTAAAGAAAGTAAAGGAGGCGCGCGATCGCCTGCGACTCTAGGAGGACGAGCAGGAGCAGCTACAACTCTAAAAAGCTAATACAATAAGGCAACGTAAGGAGAAAAAGCAGGCAAGGGCGAGAGAGAAGAAGCAGAGGCGTCAGTCAAGGCTTGCAGTGAGCCTAATAAGGCAGAAGGAGTGGGAGGAGAAGGCTATTGAAAAGGCCTCAAGGATCGCGGCTTGCAAGGCTGCAAATCAACTTTAAAAAGCTATTAAAACTTCCTAAAGGGGTAAGAGGAGGAGCTTTAAGGCTCCTACAAAGGCTATTTAAAAAAAGGCCTATCGCGAGGCCTCAAGGTGGTGAGGAGCCTCAGGGAGGTGCTGCAGGCTCACCACCTCCAACCTCGCGTCGCGGCCGCGCGATTAGAACTCCAACTCGATTTCTATAGCTAGATATAAATATTAAGGCCTATTAGACTCAACAGCAAAATATATAGCGATAATAACCATTTAGCGTAGCTCTAGAGCCTTATTTGTGAGGTTGTTTTGGTGAGGCCGCGCGTGCGCGAGGTGGTGGGGCACGGTACCCCACTAAACGCTGCCGTAACGCCCTAGCAACTCTAGTGTCTCAATGGCGGCGGAACCAGGGTATGCTGATGGTCGCGAGAACGCTATGTCCGACTTGGCAACGCTCTCAGCGGGAGATCTCCTCTTTGCCAAGAGTTGCCAACCAACAACAAACAGCACTGTTTTCGCGAAACCCATCACTCCCACCGCTGCACACGTTATCATGGCCACGTCGCCGCCAACATCATTCTCTACGCAAATCTCCTCCTGGCTCGAAGAACTATTCCCGACGCCGCCGGCAGACGAAGTACGCGGGCTGCTGAAGCGCAAGCGTGCCACTTCAGAGCCCACAAGCGTACACCAGTTCACCGCCATGTCCGCACATCGTAGTGTCAGCCCTAGCAAGCGTCAGCGGCGGGACTCGGACGACCTGCGACCGGAGCAGAGCGTATCGGCTGTTGGGTCAAATGCCCGCCCGCTCATCTTAGGCAGTTCAACCACTTTTAGCCCGCCCGGCAGTCGTGTAGGCGCCTCAACGCCACGACGCAGCAATAGCCCATCGCGCGAGACGATTGCTGCTTTGAGAGTGGCATCGCCTCCGATAACGACAGAACTGCTAGATGGGGTGGAGTCGGAACCTCCTGCGCGGGTCATGGCCGTAGTAGCGCGACTCGAGAACGGACTGGATCAGGGCTGGATACCGGGGTGGCTTGAAGTGCGTATCAACGCATACCCGCCCAATATTACTACTAAATCTGGCTAACCTGTCTCAGGAAGCAGTCAAAGCTGATACAGATATTGGTTTCCAAAGATTTAAGCCTGTCGCATTTAGCAACACTGCTACCCGCGATCTCTCTGACCCTGACCTTGACTCTACTGCCCGTGCCGAGTTGGAATACACCTTGAGGAAAGTGAAAAAGATATTCAAGAAAGCACTGCATTGCCAAACAAGAGGCCGAGACGAAAACGCATGGTGCGACGATGTAATTAGGCCGATGGTGAGGCTGGCGCTCCGGTTGTACGCAAAGGGCAAACTCTCTTTGCAAAGCGTGTACTTCTACCCTAGCTAAGCTGCTTGAAAGTTCTAACAGGCTAACGCGTTTGATATGGTAGGCAGTCTCAGAACATTAATATCGAGTTCCTCTCGCAGGCCGCTGATGCATCAGGCAAGCAGCGCATCCTTGACCGAAAGGCTGATTATACCCTCTCCTACTCGCACGATACGTCACCTTTCGAAGCTCTGTATACACGCCTTCTCCAGTACGGAAACCAGTGCGTTAGCCATACGACCGACGCCTTTACCAAAAACACAGCCGTCTTCTCCGGCGTGGAAGTCAAGCCCTCCAACGGCAACAAGCTCGAGGCCGAATATCAGCTTAGCATATGGATGGCGGCGAATCTGCGCAAGAAAGCGAAACTAGGACAACGTGCAGGGCTACCTGACACGACCTGCCTTGTGGAGCCAGGCTTCACTGTTGTGGGACACGAGCTGTATTTCTATATCGCGTACATGGACTCTGGACAAGGCGAAGCGGTGCGTATTCTAGAGTTCGGCAATGCCGCAACTAGTAGTATGTCGGGCGTCTTCAAACAGCTGAGGATGTGGCGGAACGTCATCGAATACGGCCTGGACGAGGGCCTGGACGGTTTCTGGGGCGGATTTCTAAAGCCTGTGTTAGAAAGATTAGCAGCTGGAGACGAATAGGATGCGGTAGATAAAAGGTGTGAATGGCAAGAGGATCTACGAGTCCGAGTGCAGGTCATTCAATATTGAGCGGAGTTTCACGCCCGTGTCAAGATACTACTCTACCTTAGACAGTTCTTGTAAACTTGTTAACAGTTTTGTATCGTTAGCATAGGTCCATCATGGTTACTGTGGGTCTTGTTCTGGACACCTGGTCAGATCCGCTCACGATCGCATGTGGTGAACATCTTGGCGCCCACTAATCCACGCAGATAGGATCGTGCGCCCATCGGCAACCCTATGGCCGGAGCGGGTCGACCGCCCTCCCTGCTCGCTTGGCAGGGCGCAACTCGACTTCCGAGGTGGCATGAGGCTGCGTCTGGAGATTGGCAAGGTCGGCATGCTCAGGACTCACGATACCCCCAACTTGAACTTCAACTTAATCAACATCATAACCGTTGCTTCGACTAAGAGACAAGAGCGCTTCTGCAATAACGAAATTAGCTTGGTATAGCGAGCGAGTGCTTAATACGAGCGACTAAGTCGACGCTTTGCTAATGCTCTCTAGTGCGGCTCTAACAGCAAGTTGCTTGACTGACTTTGCGGTTAGGAGTAAACGATGTATACAGATGAGTGAAAGGCTGGTAGGAGCGTGCATAAGTCTATGCAGATTGATAGTCTAGCAGCCTTGTGCAGTGTTTTGAGGCACCATAGATTCAAAGCACACCTAACTTTTAGCCCTCTACTTTAAATGCACATAGCTGTACTGCACATAACTATTAATTAGCATGTTAAGATGTAGGTTTAATAGACTTTTTTCTACAATTAGCTTATAGCTTCTTTTTATGCATTATATATCCTTCTGCTTAGTTTTAGCTCTCGTTATACAAAGACTCTTTTGGCTTCAGCCTTTTAAGACAACCTTTTAATATAACTACACATTTTGTAGACACCTTTTTAGTAAAAAAAAAGATTTATTTCTAACAACAAGTATCTAGGCTTACACTCCCTTGTTTAGCATTGCTAGCACGCAATTAGTGTGTCGCATGTTTAGACAGAAACAAAGAAAAGTAAAATAAAGACGTAAATTGCTTTTTAACTTAATGCGCTTTATTTTGCTTATTTTTTGTTGCTTTACTGCTAGGCGCTTTCAAATAAAGTAAAGTAGGAATACTGTTATTGCCTTACTTACTAACTTATAGACGCGATAATAGAAAGCCTACTTCTTTTTTCCTACCTCTTTTTTCTTTATTGCTAATGTAACGTCTTGCAATAGCTGTTTAAGCTAAGTTCTAGTCTCTATACTTAGCTCTTGTATTTATTTTTTAAGGTGTCAAAGGTGGTGGTTGTTGTTGTAGTCAAAATAGGGTTCTAAAAAAGTAAAAAGCAGCTACTCTCTACTAATCAATCGCAAAAGTCAAAAAAAAGATTATGTGTAGTTAACAAGATTTAAACAGTAGGTAGATAAGTTCTAGGATGAAAGCTTAGACTACTAAGCAATAATTAGGGTTAAAAAAATTTGCTAAGGTACTAAAAAACAACACTAGTTGAAACGTGTCCAACAGCAATTGCTAGCCTATAGCTAGCAATAGGATTATAGTAGGATTACAATAGGATTGCAATATAATGTAATAGAGAGAAAGGACACGTATGTACTACAGCGGGAGCCTGTAATACTTTATAAAGCAGCTGCTTCTTACCTACTACTTCTTACCTACTGCTTCTTACCTTTTAAACAGTACTGTATATAAACAATTTGCATATAATATACTGCACTATAATATAGCGTGTAACCTCTACAGTAAGCATCTCCTTATTCTAGGCTCTTTTCTAAAAAAAAGCATCCTTTGCTACTATCTACCTAGCACCTAATTTAGTCTAACTTAAACTACTTATACAGACACCTAAATTTATTAAGTATCTTAAAACTTAACTACCTAGCTAGACTTCTAAGTTTATAAAAATCTTAAATAAGTCCCTTATTTATAATATCTTTATATATAAAAAGATTGTTAAGCTCTAATTTAGCTAGTTATGTAAGAAATACATAATCTCTAAAGTATTTACTAATACTAGTGCGGTACTTAAGATCTATTACTTTAGTATCCTCCTTTTCTTATTTATTATGTAAGGGCTAAGTATAGAGACTAGAACTTAGCTTAAATAGCTATTGCAAGACGTTAAATTAGCAATAAAAAAGAAAGAGGCAGGAAAGAAAGAGTAGGCTTTCTATTATCACGTTTATAGGTTAGTAAGCAAGGCAATAATAGTGTTACTACTTTACTTTATTTAAAAGCGCCTAGCAGTAAAGTAATAAGAATAGGCAGGATAGGGCTGTAATGGGCGGGCCTACCAGGCCTTGCATGCAACTACACACGCCGACCACTCAGCCAAAAGGCTGGCACAAGACAATAGAGCGTCTGATTGTCTTGCGTAGTTGATACTTATAGTCCGCCGCCGCGCGGCCTGTAATGTGAGGTGTACCACCGAGGTACAACCGAGGATCCACCCTGGGCCTCAGCCCATCACAAGGGCGCGTTAAGTTAAGAGGTAATTTACGTCTTTGTCTTGCTTTTCTTTGTTTCTGTCTAAACATGCAACACACTAATTGCGTGCTAGCAATGCTAAATAAGGGGACATAAGCCCTAATACCTGTTGTTAGCAATAAATCTTTTTTTTTACTAAAAAGGTGTCTACAAATTGTGTAGTTACATCAAAAGGTTGTCTTAAAAGGCTGAAGCCATTAGCTCTTGTATAATAAACAGGAAGAAGAGAATATTAAAGTAATAAATCTTAAGTACTGCGCTAGTATTAGTAAATATCTTAAAGATCGTGTATTCCTTGCATAACTAGCTAAATTAGGGCTTATAATCTTTTTGTATATAGAAATATCGCAGATAAAGGACTTATTTAAAAAATTTATAAACTTAGAAGTCTAGCTAGGTAGTTAAGTTTTAAGATACTTAATAAATTTAGGTGTCTGCATAAGCAGTTTAAGTTAGACTAAATTAAGTGCTAAGTAAACAGTAGCAAAAAATGCTTTTTTTTAGAAAAGAGCTTAAAATAAGAAGATGCTTGCTGTAGAAGTTGCACGCTATTGTAGTGTATTATATACAAATTATTTGTATACAGTGCTGTTTAAAAAGTAAGAAGCAGTAGGTAAAAAGCAGTAGCTTTAGCTTTATAAAGTATTGCAGGCTCCCGCTGCAGTACGTACATGTCCTTTCTCTCCTCTATTACATTATGTTGCAATCCTATTGCAATCCTACTGTAATCCTATTGCTAGCTATCGGCTGGCAATTGCCGTTGGACACGTTTCAACTAGTGTCGTTTTTTAGTACCTTAGCAAATTTTTTCAACCCTAATTATCGCTTAGTAGTCTAAGCTTTCCTTCTAGAACTTATTTACCTACTGTTTGAATCTCGTTAACTACACACAATTTTTTTTTGACTTTTGCGACTGATTAGTAGAGGGTAGCTGCTTTTCACTTTTTTGGAAACCCCATATTAACTACAACAACAACCACCACCTTTGACACCTTAAAAATAAACAAGTATCTAGGCTTACGCCCCCTTATTTAGCATTACTGGCACGCAATTAATGTGTTGTATATTTAGATAAAAACAAAGAAAAGCAAGGCAAAGACACAAATTGTCTGTTAACTTAACATACCTTATTTAGCATTACTGGCACGCAATTAATGTGTTGTATATTTAGATAAAAACAAAGAAAAGCAAGGCAAAGACACAAATTGTCTGTTAACTTAACATACCTTATTTAGCATTACTGGCACGCAATTAATGTGTTGTATATTTAGATAAAAACAAAGAAAAGCAAGGCAAAGACACAAATTGTCTGTTAACTTAACATACCTTATTTTGCTTTTATTCTGACTTCTAGATACTCTTAGACAAATTAAAAAAGCAGCACTATTATTACTTTGCTTTCTAAACTATACATGCGACGATAGAACGCCTACTTCTTCTTTCCTGCCTCTTTTTTCTTTATCGCCATTTCAACATTATACAACAGCTAGCCTAACTAGTTAATAATTTTTTTACTTAGCTTATGCACAATTAACATTAAGAAACAGATACTAAAGCACAGTATTTTAAGTACTTTACTAGTATTAGCAAACACTCTGTAGATCTTATATTTCTTTTACAACTAGCTAAGTTAAGGCTTAACATTTTTTTTGTATATAAAGATGTTGCAGATTCTAAAGTTGTTTATAAAAGATATAATTATAAAGTTTTAAAGAGGCTAAGTTTGTAAATGCTTAATAAACTTGAGTGTCCGCATAATTAGCTTAAGCTAAACTAGTTTAGGGGCTAGGTGTACAACAGGAAAGCTTCCTGTCTTTAGATAAGAGTTAAGGTTAAGGAAATGCTTGTTGCAAAGGTTGCACGCTATGTTGCAGTGCAGTGTATTATATGCGAATTGTTTGTATGTAGTGCTGTTCAAATGGTAAGAAGCAGTAAGTAAGAAGCAGCAGCTTTATAAAGTATAGCAGGCTCCCGCTGCGGTACGTACAGTAGGCAATAAAGTATCTAATTTAGTCTTCTACAGTACTAAGTGCTGAACAGTGTCCTTTCTCTCCTCTATCGCATTAATGTTACAATCCTATTATAATCTTACTGTAATCCTATTGTCAGCCATAGGCTGGCAATCGCCGTTAGACACGTTTCAACTAGTGTCGTTTTTTAGTACTTTAGCAAATTTTTTAACCCTAATTATCGCTCAGTAGTCTGAGCTTTTCTCCTAGAACTTACCCACCCACCGTTTAATCTTATTAACTACACATAATCTTTTTTTTTGACTTTTGCAATTGATTAGTAGAGAGTAGCTGCTTTTCACTTTTTTGGAACCCTATTTTGACTACAACAACAACCACCACCTTTGACACCTTAAAAATAAATAAATACAAAGACTCTTGAAACACGGTATTTACTACTATACTCTAAGAATAGGTAGCGTTAGATGTTAGACCTATAGAAGCGTACCTCTCTAGCGGACTATTATAGGACTTAATCTTAACTCGGATTGAGTAGCCTGTAGCTGGACTATCTTCTATTTTAGAGCAGAGCGAAGTTGAAGCTCTTATCGGCCATTTTATGTCTTACGGGATCGGCACGCGCCTGTTTGTCTTATCAGCGCGCGCCCATCCATATCTTATCGGCACGCGCCTATCTATGTCTTATCGGCATGCGCCTACGCATCTTATCAGCGCGCGCCTATTTGTCTCGTCAGCACGCGCCTATCTACTTGTTCCACGACTGTCTGCAAGTTACATTCACCTATTCTATTTTCTCAAGCAATAAGTTACATACGCGACACAACCGCGCGACTATATCTCAGCTTACTATACGCGTATCTTTGCTCCTGGCTATGTTACACTGTCCTTGCTGTAGGCAACAGGTTACCTGCATTACTGCAAATACGTACAACGCCTGCAAAGATCTACCTTGTTGTAGTTGTAACTATAAACATGTTAAAAGCAAGAGAAAGCAGCAGTGCAAGCAGTGTATAGAAAAAAAATGCAAAAAAGGCTAAGTAATCTAAAAAAACATGTATTAAAGACCCCTTATTAAAAAGAGCGTATTGTACTAAGTGCAAAAAGGTTAAGGAGACTAATTACTTTTGCCGTCTTCCAAGGCCGGGCCTAGATAGAAACAAATATAAGCGCAGCTGCCTCCTCTGCCTAAAAAAAACTAAAGCTAACAGCCTTAGCCCCTCTAGGTGCAACAACAGCAACACATAAGGCTTCACATGCACTTCTTATTAAGTATAACCTAAATAGCACAAGTTAACAGCAACCTGCAAGCTAAGAGGGTTGTAGTTTGAGCTATTAGGTTATTAAGGGAATAACTACAGCGGGCAACACGGACAACATAGATAGTAGCTCTAACCCTGCTAGGTAGGCGCTTAGTGATGCTCTTCCCTTCGGCTACACGTCCTAAATCTTCTAACTCACAAAGAAAATTTCTAAAGTTATTACCGTTTCTTTAGGGACTTTAAAGAAGTTTAGCTTATTGCTGCTATTCTATCAAAGAGTATCTCTATATCTGCAAGCAACACAATAGTTGTAATAAATTCTATGCACTAATAGTTACTTTTAAAAAAGACTGTTTTCTAAAACAATATAGATTTAACCTTTTAAGTAATACTAAGCTTAAGCACCTACACAACAACACTACTGCATAAGTTCTATATGCTTCTACAAATTAGCTTTAAACAGCAATAAAAAGTAGTATTAATCTCCCTAATATCCTTTGTATATACATACTTAAAGAAAAGCAGGCAGTACAAAAAACTGTGGACAATTTTATTTAAAAGCTTTAAGGATAGACGCATGCAAAATTAAAGTTTTAGCAGTTCTTGCGTTATATAAGAAACAGGCCCTGCTAAGTTAACAATTAGAAAAAATATAAAGTATCTAGGTATATGTCTGTTAAAGACTTTTGCGCTTGCCTAGACTAGAGACGTAATACTAAGCCTTCTTAGCGCCTTTCTGTTACAGGTCTTCCGCCGTACAATTTTCTAAATATTTTAAGATTTAAGCTTAAATTTTATCATTAGCCACTAGTGCTTAATAATCTCAACCTTTATTTACTAGGTCGTGATATTGCTAGGGTCTATGCTAACTATCAATGCGGATTAAAAGCACTAAGAAAAGAGTGTCTTAAGTCTTATTGTAAGGGTGCGTTGGATTGACCAAAGGTGTAAGGTAAACAGTGAATGAATTTAATACAGAACTACAAAGGCTACACAACAAGTTTATCTACTCCTCTGTTAGGTTTAAGCTTAGCGCTAGTTAGTAAGAAAAAATGACTACGTAGCAGCTGCTAACGTAGTTTAGAAAAATAGCACAGAGCTAAAAGAAAGGCTAAGCAGGCTAAAAAAGTAGAAAAGCTGAGTAGAAGGGCTGAGCAGGCTAAGCTCACAGAATCCAGATGCTTACCGCACACCTAGAATCTGTAGGAAACGAGGTTTTAGGCTGAGTACTAAAGACATTAGGGCTTTAGCCCTTTACAGTATCTCCCTCCTTAAAGTTAAAGTTTCTTTTTAAAGTTTTCCCAGTCCTGTAGTGCTTCTGTACCCTCTAGGTTTAAAGCTAGTTCCTTAGTTAGTTCTGGGTATTCTACTTATTTAACTAGGTATTTTTTTCTTCTTCCTGTGCTTCTTTCCTCTAATAGGCGCTCTACTAGGTACTTTTCTTTGCTGTCTACTTTAATTAGTAAAGGCTTATTGTCGTCTTGTAGTTAGCTTAGTAATGGATCTGAAGAAGCTAGCCGGAGATTGTTAATATTAAATACTAGGTGTATCCTTCTATGAGTATTTAGCTTGACAGCATTCAATCTAACAATTTTACGTACTATATACTTTAGATTCTTCTAATTAAGTTTCTAGCTAGGTCTCTTCGTTCTGTAGTAGTCTCCTAACTTTAACTAAACTTTATTACCTATTTAAAGCTAAAGTAATTGTTTTTTTTTGCTTGCTTATTGTTCTTGTTCCTGTTAAGATTCTGCTATTGTAGCTTAAGCAAACTTAATACTTTGCTAGAGTTTGTTAGCTATATTTTCTGCTTTTTAATAGTCTTTTTGTGTTCTCTTTCTTTATAGTTAATTCTAAGGTCTATATTTTACTGCTTTTTAAAAGGGATCTACCTTGTATCTATGTTGCAGAAAGAAAGGCAACATTCTAGTAGATTATGCTTGCCTTGCTATAATCGCAATTTTAGCTATCTCTAGGTTGCTTTTCTAGTTTGTTTACTCTTAATTGCAGAAGGCTTGTAAGTAGGCCTGTACCGTAGAGTTTATTCGTTCTGTAGAGCTATTAGTTTTGGGGTAATATCTAGAAGATAAACGTTATTTAATCTCTAGTAGCTTGCAAAGCTAAGTATAAAAGTAGCTTATAAACTGTACACCTTAATTAGAAGTAATATAGTCTAGTAACTAGTAGTAGGCTACTATAGAGTTAATAAACGCTTTAGCAATGCTTTCTGTAGTAATATCCTTAAGGCCTATTAAAATCACATCCTTACTTAGTTTATTATTTACTACTATTAGGTTTGTATAACCTTCGCTTTCTAGTAATCTTGTAACAAAGTTAATTAAGATTTCTTTCTAAATATAGTTAGAGATTAGTAAAGGTTTTAACAATTGTTCTTCTACAGAATAAGCAGTTTCTAATATATTACTTTACTGTTTAGTTAATAGAGGGCTAAAAGTATTCTCTTGCAACTGCTTAATAGGTAGGGTTCATTCTTAGATGCCCTAAGGCCTTAGAGCAGTAGATTTTATAAATAATCCTAGTGTGTAAGTGTCGCATATACCAGCCACGCGCCTCAGCCACGAGGCTCTAGGCCTAAGCGTCAAGGCCTGCGCGGCACGCGCAGCGCCAAGCGCCGAGGCTCATAGCCTTCACACGCAGCGCCAAGCGCTAAGGCTTAGAGCCTTTATGCTAAGGCTTAGAGCCTTTACGCTAAGGCTTAGAGATTTCACGCTAAGCTTAGATACTTGCATCTAAGCTCTACAATACACTTGCCGTGCTTAGAGGCATCTCTCTAAGCTCTACAACTATAGTTATAAACTACAGTATTTCCTTTGTATTTATAGAGCGTCTTAGGCGCAGATAGAAAGATAGAATTAACTATCTAGTTCTCTTAAACTAATATTTCTAGCTCCTTATTCTCTACAGTTATAAGCCTAGCGCTTTAAATTGTAGTTTAGATTATCCTTGCGCAACCTAGAGTACGCTAGCAGTAGTTTAGACTCTCTAATTTATTTAAATACACCTCCTTAACCTACTAACTAATTGCATGTATTACAATAGCGAGTAACTCCCTGTAAATTACTAACTTAGCGCGCCTCTTAGGCTACGCAACCTAGACTTACTAGTACACCTAGCTAAAGTTTAACGCTAAATCTAAAGGAGTTTAGGAATATATTGACCTAGAGGCTATAATAACTATTAATATATTAATAGGGCTGCTACTAAGGCCTTAAGTGCCTATAGAGGACTCCTCTAAAGAAAAGCTTAAAGCCTATAACAAAAAGCTTAATAAATATTACGTAAGGCATGTAGACTAGGCCGCAAACGCGTGCATACTATAGCATATTTAGGATTAAGTCTACACAACTATTAATAAACAGTTACTAGCTCTAATTATAATAAGACTTATAGATAGACTAAGCTAGACTCTTAATAAGCTTATTAAGTAATTACAGCTTAAACTAGCGCTAATAGACGCTATTAACTAAATAGTAACACGCTAGGAGTACTGTGTAAGCTTTAAAAAAGCAAAGCTTAGTACTATAGAACTACAAGCTTAGTATAATAAGTAGTAAATAAACTAACTCAAAGCTAAAAGGCTAAAGATACCTAAAGTAGATAGCGCGCTTGCTGTATTTAACTTTTTAGATGCTGTAAGAGCTAAATACTCCCCTAAATAGACTAGCACTATAAAGATGCTCTACTAGTAGCACTAGACGCTAGAGAAGGATTATCTTAATCTAGACTAAATAGGTTAAGTATTCTTAGGAATACTCTACTAGCGCTTAATTAGCTTACTAAGCTTAGCTAAATCCTTAGGTGCCTACTTAAAGGTTAACTATAATGTTAGTAAGGAGAAATCTAAAAAGATTTAAAAACGCCTATTCACTAACTAGTACAAAGAACTACAGGACGAACTTATTAAAGTAGGACATAAGCTCTCTTAGAAAGAAAAGAGCGAGTTAAAGGCCTTTTTAAGTAGTATAGTTGTATCCTTAATTAACCTAGCGCTTCTTAAGGAAAACAAGAATCCTAGTGTATACTACACGAGTGACTTTAACGCTTATATACTATTAAGGAGCACTATATTAGACAGTAGGGCCGCGTTGCACCTAGTAAATAATAAGGAACTGCTTGTACTAGGCTCCTTCGTACTAGCTAGGGAGGTAGAGATAGTAGAGGCAGGCACTTAGGCCTTCCCTATTAGTAGCTAAGGCACGCGTATTCTACGCTAAGTTCTAAGTAGAACGCGTAGTAATTGTAGTGGGCGGGCCTACTAGGCCTTGCATGCAACTACACACGCCGACCACTCAGCCAAAAGGCTAGCACAAGACAATAGAGCGTCTGATTGTCTTGCGTAGTTAATACTTATAGTCCGCCGCCGCGCGGCCTGTAATGTGAGATGTACAACCGAGGATCCACTCTGGGCTTCAGCCCATCACAGTAATAAAACTAAAGACTTTATGCTTACAAACGTAGTAGTTATTAAAGGTTTTTATCTAAATATTGTCTAAGAAGCTCGCCTATATAGAAAAGGAGTCTAGTACCTAGGCCTAGACAATACTCTCTATTAAGGTACACTAGGTAGAAACGTTGTACTAGCAAGGCTTAAACGCTGTTTTAACTTTTTATTCTTTAAATATAAGCTACTATCTTTTTATCTTAAGCTTGTTCTAAACGTAATACCTTTATTAAAAGTTTATAAGTAACCTATCTAAGAAACAACTTAAAAGACCTTTAGTATACCTGTAAAAGGCACCTAGGCCTTAAAGCGCTAGAAGTACTTATTAACACAGCTTAGGGCTTAAGGATTAAAGAGATAGCACGTGTTAAGTATAAGCACTATGCTCTAACCTATACAAAACAGGTTATACAGAGGGGTGACAAAAAAAAAAGATGTCAAAAAAGTTATTGTATTTAAAGCTTTATATTTCGACAACTAGAAGTACTATACCTAAAAGAATTAGTAATTTGGAAAGCTAATATCTTCCTTTTGAAGTTGGGTGGCTTAGTAAGCTGCTTAGTCAGCACGGTTGTCCCTGTAATCTTGCTTAAAATGAGATGAAAAAAAAAGTAAAAATAGATTTCAGTATAACTTTTTCATAATTGTATAAAAACACGCTAAGAAGAAAAAAAGTTTAATAAGCTTACATAAGTATAACGTAAGCGTATTTTAGAGGCTTACATCTTAATTTCTTAGAGTTTAATAAAAGGGTGAAAAAATAGGGGTTGCTTACGTAAGCGCTAATTACGTAATAGCTTAGTAAGCTTTTAGTATATTAACTCCTCTTGTTTGTCCTAACTTGCTTTTTTTATAATACCTCCTCTATGTCTCGCAATCTTTCTCAATTTGAGCAAGAAGTTTATACTTTATATTTACAAAACAAGCCTATTTCTTTAATTAGTAATTTACTAGAAAAGTCCTCTAGAAGTATTACCAATACTCTTGATTAAATAAAACAAAAAAAAGGCTCCTTTATCTACTTTTAGGCCTTAAAAAGGTCGTCCTACAAAAATCTTAAATAAAGCAAAAAGAGTGCTTAATAGAGACCTTACTAAAAGCCCTAAAAAGACAAATCGACGTCTTTCAAAAGAAAATAGTCTAGATCTTTCTATTAGAAGCTTACAACGCTTTTTAAAAAAAGAGAACTATTCTATTAACATTTCTTAAAAAAAGACGCCTTTAGACGCTAAAAAGGCTTATAATTGTTATATTTACGCCAAGCAATTACTTAAAAACCTCCAAAATATCAACTTGAATAAATTTATATTTTCAGACGAGTCTGCTATTAAGCGAGGGCACGGTGCTAGGACAGAATACTATTAAACACGGCAAAATAATAAGGTTAGAAGGAAAATAGTTTCTACAACTAACACAAGTATGTTTAAAAAAACTCTATTTAACAAAAAAACTACTTTAATATATCTATTATTTTTCTATCATTGTAATCTATTTTTAGCACGCTTACTAATCAAGTTATAGGTTAAGATATTTCTATCTAAGTTTGGGCAGCGATTTGGATAGGTAGTAGATCTAAATTAGTAGTAATTAAAAGCCCTTTAATTACTACTCCTTTTAGGAGTTCAGACTATATTAAAAAGATCCTTATTCCTATAGTAAAACCTGCGATAAAGAAAGGTAAGTTACATATACTCCATTTTTCCTACTTAGAGAGTGTTTACTCTATATTAAAATTATAAAGTAGCAATCTTTTTTTATATAATTAAAGGACTTACTAACCTCTATATAGGCTGGAAGTTTTAATAGGATAACGCTAAGATTTATAAAACTCTAGAAGTTTTATCTTAGTTTTCTAGGAATAGGATATCGCTTTTTAAGCATCCTACTTATAGTCCTAATCTAAATCCTATAGAAAACGTGTAGGCCTTGCTAAAAAACGCTTTAGCTAAAAGGCCTATTACTTCTTTAGGTATAAGAAAGAGTAAAAAAAGTATAGCAGCCTTTAAGGCTGCTATTTATTTTTAAGGTATCAAAGGTGGTGGTTGTTGTTGTAGTCAAAATGGGTTTTCCAAAAAAGTGAAAAGCAGCTGCCCTCTACTAATCAGTCGCAAAAGTCAAAAAAAGATTGTGTGTAGTCGACGAAATTCGAACGGTGAGTGGATAAGGCTGCTATAAGGGAGGAATAGGATCAATTACCTCAAAAGGGGATTAATAATTGTATTTTATCTTTACCAAGGCGTTATTTGGACGTTAAGGAAGCTAAAGGCTGGTACACTAAGTATTAGTAAGCTTTCTTTGTTATTTATTTAGAAAAAACCCTAAAAACAAGCTCTTAATTACTGCTTAATAGTTTTTTTTACAATTACCTTCAAACTTACACACAGATGAGTTTAACTAGTATTACTTAATATATATACTTTATAGCGATTTTTACAACTTCAAAAAAAAGTTATTTTGTTATTTATTCTTGAGTTTTTTTATCTTTATTTTCACTGCTGAAGTTGAGCGCTAAAGTGCTTACTAAGCAGCTTACTTAGTAGCTTAATTTAAAGAAGAAGATCTTGGCTTTCCAAATCACTAACCATTTTAGAAATAGCCTCTCTGGTTGTAGTAATATAAAGCTTTGAAAACTATAACTTTTTTGACATCTTTTTTTTTGTCATCCCTCTGTAACTATTAGAGATAGAACTTAAGATACTAAGAGAAAAGCTGGATAAAGGTTTAGTAAAAGGCTATATAAGACCTTTAATATTACTAGTAAGATTCCTAATACTCTTTATACTAAAGAAGAATAGGCTACTAAGAATATACATTAACTACTAGAAGTTAAACAATATTACAGTAAAGAATTCATATCTACTACCTAATATTATAGAACTTAGAGATTAACTGTCTTACGCTAAGGTCTTTATAGTATTAGACTTATAAGATAAATACTACCTTATTAAGATTAAGAAAGGTAAAGAATAAAAGATAGTGTTCTAAATAAGATATAAATACTATAAATATACTATTATGCTGTTTAAGTTAATAAATGCTCCAGCGATATTTTAAGAATTTATTAATAATATATTAAGAGTACACCTAGGCATCTTTGTTATTATATACTTAAATAACATCTTTATCTACTCTAAGAATTTAAGAAATTATGTTAAATATGTCTATATAGTACTAAAGTACTTAGACTAGTTTAACTTATAACTAAAACCTAAGAAATATAAGTTTTATAAAGACAAAGTTGCCTTTCTAAGATATATTATAAGGGCACAAGGAGTATAGATAAGTAAATAAAAGATAAAGATAATTAAAAAATAGCTACAACTAATAATAGTTTAAAAATATAATTATTTTTAGAATTTTTAAACTTTAACTAATAGTTTATTAAAGATTATTCTAAAATTGCTATTCTATTAACAAGACTTATAAGGAAAGAAATACCTTTTAAGTAGAGTAGAGAAGTAGAGAACGCTTTCTAAATACTTAAGAATATAAGTATAGAACTACTATGCTTTTATATATTCTAAGTAAGATAGCTACTATAATTTAAAACAGACGCATTAGACTTTACACTTAGAAGATACGCTAGCTAACTATATAAAGGCAAATAGTACCTAATTACCTATTATTCTTACAAGTTTTTAGGACTAGAAGAATAATATAATATTTACAACAAGAAGCTGTTAGCTATTATTAATTATCTTAGATATTAGAGAGTATACGCTAAAAGCTACTTAGAACTTATAATATTTATAAATTATAAGAACTTAGTTAATTTTATAACTACTAAAAGACTTAACTAACACTAGGTTTAATAGTTAGAAGAACTAGGACAACAAAAGTTTAAGATTATATATATACTAAAAAAGAATAATAAGAGAGCAGATGCTCTAAGTTATAGATATAATATCATAGAAATAAAAGAAACAACTAACTCTGTAATACTACAGGTTAATAATAATAGATTGTTAAGAGTAGTATAGACACTTAATCTACTTATACGCATTATACATAACGTACTAGAAGAATTACAGGAAGTAATTATTAGACAATACTATAACAACCTAGTATATAGTTACCTAGGTATTACAAGAACTATAGAACTTATTAAGAGAAATTATAAGTTTCTAGGAATAAAAGATAAAGTTACTACTTTTATTACTAAATGTGCAGACTATTAGAAGAATAAGCACAGTATACACGCACTTTATAGAGAAATGTAAGTAATAGAACTACTTAATATACTATAGTTAGACATCTCTATAAACTTTGTTTTAGGCCTACTAGTCTTAAGAGACCCTATTATAAAAGTATCTTACAACGTAATTCTTATAGTAGTTAATTAATTTATAAAATAAGTAGAGTATATTACTTTTAAGAAAGACTTTACAGTAGTACAGCTTACGCATATTATTAATAACTAAATTATTAGATATTATAGTATACTAAAGTTAATAGCTTCAGCCTTTTAAGACAACCTTTTGATGTAACCACACATTTTGTAGACACCATTTTAGTAAAAAAGATTTATTGCTAACAACAGGTATCTGGGCTTATGCCCCCTTGTTCGGCATTGCCGGCACGTAATTAGTGTGTTGCATGTTTAGACAGAAACGAAGATGCATAATATCCCTCTAACTAACCCTCTTAACTAATAACTATTTACTACTAACTGCAACTTCTGTTGTCTCTGTTGCTATTCTAGCGGTGTTGCAGTCGCGGCGTTTCTAGCGCCTATACTTAAATGTAAATATATAACAACAGCGTTACTATCTAAGCACAGCTCTCCTATCTCTAGAGGCAACTTACAAAATCCTCCTGCTTGTTAGTTTATTCTAGCTACTTAATAGCTGTTTTAACACGCTCTTGCTCCTTGTAGAGCTACTACAAGGTCTCTCTACTAAGGTTGCATTTACGCAGGAGGAGATTAGTAAGATAACATACTATTACTGCGCCTAGACTATTAACATGCGCAACGTATTTAATAGACTTGCTACTAAACAAGCCTTTTACAACCTCTATTATAACCTTAATATCTATAATACTAGACGTATTAATAAGGTATTAATAAATAATGAAATTTAACCTCTGCGTCCACCTAATTACTATAGAAGCTACTACTAACAGCTCCTCTTTAACTAACTAAGGAGGCTGCTAAATAAAGGTGAACGTAGGCTTTGTAATCTACTACTATAGCTTCTTGTATAGTAACTTAGTAAGGTCTAACTTTACTTAATATAAGCTATTAGTCTTTATGTTAAATAGGGAGAAGAATAGTTTAAGTATTATATTGTTTGTATTTTTTTTAAGGTGTCAAAGGTGGTGGTTGTTGTTGTAGTCAAAATAGGGTTCTAAAAAAGTAAAAAGCAGCTACCCTCTACTAATCAATCGCAAAAGTCAAAAAAAAAGATTGTGTGTAGTTAACGAGATTCGAACAGTGGGTGGATAAGTTCTAGGAGGAAAGCTTAGACCACCAAGCAATAATTAGGGTCAAAAAATTTGCTAAGGTACTAAAAAACGACACTAGTTAAAACGTGTCTAACGGCGATTGCCAGCCTATAGCTAACAATAGGATTACAGTAGGATTATAATAGGATTGCAACATAATGTGATAGAGGAGGGAAAGGACACGTACGTACTACAGCGGGAGCCTATAATACTTTATAAAGCTGCTGCTTCTTACCTACTGCCTGCTTCTCACCTTTTAAACAGCACTGCATATGAATAATTTGTATACAATACACTGCAATAGCGTGTAACCTCTGCGGTAAGCATCTCCTTATTCTAGGCTCTCTTCTAAAAAAGTATCCTTTGCTACTGTCTACCTAGCACCTAATTTAGTCTAACTTGAACTGCTTATGCGGACACCTGAATTCATTAAGTATCTTAAAACTTAACTACCTAGCTAGACTTCTGAGTTCATGAAAATCTTAAACGAGTCCCTTATCCGCGATATCCCTATATACAAAAAGATTGTCAAGCCCCGATTTAGCTAGTTGTGCAAGGAATACACGATCTCCAATATTGTTTGTATATAGTACTATATAGTGTAGGAAATCCTAAAGGTAAGAAGTAGTAGGCAGGGAGCTTTTATAAAGTATTGCAGGCTCCTGCTGCAGTAACATACGTGTCCTTACCCTCCTCTACCTCTACCTCCTCTACCTCCATCACAATCTTGTTGCTAGCTATAGGCTAGCAATCGCCGTTGAACACGTTTTAATTAGTGTCGTTTTTTAGTACCTTTAGCAAATTTTTTAACCCTAATTTTGCTTAGTAGTCTAAGCTTTTCTGCTCTAAGCGCTTAGCGCGTAGACTTTATCCACTTACTATTTAAATTTTGTTAACTACACACAATCTTTTTTTAACTTTTACGACTAATTAGTAGAGGGCAGCTACTTTTTACTTTTTTAGAAAACCTATTTTGACTACAACAACAACCACCACCTTTGATACCTTAAAAATAAATACTAAAGTTAATTATTAGTAATAGAGATAAGCTCTTTACTTTAAATTTTTAGATAACATTACTCGCCGTAATTAGAACTAAGAGAAAGCTATTAACAGTATATTTTCTATAGACAAATAGACAAATAGAGTAAACAAACTATATAATAAAAGTATACCTTAAGATATATGTTAATTAACAGCAGAACAATTAGGTATTATTAATACTTATAGCATAGATAGTATACAATAACAAACTTTTAAAGTCTATAAGACAAACTCTATTCTATATAAATTATAAGAGATACTTAAATCTCTTTATACGTACACTTCTAAGCTTAAAAATAGAAGTAGCTATTACAACAGCTAATAAGCTAAAACTAGTACACAAGTTACTTAAAGAGACACTTAAGAAGGCTTAATGCTAAAGCCTTTTATATATTAACTAGAAATAAAAAACAGCACCTTAGCTAAAGAAGAGAGATAAAGTATACTTACTTACAAAGAATCTTCGCACTAAACAACCTAGTAAAGGGCTTAACAACGTTAAAGTTAGACTATTTTTAATTCTACACTAGAAGAGACTAGTTATATACATACTTAACCTCCTAGTAGATATAAAGATCTACTTAAGATTCTATATTAACATGTTAGAACTAGTAGACCTAAGGACGCTACTCTAGAAAACCTTTTATTATAAAATAGAAGAAGAAAATAAATTTAAAGTTAAAAGAATTCTTATATACTAAGATAAAATAATAGCAAAGAATATCTAGTTAAATAGTTAAGCTACCTAGACAGCAATAATATATAGGAACTTAACACGAACTTAACTAACTGCTAATAAATATTATAAAAATACAACAACTGTATTAGGAATTGAACTAAGGACGTTAGTACACACATATATAAAAACAAAAATAACTTACTCTAGCCTTACAACTAGACTACTATGTTAAAATGCTTAAGTAGTAAGAATAAAAACGAACAACGTACCTTATAAACTATTGCTAGCTTCTAATACAGCAATACTAAGCTTAGCAATAAAGGTATTAATTAAATCTATAGTAGCCTATATTATAAGCGAAAGGGCTATGTTAATAGATGCTATAGGATAATTAGTTTTTTGCGCTATCTTAAGCTTACTAGCAATCTCTATATCTAAAGCAAGGCACAGCGCTTTTTTATAAGCACACTCTTTAGCTTGTTTTAGAATTTTCTTATTTTATAGTAAACGCGAAATTACTGTTGTAAGTAACTTTTTATTATTATTTACTTTCCTTTAATACTTATTGCAAGTATAATCTAGAGACTCCTAAGACATATTTACACATACTTAACCTAGCTGCGTATACTTAGCACACTTTAGACAAGAATTAGGCATAACAAAATAAATAAGGCTTTTAAAGAAATAATAATTATAAGGAGCTTTAGTAAGATAGTTAGCATAAACAATTTTAGAACTAAGACGTAAGCAACGTTAATAGGAGGAGGATATAGCAACTACCTAACTTATAACGCAGGGCAAGCCTTAGTTATTTAACAAAAAACACAAACTATGTAATTTAAAGATAAATCTTTAGAGGAGGAGGATAGTGTTACAATCTAGACTAAGGGATAAGAGGACAACCCTGCAGGAACTATGCAACATAAATAGATAATTATTTATTTTTTAAGGTGTTAAAGGTGGTGGTTGTTGTTATAGTCAAAATGGGGTTCTAAAAAAGTAAAAAGCAGCTACCCTCTACTAATCAATCGCAAAAGTCAAAAAAAAAGATTATGTATAGTTAATAAGATTTAAACGGTAGGTGGATAAGTTCTAGGAGGAAAGCTTAGACTACTAAGCAATAATTAGGGTCAAAAAATTTGCTAAGGTACTAAAAAACGACACTAGTTAAAACGTGTCTAACGGCGATTGCTAACCTATAGCTAACAACAGAATTACAGTAGGATTGCAATAGGATTGTAACATAATGCAATAGAGGAGGGAAAGGACACGTATGTACTACAGCAGGAGCCTGTAATACTTTATAAAGCTGCTGCTTCTTACCTTTTAAACAGCACTGTATACAAACGATTTGCATATAATATACTATAATAGCGTGTAACCTCTACGGTAAGCTTCTTCTTATTCTAGGCTCTCTTCTAAAAAAAGCATTCTTTGCTACTATCTACTTAGTACCTAATTTAGTCTAACTTAAACTGCTTATACAGACACCTAAATTTATTAAGTATCTTAAAACTTAACTACCTAGCTAGACTTCTAAGTTTATAAAAATCTTAAATAAGTCCTTTATTTGCGATATCTTTATATACAAAAAGATTATTAAGCCCTAATTTAGCTAGTTGTGCAAAGAATACATAATCTCTAGAGTATTTACTAATACTAACGTAGTACTTAAGATCTATTACTTTAGTATCCTCTTCTTCCTATTTATTGTGTAAGAGCTAAGTACAGAGACTAGAACCTAGCTTAAACAGCTATTGCAAGACGTTAAATTAGCAATAGAGAAGAAAGAGGCAGAAAAAGAGGAGTAGGCTTTCTATTGTCGCGTCTATAGGTTAGTAAGCAAGGCAATAATAGTGTTACTACTTCACTTTATCTAGGAGCGCCTAGCAGTAAAGCAACAAGAATAGGCGGGATAGAGCGTGTTAAGTTAGGAAGTAATTCGCGTCTTTGTCTTGCTTTTCTTCGTTTCTGTCTAAACATGCTGGAGCGACACACTAATTGCGTGCTGGCAATGCTAAACAAGGGGGCATAAGCCCCGATACCTGTTGTTAGCAATAAATCTTTTTTTTTACCAAAAAGGTGTCTACAAAATGTGTGGTTACATCAAAAGGTTGTCTCAAAAGGCCGAAGCCAATAGATAATTATAACTAGGCAACTACAACGCTGTCACATAACTGCTTACTAATAAGCGCTTATCTACAAGCGCAACTACGTAACTGCTTACTAATAAGCGCTTATCTACAAGCGCAACTACGTGACTAATTATTAACAAGCGCAATTGTCTACAAGCGCACGCTTATACACAAGCGCCACCCTTATTAGTATATAGTAGTAGGCAATATGCCCTTATAGCTTATTATGTTCAACTTAGAGTTTTACCTTAGTAATTAATCTAAGGATTAAGACTTGTTTCTCAACCTCGTACTATTACATTAATCTTCTAATCGTGCTAGTACACCCTATGTCCTTAGTACTCGTTCGATCCCTGAGAACTAACCTAGATCATCTTCGGACGATCTTCACACTTAGTTATTAGCTTCTAGTCTACTCTTTTAGCAGCTTTATTTAGTTTATGTGTATATAGTAAAGAAAGCTTAATAGTAATACTGCATTTTTTACACTATACTTAGTACTGCAATGTTCTTTGCTAAAGAAGTGTTAAAAAGTTGTTATTTTGTGTAATTTTAACTATTTAGAGCTTGTAATAAGCCTTAAAGAGTACCTTAAAGTAGTAAAAGGCTCTTATAATTTCTAAAATAGATTTTGCTTGTAGAATATACACATAAAGCTTGTTACTAAAAGTATTTTTATTACTTGTATCTACTACTCTCCTAAACGACCTTAAGGCATGTCAAATAGATCCTACAAGATTCTCTAGTATAGTTAAGGAGAGAGCTCTTTTAGCCTTTATAATATAACTTGTTTTGTATAAGTTTAAGCATAGTGCTTATACTTAACACGTGCTATCTCTTTAATTCTTACGCCCTAAGCTACGTTAATAATTACTTTTAGTGCTTTAGGGCCTAAGTGCCATATGCAGGTATACTAAAAGTCCTCTAAGTTACTTCTTAAATAAGTTACTTATAAGCTTTTAACTAAAAGCATTACATTTAAAATAAGCTTAAGATAAGAAGATAGTAGCTTGCATTTGAAGAATAAGAGGTTACAACAGCGTTTAAGCCTTGCTAGTACAACATTTCTGCTTAGTATATCTTAGCAGAAAGTATTGTCTAGGCCTAAGTACTAAATTCCCTTTTTATGTAGGCGAGCTTCTAAAACAATATTTAGATAAAAACCTTTAAAAACTGCTATGTCTGTAAGCATAAGGTCTTTAGTTTTATTACTACGTGTTTTATTTAGAACTTAGCGTAAGATATAAGTACCTTAGCTGCTAATAAAGAAGGCTTAAGTTCCTGCCTTTACTGTCTCTACTTCTCTAGCAGGTACAAAGGAGCCTAGTACAAGTAGTTTCCTATTATTTACTAGGTGCAACGCGGCCCTACTGTCTAGTATAGTACTCTCTAATAGTACATAAGCGTTAAAGTCGCTAGTGTAGTATATACTAGGATTCTTATTTTCCTTAAGAAGTGCTAAGTTAATTAAGGATACAACTATACTACTTAAGAATGCCTTTAACTTACTTTTTTATTTAAGAAACTTTATATTCTACTTTAATAAGTTTGTTTTAAAGTTATTTGTACTTGTTAGTATATAAGCATTTCCAAATCTTTTTAAATTCATTTTTACTAACATTGTAGTTAACTTTTAAGCAGGCTTTAATTACTGCTAAAAGTGAATAGTATTTTATAGGATTTTAGTAATGCCTGCTGTTATTGCTATCTTAACATAGGTATTTAAAGCCGCGTTTATAGCTTACGCCTTTAGCGCCTTGTTTTAGTAAACAAAGTTTTAAGCTTTTTAATGTAGCGTAAGCTCTTAAAAATTTAGCTAAGCTTAGTAAGCTAATTAAGCGCTAGTAGAGCATCTCTAAAAAATACTTAACTAGTTTAGTCTAGATTAAGATAATTCTTCCTTAGTGTCTAGTACTGCTAGTAGAGCATCTTTGTAGTGCTAGCCTATTTAGGAGAGTATTTAGCTCCTACAGCATTTAAAAAGCTAAATACAGTAAGCGCGCTGTCTACTTTAAGTATTTTTAGCTTCTTAGCTTTTAGTTAGTTTATTTACTACTTGTTATACTAAGCTTATAGTTTTATAGTACTAAGCTTATAGTTTTATAGTACTAAGCTTATAGTTTTATAGTACTAAGCTTATAGTTTTATAGTTGGCTTCGGCCTTTTAAGACAACCTTTTGATGTGACCACACATTTTGTAGACACCATTTTGGTAAAAAAGATTTATTGCTAACAACAGGTATCCGGGCTCATGCCCCCTTGTTTGGCATTGCCGGTACACTCAGAATTATCCACTAACTCCTCTCTTGCTCCAGCATGTTCAGACGGAAACAAAGATGCGCGATATCCCTCTAACTAACCCTCTTAACTAATAACTATTTACTAATAACTATTTACTAATAACTATTTACTAATAACTATTTACTGCTAACCGCAACTTCTGTCGTCTTTATTGCTATTCCGGCGGTGTTGCAGTCGCAGCGTTTCTAGCATACGCCTATACTTAGATGTAAACATACAATAACAGCGTTACTATCTAAGCACAGCTCTCCTATCTCTAAAGGCGACTTACAAAATCCTCCTGCTTATTAGTTTGACCTGGCTACTTAATAGCTGTTTTAACACGCTCTTGCTCCTTATAAAGCTACTACAAGGTCTCTCTACTAAGGTTGCATTTATATAGGAGGAGATTAGTAAGATAATACACTATTACTGCATCTAGACTATTAATTTGCGCAACGTATTTAATAAACTTACTACTAAACAAGCCTTTTACAACCTCTATTATAACCTTAATATTTATAATACTAGACGCATTAATAAGGTGTTAATAAATAACAGAATTTAACTTCTACGTCTACCTAATTACTATAGAAGCTACTACTAACAGCTCCTCTTTAACTAACTAGGGAGGCCACTTAACAAAGGTAAACGCGGGCTTTGTAATCTACTACTATAGCTTCTTATATAGTAACCTAGTAAAGTCTAACTTTACTTAATATAAGCTATTAGTCTTCGTGTTAAACAGGGAGAAGAATAGTTTAAGCATTGTATTATTTGTATATAGTACTATGTAGTATAAGAAATCCTAAAGGTAAGAAGCAGCAGGCAGAGAGCTTTTATAAAGTATTATAGGCTCCTGCTGCGGTAACGTACGTGTCCTTACCCTCCTCTACCTCTACCTCCTCTACCTCCATCGTAATCTTATTGCCAGCTATAGGCTAGCAATCGCTGTTAAACACGTTTCAATTAGTGTTGTTTTTTAGTACCTTTAGCAAATTTTTTAACCCTAATTTTGCTTAGTAGTTTAAGCTTTTCTACTCTAAGCGCTTAGCGCGTGGACCTCATCTACTTACTGTTCAAATTTTGTTAACTACACATAATCTTTTTTTAACTTTTACAACTAATTAGTAGAAGGCAGCTGCTTTTTACTTTTTTAGAAAACCCATTTTGACTACAACAACAACAACCACCACCTTTGATACCTTAAAAATAAATAGTTTTATAGTACTAGGCTTTGCCTTTTTAAGGCTTGCACAGTACTCCTAGCGTGTTACTATTTAGTTAACAGCGTCTGTTAGTGCTAGTTTAAGCTATAATTGCTTAACAAGCTTATTAAAAGTCTAGCTTAGTCTATTTACAAGTCTTATTATTTATTTTTAAGGTGTCAAAGGTGGTGGTTGTTGTTGTAGTCAATATGGGGTTTCTAAAAAAGTGAAAAGCAGCTACCCTCTACTAATCAGTCGCAAAAGTCAAAAAAAAAGATTGTGTATAGTTAACGAGATTCGAACGGTAGGTGGATGAGTTCTGTGAGGAAAGCTCAGACCACCGAGCGATAATTAGAGAAGAAAAAGGTAGAAAAAGAAGAGTAGGCTTTCTATCGTCGCGTCTATAAGTTAGTAAGCAAGGCAATAATAGTATTGCTAATTTACTTTATTTAGGAGCGCCTAGCAGTAAAGTAATAAGAATAGATAGGATAAGGCGCGTTAAGTTAGGAGGCGATTTACGTCTTTGTCTTGCTTTTCTTTGTTTCTGTCTAAACATACGACACACTAATTGCGTGCTAGTAATGCTAAACAAGAGGGTATAAGCCCTAATACCTGTTGTTAGCAATAAATCTTTTTTTTACTAAAAAGGTGTCTACAAAATGTATAGTCACATCAAAAGGTTGTCTTAAAAGGCCGAAGCCAACAAGTCTTATTATAATTAGAGCTAGTAACTACTTTTTAACAGTTGCGTAAACTTAATTCTCAATATACTATAGTGCATGTGTATTTGCGGCCTAGTCTACGTGCCTTGCGTAATATTTATTAAGCTTTTTATTATAAGTTTTAAGCTTTTTTTTAGAAGAGTCTTTTATAGGCACTAAGAGCCTTAGAGGCAGCCCTGTTAATATATTAACAGTTATAATAGCTTCTAGGTTAATATATTCCTAAACTCTTTTAGATTTAGCGTTAAACTTTAGCTAAGTATACTAGTAAGTCTAGCTTACGTAGCCTAAAAGGCGCGCTAAGTTAGTAATTTGCAGACAGTTACTTGCTATTATAGTGTAACGTGGTTCACAAGCGAATCGGATACCTAAGCGAATTAGACACGCCCCACCAGCGCGTTAATGTTGATACGTTATAACGCACTTTTATTACAGTTAATAAACTATTACAATATACTAAGTTAACTATTAGAATCGCCGCTATTACTTGCACTATCTATCTTAACTATACAGGTACAAGCGTTGTGTCTAACCTGCTTACAACGCCTGCACCGCCTCTCTCCTTACACCCTCTTTAATGTACTCTTATTATTACTACAACTACTACCTACCTGTTTAGCTAATACTTCTTGCACCTTGCTTATATTAAAAGTCTCCTCTGTCTGTATGTATTGCCGCTTACAGCTCTTACGCTTATTTAATTTATCTAGAGCCTTTTAAAAGCTACTTATTTTCTCTATTATAAGCATTATTATATGTGCTGTTTACTAGGCCTCTTTACTTAACTGCGTAACCTACGCGTTAAGTAAGTTTATAGAAGACTTATAACAGTTTCTTACTCTTTATTAAATAAGAGTACTTTAAGCCTTAACTTTGCGCGTGTTATGTAGTATCTACGCCTTTTAGGTGTCTACTTATTATAGTAATTATTTTAGCGTCTGCACTACAATATTAAGCTTTAATAGTATAACTTATAAGTTATATAGAACTAGACTAGTACCTCTAAAGCTAGCTTAAATATTCTCTTTTATAATAGACTACTTAAAAGCAGCTTTAAAGGCTTGTAGGAAGGTCTCCTTATTAATATAGTTAGTATAGTTGCGTGCTAAGCCTAAAATAGCGTTGCTATACTTGCGCTTTAATAGTAAGAAGCAGGCAATATTAAAAGGCTGTAATAAGTAAGACAAGTGCGTAGGCATATAGAGAAGAATAATATTCTTCTCTTTATAAAAAATTTAAATTTAACTAAGTAGTAGGTCTTATAGCTATTAATAATAAGTAGTTAATACCTACCTATAGTATACCTCTTTATATAGGTATTAAAGTATTCTAACTAGGTAAGAGCAAGCTAGTTATTTGTCTAGCTATTAGGACTAACTTTAAGCACCTAGTTAGCAAGCAAGTTCTTAAACTAGACGTTAATAAGCACCTTGCCTACAAAGATAACAAAGGGTAGTAGATAGTAACTCAACATGCCTACGCCTTAGATTATAGTAACCTACTTATAGTTATCTAGCTAGACGCGCTTCTTTTTACTAGATCTCTCTAAGCTTATAATAACTAACTATAATAAAATCTTGCTTATTATAAAGCTAGTCTTATTAAAGTTGTAGATATTATTGTTTATAATCTCCTACTTCTCCTTTATTACCTTAACTAGATTAAACTAGCGCTAGATAGCTACTAGGTCCTTATAGGCGGCTCGCTAGTAATTATAGAGATAACTCTAGCGCGTATAGAGCTTAGAAGTCCTTTTAATAAAGTTGTTAATTTAGTTTTTACTAATAAGGTTGCTACTACGCTTATGTAATAGTTTATTAGCTATTATTTAAATATTAGCTTTTGTAGGCGTAAATCCTTGCGTAGACTCTTTAAGAATATGCTTAACTATAGCTTTTTCTTCTAGCTTATTTAGGCGCTTTAAGTTCGCTTTATAGTCACGTTAGGAAGGCTTTCTAGCGCGTTAGTTAGACAGAGTACTTTAAGGCACGTTATAGATAAAAATAGTACGTCTTTAGCTTTAAACACGTTGCAATTAAATATTAAAAAGAGCAAGCTAAAGATCTAATTTATAATAAGTTAATAAATAATTGCGTTGTTAAGATATAACGCGTTGTAGTGTCAACGTCAACGCGCTAGTAGAGCGTGTCTAATTCGCTTAGGTGTCTGATTCGCTTGTAAACCACGTTATGTAATTAGTTAGTAAGTTAAAGAATATGTTTAAATAAATTAGAGAGTTTAAACTACTGCTAGCGTACTTTAAGTTACACAAAGAGAATCTAAATTGTAATTTAAAGCGCTAGGCTTATAACTATAAAAAACAAGGAGCTAGTAACAGTAGTTTAGAAGAACTAGATAGTTAATTCTATCTTTCTATCTGTGTCTAAGACGCTTTATAAATACAAAAGAAATACTATAGTCTGTAATAACTATTATAGAGCTTAGAGGAATACCTCTAAACACAGTAAGTGTTTTATAGAGCTTAAATGCAAGTATCTAAGCTTGGCGTGAAATCTCTAAGCCTCGGCGTGAAGGCTCTAAGCCTCGGCGCTTGGCCTGCGCGAGCCGCGCAGGCCTTGACGCTTGGGCCTAGAGCCTCGTGGCTGAGGCGCGTGGCTGATATATGCGACACTTTGCGTATCCTTACCTATGTTATGAAAGGAGTACCTCGTGGGAATATGAAGCCATTTGAGTATGTCACGGACCGGGAGATCAGTAAGGAGGACAAGGCATTCATACTGAAGATCATGAAACTCGATCCACGAGATAGGCCAACAGCAAAGGAGCTCTTGCAGGATGACTGGTTTCAGGCGGATTTGGCATCACGTGAGAACGAATGCGTTTCTGGAGACTCATGTTTATGAGCGGTAGCACTTGAGTTCAGCTAGGCAACTATCGGTCTAGTTTCCCATGTTCTGAACATGAACGATCCAACACAACAATGCTCCGCGTTTGAATTAGACAAGGATGACAACGTGATTGCCTCGAAGCATTACTACAAGTGAACGGTGTCGCCGTGTTGACTATTCCCTGGAGACATTTCTGGCATCATTCGCTACGCTGAAGTAACTCAAGTTCATCATATTCACGCAGTAGGAGCCGGAACACCTAGCTCGGATGCTCGATAGCCATGCTGGAATGGAGTCGTGCGATGTGAGCATCGGGAGGGACAAGTTCGTATTGGTTATATGAAAGAAATTCTTCGCGTAGTAGTATCGATATTTCAGTCCGGTGTAAAAAAACGGAACGTAGATAAATGGTCGGGACAAGTGGACAGACGCGTCCTTGCTTCGATTTAGATAGTGATCCATCTACTCAAGGTCTACCACCTCAAAACCCTCTCCCAGATCGTTCTACACTTGACCTACTACCGTTCTAGTTACCAGCAGCCAGTCTCCAGCAAATGTTGATTAGTGCCGCCGTGGCAGTAATATGCGCAGTAGTCCTCGGCAGAGGCATATTGCCCAAATAAGCCGGATAATGCACCAGTAACTTGGCAATAACGTGGTAGCCCAGCAAGTTGACTATCTGGGCATCTTCAGGCGCGAGAACCTGTGCCAGCGCAGCAGCAAGCGCAAATGCTATAATCACTCCTTTGTTAGCGACTTCGAAGTTGACAGTTTTGTCCAGGTACGAGCTTACCAGGGAAGTTCTCCATGAGTGCATAATGCGCACTCCTCATTCTCAATGGCAGCCCATCCAGCTTGTGGACATGTTTCCTCGAATGCTCCACGTCAAGGCCTTCTTCTCGACCCATGGCTTGTCCTGCCGCGGAAATAGCGCCCGAGGCGCCGAACGTCCAGAATAGGTATAAGGCTGAGAGTGCGGGGATTGCGCGGCCGGAGGTTATTGCTGTAGTCTTCGTCGGTTCATTAGTATGGGATGAGGGGGAGCGGAGGGGAGGGAGGTAGGAACGAGAAAAAGATTGGGGATCGTACGGTAATCCCAGGGATCAATTTGATGAGAGCGTGAACCAGAGACTGTGTGACGCTGTCTGGTTTTGTGAGGAATGAGCTGTGTGATGTTGATTAGTTTCCAGCTGGACTGGAGAGAGATTGCACCCTCGAGATGAGGACTGGGCAAGTTCAGACGCACGTAACGGGTATGGCAGCGAGGTACATTGGCGCAAAACCGGCTAGCATCGCACCTGAAGGGTTGACACTGCATGTTATCAGCAATCTTTCCAACGTCTTAACACCACAATGAGGATACTCACATGCCGTTCTCAGCCGCAACACGCTTAACCTGCTGTTTTTTCTCGTCCGCCATGTTGTCAGGTTTATGTTCGTACATGAAAAGTCCAATCGCGAAGAGGGAGGTTGCGAGTTCGTGCGAGTTCGTAAGGGCACGCAAAAGATACGATCTACCTTACTATATATGTCGGCGAAACAATGGCTATTGTCGCATCTCTACTGGCTTGTCGATGACGCAGGTGGAATATCGGTGCAGGGGTGGAGGTGTAGCGGAACCACATCCTCGTGTGACGATTGGCCGGTGGGCCTGCCACACCCGTGATTGAATGGGAGTAGCCGCCGCATGTGCGGGGTTATCCGTCGATGCAGGGTATTTGGAAGCAATAAAACTTCTTGACAAGAGTGAATCCGAGATATGAGGTATGCACAGTGTCTAGCCCGATCAGGGTATTATTCTTCTCTTGGACGAGATTGCGGGACTACGTGATAGTAGGCTCAAATAATCTGCTTAGCCTGACCATGAACTCCTCTCCAAGCACTGTCACATGGCAAGTAATGACCTTCGAATCTTGGAAACCTCATGAGAAAAGGAAAAAAGAACGAAACAGATCTAGATCTATCCGTGTCCTTGCCAACAGGTAGTTCCGTTGATAAGCAAAAGAAAACAAACTACAAAAGCCTCATACCCCATACCCGACCGCCAATCGCACGTCTTTCCGCTCACCTCTCAACTCCGCCTCATCATCGCATTGCGCATTCCTCCAATGTTTCATCACCATCTTGCATACTGCCCCCTATAGGGTTGCTGAAGCGTGCATATAGTCTCTGGTGAAGAGAGCGCGAGTTACAGAGTCTGGATGGTAAGACATGGTGTGCGGCTGTTCGTTTGGCCAGAGGTTAGAGCGTTTGGGTGTTCTGGCATCTTGCTGTTCTACTTAATCTCCTTATTCCGGTGGCGATCGGGATACCTTTGTAACCCTAGATAGGAGTTCAGTCATAACGTGCTTTGAGCAATACCCCTGTCTCATCCGAAAAACTGCCGACGGAAAAAAATGTTCAGAGAAAGGTGTTGTAATTGAGTTCGCTATTATGGTCATGATATCGTCGCTTACATGTATAGGATAAGTATACGAGAATGCCCAGACATTAATACAAGTTCCAAGTCTTGTGACGAACAGAGATACAAGAAAAATGGTACTCAAGTCAACTCAAAGTGCTAGCAGGAGAGAGAGAAAGATGAAAAGGAAGATGACGGAAGGGAAAAGAGAACAGAAAAGGGAGGAACAAGAGACCCAGCAACACCTTCGTACGCACCCTAGGCGCTATGCAAGATATCGACAGTTAGGCTGGCCAAAGTCCACTGTCTCCTTTAAGTAGGCTATTCGTCATCTTTCTGGTGTGTAGAACCAGACAAAAGCACTCGTATCATCGGTGCCCAAGTCAGAAAATCTCATGGCCTAACCCTCCAAATCCATCATCACCAACCTTGACCCTGTTTCCCTTATCCTCCATCTCGCGCGGTATACTGGGCACGTGAGGTACATCCATACCATTAGGCACGACCCTAATGGGCTCCTCACTTTTCAAGCTGTTCCTCGAAAACCTCTTTGTCAGCCTCGAACTAGTCCTTCTAGGACTCTTGCTCGCGGAACTCTTGACGCTCTTGGCTCGTTTTATACTGCGCCCCGGCATCTCGGCTTCAGAGGCCGAGTGTGCGGAGAGGAGGTCGAAGTCGCCCTCGGAATCGGTTGGTACGGGTTTGTATTCGCTGTCTGAATCGTGTATGGTGGCTTTACGCTTCTTTATGATTTTGCCGATACTTGGGGGTGGCTCGGTGGCTGGGGTGGTGTTTCGTGATGCGGCTTCGTTTTCGCTCTGCGTGACGTCTGGTGTGGGTGGTGCGAAGTCGGGGATACGTGGGACGGGTGGTACGTCGCTGTAGAGGACGGTCTGGAGCTCCTTGCGGGCAGAGGCGAGCTTGTATTCGAGGTCTGAAACGCGCTTTGTAAGCTTCTTCTGCTTGTGTAGGTCTTTCTTGCTGGGTCTGTGGTGGAGGGTCGGTGTTCGTGGAGTACGGACAGGTGTGGCTGCCTCGGCCATGGCTGCCGTCAATCCAAGCTGCATCTTCTCGGTGGCAACAGGCTGAGTTGAGGTAGCAAACTGCCGCGACCTCATAGCGGGTCGTACGAAGACCTTTGGGGTAGGGAGAAGACCCAAGTCCTTCGCCTCGTGGTACGCGATTTCGGCGGCCTTTTTGCGCTCCTCGAGTATTTGCTGGTGCTGGTCCCTCTCTCGCTCTGCTTCTGTGTTCCCAGCTTTACGCTTGCCCAGAACACCGCCGAACATGGAGGCCAACGCGCGCTGGAGGCGGGCATATGTCGTCCCCGACGGCGCAGATGCCGATCCATGTACAGTCGTGATAAGGCCAGAATCCACAGGCGTCGCGCTGCCAGAAGCCGCCCTTGAAGAAGACCTGACCACGCGAGGGACGCGATTCGCAGAGCTCTTTCTCGACGTCGGCGGCTTCGAGTTCTCCTCGTTGAACTGCTCAATCAGCTCTTCGATTCCGATGTCCTTCCACAGCTTGTCGGGCGGCGGTCGTATGCTGCCATTCGTGTTTGTGTGTTCCTTGAAGCGCGACGCGCGTGGCTGTGTCGACTCGTCGGCGTCGTCGCTCATGGCCTGAGCCGTTGCGCGCGTCATGGGCATCCGTCTATCGTGCTCGTGGTGCCAAGATGCGGTGATGTTGGTGGAGATGACAAAGGGCGCTTCGTGGAAGCGGCGAGGCGGCAGCTGCGGGTGGAGCGGGTTCGAGGGTGGAATGTGGGTGACAGTGGTAGCATATTCACGTGCCGTTTGCGGCTGACTCGACTATTACAAACTGCCCAGTCAAAGAAGATGGTCTTGTTTGACGTGCACCCTGGATCTGGGTATTAGCTCTGCTTTATGTAACAAGCACAACATGCATGACCCAAAAGACTGCGAATCCTTCACACTTTGACCTTGCTGCTTGACAAGCCTCCTACATCATGGCCGTGGTTGGGGGAGTGCGGTGGTTACACAGTGAAAAATGGTCCTGCCCAGGCAAACAAAAGGGTCCTCCTCACCATTGCCCCAGCTCGGCCAAACAGCCGGCCCGTGCGGTCGATTTGCATTTCTTACTTAGGTAGGGCTGCCACCACGCGCGATACCGAAAGCTCCAAGCCAACAAGCACCATATCGCTGCCGCGCATCCCACCACCATGTCTGACCGCGAGTTTGGCGGCAACGACGATTTGTCGCTGCCCAAAGGTCGGCATTTTCAGACTTGAACCGCCGCGTAAAACTGCTAATGCGCCCCCAGCGACCGTCCAAAAGATTGTCCAAGATATCCTCGCCAGCGAGCCTGGCATGACGTTTGCCAAAGATTCGCGTGACCTCCTGATCGAATGCTGTGTCGAGTTTATTACCCTCATCTCATCCGAAGCCAACGAAATCGCCGAAAAAGACGCCAAGAAGACGATAGCCTGCGAACACGTCAAGGCTGCGCTGGAGGAGCTGGATTTTGGCGACTACGTCCCAGCCATCCTCGAGGTGGCGCAAGACTACAAGAAGCAGCAGCAGGTGGGTTTGCGAGGGTGCAAGTTGCGCGCCCACTGACCACTAGCTAACGCGGGGCAGAATCGCGAAAAGAAGCAGACCAAGATTGAGCAAAGCGGCATGACCGAGGAACAGCTCATCGCTGCGCAGGAAGAGCTCTTCAAGAACGCTACGAGCAAGTTCAACGCGCCGCCTGCGCCTGCGCAATAGTCTTGCCTTCCATGAACGACTTGTACGAATAATGGCTTCAGTTGCGCGGCGTTTGACGGGCATTGCGGAGGCGCGAGGCAGGCGTTTGGCTCAGATTATGGGGGGGTTAACATCAAGGGCATTCAGCGAGTATGGGCTGGCATGTTTCAAGCATAGCTACAGGCGTTATCCAAGTGAGACTCAAGCCCGGGAGGCTACAACACGCAACCCGCAGATACTCTATTCCATCTGCATCCATTCACATGCACTCGCTTCCTGCTGCCTCGTGATTGCGCGCCGACAGTAAGAGGCGCATGTGTTTGTTTCACGGCCAATGACGTCGGGGTTGGGCCCACACCCCGCGTGGCCAGTAGCCGCATCCCACTACTGCCCATCTCTCCCGAACCACTACCCATAGCACAACTCCACAGGCCCCTACTTTGCCCAGCCATACATCATGTCGGGTCTCGAGAATGCGCTATTCAACCTCAAGGTCAGCTAGTCTGTGTTGGCGCTGGCAGACGTTAAGCTTACGCTCATCAGTTCACGGCCAAGTCGCTGAACAGGCAGGCACTCAAAGCTGGCAAGGAGGAGCAGGCCGAGAAGACCAAGCTGGAAAAGGTGGATGACGCGTCTCTTATGCGCAACTTCTCGTACTAACATCAGTCCTAGGCTATGAAACAAGGCCACAACGATATTGCTCGCATCTACGCCGGAAACGCTATTCGCAAACAAAATGAGAAGCTCAACCTGCTGCAACTCGCCTCGCGCGTCGATGCCGTCGCAGGCCGCGTGCAAACAGCAGTCACCATGCGACAGATCACAGGCAACATGATGAAGGTCAACCGGAGTCTAGATGTGGCAATGAAGTCTATGAGTCCAGAGAGGGTATGCGACACTCACAACTCCCCGAGTCACGGCCACTGACAACAACGTGTAGATTGCCTCTGTCATGGTCGACTTTGAGAAGCAGTTCGAGAACGTAGACTCCGCCACCGAACTCTACCAGGACATCACCTCCTCCGCGACCGCAGTCGGCACACCACAAGAAGACGTCGACCGTCTGATGGCGCAGGCAGCAGACAAGGCCGGCGTAGATCTACAGCAAGACCTCCAAGAAGCTACGCCGGCAAAGACCAAAGTTGGGCCTACCGAACAAGAAGAGGAGGCGTTTACCGAGAGGCTACGTGCTCTGAGGAATTGACATACAGACAAGAGTCTTTTTGCGGGGTTCCTTGGGTGTATTTGGAGTTTGGGCGCATCACATGCAAGCGAGTTGTTGAGAAGACCAGAATAGTTTCAAAACGAGATACTGTACTCATGACTACCAAACTAGTCAAGGATCAGACCGACCTTCATCATTACCTAGTTACTGTTGTTGCAGTATATGTCACACCGCCTCGGCATCATCGTCCCATCTCTGCATCTTCGGTATCTCACCGGTCGCTAGTGGACGCCATCCACTAACCACTCGCAAGACCGGTTTCTTTCGGAATTTCGGGAGACGGCTTCGGCTAAGTTGCTCGTTGCTCAGCCGCGTCTACCTATCTACCCGATTGATGTAAACAGCATGAGCCGTGAACTGCCCGTTCTTGTAGACATATCCTGGCTACCGACTTCCAAGTTCCTCTCGTCTTGATTAATAAGCTTTTGCAGAACTAGGCTCCCTGTCGTTCCGATTGTTGGTTTCGTCGGGTTATTTTGCTGTCATCGTAGCAAGACTGTAGTAGGTGGGGGTGGCAGTGTCCTAGCTCAAAGTGCCCCGGATCGTCAGCACAACACGGTGGACCCTGCGTTCAAGTTGACATGCCATGCAACAAACATACGCATGTCTCAGCCGATGCTACCCATCGCCGACTTGCTTGCAAACGTCCGATGATGCAAGTTTCCAGGATGTAGACCAATCAATGCGCGTAGTGCCCGCCTCGGCGCTCTTGCTCCGACGTCGGTGTCCCATTCGCCGAAGAACTTTCAGCTACACTCCGACATCTTTCGCCAGCGGCTGGCGAACCAATCCCCTCAACAACAGCTGCTCCTGTGTTGTGAGTCCTCACGGCAGTTTCGTCGCACTCGAGACACACGGCGGAAGGAATTCTACCAGGAACGAATCGCTTGCAGCGCCCACGAAAAGAGTAGGATTGGAGAGCTGAAGCATTCACATGCAGCACAGAAAGAGAGAGTTTGTCAGTCATCGGAGGAAGCTGCAATGGGGGAAGAAAAAGCCAGCAGTGTGAACACACGTGCAAACACAGAGCATAGAGAGCAAACTACCGTGCCCAAGGTCGCAACACCTTCTATTGCAATTCCCAAACCCAAGCTCCCGCTACCTGCGATGCGCACACCCATTACCTCGACCGACACACCTCGCGAATGGAACACCTCCAAGCTCGGTCTACGCATCGGCGTCGATGCCCTCTCAGCAGGTGCAGCAGGAATACTCGTCGCGCCCATTATAACCATGATCGATAAAGGCATCATCGAAAACGCAAGTGGCAGGAACACACTAGGCGTCAGTCTGAAGAAGAGTGCTGTAGATTTACTAGCGAAACCCCACCACTTTGTGGCAAGCAAGCCCTTCGTCCTCATCTTCAGCCTATACTTCGGAACGTACTTTACCGCGAACAGTATCGATACCGCTTCCGCGACCGTGAAACCCACACAACAGTTGCAGCAACAGACAAGCGGAACAAGCAAGTTCCTAGCTACTAGTACAGCAAATCTGGCATTGTGTCTGTACAAGGATAATCAGTTCACTCGGCTTTTTGCTGCGCCAGGATCGTCTCCGCGGCCTGTTCCTATGCCTACTTTCGCGCTCTTTACAGTTCGCGATTGTCTTACCATTTTCGCTTCTTTTAACTTGCCGCCGCTGCTTGCGCCCAAGGTGGACGAGCGCATGGGTGAGGAAGTGAAGAAGTATGTTGGGGCGCTGAGCGTCGCACAGTTTGTTACGCCTGCTGCGGTCCAGTTCGTGAGCACGCCGCTGCATTTGCTCGGTCTTGATCTGTATAACAGGCCTGATGCTGCGGTGGGTGGTGTTGATGGGAGGGCTAGTCGCGTTGTGAGGGATTGGGCCAAGAGTGCTGCGGCGAGGATATGTCGTATTGTACCTGCGTTTGGAGTTGGCGGCGTGGTTAATACCAAGGTACGGAAGAACATGATGGGAAGGCTTGAAGAGTAGAGCGTTAGCAGGTTGCGTGGTTGAGGGAGATGAAGGTCGACGACTGTAGACGTTAATGAAGGTCGACGACTGTAGACGTTAATGATGTGCATGGGAATCAGATAATATAGACGGCAGCAACTCTGCTCGGGCATTATATGGCGTTAAGGGTTTCTTAGATCACTCTCATCTCACAACAATGGCATGGCATGGCGTTATTGGAATTCTAGCAAGAATAGAACGCAAGCAACATTAAAGCTGTCTATGACATTTCATGTCTTGACTTGAAACTTCTCTCATCCCACCAGTCTTTTCTCTTTCGCTTATTCCGCAACCCGTTAGTTTGCCTTCCTCAATCTGCCTTTATTCCGCATGGACCGCCACATGCTGCACCCTTTTTACCCCAACTAACCAGTCTTCCCTTTACCGGAAGCCTGAACAACAAAAAATTACTGTATCGTGCTGCACTTTGTCAGATATCTCCTGTATTTCACATCTTGCAATACCTCACGATTTAGGGATCGCGTTGGGAAGGAGATCACTCCCACTCGTAGTGACATCATCGTAGATTCAACATCTAGGAAACGGTCTCGAACGGTTGTCCCTCCCTCTCCATGGATGCGGCTGCATTACAAATCTCGGTTCGAACATCTCGCGTACTCTCGCATGGATGTTCATGTGAAACTACCAAGCGCTTGTTCCTTGCATTTTTAGCCGTTCCCCCAATAATAGCCGGAGCCGTTTGGTCTTCCGCACGAGTTGCCCCCAAAAAAATTAAGTAAGGAAAGCAAGACGTTCTTCACAAAAAGCTTCATGGGGCATAAATATCACTTTTTCAATGTTGAAACGTCCCAAAATGCAGAATATGAGTGATTGATATATCAAATCTAAGCCTTCTCATTCCCAATACTCGCGCTTCCCCCACCTCTAGCCTCAGCAAGAAGCTGCGTGCCAACAATCTCTCCCGTACTCTTACTCTTAAACACTCCCGAAATAGAGTACAGTCCCATAAAAGGCTCATACACATACTCCTCTTCCCACACCTCCTCACCCTTGAACGTCACACTCTCGTTGAAGCCATTGAACCTCATGTTCTTGAGGTAATCGCCAACAACAGTAGTTGCCGAAATGGTACCAGAATTGTCGAGTGTCTGCTCTACGATATCACCGTTTTGAGCAAGGACACGGCGCTTGTTTGTGTTGCCTTCAAAGTTGTTGATAGAGTAGAGGATATTGTTGCGGAGGTCCCATTGATGGAAGTCGAGGTCGCGCTTTGCTTTGGCTTGCGCAGTGTCGTTGTTTCCTCCCGTTAGTCCGCCCGCGACGTCGCCAACAAGGCCAGCGGTGTCGTTGATGATGGATCCAAGGCCGTTTCCGAGCTCTGCGATGACGGGGTTGAGGTCGATGCTGTCCAATACGTCGCTGACCATGGAAACGATGTTGCCCAGTCTGGCTTCGAGATACACTCTGGCGGTGACGTTTTGGATGAGGAGTGATACTTTGTCGACGGAGAGGTCTACTCCAGCGTTGAACTGCAGCAACTGGAGTACCTGTGCGTCGAGGTTGATCTTCGCTGTGAGGTTGTCGACGCCAATGAAGATTTCGCCAACGTGAACTGATGCATTGAGTAAAACGTCAGGTACCGGATTCAACGCGGAGAGGTTGGACGACGATGTGTTCTCCGTCTCGTAAAGTACGGCAGTGGGGTCACCGTCATCTCGGACATCGAGCTTGTAGCCACTGTAGCCGTCAGAGCCAGACTGACAGACGGCAAGTAATGGCAGCGAAAGGAATGTGATGGTTGGAAGTATCGACAACATCTTGACTGGTGTTGAAAGAGAGACTGGTCGGAGGTCGACGTGCTGCTGAGGAAGCTAAAGGAAGGAAGCAACAGCTCTATGGATGTCATCAGTCGACTAGAGACGGGCGAGCACCGGTTAACAGCACCGTTGGTTGTAGTAGTGAGTTGCCTGCAAGGATCAATGCATAGCACGATCACCTGTCATCCACCACGCCAGCAAAAAGAAAACGAAATTAAGGAGATCTTCTACACACATGCTATTCGACAGAAAATCAGGAAAACCGGGATTTCGTATGCGAATCAGGATTTGCCTATGTTCATGCCGTAGGAACGCTCCAGATCGCACTCCAGCCTGGTAAGAACCCCTGTTAGGCCTGCATAGGGAGCTTTACCCGAGATTACCATTATGGAAACCCTTGCAATACTCCAAGTCCATGATTGCCGTCTCCATAGATTTGCAACGGGATTCCTTCGCTTTAAACGTTACTTGGGTCGTTACTTGTACGGCTGTCTCGCTCGTTACTATCGCTGTCATTGTTGCTGTCGCCGCCCACGCCAACATGTCGTTCTCTATCCGCCTACTGCTCATCAGCATTTTTCTTACCTTTGCAACATTCGTTTCTGCGCAAACGGCACCATCAGCTGCACCATCAACCCCGCCGCCTACCAGCAGTACCCCACCCCAAGGTAACGGAACTTCTACACGACCGATAGAGATTGCGCCTACAGGATCTTCACCCCCGGATGTACTTCTTCGTGTCCCTGAACTGCACGTAGGCAGAATCGAACTAGGTGTCGAGAGGCTTCAGGCAGATCTCAATCTCAACGCCAAGGTTGCCAGTCTCGTTCAGATCAATGCTGGTGTCCAAGTCTCCGTGGAGAAGGTCAACATCACTATTGCGGACGTAGATGTTGAGCTTGAGTTGATCGTACGATTGGGCAATCTTGTCTCGATCGTTGAGCGCGTTTTCGACTCTTTGGACCTAAACCCTCTTTTGCTCGGCTTGATTGGGAACGTCACAAACTTGGTTGGAGAAGTAATAGGCGCCGTGGATGGCCTTGTAAGTACCTAAATGATTGAAAACAGGAAGAAACTAACGGCAAGTAGCTTGGATCGATTACGCAAAACGGAAAGACGCTCAATTTCTTGGTGGATAACCTCGGTAACATCGTCCAAGAGGTTGTGGGAAGCGGCGGAGACGCCCTTCAGCAGATTGTCGGAAACTTCAAAGTGAGCATCATCGTACTGTACAAGTTTACGACTGCTAACTGAAGTTACAGCTCAACATGACCGAGATTACTGGAAGCGCAAAGCAGGTTGGTCAGGGACTTACACAGAAGACCTTCTCATATGAGCCTCTCAATGCGCTTGTTGACATCGTGACGAACACCGCCGGCCAGGTTGTGTCGGCAGTAGTTCAGAAGAAGAACGGCGGTGGAAGTGGTGGCGGCGCATCGTCCACAGCTTCAGCATCCGGTACCCCAATGCCAATTAGCTTGCCCGTCAGCTCAGCTACCAGTACTTCGTAGGCATATTTAACGTGGCGATAATGGCATAATTTAATGCATTTTTGATGTCGTTCATGCGATGTTGGTTCCGTGATGCGTGATTGTGCCAAATCACTAGTGAAGTTGAATGAAGATGACGTGGAACGCTAGGTATACCGGTAATCATGACTAATACATATAGACCCAACGCACGACTGAGAAGTTGTCTGCCATTATGCTTGGTACAGGACTCATTCTAGTTCTGCTATTCGAAGCAGCTCAAGATTCTATATAGGTACACGCCCAATATCGGTCCCACTTATTCTGACCGTATTCCATGTCCTCTTGACCTCGGTACTGTCTTGTATGTGATAGAATTGCTGAGTGTCCGTCCATAAACCCGATAACGCTTGATCTTCATTTGAAGTTTGGATGCCACTAACTAACGACGTAGTCAAAAGAGTACTCGAATTGAACGATGTCCAAAAAAGCAGAAGTCCTTGTACGAAGGAACTCGTTTTCTTGTTTTTAACCCCTAAGCCAAAGCCAATGTAACCGTGGCACCCATGAAAAACGAGTTCATTCGTATAACCCTAGGAAACATGGAATTTGGCTCTCTTGACTTGAAAAGCATGGGAGAACGGAACGAGAATACGGAATATCAAGTCCCATTGTTTGAGGTGGATTTGCGACTTTATCAGGGTAACGTGCCGTCTGAAGCTTTTCTTCCTAATCATGCCCTCGAGTAGTTGGTGGGGATGATTCTTCAGGTAATCCTTGTTGATTTCGTCTGGAGTCGTACCTTAAAAGCCCTCCTGCATAAGATGCAGACTCAACGCCAGAGTGCATCCGCCATCTTCGCAACCTGCGCCATCTCTTTCACATCATGGACCCTGACGATATCTGCGCGGCCCTTGATAGCTGCTGAGATGGCAACGGCAGTCCCCCATACCCTGTCTTTTGCTTCCTTCACTCCAGTAATATTCCCGATGAACGCTTTGCGACTCGTTCCCACAAGCCAAGGCATGCCTTCCAGGCCTGGATACCTCATCAACTCGTCTTGTCGGCGAAGTAGCTCAAGGTTGTGTGCCTGTGTCTTTGCAAAGCCAATACCGGGATCGAGAACGATGCGCCAACGCCTGACACCTGCCTTCTCTGCCGCGTAGACGCGCTCAAGAAGTTCCTTTCCTACAGTCTCTAAGATGCCATCGGGATACAACGTCATCTCAGAACTGGTCATAGTTTCCGGGGTGCCGCACATGTGCATAAGACAAACCGTGCAGCCAAGTTTGGCCATAGTTGAAAGCATCGTGTCGTCCATCGCTCCTGCGCTGACATCATTGATCATGTTTGCGCCAGCGTTGATAGCCTCCTCAGCAACGCGTCCACGGTATGTGTCGACACTGATTGCCACGTTGTCGGCTTCCGGCAATGAGCGGATCAGCTTCACTGCAGGTAAGATTCGTGCTAACTCTTCCTCGGCAGAAACCTGGAGGGCACCAGGTCGGGTTGACTGTCCGCCTACATCGATGATCGTGGCTCCAGCCGCAATGTGTGCTCGAATGGTATTTGCTAGTGCCGCTTCGTCGATACCATAATTCTGACCACCATCTGAGAATGAGTCCGGTGTAACATTCAGGATAGACATGATCCGCGTGTTGTTCGCCAGTCGGGCAGACGAGGTAGGAGATAGATCTGGTGTAAGCGGCGTCATCGGTACCAGTGGCACATCTGGTACGGGTAACTTCTTAAGATGGTCCCTAATTTGACCCTTGTATGGAAAAAATTCAGGTTGCCTCGGCAAAAGCCTGTGTATGGTCAGGAATGCTTCGTTACATACTCACAAAATTGACCTACTCGAAAAGTGGGCGTAGGACGAATTCTCTCTCGAACATCAACGGATGAGGTATTTGTAGTCTATCGTCGGAATACCTTGTATAACCATAGAGCAAAATGTCCAGATCTATATTCCTAGGTCCCTTGTCAATGACCTTGACTCGACCCATCTTATTTTCGACCCTTTGAAGCTCATCTAGGAGTTCAATTGGTGACAGTGAAGTCTCTATCTGCTTGCGTCAGTTTAATGTTCAGGTTGAGAGTAAACACGTAGTAGCATACCTCACAAGCACCGTTTACGAAGTTGTCTTGATCGACTACGTACATAGCCTTACTCTCCCACAAGCTACTAGTTTGTATGATGTCCACCTTCCCATTCGATTCCAGCTCTCTGCACGCACGTTCAATCATGGCCACTCTATCGCCCATATTGCTCCCCAAGGCGATGAATGCACGGTGCTTTTTAGTATGCAACCCATTCTGTGTGCTAAATGCATGTCTCCTGGATATTTGCGATGAGTTCCGGAATTGGCATGGGTAGCGCGCAGCGCGAGTGTTGGGAGAAGAAACACATGTTGGTGACGAGGGAAAATTCGACGGATTAGGCGCCTTGCTATTGACAGTGACAAATGAACGCGCTATACGGTGTGGACAGCTTGAGAGGACAGCCCTTTGGGTAACTAAACCCTTCGACGCATTCGTGAACATATTTGCATGTGACGCGGTGGGATAGAGACTGGCACGCGATGCCGGGCCCCTTCCCCAGATGAGACTAGGACTTATGTGGTTAGTGTTCTTCGCGTGACCGATGCATCATACCTCGGCTCACGGCTCGATGAGACTCGACCAAGACTCCTCTCGACATAAGAAAGCGCCTGGCTCCTCCCTCCCTCTGCATTTCCTGCTGCTCACTGGAATACCGTCGCGTCTCACCTTTTTACACATATAGCAGAACTCAACCGTACATTTCCATCACCATGGCTTCTCCCCGTATGACATGTACCGTTCGTTCGTTCACATGTTCCTCAGCTGACAAGTCTCAGAGCAAATACGCACGAAGCTTACCGACCTGCTGAAGATCCAGCATCCTGTCATGCTTGCGGGCATGAACGTGGCTGCTGGACCAAAGCTTGCTGCCGCTGTCACAAACGCTGGTGGTCTCGGTGTCATCGGCGGTGTCGGATACACGCCAGACATGCTCCGCGAACAGATCGCTGAGCTTAAGGGATACCTGAATGATCAGGACGCGCCATTTGGTATCGACCTACTACTTCCCCAGGTTGGGGGTAGTGCGCGCAAAACCAAGTACGTACTCGGCGGGCATGCCCTCCCGAAAGGCATGAGACTGACCATCTGTAGCTACGACTACACCAAGGGCAAGCTGAACGAGCTCGTTGATATCATCATCGATTCAGGTGCTAAACTATTCGTCTCCGCCGTCGGCGTCCCGCCCAAAGCCGTTGTCGACAAGCTACACAAGCACGGTGTTCTCTACATGAACATGATTGGACATCCCAAGCACATCAAAAAGTGCCTCGACGCTGGTGTTGACATCATCTGTGCACAAGGAGGCGAGGGTGGTGGACACACTGGAGATGTTCCAACATCCATCTTCATCCCTGCGGCTGTCAAGATGGTAGAGGGCCACAAGTCGCCCTTGACCGGCGATCAAGTACAGATCGTGGCTGCTGGGGGTATCTTCAACGGCCAGTCGCTCGCTGCCATGCTCACATTCGGTGCTACCGGTGTCTGGGTGGGAACACGCTTCATTCTCTCCGAGGAGGCTGGTGCGCCCAAGGCTCACCAAGAAGCAGTCCGAACAGCTGGCTGGGATGACAACATCCGTACCATCATCTTCACAGGTCGACCACTTCGTATTCGTAACAACCCATATGTCGCGGACTGGGAGGAGAACAGGCAAGCAGAGATCAAGGAGCTTACCAGCAAGGGTATATTACCTGTCGAGCACGATCTTGAGAAGCTGGGTGATGATCTCGACGACGAGACCATGGACAACGCACGGCCATTCCTGATGGGTAAGGTCGCTGCTGTCGTCAACGAGAAGAAGAACGCAAGGGAGATTGTCGATGAGCTCGTCACGGATGCTGTCAAGTGGCTGAACATTGGCAACTCGTTCATTGTATCCAAGTCGAAGCTATGAGTAATGGATTAATATAGTTTAATTTCAAAATAAAGCTTCTCCACTAGATTCAAAACAAATGCTATCTCAATATGCAAAGTAGAAGCGCAAACCGAATTAATGATGTCCTTAGATGCAAGAGCGGCTGCCTCGCGAAATCCGGGAAATGATCTATGCACAGATCTGGGATCTGAAGAATCTGGACTCGTTCCAAAGCAAGAGGGAATACGCCAGGTCTATTGTCCACGTCGATCCGAAGTGTCAACCACATGTTGTTCGGCCTGAGTTCGTGGACAACGAGACAGCCTTCGATATAGCTTCGGCATGGTACGAAGCAGCAGCTAGACTCACACCTCTGATGTTCACAATCTATGATGACCAGAAGATAATAAAACGCACCTTAGGTGGATAACGGCTATAAATCGACCTGTACCCTACAACCGTTCTTCGGGTCCTTGAAGTCCGGTCTGTTGAGATGTTTGAAAAGGAGAGGGCTATCATTGACATTTAAATTGTACGTGTTTTATCTGGACTCGACAAAATGTCCTTTGACCTAAGTGAATCTAAAGAGCGTCGTTAGAAGCTACGATCCAGCTACGTGAAAGTAGGGTATCATTGAATGTGTTGACAAGGTATCATCACTCTTGACAAACCTATGCAAAGCCGGCGCTGAATAGTTGAGTAGATTCTTAATAGTCGCATTAGATGGAAAGATAGGCATTATCGCAGAGAGGATTAGTCATGCTACCTGGGTATGGTCCGGGCAACTACGAGAAAAGGACATTGGAGAAGTGGCGTTAGGAATGGCCAGACTAGCATGTCTAGATGTCATCGCCCGGACACGCACAAGGAGGGATTTGAAAGATAAAGCAATGATACGCGAGTCTTCCCGAACTTGTATGTCTTTGTAGTCTGTATGGTATTGCTAGACTCGAGGTGAAGATAGAGCCGTGAACCCAGAGTCTTGATTGTAGTTGTAGCAGGATCTAAAGACCTGACAAAAACCGCAGTTTCGTCGCAACACATTGACGCTCTAGCAAGGTGATTGAAAACTACGGTAGATGGCAAATGCTGTACCTGACGCCTAGATCGGTTTAGTTGTGCTGGCTAGTGCGGGTTTGCACGTGAGGAACATCGTGCAGAAGACGCGTAGCAAACTGTTTCAGCTTCCTCGTTCCCAATCCCAGCCCCAAATTTTACATACTACAAGCACGTCACAATCAGCTTTGAAAAGAGAATGGATCGGACTATGGAGCCAGAGGCGAAAGCGGCACTTAAGCGTCTACGCGAGTGAGTATTGATGCACTGGGTACTCGCTACCGCATCGCAGTCGTCCTAACGCATCGGCAGCATCAAACGTATGTACCTCGATGGCGAAAGAGAGTATGTAAAACTAGGAGTTCTCTGACGCCTAGTAGCTGTACTAAACATGTACTAGAATGAATTCAATCTCTGGAGAAATCTTTAAGATGGAACAAAAGATCCATTCCCTCAATGCGAAAAGCCGGCGTCTTAAACAAGACAATCTCAATATGCGCGATCAGTAGATTCACTTTTGCCAGCATACGGCAGATCAACGTGGTCTAATCACTGCCTGCAGCATCTTCCCGTCAGCTGCAAGGCAATACGGTGCAGCCTGGAGTCACCCCTTCTTCGATCGTATGCAAGCGTGCTTGCCTCGCGAGCTTCGAAATATAATTTATGCGTGGATCTGGGACGAAACGACCCTGGAAGGCACGCAATGGAGCATGGTGCGCGTTGTCATGCTTGATTGCAGGCAACCGTCGTGGAGCTGCCAGAAAACCATGTTCAATTGCGAACTGGGGCCGGATGAAACTTGTCGAAACCATGACGGACTACCATTCTTCACGAAACCTGCTTTCGTTGGAAAACAATCAGCATCCGAGGTTTTAGAGTCGCGGTACGAATTCTCTGCTTGGGGTGGAGGAAGTGGGTCGGCAAGAGTCGGTCTGTATCCAGTCTCATACATGCTTCGAAAAGATCCATTCTTTGTTGATCTGGATCCCGCGGCCCTTCTGCGGAAGCTAGAATTCCACGTTACTGCAGGCTCCTTGAGGACAGATCACAAGTGTTTGGAATTTCACCCGGACGATCCGACGGACCAAGAGCGCATCGACTCACTTCTTCGCATCAGAAAGAAAAATAACTTCAAGCTGACTGTCTCGTTCGAACAAAAGTATTTAAGGCTTCATGAATGGCCGCAGTTCTTTGACATGTTCAGATCTATAGTACAAGTCTTTGAAAGAGAGGGAGCTCTTGTGCAGGTCAAACTAGTATGTCTGGACCGGCTCACCGGGCAAGCAGATCCGCTATTCGAGTACGATATGCTTTCTGCTCTGAAATTCCCGGATTCCAATTGGAAGCAGGACGCAAAAGACTATTTCGACAAGGTAAGTTCTCTCCATACTTTCTATGCCCAAGGACCCGCTTACTTACTCCACCGATCTGCATAAACAGGTTCCTGGCATACGCCACAAGCACAGGGTTTACCGTATCGAAGATGATGACGACTACATCTCGGATACATACCCGGTCATTGATTCCGATTTTGATGAAGGCTATGCCCCAGCTTATTATGAGAGTGACGAGCGTGAGTCAAGCAGTGATTACTGGTAGAAGTCAGAACAGAACATGCGTTGCTAAAAGGAACATGGCCGCATGTATTGTTCCTTGGGAGACCATGTCGAGAGGCACAGTTTGAAGGACAGACTCGATAACATAGACACTACAAATATACAAACTAGGCATCAAGATCCCCCTCAACGCCCATAAATGGCTCGCTCTCACAAAAATCCGCACACACACCTACAACTTGCTACCACCTCCCAACAACTCGGCACCAGCTCCACTAATAGCCAGCTTACCCGTCTCCTTAACCTTGGTCTGGAACATGACTGTGTTCCCTACCTTCCACATCTCGGTGATCAATGTCTGACCTGGCAGCACAACACCTGCAAACCTGACCTTGATGTTCTTGAAGGGGCCGTAGGTTTGTAGTACGTGCTTACCCGAGATACCAAAGCTGCAGAGACCGTGGAGAATGGGTGTGGGGAAACCACCGGCTTTGCTGAATGATGGGTCAATGTGGAGGGGGTTTAGGTCACCAGAGAGACGGTAGATAGCCGCTTGCTCCTCAATCGTACGCTCTTCGACAATAGTGTCTGGTGCGCGTTGCGGTGGCTTATGAATCTTTGTTGCGGCACCACGGTCGCCACCCTTCTTCTGGCCACCAAAGTTACCAGAGCCACGGATGAATACTGTGCTCTCATTGTAGAAGATCTCCTCGCCAGTCTTTGCGTCCTTGGTAACACTACCATATACAACCAATCCAGCAGCACCCTTGTCAACAACCTCAACGAGCTTGGGTACGGCGACAAGCTTGGCTTCTGTGGGGATGGGGAACTTTCGGATTTCGAGGAACTGCTCGCCGTGGAGGAGCATGCGAGGGTCGAAGTTGGGGACGATTTCGTCGAAGGAGAAGGGAGGCTCGGCGTTCAAAGGTGGGACGACACCGAATGTGGGAATTACTTGGAAGTTTTCGTCGCCCTCGTAGACGAAGGGCAGGTCGGTGCGCTTGGCGCCAACTCCGAGGTCTAAACAATAGGTTAGCTAGAAATTTGATCTCACGGGGTGGAGCCGACGTACTGTAAAGAATGACGTCTCTCTCGGTGTACTCAAAAGGTGTACCCTGGGACTTGGCAGCCAGAGCCTTCTTCTGAGCCTCGAGAACCTCCTCGTTGCTCTTGGTGGGCTTCTTCTCCTTCTTGTTCTTCTTGCTAGTGTTCTCCATGTTGGCCATAATGGACTTGAGACCGCTGGCGTTGTCGAAGGGGTGGTCAGCACGACCGTCGTCGAAGTTGGTGATACGTTCCCATTGGGCGAGAACAGCCTCCGGAGTGAGCTTTACGTCCACGGGGAAGCCGTGACCACCAGTGCGTTGCCACCTGGTCGCCGCGAACCATCCAGAACCCATCTCGTATAGGCCGCCAGTTGGCTCAGGAGCCTTGTCAGAGACAAGAAGGATGACCAGAGGAGCGTTGTAATCGGGCTTGAGTGCCTGAACAACCTCCTCGGGCAGGATGCTACGGGTCATCTGAGTGCCGGCATTGGGAGCGACAGTGTTGACGAAGATGTTGTTTTTCTTGCCCTCAAGGGCAAGAGACTTGGAGAAACCTAGGATACCGCACTTCGCCGAAGAGTAGTTTGCCTGGCCGAAGTTTCCGTAGATGCCGCTGGTCGAAGTGGTGTTGAGAATACGGCCGTACTTCTGCTTGAGCATGTAAGGCCATGCAGCCTTGGTGCAGGAGTAGGTACCGAATAGGTGAACCTTGTGGATGATGTCCCACTGCTCGTCGGTCATGTTGGCGAATGCCTTGTCGCGGAGAATTCCGGCGTTGTTGATCAGGATATCGATACGGCCGTACTTGTCAATGGCGGTCTTGATGACAGACTCTCCGTCCTGGACATCGCCCTTGTTGCCAACAGCCTCCCCGCCAAGCTTCTGAATCTCCTGAACGGTGTTGTCAGGGTTTACGAGATCGTTCACGACGACCTTGGCACCGCGCTTCGCCAGCTGCAAGCAGTAGATGCGACCCAAACCAGCACCTCCGCCAGTGACAAGAGCAACCTTGCCCTTGAAGTCAAGCGGCTCGCCCTGGGGGTTGGGTGGCAGTTGGTTGGCCTGCTCAAGCAGCTCAAGCGCGTTGGCTGGGCCTTGTGGGTGCTCAGGCTTGGAGAAGTCGACGATGTCCTTCCACTTGACGGCAACGGCTTCAGGGGTGAGGGAGTCGTCGGCCTTGAACAGAGCACCAGACGCTCGCTCCCATCGCAGCTTGGCTACGTGACCCGCGCCCGCCTCAAAGATGGAGCCAGTCTCAGTGGACGACTTGTGTGTAAGAACGGCAACGAGCGGGACGATCCACTCGGGCTTCATTTTCTCGAGGACATTGGGAGGCATGACGGTTTCAGTCATTCGGCTGGCGGCGATCGGGGCGACGACATTGCAGAGGATGTTGTACTTCAAGCCCTCCTTTGCGAGCGTCTCGGTGAAACCAACAAGGGCGAGTTTGGCGGCTGTTACAGTTAGCAGATGCTCATGCACATTGAATAAGGAGTATGCATACCAGAGTAGTTTGTTTGTCCGAAAGATCCGAAGAGGCCCGCAGCAGAAGCGGTGCTAATCAGCCGACCAAACTTCTGTTTCCTAAAGTACGGCCATGCGGCATGCGCGCACTTGTATGCTCCGTAGACATGGACTCGGTAGATGAGATCCCAGTCTGCCTGCTTCATGTTCTTGAAGCTGACATCTCGCAGAATACCAGCATTGTTGATGAGGACATCAACGCGACCGAATGTCTCGACAGCTGTCTTGATGATGGCCTCTCCGTTCTCGACCGAATCGTAGTTGGCGACGGCCTTGCCGCCAGCGGAGCGGATCTCATCGACAACCTTGTCTGCAGCCTGCGGGTCGGAGTTAGCGATGGAGGGAGAGTAGATGGACGAGAAGACATGCCGCTGAGCCCTGTCCCTCCCCCTTGAAGCTGCTACCCAGGTCGTTTACAACGACATTCGCGCCGCGACTGCCAAAGAAGACAGCATACTCGCGACCCAGACCACCGCCAGCACCCGTTACCACAACGGTCTGGCCATCATATCGCAGCTCCTGCGCAGCCATGATGTGTTTCGTATGCTTTGCGAAGAGACTACCTCTTCGATGGTTCGCCGAGAGAAGTTGCGCTCGAGGAATGTCCAATACAAGCCAGCAACAGGCGTGTTGAATGTCAAATGGGTATCAGCAAAGATGCCACGTTGGAAAAGTGCAAGAGATGGAAAGTGAAGATGCGAGGAGAAGTGGCTTGCAGTGTGAAGGGTGGTTTAAACTGAGGTCATTCTCGATCTGAGCCGGACGTGTCCCATGAAAGCAGCCGAGCTGTTGACGGTGACGATTTACCTCGGCCCCGACGGCAGTTGGTCATGTGTGGGCATCTGCACCTCGCGCTTTCACATGCCTCCAACACCTCCAACACCCCCGTCGTGTCCGTCTGATGGCAAAGTCCGGGGTATCATGTGACAACGATCAGAATGTGCGCACTCCCACACTCGTATAACCTTGGTCGTAGAGAGAGTGGATGGATACCATCACCCATTGCTGAGCTGATGTGGGGGCTGCTAATAGCACCGTGTGAGGCCCGAAACACGTACCGTACGCGTCCTTGGGCATCGCCATGTGGGAGTGCGTTAGAAATGCCAAAAGTGCGCTCTCGATTTATTTATCTTTCTTTCTTTCTTTCTTTCTTTCTCTCTCTAGATACAGAGGAATGGTGCACTAGAAGTGACTGCTTGTCTATCTAGCACGTGACTATGCATCTGAAGACACAGCGTGCTACGACTAGTACAGAGGAGCCTTCAGCTGTAGACCCTCCGCAACCCCCGTGATGATAATAAGCTAGACCTACTCTTGGCAAATTCAGAATTCCCTCCCCATCTATGCACGGTTGATGCCATCATCGATCCTTTGCAAACACGATGCTCCACCAGGATCATATCTGCGTCATGCCGAAGACAACGCCGACCCAGATCCTCGTCGTCACCGCTTCTTGCCCACCATTTGCTCGCCCGTAGTCAAAGCCTCCACAGCGCAAAGTGCGTGAGCGTGCTCGACACCAGTCTTGCACGCTGTATACGCCCATCATGCGCGGTTCGGCCCGTTGACGGCTTTGACCGCTTTCAGCATTCGCGTACCTACCTTACCGAGCCTAAAGGATCCTCTGTAGTGCGCCTATGACGCTGTAATCGATTCCTGCCGCTGATTAGAGAGGGAAAGGCATCAATTTAGCACATGGAAAGATTCAAAAGCGTTTGGAGGGGCATAGTGCGCCGGAAGCTACCATGACCGACGTCACGCCGATTACCAATTGACGGGTCTCTTATAGTGAAGCAGAGGTCAGGGGTCTTTTCCAGCTTGTGGTCGATTTTCGAACTGGTGCGTCCTGGCTGACCATCTTTCTGGTCGACCTGGATGCCCTATAGTTGCTCTAGCGGGAGCAACTCACGAATTCTGTTGTGTGGTGGTGCTTAGACATTGCACTCTTCTTCGGTTGATTACAGCACCGGGTAGGCGACAACGTCTCCAATAAAACTGGCAACATTCATGAGAAAGCGTTGTAAAGATCGTTATCACGATGCCACGCTTACAGATGCCAATCGATGTAACCCGCACGTACTTTGATCCCATTCTTTGATGCGGCTTGAAGAATATTTCCTCTCCTTGTTATAGGAACAATTGCATCTTGGAAGTTGTAGTTAAGATGGCAGCCTAGAGGACGTTGCCCTGTTGGTAATGCTTTGTCGTGGATGCTGCTTGGATTATGACGCGGCTGACAACGACTAATCGCCAAGATAGGTATTTGACACCGAGTGTCATGCCCCAACAGACTGTATCTCTCTCATCGCGAAAGAAGCCGCATGTGTGGGGTTGGCCCTTTTCTGGTGACTGGGCATCTTCGCCTATCTTGCACAGCGTTTCCATTGGGTCCATCCAACGCGCGTGGGTTGCGATGCAAGAGTACTGATTGGCCGTATTACTCACAGGAGTTACGGCGACGAATGCGAAGTTGTCGTCTTTACGTCAAAAGCTCGGAGAATAATGGACCACATCCTTCCTGGCTAGATATGTAGTAGGCCGAAAGCAGGCTACACTAGACCCATCTTTACTAACCGGTAGTTCTCGTGTTAAGATCCATGGATTAACGAACGCACAGGGCAGCGCAGTCACAACAGTTACCGTCAAGTAGTCCGAAAGCTGTGGCGATGATGACTGCCTCTCAGGCGCCACGTTCAGGTATACCATATAAGCCCAGCAGCCACAGAATCGACGTCGTGGTATGACTTTCATGGGCCTGTATCCCGAGGCCATGTCAACGGTGTCATTTTCGAGAAGACTGGCAGCGGGGCCATCCGCCCACCTGATGCATGCCATGCACCACGTGCTCATCAACGACTGGATTTATACACTAGCGCAAGCGACGCCTGTTTTCATGGCGAATCGCTCATTGTGCTGCGGAATTTCTTCCGATGAGAGCTTTGTCTACAGCGAGTTGTTGGTGAAGAAAACCTAGGTAGGCAGAGTTACTATGGTGGGTCTTCCATTGTCTTGACCTACTGTTGGGTGTGTACCTCAGGTGCCGATGTATTAGGTATTGCGGCTTGCCGGATACGAGTTTTTAACGATGCCTTACAGCCGTACGCCTGTAAGGGGGTCTTCGAACGAGCCTTCCTCTTGGGAGCAATGGACCCCTGATTACCCGTCCCTCGTAACAGTACGCCTCATTCTGGTCAGACTACTAGCGCCCGGGGCGTTGGAATGGAAGCAGTAAAACGATCTGCTCATCTTTCTGCATCCCACAACGGATGTTGTTCCCGCCGGTCCAGTAGCCTTCTAAGCTACACAAGTCACCGGACCGTGGCGATCGTCCTAATGTCTAACGGCAAGCTGAAGAGATAGCGCTTGACTCCGTGGGGATGGAAGATGTTTAGGCTTTAGTATTCGTGATTCAAGATTTGCGGCTACTTCGTCAGCATGCTTTGGTGACGTTTCCTTTCGCCACGAAATCGGATAATTTTGCGCTTTTGCCGAGCTTGTGCCAGCTCACATCAATTTGCAGATTGCAAAGTCTACAGCGTCTTGCTATCGTCTTGCAGTTGCTGTGAGGTTTGAGTCATCCCCGTCCCCTACCACATCTTATCTAGCGTAGTCGTTTTTCGTCGTTCAGTGTTCACTGCGAATTGTCACCAGGCACCTTCAAGTCATTACCTCTTGTCAGAGACCTGAGTAGCAATGAGCGAAGATACAGAAAGAGTCAGCGTCCACGGCCGAGTTTTCCAAAGAATATCCCTCGATGAGAGCATCTACTTCGCACCGGTAGCCATCGATGACCGCGAAGAGAGCAGGCTGACAGCTCAACACTACCTTGTGTCGAGAATCTTCGGCGATAGATTGTTCTCCTCTAGGGTACCGGTGGAAGAACCCCGCGCAATACTGGAATGCGGCTACGGTGTTGGGGACTGGGCCGTCCAGTGCGCAGAGGAATTTGAGGATTGCGAGGTGCGTACCCGATCATACCATAGACACATCTTAGGAACTGGCGTTGGCAATGCACTCGTACCGTTGAGAAGATATTAACGCTCCCAGGTAACTGCCGTCGATATCTTCCCCATGTGAGTAAAAGCCATATACAGGGTCTATCCACGTACGAACATTGAGCCGACGGCCGACGGTCCATTTCTAGGGATGTCCCAGACCAACCCGAAAACTTAGACTTGATCTGCCACAATCTCAACGATCCTCTTCGCGATCCCGAAATTTTCCAATCGAACCATTACGATCTCGTCCACTCGCGGTTCTTGTTCCCAGGTTTGAAAACTGAGAGATGGGCCCGATATATCAGAGATGTAAAGTTGTTGCTAGTGCCGGCAGGTTGGGCCCAGTTGATGGAGTACCTACCCATCATTCAATCTCACAATGGACGTCTCACGGAACAGTCTGCCGTGCGAAGATGGTGGCAGTCGTACCAGAGAGCTATGGCGAGCATGGATCGTGATCCAAGGATAGGTCGACGGCTGAAGCAACTGTTGCTCGATAATAGATATCGAGATGTTGATGTCGATGTGATACAACTGCATATAGGTGATTGGTCCACAGGTAAGGTCTCTCTGTTGCCTTCCGTCTCTTGTCATTTGTTCTTACCTAGTATCATTCGCTCATGAGAAACAATTGACCTCTCCCTGTGGCTAGCCATTTTTCGCCACTCCGAGACCAGTGCTCTACTTTACAACAGTACTAAGTAGTCATGTATAGATCCGACTAAAGCAAGCCTTGGTAGAGATTCTGTCGCGGTATGTACGTCCCCGTTGTCGATGGTAGAATTACACTGACCGCGCGTTCACGCGTTCAGATGATTGGCGACCTCCTTGAGTCGCTTGGGCTATGGCCGTTCACATCGACTCTGGGCTGGACAGCTGCGCAATTTGACACCCTCATGGAGGAAGTCCGCACAGAGCTTCAGAACGTGGATCTGAAACTATACATTGAGATGTAAATGGTGACTTGTCCTAATTGATGGTATGTGTGTGTGTCTAATTCACTCCCAGATATGTCGCCAGGGGTCGAAAAAGCACCCGGTGATACGGCATACATCTATTGGTGTCGATGTAGGTGCAGAACTACACTACGGGTCTATCAAATGTATGGGTGCACAGACTCGTGGTTGCGTAAGGTGAACAAAGATGGCCGATGTAGTCTGTAGTCGAAAGCAACGGCTTCTTCCTGTAATTGTCAAAACTGTCTGATGAAGGCAGGGCAGTCAGCATGGCTTCATCGTGTCCAGTAGATACCAACAAGCTAGTTCCGAATGCTTTGAAGCTAGCCAGGCTGATGTGCAAATCAGAAGTCCTCCACACCCTCGCATATACACTCGCAACGTGTCACGGTGGGGATCTTAGTAGCGGAGTTCCTCTCCTTAAGTTTGCCAATCCTAAGCATGCTAAGATCATGCTCGTTACTGTCGCCTGGTGAGCAGGTTGCATCAATTGCAACAAACCTCGCTTCGGTGGGCGTAGAGGTACTGCTATACCATGTAGCCAACGACTCTATCAAGATGACCCTTCGAAGGCGAGCGCGTGTTTGTGGCATACTCGAGCACATCTTCCAGCTGATGTATCGCCGGATCCCGAGTGCGATGAGGGTTTGTTGGTGATCTGGTGAGGGTGCGAGCCGGCAAGCGATATGCAGGATGGCGGCGCAGCATTGACATTGGAGCGCTGCTGCGCGCATACGAAGGAGGTACTGAAGATGAGAATACAAGAGGCAGAGTGTCGAAAAAGAGAATGAGGGAAGGTGGGGCGACAAGGGCCAGGCAAGGGGACGCTAGTGGCCCTGAAGAGAGAGTGTGTTGGAGTCTAAGGAAGAACCGTCGTAGTCAACACCACCTACGTCAACCTTCGAGCACGCGTCTACACTCCACAGATTGGGGGCGAAGGCCCACCAACACCGCCATCCGACGAGACCGGGACCTACTCGGTAGATTAATTCGTCCTCAGGCTCATTTCCCCGACAGTCTGGTAGCGAAATATGCGCTCTAATGGGGCGCTTCTCTGGCTAGACTTGAACGCTTTTGCGACGGAACCGCAGAATGCCGCTTCATCGGCATCGATTCACGTCTGTTGGGTCAGAACTCGGTATACCAAAGCTGCCACTACAAGTTAATTTTGTGCTCTCTCCCTCTCTCTCGCTATCAACACAGCATGGTGTTGTTTTCATCTGCAACATTACCGCGTATTGACGTTGGATTATCGACTGCCTTGGTCGAATTTAGTTAGAAGTATCCACCAGCGTTGGCCTGCACAAGACGCGTGCACCGGGGAGGCGGGTACTATCAAGGAGCCCACGTTGAACTAACGGCTTCGTAACAAGACACTTTGACGCCAGGATTGGCGTGCACAACGTTTTCTTATCCAAGCGTCGATTTGCGTCTGGTCTACGATTCGAACATCCTAGCGATAAGTAGAGTCGGTATCCAGAAAAAGAAATTTACCACGCCTCGTCCTTGGAAGAAACATGTAGAGAGGACGACATACCATCGGTCCACCGTTTGATGAGAACATACGACAACACTCCATGGACAAAGTTCCAACCAGGGGCTTCGAATTTGAATTGCGCTTACAACATACTCGTGAAGTCTCCAAAGTAGTTCTAGTGGCAGGCGGCACAACATAATCTTTCGCGCTCAGGCAAGTACTAGCCATAGCTGCGATACCGGTTACGCGCGCAAGCTTCTATCGGAGCATCCAGACCTCGGCGGTTACCCGATAGCATCACTCCGGAGTCCAGAACACCACCAACATCTGAAGCAATGACAGCGTCATCGTACCTCTCCAGATCGTTCATGCAATGTCGCAGCTGTCCCATGAACCACCATCAACAGCTGCTTGGATCGAACATGACAGGTCGGAGACGGCAAGCTTGAAGCTGTATCCTACAGGAACTACAACACAAGAACATTGTTGAACGCGGGTTCAACGTTGGTACCTGGAAGTGCTTACTGTTGGTGCAGCTTTCACTCTCCGATCCATCGACGATAGCACTCGATTGGGCTGCGCAACGTGCAGACCTTTTAGCCTGATCCCAGATGAGCACCACCCACAAGCGTATAGCTCCCGCGGCCGACATCACAACCGGGCTCGCGTCCCCAATTTCCCCGCGTACCACCTGCGCTTGGCCATGTAACATCTGCCGCCCTGAATGTGCCCCATGTATCGGCGGAAAGGAATGGCTAGTGCTCTGGAGATGCCCCGCCATCCTTCACAAGCTTCGCGGTATAAGTACCTGCGTGTCTTTCGTCGCAGATGTACATGGTAATCGCCGGCAGCTAGGCTAATCACAATGCTTTCTTCTTGGTCAATTCGGTTGCTAGCCGCCAATATAGCAATCACTGGTGGAGTTGCAGGGGGTTGGCGCGATGGGAAATTCAAGACGTTGGTGACGTTTGGCGACAGCTACACGGATGAGAATCGACTAGGATACTTCATCAACAACAATGGTTCTGCGCCTCCTGTAGCATGGCAGCAACCGGTGGTAAGCCGGCACCACATCAACATGGCCTCCTAACCTTTGCTAAGAACACCCAGGGCCTAGCTACTGCTTCAGGCGGCCTCTCTTGGGCTCGTTACGCTAGCATCTACTCCAAGACGAATCTCTATAATTACGCAGTCTCAGGGGCTGTGTGCTCTAACGAAGTATCACCGCGCTACTTCTCTGCCATAAATGCACCCTTCCCTGACATTGCTGGCTACGAACTCCCCGCCTTCATCTCAGATTCCAAAGCTAGCAACGCCAATGGCACCAAATTCTTTACCGGAAAAGCCTCCAGCACCGTATACGCAATCTGGATCGGAACAAACGACCTTGGCGACCACGCGTTCTTGACAGACAGCCAGGTCCCAGGCAAAACCGTCGCAGACTACATGGATTGCGTATACGACCAAATCACGCGTCTCTACAAAAACGGAGGCCGCAACTTCGTCATAATGAACCTGGCTCCACTCGACCTCCTCCCTCAATACCAGCAGCCTCAGGAAGGCGGTCTCCAATCTACACAATACTACCCCTCCCTCCCCGGCAAGAACCTCACCGCAGTGCACGGCCGCATGCAAAACACCGTCGCAGCCCTAAACCAAATCTACAAGTACCGCACACCCTTTGACGCTGAGGTCGACGAGCTCTGGGAAGATGCGAATATGGCTAGTTTCGACGTTAATGCGCTCATGACGGATATGTACAACAATCCTGCGAGCTATCTGAATGGGACGGGGGCGCCGCTTGATGTAAAGGGTGTAGAGCATTTGTGTGATGCGCAGGGGAGTAACTGTACAAGCTCGGATAGTCCGGATAGCTTCATGTGGTATGATCCGGTGCATCCTAGTGAGCAGACGAGTCGGATTGTGGCGAGGGAATTTGTGAGGGTGCTTGGGGGGAAGAGTAAGTGGGCTACTTACTGGGGTCGTTAGAATATAGCAAGTGGTGAGAGGCGTGTAGGAAGACAGGAAGTTAATGCTGTGTTATGCTGTTCTTTTTCTAAAAAGTCATGCACCGTTATACTCTATTTCTCCAGAACATCCATGCGCCGTTTTGCAGCTTTTGTCATGCGACTCTTCGCCGTGTTCTCGTCCTTGCACCTGCAAAGGTAAATCTACTGCAGATGACCGCCAACTACAGGCGCTATGCTATTCAAACAACAATTCAGTGGGTGCCAAAGCAATTCCTCCTATCCATTGACAACACTCCAGTCAACTCAAATACTCCGGCACCACCTCTCCAACCCCTTATCACCGCCCTTGATCCCTTTCAACACCTCACCCACCTCCTCCAAAGCAACATCACATCTCACCATGCCAAACGCACCAACCTGCCCTTGTATCACAGGCATAACCAGGCCCAAATCAACAAGACCCTCCCATTCCCGTCTCGCCACGTCTTTACCCCAGACTTTGCTCGCTCCACTACTTGAACTCAATCCACCGGCTGCTGATTGGATGCGGGCTCGCGATGCGAGGGTGACATATTCATCATAGGCCATGTTGAAGTTGCAGGTGTCGGAGTCGTGGATAATGTCTAATCTCGTGGCGGCGATGAGAAGAGAGAGAGATAGTTGCGAAAGGGAGGGGATGAGGGATAATTTCGAGTCTGGGGCATTGAGCAGATTGGCGGGTTGGAAAGGTGTGTTGGTGGACAGGGTAGCGATGGCCAGGAAGAAGGAGGCTAGAATTTGGGGGACGGATTTTGTGAGGTAGAAGGTTGGTGCGAGGTGTTGGGTTAGAAACGAACGCGATGCGAAGAGCTCCTACATGGCTGTTAGCTTGCTTGTGACATGGCATATGGAAGGACTTACGGAAATGTTGGTGTTCCATTGTGATAGCGCATCTTCTTTCGCTTTGCCCTTGTTTCCCTTCTTTGCTGGTGTACTCTTGGTACCACCCTCTAGTATACCCCTTTCCTCGACGCTCAGTTGCTCTGGCTGTATTGACAAACAGGCTTTGCATGTTTCCTGGAACGCAGTAAACGTCGTTGCGAGTCTAAGATGCACATAGCGATGACTGAAGCGACTCTTGACTCGCTTCTCGAGACTGTTAGTCACGTCGATGCGTGTCGTCAGCCCCAATACCGCGATGGGCGCTTTTCGTGATTGTGCTATGTCGAAGAGATTATACAGCAATGTCTGGCGGGGATGCTGAGCGAAGAGGTCGAACTCATCCATTACGAAGACAACAGCCTTGGCAACTTCATCAGTCACTTCGCCAGTCTGTTCGGACGGGTGGGAAAGAAGAGCGAGTAGCGTCGCTAGAGTGTCCGCATAGTTCTTTCCTGGTCCGCTGCCGTCCTCTTCGATGTCCATCTCTTTGCCCAGCTGACGCCAGATTTCACGGAGCGCGATCTTATCGTCTGTATGAATGAAGCCGTTGAGTCGAACGACATGGTATTGGCCACCGTTGTCTTTTGAGACTTCGGAAAGAACCGTGTTCACAAGCGCCGTCTTGCCACTACCCCGAGCTCCGATGACAAGCATTGAGTTGCCTTCGCCAGCGGTGATGGTATGTTCGACAAGTTGGTACACAGACTTGTACTCTTCGTCTAAACCGACTAGAGGCGAGGGACGTTTGCCAGTAATACGCTCCATGACGATTGTTTTCAGTAGATCAAGATCCCGACCCGGTGCAAGAGTGCTGTAGATGACCGAAGGAGCGAGCTTCTCTTTCTGAGCCGAAGTAGGCTTGTTGAAGGGACTCGGTTCGGTGGGGTCCAGCACACTATCTAAGAGGCTGTTCCCGTCTACCTCGTCGTGTTCATTGACCGGCTCTTCAGCATTCGACCAGCACTCTTCGTCATTATTTGCGATGTGATCGGTGCGGTTGAAGCGTCTTCGTGCACTAGCAGTCAGCTTCCTGCTACTTGTAGGAGAGCCATCGCCGAGTTCGTCCGCGCTCTCTGGTATGGTTGTTTGTCCTAATAAAGGCTTTAGTCGCTTGGCTGACTTGGAGGGCGTGGTTGCAACTGCTCCTTCCGATTCTGGTTCCACTGTTATCGCCTTTTTCCGTGTATTGGTAGCCGGCTTCCGTGCTAAGCGTAGCGTCGAGGGCTTAGTGGTCTCGGTGTTGTTTTGTAGTTCATCTGTCTCTTTATTCTCTTCTGCAATAGGAGTAGGTTCTTTCTTCTTCCGAGCACTTGCTTGTGGAGCTGCTGGTTTGCGCGCGGACACAGCTGGCTTCCAGCCAGCCTTTGCACGCTTAGCAGGCGTGACAATGTCCTTCGATTCCCCTTTCTCAGCGTCGGACTCCTTCCTAGCACTCTGACTTGCACTTTCTGCTTTTCTTGGTCGCCCCTTTCCTCGTTTTGGTGGCGTGGTGGTTTGGATCTTGGTCGTGTCCTGCGCAGCAATCGGGGTGTTTTCTTTGGACGCTGCGTGCAGCGTCTTGCAGACCCGGGTCGGTCGCGAGGATACTTCGACGCTCAACGCGCCCTCGATATCATCATAGACGTCAATATCTTCCTCTACCGCACGCTTCGCCCGTGTACCGTTTGTTGCGCTCTTGGCTAATCGACCCGTGCGCACTGGTGCTGGCTTCTTTGCCTCATCCTGTTCAGAATCGCCGTTCACGTTCGCGGTGGATCGGGTTGCAAGCCTGCCAGAGGTCTTGCATGTCGACGGCTTTGTTGACGAGCCCGATTCGGTGCGCTTTGGGGTATCAAGCTTTCTCCGCTTAGAAGAGCGTGGAGAGTCATCCATGGCGGCAGTTGGGGCGAATTAGCGTTACAGATATACAGTTGGTTGGTATTCGTTATTGAAAATGCATCATGACGGTCGTATGAGTAAAAATCTACATGTGGTGAAAGCGCTGGTCAAGGCGCGTCAATGTCGAAGTCGCGTCGCGCTATAATTCCGCTCCGGCGGCGACCCCTGCATCACGCCAAGAGTCATCCACCCCAGCTTCTCCAGGTGGAAGACCAAACACCGTCAAGCATCACATCAGACTGCTAATCAGTGCTATCCGTAGAAGCCATATCACACCGCGCGGGGGCGGGACCTGGCGTTCACAGGCGTTCACAGGCGTTCACAGGCGTTCACAGGCGTGCTCCGGTACCGGTTCCATGAATGACTCTTGCGCTTTCCGACGGCTCCCGAGCCCCCAATGAACCGTACATCCAACGCGCCCTACGTGTACAATTGAAAACCAAGCTAACATCGTCACTACCGAATCAGACGTGCTACAAATAGGTTACTCAAGTAAGAGTCTGCTGGTACAGTTTCAGCAATCAAATACGGGCGCTCAATGGCTTCAACTCGAGGCACCCATGTCGAGTCAACCACTTCCCCACAGCAACCCTCTGCAGCAACAACGACGACGGACATCGAATTACTGCAAGAAGACCACAATCAAAATCTCAACAACGATAGTGGATTCTCCCTTCCGCCTACCGACGGTGGCAAGGATGCGTGGCTCTGTCTGTTCTCCTGTTTCATGCTCGAGGCCATGATCTGGGGCTTCCCTTCCTCCTTTGGCGTCTTTCAGGAATACTATGCTACTAGCAAGGAGTTCTCCGGCCAAGGCAACGTTGCCGTTGTGGGTACTTGTGCAATGGTATGTCGTAGTAGTTGTCCAGAATCCAAAGCTTACACCTACCCAGGGTATCATGTACATGGATATCGCAGTTTGGTTCGTCGTGCTAAAACACTTTCCCAAGTTCAGGATCTGGGCCACACCAGTTGGTTTAGTCGTCGTTTGCCTCGCTTTGGGTCTTGGATCTCTTTCAACGAGCGTGACGCACCTCATAATCACTCAAGGCATTCTGTACGCACTGGGCGGCGGTCTCGCATGGACGCCAATCCTCTTCAACATCGAAGAATGGTGGGTTCGGAAGCGAGGATTTGCCTACGGAGCCACCTTGGCCGGCCTGGGACTGAGTGGGGCCGTTCTTCCTTTGATACTGGAATGGCTTTTACACTCCTACGGTTTCAGGACGACGCTACGAGTATGTGCGCTCAGTTTCGTGGCCCTCAACTTCCCTATTGTCTTCTTCTTTCGGCCACGTCTTCCACTGTCGCAAACATCGCAATCCAGAGGGTTCGATTTATCATTCTGGACTTGTTCGAATTATTTAATTCTGCAGTCGGGAAATATCATTCAAAGCCTTGGCTTCTTCCTACCAGCAATCTACCTGCCCACTTTCGCTCGGTCTATTGGTGCAGGTAGCGTCGAAAGCACCGTCACAATCATTCTCGTCAACGCTGCTGCATTTGTTGGATGTCTGTGCATGGGAGTTGCTACAGACAAGTACCATGTCACCACCTGCCTTGCGGTCTCTGCGCTGGGGTCCACAGTCGGCATTTTCCTCCTATGGGGATTCTCCACATCACTGGCGCCATTATACATCTTCTGCGTTATTTACGGTGCTTTCGCCGGGTGTCAATCGAGCGCCTGGAGTGCTATTGTTGCAGACACCCAAAAGAAGCGCAGAGGCGCCGACTCTGGCTTCGTGTGGGCGTGTCTATCGGCTGGGAAAGGTGTCGGTAACTTGTGCAGTGGTCCGCTTTCAGAAGCTCTGCTACATGCTGGTGACTGGAGTGCGCATTTTGCGTACGGTAGTGGATATGGAGCACTGATTGCGTTCACAGGCGTGACTGCATTACTGAGCGGCTGGGGTTATGTTGCAAGGAGGATTGGGTGGATATGAAACCTGATGCTTTGGATGCCTGAGGATGCCTGTCGTATTCCGATCCCGACATTTGCGTTCCACTGAGCATACGTCACGCATCACGCCCTTGCCATATGCCAAACACCAAGCAGGTCTCCCGATGCTCAAGTAAACGATGTGCCTGTTACAGAGCATACATGGTTGGGAAGCATTTGCACCAACCAGACGGCAATCTCTTAATCTTGGCGTTGACGTACGCGTACGCCTGAAACAGGCCCGCAGCTACCACCATCCGAGCCTAGTACCAGCATCTCGACCTTTCTCTCGAAACATGTTGGTCTCTTTTTGCAATTTATCCATGGCCATCGCAGCCTTGCTTTTATGCGAATTAACGGCTTGGCCCATGCTACCCGTTTGTTAACCTAACGTGTATGGCTTGCTCGATTGTTTTCATTGGAGCGCGAATGAAACTCCCAATATGATCGGCATGGATCCCGTAATATACTCTCTGAATCACGCTGGCCAGATGGGGCTTGTCGCTAACCCGCAGAGATTACTCTAACCCTTGGGCGCGTCTTCGTAAAGGCTTGATCGATCTTATCCGTAACTGGCAGGTCGCACGTCCGTTCTACTCCAGCAATATCAAACAACTGGGCTTTCTGGGGCTTGCAGGAATCAGGATTTAGATGAACGAGTGGTGGTGGTTGATCACGGCAGGAAATCTCCGAAAGAGGATATATACCTTGGATCCAGCCTCATGTTGGACGGCCATCAACTAGTTCTTCACAGACAGTTGTCTAACACTCTCTTTGAGCAGGCCTTTCTTCGCTCTTTTCGTTGCTCTCCAAATATCCTAGCGGTATCCATACATTCTTTTGGCTGTGCCACTATCTTTACTGTCAACATCACCTGTCTTGCGCTGTCTCAAATACTACACAAACATCTTCTTTCAAAGACACTACCATCAACATGAAGTACGCCGTCATTCTTGCCGCTCTTTCGAGCACTACTGTCGCTGCCCCATTCAGCGACTACCTCGACGCCATATTTGGCAACAAGGAATCTCGTCATGCTCCTCCCCCAGAGCTGACGCCCGGCTACCCCCCAATCGGAACTGGCTCAGCATGTGCTTTCCCTTTCCCCACAGCAACAGGAGCACCTCCTACTTCCATCGGCGGCATACAGCATGTCCGCCGCCGGGCACACAAAATGGCCATCGACTATTAACTCGCTCCAAGACAGGAACTCGGAACCGGCAGTCCGCTACCCAGCTTCTCTTTGGCGGACCCCACAGACGGTTCACCCGCTCTGCCTACAGAAACGGAGGGTGACGTCCCACTACCCACAGGCCAGCCCGACGCTCCCTTCCCGGTCCCCACCGGTGGTGCTGAATTGCCTTACCCAACTGGTGGAGCTGAATTGCCTTTGCCCACTGGAGACTTCCCCAAGCCACCTAGCGATGGCTCCTCTCCATCAGAAATCCCTCTCCCAACCGACTTTCCTTTCCCCATGCCTACCGGTGGCTCTTCCCTCCCCTTCCCTGGCACCGGCATCCCTGGTCTCCCCACTACACTGCAGACTTTGACTCACGGCCCTCAACCCACGAGCATGCCTGAGCTGCCTGATTCAGAGAATAGCGAGGAAGGAACTGGTGATGACGGTCCAGGAGGCTTCTTTGACTGGATTAGCAGCTTGTTTGGTGGCAACAAGAGTGAGACGAGCTCTTAGAGATAGAGCCATTCCCTCCACCCACTTACAATCGCGTGCCATGCTTACCGAGAAGGAAGCGGAGGAAGGGAGAAAAAGAAGAAGGAGCAGCGTGAACGAGCAGGACGTCTTGATGGCGAAACATTTCAATTCCTTCTACACACTTTGTAACCACAAACTTCCATACCAAAATGAACATCATCTGCTTGTCTCCTTACCTTGAAAACACGTTCAAATCTCAGATTGCAGGCGGAAAATAGCGTTCCATTTACTTTGTACTTGGAGGGAAAGTCTACTCATGGATTTTCTGTTAAAGATAGTAGTGACAAAATTGACCGCCGCCGTTGAGGGCAGTGATCGGGTATCTTAGTAAGCCATACCATCCTACACTATGCTATAGAACTTTTTAGGTTCCCGCACCACATCTTTCCTGACGGTCGTCGGGTTGAATAGACGCCTCCCAGATGCTTGTGCATGATTGCAACACAAATTATAACCTTTTCTCTTGAATGCCTGCCATGACCGAAATACACCAAAGAATGAAGAGAGCTGGAAATTTGCGCTTGTTGAAGTGCAAGAGCCCGGTTGAAAGCAGAGGCTCTGTCGCGTATGTTGTTGAACACTAGGCTATAAGTGGAGATTTCTCAGAAAAGCCTAGTTTTGAATTAGTCTTGACGTGTTGAATGCAGTAAGACTCGAAGTCATGCAAGCCTAGTTGGAAATTGCCAGACTTCTCATGCCATTGGTGACCTCGACAGCGGCTGCTTTGGCAGCGTCGATGAGGCTTGTGTTTTCTTCCTTGCGGGGTCCAGCTTGCTCGCTGTTCGTACCGTTGGTCTTGCTATCGCCATTCACCACCTTGGTTGCTCCCTCTCCGTTCGCGCCAGGAAGGTCAACGCTAGGGTTGACTAGCGGCTCATCCATGTCCTTGACCTCTAACCCGTCGAAGATGGGGAAGATGCCGCGGGTTGCGTGGAAGTCGTTGTGTACTTTACTTGATGTTAGCAAAGGCATCATGATGATTAAGCAACTTTACTTGCCGATATTCAGGAGGTACCAGGTGTCTACGACATCCTGAATCACGTAACGTGATGGACTGACACCTGCATGGCAGTTCGCCCATTGCTGTCCAAGGCGGTAAAACTCGTCCTTCCAAGCGAGGAAGCTGACTGTCTCAACAATGGTTGGTTGTACGATCTCTTTTCCTGGAAAGACACCCCATGTAACAGCATTTGGTCCTTCGTTGGGAGCGTTCGTCTTCAAGTCGCCATCCTTGTTTACAGCATAGTAGGTGAACTCAGGATCGCGCTCGAGACGCGTGATGATCTCTGAAATGTGTTCCGGAGAAACGAAAACTTCCAGGTATGCCTTTTGGTACACATAACCATTACGTGGACCCCAACCAAATACCGGGTCCGAGGATTTGGCTCCATTGACAGCAGGTTGGGAATTGATAGTCAGGAAACCACGACGGTTCAGGTCAATTAGATCATCCTGAATAGACCCAGCTTCAGTCGTGATGGGCTGTTCGCTCCACGGCAAGGAGTCGAGCTTTCCTTGCATGTAGCGTACGAAGAGTTCAGACAGATCTCTGATGGACATTGGTGTGCCCCATAACTTGATGTTCTGCTCGTTGGTACCCTTCAGACCGATACCATACGAGTCCAACTCGCCAAATGCGGGTGAACGCGAGTCTCCCCAGCGACCGTTGGGGAACTCATCCCAGTCTTGTGTGCGTGCAATGTAAGATCGGTTGCGGTTGCGCCAGAAAATCGGTCGTACGTTCTCGTCTCGTCGGTTGAGCGCCAGTGAAGGCCGCCATGGAAGAGGCTTCTCTAGCGGTGAGTCGGGGTCTGGTAGGAGGTCTAGCTCCTCGAGGACCATGCGGGTGGCTTGTGCGAGGTTCATGGTGTAGCTATATGGGTGTGAGTATGTTCATCTTTCTTGTAATGAAAAGACAACTTACAAGTGTAGATGCATGATGCCAGCATCGATCAGTTTCCGACACATGTCTGCGATTAGATGTTTGCCAACTTGACGTACTTCGACGTCATCATTTTTGACAGGCTCTAGAGCCTCATTCCATTGCTTTGGGATTTTGCATTTGGTCCATTGGGCTCTCCGTAGAAATGACGCATGTGTGTGGATGGGCATGATACCAGGAATGATAGGAACGTCGATACCCTTGGCACGGACCTTGTTGACCCACTCAAGGAAGGTATCGATATCGTAGAACATCTGTGTGATAATGAAGGTTGCTCCGGCGTCAACCTTCTCCTTGAGATGGTCGATGAGCTCATCGACGTTTTCGTTGTCGTCGCTGCCTTCGGAGTATCCTGCCACACCGATATCAAAATGGTTTCCGTACTTCTCCCTGATGTACACGACGAGATCCTTTGCGTAGCGGAAGCCACCCGCTGTTGCTTCCCACTTTTCTCGTTCGCGCGGCGGGTCTCCCCTCAACGCGAGGATGTTGGTGCAGCCGGCATTGTATGCGTCTCGGAGGGCGTCATCGAGCTTGGACTTCTCCATGTCGGTGCATGTTAGATGCATGCAGGTTTCGAGGCCGTAGACGGATTGTGCGACCTTGACCATCTCGCAGGTCAGCTTGGAGTGGCGGCCACCTGCACCCCAGGTAAGGTCGATGAACTGCGGACCGAAGCCATGCATACGGTCCATGCGGTCATAGAGATTTTGGACTCCCTAGATGAAGTCAGCACCTCGCTCGTGCTGCCAGGGACATGCAGCTATGGCGTACCTGGGCTGTTTTGGGGGGGAAGAATTCGAAGGAGAAGGTTGGCTTCCCCTCCTCCCTAGCCTGGGCGAGTTTCTGTGAGATGTGCATGGTGGAGGGTTATGAGACGGAACGAAGAAAGAGAACCTGCGTCAATTCTTTCCGACGTTAGTGAAGGCACAATATGAGAAATATGCACCCCGCGATGAGCGATGAGCGGCATGTGCAAGGATGCTGCGTACTGCGGTGTTGAGCCCCCACGAGCTATCCAAAGTATCTTTTGCGAGCCCAGCGATCTGCGAGTGTCCGCAACATGTACCACTGCGCTCTCTTGCTGCCAGTCAGTAAGCGGAAGGATTAGTGATGGGTTGACGTGCAGTTTTCCTTAGCGGAACGTCGACAGTAAGGAGGTTAGCGCAGCACGGAGGAGCAATCGGAGGAGCCCTGCCAAGCAAGGCGCATTTTCGGCCGTGTGCCATGCCTGCTTTGCAGGTCGCACCAATCGAAGATGGCGTGGCTACGCTTGACATGTGGTAGACAGGCTTCATTCACAGAGGATGGTGAAAGCGCGCTGCAGCGAGTCGCGCATGATATAATGTGGCATTGCATGTGGTGATGAACGTGGAATGTGGCATGAAAGCCCCACAAACGTGTCCGTCCCCCACCTGGCCTCCACCCGTGACTTCCCCGGGATTCCCCTTTGCGGTAACCCCGGATCATCGGTGTTGTGCAGCTCCATCATGTGTTGCTTGTATCTTGACTGACTGCGGCTTTCACTTCTTCTACACACACACCCCCACACACGAACCGCCGCTATGCCGCCCATTGCTCGGCCCCGCCGCGTCGTCGGCGTCTCGCTGAAGATGTACTTCGACCTGCCCAGCACCCTGTCCTACATCCGTGGCGTCTTGCAACACGACGGCGACGCCTGGAACTCGCGCATAGATCTCTTCGTTATCCCCGACTTCGTCTCCCTCACCGAATCAGCCCGCATCCTCGAGTCGTCGTCCATCATCCTTGGCGCGCAAGACACTTTCTGGGAGGACAAGGGCGCATATACAGGCGAGGTTAGCCCGCTGGTGCTGCGCCAGGCAGGAGCACGGATAGTAGAAATTGGACATGCGGAGCGAAGAGCCATATTCGGCGAGACAGACGAGACGGTGGCGAACAAGGCTGGTGCAGCAGCGAGAAATGGCTTGATACCGCTGGTGTGCATTGGCGAGAAGACACACCACAGCGTCGCATCGGCAGCTGTGGGTGCAGCGATACAAGAGTGTAAACCGCAAATCATGTCAGTGCTGGCTGCGGTACCAGAGGACACCGAAGTGATACTGGCCTATGAGCCTGTGTGGGCCATTGGCGCAAAGGAGCCCGCTGACGCCGACCACGTTGTCAACGTCACAAAAGAGCTTAGGAAGCTGGCTGCTGGTAGACGCGGAACCACGAGGATTGTCTACGGAGGAAGCGCTGGGCCCGGCACCTTTGCCGAGATTTCAGAAGGTGTCGATGGCTTGTTCTTGGGTCGTTTCGCGCATGATATCAAAAATCTGAAAAAGGTCATTGAAGAAGTAGGCGGAGCTTGAGCGCCTCGGAAGATGGTTACAACTCGTTTTGAAGCCCTTGTCTTCTCTCATCTATGGGTGAAGCGGGATGATGTTCAGGAGCGGGTGACGAGGGGAAGGCTACGGCCGGAAAAAAGATTACTTATCTTCTCGCCATGTGCACATGCTATATGAAGAGAGCAACATCCACGGGTACTGTCAACGGTATTCTCCGCCAAAGTGCTCCTTCCTCAAAAGTCAGCTCCCTTGTCGAGGTTGCATCATGCTTGACTGGTGCGGAACGCGAGACCTCCGCGATCGCAGGTATCAGCTGATCATCATTGTACACATTTCACTCGATGCTACCGTCTGTACATTCATCGATCCTGATGAACTATCTCACGTGGTAGTCACCAGGATCAGAAGATGCCAAAGACAGAAGAGAGAGTCTTGAGCGATTGAACGTCCCAAGACACCAACGATCCGGATTGTCTTTCGCTTTGTCCATCAGCTTTCGGCATCTCAACACTGGAAAGCACCGAAAACTTCCGGGCACTGCCGACATGAACCTTCTATACCTTGCGCACCACGCTATTCCAAACTCGTGCCTTTATGGTCTCCTGGATCTAATGCAATGTGGCTTATGGTTGGAGCCTCGCGTTACGTTCACCAGGTGCTTATTGATTGTACGCAGCAGAAGAATGTCCGGTGAGCATGTGGGTGTGTTTGCAGTGCATGAAGAGATTATGCTTTCAGGTTAAAGAGGGGTGCGGCATGCGCCGCTAGTATGCCGGTTTGCGGTCTCTACTGAGATGCTGATGGTTCGGAACCACGGAAGATGCGGTCTGCGTCTTGGACAGCTGACGAACTTGCCTGTTACCGTCTAAGAGGTCGCGACAGCGCGTTAGTGGGAACGATGTCTGGGAAACCATGCGCTACGTGCGGTCAACCGAGCTTTCCCTGCGAAATTCGAATGCGAATGGAGCCAGTAAACACCCCAACTTTGCGAGCGGAACATCATGCATCGTATGCCAATACTTACTTCCATCATGAATCCGGTCTTTGCGATGGTATCTAATTCCTGGGGCTTTACTGTGCTCAGCCAGATTAGATTAGGCGTCTTTACACGCGGAAGGATTCCGTCGCTTCTATTGGTCTCATTTGGATACTAGAGTCTTATGCCCTGATGCGCACCTCGGTAGTGAAACGCGGGGGCTGAGGCCTCTGGCCTCCCCTTGCAGTTTGGCGCTGTGGGACGGGTTTATCGATCATAGGATGAATATACGACCAACTCACGACAGCTTCGCCGCACAATGCCGGACTATCTACCATCTGGATTGACTCGAGTCAGTCGATCAAATGTCCTCGTTGTACAAGTCTGGAACCACCTCGATTGCAATGTTACATCCCGGCCCACTTCAGAGCGGCATTGGTGCAACATGGTCGCTTTCTCGATTACCATCAGCGAGACCACAAAAACAAAGTCTCATGCACATCTTTGAGAGGCCGTGCGACATGACGCTTGGAAATAACACCTGCACCACTTCTCCGGATCTAGCGTTTTTAGCATGTTTCCCCCGCAAAGCCAACCCGTTAGTGACGGCCCGACGATCATTTAGCTCCAAAATCTAGGCTCACGCACGCATCCCCAGCATTCGCGTGCTTCATCTCCACGCGACTCCGCAGAACCGGTCTTACTTCATCGAGCCGCTGATCCCGTACTGACTGTCGCTGGGTCGGGTCATGATCACATTGTAGCCTCGAATGCGTACCACTTCCATTGCGAACACTTTGGATACTAGAGTTGCCGAGGTCTTGTTCATGCGGCGCGGCTAAGAGCGCGTGAAGAGGTGTTTTACAAAGGAACATGGAGTCTAAGGCATACAACATAACTGCACAAGACGCCACTGCGGTTTCTGGCGATGCATCGCCAGGGAAGCCACGTCCGCGGCTAGGGACGAACTCGTCATGATTCCGGCGAATCAAGACCTGGACGCTCTTCAAGCCCTAGTCTGGGCAGATCTGCCCTCCCGCCAATTCGACTACGTGCATCATGTCCAACGCGGAGCCGCAGCAGTTGGTCCTCGGACTCTTGTTCTACCGGGGTGGCCTGACTGCACCTGCCACACAGTTGGTGATGATCGCTTACTTTCGTCCGCAGCTACGCTTCTTTGGAATTGGAACCCGTGCCTCGAGGTTTGCGGAGCATCCTTGTTACCTACACTGTTATTGAACAATGTGTGCCCCCCTATATCAATCCTACTCCCCAGTCTCCTAGTCCTGTGTCACGTCACGAGACTTCGACAACTACCATCACGTCCTTGGCCGGTCATCATCACTACGATACCTCAAATTCTAATACCAACTCCAACGGAAGCCGTCTCTTCGATAACCACGTCGTCTGTATGGCTTCAGATCACCAGCACAAAAACGCAACAAACGACGCTCACCTCGGCGCAACTACTGCTAGAGACGCGGAGACTCTATCAGCTGGATCAACTGCGAGGAACGAATCGACAACAAGAATGATGGACGGACCAAATGCATTGGAGAAAGACTTCTCTCAGCAAGATCGTGAGACGCTCTTGTGGTACACAACTTCATCTTTGGCTGACGCTCTCTAGCTTACGGCAATGGATATGGCGGGCACACACACCTCGACGTCTCGGCCGACTCAGGTACTGCGTTGCATCAGATCCGAACAGCAGGTAGCATCTCCATCTCGCCAGAGCTTTTCGAGAAACTATACCTGTCACCTCGGAACCAGGTAAAAGGCGATCTACGGAAGACATTTGGTAATCCAACGCCTATGTACGTTCTTCTTGCCTGAATATCCGGAGTTTTGCACACTAACATCGAGTAGCGCTCTCATCGGGTTCCTATTGTCTCTACACCCTTTGAGCATGACTCTCATGGGATGGCGAGGTGCCGGTGGAAGTGGAGCAGCAAGCACCGGGTGGTACTACTTTGCGGGTGGTCTGCTCATGACGCTTGGTGGCCTTGGTGAGGTATGTTTCTCTCAAAGCTCTCGATGACCATCTCTGACAGTTGACATAGTGGATTCTCGGAAACACCTTCCCCTTCGTCGTCTTTTGCTCTTTCGGTGCCTTCTGGCTTGGTTTCGGTGCAACCCTCCAGCCTTTCTATAACGCATATGGCGCGTACGCCGATCGAAGCGTTGCAGGCAGCACAGGTCTAGAGTCGGTTGGCTTCAATGTTGGTATTGGTAAGTACCCCAATAACGAGATACAAGAATTCATATCTGACTATTTTCATAGCATACTTCATGCTCATGATGAGCATGCTATGCCTCGTGTACCTTATCTGCTCCCTCCGCACAAACCTGATCTTCTTCTTGATCTTCTTTACCCTCGTACCCGCATTCAGCCTTCTTGCCGGCAGCTATTTCCATGCTGCCAACGGCCGAACAGCTCTTGCCTCAAGACTTTCCGAAGCTTCTGGTGCATTCTGCTTCGTTACTTGCATTTGTGGATGGTACATCTTGTTAGCCATCATGCTGGCTAGTGTCGACTTCCCCTTTGACCTCCCTCGTAAGTTTCTCGTACACCCATCGGCCCTTGCTCGTTTACTAATGAAATGCAGTTTTCGATCTTTCAAGGGTAATCAAGGGCGCCAGTGAGAAGCGCAAGATTGACCACTTGGAGTAAATATGACTTCGATGTAGAGCAGTCGGATTATAAGGGAATCTAGGAGACAGTGGTGTCACGCTAGTGGTCAGAAGACCAATCGCGGTTCCAAATCCAACTCAAGAATGCGCAACGGGGAAGTTATTCATGATCTCTGTCCGGGTGAAGCTTTTCTTTCCCCTTTATCATGTCCCAGTGGTACGGGTAATAGTGCTCGGATTCATGCACGAAAAGGTAATAATGAAAATTTTCAACTTTGTACCTGTGGCTTTGTTTTCCATCTTACTTTCTACTGGAACCGTTGCTGCGACACCATAAATGTTTGTGTCTTCCGCATGATGAGTCCCTCTAGCTCGCTTCGGGTTCGTCGGAAGTGGCAAAAGCGACCTATCTTCCTCCAACTCACATACCTGACTACAAACAACAAATTGTACGAGCAACGAAATTCGGAAGTTTTGAGACAAGCTTGTGCGCGAAAGCATAATATCGCAGCCTTGTTCTGGTTGTCGCCGAGTGTCGCATGAACCTCCATGTAACAGAATTGACAGGTCTGACACTTCGTAACGGGATTGGGGTTTATGGACCGACGCTTTCCAGGCGAACATGCGGTGCGTGCATGTATACATATATTGAACTGACGATTACGTATAACCCCTTCTTTTTTGTACTGTCTACGACCTACCAAAGACACCCACTTCCACTTCCACTCTGCTCCGTTACGACGTCACTCGCAATGATTTACCCGGTGGAAGTAGACCACATACAACCCACACGACACAACACCACCACATCAACCCGTCCGCGGAGGCGAAGCACTTCATCAAGTCGCTCATCGCAGTCCCAAAACTTCTCTCGACCCCATGTCCAACTAATACCCCGAAAACCCATCCCAGAGACTCTTCCTCTAAGAAATTCATCTCCAATCTCACATCAAACCATCACCGTAAATTCGAAATCGCACTCCATCAGCAGCAAAGCCCATCCACCCACAAGAAGCCGCTCAAGAAAACCACCCAAAATGGCAACCTACTTCCTAACCGGCGCAAACCGCGGCCTCGGTCTAGAATTCGTGCGCCAACTCGCCGCAAGACCATCAAACACCATCATCGCAGGCGTCCGCTCCAAATCAAGCGACATCTCCGAACTCGAAAGTCTAAACAGCAATTCCAACATCCACATCATCGAATGCGACGTCAGCTCCCTCTACTCCCTCTCCAGCATCGAATTCCGCGTCGCTGAAATCCTCACCAAAACCGGTGCCAGTCTAGATTTTCTGTTCAACGTCGCTGGCATCAATGCGACGAGCACTGACACAAGCTTGACCCTTGACCCGAAGAGTTTGAACGAACATATACAAACCAACGTCTTGGGTCCCGCCAAGATCGTCGCGACTCTGAGGAAGTATCTGGCGAGAGGCGCGACGGTGCTGAGTATGAGTTCGGGGCTGGGTAGCTGGACTGTTGCGACGGATGTGACCAAGTGCTGTACTTATAGTATTAGTAAGGCGGCGTTGAACATGTTGGCGTTGCATCAGGCCAAGGATCTGAAGGCGAATGGGGTTAAGGTTATTTGTATGGATCCAGGGTGGGTGAAGACAAGGATGGGTGGCAAGGGTGCGATGGTTGAGGCCAAGGTTAGTGTGGAGAGTATGTTGGATGTGGTGGGTGGGCTTAGGGAGGCAGATAGTGGCAAGTTTTACCGGTATGATGGGGCGCCTGTGCCGTGGTAGATGATAGGAATGCATTATGGAGGATTGGATTAATGCGTATACAAAGTCGGTGAAGAGAATTACAGTGTAAATTACAAAATTTGTGTTGCTTAAGAATATAGCAAAAGTGACAGGAAGCAGCTGGAGATGATAGATCTGAAGTACACATTGGATGACATCTAAAGCGACAGCAAACTGTATGCTTACGGCTTTGACTTTCAACTAAGGCGTGACACTCACCCATCTTCACCTCCTACTCTACCACAGGACACAAATCATAGTTGCCCGCGACGTTATTTCCCCACCACTGTGGGAACGGAACCGCTGGTCCTCCCGCGCCAAACACCGCAAACGACAGAATGAACAAGCAAGTGAGACTCGCGCCATCGAACGCACCCGCAATGAGGTACGAGTAGTCCCTGAAGATGCGTGGTCGGTAGCTGCGCAGGTAAAACTGCGTGAAGAAGCCGACGATCGTCCAGCTGAGAATCACACAAGTCTGGCTCTGGTTATATGGGATGTAACCAGCGTATTGGATAAACTGAGGGAAGTTGATCTCGTCGAGGGAAAAGTTGCCGATACGCGGGACAAACCGGACGAAGATGCGGTGCGCTAGGACGATAGCAGCGCCGATAAGAAGACCAAATGGCACAATAGAGTAAGTCTGCCCTTGCTTGTAAAGATAAGCAGCCAGCGCCCAGGTCGAGGCGTTGGTGTTGTACGACTGGATGTTTGCGCCGCTCCAAGATGAATTACCGTTAGAATCAGCCAGGAGATGTTTGTTACCAGCCACGATTAAGATCATGACAGCGTAATTGATGAAGCCACCCAGAACGGTGCCATAAATCTGTGTCAGAAACATAACGCGGGGAGGGATCTTGAGGTATTCGCCCAGTTTAAGATCCATGCTGAGCTGAACAGCACTGTTGATTACGTTGTGGGACCATGCAGCAAAGTACATATTTCCTACCGGTCTTCCAGGCAGAACCAGTCCAGCGATGACTTTGGACAGATTGTTCGTTGCAATACCGTTACCAAAGCGAGCATAGAGCAAGGTACTCTAGTCTGTAGTTAGTGAACGGCCCCTATCAACAGGCTTCGGGCATAAACTTACGAATGGGGAAAGGGTTGTTCCCATTGCTAGTGCAACGACATAAGCCCATACTGGGAGAGTAATGTTCTCCTTGATCACAACGATGAGACCCAGCACAAAACTAACGAGTAGTAAAACGAGGTACCACCATTGTGGTGCTTCTTTGTAGTGCTTAGCAATGTGCGCGTGGTGGGGGTCGTCGAACCTTCCCTTCTTAGCATCCTTGAATGCTTTAACCGTATCGCCACCCCAGAAGAGAACAATATGGGCAATCAGTGCGCCAATCTAGGATACGTTAGCACGTGACGGTTTTTTGTTGTATATGAAAAACATACTGCCGCATTAGCCATAAACATGGCATAGGCAAATGTGCCCGTAATTCTTGGCAGACCGTATTTGAGCAACGATTTCTCATCCAGTATCCCGTTGATGAAGACGCTTTCGCTTGGATACTTTTTGCCCTCCTGGGTCAAGAGACGCGTCGACATAAAAGGAAGACTCTTCGAACCCCAGGCATTGCCGTAGTAGATGCCAAGCATGACGAAGAAGCAGACTATGAAACCGGCAGTCTGATGCATCTGAAACTTGAGCGGTAGTGATGACTGGAAGGAAGTGATCTGGAGGTGAAATTAGAGTTTGTACCGCACAAGGGTTCCAAAAGCTTCCTTACATATTGCCAGTCGAACGAAATGCTGAACCAGCCTAGTCCTTCGTTGTTGGTAGCTCCGCCGAAGAGGTTAGTAAGTATAGCTGCCTTGGACCCAGTCGCATGCATAGCAGCCAAGCAGGGAATTGATACAGAGTTCAACCAGGGGAAGATGTATGCAGGGAAGAACTCATAGACAAACATGCATGAGAATGCGATCCAGAACCATCGAAGGGGCTTCGAGTTCTTGACACTCTGCCAGTGGAGACCCTGGAGTACCTTTACGGTGGGTAGACTGCTCCAGTAAACCGAATCAACGTGCCATACGCAGATGGGACGCATGATACCGCAGATACCGTAGCCAAAAAGCCCAATAGAGAGGGTGTCGAAGATAACAGTGATAGGGCTTAGAGGAATATCGTAAAAGATGTCGGATGCCGCGAAGACCTGACTGCTAGGAGCAGCGGTCGATGCCGAGGTTGCGGTGATGAAAGTGATGGCATGTTCCTTCAAATTCCACTCGCCGTAGTTGAAGAAGGACATGATTCTGATGTACAGTGGTATCTTGCCAACCCCGCCCTTTTCTCTCCATCGAGCTTCGAATTTGTCTCCACGTGGCAGCAACTTGACCCATCCTCTACCGAGGAAATAGGCCAGAAGGACGATGAAGGTTCCTTGGATGGCGATTACGGTAGGTTTGAACTAGAGCGCATGTCAGCTTCTACGGTATGCATATTCCAGGACTGTAGACTTACCTGGTAGATCTGATAGACAACAGCTTGGAATGCAGACAGCACAGAGGCCAAGAAGAGACATCGGAAGGTCAACGCAGGTTCAAAGTCATCCCGCAGTGACAGTAAGTGAGCAGCTGCGTCGGCGCCAGTAATGATAACATGATCCTCGCCATCGTCGTTCTTCTCGTGTTCTGCAGTATCGTATTCGGGAAGGGCTGCCATGATTTCAGGCTCCAGAGCACCCTTCTTGTCAACTTCTCCATCGCTAACAGCAAGATCATGCTTCTCGTCGCTGAAGGCGTTAATTGCCTCATGGCTGGGAAGATTGACGGCTGTGCCTCCGATCGCGTCGGGCTGGCCGAGGATTAACACTTCACCAAGGGGATTTGCAGCCATGGTTGCGCGCGTTAGGTCGTTTGACTCTTATCTCGAGGGGAGAGTATCGTGTCTAAGATATACAAGTGATGTTTCTAGTGCAAAGGCGTTATCGCGGTTCAAACATGTATGATTGCGGCTTGGTCGCGCGCAATATCACGTCAGATAAGGCCCCTGTTCCAGAAGCCATTTGAGGGCTGTCCTTAAGTTTGAAGAGGCAGGTGTGCTATACGAGAAAGCGGCCGAATTCAAAAAGGTATCCAAGGGCCATGCGGGACGATGTTGGTGGGGCGAAAGTCAAGCTGCTTGTGCAACGGTGCAACCCATGGACCTTGTCCCCTGCTCTTCTCGCATCAGTCGGGATCTAGAACACCCGGCATATCAAAAACGAAGTCTGCCATTGTGTCTCGGGCGTGAGACGAGGAGTAGAGCTAGGGTCGCACCATACCGTGTCGGAGATACCTTTCCAAAGGGAATCATCTATAGTCCAATTGCAACCGTAGGGTGATACCGATCGATGAACAGCGTAGAGCTGACGCGATTAGGCTTGATGGCATCATTCGCAGACACGATATCGAAAGCGCCGAGTGAATGGTTCGTCGTGTCATGACGGCGCGACAAGCCAATCGCTGCCAGGCTAGGTGTCGCCGAACCGTGTTGCAATCTATGAAAACTTATCTGCGGCGGTGTTACGGTAGATCCTATATCTCTTGCGATTGGGGTATCTGTAGTATGGCGATGTCGAGCACGCGACGATAAGCGTTGCCAAGTGGGTGGCGCTCTCTAGGTCAAGCTTGTCCACAACAAGATGGGCACTTTGTGGTTAGAAGCACACACAAGTGGGCGGCGGCGTTCTCACGAACAGCGGAGTAGTGGCTCATTCCGTCGAATATACCGTAGTTAAGGCCGTAGTGGCAACTCGGTGGGAGGGAGATAGGCTGCCGGTCTTCCGAGGTCCTTTTCGTGTGCCTCGTGACGAAAACACCCACTTCGTGATGATATTGACATAAAGAATAGCGAAGTTGGTGAGTTAGGAGAGCTGAATTTTCATGCGCAAGTAGGCGTGCTTAGTACTCCGTACCCCAATCCCTGCTGACATTAGGCGGCCATCTTGGCGTCTTACAGCGTGACTCATTCTGGAGGAAGGGCGCTCAGGTTAGACTTTGTGCGATTATCATTGAAAGATACAACGAAAATTAAACTCTGAATGCAGTAGAGTCTTGCGTAGATTGAAGGTTCAGCTGCACGCACCGAAGCCACTGCATGGAATGGAGACATTCGTCATTTTCGTCACCGGATCTGACACCGTGAAATCCACCATCTCGACAGTCCGCTACTTCGCGTCGCATACACCTCAACAATCTCAAAATCGCAATTTCTAATTCTACTATCCTTGGGATCCTGTCAAACCAGCTCCCGATGTCCAGACTCAATGCCCCATGAGTCTTCTGCTACACTATGGCTACTCTTGTATCAGCACCAGAGGCACATCGCAACTTGAATCAATGTTCATCGAGCAGTAGAGCACCGCATTTTCCATCAACTCGGGGATCTGTGCGTCGATTCGTTTGCTTAGCATCGTCGATACTCAACTAAAGTACCTTGACCACTGTCTCAACGCATGCCTCGTTGATGCTGATCTCGTAGTGATCACTCTCAAACTTTCACTGTCTTTACGCGTAAGACATACACGCTCACAGTGCTGAGCACTGACTACAGGGCTATACTAAATTCCGAAACATTTATCTGGTACTTGTTCTCCCCAAACTGTTTTTTTCAGCTCAATTGACCCTTATCAACCCGTGATCATCATGTCCGCCGCTCACGAACGGGACATCACTGGCCTAGCCGCCCTCTCCGTCATCACCAAAGCAGAGCAATGTCACAGCGAACTGTCCTTCTGTCTCCCAACATCACTGGCGATCGCAAAGCGTTTGACATGGGAGCAAACCCCCTGGATCCTAAACACCCTGAACAACAAGTCCGTGAACCCAATTGGCGAGGCCGACGCACATCGCATCGCCCAATACCTGGCCTCACATGGCCACAATGTAACACAGAAACACGTCCAGTATGCGCTGCTTTTTGGAAGCACATATGTCCCCACGCCAGAAGGAGACAAGATGTCAGAAGACATGGGCGCTTACCCCCATCTCTTCGTCATCTTCCCACATGCAACTATGGCCCCCTACCTCGACAACCAATTCCTCAAGATATGGCACGACGAAATCGTCAAACCAGCGTTCGACCAAGCGTGGAAAGACTCTGGTCTCACGCTCGTCCACGGCGCTTCCCTAGACACACCTACCCGCGTCTTACCTCCAACTGGTGTGTGTACGGAGCACGATGCATTTCCAGCATCTGGGTTTCTCGAGCGCCTACGCAATGGAAAGCCCGGTGCAGTGCGAGACTACTGGCCTGCCTGGACAGATGGCGGGTGGCACCTTGGGCTTGAGGGAAAGCACACCGGTACTCGGACTAAAATTTATCACGAAGCCTGGAATGCTATAAAAGGTATGTTGAATGATCATCCACAGCTGTCTTCATACCAGGAACCAATTTTACTGGCGGTTTCTAGGGGACTGGTACACGTGAACACGCGGTTGAGCACTAGGCATAAGTTCAAGTGCGTGGCACAGGAGTGGGATCAGCTTGTGGACTCGCGCTTCGTCAAGCCAGCGTCTTTCCAGGTGGTTTTCGATACGGTTGTTGGGACTGTGCTAGAGGATATTATGAAGGATGAGCCGGTAGTGACGACTTTCATTGCGGATGAGAAAGGGAAGGAGATCAAGAGGCTGGCGGACTGCAAAGAAGACCAAGGCGGCGATGCGCATCGCAGTAAGCGGGTGAAAATATCAGATAGCGGTGCCTACATGTTAGACGAATGAGCTCGTCCGAGTCTATGATATTAAAGAGAACAGACAGCCGATAGATGGAAAAATATTGCAAAAAAGAAGTCAAAGGGCGGACACGAAACTACATACTGCAAACAAAAGGTAGTGCCAAATATTCTTGAAAGGCCATCTAAGCCTACGATACAACGCCAGTCAATGCAAAGCCATTATGAGGTTTTTCTTCGCTCATGGCTGGTATAAGATAAGATCGCGACGCTAATAGCCCTATCGATCTCGCTGACCCCTTTCCTCACACTCCCATACTAGCCTCAACGTCATCCTGAGCCTGTTCCTACCTCGGCTTCGGTCGTCGGAACGGATGTGCCTCAGTGTTGAACACCCAATCATCCAGGCTAATCATATCTGGCGTGCTGAAGATAAGATAAAAATACTTCAGTGTTTCCGCTGTCCAAAAGCTTTCCATCTTGTTCTCAATATTGTCTTCGTGTGTGTACGGCACATCATCTACGCCCGGAACAGGCTTGAAGCCCCGGCCTGGGGCTTTTGGGACTACAAACGTAACGTCTTGGACTTGTCCGTTCGCATATGGCGTTCGAGATGCGGCAACAATGCTGGTGAACATGTCCCATGCGTCGTCCAGATATTGACGGTCACCAGTGATGCGGTACATGATGAAGACGGACTCGATGGCTTCAGGTCTGAGCAGGTACCGTTTATCGCGGATATTGGTGAAGCCAGGTGGAATTCTGTACATCTCCACTGCATCTTCGAAATTGGTAACATATTTGCTGCTGTAGTGATGCATTGTGCCCACTTCCCAAGCTGTTTGATTCCAGGGACAAGACTTCCGAGACTCGCAGGGGACCGTATCAAATGTCTCAGGCATGATGCCTGTAGCTGTGGCGGAATAGGCGTATATGCACCCCTTGGTGAGCTTCGCACCGAGATCCACATGGTCAGGGTCAGAGAAGAGGCGACCTGCAAAGCCGAACATGCCGCCAATGAAGCATGTCAGATGCTGCATAGTTGGGTTGAGGCGGGCATCTTCGCCGTGCGTAAAGACGTCGCCACACAGCAGTAGGTCTTCTCCGTGCGCCTTGTCAGGCACCATGGGCCGGAAAAGCATGTACGCGTCGATCATTTCCGCCGAGTCGCGGTACAACTTCTCATATACAGGTTCCACGCCGCCGAGCAACGCATGCATCTTGGGGAAATATTCGTACGTGCTGTCAGCAAGCGCTCCAATAGAAAAGAAGCCAGATTGGTTGAATTCTTCTGCGGCGGCGTTCACCATAGTTGGCCACAGGCCTGGTAGCCTGGTACTGTCTTGCACGCGGTCCATCATCGTGGTGATCCTCGCAACCGCATCGTAATACTTTGGTTCGGACGTGACCTGCGCAAGACGTGTGAACTCCATGGTCAGGCTTCCAAGACAGGCAAAGCAAATGTTGTTCTCAGGAGCGAAGGCTGTACGCCCTTTCTCCTTGGTGTTCTCTACATGCAACCAGGCCAGAGGTGTCTTGTTCGTTGTGTCAAACGCTCGATATAGCATCTCTCCAAGTTGTATCGCTTTCTTAAGCAAGATGGGTTTGCCGCTCATATCGTATGCGCTCAACAGTCCACCCAGGTATCTGATCGTCGTTTCGAAGACGCTTATAGTGGTAAGGTTGGTCTTACCAAAGTCGATGGCTGCAACGGCCTCCACAGCCTCGTCAAACTCGTCTCTGAGGCCCATTATCCAGAGCGTGTCTAGCGAATCGACTAGAGTGGCACCCCAGCCACCAAACGACTCTTCGCCCTCCGCTGTGACTGGCCTGAGCTCATCTTGTGCCCAAGCAAATGTCTTGTAACTGTCCCAGCTATGCTTGAACTCGTCTCGTACGGCAACTCTTCGCTGCTCTCTCTGTTTTCTTTGCGCACTTGTTTCGGGAAAGGCTTCTGATTGGATGGGAGGGAGTTTGCGAGGAGCGGCAGTCGGTAGCGGTGTGTAGGACGTGATCTTGTTCACGAAGGGCGCCTCGCGCCAATCGTATGATTGCTCGGATTTGATGAATGTGAGACTCGATCCATCGTGCATATATGCTTCGTGTTCTCTAAACGGGACGGCGAACTCGTCGATGGGCTGCGCGTACAGCCAGTAATACCCGCCGAACGCGACGGCCGAAAGAAGCGCATACCGCAGGGATCGTTTGTGTTGCCTCGACATGGGTTGGCGATATTTGGACCCGCGGGTCACTTTGATCCTACGCATTGTGAGATAAACGCTGTGGCTTGTAGTCTCTCATTGAAAATACAATGGGAGGTATGATGTCGTGAGAAGTAAAAAGCACGGCCAGGTAGGTGGCCTGAAATGTGATATTGCGCGAGGTATTCCAAATAACGTGTCATGCAATGGTAAAGGGAAAGATGCTGGCTGTGGTACTGCTACCAAGAAGAATGATCATGAAACCGCCATGGTGAAGCAGACGCTCAGGACACCTATCGGTAAGACCCATATTGCCGATCAAACTTAAACTACAGGCCAAAGTACTCTCGGTAACCGTAGCGTCAGCAGTCACGATGGCGCGCGTCGGTGAAATATACGAAGGTGCGTACAAGCGACGGTGTACTTTGATTAATTGTGTTCAGTTAATCCGGGGGGCGCGCTAGAGACACGCTCGTGGATAGATATTGGTTTGCCGCAACCCCCACTGCATCCTCATTCCAACACCAAAACGCTACCGCAGAATTGTACAATATTCTCAAGGACATGGATTTTCCACGAACCACCTCTTTTCTTCGAATGTGAACAGGTTCCGGCCACCTCCCGTAGGACCATGTCAGACGGCGTACCAGCGCCTCCAAGAGCAAGACAATCTACATGACGGACAATGTGGAAACCAACTCGTACAGCGTCCGAAGCAAAGGTGATGCTATGGTCGCGGAGCGAATAAATTTGTGTCTTACCAGACCCATGCTTTCGTCTGATCATCGCTTCCTACAGGCGCAAAGACCGCAATGAGCAGATCCGCAAACTGGCAGGCCTAGAACCAGGCACCTGAAATAGAGAGAGAGAGAGTGTGTGTGTGCGTTTTCTCTCCATGTGTAATAAACAACAGAGGCTATTCGCCCTGCATAATTCATGTAACCATACGATCAATTTTATGAGACACATGTTGGGTGCAGATATTCAATTTGATGAGTACAGGTACCTAATGGTTCAGCCGTGAGAAAGATGAACCGCTATTCCCCCCCCTTCTCCATTCAGAAAAGTATGTCAACCTGGATATATGGTCACGCCGCGAGTGGGATGACTAGACGAGTCTGTCTGATTGGAGCTGGCGAGTGAAGCAATGCTTCAATCACGTACGCATAGTTGAAACGGCCAGCATGTTGCGTAATCGAACTCGAATTCTTCGCCTACCGAGGCTCACCACCCAACGAGCCCCACCACCCAACGAGCCACCCACCTAAACAACACCTTCACTTCAACACGCGATAACTCTACTAATATAAGCTTAATTAAGGCTGCGCTTGCAGCGATAGAATCGCTAGGACTAGAAGAGAAACTTAGCTATCGTTAGATTGCAAGAGACTACAGTTGTAATCGCACAACACTTGCGCAAAGGCACTAACAGCAATTAGTAACACGCAGCCTAGAGGCTCAAAATTAACAGGCTCTTTACTTATAACGTAGGTGCATGCTTCGCGGTCCAGCATGCTTCGCGGTCTACCCGTGCCAAGACCCCACTAAAACTCCCCCTATTATAGCCTATTACAACCTACTCTAGCACAATATAGCATAAAAGACTATAAAATAGTATTAAGAGGCTACTTATACTTTATAATTATATGTTTACGTATTATGCTCGGTGTTATTACAGCGTCTATAGCGCCTTTAGGATAGCTTACTCTCTTTAGCGCGCGCTAGCCTTTTTGCTTTCTTTCTATTATTACGCCTTTTAAACTCATATAGAGTAGTCCTACACTAGCTATCCTCTACTATTATAAACTTTTTTACCTTAATTTACTTTCTTTTGTGCAATTTGCGCTGCATAGTAGCCTTATTAGCTACTTAAAGCTTAGTAATATTCTTTTAGGCTAATACTAGCTTATATATAATTATTATTATGCCTTTTAAAACTTTTTTAAAGGCCTTTACTATAGAAGTTAGTAAGCTATTTATATACCTCTAAATTTTCTACTTTACTAGCGTTAATTACAACTTTAATTTAAGGGTATTGCTAGGAGTTTATAATAGCTAAGGCGAGTTGCTAATAAGTAGTAGTAAAGGGGTACACAACTAGATATTAAGGCCTATTATAACTTATTCTAGGTTAAAAGAAATTAATCTAGTGCCTTTAAACTCTCCTTAAATATTACTAAGAGTAATTATAGTATTAAAGGCGCGCTTAAAGTATAGTAGGAACTTAAGTTTTGTAATATAGCTAATTTAGTTACGTATTAGCTCCTTAGCTTAGTAGCTATACGCCTTCTTTAATAGCCTAAAACAACCTATATTAAGTAGCTATAGTAGGTAGAATAAGTGTAGAGGTATATAAAGAGTAATAATCTTCTTCTTTTTATAGTATTATTAAAACTAAAAAGTGTTATAGCTCTTATATTTATTAATAATAAGTAGCTAGTGCTGTTTTATAGTATACTTCTTTATATAAGTATTAAAGTGCTTTAACTACTAAAAACTAATTTTATTTATAGTTTAACTATTCTTAGAAACTAATATAAGCTAGTCCTAAGGTATAGCGTCCTCTTTATACTAAGTAGAGAGGTAGTAGTACCTTTTAAAAATAATATAGGGCAGAATAACTTATCTTATTATATTAATACTTTAAATAACTATAGTCTACTTATAATTACCTAGCTAAACTAACTTTAGTTATCCCTGCTTCTCTAAAGCTGTAATAACAGCTCTAGTTAATATTATACCTATTATAAAGCTAGTCTTATTAAAGTTGTAAGTGTTTTTATCTTAAATACTATACTTAGCTTTTGTATTAGCTACTAGCTAAAACTAGGCTTAGATAGCTATAAGGTCTTTATAAAGGGCTTTTTTATAGTTATACTTATAATTAAACTTTACTTAGAGCTTTAGTTAGCGCTTAACAAACGTACTAAGCTATCTTAGGCTAACTTAAGCTAGATTATACTTAGCGCGTAAGAAATTAGCTATATTAGCTATATTTATAAAATAAAAGAGAAATTCTTACTTAACTAGGTTAAGTATTTATTTTTTAAGGTGTCAAGGGTGGTGGTTGTTGTTGTAGTCAAAATGGGGTTCTAAAAAAGTGAAAAGCAGCTACCCTCTACTAATTAATCGCAAAAGTTAAAAAAAAAAGATTGTATGTAGTTAACAAGATTTGAATAGTGGGTAGATAAGTTCTAGGAGGAAAGCTTAGACTACTAAGCAATAATTAGGGTTAAAAAATTTGCTAAGGTACCAAAAAACAACACTAGTTAAAACGTGTCTAACAGCGATTGCCAGCCTATAGCTAACAACAGGATTATAGTAGGATTATAATAGGATTGCAATATAATGCGATAGAGGAGGGAAAGGACACGTACGTACCGCAGCGGGAGCCTGCAATACTTTATAAAGCTGAAGCTGCTGCTTCTCACCTACTGCTTCTCACCTTTCGAACAGCACCGCATACGAACGATTCGCATACAATACGCTGCACTGCAACATGGCGTGCAACCTCCGCGACGAGCATCTCCTCAACCTCGACTCTCATCCAAAGACAGGAAGCTTTCCTGTCGTACACCTAGCCCCTAAACCAGTCCAGCTCGAGCTGACTAGGTTAAGTATATACTAAATAATTACTTCCTCTTTATTCTTATCTGAACTTATTATTATTAGCTTATAATTTGCTTATAAAAGTTGTCTAGCGCGTTAATAGCGTAGAGTTGTATAAAAAATGTTATAGGTAGCTATAGCGTGTTATAATAAGAGAGTTACGTCTTATTTAATAGCTTAAAGCGCAGTCTATATTTTAGCTTCTTTTAATAGTTATATCTAGTGTGGTTAATAGGGCATTGTAGAGTAGAGGTAGTTTTAGTGGGGTCTTAGCACAGGTGGACCGCGAAGCATGCTGGACCGCGAAGCATGCACCTACGTTAACAGGAGCTAGAGCTTGTATAGTATATTAAATAGCTTACTAGGCGAGGCCTCCCACCTACACGAGCTATAATACGAAATTTTGCCTTACAGATTGCAAGGAGAGAGATTAGAGTAAACTAAGTTAATTGCTTTGTCTACTGATATCCTAACAAGCTTATCTCAAGATAGACGACAGGCATTAATAACAATTGCTACAAGGCTAATTTAAGAAGGAAGTATAGCCTTTACTTTAACCTCCTACGCAAGAAAATTAAGCAGTATTACATTAAGCCTTGTTACACGTACAATATAGATAAGAAGGGCTTTCTCCTTAGTATCTTAGGTAGATTAAAAAGGATCTTTAATAGACCCTTGTACAAGGAGGAAAAGAGAAGGAGTACTATTTAAAATAGCTTACAAGAGTGGATAACGCTGCTAGCCTGCATCTGCGCTAATAGATCTTACCTTAAGCCTGCCCTTATCTATTAGTTAGCCTTAAGATTAATACAGAACTTGTGGCTACAGGCTCTTAATTATAAGACTTATTAGATTTTAATTACTTTATTACTTTTTAGCTAGACAAATAATAAGATCGGCCTTGCGTGGCTTAAACAGGTGTTTGATTGCGAGACTGAGGTAAAAGCTTAATCTTTCTAATAATTACTTATCTTTAACAGCTACAGATTTTACTTTACAATAGATTTTATTAACTACTGCGACTAGAACAAGATACGCCACGCGATCTATCCTCCTTATTCAACCTATACGCTGCAGCCTCTAGATGTAAGCCTATTTAAGCCTCTTTCATCAGCCTATTAGGCTAAGATATTAGCGTTTATGGAGAGGAGCCAGGGCCTCGTATTAATGAGCAAGAGGGATTTCTTCCCCCTCTTCTATCGCGCGTGGCAGGCCTCCTTTAAGAAAACAACAATCCTTAAGGCCTTTAAGGTTACAAGCCTCTTACTCTTTGTGAAGATCGTCCGAAGATGATCTAGGTTGGTTCTCGGGGAATGAACGAGTACTAAGGACACGGGGTGTACTAGCACGATTAGAAGATTGATGTAATAGTACGAGATGTATTAGCATAATTAGAAGATTAATGTAATAACACAAGGGTTAAGAAACAAGTCTTAATCTTTAGATTAATTACTAAGGTAAAATTCTAAGTTAAATACAATATACTATAAAGGCATATTACCTACTACTATATATATAAGGAGTTCTAGAGATCCTATAGTATACTATAGTCCTAACTATCCTAAAGTCTATCTAGGACTTCCTAGGATTTTAGGATATCTATAGTCTTAAAAATCATAAAGCTTAGCTAGGACCTTCTAAGATTCTAGGACTCTAGGACTAGCCACGTAATCCTTTTATCACCTGATCCCTGGGTCCGTGCCATCGGCTGTCGGTACTTGAGGTGGTGGTGCCCCACTCTAGGCCTTGGGTCGTAACACTCTTTAATTCTGAAGTTATACTAAAAAGGTTTAATATTAACTTAGGCTTCTTAAGCAATAGCAAGTCTTTAGCCTTAAGTGCTTTAAACTAGAGAAAGACTAAAGGCCTACTATGTTAGGTAGTTAAAAATTAAGGTGATAGGCAAGCTTAAAAGCTTAGCTAGGCCTTTTACTAAATCTTAACTTAAAAAACTCTTCTTAAGTATAAGGTTAAGGGCCTACGCAAGGCTCTAATTAATAAAAAAAACACGTAGGAAGCGCAGCAAGCCTCTTCTGCTACAGGAGCTTAAAAAGTATTAAAGTAGAACTATATTCTAGTCTCTAAGAAAGGTAAAGAAGGCATGTAATTGCTAGCAGCTCTAAGAGCGCAAGGAGGAGCAAGTACAATACTAAAAAGCTAAGACAAACAAGCTTTGTAAGAAGGCAAGGCAGGCAAAAGTAAAGAAGAAGAAGATAAAGCGTTAGGCAAAGGCTGCAGCTAGGATAGTAAGAGAGAAAAAGAAGGCAAAGAAAGCTGCTAAACAGGCCTCTAGGGCAGCAGCTCGCAAGACTGCAAAATAGCTCCAACAAGCTATTAAGACGTCCTAAAAAAGTAAAAAGCGCAGCCTTAAGACTTTTACAAAACCTACTTTTAAAAAGAGATTTATTGCAAGGCTTATAGATGGTAGAGAAAGGTGAGAAGCAGTAGGTGAGAAGCAGCAGCTTCAGCTTTATGAAGTATTGCAGGCTCCCGCTGCGGTACGTACGTGTCCTTTCCCTCCTCTATCGCATTATGTTGCAATCCTATTGTAATCCTACTGTAATCCTGTTGTTAGCCATAGGCTAGCAATTGCTGTTAGACACGTTTTAACTAGTGTTGTTTTTTTAGTACCTTAGCAAATTTTTTAACCTTGATTATCGCTTAGTAGTCTGAGCTTTCCTCTTAGAACTTATCTACCTACCGTTTAAATCTTGTTAACTACACACAATATTTTTTTTTGACTTTTGCAATTAATTAGTAGAGGATAGCTACTTTTCACTTTTTTAGAACCCCATTTTGACTACAACAACAACCACCACCTTTGACACCTTTAAAATAAATAGGTGGTAGAGAGCCCTAAAGTGCTGTTACAGGCGCACTAGCTACTCAGTCACGACGTGGCCGCGCGATTAAAACTCTAACACAATTTTTATAGCTCTATATATTAATTAAGCCCTCCAGATCTTACTACTAAAATATATCGCAATAATAGCTATTGTGTGAGGCTCTACAGCCTTAAGTGGTGGAGCTGTTTTGGTGTTCAGGTGGCTCGTTGGGTGGTGGGGCTCGTTGGGTGGTGAGCCTCGGTAGTCTTTACGCTCGGGCCTGTTGCATATCATCGCGGTTACTTTGGTTGGGTACTTCTGATTTTTAGTTGTTTAGTGACGGCAGTTTAAGCTCGAATTCTATAACAGACTGATTCTACTTGACGAAATGCGCTTGCTAGCGACTTTGTAACGAAACCAACAGTGAAGTGGCCAAAGAGTCCACATCAATGGCGAAAATAATCGTCTACTCTCCACCAACTACCTCATAACCCCCATGGGATTGAATATGTCCGTGCGCAAGGATTTGTCTTTAGATTTCTGCGGTTGGCGTGTTTGATCAAACATATCATTACTTAATCTCCATTCCATCACTTCATCTTTATATACACACATACACAATACACAGCACACACAGCTTAGCCGTTCCGTTCTAGAGACACCCACCCCCATGGTAAGAAGAAAAACAGCTCAACACCGTGAACCTCTTTTCCTAAACCTTCCGTAACAACCGGGTCTTATCCTCCATATGATGAACGCCGGCCTATTGTACAAGTCCAGAGTGGTGAGGATGAGGAATGCGCTAAAATCGAATCGTTATAAATGCAAGGATAAACGTCAAACGTAGTAGAAGTTGAGAAAAGATCGCTGCACGCCTATTTTGCGATGAAGCGAGTCGAGGCAGCGTTGGATGGGAATTTTATTTGCTTAGGGGCAATCGCCATTTGTTTTGGATTTTAATCGACTGCTTTTGGGTCGGGCTCAAAGAAGACTTTTCGTGTTATCTGATGAATCGTTAGTGAATACTCAGGATGCCGGGTCTTGTTAGACGTACCGCCCATCCTCCTGCTACAGTCGCGCAGATGCCCGAGCTGATAGCCATCTGCCTTGTCCCTCTTGTGCTCTTGAACAGCGCACCGCTCAATGCGCCTGCCACTACACTGTTGCTCATATCGTGCTTGCCCCGGTAGTACCCAATAGTGCTGTTCAAACCGTTGTACACCATAGCAATCACACCCGCGCTGTTTCCCAAGAAAGGTCCCCGCCGTGTTATCGCATTGAGCACACCGTTAATTCGCAACCGCGGCGGCATACTAGGCGGGTTCTTTTGCAGTCCTTCAACTAGACCCCACGCACCTCCAATGGTCAGCGCAGACAGGTACGACACTCCGGTGCCATAACACAAGTCGTCGGACCAGCCGCGAGACGGTAGTGCGGATTGTGCGCCAGGCAGATCGGACAGGACGGAATCTTCGAGTGATAGGTAGTCGAGTGTATCTTGGTTGAGGCCGGCGAGGGGATGCAGTTGTGAGGGGTCGACAAGAAATTCTGAAGGATTTTGGATAGCGGTGTTGGGGTCGAAGGGTGTGGGTTGGAAGGTGTCTTCTTTCACAAAGTCGGCATTCTGGGGCGAGGCGGATGCCGTGTCCTTGGACTTGCGTCCAACAAGAGAGTCCCAGCTAGAATGCCAATTAGCACGGCTGTGTTTGTGGGGGTACAAGTTGGAGAGAGAGGACATACATGCCCATCTTGAAGATGTCAGGTTGTGATGGCGTAAAGAAATGACGAAGAGTTGCGCCTGATTGTCCACAGCCGCACGACTAAAATCCCCCCCAGACGCCCGAAAACCTAAAATAGACAGGCCGAGGTAAAAGAAATAAGCAAGTGACGCAAGTGGTGGATGCGCAGGCAATAGTGGCGGGTGCTGGGGTCGTTGTTGAAAAGTTCTGGCGAGCAACAAGAAAGAATGACGAACGGCTAAACGCACGGACGCCTTCTCGAAGGGACGCTGCTTCTGAGTTCGGAAAGAAATGTTTCGATATCCTTCACCCACTTCCGGAAATCAAAACATCGGCAATAACAGGAAATTTCAGCCATGTCGCTCCCAGAGTTCAAGCAGAGTTTCCTCAAGGACTGCGTGTCAGCCGGTGCGCTTAAATTCGGCACCTTCACGCTCAAGTCCAAGCGCATATCACCCTACTTCTTCAATGCGGGACTGTTCCACAGAGCCGACTTGCTACGCTCGATATCCTCAGCATATGCGCAAACCCTCAAGACACACGGCGAATCAAACCCTTCATTCCAATGGGACATCCTTTTCGGGCCAGCCTACAAGGGGATTCCCCTAGCAGCAGCATCAGTCGACAAGCTCGCAGATTTGGATCTCGCCAAGTATGGCCAAAAGAGCTACAGTTTCAACCGCAAAGAAGCCAAGGACCACGGCGAGGGTGGAAATATCGTCGGTGCAAGTCTAAAGGGAAAGAAGATTGTGATTGTTGATGATGTCATTACCGCTGGTACTGCGATTAGGGAGGCTATTGATATCATCAAGAGCGAAGGTGGAGAGCTGGTTGGCATTATCGTTGCTTTTGACAGGCAAGAGAAAACACCGACTCCCAATGATGAGGATGGAAAGCCAGGACCAAGTGCGATCGGTGAGGTCAGGAAGCAGTATGGCATCCCGGTTCTGGCTATCTTGACGCTGGATGATGTTGTCGAGTACCTGAGGAGTCTGGGGGGAGAGGAGGACCTGAAGAGACTGGATGAGTACCGGGCGAAGTACAAGGCGAGCGACTAGAGCGCTCTAGAGTAGTGTTCACGAAGTTATGATCAGGGACGATGGGATGGCTGGCTGGATGAATGCCGCCTGCAATACAACTAGAGCTGCAGGCATCCCAATCCCACAACATTCTCCAACCCCATGAAGCCGTGCAATAATTCTAAGCGACGAGTGGGATGCGTTCAGAGCAAGCACTCTATCGTTGATATTCATGAGAAGCAGCCTCGCCTGAAGTCACGAACGATAGCTATCGTTAACCATGGAAACCCATGTCTACAGATGTCATAGCCCGTTAAACCACCCCCAAACGCCAAATTGCAACGTCATTGAGCCATCACAAATCCCTGAGGCTTAAGCCTTCTTAGCGAACTCAACACGCAAGATGAGATGACCAAAACCGACTGAAACATGTTAGCATCGTCCGATATCATGAACTTGTTCTGAAACTTACATCCATCCATCTTCTCACACGCTTTAGCAGCATCTGACCTGTCTGCGTAACTGACAAACGCAAAGCCCTTTGCACGGCCAGTTTCCCTGTCCTTGGCCAAGAATACCCTCGTGACGTGTCCATATCTGGAGAACATGTCGCGTAGATCCTGCTCCTCAGCGAACTCAGAAACGTTGGTGACACGGAGAGTTGCGCTGTCGTCCCGGTCGAACTTGCCGCCCATCTTCTCACCGGCACCAGCACGTCCACGCAGATGCGGGGGAACGTAACCTCCAGAGCCAGTGCCCAGACTGCCTCCTGCTCCGACGCCCGGCGCGTCATCGGGCATATCTGCGGGCGCGACGTCGCCCTCGGGAGCCATGGTGTCCTTGAAGGGACATTTTGTGGTGAAATGGTCGCCCTGGCAAATACGACACTTGATCTTTGCGTTCTTGAGCTCGGCCTTCTTCTTCGCCTCGTCACCCTTGTCCTCGCTGCTCGCTTTCCAGTTCGAGACTGGTCGGAAGGCAATATTCTCAGCGACGGAGACAGTGTCTGTTTGCGGGCCCGGGGGCTTGCCCTTCTCTTGTCCAAACTTTGCCCATTGCTTTCGCTCAGCCACACGGGGGTTTACAATCTGCTTGACGACTGTCTTTTTGATGCGCCGGGTGGTCTTGTACTTCTTGCCGTCTTCGCCAATGCGGTAGGAGATGACTGTTTCGGTTCCGTCCTTGTTCTTGATGACTTGGTTGGGTGGGAGGGAGGTGAGAGACTCCTCGTCGTCTTCTTCCGCCCAGTCTGTGCGGCTACAGAATTATGGTCAGCACACCAGACTCTATAACGGGGCTGGCGTATACGCAAAAGACAGAGAATGATGCGCGTCGACTCACCCTGCAGGTCTTGACATTTTTAGCGGTTGTGGTAGTGTTGTTCCGTAGTCGGGGTCCCTGATGATATAGCAGAAAGCGAGAAGTGGCGGTAGCCGGTGGGGCAATTCAATGCCCAGCTGTGTGCGGTGCGCCGCCAAGATTTCGCGCTAATAGGTGTTGCGATTCACTGCCCCCTTTCATCAGCTTCATCCACCATAGGACGCTCAATAAACCTTCCTGCACTGTCGCCAAAAAGAATCATAACGTACCTGATGGTTCTGCTTATTGCGGTTGCTGGAGGTCGTGTAATATATCGACACTATATCCTCGCAGCTTCACGTCAAGTGACTGGCATACCCAACGGGAACACATCAGCAGTGGTTTATAGTAATTGATATCAACAGAGCAGTTCTGCTGCAATCTTATTTGAGGTACGCTCTCAAGTCACAGCCTGGGCTGGAAGTCACACTTAGTAGAATCACACTCAAACTCAAGATGATGAAATTTGTGCAGGAGCAACAAGGTTAACCGCCCGGTACAAGTAATAATTTGAGTGCAACTTAGGAATGCCCGACATCCATCATTTCCCTGACCTCAACTAGCCGATGACTCAAGACCCGATTCTTCTACCCTTCAGAGCCCAGATTCCATTGCACCCTGCCTCTTCCAGGACCCTGGAACTGCCCGACAGGCATCGGCTTAGGTTGCTGAATAATATCGCTGTTGGTTCTTGGGATCGTCTGCACAAATGGTTTCGACGTGCTGGTGGTCGTCTGAAACATTGTGTCACTGCTGCCTCTAGGGAGCTTAGGCTTTTGGATGTGGTGATGCGAATAAGGCGTGTTGAAGTCGTTGACGAAAGGTGTCTGCGACGATGCCGAGTGCAGAGGTGGTGGAAACTGCGGCGACTGCTGTACCAACTGCGGTGAGCCTTGCGCATAGTCGATAAGGAGACTGCCTTTGTTAGTATGCCAACGTCGGCCATCGCAGAACGAGTCTTACTCCTGTGGTTGAGCACTGCCCCTTCGACTTGGCTGCACACTGCTTGCCACGCTACCATTCCCACCCGCCGTGCTGCCGGGCGCACTTCCGAACATTGCTGCATGGTGTGACTGTGGCGTAGCGGGCAACCAGCCACTACTCGTGATGCCCTCGACATCCATGAGTCGCTGGAGCAAATCTTCGGTGATTACGAGTAAGTGTTCCAAGGCAGCGAGACGTGAGTCTTCTTTCGCAGAGCAGCAGTGCACGTACGATCTACTGGAAGGATTGTGTTCGACGATGCAAGCTCCAATTTTTCTCGAGGAAGTCGGGGCGAAGCTTATCACGTCTAGACAGCGATTTGGTCCATATATTGCGCGCGCGTTCGCTACAACGTATCAGCCATCCATGATCGACAACAGGATCCTGAAGAAGACCCACCGAGTACTCTTGTCCGTGTGCTTTCCAAGGAGTCCTCCGAGTCCTTGTCCTCCATGCGATGTAGGATCTGGCTCGCTGTTCGCTCCAGCGCCAGGCTCTCGTAGCTGCCGCTCTTGCCGTGCTTCATTTCTTTGAGCGTCTCGATCATAGCGGTCAGCCGTCAACACCCGAAAAAGGTTTGATTTCTTGGACTTGTTCGACTGTCCTGATGAGGATGCGTTCGAATCACCAGTGTTCGTGCGCCTCAGTGGCCCGAACTTTTCGAACGCCGTCAGATCCTTTGTAAAGCTTTTGCGGGAGGATGTTCGAGCAAGGTCTTTCTCTGAGTTTGTACGACTCAGAGCTGGTGAAGCTCCAGCTGATCTTGAACCGTCTAGTTGACGAGAAAGCTTCCGCCGTTGGAGCCGAAGCTGCTGAAGTTGCTTTTCCTGATGTGCTGCTTCTTTCGTACGTTGCTCTTGTCTGGCAAGGTAAACGTCCCGAACGCTACTGTATCTGTCGAGGCGATGGGGGTTTTTGCTGTGGTAAGGGTTAAGCTGAGGACCTAGTGCGATTTTCTCAGCAAGTGTTGGTGGGAGAGCTGGCTGCGAGTGTCTTCTTGGCCGGGTAGACGTTTGTGATGCGCTCGAAGTGCTTGACCTGATCGAGGTGGGTCTGTAGCCGGATCCTGTGGAGTTAGCTCGCGCGAGGCCGGGTCGCCCGTTTGGAGGATCCAGGATGTTCGTTTCCTGGATGGTCGCGAGCTTTGGATTCTGCCGATATTGTTCTTGCCAGTACCAGGCGGGAGGTGCGCAGATTCCACAGGTGAAAGGGAACGTTGTTACGTTCACCAATCGGCCCTGCTGCTACATATTTGGCGTTAGCTTCATCTCAGGTCGTAGGCTCCTTTACGTGGTAGCCAAGAGCATACCTAGCGTCGAGTTCTCAGCTTGGGAGCCGACAGACTTTAGATGCAGATGCAGGCCTGTCGCCGTATATATTAGGATCGGAAAAGGTTATGAGCAGCGCGGTGTGCCGAGTGGCGATAGGTGGTGAGAGGTAGCGTTAACGACAGTGGGTCAAAGGATAGGACAAGAGAAACACTATGGTACGAGGTAACGGGTATAAGTCGAAGTGTCGGTGCTCATGCAGGATGTTGTTTGATAGCCGCAAGGCTGTATGCGTAAGCGATTAGCATTGGGCCAAGTGATGGAATCGTGAGGAAGCTGGCATGACGCCTGTGTTGTTTGATGGCGTCATAGAAGGCCGTTGCTTCCCAAGCTGTAACGCACCAAGCATGCCTGCCAAAAGACAGGAGAAAGGTGCGCTCCGCAACGGAGCTCAGGGTGCAAGAGTCAACAGCAATCGAGCATAGTCGTGGTCTAAGTTGTGTTATCATACCGTCAACTCAATGCATGCGCAACGGTACTCACTAACGGACAACACCCTAAAAGATTCAGCAGTCCAGTTTGATGCGGCTGCCATCTAGTAAACTGTAAAACTGCCATCTCGACTAGCGTCAAGAAAGCTCGTCATCACTGGGGACATCTACACAAACAGTCAATCAAACTTGACGAAATCATGTGAAGTATGGAGGTGACCGGTATCTAAGCACGTCGATAAATAACCCCCACTTTGTCCCACCTTTGGTATCCTGTCCTTTCATATCCCGATCTTCCATGCAAATGCCCACACACAAACGCTTCAAGTACAATTATGCTATTCGATATACACTACTCCGCGCACCAAACATACCACTGTCCTACTGGTCCATGGCGGCGCTAACCTGCTTCATCTGAAGAAGGAGCGCAGACCGTCTGAGCTGTTCTTTCGTCTCTGATGCCTTCACGTTCTGGAACAGAAGCCGTGGTTCGGAATCCAGCATCTAACCAGAGAACCTGAACCGCGAAGCTTCCAGTCTGCCGAGACCTTCACGGGGGGCTACATTACGCCGACGGTAACTAGCAGTGAAGTCCTGGAGAATGGTCCTAATCATCCTGACATCGCCAGTTTGGATCCGTTGTCGAATGTTGTTGAGGAATCGCTCGCTCTCTTGAGGCGTGATGCTGCCTTGCGGTAACATACCAACGGTACTGGCAACCCATTGAGCGACTTGTTCAGGCATAAGCTCGAAGAGGTCAAGGAGCACGCCAGATGAGTCCGCGAAGCAGCCTTCGGGGAAGCTGTACATCATACCAGTCATGATACGCTGAACCAACTGGACGCCGGCACCAACCACAAGTTGCTTGACGCGGTTCCGCAGTTGCTCGGGAACTTCGTGACGCGTGTTGTCGAAGCTAGATGACGGTGACGAGTTGCGACCGTAACCGAGCAAATCGCGTAAGAAGTGCAGCACTGCGATGATTGGGTCCTCTTTGAGTAGTGTCAGCGAGCTGCAGGCTGCGAGGAGAACCGTGTCCATGAGTGGCGACATAATCGACTCCGATGGGAAATAGAGTGCCATGTCGGCAGCGAGACGGAAGTAGTCTTCGATGAGGTCTGGTAGCTCTTCAGGTGGCAGATCGCTCAGTATCCGTAGGAAGGTCTTCGCTTGTTGCTCATAGAACTGGTAGACGTCGTTCGCCAGACTTGGGTCAACATCATCCACACCTTGCGAGAACTCTCGTACTATAGATGCAGTCGCCCAAAGGAAGCAGCCCTGCCTTGACTTGTCGAAGCCCTCAATCAGCTTGGTCGCGAGATCGGGCAGGAGCGGGCGCATTGCTGTGCGGTAAGAGAGCACCATGTATCGCCAGCACCGACAGACACGCTCAAGGATGGGTATACTTGTGTTGAAGTGAGTGATCATGTTGGCAAGAGTAGGGAAGATCTCTTGGCAATACTTGACCGCTGGATGTTCTTGACCGGGCGGAATCTCTGGTCGCACCATCTCAAAGAAGATGGTCAATAGATTGATCTTGTCTGCGATGAGCTTTTGGTCCGCCTCGTCCTTGGCTTGTCGCGCAATTTCGATCAAGTGAGCCATGACCGGGTCGAGATACAGCTTGAGTGTTGCCAGAAGCTGTTCGTTGGGTACCTTGGCGACCACTGACGCAACACCTTCCGTGATCTCTTCTTGGCTGCTAATTGGCAACTTGTTCAGGTTCTTTGCGTAGAACTGTTGTAAGGGGCCAACAAAGTTTACCAGCAGGCTTGCGCAGTCGTTGCAGAAGAACTTGAACGATAGCGCAGCGGCTCGGATCACGTCCTTGGCCGAATGGTCGAAGGCGGCCATGATGTAATCCAGTTGCAGCTGTAGAGTATCCGGATGTTGCGCGGTCCATTCGGTATATCTTCCCAAAGCCATCACAGCCTGGAAACGCAGCTTGTGGTGGTCGGGGATGCCTGCAATGAGCGGGATCAAACGGGGTAGCATAACGTTCTCGTCTGGGGGTACCATTCGACCCATAGCTCTGACAGCGAATAGGGGCGCTTCCAGCTTCTGCCACTCGGGCACATTGTTTGGACCAGCTTGAGTGCCGTATGTCTGCACCCATTGCTGCATGAGGTCGTAGGGCTTTTGAAGACACTCGACGACGCCCATAACCTCGCAGCAGTCCTTCAACACATCGCCCATCTGATGACGGAACTCGCGGAACTTTTCCTCTTGTTCGCGATCACCCTCGAAAAGATCCTTCTCGTCGCCAGTCTCCGGCTTGGGAAATTCAAGGTGGCCAATCATAATGTCTACCAATTTAGAGTAGATGTCCAGGCACTGGTTGCGTGCTTCGGCGTATTTGTCAATGGTGAGATACTGCTTCAGATCATACCAGAACTTGAAGGTATGGGATATGGCATCCCTTTCCTTATCTAGCGCTGCTGTCGCAAGTATTGCTTGTACCAAGGCGCGGAAGTCGGTCGGCAGGCGCGCGATGAGAATGACCCATGATTCTCCAGCTTCAGCAAATATCCTGGCGATACCCTTGAACTTTTCAGAGTCCTCTTCTTGCGCTGCTTCAGCGAGCTTGGCCTGAAGATTGATGACCTGAGGATAGAGAACCATGATCGAGTTGAGGGTCTCGTCGACATCTCTGGTTTCTGCGATGAGTGCGCTTAAACACTCAACAGCGGCCTCGAATGGATCATCTAGGGACAGGTCTTCGACGATGATTTTGAGAAGAGGGGAGTTGATGATGGCCTCCAGTGGTATCTCTCGTATCCAGGACGTGATACAGTTGAGCAACTGAGGGTTTTGGGCGGCAGCGGCTGAGCAGGATTAGCAGAGGTGGGCTTGGCAGGGAGGATGCGAACATACATGAAGAAGTGCCATATCGTATGAGGAGTTCTAGAGCTTGCTGGGCGTTGTCGTCGATCAACTCGGTCGTCCTCATAGTCAACTCGTGTTCCTGACCACCACATATTAGACTACAACTCTACTATCACATGTCGACACCTTGGGGAATTGTCGTGGGCTGACAACGGGGCGCGGCTCGTTCGGACGTACTGTGAGAGCGATCTTGCGTCCATGCGTGACTTCTTCAGGGAGAACGCGGAGAAAGTCCAGGACGCAAGGTAGCGTTGCTGGATCTGAGCCGAGGGCGTTGACAACGTCTTTGAGGACATCCTTCCACTCGGTCATCTGTATAGCCAGATTTGCCAGACATACGCACAACTGCAAACGTATGGGCTTCGGTCCAGCATGGAATATGGCCAGATTCCGCATGATGGATGCCCGGAGCTCTGGAAGCTGTGCGCGAGGCACCTGGTGGAGGTCGTATACAATCTGACCTGGTTAGAAGATGCCGAGTTCAGAGCAGTAAGCGCCCACCTTTCCCTTGAGTGTGGTGGCAGCAAACAGCTTGGCCGCCGCGTCTGCTGAGTTTGCCTCGAGCATAGCCAGTGTGGTTGTCCATGCCTCTTCCTGTGACGCATCAGCCCCTCATGCTCGTGCAAACGTGCGCATGCTACATACCGACTTCTGGAACTGTTCCAGAAACTGATGTGCCTGCTCTTTCTGTGCGCGATCCGCCTGAGACGCCATGGTGTTGTGCGCCGCCAGCACCGGGTCGAAGACTTGCTGTCCGTTGGCAGCCATGGTGAGGGGATTCGAGGAGGTGGTGGGGGGAAACGGACGCGGACACTGCTCGGAGCAAGGCGGCGGGGAATGTGTTATATTGCGCGCATCAACCGACTTGCTAGGCGAGTGCGGAAGACGGCAGGTGCAAGCGGTGAGGCGGTGACAAAGGCGGCAGTGGTGGTGGTGATGGTGGTGGTGGTGGTGGTGGTGAGTTTGTTCGGGGACGGGCAGTTGCGTTCGGTCGCATAGTCAAAGTAGCACGAAGATGCCCACGCTGGTGCCAAGGCGTTTGTGACCGCTCAGGGTGCGCCAGAAATGTTCCTTGGACCACAGCTTCTCCCCCGAGCCTCTCCCCACATTGCGCCCCGACGCCGACTCGACAACTCCCAGATACTACCGGAGACTCGTGATTAGACTATCATAATGACTGGACGTGGTGGTCAGTACACCCAGCCTTGTTAGAACGACGAGCTAACTTGTTCTAGGCCGCGGTGGAGGAAAGGGTAAGACAGCTACCACACGCACGCGCACGCGTCGCAACAGCAGCTAATCGACTCGTAGTTCTCCTTCCTCCCATCAACTTTATTTTCAAGCTTCTGCAATCACGGGCGACCATCTCGGTGTGGCTGTACGAGAACTTGGGCTTGCGCATTGAGGGAAAGCTGAGGGTACGACTGCCTGAAAATCGTATCACGATAGCTGCTAACACCTATGCAGGGTTTCGATGAATTCATGAACCTTGTAATCGACGACGCCATCGAAGTCACCCTCGCGAAGAAGGACGCGCCAGAGGAGAGGCGCAACGTCGGCCAGATCCTGTTGAAGGGCGACAACATCTCTCTCATCCAGCAGCTCCAATAGCCGCAAACGCCTATTCACCCCGCACGACCGTAGAGACATACGATGGAAACAGCGCGTACATCAGGCTGGGAGGAAGACGACGCCATGGAATGCGGACCATGTCATTTCAAAAATCCATGCGAGCATGTCAAGATCCCACACGACGGAGCTCGCCATCACCAGTGATCAAGGCGTCCAAACGGAAATCGGAGGCGTCCATGGGAACCGACTCGCTCGGTGGCAGGAACTGCTCAGTTAACGAGAGGCCAACTTCAACTTGGTTAGTTAGCCCTCCAAATATACAATACTAGTAGTTCTTACCGCGAAAAGGCATGCGCGATACTTGGTGACAACGCGTCAAGAAATAGTCGTAGAAGCCTTTGCCGTGTCCCAGTCGACCCAAGTGCGCGTCGAAAGCCATACCCGGCATGACGATCAGATCGAGACCGGTACTCACACCCTCGGTCTCTCCATTTGTGATGCCGGTACCGCCGAAGCAATTTGCACGTGATGATATGGAATCTTTGCTTGGAGTGGGGATACCCCATTTGTCAGATTGCAAAGACTCAAAGTCTTGCATCGACTGTAGCTCTACCATGTCCATGATGGACGTTGGTTGGCCTTCTTTGGGCGTTTCCACCCGATAGGTGTAGGGAATGAAGACCTGTTTGCCCTCATCAAGTGCATTGCGCACGATTTCGCTCGTAGAGATTTCACCACCCGGCATAGACAGGTAGACGCTTATCCTGCGTGCAGCCTTGTACTCTGGCATGGATAGCAGCGTCTTGGTAACATTGGATGCTTTGTAGCATGAGTAGAAGCAGCAACAAGACACAGACGTGGACGTACTCTGGGTAGCAGCAGCCGCTTCGGGAAGTCCTTTCAAGAGGCTCCTAATCTTGTTGCGCAATTCCTTCTTCACAGCTGCTAGTGAGGCGGCCATGGCGTCCTTTGGTTGCAAGCGTCACGGCGTTCCAGCGATTGCACCGATGCTCTGGAAGTTGGTTTTGGTATTGCAGTGTTGTGCCGGGCCGTCAACAGTGAATAGCAGAGGGTGTGATTACAACGATGGTTATTTATAGAGTCATGGTCAAGCGAATGATGACACGGGAATGGCTCAAGATCCGCAGCGGGTGCGGGCGATGATGTCGGCCTTGTCCACCGGACGCCGGTGATGATCTGCAACTAGCCGCGTGATCCCTGTCGATTCGTTCCAAGCCAGGAGGCGGCAACACTCAAACATGCCCAAACATCCTCCCTCAACAACCATCGACACCGCCCTCACGCCCTCACGCCCTCACGCCTTCACGCCCTCACGCCCTCGCGCACCCACGCTCGCTTTCGCACATCACCGACCATCCACACTCGTTACCACACGCCCACACACATCACGCGAATCATGTTGTCACGGTTAGCAGCGCTGCTGCTCTCAGGAACCGCCATTCTAGGCGCGCAAGCCCAGACAGCCGCTGTTCCTACAGAACTTGTCGGCACCTGGACGAGCAAGGCAAACTCGACCATGACGGGGCCGGTATGCACTGCTGCGCCGATATGGCCAAGTGGGACAAGACTGATGACTCGTACAGGACTTCTACGACCCCGTAAATGAGAAATTCACCGAGCCCAAGCATACCGGCATCAGCTACTCCTTTACTGCAGATGGACATTTCGAGGAGGCATACTACCGTGCTATTGCAAATCGTACGTTGCCCATGATCGTCTCAGCACTACCCAAGGGTGATGAGGAAGGCGCAATGGTAGAGCTATTGCTGACCGCTATCACAGCGCAAAATCCCAAATGCCCCAAGGGCATAATCCAATGGCAACACGGAACCTATGAAAAACTTGCAAACGGCTCCCTAGTCCTCAAGCCAATCAAGGTTGACGGCAGACAACTATTCTCCGACCCGTGCCAGTACAAGAACGCCGTTTACACACGATACAACGTAACCGAACTATTTGATGTACGTCGCAAGGCCCTTTTCTACGCACTCTCCATTCATCGGCATTGCTAGTATATCCGATGAAGTATACCACGCTAACATTCACGTACAGCACTACGAATACGTTGTCTCAGATGATTACCACAAGATCCCGCGCATCACGCTCTACAAATGGGACGGTGCGCCCATGATGCCTCTCTACCTCGCCATGTCTTCGCCCAAGATGCTCCCCACCACGACGCTCAACCCCCTCGTTACACAAACCGCTACAGCCAAGAACTCAAAGCGCGGCGAACTACCCATGAACCATGAGGTGCTGTACAAGAGGACGCCTGGTGCTGTCCGGGCCGATCAGTGGTGGTGGTTTGGTGTTTTCATGACGGCGGGTGGAAGTGTGCTCTACTATTGCTTCTAGAAGTGTAATGGAGAATGCTGGATTGAGAACTCACGGTGGTTGGAGAGAATCGCATGATGCGATCACTGGATCAGGCGTACATTGGAGTTTGGCATATTATACGACATGCAGCACCATCTTGTAATTGGATTCACATGACTTGATTGCTGGAATGGGAAGAGGCGTTGGTGGTACTCATCGGACACAAGACGTTCAAAAAAAAAGCCTCATGTTCATTAGCTAACGAGCGAGCGGGCGCATTTGAAGCTTTGGAGAATCTGTAGACGAATTAACATGTAACGTTCACTCTGCATATTCCGCTTCCGCCAGATGTCCTCTCTCCGTGTCAATCTGCCATTGGCATGCCCCGAATCGTTCAACAACATGGTTAATCTCCCCGCACCCACCCGATGGGGCCGACGTCAATAAGGAGCTCATTGTCTGGTACCGTCATTACGCTAGCCTTCTACTACCTGCGCCGACTACAATGCCCTGGCACCACAGATTTCACCATCGCCCTACCAACATTCCTGAAGCTTTCTATTTCCCCCCCTCTCACCAACTAACAAACAAAAAAACAAACCAAACTTTTCCCTCCTCTCATCTCAACTGCGGAATCTGCGCAACAAAATGTAACAACGCTTCTTCTAAATATGAAGATGGGTATCGTATATTATGGATCGTAATTTTAATTTTTTTTTCTTCCCTCGTGACGCATTTATGCCATGATGCTCGCTGGAAATGGGGAAGCTCTGCTCAAAGCAGATTCGATGTAGTCGTGGTACTTTTGTTGTGGTGAAATGCGTTTGACGGGTGTTTGTTGCAAAGACGTGGTACTGTTTTTATGTTTCTTGAGTAGGAAGAGCGTGTGACGAGTGTGTAAGGGTGACGCCTCTTTATTTGCCATTGGGGTATTAGTTGATTGAATGATTCCTTGGCTTGGTTCGACGGCTGGTGTTTCTCTCGCGATGAGTGGTGGTGGGAACTGGGTTTGAGCCTTTTTTTTCTTCCTTCCTTCCCTTTTGAGATGAGTTTCCGGTATGCTTCTACTGCTGATATGATGATGCTTAGTTCTTGCGCTTTTGGCCAAGGCGAGTCTCGCGATGCTAGCTCGTTCGTTGAGGTGCTATTGTGCGATTTGTTGCTCCGTCCCCGTTCGCGCCTTTTTTTTTCCTCCTCCAAGTGTCTATTACCCTCCATCCCCCCACTGCCTCTTTACAACCCAAACCTCTCCATGGCAATTCTGAGATCCTCCTCAGTGCCCAGCAAATTCATAGCCCACGGTGGTGGCTGAGTCTTGACCACAAATCTCGTCTCACTATCTATCTCTTGTACCCTGCCTTGATCTCTGCCTCTTCCACCAACATCCTCTTCCTCTATCTCAGCGCTAGCTCTTGAAACCCGTTCCTTCCTCCTCTTGTATGGCGGCCCTCTTCCCATCTCTGCAGCCTTCTCCCACGCTGTCTCACAGCCCTTCGCAATCATCCCTGCACTAGCCCAACCCGTCTTCTTGTCAGTCTCCAGCAACCTAGTGATAAGCCATTCGCGCTGCTGCGGGTCCTGATATGTAATTCCGGCAAAGAACAGTGGCAGGGTAGACTCTGTCAAGACTGCGCCGAGGAAGGGAGAGAGATCCGAATCGACGGGCATCTGAAAACCAGCACATATGCGGCCGACTAGCATACAGTACGGAGCAGTGGCGGACGCGCATACTCCAGCTGCCATTTGCGCTGCGGGCGGCATGCCCGGGTGGGAGCGGAGAAGGATGATCTTAGAGAGGTGAACTATCGTCCACAGAATAGATATGTCGTAGCTTCTATAAAGTAATACTGGGCCAAAGGGAGTCATGTGCCCTTGTTGGTGAGGATCTTCTCCAGGTGCTGGTGGGTAAACATCTTCTGGCAATGGTGCAAAAGCATCTATTTGCTCCAAGATACACGTGACTGCCGTGTGTGCGTCGCTTATGCTTTCCCATTCCGAAATTGCCTTTTCGTACGCGGCAGGTAGGTCGACATACTGAGGGTGAGGCTTGTTTGGCGTCTGTGGCGAACGCTCATAATTTGGATTTTCGTAACTAGCAAGAACGGGTCCTGGGCCTGCCGATGGTGCCATTCCGTAGAAGTTGGGCATAGCTGGTCCTTTAGGTGGACGACCTTGAGGCGGCCCTCCAGACGACATCGGTGCCGGTGCAAAGCCAGGTGAAGGTTGTGGTGGAGGCTGACCCGTCCATCCTGGTGGTGGGCCTTGCCTTTGAGGTGGGGCGCCTGGAGGCGGTCCCATGTGACCAAAACCAGGCATACCAGGGCGAGGTCGCCATCCGCCGTCCGCTTCTATTTGTCGAAGTTTGCGGTTGCGATCACCGACGGTGAAGTCTGCGATACGGCCCAGAAGAAGGATGATATGGTCGTGAGAGCCATAGAGAGCATCGATTCGGCCAAGCGGGGCTCTTGGAGGGCAATCAGACCATTTGCGATAGGGGTTGCTGCTACCTGTCAGTCGGAAATTCTAAATCCTTACCCGAATTACTCACATAAGGCGGTTGCCGCTGATCATGCTTTGATAAGCATCATGTCTAGCGTATGACCAGTAAATATCCTGAAGTGTCTCATAGCTTTGCAGGTCCAGCTTCGCAGGTATGTTCGGTCTAGTGTCGTGCCTCGCGCCGTTGTCTTCGAAAACCATCCCGAAGTCGTCGTAATTGACCTTCTTACCCACAATTATGCTCACAAGACTCTGATCTGGCAGCAAAGCGCTGTCTTTGAGTCGTTGATCAAATTGCCTTTGATCAATGAGCATCTCGGGATTTTGGTATGGGAATTGCCGTTCCATGGCTGTCTGCGCCGCTCGCAAACGTCTCGCCTCGCGCGTGAGGGACCGAAAGTCAAGCTCAGTGATGAGGCGCTGGGCACCGACAAGATGTGTACCCCATTTGATATGCTCCGCTGTCCAAACTTCATAGAAGGCCAGAAGCAAGGAAGTGGCCAACGTGAGGGTCGACAGACGTTTCTTGGGATTACCGAGAGATCGGACGAGGCGTTTGAGTGAGTAGGCGTAGTGTTTGTAGGACGGTGTTATAGAGGCGCCTTGCAATCTTGCGATGTGCAGGCTTGCAAGCGCTAGCATGGCGTGCAACAGTCCTTGGTGACTCAAAGCCTTCTGAGGCAGTGTATAAGTCCAAAGACCTTGCTGAGCCGGGTGCGTGGTACTTTCAAAGATCAGGGTAGGGTTTCTAGGGTTTCGTTCGTACATCGACAACGTGGGTCCGGTCTACTAATAGTCAGTGGATTGTAAGCGAATTTGGCCTGATTTTTTTTTTCGGTGGCGAGAGTTGCGCCATGATGTGGTAGCTTGGGGAACAAGATGACATCTGCAACATTGAGGCATGTGGTGCAGCTGTCTCTGTCCAACTTACCACATGTATATAGTGCGCGAAAACCCTCGCCGTCTTGGGATTGCGCAGAGGACTTGCTGCATACTCTGGTCTATAATCCGACAGTAATCCGTCGTACAGAAACGCATCATATCGTCTGATCCCTAGCTCATTGTAGTTCTCAAGATGTATGCGACGGATGTTGTCGAATTCCTTGCTCGCAAGTAAAGCGTTCTCATCCGCCACAGTTTCCGCATCGAACATCTCTTCGTCCGACTGAACGTCCCAATAATCGTCATCTTCGTTTTCGATCGCGGCTTCGTCAAGAACTTGTGTAGGGCTAACATGATCGTCACCACCGAATCCATCCAGAAGAAGCTGTGGCTGAGGTCGCTGCGCTTGTGATACGGCTGTAGGTTGTTCTGTACACATGAACGGTCAGTTAGATGACTTTGAATTTTGGATAGTAGTCGCGTTTAGAAAGGACTGGCAGAACTCAGGACCTAAACGCATGCATGAATTTATGAAGTGACAGTTGACAAGGGCTTAGACACAGAAAAAAATAAAATAGTAATCATTGGGGTATTCGAGGTTTTAACTAGACACGAGACATACCGAGGACAGGCTGAGACATGTACTTTACATCTGGAGTTATATCATGAATAGGCATCTGAACAGGAGGATAGCTTGCATGACTGAAGTCAGCGTGAGAAACTGCTGCTGGGTAGTTAAGATTCCCAATCTGGCCGAAGTTTGAAGAACTTGCTTGCAGAGAGTGCACAGGGGCTTGTGGATGAGTGTCATATCTTTGTATACCAGGTGGTGCCTCTGTGTAATGGGGATATTGATCGCTTCTAGGCGACACACTTGAATGATCCCGATAAGGGCCTTCTGCTTGCTGGCTATCAGATCGATAGGCTTGTGGATAGATTGGGGGAGGCTGAGGAACCGCGGCCTTGACGCTAAGTTCGTGGTTGTACGAGGCCGAAACTGGTGGATACGATGCACTCTGAGTATATTGAAGGGGCGCTTGGTAGGTGCTGTGCGAATCGTGTCTAAATTGTGTTTGCGGACTTGTATACATCGATGACAGCGGCGGGAAATATGAAGTAGTTGGTGTGTGGCTGTGTGCTTGGTGGTTGGGCGAGAGAAGCGGCTGTGGGTGAAGTGGAGATGGTAGGGGCTGATGATAAGCCTGTTCGTGTGTGTAGCTTTGATTTCCTCCAGTGTATGCTTGGTGGGGTTCCGAAGGACCTGGACCAGAGCTCGGATCGATGTGCGAGAAGTCGAAGCTGCCTTGCGGGCGGGGTTGGATAGAACCAAGCAAGCCGTCTTGCATCGCGGTAGCTGGCTCAGGCCCACGATACGATTGATTGCGTGTTCCCGGAAGCATTGAAGTGTGGTATTGTATAGTGCTGACCACGCCTGGATGATTTGGCCAGTCTCCAATTGGTGGTTTGAAGATGACTCTCTGGTTGTAGCCCTCGCACTGACGTTTGGACTTGATGCAGTTGGCGCAAGTAGGTCTCTCTTCACCACACTTTATGCGGCGTTTCCGACAGGTGAGACATCCAGTCTTGGTCCTCTTCCTCATCTTGGAGTTTGTTGCAGACCTTGAGACGGCTGTTGGTGAAACGTCACCCGGACCTCCCGATACTGGAGCTGGCGCCATGTTCGCCATAGTTTGGAGGTGAAGAGATGAGAGACAACAAGTAAGCCTGGTATAGCACTTAGTATGAGATTAACAACGACACATGTTGGAGATATCAGGCTAGGAAGATGTCATACCTGAGTAATCTTGGGCTTTGAAGAACGGGGCCACAAGATCGGCGGGATGATGTTGGTCCGCTTGGAAGCGGGTACGGCGGAGCCAAGAGTGGTTAACCTCGCAGAAGTGCCGATCTGAAATGGGTGAGTCCTGCGGGGCGCCAGTGACTAGGCAGTCAGGCTTCACGGTCAACTGTGGTAAAGATGGAAGTGATGGTGTCGTCTTGTAGTAGTTCAGAGGTCCTAGGCAAGAACAAATCTACTCAGAGTAGTCGATCATTCAGCCCACGGGAGCCATGTGGAGTCAAGGGCTACAATATTAGTTATAACAAAGTGGGGAGCACGCACCAGGTGTCAAAGGCCGCTGGCAGGGCCAAAAGGGGAGGGAGCGGCAAGCCCGCCGCCGTTCGTAGATATGCAAAGCTGTACGTAAAATGATAGCGCGTCCACAGTGCCTACATCAGGCATGGAAGGACCATAGGGAGCATGTGTGTGTTCTAGACTAGAAATGGGACTATACTTTTCTGGGAGCGGCAAGGTACATGGGGGTTGGATCAGGGTGAGCAGCTGGAGTCGGACGTAGAAACAGCGGGTGCGGACACGGACTTGGAGCTGTCTAGAGGAGCAGGGCAAGAAGTCAGGTTTCGATTCGGCAGCTGTCGTGCGAGGTCTCGTCGGAGTGCGTGCCAGTGGACCGGGGGGTGTTGGGGGGCTTGCGCTAGGGGAGTGGGAGAAGAAAACTGGCGGCTGATCCACGGATCGGAGGCTGGGGAGGCTGCTGAGGGGGTTTTGGTGTTTTTGGCCACGGCGTGGGTTCCTGGCCAGTCTGCCCGATTTGGGCCCCCGACTGTTGAAGCGATGGCGGTTCTGTGGTTGCGAGCGTTGGGTGATGGTTGGCGGGATGCCGGCTTGAGAGGCTAACCTCGAATCCACCTGGTGCGCTGCCGGGCTCGGAAGCGGCCACGATGCTTTGCCGAGGATCCTCACTCTTCTTTCCTTCATCCACTGCACGTCGGCAAAGCAACCTCTTCGACACTTTGCTCCACCCTGAAGGCGTGCTTTGTCTGCTAGTCGCTGGGGCAGCTGTCATCAGCCCCCGCCGCGTCGAGCTTCCATTCGCACGCGGAACCTGGGTGCAACGCAGCAGCTGGCTATGCTTCTTTCTCCACGACGCGAACCTTATTTCTGGCGGTTACGCGCAAAAGACATTTCATGTGCGACTGTTCCTCAGGCACATATCATCTCACTTCTCACGACGCCTGGCCCTAGCTGAAGCTGATTACTACTCGCCCACGGTAGACATTGGACCTAGCTAGCCGCTATTGCTACCACGCCTCCACGTCTCCGCGCAATCGCCACCATGGTCTCTCATCAGGCGGACTGCTTCTGATGCTTGACTCTGTCACCAAGGAGGCTTCGCCCAGAAAGGCATGGTGCCGATCGACTGATGGCGTCGTCTCACGCGCCGCGACCTGCGCTGGCCAACGAGCTCAAGCATCCGCCAATTAATCTATACCATTAACCACCCTACCGGACCTTCTGTTCCAGTCTTGCGCGTTTGATTCACCGAGCGCCCTAGACATCTTTCGACGTCACCGGCATAACTTCTGCCAGAATGGCCGGCACACAGAGCATCCTGAGCGCTGGTGGCTGGCTCAGGGCAAGCTGAGCGCAGTTCCAAACTCTGCAATGATGAGCCTCTGCCGCATGAACCCGCAAATCTATCCGTCTGAGTGCCAAGATTGATTTTTGCCCAGGACTCGCGTGGGCCGGGCAACTGAGCATCCATCGGCCTTTGGTTGTGACAACCCTAAACCCATGAATCGCCCGTCGCCGAGCTGCCATCTTTCCAAAGGCTCTACGCAGTCAATAGAGCGAGATGCTTGTCAGCATCAGCGCTATGCCTCCTGATGCCATGTGCTTATGAGCAGCAGTCCATCTTGTCGAATGACGATCATGTGCGCTTTTATGGGACTCAGAATACCTCTATTTCCAGTCATGGCTGCTGAACTTCGCATTCGAGGAGGTTACGAGTACGGTTGCGACAGAGAAGCATCACCCAGAACGCTAATGCAGCATCTTCACACTACAATTGCATTAGTGTCGCACGCATGCACTGATTCAGGGTTGGCAAAGATTTAATTCTGCCTTGTTTTGTTTTCCAAAGTCAATGTCAGACGTTCACCGGGAGAACTGCTTACTGGTCCGCTCGGCGCAACCGCGGGTTCTCCTGCTTTTTAGTCCGCAAATGTCAAACGGGTCGTCGGTTCGACGGCAGCGGGTACTCATCCCGAAAGTTAAATACCAGAGATAATCAAATATGTGTGCCAGCAACAGCACTCGAGTAACCTTTGGCGTCATAATGAAGTTTCTAAAGGATACGAACAGGGGCTGAGCCCAAGTGTACCAAGGCTCTGGACCCGAGATGCCGCACCTCACATTTTGGCTGCAAAAGCAAAGCACTTTCCGAGTCATCGGTAGCTCCCGATCATCGCTGTTTACGGATGTGACCGAAGTATAAAGCCAATTTTAGACAAGGCTCTTGGGACAACAGGCTGCAGCCAGCTTGTTGAAGAATACGGTATGCCCAATCGGTTACGGGAAACAGATCGCAGAAAACTATACGCGCGATGATCAGATGAATGCAAAATTTGCGAAACATGTAGGAGTTTATTGTGTTCCCTGCTGTGGCGTCCACAAGAGACGGAACAGCATTGAGCGCCGGGTGGTAGGTGAACGGCGACTACTAAAGGAGGCCTTACTTCAACCGGCACACTTTAGCGACCTGGACCCTAGATCCAAAGCTTGATTTTAACATGGGCTGATGCAATATCTACGCCCATCACCCGCTTGCCGTTTTCGACAAGGTGTTTGACAGGCGCTCCCCACATCCACTAAGCCCTTCTGACAGCTATCGCGAAGCGCATGTGATCTTGATGGGGCCGCTGATGTCGTGGTTAGGGGGAAGTACTCGCGGCTCGGCATTCGATAGCACATGCAGTACTTTGCGGAGGTATCATGCTGATCCGCACGTCTTTGAGAGCGGTTCCTTTGGCTAGTACCCTTCGATGCCGATGGTTGCTACTTGCGGCTTTTGAGTGAGCATGCTCCTTAAATGAGGGCCGTTACTGGGTCGTCGCCTACCATGCATCCACTTTCCAAGTAATGCAATGGTATGTCATTATCTTCGATCATGGCTGGTAGAGCTTCAGGATGCCTGGCATCATTCCAACGAGATACTCACGTACAGCTTCACAACCCTTGACAAGGCCCACACAATTTGCTAACAGTCTACGATCATGCACATGTTGATTTTCCACATCTTCAAAAATACCAGATGGAATGAGTTTGATATCATATTCGATGCTGGTACAAAAGTCATCGAAATTTCTTCTATGACCTTTTCGACTGCAAGGAGCCGACTCCAACAAGGTAGTTGATCATAGATACCGTTGTATCAGGGCCCAAAGGCCACGCTATGTTTTCTTGCCGAATTTCCTCAAATGGCAGCTACAGAATACCTTCGAATCATCCAAGGGTTGCGAGCCTTGCGCAGGTACAAGACTCTACTAGCGTAGCAGCGCCCGCAGCAGACACTGTGCGATATTACACGAGCATAGTTGATTAAGGTTAAAGCAAAGTGTTCGACGCCATTGTTGGACGCTACCAGCCTACACTTCTGCCTCATCCTTAATGTCCGTCACTGCTGCATATGCGCATGGCTCCTTCCAAAAAAAAACCCCGATTTGTCGTCATAAGATCTACTAAGTAGTAAGTTTCATCCCCGGGTTCTGGTGCTCGGGTTCCTACCGGAGGAACGGGGCGCCCCCGAAGGATGCTTCGGTGTTTGACAATGATCGGCTACCCATGTCAACGATCCTGGCAGGCAATATGCAAGTCATTGCAACGACACCCGGCCTTATATGGAGACTACTTATCGAAGCGACTAAGTACTGATGTCGATGCCATTATAGTGTTCTACTAGAATGCGGCGCGACCGCAACACAGCCATTGCAATTGCATTCGTCCACTATCTCATCCATTGACGATATGACAACATTGCAACCGCTTTTCTTCCACATACGACCATAGGCTCAAGTTCATAGCGCTTCCCGTTCGCTCAGCGGTACTCAAGCTTGAGACCGGCGGATTAGTAGTCAGGTGGGTGACCACTGGCGAATCCCCGCTGTTGTATGTTTTTGCATGTTTGTGTGCGACAGTGATGCAAAATTTGCTGCCGAGTTCGGGCTTCGACTATTTTTTTCTTCTCTTCTTCCGGAATTGGGACCGCCGTATTCGTCACTAGGATGCTAATTCATAGGATAGGTCCAGCCCTCAACTCCCATGGCAAAGCAAGTCAAATACCTTATCACCATTTTTTGAGTTTGACCTAGAACTCTACCTGTCTTGTTTTTTCTAACTGTTGTGTACGAATAATCTTACTATCCTGTATCCAGCCTATTCTGCATGAAGTATGCTCTTTGCTTATCCGCATTTCTTTTGGCTGGGCACCTCTAACCAAGCTGAAAAGCTCAAGAGGCGGGATAGATGTGACGTCTAGTTTAAAACGGGTTCTATTGAGACGGCGAATGATTGGTATAGAAAGCTGAAGTTGTATGGCGTGTTCAAGCATGAACGACGTTGATGTTGTTGCCTACCGGATCACACCGCATCGAATTGTCTATTCGTACCTACAATCTCCTCGCCTCCTCGGATCAAGAATACGACATGCACCTCAGTCCGTTTGTGATTAGTGTCAACGAAAATCACTAGCCTAAGTATGCGTCAACCTTTGTTTTGCTTCGTTCTGGCTTTGAATCTGGCCACAGTCGCATCTAGCTCCACTTGGTCACTTCCCAAGTTCTTTCCGTGGCGGAGCGTTCATCCCCAGAACCCTGGTCCAGTTCGAAACATTAGCAGTTCAATCAAACAGCTGAAGACGAATTCTGTGCCAGACTTGGAATGGTCGGGGCCGAGTTTTGGTAGCTACCTCCATCGTTCGAAAGGTGAGCTGACTTGGTGCTGGAACAATTTGCATGTGATGCACTGGAGCATTGCTTTATGCCGGATATCGCATCCCGTATTTCGTCGCATGGCCAGAAGGCAAGAAAGCGGCTTGCTATATATCCATTCGACGAGGCTAAAGAGGAGAGTGACTGTCTTGTGAACAGGATACAGTAGGATGGAAATGCGCGAGAAGTGCAACATGCTCATGAGTCTTGCTGAAAAATGGGGCCACTGTGAGGAAGGTGTCTGGTTCTCGAAAATTCGGATTAGGGCGACTGGGATCGAGGGGCGAATGTATGTGATCTGTTATGTGATGTGCGATATGGGGAAGATGAACTTGACTGGTTGGCTACAACTAACGAAGCTCAACGGGTTGAGCGAGTGATGAATTGTGAGATTGAGACTGGAAGGATTGCTTAATCCTGCTACTGTAGTGATGGGACACTATTGAGATGCAATCCTGGAAATGCTCATGGATAAGAATTCGACTTCTGCCTCGTAGATTTGTACTACAGATTTGTCTGCGACTCTGGTACTGACTGGAAAACTAATGTCTTGACTCTAATGACTAATATTCACTGGTGGCTCAAAATGCATGTGCCATAAAAGTTACGGGTCGTAGCTCGGGAGCCTCGGGAGTGTGTTCGGTGAATCAAAGTATTGGGTACAGCTCACCATTGTTGCGAAAAATGGCAGTGATCACATCAAAGGACCCGAATAAGCAAAGCAGTGCGCATTCTTGCCAAATGCGAAGGCATTTTAATGCTCTAGGCAAACAGATATTGTACGACGTTAAAGTTGCGACGACATGAGAATTGCCCCTCCTGTAGTATTCGAGTTTCGACCAGGATACGGGACAGAAAGAGCTACCTAGCTTTGAGACTGACTTGTTTTAAAGGCAGCGCTGGGTAGATCAGTCTCAAGACTCGTATGGTATATCCAGTGGCTTTAATCGGCGTTTTTACCAAGCCCGTAATACCTCCGAGTGGCTTGTTAGTAGAAAATCCTCGAAGTGGGGTAGTCAGAGATGAGCAGAAAAGGTGCCCGGTAATCGCTCTTGGCATGTCAAATCTTCTCACGATGTCCCTAAGTGGTTTTCCGTCTTTCTCCATTATTCTAGACAAAATCTTTGCCGGCCTAGCTATACTGTCGCTTGTTTGCAAATCTGATGATATATTTCAATTATCTCAGAGTTTTTTCATCAAAATCCGATATGGTCTAGTGGCTAGGATTTGCCGCTCTCATCTGCAGAGTCAGTTCACTGTTCAGTGCCGGCAAGGCCCGGGTTCGGTAAGCGATAACAAATTACCCCACCTTCGAACATCATAACTAACAGACGACAGATTCCCGGTGTCGGAAATATCATCTTTTTGCCTTTTCCCCCGGGTTAATGACATATTTTTGTCTTATTTTCGATTATGGAAGAATGTCAGGCCTTGAAGACACCCCTTTACGCAAAGCATGCTCATCGTGACTACCTGTGCCCAAACACCATTATTCTGTCTTTTTTTCTGCCCTTGACTACGCGCAAGAACCCACTGTTCCTGTGCGTGGGAAGCCACTCATGATTTACTTATCTCTTGCTCGTCAAGCTTTCATTGCACATCCGTGTGCACGGATGTTTCCTTTGTCGCTGCTCGCCATTCGCATCCAGTGTCTTTATACTTAAGTGAAGTTCAAATAAGCAATGGACATGTTGTAAAACTTTGTTGGCATCTACGAAGGACTCTTTTGTTTTAGGTCGTACTCAGCAGCACGTAGCCTGATGGTGCTCGCTCAGGTTCGCGTTAATCACTAGAAATGTAGAAGGCGGTGTAATCTTTCAGGGTAGGCTATCTTCGTCGACTTCAAATGCAAGACAATACGTTTAGTGCAGCTTGGAGGTGATTGTCAGCGCAACACTATCATCCCTTATCTTCACTGTATCAGATCACATCCTGCAGACTGCTATAACTTGTTCGGATTGCCAGAATTTTATACCTCATATTTGCACGGAAAGACCGGAACATGGAGAATACCACATTATAGGGAAATTATAACGACTGAAATTGGTGTACAACATATAGTAACAGAAGCCACTTCAAACGCTCGCTAATTCTACAGATAAGAAACCCCAAGTCATCCATCTTCTGAACAAAATGCAGACGCCGGTAAGTATCCTTTTTCTTGCCACACTCCTTCTCCCACTCTATACCTCACGAAGCACCGCCGCTGTGTACTCAGTCTGTCCCGTACTCGCATTCCCGGCCCCGCTTTTCAACCAGCAATTCGCACCATTTGCAGTTTCGTACCTTCCACTAAAGTCGGAGCTGATTACTGCGGCTTTGCATGTATCATTAGTGCTGCTGTACATGGCGCTGTATTGACTACACGCATCAACGCATTGCTTCAAGGTATATGCAGTAAAACTCATGAGTATGTCGTCCAGTATATTGGTGCTGTCGAGACAGTTATACATGTAGCGGCCACTTATGTCCGATGTCTTGCCTTCCAATCGACTCGAGATGAGGAGTGTTGACGGACACGTTGTATGGATCGATTGTATGGCGCCAAAGGGTCGCGCTGTGTAGTCTGTCCCCGTGGCTTCAGATCCATCCGAAGGGTTGTTCGTTGGGCTATCTGATGAAGTGTTCGAGGCACTCGCCGAAGCGCTTGCAGATGTAGGTGTAGGCATTAGCATCATACTCGAACTCTCTGCGGCTTGCTCAGCTGCAACAGCTTCAGCCTTCCTAACAAAGCATTAGACAACGGGAAAGGGCGGCACAGCAAAGACATACTTATCGGCTTTCTCTTGCACAACCAGCGCTCCCCCTATACTGGTACCCACGAGTGCAGCCACTATGGTAAACGACATGGCGATTGTAAACCAGTATTTGCGTCGTCGATGGGCGAAGAACTTCTTCCACATGTCAGGTGGAACCTGTATTTGATTTGCTTGATCCGTCCGATCACTGCGTGGTCCATTTCGATATGACAAGAGGGCGTGAGAGTTTCCTGTACGTATTGATGCCGTATCTCGCTGTGAACGACCACATCCACCATCACGGTCATCATCGTGGAGCTGTGGCAGCTTCGTGTCGCCATGTCCAGAATAGCGGTTGACTGTCTCAGGATAGGTCTCAGGCTGTGCGATCTGCAAACCATCTGACATATCCGGCCTCTCCGGTTTTTCGGATTCCGACTTCTCCATCGTACATTTAGTCTGCCGCAAGCCTGAGGTCGGGATTGGGGACGGTTGATGTGATTGTGTAACCGATGTGAGGGACCAAGCCGAGTATATCTGTATTCCTCTGCCGTCTATCACTCTTGTAAAAGGCGCCCTGTAATCTAAACGTGCGTATTAGATTGCCGGATACAGATGCGCTTGCAGCAAAATGGCGTGGGGCTGCCGAGGTCTCCTGGTTGATCGCTGCATTCCCTGTATCGTAGATGTGCGGGAAGATGTCGAAAGCCCTCTCATCTCGAAGAAAAGCCAAATCTCAACGTACAACTTTGAAGAATTCCACGTATGGGAGAGCTTAAAGGGGGAGACCAAGCACACCGATCAGCCAGATCAATGTTCCTACAGGAAATCCCTTGCTCCTCCCTTACTGTTGCCAACCCGTGCGCAAAGCTTGGCTGAACCATCATGCCACCACTTTCAAATAAGGTTAGTATTAGGGAAAGAAGGAGAATTTTCTTGAAATGAGGAGATATCCCGTTCCTGCGGCTTTTTTTCGCATCTCTTGAGAGGTCAGTTTACCACTCAGGGCTGCATACCAAGAAGGCGCAACACTCCACGCAAACAAATACGAAAGACTGTCACTCTGAAAGGCCAGGGCTATATCCATGGGAGAAATGGTAGCTGAGATGGCATACTTTCTGGCTAACAATGCCCTGTGTTTGTTGCGTTCAGGATTTGCGCCGTCTATGCGCTTCATCTATTTGAAGCGTCTGACCAAACTTCTTTTTAATTTGATATTCTTGAGATGTAATGCTCATAACAACTAAAAGCGCATTGCGAACACAAGTTGCACATATGGGTGTGATATTCTGACAATGTCAAGGATGAATGGGCAGTCGGACGCGGAAGAAGGATCGAACACAGCCACCGCCACACAATGACGTACGTACCCGGCAACCCCGTCACAAGAACAAGCAGAGCAACCAATCTTTCTAGTGCTTGTAATAGTATCACATGCTGTGGCGTAGCTCCGAATAGACATCGTCACTTATGTCAACTCTCATAGCTTCTCCCTGCATACGTAACCTTTTTTTCGCCATCCAGGCAGCAACTTTTTACATACCTAGGGAGGTTCAGGCCGCAACCGGGCTTCGTATACTTTCACGTCCCTGTGACCTTTACACCTATTCGCCACCTACAACCGCTCATCTTCCACCATGGACATTCCACGCGGCCATGCAGCGATGCCGCTTACAGAAGTCGACTTCTTAGACTTCATCTACAATTACTTCAAAGCCGAGTACTACCCCATCCGCTCATTCTGGGCTACAGCAACCGCCTTTCCCCGCCAAACCGAACGATGGATATCCATGGGCCACGAACTCTCACCGCTTGTCGTTCGGCCCGCGAACGCGCAGGCGCAGAAAGATTTGGAATCTTTGGATTACTTCACGAGAAAATGGAACCTCGATGCTGGTTTCGTTAGAGGCTTGGTTATTAGGTTCGCAAAGTACGAGTTGCACGAAAGACTAGAGAAGAGGCTGTATGAATGCGCAAGACTAGATCTGATGGTGCGAAAGGCGCTGAAAGAGAAGCACTTGATCGATGCACTATGGCCGAGTCCCGCACCACGGAACATTGCGAAAGAGTTGTTGCAGCAGGGTGTCCAAGTTCGCCAATGGTATGGTGACATGTTCAACAAGTATTTCCGCGTTCTACAGTCTATCGACTCCTTCCAACTCCGCCCGGAAGTCGACCACCACATCAAGACTAGCGGAAAGCTGATGTTGATGCCCTTCGTGGACCATCTCACTTTCGGAGCGGTTGATCCTATTATACCGATCGTGGCGAAAGGAGCAGGCTATGCGAATGCCAAAGTGAGAGATAACAGAAGTACCCCCGGTTTTGGTGAGCCAGGCAAGTTTGAGATCAGGTTCGATGCACCTGCCGAGGTTACGGATACATATACAAAGAGCGTTGTACGGCAATGTCAATGCATTAAGTGTGGGACGAAAAGGGATGTGCAGGTTGTAATATCTGTGGACCCCAATCCCAATGCTGGAACAAGCGCAGGTACATCATCCACGAGCCGACAACGCGACACCGCGGCATTGCATTCGGAGACTACACAGAGATATAGCCCGGGCTACCAAATGCCTAATCAGAGCGATCCAGCCCCACCTCGTCAACCGCCCCGGCCACAACCTGAACCTCCTCAGCAACCTGAAATACCCCAAAGACCATCGACACCCGACCTCAAGAAGCAATGTCCTCGCTGCACATTCCTGAACGATCCCAATCTCACAACCTGCGAGATGTGCGAAGCTTCCTTACCAGGAACACCTATTCAGAAACCCCCCAGTCCAGCCGCTAATAGGAAGGCCTCCTCGCACTCCCACTCAGCATCCCATCCACCTCCTAATGTACCGAGAAGCAGGGAACAGGCGCTGAAGCAAGAGCAAAGACCCGGAGCGCCAAACAGACACAGCCTAAGCGCAAGTCTATTCTCCATATTCCCATTCTCGCAGCAGCAACAACAACAACAACAACAACAAGAGCATCATGCCAAGCTACCGCCTACACAGCAGGTCGACACTTCACTAGCCATACAATCATCCTCGCGTCAAGAAACGAGAAGCGCTGAAGAAGCCAGGCCGTCTTCAAAGGAAGGAAAGAAAGCACAAGTCTCACCACCCACGCCTTTCCACGCAGAACCATCCCCTCTCCGTCATGGCGCTGCTACACCACAAAATCTCGTCGATGACGACAATACACCAGAAACTCCGCTATCCCAACATCCTGAAATGACAATGATGCCCTTGTCTCCTTCTCCACCGTCTTCGTCCCGCCCACGTCCTGCACCGGCTGGCCTTCCAAGTAACTTGATGGATGATTTCGTTCCAGTGTCGCCAGCTTTTCAGAAGGACGAAGAAGACGAAGATGCTGGGTGGGGTTCAATGAGCCGGGAGGAGGCTCGTGAAAATGATAGTAGTGTTGAAGAGGATGAGGGTAGAGAGAGCGGAGGGAAAGGAGGGTTGATAGATTTGGATGCTGTGGCGAGGGAGGAAGCTGACGTTTGGGGTGATAGAGATGATTGAGCGGGTCATCTTTAGGGTAGTACATGCCCTTTTAGCATTGAATTTTGGAGGGTTTTTTTTGTAAATCCCTTCTCATGTGTCTGTATTTAGTGTTATTTGTTACAGATTGGGGTTATTGGAATACAATGACGAGGTTGAATTAAAGAACTCTTGGTTGCATTTGTCTATACTCCCAAACCCGTTCTCAAGCCCAGGTCTTTAGCGCAAGAGAATACACTGTGTAAACCAAAACAACTCCACGCTTCATGGTGTCTCCACTCCAAGCTCCGTCCAATGCACCAAGCGCCTACACATGTGTTGTTCACCATTTGCGACAAGCTTTCCACGTGACAGTCAGTCGTGCGCTCCGCAAGCTGATTGAGCATGTTCAGTATACGGTCTCAAAATGATCCTAGGAGTTGAGGTAGTTCCGGACAGCGCCCTGCAGTTTCGTAGCACCCTCGCCGAGCATGTTCGTCAGGTTCTCAAGATCATCGCCAGCCGTAAGACCAAACTTGCGGACAAAGTCCTTGGCAGCGGTTTCAAGGTCACCGTAGTCTTCTTCCGCAACGTCGTCCTCGGGCCGACCGAAGTATGCGTTGGATGAGATGGCGCTCGCGCCTTCGAAGCCTACATATTGATTTAGTAAAGTGGAACACGAAAGCGTTCGTAGGGGTCGCGTACCTGATAACCTTTCCTTCGCCTGCGCAGTTGCAGTAGGATCGAATGCGTTTCGTCCGAAAAACTCATCGCTTGAGATACCCTTTTGTGTGCCGAACTTGTCCCGCGCATACTTCTCACCGTCATCTTGCGCAGGCTTGCCTACACTGCCAAAGCCGCCCATCTTCTTCTGCGCTACAGGCTTCTTCGCGGCACCTACTTGTCCAAAACCTAGACGCTGTACGCCCATGCCTAACCTCTCCATATCCTGACTAGAGTGCTCAGACTTGGAAGTGGAACCGAAACCACCTCGTGGTGGTGATATGGGAGTGGGGGAGACGATGCCTGATGCTTCGAGAGCTTTCGATTTCGTGGCTGCGGCGGCCTCAGCAGCTTCGGCTTCGGGATCGTAGCCCAGCTTCTGGATGCGCTCAGCCTCTTCGCGAGCCTTTCGCTCTGCTTCCTCAAAATCTAGGCCTCCATCTGCGACAGCCACTTTCTTTGCTCCGAGGCCCTTCTTCTTCGCGCCCAAGATATTCTTCTTTGGCGCAGCACCTGCTGTGGTCTTTCGTACAGCTGCTGGCTTTGCAATGGGTGTGCTTGATTCAGAACCATCAACGAGTGGCGACTTGGGGCGATCTGTTCCATTGCCGTTGGCGCCAGGTTTCAGGAAGGGTGATCCAACCTTGGGTGTACCGGTACGCGAGGGTGGGTTCGACGGTCGCTTGATAGTGGGCTTGTCCCATGAGGAGAAAAAGTCGTCATCTTCGCCAGCTGGAGTACTGTTGCCATCGCTGCCAGTTTCGGGTATGTCTGTAATGACGACCTCGTTCGGGTACCTAGCAGAGTCGAATTAGCGTGAGTTGCCAAGAATAACTATTTTTTTCGTACAATCTGGCGTCCGCAGCGCAGCGCCTCGTCAGCTCCTCCTTGTACTTGGTGGCGGCATTGCTGGTGTATTTGGCTTTATGGTCTTTACTTGCAAGCGCGGCGGAGCCTCCGTGCGACTGGAAGTACTTGGTAGCGCTTTCGTTACCACCCACTTTCATAATTCGTAATTGGTCCCATTGCCAGACTATCCTTGGTCAGTAGATGTCCTACACATGGCCTCTTGGGTCTTTGGAGTGAACGTACTGTCGAGGTTGGTGGATCGTACGAAAGAGATGTGGACGCCCATGTTACGATGGTTGGATGAGCAATCGAGACATAGGTAGATGCCGAATGGTACGGAGCTCCATGTTGGGTTCTTTGCGCCACAGTCGAAGCATATCTAGACGTGTATTAGGTATTGACTGGGCATCTCTGTATATTGGCAAGACGTACTTTGTTCGCAGGCTTCGACTTGAGTTTGGTGAAGATGTTTTGCGACTCGGTTTTGGTCGCGAGGGCAGCCATAGCGAAGACTGGGTAGGAATGGTGCGGGTTGGCGGTAAAGGAGTCGAGCTGTGGTGGGGATAATATACGTTGCGGCGCTCGGGAATGCTAGGGTGTCCGTTTGGAACCTTGGAAGCCGCGTTCTTGACACGTGACAAGCGGCAAGTGGTGCCTTCAGGTCACAACTTCAACATCCTACCATTAGCTTTCACAAACTCTTCTCTTACTTCACACACTTTACTAACACTTGCCTAGCCCGGGCAGGCATTTGTAACGCGTCTGGACTACCTTTACGATGAAGGGAGGTCCCAGGATCGATGGAAAATGCTCGATGCGACGTGCTGACTCTGTGCTTAGCACTGTAGACAAGATGAGCCGTACGATAGAGTAACAAGTAGGCATTAATGAAGCAGCTATAGTGTCACCTCAGTTGAATCCACAACGAGTCCGGTTCAGCCAGATCCAAATTGACCATGAACGTGAACAGCAAACACCTCGATATGAATACCACCCTACAGGTCCACTACGCCATTCTTCCGAGTCTGATCTTCCCTCGCTTCCCTCCACGTAGCCATCGCCCTAAACCAGGCCACTTGCGAACCAACAGAGCAGCAAATACCATGCTGCCAAGTGATTCAAGTAGGCCAGTGGTAAGACAGCTAGCATGCAAATCAATCACAAAGAGTCCACTACATAGAATGAATGAGATGCCGAGAGCTCTGCTAAGCGCGTGAGAAAGAAGAGTATGACGGTCTCAGAGAGTAGAAGGACTGTATGGTCGAGGTACCATCAGTGCGATGAGAAGTTTGCGTAGGGGTAAGCTGGGAGATCCACAAGCCTGCTGGAATCGCGGCAGCTTGAGGTATCCAAGTTTGTTACGCTCAGGTTGTGCACCTCTTCAACTGCTCCCGTTCATTCCAGCGTCATTCAGATGGGTATACGCGCCGATACCTGGAAGATCCGAATCCGATCGGATGTGCATTCCAGTGCCCAGTCAGCAATCGAGTCACTAGCGACTGGATGCGGGACTAGCGCGCCCGTGAGGCGAACTATTTGGACGTGCCCCACACGGTATCGATAGCGTCTCGAACTTTTTTGCCCTGGAGTCCTTCGAAAGCGCAGACCGCTTCTCACGACCACAACATAGCGCAGTCGCCAACATGAAGACCCAGTGGAAAGACATCCCCGCTGTGCCCACGAGCCAGGAGTTCCTGGACATTGTGCTTTCCAGGACCCAGAGGAGGTGGGTTCCTTCTCTCGATGCACTTGCGCAAAACGTCTTCCTTCTGCCACCCTGCACTGGCGCGACTTTGGGGGCGCAATGCATACTGCACAAAATACGATCATGCTAACTGGATTTCAGGTTGCCGACACAGATTCGTGCAGGATTCAAGATCAGCAGAATCCGAGCCTTCTACACACGAAAAGTCAAGTACACATCCGAAACCTTTACCGAGCGCCTCTCCACCACCATTGAGGCGTTCCCGCGCCTGGCGGACATCCATCCGTTCCACCGCGATCTCCTCAACACCCTGTACGATGCAGACCACTTCCGAATTGCTCTTGGTCAGCTCTCGACAGCAAAGACGCTGATTGAGACTGTTGCGCGCGACTATGTGCGCCTTCTCAAGTACGGACAATCCCTCTTCCAGTGCAAGCAGCTGAAGAGGGCGGCGCTGGGTCGTATGGCTACTATCTGTAAGAGGTTAAAGGACCCTCTGGTCTACCTTGAGCAGGTCAGGCAGCATTTGGGTCGTCTTCCGTCCATCGACCCCAACACCCGCACACTCGTCATTGCTGGTTTCCCCAACGTCGGCAAGTCGTCCTTCTTGAAGTCCATCTCAAGGGCCGATGTCGAGGTGCAGCCCTATGCTTTCACCACAAAAAGCCTGTATGTCGGACATTTCGACTACAAGATGCTCCGGTTCCAGGCTGTCGACACTCCCGGTATCCTGGACCACGCACTCGAGGACATGAACACCATCGAACATCAGTCCATCTGCGCCATTGCCCATCTTCGCGCCCACATTCTCTACTTCATGGACCTCAGTGAGCAATGCGGTTACTCTGTCGCCTCGCAAATCGCCCTCTTCAACAACATCAAGCCTCTTTTCGCCAACAAGTTGATCTCCATCGTCGTTAACAAGATCGATCTCATGCGTCCAGATCAGCTCGACCCTGAGACACAGGAACAGCTACAGGGTATGCTCAAGTCTGGCGAGGTTGAGATGCTAGAGCTTTCTTGCAATACTCTCGAGGGTGTTATGGCTGTGCGAAACTCGGTCTGCGATCGCTTGATTGCTGCTCGTAACGCCGAGAAGCTCAAGGCTGGTACTAACAGCGCCGGCGAGCCTTCTGGTCGTCTCGGCGAACTGCTTCGCCGAATCCACGTTGCCCAGCCTTTGGGCGGTGTGACTCGCGAGACTTTCATTCCAGAAGCGGTGCTTAATAAGAAGAAGTACGACAAGGAAGATCCTGACAGGCCGCTCCTTGAGCGTGATTTGGAAGAAGAGAACGGTGGAGCCGGTGTGTACAACATCGACCTCCGCAAGAACTACCTTCTCGAAAACGACGAGTGGAAACACGACCGCATTCCCGAGGTTTTCAAGGGCCAGAACGTCTACGACTTCATCGACCCTGAAATCGAGGCTAAACTTGCCGCGCTCGAGGCCGAAGAAGAGAAGCTGGAGGGTGAGGGTTTCTACGAGTCGGACGATGATCTTGAGGATGCAGAGGAGGCGGATATCAGGTACAAGGCAGAGCTTATCCGTGAGAAGAGACAACTCATCCGGAACGAGGCCAAGATGCGCAAGAGTCTCAAGAACAGGGCCGTCATCCCTAGGACTAAGAAGTCGAAGCAGATGTCGCAAATGGAGTCACATCTTGAGAGTCTTGGCTACGATGCCTCAAAGGCTATCGAGCGTACGACTGCAAAGGCAGAGGCGCGAGGCCGCAGCTTGGCTCGTGGGAGATCAGAGGGTCCTGGTGGCGATGCTATGGATGTCGATACGCCTGGTGGTGCAATGCTTGAGCGTGCTAAGAGCCGAGGCCGTAGCCAAAGCACCAACAGGAGAACTGATGGTGTTACGGATGAGACTGCCGCCTCCAAGGCTGAGAAGCTGGCGAAGTTGTCGCAGAAGAAGATGAACAGGATGGCTAGACAGGGTGAGGCCGATAGGCACCAGACTGGTTCTTTGATCAAACATTTGGTACGTTTGCTTCGCCCCTCTTCTCCTTTCAGCATAGGTGCTAACAGTTATATAGACTGCCGGAAAGCGTGGTATCGGAAAGACCAGCCACAGATGAGCACATCTGGAGTCTTTCGCGTTCTTGCATTGCGTGTTTGCAGATGGGGAAAATCTTGGCTGGCGTTTGGGATGCATTAGATACCAACTCGCTGTTCAATTAAGCAGCGTGGTAATGCAATACTTCTTTCCATCAACGTCCTACCTTGCTCCAAGTTATCTCTGTGACACGAGTTTTGACGGTATTTATTGAGAACCTCGGTTATTAATTCCATGCACTGTGAATGATTTCCACAGCCAAAGGTGGGGTTTTGAGGCCGAGTAGGCTTACAAGAGCTGTGAAATGAGTGAAGCTACGGCACACAAAACTAAGCATTTGCCAGCAAGGAATAGTGGCATAAGCATCATGGCAAGACTACACCACAGCCTCGTGGGATTGATTACGCAGCCGAAAGCTAAGGCAGGAATAGCATCACTCGGCCTCGCTACGCCCTGCCAACCTTTTGTTGACGTAATGAGACTCTTGTTCTGAAGCAGCTGAGAAGACCTGACCAAAATCGAACCTCACAACATTATCATCTACTTTGCGCAGATGCAATGCGAAGATCTACAGAATCTAGAGGGGTTTGGAGGCTTGATGTTGAACTGGTTCGCCCTTCGTCTTCGTCAGACCCACTATCTCCTGGCAACTATTCAGACACTTTCTTGATGAGGCGTTGGCCGACCAAGTACACACACAATCACAGACTGAGGAGCCCGGCACAGGAGTTGCCTACATGGTCAGCAATGGGTTGGTGAGACTGCCAAGGGAACCTTGGAGACGGTGAGGGAGCTGAGCTGATTGAGCTGTTCATGTTAACATAGCGTAATTGGTTTTGTTCTGGAGCGTTCATAGCATGCTTACACTTGTAATACGTATCAAAGTCGCGTAATGTATAGTGGTGCTGCATGAGCAAAAGGTGTAAATATGTCCTTGTATTAATCATATGCTTCGGGCGTACCAAGTTTCTATTGAACCGGACTATACACTCATTTTCATGGCTATAGCTGCATGTGGTTTATACCCCACGACCTCGAATTCCTCCGCTTTCCAACCATCGATACTACCTCCAATCTCTCTGTTGATCCTGAGTGTAGGGAAGTCTCGCGGTTCGCGCTCTAGCTGCACCTTCAGCGCATCTACATGGTCGATATATACGTGTGCATCGCCCATTGTGTGCGTAAATGTACCAGGCGTCAGATCACACACATGAGCCAGCATGTGTGTGAGAAGCGCGTAGGAAGCAATGTTGAAGGGTACACCGAGACCCATATCGCACGATCTCTGATAGAGGAGGGATTGTAGAACGCCTCTTGGTCTGTCCTCGCCTTGCTTGTGTCTGGGGAAGGAAACGTAAAATTGCGCAAACATGTGGCAGGGTGGCAAGGCCATTTTCTTAATATCTGCGGGGTTCCATGCGCTAAGTATGATGCGTCGGTCGTAGGGCTTGTTCTTCAGCTTGTCAATTATCTCGGCTAGCTGGTCGACACCTTGGCCTGTGTAGTCCTCTGCATGTCCTCGGTACTCAGCGCCGAAATGCCGCCATTGGAAGCCATATACTGGACCCAGTTCACCTTCTTCGTAGTGGTTCAGGCCCACGCTGTCCAGGTACGCTCTGCTGCCATTGCCGTCCCAGATCTTGATACCAGCGTCCGAGAGCGGCTTGCTATGTGTGCTGCCTGCAACGAACCATAGTAGTTCTCCAATTACGGCGCGAAGGAATACTCTTTTTGTTGTGAGGAGGGGTAGGACGAGTTCTGGTGGCTGAGTTGGGTCGCTCGATGGTCGCGATAATGCGAATTTCATTTGTGCGGGGAAGGGAATGGCACGTGTGCCAGTTCCTGTTCGGTCAGGGCGATGCTCGCCATTTTCGAGTATGTCGCGGATTAAAGAGAGGTATTGGTGCTCTTCGTGCGCGGGGTTGCTAGGTGCCGTTGGCTTTGTGGGTGGCGGTGTGCTTTGCTTCGTCGTACCTTTAGGAGGCTCATGGGCTGTGACGGGTTCCAACGCGCTGGGAGGCATTTTGGCAGTCGGTTTGAGGCTAGCTATATATATTCAAGTACTGTGTTGTGAAGTTTAAGTTGAAGTCGCGAAGCGCGTAAGGGCTCCAAAAACGCGACTGCGCAAGTGGATCTTGCGGCTCACCGTACCGAATACTCCCAACCTAACTGCGTTCGCATCTGAAACAAAACACCGACACTCAAACACGCTTTCTGATAGTATGGCGGAGGAACAAGCAGCTCATCACTTACTAAACGTAGTGGAAGAGCGGGGTCTAAAAGTTGACCTCGACAACATTCTCCTAGGTTTCGAGGATGCGGAGACCAAGCAGGAGGCTGCGGTGTGGGTTGAGGAGTACCTACACGAAGACACCTTGCTGAGTAGGGAGGAGCTGGAATTGTGCGTCTAAACTCTGGTTATGTTTTCCTTTTTGCTGACTAGGAGTCTAGATACCAAACTTTGAAGAAGAAGGGCCTTTTGCACCAGTACGAAAGCGAGGGTGAACCTATCCGACCTATCTTGGACCACGAAATTGCTGCAGCAATTGAATCATTGAGGAGCTCTACTACTGCGATTGAAGAGCAGTGCAAAGTTCTGGAGGCACAGAAAGATGCGTTGATGAAGCTAAAAGCTCTGGACAAGCCCAACTTGGATGTCGAACACGCAAGGAACGAGCGGAGAAGGAAGGAGGGACAGGAAAAAGCTCGTTTAGATGTCTCTGTACGTTGTAGAAGGTCATGTACTGTCTGTTGCTAATTTGAGTAGGTCGACGATGTAATTGCATCAGTCACAGAGCAGATGACCGATGCTCAACGAGAGATTGATTCTGAGAAGTCGACACTGAAGAGCTACCTGTCAGAACGCTTTACATCGGATGATCAGATCCTAAGCCGACTCCCTAAGCTAGTGTCTCAAATCGTCACTGAGCCTGAAGTCAGCGAGGACGAGAAGTCGATGGAGCAGTGGTGCAAGGCGATTATTTCGTTCCGCGCTGCAGAAATCAAAGCTCGCGTGGACACTGTATTTCTCACGAACGCATCTGGGGACTCACAGAACGGCTTTTCGGAGGAAGCAGAGGACGACTTCACAGAGAGAAAGGTCGCCCTACAAGCTGAACTGGAAGAGCTGCACTCGGAGATCGCGTCTGTCGCAGAAATGGTTGTCGAGCATGAGATACGCAAGCCGATGACTGAGATGAAAGAGCGCAGGGATAGGGACAGAACACAAGCACGAACTGCATGGCTCAACTACGTAAGTAACAAGTTGAGAGTCGTCGGACTGTTGCTAACAAATCAGGTACTCTCAACACTCGAATACATGGGCAAACGCCTGGACATAATCACTACTAGCACGCAAGATACTGACGAGTTCCAACAAGCACTCACGCACATGCAAGCAGCAGCAGCGAAGCGTGTACCAGAGACACACGCGCCGGTTGCAACACCCGGGTTAAAACGCATGAACTCTGGCACGTCGGCTTTCACGCCCATGGTCAAGCTCAAGCCTACATCGGCGCTTGACCTTCCGGTAGCACTCCAAGATGCACTTCGTCATGCAGGCATATCGTTCAGCCAGGACAACATTGAGGGCCTGCAGGATGTTCTGCAGCAAGCTCAACTTGAGCGAGGCAAGAAGCTGCAAGGCCACTACGAATCTACCGCGATATCGACTCACGATAGACTTGCTGAACGATCAAGCAAAGCAGACGCTGATTTGAGAGTTATTTTGAGCGCGCTACACAAGCATGCGCCATTCCAAAAGGCTAGCTTGACAAATCCGGAGCTGGAGGAGCAGTTGAAGGCGATGGAAGTGGAGCTTGAGACCAAGGACCGAGAGCTGCTGGATGCAGAGGGCAGCGAACTAAGTTTGAGTGACCCCAAAGTTCGAGCTTTCATCGCGAAATACGGCAAATAGAGGAAGGTTTTAGCAGTCAAGTTTCAGGTCGGTGCGTTGTCGCAGTGGAGCTGGCAGGTCGAACGGGGATGATCTGGGCACGTATCAAAGGTGGAGTAAACAAGACCTAGAGAAGATGTTGTTGTTTACAGCGCCGAGAGAGGTCTTTTCTGGTGAGGCCAAGGTGGCTCAAGTGTCTCTCTTGGCCGCTTTGGATCGTCTGGATCAGCTCGTCGGTTGCAGGCGATGGCAGCCACATGTTCCCGGGTGGAGCCATGGGCCATGGGGGAGGACAGACCTCGGGTTGGTCGTGAGGAGTGATGAGCTGCAGTCTAGGCGCACCCCATGTGGCTAGCACCCAGCCCCCGAATAACACTAAACATCATCGGCCCCTGTCAAGGCTGCCCTGAGTAGCTGACTGGCAACAACTCTGCTCTCCTCACAAACTCACCAAAACGTCTATCCCCACTTTCACTTTCGCAGCCGGTTGAACCTGCGCGGGATGCTCGCGCCAGGTACAGGCAGAGACGCAGGCCCTCATTCACTCAATTGAACCACCACCATCACCTTGCCGGTAGCTTCCTGGAGCTACCTTTACACCGCCCGCCATGGTTAAAGGAGATATCCTCACCCTCGGTGCTGCCGCTGGTGCCCTTGGAGGTGCCTACAAGCTTGCCGAATTCCTCACCAAAGCCAAGCGCGTCCGTGACGTCGGCCCTTCGAACGCAGTCTACGTGCGCATCATTGGCCGCGTTCGATCCGACCTCGATGAAGTGAGACGTCTTCTTTCCATCCGCGAAATCCACGACATCCTCGAAGCCAACCCTGAGAAGTCCAAGTGGGTCTACGGATGCATGCGCGACGTGCGCGGCGCTCTTGAGAACATCACGCCACACACTGAGCGCGTTGCTGGCGATGTCGAAGACGGTCGCCGCATCGGCATGAGGCACCGCGTCTACTGGCTGCTCAGCGAGAAGGAGAAGCTGGAGAACAGAGAGAAGGAGCTCAACATTGCCCATGCCAGCCTCAGCGAGGTGCTCGGCTACTTGACTGCTCTGGAGCCGTACGAGGAGCCGCAGAAGCCCAAGTTGACCAAGAAGGAAACTCACATCGACATCGACATTCACCAGGAACCTCCCCAGCCTCAGCCTCAGCCCCAGCCCCAGCCTCAGCATCAGCCGACACACACGACGCACATCGACAGGGAAGTCTGGGTCGAGCGTGATGGCGCACCGCCTCGACGCGTAGAGGAACACCGCGATGTCTGGGTTGGGCGCGACCGTCAACCCGCAGCCCACTACGAAGAGCATCGTGACGTGTACGTTGATGAGCGCGAGCGCGCACCCCAACACTACGATGACCGCGGTCCCGCTCCCCGTTACGACGCTCACTTCGAACAACAAGGCCGTGATGCACGTTACGAGACTCAGTATGACGAGCGCTTCGAGCAGCAAGACCACTACCGCTCGCAGTACCCTATCGAAACTCAAGGCAACTACAGCCAGACCCGACCCTTCCCTGAGCCGCTCGGCCGCCGCCCTGAGTCGTACGAGGATCGTCTTCCCGAGCGCGACTCGTGGATGCAGAGCAATGCGCGCGCCAACCAACGCCCAGGTCAGTACGCCCCCCGTGGCGCACAGTACGCCGAGTACGGAGCACCGCAACCCATCGGCGCCGCCCATTATTCGCGTAGGTTTCAAGGAGACGCGGGCTTTGGCGACGAAGAAATACTAAATCCACAACCAGTGCCGTTGGACAGGCAGTACGCCGAACGCGAGGTGAGTGGTTACAACACTGGCTACCCGCCCCGTTACGGCAGCAAGCTCTAGATGTTGGCATGAGGCTGACATGCGGGCAGATGTGGATTGAACAAAAGGAGGACTACCGGTTCGACCAGTACGGGAATAGGCTGCCGGATAGGCTTTTTCAGTCAGCTGTGCCTAGGCCCTATCGCAGCCGCATGTAAATTGCCATATCTCTGGATACGATTGTTCTCCTTTTCACTGTCACGAGCTTTTTTTGTCTTTTATTACCCCCCAAAGCCCGATGTTTTTATGTAGCTGCCAATCCAAGTTGATACCTTCCTGTCCGTCGCTCCTTCCTTTGTTCGCATACCACGTGGCTTGTTGCATCACTCCTCCACCGTCGTCGCTTCCTCTCGCAGACGGACACTGCCACAACTGTACAGAACATGCAATACAGCCACATTGGTCACAAACGGGGAAACCGTACCGTGGCACCCCCCTCGCTTCCCATGTCGTACCCACGGTACCCATCGAACCGCTACCAGACAACACCAGAGACTCTGAAAACCTGAGGGGTGAACACCGCGTGTGCAGCAGTCCTGCTCACCTGCTATCCTCGCTGAACTCGAACTCATAGTATCTACTACATCGACTAGCAGCTGCACAATATCACAAAGAGCTCCCACCTCAACCAGCATGGCACAAAGTACCTCTTGGGAGAAGACGCGGTCATGCTTCTCCCTGTTCTTTCGCGCAAAATCTACACGCTGGCCCAACAGCACCCGCCCCATGACCAATGCACTCCTCGCTCTATCTATCCTCTTGGCTGTCGCCCAGTGTGGTCTCTGCATCGCTATGGCTGACCGGTTACTTGGCTCACCCCACGAGGTTCAGTGCTGGAAAGTGAGCAGCACTGGAGATCCTGACTTCGGCGGCTATGTTCTAGGGTCAAGCCCGTCCGACTCTGTTTTCCAGACAGAAACCAAGAGCTTACCACTGACTTATGCAAACGTGGACAAGGTTTTCAATATAGGTAGGGCTGTAGATGACAGAGAAGGACTATCGGGGCCTGAGTATCTGAGTGCGGGGGTGATAGGTGGATCGTTGTAAGTTGTCTTGTCTATCTGTTCCAACGCTGCATGTACGAAGAGATACTGATCAACATCTCCACAGCACGATAGTAGCAACTCTCATTCTCAACCCTTTCTTGCTAGTCGTGGACCTTTTACTTATCTTTCGGGGCCACCACCGGTCCGTGCGCATTTCCAACCGCATCGGCATGCTCTGGTCTACTTGCCTCGCCATCTACTTCCCTTTGGTCGCTTTAGGTGCTATTTGGCTTAACAGTTTCCCTAGCAGCAGAATCGACGATAGTTACGATACGTGTTGGCAATATGATAAGGAAATGGATGCGTTGGAAGGGTGGAGCAGATGGGCAAAAGGGATCGTACGTGGATGTGAGGTCTTGGGAACGCTAGGAGCGGCATGGTAAGTCCTAGAACACTACACGAACAGAAAATTAGTCAATTGGACTAACAAATGACAGCATGGCCGTCTACTTCACCTTCGCACTTGTTGCCGCCTACAAAAACCAGCGAACCGATGCGCAACAGTCGATGAGACTAGACGATTATAGCAGTTCTTCGTCCACTACCCGCACCGAAAATAACCGCAGCCTCCCGTATTCTGGCCTCGGCACTCGAACTGCTCCCATTGCAATGAACAGCTTCGGTATTACGTTCATAGATGCTACCCCGGGCTCTGACAACCAGCCCAAAATTGTAACATGCCAAAGGCCGTCCGAGGTTCATGAGGTTCACAATCCGTTCGAGGACCCTGAGGACCCGTACAGAGGCGGAGTGGGCAGCCAAGAGAATGTGACCCAGGAGCCAGAAATCAGATAATGGAGGTAAACGAATTTGACAAAGATATTTGGCGATAAGCAGGTAACGAGGATAGGTACCTACCACTTTCATAATTTTCTCGGTTTACTCGCCGTGCATTCAATCTGTAGCTAACACTTTTACGGCAGATTACAACTTCAACTAGTTTTGCTATAACTGCTTCGAGACTTTTAGCCCCTTCCACAATCCCGCGTCTTTCTATACCCCCCAGCAACCAGGCTGACTAACAATTAACTCGTTCGCGCACTAGAAAACATCAATGATTGGGAGTGGTGCGCCACTCGAGTTGTTGTTAAGGCGTATCAGAGTAGCGCTCTTGTCTCGGCATTGGGGACATGAAAGAGACTTGGACAATGGCCATGTTGTCTGTTACTCGACAAAGGAGGTAGTCATTTACTCTGATACCTTTGTCTCTTATATCACTTTCACATTCTGTGCGCCTCTGGCTTTGTTCAATAATCTTGAGGCAAGGGGTACATATGATGCCCTGGGTCGGTGGGTCCAAGGAACACTCGTTGATTTATCACAAGGATACCACCAACACAACCTTTACAGTATGACAGACACTCTAGAAGACGCCATGGATACGGAAATTGGCAATGGAAGCCCGCGTCCGCAAGCTACAAAGTCAGACAGCGAACACATGGACGAGTGGCTTAACAATATCTTGGTCGAAATCAAGAACGACCACAACACCACGTGCGAGATTAGGGTCAGAGAATACCTGGACATCACAACGACAAGATCTAATGACAAAGATTGCTGGCTCGAATCCGATAGTATTGACCTTGCCCTCGCTCTATTGACAAAGCGTGAGGGGCGCAAGGACGTGTGCGCACTCAAAATCCAGGAGGGTGTTCAATTGTTCAATTTAGCCTCAGGTGAGATGAGCAGTCTAAGTGGAGACGACACCATTGAGTGTGTACTGAAAGATGGGAGTAAGCGCTTCATTGTGGTGCCTGTAAATGATGGGCCATTATATTTCAAAAGCCTCGATAACGAATTCAAGAAAAATGCTGAGCACGCTAAGAGAGGAGTAAAAGAGCTGCCCACCAAACAACGGGCCATCGGCACCCACTGGGGACTTTTGGTGATTGACAAGAAAGAGCGGAAAGCGCGCTGGATGGATGGCAATCTAACCCTCATCAACAGTAGAAAATGCCCTGGTAGACGAAAAATATCGATCATGTCAGAAGCCGCGACAGTTGCCGGCAAGATTCTTTGTGGCATCGAGCAGGTGCTCGGATCCGAGCGAGGGAAGTTCGACGCAAAAACCGCCAAATACATTCCGCAGCAGGGACGGCACAATAGTTTCAAACGCGATCCAGGAGCGTGTGGACCGTACTTGTTCGCTTTTCTCGAGTACTTGTACAAACATCCGGAGTACATGAAGAAGTTACATACTGCTTTTGGGTTCGAAAATTGGACCACACATTGTACGGAGATGGACTTTGATTCTTTGTATACGAGGGTCGCAATGCAGAAGATTATACAAGACAAAAGTGAGGAGAGTTCTGCATCTGGTGAGCTGTCCTTGAAGATGACACCAGATGTCTTTCGAATTATACAGCCAAAGGTCCTTGCGCCTTGGGTATCAACCGCTTATCGTAGTAGCGATGAAAACAAGCCAAATGATGATGAAGGACTCTTCGACAGGTTCGATTTCCGCAAGCATGGCCATAATTCCGATAGTAGGGGTAACAGACCTGGCGGCAGCAGTGGTGGTAGTGGAGGATCCGTTCCTCCTCCCCCTCCTCGAGGTCCCCCGAAGGAAGTTTATGATACGGACGAAGACGATGATGACGATGATTTCATCTACGATGCGAGAGATCCGGAAAATAGCACTACCTCTAAGAAAGCTCTTCGAGTAGTAATTCGTGAGAATATCGATCATTATGCTGGTATCAAAACAAAAAGACTTGCCTATGAGCGAGCATACGAGACGGCTGCACAACGAGCTAGAGCCGCAGAGCATCAGACAAGTCTCCCGCTTGAGCCCCCAACAACCATCAACGCTCCACCGCGTCGCACTTGTCATCCCATACTTCAATGGCCAGAATCGGTTGATGAAATACCCGCAGATTTCGCCGACGAGCATGAAGTCCCCTCCGATCAACTCAAGCTGTGGCGGCGATCCAATCTTGAGAAGATCAAACAATGTAACCTCGGCCCGAAGGCTGCAAAAGACGGCATTTCAGTCAGAGCAATTTTGCAAGTGCTTTCCGGTGCCAAATTCAGTGACGAATCCCAGCACCGCTTAACCACCATCTGGATTAATGACCCTGAAGTTTTCAACGAGGAAAACCGCAAAGATATGCAAGAATTTAAAGATCTTATTGCGAAAAAAATGTCACTAAGATACGAGATCTTCGACATGACAGAAGACAAAGCTACCAAGCGACCTCATAGCGGCGGAGATGAAATAGATGTCAGGAAGAGAAGGAAGACAGCGAGTTGGACAACGCTTCACAAAGGCGACCCAGATGGATCAGATGAACTACCTGACGTAGATTATGACTCCGACGACGGCTTTTCTACATAAAATATTCTGATCGCGCCACTATCCGAGAAAATCGACTAAGCAACTACCAGTCAAAGCTAGTACTCGAGGTGTCAAACGCAAGAATTCAAAGAATTAACGCTAAAGCACACACAACCAAGAAGACTAAGCGTTGATAACCAGATTTTCTCATAATCGAAGAGTCCAACCGACCCTTCTGGTTCTTGAGCCTACCTCCTGATATCAAAAAGCTCCTCTTCTGAACTTTGAACTTGAATCCAGGAAGCCAAAGCTTGTACGCATTTTATCTTGAGTATACGTTCGACCATATGTATAGAAACTGGATCGCCGGGAAGCTATTGTTCGAAGAAAGCATAGAGAAAAATAACAGACGAGACTAAGGGTGTTGTCGAAAAGGGGGTTTTTTTTTCAAGATAATGACGTGGGTTTGGGGAAATCCCTGCATGACAAGTAAGCTATGTACGTTGACGGAAAGGAAGAAAAGATGGGGAGGGTGCGAGAAAGACGGTGAATGTCGCATTTGGTCTGCCGGATTATAGTGAAAATGAGGGGAAGTGGTCGGAGTGTTGGCATCCTGAGATTAGTGAAGGGATAGAATATCATTTTTTTCTTTGCAAAGCCGCATCACAATTGACACAAGACGTTGAAGTTTCCAGCAGAACACCGCCTGAACCATCTCACGACATCCGCGACAAGTATCTGGAGATCGCTGCCTTGCCCTAGTTACTCTTTCCCAAGCTTCTCCTAGGTCGCACTCCCTTCCCAATTCAACGCAATTGGTACATCGACCTTCAGAATCGTTAAGGGCAGGAGAACATATCGAAGTCCTTGATTGGTTCCGGTGTGATTGAGACTTGGATATGTGACGGCGTATAGCCCTGTTCGAGGTGAGATCTCGTGCATACCTACACTACGGATGCATGCAAGCCACTTTTCGTCATCTATATAAACTCAATTTCTTATTCATGGCTTTCAGCGTGCAATTCGAAAATACAGTGATGGTGTATCTCATGCTGCAGATGTGTGAGAATTCACAGAAAGCAATACCAGACGCTGCTAGAAACTTACTTAATGCTACAACAAGCCGGAAAGACAAGAGCCCGTCCTGATTCATCGTCCTGTGTAAGGGCGAGAAAATAAGGTCCATCAAGAACTTGACTTCTCAACAGGCGTAATTTTGGGCAGCGCATCCCGCAGTTCTTCCCTGTCCTTTTCGGTCGGAGTAAAGCCGAGTTTCTCTTCAGCCTTGTCGGATATGTAGAGACCAGCGCCCGCGTACGCCATGACGCCAACGCCAATTACCATGCGCGTCTTAGGCGGTATGCCCTTGAACCATCTATGTGAGTGTTAGTCGTATGAATGTACATAGACAGGATATGCGCGTACTGCCAGACAGCCATGTTGAGGATTAGGAGGTGCAACTGCGGTGGTATCGCAAAGTTCGGGACGACGACGCGAAGCGCTGACGCCAAGCCTGGAGGAACTCTCAGACTCCAACGGGACACGGCATCAGCGCTCACATGGACTGAACTCGCATTCAACTCACGATCAACTACGCTGAAAAGCACAAATTCACTTCCTACGTGAAACTCACTCCCTTCAGCCAAGCCTGGCATGATAGCTTGGAACATTGGACATCGATTGTCACACCTCCGCACCAGCTCCGCACCCTGAGAACAGATGTGCGCGCCATTACCACCTGCTTCTTGAGCGCCTCCGCCAGCATCATTAGGCTTTTACTACTCTCCAAATATGCCCGGCTTTCGCCGCTGGGGCAAGTCGAAATTCGAGCGGAATCCCGAGTCGTCGTTCAAGCTCCTCGCAGCAATCATCGTCATCACACTGTACCTACTCATCAAAGAGCTCCAGAATCCGACTATTCGAGACAGGGGTATACTTGCGTTTGGTGCACAAATCCAGCTGGCAAACTGGAATGGAACGGGCAAGGCGGAAGAGGCACGGGCGAAGAGCGTGCGGGATGCCATGAAGTATACCTTCTGGAAGTACAAGGAGAACGCTTGGGGCTGCGATGACATACTGCCTGTGTCGGGAGGCAATTCCTCGTCTAGAAATGGGTGGGGAGCTTTCATTGTCGATTCGGCAAGCACATTGGCCCTCATGGGGCTATGGGACGAGCTGGCGCATTCTCTGGAGCATATACTGGCCATTGACTTTACCGAGGCGAAGGACCTCGTCGACCCTTTCGAAACTACGATACGATACTTGGGCGGACTCTTGTCTATTGTGGATTTGTACGACGTTGATCTCATCCCCGAGGACATACTGAGCGAAGAGGCACGCGACCTTGTACTCGAGCATGCTGTCACCCTAGCGGGAAAGCTGGCTCCAGCATACGATACTCCTACAGGCATGCCGTGGCCTCGTGTCGACTTTGACACAGAACAAGGTGAACCAGACCCTTCTTGGGTCTTCAGCGACGATCCAACAAAGCACGGATACGAAAAACATCCCTCAATAGGCCCTGCGCGGACCGGCTCCTCAATACTCGAAAACCGCGTCCTGACCAGATTGACAGGCGACCCCATCTATACGCAGAACTCGACGAATGCATGGGCACCCCTTGTGTGGTTGAACTGGAAGACACCGTGGGCCGGTATGGTCGACGCGCCCATCGACATCATGACAGGAGAACCGGTGGGTCGCCAAAGACACTGGGACGGTGGGCATGATTCATACTATGAATACCTCGTCAAGATGACGCTCTTGGCCCCGCGGACAGATCCTCACCTTGGCACATACAAGCGACGCTTTACGGATGCAGCATACTCCCTCCGCAAGCACCTCAGTTCCCGCTCCGCACCTGCGCCCGACCACTACATGCAGCACTTATACATTGGGCGTCATAACGACAACCTATATGTGAATGAGCAAGGACATCTTGCTTGCTTCGCACCAGGTACCATTCTCCTCGCATCCAGACTTTACAACCAACCCTACCTTAAAACCTTTGCGCTCGCACTCCTCGAAGGTTGCCGCCACTCGTATACATCTACACCTACTAAGATCGGGCCAGAGACTTGGGCTTGGATACCCAAGTTCGGATATGATGACCCGCTCTTCCTCCCGGAGACCGCCCGGCAAGAGCAAGAAGCCATCAAGAGCGGCATCTGGGCGCGAGAACCAGCATACAGAGGCCGGCCCGAGTATGTGGAGAGTCTTTTCTACGCATGGCGCATAACAGGCGAACAACGATACCGTGAGTGGGCATGGGAAGCCTTCTCAGCTATGGAACAGCATTGCAAGGCGCCATTCGGCTATGCACAACTCGCCGACGTGTACGATACGCAGACGAAGGGAGAGGAAAAATGGGTTGACATGCAAGAAAGCTTCTGGGCAGCGGAAACGCTGAAGTACCTTTGGCTGACGTTCTCTGATGTCGAGGTTGCAAGTTTAAATAGCTGGGTGTTTAGCACAGAAGGTCATCCGTTCCGCATGATACGTTGAGCGGCGCCGTTACGGCACGGTTTAGAACTAGAGAACAGGAAACGGGCAGTGGAAAAAATATCGAGCTGTCAAAGCAGCAACGGCGCAAAGATACCCGGAATCAGATTCGCATAAAAAAAAAGATCAAGATTATTACAAGAACTGTTCGTTTCCAAGTCATCTCCGTCGTTTCTTACAGTACTTGGTCTCCTCCGCCATCATCTCCGCGCCTACCTCCATCCCTGACTCTCTGCGACGATGGGACGTGCGGCCCAAGGCGCCGAAATATACGCCCCCGCTTCCTCGGTTGTAGCCTGATTTGCTAGAGTCGATGTGCACGGAAGGATCGTAGATTGGGGTTCGAGTTCGAGTTGACCATGGCTGGCTAATGCTCTTGGTGATAGGATTGGGAGATAGTGATGGGCAGGGATGTCGACGGCAGGCAGCCCATGGAGTTGTACTTGGGTAGGAAATGATGCCCTCTCGAACTATCAGCTATCCGAGAGTTGGAGAGGATTAGAAGAGGCGTTTGTCAAGAGTCAAAGCAGAGTGTTTACGAGCGTACCGGTGATAGTAAAGGACAGCGAGCACCCTCTGAGTAATCCGGCTGTTGAGACACGGAAGTGAAGTGGTCGTTGAATGCAAGGATATTGAAAGTGCAACATAGTAGGCATATAGTCAGAAGTGGAATTCAATGATACCTAACAAGCTTGATAGGTTGGCAGTGATGTAATGTTACTACCGACCAGCTTGTGTTGAAAGGAAAAGAATATTTCGTCCAACTGTCGGCTTCTAGTTACTCTACATGGTTCACTTGCATCAATCTCTCCTGCCGCCTATTCTCGGCGCCATAACTTGTTCTCATAGTACGGTCCGCGGTTTGATCCGGGCTGAGCATCATGTATCTTGGCGCTAGCCAGGGCAGGGGGATCCGGATACGTTCGCCTGTGGGGGAGTGGACGGGACACTGATTGCCGTGCATACCGTGTCCGTGCGCGCAATGCGCTACCCTTACACAACAACCACCTTCACAAATTGCGTTATAACTCTACTAATATAAATTTAATTTTGGCTTCAGCCTTTTAAGATAACCTTTTAATGTGACTACACATTTAGTAGACACCTTTTTAGTAAAAAAAAGATTTTTGCTAACAACAAGTATCTGGGCTTACACCCCCTTATTCAGCATTGCCGGCACGCAATTAGTGTGTCACATGTTTAAATAAAAATAAAAAAAAGCAAAGCAAAGATACAAATTGCTTTTTAACTTAACGCGCTTTATTTTGCTTTTATTCTGCTTATACTACTTACTTATAGTAAGGCTTTACTTCTAAGTACTTTTAGACAAATTAAAGAAGTAGTACCGAGGTGGACGGCGTAACGCGCATGACTGCGTAACGCGCACCTTTTGCCATAGTAATCTCTAATATTTTTTAATATTAAAATAGCAATAACTTCTTTAAATACTAACCTTTTTTGAAAATTCTTGAGGATTGAGAATCTAGAAACTTAGATCTATGACTCTAGAATTTTACTTTATTTTCATATAGCTTGGTTTTAGAGATATTAGCTCTCTATACCAATATAAACTTTTTAATTAAGCTATATTAAACTAAAGTAAAATTCTAAGTTTATAAAGCTAAGCTTTCAAATACTAAAATTAAAAGAATTTTCAAAGAAAGTCAACATTTAAGAAAGTTATATTAAAAATAAGATTTTTTATAGTGTGATTTTAGAATTTCTATTATATCTTCTTAAGTATAATACTTTTAAGTACTATTACTTATATTTAAGACTATAAGTAAGAAACAGAAACTTTTAGCCTATTTAGAATTTTTTAAATCTTGATAAATAAAAAGTTTATATTTGTATAGAGAGCTAATATCTCTAAAACCAAGCTATGTGAAAATAAAGTAAAATTCTAGAGTCATAGACCTAAGTTTCTAGATTCTCAATCCTCAAGAATTTTCAAAAAAGGTTAGTATTCAAAGAAGTTATTGCTATTTTAATATTAGAAAATATTAGAGATTACTATAGCAAAAGGTGCGCGTTACGCAGTCATGCGCGTTACGCCGTCCACCTTGGTACTATTGTTGCCTTGCTTTTAACTTATACATGCGACAATAAAACGCCTACTCTTTCTTTTTTACTTTTTTCTTCTTTATTGCTATTTCAACGTTATGCAACAGCTAGCCTAACTAATTAATAGTTTCTTTACTTAGCTTATGCACGATTAACAAGAAGAGAAAAATGCTAAAGTAAAGTATTTTAAGTACTTTGCTAGTATTAGCAAAAACTTTGTAGATTTTATATTCTTTTTACAACTAGCTAAGTTAAGGCTTAACATTTTTTATATATATAAAGATATTGCAGATTCTAGAGTTGTTTATAAAAAATATAATTATAAAGTCTTAAAAAAGCTAAGTTTATAAATGCTTAATAAACTTAGGTGTCTGTATGATTAGCTTAAGCTAGACTAGTTTAAGGGCTAAGTGTACAACAAGAAAGCTTCCTGTCTTTAGATAAGAGTTAAGGTTAAAGAGATACTTATTGCAGAAGTTGTACGCTATTACAGAGTATTGTATTCAAATTGTTTATATGCAGTGCTGTTTAAAAAGTAAGAAGCAGTAAGTAAGAAGTAGCAGCTTTATAAAGTATTATAAGCTCCTGCTGCAGTACGTACGTGTCCTTTCCCTCCTTTATTGCATTATGTTATAATTTTATTGCAATCTTACTGTAATTCTGTTGTTAGCTATAGGTTAGCAATTGCTGTTAGACATGTTTTAACTAGTGTTGTTTTTTAGTACTTTAGCAAATTTAACCCTGATTATTGCTTAGTGGTCTAAGCTTTCTTCCTAGAACTTATCCACCTACTGTTTTTATTTTTTTTAAGGTGTCAAAGGTGGTGGTTGTTGTTGTAGTCAAAATGGGGTTCTAAAAAAGTGAAAAGCAGCTACCCTCTACTAATCAATTGCAAAAGTCAAAAAACAAGATTGTGTGTAGTTAACAAGATTCAAACGGTAGGTGGATGAGTTCTAGGAGGAAAGCTTAGACCACTAAGCGATAATCAGGGTTAAAAAATTTGCTAAGGTACCAAAAAACGACACCAGTTAAAACGTGTCCAACGGCGATTGCCAGCCTATAGCTAACAACAGGATTATAGTAGGATTGCAATAGGATTGCAACATGATGCGATGGAGGAGGGAAAGGATACGTACGTACCGTAGCGGGAGCCTGCAATACTTCATAAAGCTGCTGCTTCTCACCTATCCACCTACTGTTTAAATCTCGTTAACTATACATAATCTTTTCTTAGGAAATTTTTTGACCCTGATTATCGCTCAGTGGTCTGAGCTTTCCTCCCAGAACTCATTCACCCACCGTTCGAATCTCGTTAACTACACACAATCTTTTTTTTTGACTTTTGCGATTGATTAGTAGAGGGTAGCTGCTTTTCACTTTTTTGGAACCCCATTTTAACTACAACAACAACCACCACCCTTGACACCTTAAAAAATAAATAAATAAATACATAATGTTTTTTTTTGACTTTTGCAATTGATTAGTAGAGAGTAGCTGCTTTTTACTTTTTTAGAACCCTATTTTAACTACAACAACAACCGCCACCTTTGACACCTTATAAATAAATAAGAGCTACTGCTTAGTAAATTTCAAAGATTGCTATAAAAAGAAGAATATTTTTCTTTTTTATATATCTGCACACTCATTACACTTATTGCAGTTTTTTAATGTTGCCTGCTTCGCGCTATTAAAGTGCAGGTATAGCAACGTAGTTTTAAGCTTAGCATGCAATTTTACTAACTATATTACTAAAAAGACCTTTCTACTAACTTTTAAGGCTGCTTTTAAGCGATTGTTTATAAAAGAGAATATCTGAGCTAGCTTTAGAAGTACTAGTCTAGTTCTATATAACCTACAGGCTGTGTTATTAAAGCTTAATGTAGTAGTATAGACACTAACACAATTACTATAACTAGTAGACGCCTAAAAGGCAAAAACACTACGCAACGCCTATAAAATTAAGGCTTAGAATGTGTTACAATCTAGACTAAGAGACAAGAGGACAACCCCGCAGGGACTATACAACATAGATAGATAATTATAGCTAAGTAACTATAACACTGTCACGTAACTACTTACTAATAAGCGCTTATCTATAAGCGCAACTACGTGACTGCTTACTAACAAGCGCTTATTTACAAGCGCAACTACGTGACTAATTATTAATAAGCGTAATTGTCTACAAGCGCACGCTCGTACACAAGCGCCACACTTATTAGTATATAGTAGTAGGCAATATGCCCTTATAGCTTATTATGTTTAACTTGGAGTTTTATCTTAGTAATTAATTTAGGAATTAAGACTTATTTCTTAACCTTATACTATTACATTAATCTTCTAATCGTGCTAGTACACCCCGTGTCCTTAGTACTCGTTTATTCCCCGAGAACCAACCTAGATCATCTTCGGACGATCTTCACAGAATGCTCTTATTTAACAAAAAGTAAGAAACTGCCTTAGTTCTTCTGCAAGTTTACTTGATAAGAAAGTTGCGTAGTTAAGTAAAAAAACTTAGTAAATATGTAGCATATAAAATAATGCTTATAATAAAGTAAATACCTACTCTTAAAAAAAGTCTAGACGCAGCAAATAAGTATAGGAGCTATAAATAGCAATATGTACAAATAGACAAAACTCTTACTATTAGCAAAGTATAAGAAATATTAGCTAAATAGGCAGGTAGTAGTTATAGCAATAGTAAGAGCGCGTTAAAGAGAGTGTAAGGAGAGAGGCAATACGGGCGTTGCAAGTAGACTAGACACAACACCTGTACCTACGCAGTTAAAGTAGATAGTGCTAGCAAAAGCAGCAGTTCTAATAAATAAATTAGTATACTGTAATAGTTTATTAACTGTAATAAAAGTGCGTGATATTGTGTTAACGTTAACGCGCTAGTAGAGCATAAGCAACTCGCTTACGTAAGCGACTCGCTTGTGAACTACGTTATGCGCAATTATGCTAGTTCCTAGTCTAAAGTAGCCTTTTTTAAGTTATTCTAGCTTTCTTTTGTTGCAGATTAAGCTACTCAGCTGTTTCTCTACAGAATCCAGGTGCTCAAATCATACCTGGAATCTACAATCAACCTACAATCAATTAATTATTAGGAGCTATTACGCTACTAGTATTTCTTATCATTGTTATTAATTGATTGTTGTGATTAATGACGTTTAGGATTACGCAATCTACTATAGATTACGCAATCTACTACGCAAGCTATTGCGGAATACAGATCTTTCTAGAATGCAAGTTATAGGTATATATAGACTGTAGTTTAGCAGATAGTTAGGAATCAAGACAGACAAGACAGAAAGACAGAAAGCAAGATAATTAAGACATTAAGATAAGCCTACAATTGCTATCTTCTACAACACTGTCTTCCCCTAGTCTCTATTATTTTATTCTCTTATCATTATCCTTCACCCTGCGCACCTCCTCCTTAATCTCCAACAGGTTATAAGCCTAGATTAGGCTGCCTCTAAGTCTACTACAAACAAGTAGAAGGCAGAGACCTCTACCTCTGAGTTGATAGTAGAACAAGCAACTATACCTGAAAGAGATTGAATCCGCAACATCTTTAAGTATATATAAGTATTATAACGCAATTAAAAATTGTGGGAGCTAGGAAAAAGTAATCGCTTGATTAGGAGGAGTGGAATGAGTATATTGATCTGCTAAGTGCCACAACAAAGTGTCAATAACTACTAAAGAGAAATAAGACGATCTGGCCCGTAAATATAGGCGCTAGCGCAGTCGTCACGTGTTTAGCTTACTAGAATTACCTAATTAATAAGGTGATCTGCATGTTCTGTATGTTAATACTCTAACACACCCCTTAGGTTAGTGAGATACTATTAATTTAAGCTGTAAGCAACTAGGCAATTGTAATAAATTAAGGTTGATAATTAAGAGGTCTCTTTGTAATTATAGCTTCTTTGCTTAATTCTCTGTTGTTGTAGTAATGCTGCTTGTTAATGTTTTAATTAAGCCAGCAGCCTTTAGTAATATTAAAACATCAGATAGACCTTAAAAGAGTCTGACTGAGCAATTAAGCCGGCGCAAGGGTAAGGCTCCTCAAGAGCCAAAGCGGAAGTTACAGCAGCTCACTGCTCAAGCGGCGACGCGTGAGCAGCAACATGGCGACAGCGATAGGCCACACACTCCTCCTGATCAAGCAATTGCTCCTTCCCAGCTCCCACAGTTATGAGCCCGGTTCGGTCAAACCTGCGCCAGCGCTTTTGATGTGGTTGCCTAGTTGGGTGGGTGACCACAAGCGAGAAAGCGGCAAAAAAAATAAGCCTAGGGGATATAATACACAGACAGCCTATACACCTTGTAAAGTGGGATAGGTAGGTGCGCCTGTGTGCGCCAGGGCCTGCGAGCTAGTATCCTAGCCTCCTGCTGTTGAGCGCCAAGAGAAGAGCTGGTTGCTCTTAGGTAGATTGACTAGCATCGCATGCTAGTAATCTAGGGGGTGTGTCGCAACGTGTATATGTATCCTCTAGCCGGAGTGCGATTCATCGATCGGTCGGTATTTTGCTACGCTGGTAAATGGGTTAGGGTCGCACGGACGTTGGGTTGGGGTTGGGTTTGAGGTTACTAAGGATGGGTATAGGTTGGGGTTAGGGTTACTATACTTGGGTTAGGGTTAGGTTAAGGTCGCACGGACGTTGGGTTAGGGTTAAGTTAGGGTTAGATTAGAGATTTACTTAAAGTTAGCATCTATTATTACAGAAAATAGGGTTTAGGTTTAAGGTATATGTAGAGTAAGGGTCTTTTATTATAGCTAATTATTACAGTAACGTTCTGGGCACTAGCGCTTCTATTGCAGGAGGTTCTGTTGCTAGATTAGAGAGTCCTCTTCTGTAAACTTGTCTGCTTTAACCTCTTCTACGCTTAACGCGTCTTTAATAGGTGCTTAGAGCTTAAGAAGATTGTTTACCTTATTAGCTAGTGCCTTGCTGCTATTTCTCTTTATTACACTAATGCTAGTATGTTCTTTAACCTCTTGCAATATAGTATCTTTAAGAACTATAATTTACTGTAATATTTTAGCAGAAATCCTATATCTTTAATTTCTAATAACATCCTTAGCAACATTAAAAACACGCTTAACACTTACACTAGTAATTACAGAGGGGTGACAAGAAAAAAAGATGTCAAAAAAGTTATAGTTTTTAAAGCTTTATATTTCTACAACCAGAAGGGCTATACCCAAAAACGTTAGTGATTTGGAAAGCCAAGATCTTCTTCTTTAAGTACGGCCACTTAGTAAGCTGCTTAGTAAGCACCTCTGCGCTCAACTTCCGCAGTGAAAATAAAGATAAAAAAACTCAAGAATAAATAACAAAATAACTTTTCTTTGAAGATGTGAAAATCGCTATTAAGTATATATATTAAATAATACTAGTTGAACTCTTTTGTGTGTAAGTTTGAAGGTAATTGTAAGGCTCAATACCAAATAAGGATACAGGATGCTGGAGATGGAGATATAATAGTATATTGCCTGTAGGGGAGAGACGAATCGATACCGTCTCGACCACGCTATCGTAGCTTTACTTATACTAGGGTAGTCTAGGGTCATATAACTTATTCAGACTTATAAAAGGAATCTGACCTTAATAATATTAGACTGAGCCGTATCCGCCCTTAACAATACCTGACTAGGTCGAATCTGACATCAGCTATTCTAGACTAGTCCGGCCTGACCTAGAAGGCCGCCTAATCCTGACATTATCCCCCTTCTTAGGACTAATCCTCCTAGGTTAGTAAGACTAAGGTAAAGTAGCCTATTCTAGGCTAATATACTGTAGTAGGCGCTTTGTTATTAAGTAGCAGGAGAACTCCTCCTTAAGTATAATTATGCGATTTCTAAAGACCTTATATTGTATTTTACTTTTACTTAGAGTGTCTGTGCCTTAGAAGCTTCTAGAAGGCTTGCTAGTGTCTTAGTAGAGTTGTATAAGCTTCTCCTAAGTTTTACTACCTTTCCTCCTACACTCTACTTAACAACAACTAGTAAGTTGCCCTAAATCTTAAAAATCTAACTAGCCTTAGTAAAAGGCTATTATGTGCTATTATAAGCTATAATAGGCTAGGATAATATTTGTAAGGCTAATCTTAGCCTAGTAGATTCTTGCAACTTATTAAATTAGCTTTTCCTTAATATACTCTGCTGTTTCCTCCTACTTTGACTCCTCTACAGCCTACTATAAAGTACTATAGGCTAGAATAGCCTATTTTAGCTTATATAATAGTTGCCTCCTCTAAGATAGACACTACTGTAGTTAGTAACTTCTATATGCTTAAAGGTCGCATATCTACTTATTACTATAGCTATTATATTAACTTCTTCGCTAGTAGAGGTGTTTATATGTTTAATAAAGTTAGTTGCGTCTTCTCTAAAGTTAACAATAACACTATAGAGCTTTTTAAGACCTAGAGCTATAAAGATAGTTCTAGTAAGAAGGTTTAGTATATAAAATATCTTTATTACTAGTACCTAAGTCAAGAGTGTTGTACAGTACGTTAATAGGCTATTATTAGTTATTATAGAGTATTTTAGCCTATACTAACGTAATATAGCCCTCTGCTGCTAAGATGTAGCTTTCCTATAAGATTAGTATCCTAGTTAAGCAGACTGCTACTAGTAAGCGCGAGGAGAATGTTAAGAACCCTTATTATAACCTAGACGCCTAACTACAGGAGAGAGTAGCGTAAGAGCCCTATTACATTTACTAGAAAGTCTCTCTTACTATAAACGACTGTAAGCTAGTTAAGGAAAAGCTAATTACACAGGCTTAGGCCTTAAATAAAAAGATCTTAAAGCAGGTAGGCTGTTATAGGCTATAGTAGCCTATTTTACTCTATTATTGATTTTGCTAACCTTCCTCAGCTAGTACAAGCCTTAGGTAGAGAAGCTCTTCCTTTATAATAGTGCTATTCTCTTCTTTTAGAACCTTAAGAGTAATCTGCGTCTTAACCTCTATTCTTGCAACAACTGTACTATTAAAGCTAAGGTAAGGCTAATAAGTTCCTAGAGTAGTAAGAGATAGAAGAACTAATCTTAGGTATTCTTAAGAAGGTATGTATACCTTATTGTTAACTATAATAGGCTGTTCTAACTTAGTATAGCGCAAGGTTACTAAGAGCGGCTATTCCTTGCTTAAGCAAGAGGTCTATTACTTAAATATAGAGTTATTAGCTTTAGAGTCCTAACATGCGAGCACTAAGGGCAACACTAAGGGCAGCTTAACTAGGTCTATTAAGAGGGTTAAGACCTAGATCTAGAAGGCTAAGGACAAGATAGATAGGCTTTAAATAGGTTAATATAGGCTATAATAGGCTACTTCAGGCTACTATGGGTGCCTAAGACCTTTAGTATACGTATATAAGATGCGCCTAAGTAGTACTTACTCTTAATAGGGCATTATAGGTTAGACTAGGCTATAATAGCCTAGTCTAAAGCGTTCTAGTAGTTACCCCGATCTGTATAGGTCAAATAATGACATAGTTTCTTTTAGCCTTAGTAACTTCTTGCTAGTATAACTTCTCCTATTCGCTTTACCTTTATGAAGTATTGCAGGCTCCCGCTGCGTGTCCTTTCCCTCCTCTATCGCATTATGTTGCAATCGTATTGCAATCCTACTGTAATCCTGTTGTTAGCCATAGGCTGGCAATCGCCGTTGGACACGTTTCAACTGGTGTCGTTTTTTGGTACCTTAGCAAATTTTTTGACCCTGATTATCGCTCGGTGGTCTGAGCTTTCCTCCTAGAACTCATCTACCTACTGTTCGAATCTCGTTAACTACACACAATCTTTTTTTTTGACTTTCGCGATTGATTAGTAGAGGGTAGCTGCTTTTCACTTTTTTGGAACCCTATTTTAACTACAACAACAACTACCACCCTTGACACCTTAAAAAATAAATAACTTCTCCTATAAATTAGGCATATTTAGCTCTAGTTGTTTTATAATCCTATTGTCCTGTTAGCTTTAGTGCGCTTTTGTAGGCTATAATAAGCTATAACAGGCTAATATAGAGAAGTATTAGAATTATAAAGGTAGTTGTTGTAGTCTTAGGCTAAAGTACTGTTATACACCTATTTAAAAAACCTTTTGTAGAAGGAAAAAACAGGTAAAGGTATACTTTAGTTAGCTTCCCTTATTCTACTTAGAGTTATCCTCCTTCTTCTTAAGAGGTCGTTCTTAACCTCTATTTAGTTTTTCCTTCTTGCTTTAACAACGTAGGAGTATATAGTTACAATCTTAGAATTTTTTAAGCGCTTCTACGCTCAAGTTAAGGCTAAGTTCCTAAGAATTCTTCTTTTTAGGATAGCCTTCTTATAAGACTAGGTATTCCTACTTATTATTTTTATTCTTTCTTCTTTCTAGTATATAATCTACCTCGTATATATTATTGCCTAATTCTCTTAAGGTGTCTATGTTCTACCTCTCTAGGTGCAGTATTTTCCTTATTAAGTTATATAGCTCTAACAGTAAGGCGTAGAAGACTAGGTAGACATTCTTTAGCTTTAGCATGTCTACTTTAAATGTAAATAGCTTAATCTAAACTATAATACGCCTAGGTCTTATAAATTTCTAGTCTATTTTCTTTTTTAGCCTTGTTAATTGTATATAATAATTTAATACTAAGACTTAGTCTTCTACTTTAAACGTAATAAGTAACTTTTTCTTATTAGTATGCGCCTTCTAGTAAGCGTTAGTTATAATAATCTTCTACTTACATTTACTTTATAAACTTAGTACTCTAGAAACAGTTTGTAGTCTCTTAGGACTTTCTCTATTACTTAAGGCTATACTAAGCTAATCTACGCTAATTAGGTCTATCTTGTAGTAGGCTTAGAAAGGAGTAGTTCTAGTAGTTATATGTATACTGTTATTATAAGCAAATCTACTAATAGAGATCTATAAAGCCTAATTATCTTATTCTAGAGTATAGTAGCACTAAAAGTATTCTTCTAGCGTTTAGTTCTACCTTTCTATCTAGCTGTTAGTTTAGAGATAGAAAGTAGATGTAAGAATTCTTTTAAAGTTTATATAGTATTAGAAGGTGTCTTAATACTTTGCGTTTATTAGCAAGCCTCTATCTAAAATTACCTACCTTAGTACGCTATGTAGTCTAATTACTTCACGTATCTAAGCTTAAGCTAAGTTAGTGCTGTCCTAATTAGCTCCTACTAGGATATAATAGGCTATTTTAGTTAATGTTGGAGTATTGACATGCGCAACATGAGGGTCACCCTGTTGGGCAGGTGATCCTGGTAAGCTGAACACGTGACGATCGCGCTAGCGCCTATATATACGGGCTAGATCGTCTTATTCCTCTTAAGTGGTTACTGACCACTTTGTTGTGGCACTTAGTTGTTTAATACACTTATTCCACTCCTCCTAATTAAGCAATTGCTTCTTTTTAGCTCCTACAGTTATAAGCCCGGCCGCTTAATTATAGTTTTAATTCCCACTGCGCAATTAGCAAGCTGTAAAGTCAACTGTTTAATTAGCATTTTACTCTCCTTTATTCTCCTACAGCATAGCTAGCAGATTGCTGCTGCTGCTGTACCTCTCTTATTAATCATACGATTAAACCTCTTTCTAATACAAGCTACCTAGCTACCTACTAACTAACTAATCAATTCGTCATCACCTTAATAATAACCTACGTCGCGATCCTACACGTAGCATCTTATCTTAAGATAGACCTTACTAATACACTACTTATCGCCTTAGGGGTGATCCTTAAGGCTTAATTAGACTGGCTAACCTAGTTTGCTCTATTAAGGCTACATTGCTTAAAGAAAAATATCTAGGATTAGGTTAATCCTAATCTCCTAGACGTACCCTTAATGGATTACTAGGAGCCACAGTATCTAGAACTACCTAAGGATATTAAGCAGCTAGTTGCTCTATTACCTAGCGCTAGCGCTTAAATACAAGAGGACTATAAGATTGCTTAACGCAAATATAAGGCTTAATTACTTAATGATAAGTACAAGAAGGATAATTACAACAAGCTAGTTAATAAGTATAAGGTATAAGCTGCTTAATAGATAAGAAAAGTTGCTAAGATTACTAATGTTAAGGACTAGATTAGCAAGACTGTCTATCTAGACCTGCTTTTAAACGCCTTAATAAGTATAATTACTTAAAACCTTACTAGCCTTTAAGCCTTAGTAAAGATCCTAAAGAAAGATCTTGCACCTACGGATTAGAATACTTAATATTTAATTAGGGCGCAGTACAGATTACACCTTAATAAAGCTTGCTAGGGATAAATAGGCCCTAAGTAATAACTTACTAAGTAGCAGCTACTGTATTAATAAGTGATAATCTACTTGCTTTCTAAGGTTGTTAAGCTGTTAGTAATTACTAATTTTTTAGACGCCTTAGGCACTAAGATTGCACTAGACTAGTCGCGTAAGAAGTGAAATAAGCTAGCGCAAGCAATAGCGCTTAGAAAAGCTTATTTAACTCTTAATAATCTAGGAAAGATCTTTAGTGTTTTGTTACAGAATTAGTTAATTACTTCCTTAAAAGGAAAAGGACACGTAGTGTTCTAAACTAGATCTAAATTAAAGGCAGCTTAATAGTCTACTAGCGCTAATAACTTAAAGTATAATAAGGGTAGTAAGCAATTAAACCTTTGCCCCTACAAGGCTAGTAAAGAGCTTATAAGCAAGCACTTCTAGACACTGCGCAACTGCTATTAACTTTAAACTGTAGTTACTAGATTAAGCCCTCCTAGCAGTATACTAATTAAACTGTTAGACAATAATAAAAAGAAGATCCTTAAGTTATAAAACAGCAATAAATAGGCAACCTTACGCATCTAGATTAAGAAGGAAGGCTAGAAGGCTAGCACTAGCGGATTAGCTATTAATAAGTTAAGTAGATCCTACCCTAGCTTATTAGTTTTAGCATTAATTAACCCGAAGAACCTTATTAAAGAAATTAGACTAAATATGTTTAGCGCAGCCTTTATCCCTTATACCCTGTCCCTTTGCATGATTATAGATAGTAGGTTAGTAGTCTACCTAGTTAATACTATAGATTACATAGTACTAGGTACCTTTAGCGAATACGCTAAGGACGAAACCGTTAAGGCAGGCACTTAAATTATACTAGTCACTAATATAGGAAACAGGCTGCTTAAGAACATCCTGCATAGTAAGGCTAGCCCTAAAACAGCTAATCTTCTGCTTACTAACGTTAAGGTTGTACTAGGTTTCTATATTAATATTATATTAGAAGCACGGCTTAAGCAGGCAGGCATTTAGTATTTAGGATATAATTATACCTTGTAATTTAGAACATTTAAGAAGAATGTTGTCTTAATTAACTTTAAGTGTTACTTTAATTTCTTGTTTATTAAATACAAGCAACTTACTTATTACCTTGCTTAACTACTGCTTGTAAACGCTATTTATTTTTTTAAAGGTGTCAAAGGTGGTGGTTGTTGTTGTAGTCAAAATGGGGTTCTAAAAAAGTGAAAAGTAGCTACCCTCTACTAATTAATCGCAAAAGTTAAAAAAAAAGATTGTATGTAGTTAACGAGATTTGAACGGTGGGTGGATGAGTTCTAGGAGGAAAGCTCAGACCACTAAGTAATGATTAGGGTTAAAAAATTTGCTAAGGTACTAAAAAACAATACTAGTTAAAACGTGTCCAACGGCGATTGCCAGCCTATAGCTAATAACAGGATTACAGTAGGATTGCAATAGGATTACAACATAATATAATAGAGGAGGGAAAGGACACGTACGTACTGCAGCGGGAGCCTGCAATACTTTATAAAGCTAAAGCTGCTACTTCTCACCTACTGCTTCTTACCTTTTAAACAGCACTGCATACGAACAATTCGCATATAATATACTATACTATAATATAGCATGCAACCTCTATAGCAAGCATCTCCTTATTCTAGGCTCTCTTCTAAAAAAAGCATCCTTTGCTACCGTCTACCTAGCACCTAATTTAGTCTAACTTAAACTACTTATGCGAACACCTAAATTTATTAAGTATCTTAAAACTTAACTACTTAGCTAGACTTTTAAGTTTATAAAAATCTTAAATAAGTCTCTTATCTGTAATATCCCTATATATAAAAAGATTATTAAGCCTTAATTTAGCTAGTTGTGTAAGGAATACATAATCTCTAAAGTATTTGCTAATACTAGCGCAGTACTTAAGATTTATTACTTTAGCATCTCTCTCTTCTTGTTTGTTATGCAAGGGCTAAGTACAGAGACTAGAACTTAGCTTAAATAGCTATTGCAAGACGTTAAATTAGCGATAAAGAAGAAAAAGGCAGAAAAGGAGGAGTAGGCTTTCTATTGTCACGTTTATAGGTTAGCAAGCAAGGTAATAATAGTGTTACTACTTTACTTTATCTAGGAGCGCCTAGCAGTAAAGTAACAAGAATAGGCGGGATAGGGCGCGTTAAGTTAGGAGGCGATTTGCGTCTTTGTCTTGCTTTTCTTTGTTTCTATCTAAATATGCGACACACTAATTGCGTGCCGGTAATGCTAAACAAGGGGGCATGAGCCTAGATACCTGTTGTTAGCAATAAATCTTTTTTACCAAAATAGTGTCTACAAAATGTGTGGTCACATCAAAAGGTTGTCTCAAAAGGCCAAAGCTTGTAAACGCTATATCGCGATTAAGGAAACCTCAGTTGCGTACGGGCGATAAGGACCTATAGCATTAATAATTAGGACACCTAGGACAATAAGCTATTAAAGCCTTAGTCTACTTAGCGCAGAACGTTAAGATTACTAGTAAGAAGCTATTAGAATGTAAACACTACGCAACAGCTTATACCTTGCAAGTAATCTTGCAGCAACTAAGAGAGAGATTACTATAACCTTTTTATAGGATCTTATAGGATCTGTTTAATTTCCTAACTAGTTAGCTGCTTAAGAAATAGGCACTAATTATTAAGGAAGACTACTTAGGCAAGCTATATAATTACAATATCTAGTTAAAGACACTAAACAATATTATACCTATAATTAAAGGCTTTGCTGCAAGAATTAAGAGGAAATATTAGTAAAAGATTGTAGAGATCTATTAGGATAACAATACTGCTACACTGCCTTAGAGAGGGTAATTAAGATATAAGGAATAGGCTATAGAGAAAGGGATTGTAATTAAGACGCTACTGCTATATACTTATAAGCCTAATAGCTTGGCGGAGAGAGCTAGTTAAGAGCTAATTACAAAGGCTATTAAGATGCGCATAAGCGCTAATCTACTAGCTAAGCTTTAGCTAGTAATTATAGATGCGGCAGCTTACCTAGATAGAATAAGCCCTACTAAGATTTATAGCTACTAATCCCCTAACTAGGTGCTTAAAGAATAGTTTAGGAAATATTTCTAATATTATTAACTACCAAAAATTAGACACTAGACTGCTAATCTACGCCTAGACTAGAGTAGAATCTATGCCTATAGCTGCTGAGCTTATCCTTTAAACAAGGGGAAGGTAGCTAGGCGTAATTATTAAGGATTTAAGGTTAATCCTCGCAGCTATATTAGTTATTTAGTTAGTTATTAAGCCTCTAATATATACTACATATAGGTACTAACACTTAATTAGGTAATTACTACCTATAATGTAACCTTTAATAAACGTTAATTCTACAAAAGAGATTACAAGAAAGAGCTACTAAGAGATTAAGCAATTAAGATTGTAGAGATTCTTTACAATAGCGAGCTAGTTAATCTAGAAGAGGATTTAGACCTCTTGCCTGTTTAAGGAAGGGCAGATTAAGATACGCAGCTAACTACTAAAGACCTTAGGGGTGATCTATCTACTATCTTAAGTAGTAAGGAAGGCCTACCTACTAAAGACAAGAGTAAATTAGAAGACGCTAAGTAAATAAAGCACAAGGCTAGTGCACTATTAAGAACTTGCTTAGATTAGTAGCAAAATACTAGTCTTGCTACCCTAGAACTAACTCCTAAACTAGAGACCTTAGGGAGCAACAACGCGATTAATTGTAAGGTTATTAACAGTTAAACAGTATTGCGTATACTAAAAGGAGCTAATCTGTTAATACCTAGAGGTAAGGAGCCTCTTTTAAATAAGCCTAACAACTTATTACTAGTCTAACAGTCTGTGCTTAAAGACTCTAACGCGCTAGCTCGTCGTAATAGAACACCTGCTTAGGTAAGCAGGATAGCAGGGCGTAAATTATCTTAAAATTTAAGATCTTAGGCCTTAAACAGTAGATAGGGTAAGCAATTATAAGCTTAACCTCTACTTACAAGATATAGTACTAAAATTGTAGGTAAAAGTTTAGATTAGCCTACAAATTATTATCTTTTACTGCGCAAGCTAGGTAGCGGGCGTAAGCGTAAAAACGCAACCTAAGATCCTAACAATTAACTAGGAGGTAGAAGCACAGGTAGTATTAACGCATTAATTGCAGATGATAAGGATTTATTATAAAATAACTTTTATAATACTTACCTGCTAGGTATGCAAGTAACCTAGGAAGACTAAGTAAGCTATAAAACTCTTAATTACGTAGTTATAGCAGCTTCGCTTACTAAGTATAAACTAAGTATAGGAAATACTTAACTGCATTGCAATAATCTACCTAAACTACTAGGATTATAGAAGCAGTTGCTCTAGCATTCTATAAGGGCCTTGTTTAAGGATGCCTATAGGAGGGAGATTAATTAGTTAAGTAAGATAAAGACTTAGACTAAGATATTAAGGGAAGAAGCAATTAATTACCTAATACCTATAAAGTAGGTTTAGACCTATAAGTTAGATTAAGATAGCTTTTTTCTTAAATGCAAGACGCAGATTGTTATAAAAAGTAATCTCTAAAAAAAGGATTGAATTAATTTAACTTACGCTGCTACCTTAGTAGCTAAGTCCTTCTAAGTAGTAATAGCTATTACTGCTAAGAATAATTTAGAGATTAAGTAATATAATGTTATAGGAGCATTCCTTAATGCGTTAATTACAGCAGACAACTTAGTAATCTATAAGATGCTAGATAGCTTTAAGAAGCTAGGGAAGTGCGTACAGCTTAACTGCGCACTATATAAATTATAAGACTCGCTACTGTTGTAGTATAAGGAGTTTTTAGGATTACTAAGAGAGATTAGATTAATTACCTTACTAGAGGAACCCTGCCTATTCTTTAATTAAGAAAGGAGGATCCTAGTATTATTTTATATAGATAATATCCTACTGCTCTTCGCGAAAGGTTATAAGCAGAGAGTAATAGATCTTTAGTTAAAGATTATAGATAAATACAAGATACAGGAACAAGAATTAGTTAAATAGTTTCTTAGTATCTAGATAATTAGAGATTACAAGAAATAAATAATTACGCTTGTATATAATACGTATATTAATAAGATCGTAAAGAAGTTTAAGCTAGAGGATAGTAGCTTTCTAAAGACTCTATTGCTGTTAGAGGAGCTAATTAAGAACACTAGCAAAGCAACTAAGCAAAAGATTAAGGCCTACTAAGAAAGGGTTAGATTAGTGCTATACACAGCTATTATGCTATAACTAAATATTACCTACTTAATCTTAAAGCTCTTACATTTCCTTACAAACTCTAGCAATTAGTATATAAAAGCTATTAAACAAGTAATTATGTACCTCTATTAAACAAGATAGGATGCGATCTAATATAGGAACTATAATAGCCTAGACCTAATAATTGCAGGTAATGCTTCCTTTATAAATAATTAAGAAACTTATTAATCGTCCTATAGATACATAGCTATCCTATATAGTAGTTTAATATTTTAGAAGGTAGCTTAGCAGACTACAGTAACTACGTTAACTACTAAGGCTAAGCTGCTTGCCCTTAAGTATACTACTAAGAAGGCTATAGCCCTTAAGCGCTTCTTTTGCAAGCTGTCTCTTAATCTAGGAGATATTTAGATAGTCTAGTGTAATAATTAACAAACAATTAGGCTTATAGTTAGGAAGAATAAGCAGACTAGCACTTAATTAAGGCATATAGATATATAAAACATATAGCTGCGGCAGAAATTTGCTAAAGATATATTTTAGGTTAAATACCTAGAAATAGCAATTATACTAGCTAATAAACTAACTAAGTTGCTTACCTAACAACAGTTTAAAAAGTTTAAGCAGTTGCTTAACCTTTAGCAAGTTAAGCATTTAATCAAAAGAAACAATAATTAATAAGCAAAGGATTTATATTAAGTAGTAACATCTATATACTAGGCTAAGTCTCCTCTTAATTGCTTACAATAAGCGGGAGAACGTAAGCTAGACTATTAAACTAAAACTAGGAACTCTATTACTAATAAGCATTAGACTTATTATACTTGCTAGACTCTATTATTGTATTACGCTTAGCCTACTTAGCTTTAGCTAGCTTAAGAGCAATTTAAGCTATCTAAGCCTAAACAGCAAGAGTCTAGAGGTAAGCAGCATTACAGCGTAATTCTAACCTATTACTTCTATACATAGAGTTATTAGATAATTACCTTCTTACTCTAGCGTAATAATTACGCTTATATAAATAAGTTGTATAGTAATTAGGACAATAAACAGAAGGACAATTGTATAGAATAGTAGAGGGCAATATTCTACAGGCAGCTTACTCTTAAAGCGGCAACCTTTAAGCAGGTTACTATTAAGGCTGCTTATATTACTGCTAGTACTACTAAGAATAATAAGCTAACTGTTGCGGCTAGTGTGCGGGTTACTAGGCAGGAGCAGGAGCAAACGTAGGAGCAGGAGTAGGAGTAGGAAGTTAAGCGGCAAAACTGCAATACAACACTTCTTAAGCGCGATAATTATAAATAGGAGGCTTCTACAAAGAAGGCTTTCTAGTAAACATAACGCTGCTCTTAATCTCTTTATAGCAAGTAATAATGTCCTTAAGCAGTTAAGCTTTTAAAGCTTAGTACATTTTATTATTATTCTATCCTTAAACACTAGTTAGCAAGCTAAGCAAGAAGGTTAATAGGTTAAGACTTACCTCTTTATCTCTATATATAGCTATAAATTAATTAGCAAGATTAATATTAACTGTGTAGTAGGTGTAAGATAAGTAACTGCTACACCGTAAGCTGCTCTAACTGCTAGTCTAAACATAATTAAAGCAGCATTTAGCGTATAAACTATCTAGCCTCTTCTTTATACAGCGCTTACATAGCAAAACGCAAAGGCATAATAAATTAGTAGTAACTTTTAAAGAGCTATTAGGCGCCTTTTTCTATATAGAGGGGGGCGCGGTGCGCTTAGTAGATAGATTAGTAGGCGTTTTTAGCCTATTGCTGTTACTATATTGCTGTTTACGCGTTACTGCTTAAGTAGTTATCTGCTATAACTTTTGCTTTAGCTTTTAAAGAGCCTTGCCTTTACGCTAGCTTAATTGCTTAGTTAGGCTCTTATGTAGATTAAAATTTAAATAAGAACTTAACAGTAGGCTTAATTTAGTAAGTAAAGCAATTAGCCTCTAAGCAGAGCTACTAGATGTCTTACAGTAAATAAAAGGATTAACAAGCAGAGGTAACTAACTCTTATTATCTTAGAAATTAGCTGCTTGCTAAATCTTATTATTAAACAGGCTTTAGCGCGCGCAACGCTTATGCTTAGCACTATTCTTATATTGTTAGCAAAGGCTTTCTAAGCGTTAATTACGTTGTTAACAACAGCTCTTTAAGCTGCGCTTATTGTTGCTAGAGGCAGACTATACTAGAAAGATTAGCAGCTAATTAGTAAGAGTATAATAAGGCAACACTTACTATGTTAGTAATAGTAGTTAAAACAGTCCTAAAAAGCTTAGTAATTAATATTAGAGTAAGGTTAAGGACAAAAGTTTTAGAGAGGTAGTAGACGTAATTAATATTGTTGTAGAGGCTACGCACTAACTAATTACGCAATATTTAGGGTCTATCTAATGTTTTAATATTAGGACTGCTAGGATTAATTAAAACATTAACAAGCAGCATTACTACGACAACAGAGGATTAGGCAGGAAAAGCTATAATTATAGAGGGACCTCTTGATTAATGACCTTAATTTATTACAATTGCCTAGTTGTTCACAGCTCAGATTAATAGTATCTTACTAACCTAGGGGGTGTGTTAGAGTATTAACATGCGCAACATGAGGGTCACCCTATTGAGCAGGTAATCCTGGTAAGTTGAACACGTGACGATCGCGCTAGCGCCTATATATACAAGCTAGATCGTCTTATTCCTCTTAAGTGGTTATTGACCACTTTGTTGTGGCACTTAGTTGTTCAATACACTCATTCCACTCCTCCTGATCAAGCAATTGCTCCTTTTCAGCTCTCACAGTTAATTAGTACACTACTATAAGTATTATGTTATATACTTAGCTTAGTATCCTGCTAAGAGGCAATTCTATAATAAAGTCTATTATTACGTCCTCTTACAGCCTGTCTAGTAGAGGTAGAGATTCTAAAGGGCTATAGAGCCTATAACATGCTAGAGTTAATTTTCTGCAAGTAAAGTAGTTATAACAATACTCTATTATATCTTTCTTCATCCTCTTCTAAGTATATCGCTGCTGTAGTTTTTCTAGTATTCTTTTAGCGCTAAAGTAACCTGCAAGTAAGTTATTATAATATTCTCTTAGTGCTTGTGCCTTACTCTAAGAATTAGTAAGTAATCTTAGACGTAATAAGCCTATTTTAAGCTCTACTAAGCTATTCTAGTCTATATTAATATCTAATTTATCTTATATAGCATCTGTGTCCTTATTAGTAATATTGCAGTTCTCTAGAGGTTCTAAATCTCTAAGTATAGTTTTTTCTACTAGTTTAAACTCTCTTAGTACTTTTCTTAGAGTAGCTTAATAGTTTAACTGTTTACTTAACTAAGTAAAAGTTGCTATAACAAAGAAGCTTTATTTACTTTTATTACTTAAGATATCTCTTATTAGCTATATAAAAGCCTTATTATACTTCTGCGCTAGTTTTTGTAACTTAGCTATATAGTTAGGACAGTAAGATAAGCTATCTACTAGATTGGTGCTTCTAGAGTAGTAGTTTAAGATAAAATTATAGCGTAATAGCACTAGATATAACTATACTTTGTTGCGGATTCGCTATTCTAGGCTCATAACCTGTAGCGATTTAATCTCCAGGTATAGTTGCTTGTTCTACTATCAACTCAGAGGTAGAGGTCTCAGCCTTCTACTTGTTTGTAGTAGACTCAGAGGCAGCCTAATCTAGGCTTATAACCTGTTGGAGATTAAGGAGGAGGTGCGCAGGGTGAAGGATAAGGATAAGAGAATAAAATAATAGAGACTAGGGGAAGACAGTATTATAGAAGATAACAATTGTATTGTCTTATCTCTTTGTCTTAATTGTCTTGCTGTCTTGTCTTAACTATCTGCTAAACTACAGTCTATATATACCTGTAACTTGCATTCTAGAAAGATCTGTATTACGCAATAGCTTGCGTAGTAGATTGCGTAATCTTGAACGTCATTAATCACAACAATCAATTGATAACAATGATAAGAAATACTAGTAGCGTAATAGCTCCTAGTAATCAATTGATTGTAGGTTGATTGTAGATTCCAGGTATGATTTGAGCACCTGGATTCTGTAGAGAAACAGCTGAGTAGCTTAATCTGCAACATACTTAGTCGTAGCTAAAGACCTTAGTTTCTATAAACTATTTAAGGTTCTAATAGTCTATTAGGATTTTAAAATAGATTCTCTTAAAGTAATAGCGCTAGTATTCTAAACTTTTAACTATTGCAAAGTGTTCTTAATTATAAATATTATAGTTGTATTTAGCTGTAATTAGCTTGCGTAAATAGAAATTAACTAGCCGCTATTAACTTGTAGTAGGTAAATTAAGGAAATATTAGCTTAAAATACTTAATATTATACTACTAGAGGCGTTTACTTTTACTTTTATCTTTCTGTTTCTTTTAAAATACGCTAGTATAAGTACATTTAAAAAAGAGTCTTTAAGTTATTAGAATGCCCTTTTTGTCTCTTCCCTAATCTCTAGAGTTTAACTTTCCTCCTTTTTTCATAGCGTAGCCTTTTTTTAGCTAAGCCTAGGCTTTTCTAGGTTAATATAGTTAAGAGTAAATCTAATTTAGAGAATCTAGTAATAAATCTCCTATAGTAGTTTATAAAACTAATAAATATCTTAATATCTCGTACTATGCGTAGGATAAGCTAATCCTAGGTTATCTTAATTCTGTCTTTGTTAATTTTAATACTATTTAGTATAACTATGTATCTAAGGTATTCTGTGCGCTAAGTATACAATTCACACTTACTAAGCTTTATATATAGCTTAGCTTTGTGCACTTTTTAAAGTACTTCCTTAATATAAGTTTTATATTCTTCTCTTATCTTAGAGAATATTAAGATATTATCTGAGTAGATAATACAGGATACCTCTACTAAGTTAACTAGTATTTAGTTTATATAAGCTTAAAACTACACAGGAGCATTTATTAAGCTAAAAGGCATAATAGTATACTTAAAGTGGCTGTATCTTATACAGAAGGTAGTTTTTTATTTATTTCTTTCCTAAATACACACTTTATAGTACGCTTCTCTTATATTAAGCTTAGTATAGTACTTAGCTTACGCTAGTCTATCTAATAACTCTATTATAAGAAGGAGAGAGTGTCTATTTTTTACTATAATTTTATTTAGACTGCAGTAATCTACATATAGCTTTATTATACTATCTTTCTTCTTTATTCATTTTTAAGGTATTAAAGATGGTGGTGGTTGTTGTAGTTAAAATGGGTTTTCTAAAAAAGTGAAAAGTAGCTGCCCTCTTCTAATTAGTTGCAAAAGTTAAAAAAAGATTATGTGTAGTTAACAAAATTTGAACAGTAAGTAGATAAGGCCCACGCGCTAAGCGCTTAGAGCAGAAAAGCTTAGACTACTAAGCAAAATTAGGGTTAAAAAATTTACTAAAAGTACTAAAAAACAACACTAATTAAAACGTGTTTAACAGCAATTGCTAGCCTATAGCTGGCAACAAGATTGCGATAGAGGTAGAGGTAGAGGTAGAAGAGGGTAAGGACACGTACGTTACCGCAGCAGGAGCCTACAATACTTTATAAAAGCTCCCTACCTACTACTTCTTACCTTTAGGATTTCTTACACCACATAGTACCGCATACAAATAATATAATGCTTAGACTATTCTTCTCCCTGTTTAATACAAAGACTAATAGCTTATATTAAGTAAAGTTAGACCTTACTAGGTCACTATACAAGAAGCTATGGTGGTAGATTACAAAGCCCGCGTTCACCTTCGTTGAGCAGCCTCCCTAGTCGATCGAAGAGGAGCTGTCGGCGGTAGCTCCTATGGTAATCAGGTGGACGCAGAGGTCGAATTCTGTCATTCATCAACACCTCATTGATGCGTCTGGTCTCTTTCTTCTTTATAAAGAGTATTAGTACACCTACTAGAGATTTAGATCTTCTTATCTATCCCCTTACTATATACTCTGTAAGGTATTTCCTTAACAGCTCTAACTCTATTATTAATAGGTTATATAATAACATGTACAGTAAATTAATACTAAGTAGTAAGTTAATTACTAGATCTTGTAGTCTATGCTCTACTAAGACTATAGCGTCTTTCTCTAAACATACAACTACGTATTTAGCATATTATAAGAGAAGTTAGCCTACTTTAATAGATTCTTAGCTATTCTAGCCTACTAAACCTATAACACACGCATACATGTCTACTATTAGATTATATATACTCTTTTTAAAGGTTTTAGCGTCTTCTATACTAACTTTTTAAAAACTACTTAAATTTTAAGACTTTTTACTTTAAAAAAGTATACGTCTTGTTATATAGCTTATTTTTAAGTTATAAGAGTTAATTTATAGTAACTTAAAGTAAATTAGATACCTCATTAAGTCTAATACTATAAATAAGATATACTACGTTCTTATATATTCTTGTAAATCTATAATAGTTATATCTACTTTAGTTGTACTATAAATAGTAAGCTTGCCTCTATTTACTCCTTCTACTAATAGGCTAAGTAAAGAATTAATAGTTAAGTCTTACTTCTTTGCTAGTATAGTAGATATAAAGTTTAGTTATAAGTCTCTATCTACTATAGCTTCTATAAGCTTTAATACCTTAACTATACACTTTATAATTAAAAAGTGTACTAGCTTAAGTAAGATTGCTTTACGTAGTATGCCTAAGTCCTTATTCTCTTAATAGAAAGCAATATAGGCGGCAAGATAAAACTTAAGTTCTTTTACTCTTAGTCTTTTCTTACCTTAAGTACAATAATACTGTCTACTGTTTTTCCTAGCTTACCTAGCTTATAGTAGTTAGACTTATAATATCTAAGTTTCTTATACTTATAGCACTATAAGGTATACTCTTTAGCAATTTTCTTGCCAATTTTACTCTAATTTAGGCTATTAGAGCCTACTCTTAAACGCTTAGTATTTTTTAAAGTCTTTTCTATATCTTTTAACTTATTATAGTTTTAAAATACTCTTACTTCTTCCTTCTTAGAGTGTTGTAGTTTAGACTTTGCTCTTTACGTCTTTTACTAGTAGATAAAGTTTATATATTCTTGTACTTATAGTAATCTTACTTATTAGTCTACTAAAAGTAAGAAGAGATTTTTTTTTAATATCTTTACGTAATGCAGTAGTATATTCTAAGACTTAAATATTAAGTATATAATCTAAGCCTAGTTCTTCCTAGAATAGTTTTATGTAATCTAATAAGTCTGTAAGATTCTAATTTAAGAGTTAGTAAACTTATTTTAATTAATAATAAGCTTATTACTTACGCTCTAAGAGTAATTTTAAAGAGTTTAATATTACCTCTTTTTAATCTACCTATTTTAGTATCTATAAAGGTAACTCTTATCTTTTTATAGTTTAGTGCGTATACTACAGCGTTTTTAATAGCTTAAAGATATATATTATTTTAAAGTTTATCTTTTAAGTCTTATTTATAAAACTTTGTAGTATGTAGAGGAAGTATAACTTATAATTTCTTTCTTATTAGTTATATTATATATAGCTGGTCTTTAAGAATATATATAGTAGCTCTAGACGTAGAAGACAAGTTAATAAGGTTAAGTTAGTTTGTTTAGTTAAAACTATAGTTTTAAGATCTTTATTAAGTGTACTTAAGTCTTTTAAAGTTACTTTGTTATATATCTTTTTAAGCTTAGCTAACTTATATTATTTTAGTTATTCTTCTTTCTATACGCGTAATTGTACAAGTTCTTAGTCTAGAGTAGCCTTTTCTAAGTTATCTTAGCCTTCTTTAAGTTTATATAAGCGTTATAGCTTAATTAGAGACTAAGATATGTTACTTTCTTCTTTTTTATCTATCTCCTAGTTGTTAAGTACTTATTCTTATTCCTCTTTAAAGATAGGTACTAGTTCTATTAATCTTGTCTCTTAAGTTCTTAAGTTAGCTAAACGTTCTTTATTATTAGCAAAGGTACAAGCGCGGCTGTCTATATAAGTAGAATAAGTACTTATTATATAGCATAAGCGTATTTAAAAAAGATTAATTTAAATGTAAGGCTTAATACTAAATAAGAATATAGGATGCTAGAGATAGAGATATAATAGTATATTGCCTGTAGAGGAGAGACAAATTAATACCGTCTTAACTACGCTATCGTAGCTTTACTTATACTAGGGTAGTCTAGGGCTATATAACTTATTTAGATCTATAAAAGGAATCTAACCTCAACAATGTCAGACTGAGCCGTATCCGCCCTTAACAATACCTGACTAGGTCGAATCTGACATCAGCCATTCCGGACTAGTCCGGCCTGACCTGGAAGGGCGCCTGATCCTGACAGTAATTGTAAAAAAAACTATTAAGTAGTAATAAAGAGCTTGTGTTTAGGGTTTTTTCTAGATAAATAACGAAAAAAGCTTACTAATACTTAGTGTACAAGCCTTCAGCTTCATTAACGTGCAAATAACGCCTTGATAAAGAGAGAATACAATTATTAATCGCCTTTTGAGGTAATTGATCCTATTCCTCCCTTATAGCAGCCTTTGAGGCTGCTATACTTTTTTTACTCTTTCCTAAACCTAAAGAAGTAATAGGCCTTTTAGCTAAAGCGTTTTTTAGCAAGGCCCACACGTTTTCTATAGAATTTAGATTAGGACTATAGGCAGGATGCTTAAAAAGCGATATCCTATTCCTAGAAAACCAAGATAAAACTTCTAGAGTTTTATAAATCTTAGCGTTATCCTGCTGAAACTTCCAGCCTATATAGAGGTTACTAAGTCCTTTAATTATATACAAAAAGATTGCTACTTTATAATTTGAATATAGAGTAAACAGTCTTTAAGTAGGAAAAAGGAGTATATATAACTTACCTTTTTTTATCGCAGGTTTTACTATAGGAATAAAGATCTTTTTAATATAATTTAAACCCCTAAAAGGAGTAGTAATTAAAGGGCTTTTAATTACTACTAGTTTGGATCTACTACCTATCTAAATCGCTCCCCAAACTCAGATAGAAATATCTTGACCTATAACTAGATTAGCAAGCGTGCGAAAAATAGATTAAAATAAAAGAAAAATTATATATATATTAAAATATTTTTTTAGTTAAATAGAGTTTTTTCAAACTTACCTGTGTTAGTTGTAGAAACTATTTTCCTTCCAACCCTATTATTTTGCCGTGTTCAATAGTATTCTGTCCTAGCACCGTGCCCTCGCTTAATAGCAGACTCGTCTAAAAATATAAATTTATTAAAGTTGATGTTTTTGAGGTTTTTAAGTAATTGCTTGGCGTAAATATGACAATTATAAGCCTTTTCAGCGTTTAAAGGCGTCTTTTTTCGAGAAATGTTAACAGAATAGATCTCCTTTTTTAAAAAGCGTTGTAAGCTTCTAATAGAAAGATCAAGACTAATTTCTTATAAAAGACGTCAATTTGTCTTTTTAGGGCTTTTAGTAAGGTCTCTATTAAGCATTTTTTTTGCTTTATTTAAGATCTTTGTAGGACGACCTTTTTGAGGCCTAAAAGTAGATAAAGGAGCCTTCTTTTGTTTTATTCGATAAAGAGTATTAGTAATACTTCTAGAAGACTTTTCTAGTATATTACTAATTAAAAAAATAGGCTTGTTTTGTAAATATAAAGTATAAACTTCTTGCTCAAATTGAGAAAGATTGCGAGACATAGAGGAGGTATTACAAAAAAAGGAAGTTAGGATAAACAAGAAGAGTTAATATACTAAAAGCTTACTAAGCTATTACGTAATTAACGCTTACGTAAGCAACCCCTATTTTTTCACCCTTTAATTAAACTCTAAGGAAATAAGATATAAGCCTCCATAATTTGCTCACGTCATACTTATGTAAGCTTATTAGACTTAGTTTTTTCTTAGCAATTTTTTATACATTTATTAAAAAGTTATACTAAAATCTATTTTTATTTTTTATCTCATTTCAAGCAAGAATACAGGGACAATCGTGCTGACTAAGCAGCTTACTAAGCCACCCAACTCAAAGAGGAAGATATTGGCTTTCCAAATCACTAACTCTTTTGGGTATAGTCCTTCTGGTTGTAGAAATATAAAGCTTTAAAAACTATAACCTTTTTGACATCTTTTTTTTGTCACCTCTCTGTAGTATTGCTAGAACATTCTTTGCAACCTAAGATAGGTAGAGGTAAATAAATTTATTTGATTGCCACTAGTTCAAAATATCAAATGAGTTACTTAATATTATCTAGGCTGTGCTAAAATATAACTCTTCTTCTTTATAAGTTACGCTGTTTATGTCTTTTATGTCTTAGCTAAATAAGCTCTAGCTTGGTGTAGAAATTCTGCTATATAGTGACGATGGAGGGGCAGGCTTCTAAAACTATTTACTAGCTAGTAACCTTTTAAAGGACTAGAATAAGCCTAAGGTAGCTGCTGTGCCTTTATACTTATTGTATTAATTAAAGTAAACAAAGAATTGTTGTTAATAGATATGTTTATTTTAGGCTTCCTATAAGTTGTTTTATATACATTTTAGCTATGCACTGTAATAAATAGCTGTAATAACTATACTTTATATGCTGTAAGCTTTTAGGTGAGGTCTAAAATAGTTACACAGTTAAACAAAAACCTATGTTCTACTTCTATTCTAAAGTAGTACTTGCTTAACTTTATCTTACCTCTTTCTGCTGCCGCTTGTACTATAGCAGGCTATTTTATATTATTATAGCTATCTGTATTATCTTTTAAGTCTTTAGTTATTTTGTCTAAGAAGTTAAAAAGTTAGTTGTATATAAGCTATATCTACTAAATTTGTAGCTTCTAGTTCTTGCTTAAAAAACTTATTGCAGTCTTAAAACGCTTAAGCATCTCTTTAATAAGCTTAAAGTAACGCTATTCTATTTATTTTTTAAGGTGTCAAAGGTGGTGGTTGTTGTTGTAGTCAAAATGGGGTTCTAAAAAAGTGAAAAGCAGCTACCCTCTACTAATTAGTCGCAAAAGTTAAAAAAAAAGATTGTGTGTAGTTAACGAGATTCGAACGGTAGGTAGATAAGTTCTAGGAGGAAAGCTTAGACCACCAAGCAATAATTAGGGTTAAAAAATTTGCTAAGGTACTAAAAAACGACACTAGTTAAAACGTGTCCAACGGCGATTGCCAGCCTATAGCTAACAACAGGATTATAGTAGGATTGCAATAGGATTGCAACATAATGCGATAGAGGAGGGAAAGGACACATACATACCGCAGCAGGAGCCTATAATACTTTATAAAGCTGCTACTTCTTACCTACTACTTCTCACCTTTTAAACAGCACCGTATACAAACAATTTGCATACAATACACTACACTACAATATAGCGTACAACCTTTACAGCAAGCATCTCCTTATTTTAGGCTCTCTTCTAAAAAAAAGTATTCTTTGCTACTGTCTACCTAGTACCTAATTTAGTCTAACTTAAACTGCTTATGCAGACACCTAAATTTATTAAGTATCTTAAAACTTAACTACCTAGCTAGACTTCTAAGTTTATAAAAATCTTAAATAAGTCTCTTATCTATAATATCTCTATATATAAAAAGATTGTTAAGCCCTAATTTAGCTAGTTATGCAAGGAATACACAATTTCTAGAGTATTTACTAATACTAGCATAGTACTTAAGATCTATTACTTTAGTATCCTTCTTTTTCTGTTTATTGTATAAGGGCTAAGTACAAAAACTAAAACTTAGCTTAAACAGCTATTACAAGACATTAAATTAGCAATAAAGAAGAAAGAGGCAGGAAAAAAAGAGTAGGCTTTCTATTATCGCGTCTATAAGTTAGTAAGCAAGGCAATAATAGTGTTGCTACTTTACTTTATCTAAAAGCGCCTAGCAGTAAAGTAACAAAAATAGGCGGGATAGGGCGCGTTAAGTTAGAAGGCAATTCGCGTCTTTGTCTTGCTTTTCTTTATTTCTGTCTAAACATGCTAGAGTGACACACTAATTGCGTGCTGGCAATGCTAAATAAGGGGGCATAAGCCCTAATACCTGTTATTAGCAATAAATCTTTTTTTTTACTAAAAAGGTGTTTATAAAATGTGTAGTCACATTAAAAGGTTGTCTTAAAAGGCTAAAGCCAAACGCTATTCTATAGAGGACAGTCAATGTTGCTTAAAATTACAGAAGTCTACCTTTGCAGTCTTGTTGTTTAAAAGCGTAGCAGAATAAGCTTTTAGCTTTAATACAACCTCTTGATTTAGCTATTTATTAATATATTTTTAGACCTCAATTGCGCGGTCGTATATATTAAATGTAAAGTTCTATTAGGTTTTAATATTATAAATAACAGAAAGCTGTTCTTTCGCTAGTAGATATTGCTGTATAGCGATAAAGCGTTTGTATTGCTGCGGTAATACGTTCATTGCTATACAAATAGCCTAAAGCTTTTAACTAGTTAGCTTATAATAAATGAATATAATAAATAAATATAATAAATACCTATATACCTTGTAAAGTAAGTTAGAAATAGACATGTATTGTGTTATATCCTCTATATAACGCCTCTGCAGTAGTTCTCGACTCTCTATATCTATAGTAGCTGCTAGTTAGAGATGCTAAATAATATTCTAAACAACTAAGTTAATAATATAGGCTAAATATAGAATAGTGTTCTATGCAGCACTCTAGTAAACACCGTGCTCGTTTAATATTCTCTCTAGAACCTAAGTAAGAGTATTATAATTGCTAGCATTATTATAAGTAATAGTTAGGAGGTAAGATTTTGTATCTGTTTCTTCTAGTACGCGTAGTACATCTGCTGCTATAGAAATTTTAGTATGTCGTCTATATATTAAGATCAAATTAAGGAGCTTTTCTTAAAGTGTCTATTATTAAGATATATAGTATTTCTTAACAGCAAAGAAGCTAAGGTGATTAGCTGCAGACTAAGCATCTAATATAATCAAGATCTTAGTAGTTAGGCTAAGGCTGTTAAGGAGAGTAGCTTTTGCTTCTTTAAATTAGTTGTGGAACATTATCTTAAATTTATAATAGCTAATTATTGCAGTATCTAGCAAAAAAAATTAGATAAAGTACTCAAATAATAGCTGCTTAACTTTTTAGAAGGCTAGTTGCTATTAATTACTACCCGCACTAGCTTCTTTTTATAGGCTATTCTAGTAAATATTCGAACTGCAGCAGAGATTCTTCTTTGCTAAAGTTAGATAAACTAAGAAAGTAGTTTAAGTAACGTTAAATAAACTAGAACTAAAGTAGTAATACAACTTTGCGTTTTAAGGTAGTTGATAAGGTGTTTTATTCTAATGCCTTTCTTTACTGCTACATGCTAAAGAATAACACTACAGTTAAAGCAAAACACGTAAGGATAGCTATTAGAAGAATTAGCGCCTTTTTTAAACCGTGCCTACACTTAGCTAAACTAAGTAGAAGAGTTCTATTGTAGGATAGACGCTACAGGATCTCTAGCCTATTTAGTTAGACTTTACTACTTATTCTAAGCAGACAGCACTTTAGCTCCTGCCTTGCCTTCTATAACACTTGTAGGCGGATATTTAACTAACTGCAGTGTCTTTTTATCTTCTTTTTTAGTAATCTAATAACTGTTTGTTACAAGTAAAATAAGAATTTGTAGAAGTTTGTACAACAGTTAAGCTATTATACAAAATAAGGTATAAGGTAATATAAAGTATAGTATAATAACAACCTGTAATAATAAGCTATAAAAAATGTATGAAGTATTATGTAATGCTATAGAAGCTGCAGAAATAAGTTGCGCAATTCTATTAATAGTTTAAGACTAGACAACGTCTGTGACTTAGCTAAGCAAAAATAATAGATTAGCGTAACTCTATTTTAATTACTTTGTACTATCAGAAAAGATAAGCATATTATAATGCTTTAAATAGTGCGCTACTAGAATTTATAACAGTAGACACAATTTTTGCTTTTAAAACTTTAGCTATTAAATGTTATAATTAGTTGTAATAACTGCTAAGTATTGCTGATTCTCTAGTGCATTTTCTAGAAGTTTTAAGCTACTTTATTGTTGTTTAAGAAGCCTTTAAAGTCTGTAGTAGAGCTGTAGTCTGTTTTTTTCTTGTCTTTAGCCCTAGCCTGCATATCTTTCTATTGCTTTTTAGTTTTATATTTGTTTTTACCTTTATTATGAAATTTATTAATCTTTGTATTTATGTCTACCTTCTTTGTACACTTATTGCTGTTGTTACTTTTATAGTACGGCTTGTCGCTGCGTAGAATAGTATTATTGCTATAGCCTAGGGTGTTGAAGACGGACTTAAGCTTAGTTAACTTATCATTTATGTTTATTAGCTGGCTTCGGCCTTTTAAGACAACCTTTTAATGTGACCACACATTTTGTAGACACCTTATTAGTAAAAAAAAATTCATTGCTAACAACAGGTATTCGGGCTCACGCCCCCTTGTTTAGTATTACTGGCACGCAATTAGTATGTCGCTCTAGCATGTTTAGATAGAAATAAAGAAAAGCAAGGCAAAGACGCAAATTGCTTTCTAACTTAACACGCTTTATTTTGCCTATTTTTATTACTTTACTGCTAGGCGCTCCTAAATAAAGTAAAGCAGCAACACTATTATCGCCTTGCTTATTAACCTATAGATACAACAATAGAAAGCCTACTTCTTTTTTTTTACATTTTTTTTTTCTATTACTAATTTAACGTCTTATAATAGCTGTTTAAGCTAAGTTCTAGTCTTTATACTTAGCCCTTACACAACAAACAGGAAAAAAATACTAAAGCAATAAATCTTAAGTACTGTGCTAGTATTAGTAAATACTTTAAAAATTATGTATTCTTTACACAACTAGCTAAATTAAGTCCTAACAATTTTTATATATATAAAGATATTGTAGATAAAAGACTTATTTAAATTTTTTATAAACTTAGAAGTCTAGCTAAGTAGTTAAGTTTTAAAATACTTAATAACTTTAAATGTCTATATAAGTAGTTTAAGTTAGACTAGATTAAGTGCTAGGTAGATAGTAGCAAAGAATGCTTTTTTTTAAAAGAGAGCTTAAAATAAGGAGATACTTGCTATAGAAGTTATACGCTATATTATTGTGTAGTGTATTATATGCAAATTGTTTATATACAGTACTGTTTAAAAAGTAAGAAGTAGTAAGTAAGAAGTAGTAGCTTTATAAAGTATTGTAGGCTTCTACTATAGTATATACGTGTTCTTTTCTTCTTTTATTACATTATGTTGCAATTCTATTGCAATTCTACTATAAACCTATTGCTAGCTATAGGCTGGCAATCACTGTTAGACACGTTTCAACTAGTGTCGTTTTTTAGTACCTTAGCAATTTTTTTTTAATCCTAATTATTACTTAGTAGTCTAAGCTTTCCTCCTAGAACTTATCTACCTACTGTTAGAATCTCGTTAACTACACACAATCTTTTTTTTTGACTTTTGCGACTAATTAGTAGAGGGTAGCTGCTTTTTACTTTTCTAGAAACCCTATATTGACTACAACAACAACCACCACCTTTAGCACCTTAAAAATAAATGTTTATTAGCTTGTTTATGTAATAAAAGTATGTGTTAAACTTACTTTTAATAGCTTACAGTTACTACTATTAACTCTTCTAGTATAAGGCTATCTACAAACTCTTGCTACTCTCTCTTAGCTTACTTACTTTTAAAAGTATTACTGTTAAGCTTTACTAACTTATTGCTATAAGTAATACGTATAATCTTCTTAAGAGCACTGCCTAAGCTATAAATACGCAATTAGGTACAACTCTTAGAAGTATTAGCAGAGTCGCTATTCGCGCCTAAGGCCTTTTCTAGAACATTAGAGTAGTTTCTTAGATCTACTTTATAGTATATATGCGTTTATTTTTTGTAGATTTAATTTAAATTAGTCTGTAGCCACTCTGCTGTAATCTGTAAGTATAAGGTAGTAATAAAGAGCTGTAATAACTTACTACTTTTACAGTTGTAAAAGTGCTTCTTCCTTAGCTTTTTTTATGCTGCAGTAAGTATTTTTTTGCGCCTAACTATACTCTTGCTTTTGTACTTATGAACGCTCTTAATTTTCTTCTTAAGCTAGTATTTAGCTGCGTAATCTGCACTATTAGTGTTTTCTAAAGCTTTAGTCTTAGTATTAAGTAGAGCAGCCTTATCTCTCTGCGCAACAGTATAAGAGCTACTACTTAATTTGCCTTTATAGAAGACCTTAAAGTTAGTAGGTTAACCCTTTGAAGAGCTAACCTGTCCGCGAATAGTAATAATATCGCGAACTTTATCTTTCTTGCAGTTATAGCCCCAAGTATATTAGTATACGTTATTATTACAGACTGTAATAATCACTTTTATAAGTTTCTCTTACTTATTGCAGTTAAATCCTAGCAGGATTTAAATTAGTAAGAGGAGGGCTAGGCTATTATAACTGTTGTAGGGTTCTGCTTTAATAGATTTTATAGCAGAATATATTAAAAAAAACCGTGATATTGCGACTATATACTGTAGTAGGTGTAGTAGTTTATTAGGCGGGTAAAGGTTAGTATATTAGAAACTTCGCGATTTTCGGTTAGCGCGTTTGTGGCGCATAGACCCCCACCAACTAAAAATTACAGAAATTCTGATCTATTAACTTTTACCCACCTAATTAACTACTATACCTACTACAACATAAAATTACAGTTTATTATAACAGTTAACTTCGCTACTATTTAGCAGCAATATTTAATTAAACTCTACTTCTGCTTCTTCTATAATGTCACGCACTAAGCAAATCCTAAAAGCTATAACTAGCAGCAAGGTCCTTAAGAAGCTTTTTACTGCTAAGGCTGCGCGCAAGAAGCCTGTTGCTATAAAAACTTTACGCAAGACGCTTACAATAATTTTAAGATATTAGCTAATAGTTGCACTAAGAGCAAAACGTTGCTACAAGCCTAGCAGTAAGTTATTATATTTATTAATTATATACAAAGTCTAATACTACTTAACTATTAATCTATAAGAGATTTAAAAGTACTAGAAGGAATTTAAGCTACTTATCTGCAAACTTCCGTTTAGCTGTCTTGTCTATAAGCTTGCAGAGGACGAACGCACTAGCCTACGCTTTTAAAGTGCTGCAATAAAGGCTTTGCAAGAAGCAACTAAGGCTTTTTTAGTAAGCTACTTTAAAGGTATTGTCATAACTCCTATAATATATCTACTATAAACTAACTATTGTAGATATTAATATTAATATAATTTATGCAAAGAAAGTTACAATTTAGGCTAAGAATTTAAAGCTAGCAATTTGCTACTATAAGAAGTTTAGATACAACTTTAAAGACTAAGTATTTACAGAAAGGACTTTTAAAGTATACTTAAACTGTGTAAGATATAATGCAAATGTTACTCTCTTATACTCTGCGTCAATGTAATTACTTGCTGTAATATAATATATATACTTAAGGGTACATATATATATTTAATAATAGACTTAATATTTTTATTGTAAAGTTATTGTTAATTATCTAGGTATCCCTAACCCAACCCTGACCTAGCCCTGACCTAACCCTGACCATACGTCTGTGCGACCCAACTCTAACCTCTACATCCTTTTTATTTTTAAGGTGTCAAAGGTGGTGGTTGTTGTTGTAGTTAATATAGGGGTTCCAAAAAAGTAAAAAGCAGCTACCCTCTACTAATTAGTTGTAAAAGTTAAAAAAAAAGATTATGTGTAGTTAACTAGATTTAAACAGTGGGTGGATAAGTTCTAGAAGGAAAGCTTAGACCACTAAGTAATAATTGGGGTCAAAAAAATTTGCTAAGGTACTATAAAACAACACTTGTAAAACGTGTCTAACAGCAATTGCTAGTCTATAACTAGCAATAGAATTACAGTAGGATTGCGATAGAATTGCAACATAATATAATAGAAAAGAGAAAGGACACGTTTGTACTACAGCAGGAGCCTGTAATACTTTATAAAGCTACTCCTTCTTACTTACAACTTTTACTTTTAAAACAGTACTGTATATAAATAATTTGTATATAGTACACTGCACTATAATACAGTATACAACTTCTACAGCAAGTATCTTCTTATTCTAAGCTCTCTTCTAAAAAAAACATTCTTTGCTACTATCTACTTAGTACCTAATTTAGTCTAACTTAAACTACTTATGTAGACACCTAAATTATTAAGTATCTTATTATTTAACTACTTAGCTAGACTTCTAAGTTTATAAAAATCTTAAATAAGTCTTTAATTTGCAATATCTTTATATAAAAAAAGATTATTAAGCCCTAATTTAGCTAGTTATGTAAAGAATACATAATCTTTAAAGTATTTGCTAATAGTAGTGCAGTAATAAAAATTTATTACTTAAGTATTTTTATTTATTTGTTGTACAAGGGCTAAGTACAGAGACTAGAACTTAGCTTAAATAGCTATTGCAAGACGTTAAATTAGCAATAAAGAAAAAAGAAGCAGAAAAAGAAGAGTAGGCTTTCTATTGTCGCGTTTATAAGTTAACAAGCAAGGTAATAATAGTATTGCTACTTTACTTTATTCAAGAGCGCCTGGCAGTAAAGTAACAAGAATAGGCAAAATAAGGCGGGTTAAGTTAAAAAGCAACTGGCGTTTTTATTTTGCTTTTCTTTGTTTCTGTCTAAATATGCTAGAGCAACACACTGATTGCGTGCTAGTAATGTGTTACGATCCAGACCTAGGGACATTCGGGATGACTCTTCAAGGGCCATGTGTGAAGATCGTCCGAAGATGATCTAGGTTGGTTCTCGGGGAATGAACGAGTACTAAGGACACAGGGTGTACTAGCACGATTAGAAGATTAATGTAATAGTACAAGGTTAAGAAACAAGTCTTAATCCTTAGATTAATTACTAAGATAAAACTCTAAGTTAAATACAATAAGCTATAAAGGCATATTGCCTACTATTATATACTAATAAGTATAGCGCTTGTGTACGAGCCTGCGCTCGTGGATAAGCGCTCGTTAATAATTAGTCACGTAGTTGTGCTTGTGGATGAGCGCTTGTCAGTAAGCAGTCACGTGACAGCGTCATGGTTGCCTAGTTGTGATTATCTGCCCATGTTGCATGGTTCCTGCGGGGTTGTCCCCTCGTCCCTTGGTCTGGATCGTAACATCCTCCTCCTCCTCTAAAGATTCGTCCTCAAATCACGTGGTTGTGTTTGTGGGGGTTTTTTTTGTTAAATAACCGAGGCTTGCCCCGCGTTATAAGTCAGGTAGTCGTCATGTCCTCCTCCCATCAACGTCGCTTACGTCTTAGTTCGATTCCTAGTATAGTCGTTGTATTTTTGCAATATTTGTCGGCAGTTAGTTAGGTTCGTGTCGGGTTCCTATGTATTGTTGCTGTCTAGGTAGTCTAACTATTTAACTAGATATTCCTTACCGTTGTCATTGTTCTAGTGTGCGAGGATTCTTTTAACTTTAAATTTGTTTTCTTTTTCTATTTTGTAATAAAAGGTTTTCTAGAGTAGCGTCCTTAGGTCTGCTAGTTCTAACATGTTAACATAGAATCTTAGGTAGATCTTTGCGTTTGCTAGGAGGTCAAGTGTGTATATAACAAGTCCCTTCTAGTTTAGAATTAAAAACAGTCTAACTTTAATATTGTTAAGTCCTTTACTAGGTTATTTAGTGCAAAGATTCTTTGTAAGCAAGTATACTTTATCCTCCTTCTTTAGCTAAGGTGCCGTTTTTTATTTCTAGTTAACATATAAAAGGCTTTAGCGTTAGGCCTTCTTAAGTGTTGTTTTAAGTAACTTATATACTTCCTTTAGCTTATTAGCTGTTATAATAGCTACTTCTATCTTTAAGCTTAAAAGTTTATATATAAAGAGATTTAGGTGTCTCTTGTAATTTAAATAAAATAGGGTTTGTCTTATAGACTTTAAAAGCTTGTTGTTATATACTATCCGTGCTATAGGTAGTAATAATACCTAAATATTCTGCTATTAATTAATATATATTCTAAAGTATGCTTTTATTATACAGTTTGTTTGCTCTGTTTGTCTGTCTGTCTATAGATAATACGCCATTAATAGCTTTCTCTTAGTTCTAATTGTAGCAAGTAATGTTGTCTTAAAATTTAAGGTAAAGAGCTTGTCTCTATTACTAATCATTAACTTTAGTATACTATAGTGTCTAATAATTTAATTATTAATAGTATTTGTAAGCTATACTGCTGTAAAATCCTTTTTAAAGGCAATATACTCTACTTATTTTATAAATTAATTAACTACTATAAGAATTGCGTTGTAAGATACTTTTGTAATAGGGTCTCTTAAGACTAGTAGGCCTGTAACAAAGTCTATAAAGATGTCTAACTATAGTGCGTTAGGTAGTTCTATTACTTATATTTCTTTATAAGGTGTGTGTGTACTATGTTTATTCTTTTAATAGTCTACATATTTAGCAATAAAGGTTATAACTTTGTTCTTTATTCCTAGAAACTTGTAATTCCTTTTAATAAGTTTCATAGTTCTTATAATACTTAGGTAACTATGTACTAGGTTATTGTAGTATTATTTAATAATTACTTTTTATAATTCTTCTAGTACATTATGCGTAATGTATATTAGTAAATTAAGCGTTTGTGCTAGTCCTAATAATCTATTATTATTAACTTATAGTATTGCAGAGTTAGGTATCTCTTTTGTTTCTACAATATTATGTCTGCAACTAAGAGCATCTACTTTCTTATTATCTTTTTTTAGTATATACACAATCTTAAACTTATGTTGTCCTAGTTTCTCTAACTATTAAACTTAGTATTAGTTAAGTTTTTTAGTAGTTATAAAGTTAACTAAGTTCTTATAATCTATAAATATTATAAGTTCTAAGTAGCTTTTAGCGTATACTTTCTAATGTCTTAGATAATTAATAATAGCTAATAGCTTCTTATTGTAAACATTATATTATTCTTCTAGTCCTAAAAACTCACAATAATAATAGGCAATTAGGTACTATTTGCTTTTATATAGTTAGCTAGCGTATCCTCTAAGTGCGAGGTCTAATGCGTCTGTTTTAAATTATAGTAGCTATCCTGCTTAAAATATATAAAAGCATAGTAGCTTTATGCTTACATTTTTAAGCGTTTAAAAGGCGTTCTCTACTTCTCTACTTTACTTAAAGGATATTTTCTTCCTTATAAGTCTTATTAATAAAATAGGAATTTTAGAGTAATTCTTAATAAACTATTAGTTAAAGCTTAGAAATCCTAAGAAGAATTATATTTCTTTAACTATTATTAGTTGTAGCTATTCTTTAATTACCTATATCTTCTTTTTACTTATCTATACCCCTTATGCCTCTATAATATGTTCTAGAAAGGCAACTTTATTCTTATAAAACTTATATTTCTTAGGTTTTAGTTATAAGTTAAACTAGTTTAGGCACCTTAGTACTGTGTAGACATATTTAAAATAATCCCTTAAGTTCTTAGAGTAAATAAGGATACTATTTAAGTATATAATATTAAAAATGTTTTGGTGTGCTCTTAATACATTATTAATAAGTTCTTAAAATATTGCTAGGGCATTTATTAACCTAAATAGTATAATAGTATATTTATAGTGTCTATATTTTGTTTAAAATACTGTCTTCTATTCTTTACTTTTCTTAATCTTAATAAGGTAGTATCTGTCTTATAGGTCTAGTGCTATAAAGACTTTAGCATAAGATAATTAATCTCTAAGTTCTATAATAATAGGTAGTAGATATTAATTTTTTACTATAATATTGTTTAACTTTTAGTAGTTAACGCGCATTTTTAGTAGCCTATTCTTCTTTAGTATAAAGAGTATAAGGAATCCTGCTAGTAATATTAAAGGTTTTATATAGCCTTTTACTAAATCCTTATCTAGCCTTTCTCTTAGTATCTTAAGTTCTATTTCTAATAGTTAATAAATTAGTCTAAAAGGTAGAGTCTTCCTTTCTTCTAGGATAATCTTATAATTCTAAGGTTAGTGTCTTAGTAAGGCTTTGCTATCTACTACTTCTATAAAGAAGTGCTAAAATTCTTTATACTTTTTTAAGATATCTAGAGTTATGCATGTCTTTAAAACTCTAACTTTATAATTTAAAGAAGCCCTTCTAGTATTTTATAAGTTAAACCTTCTTATCTTAAGGCTATTCTTAGTTAAGGGTTACTGTCTCTAAGTAATATTATTAATCTTCCTTTTATCTACTATCTTAGTTATAGAATGTATAGGCTAGCTTATAGTTATATTAAGTCTATAGCACTTAAATAAGAACTTCTTTAACTTCTAGTTAATCTGTAGGTTATATTCTTATATCTAAGGAAGTCCTAATATAATATTATAGGTAGCTAGTCTAAAGACGTCTAGGTCTATCTCTTCTTAGTGTTTCTAGATACGGAGCGTTACTTAGGTAACCTTATAAGTAATTATTATCTTACCTAGTATAAGCTAACTATTAGCTACATATAGTAAGTAGAGTTCTTGTATCCTTAGTAGCTGTAGGCCTGCTACTAGCACTACTTAAGCAGAAATTAAGTTAGCCTATGCGCTAAAATCTACTAGTGCATGTATTTAGTATTTATTAGGCTTTACTATAAGCTTAAAAAAGCTTAAAGGATTTATTACGTTAATCTCCTTAGTAGTTCTATGTGTTTAGAGCGTCTATTTAAAAAAAGACTGTGTACTAAATCTATAGAACTTCTTTACAATGAAGTATTTGTTGCATTTAATATTAAGGCATATATACTATAAGAGTTAGTTATACTTCTATGTACTCGTTCTGTCTTTATTATTCTTCTACTACGTTATATGTATCTGCAAGGTCCCTTCTAGATTATTATATCTATAAAAGTATAGGCTATATCTTTTATTTTATATATATACTACGTATTTGTTGTTAGGGTAATTATACTATTAGTATTTACATCTAGGCATTCCTTTAAACTTCTTAGGAAACTATCTTAATCTACTTTTATTAGAATAATAGATTATATAGTTGTTGTGTGTATATATAGTCTATAAATACTTCGCATATTCTAAGTTGCGTAGGTCTATTTAGTAGTACATATCCTTAGCGTAGCTATTATCTTAAGCTTTATACTGTTATTATATTACCTTAAGTTTGTTGTAAATCTTCTTTATCTCTTTATTTAAGAGCTAGCGTGTTAGCTTTTTCTAAGAAGCCTTAGCTTCTTTAGTCTATTTTTATATAAAATTATTATATATAGTTTTATTAATAGTTACTACTAGAGTAAGTTTTTTCTTCTATAGTTCCTCTAGTAAACTAGTATACTAGCTATAGTTTAGGAATATTTCTTTGTAGACCTCTATAAAGACTTTTTTAAATTATTTAAGTTGCTTGAGTAGGGCGTTAGTCTTCTCTACTAGATCTATAAAGTATCTAGTCTCTGTAGGTAGTAATACCTATATGCTAACATTATGTCTATCTTCTATAGTGTAGGTAAGGAGTTTCTATATATATATAGGAATTATCTCTTTATTATGTACTACTAGCTCTTCTTATATAATTAGTGTAGCTAGTTAATAGCTTTTCTAAAACTTAGCTATCTTGCTATATTTAGTTTCTTCTACTAGAGTTACTTCTATATCTTTATCTAGTACTATCTTAGAAATGTTGTTGTCTAAGGTTTCCTCTAGCGTAATTATAACTATATTATCTAGACTATTAATTCTTACTTAGTCCTATCTTTAAACTGTAATAGTGGGTTGTATAATAATATTCTATTTGTCGTCTAAATTGTTATTAGGTTCTATATAGTAAATAATATTAAGCTATTAAGTTACCTTACTTTAGCTTTAGTAGTCCTGTTTTATGTAACCTTTCTTACTACATCTATAATAAGTAACCTTCTTATTACCCTTATTATACGTAAACTTCTTTCTTCCTAGTCCCTTGTTAATATTGTTAAGGTATATTTGCTTAAAGCTATTAATAGTGTAATGCTTTAGAGTCCTAGGTATATAGTTTTACTAATGTCTTTAGTTAAGGTATAGATATTAACGTGCTTAAGCGTCTGTGTTCCTAAGTGTGTAATTCATTAGTGCAAATAATTGTTCCTCTAATATAAGCTTATATAGTTTATTATTAACTCTAATAGCTTTAGCTATAAGTTTGTTAAGTATATTAAAGTTAGGTCTACTTTGTATAAGTTCCTATCATACAGCAAGTTTAAGACCTTGTTAGTATATCTATATTAAAGAGTTGTTGTCCTATTTAATAACTATTTTATACTATTAAAATTTAGTTGTGTAATTAGTAGTAGATTTAGTTTATTATAGTCTCTAAATCTTCTGCTCTGCAACTATAAATTCTTTAAGGGATAAGAAAACTTCTTTTATCTTAGCTTTAAAGGCATTCTAGTCTTTAACTAAGGCTGTATTATTAGCGTTTATAATAGCACTATCTATATAGTATTAAAGGATTAAGTTAGCCTACTTCTCTACATCTCTTTAAAGATACGTAAAGGCTAAAACTACATTATTATTATTATTAATCTTGTCTTCTTTAATATTTATTTTTAAGGTATTAAAGGTGGTGGTTGTTGTTGTAGTTAAAATAGGTTTTCTAAAAAAGTGAAAAGCAGCTGCCCTCTACTAATTAGTTGCAAAAGTCAAAAAAAGATTGTGTGTAGTTAACAAAATTTAAACAGTAAGTAGATAAGGTCTACGCGCTAAGCGCTTAGAGCAGAAAAGCTTAGACTACTAAGCAAAATTAGGGTTAAAAAATTTGCTAAAGGTACTAAAAAACAACACTAATTAAAACGTGTTTAACAGCGATTGCTAGCCTATAGCTGGCAACAAGATTGCGATGGAGGTAGAGGAGGGTAAGGACACGTACGTTACTGTAGCAGGAGCCTATAATACTTTATAAAAGCTCCCTGCCTGCTACTTCTTACTTTTAGGATTTCCTATACTACACAGTACTGTATACAAATAATATAATACTTAGACTATTTTTCTCCCTATTTAACACAAAGACTAATAGCTTATATTAAGTAAAGTTAGACCTTACTAAGTTACTATATAAGAAGCTATAGTAGTAGATTACAAAGCCCGCGTTTACTTTTATTAAGCAGCCTCCCTAGTTAGTTAACAAGGAGCTTTTAGCAGTAGCTTCTATAGTAATTAGGTAAACGTAGAGGTTAAATTCTGTTATTTATTAACACCTTATTAATGCGTTTAGTATTATAGATGTTAAGGTTATAATAAAGGTTGTAAAAGGCTTGTTTAGTGGTAAGTCTATTAAATACGTTGCGCATGTTAATAGTCTAGGTATAGTAATAGTATATTATCTTACAAATCTCCTCCTACGCAAATGTAACCTTAGTAAAGAGACTTTGTAGTAGCTCTATAAGGAGCAAGAGCGTGTTAAAATAGCTATTAAGAAGCTAAGATAAACTAATAAGCAGGAGAATTTTATAAGTCGCCTCTAGAGATAAGAGAGCTATGCTTAGATAGTAACGCTGTTGTTGTATATTTACATCTAAGTATAGGCGTATGCTAGAAACGCCGCGACTGCAACACCGCTAGGATAGCAACAGAGACAACAGAAGTTGTAGTTAGCAGTAAATAGTTATTAGTAAATAGTTATTAGTTAAGAGGGTTAGTTAGAGGGATATTGCGCATCTTTGTTTCTGTCTAAACATGCGACACACCTATTGCGTGCTGGCAATGCTGAACAAGGAGGCATAAGCCCCGATACCTGTTGTTAGCAATAAATCTTTTTTTTTACTAAAAAGGTGTCTACAAAATGTGTGGTTACATCAAAAGGTTGTCTTGAAAGGCCGAAGCCGTCTTCTTTAATATAGAAGTATCTGTTAACCTAGAGGAGCTAAGCGTTAAGCTTACTACAATTACTATAATAAGTTTTAGACTTATTAGCGTGGCTTGTAGTCCTCCTAGTAAGGAAATTAGCGGGTGTATCTATAGCAGTATTGCTTATCTTAAGAATATTTAAAGTGTAAAAATTATTTAAAGATAATCTAGGTTAGTTCTTAGAGAATAAACAAGTACTAAGAACACAGGGTGTACTAGCATAATTAGAAGATTAATATAATAGTACAAGGTTAAGAAACAAGTCTTAATCCTTAAATTAATTACTAAGATAAAACTTTAAGTTAAACATAATAAGCTATAAGAGTATATTGCCTACTACTATATACTAATAAGTGTAGCGCTTGTGTATAAGCATGCGCTCGTAGATAAGCGCTTATTAATAATTAGTCACGTGGTTGTGCTTGTGGATAAGCGCTTGTTAGTAAGCAGTTACGTGACGGCGTCGTGGTTGCCTAGTTGTGATTATTTGCCTATGTTGCATGGTTCCTGCGGGGTTGTCCCCTCGTCCCTTGGTCTGGATCGTAACACCATGCAGCACAGGCAGATAATTACAGCTAGGCAACCACGCTACTGTTACGTAACTGCTTATTAACGAGCACGCTTATACATAAGCGCGACTACGTAACTGCTTATTAACAAGCACGCTTGTACACAAGCGCGACTATATAACTACTTATTAATAAGCACGCTTGTACATAAGCGCACGCTTGTACACAAGCACTACACTTATTAGTATATAATATAAGCACTAAACTCTTATAGCTTTGTATGTTCAACTTAAAGTTTTACTTAGTAATTAATCTAAGAAATAAGACTTAATTCTCAACTCTTGTGTTATTACATTAATCTTCTAATTGTGCTAACACACCCTTGTCCTATTACATTAATCTTTTAATTATGCTAGTACACCTTGTGTCCTTAGTACCCGTTTATTCTCTTAAGAACTAACTTAGATTATCTTTAGACTATCTTTATACTTTTAACACTTTTAAAAATAAGCAATACTACTATAAATACACCTGCCAGTTCCTACACTAGAGAAACTACAAGCCGCGCTAAGAAGCTTAATAACTATTATAGTAATTGTAGCAAGCTAAAGGCTTAGCTCCTCTAGGTTAATAGATACTTCTACATTAAAAAAGACAAGATTAAAGACAATAATAAAACTATTCTAGCCTCTACGTATTTTTAAGAAGATGTAGAGAAATAGGTAAGCCTAATTCTTAAACATTATATAGATAATTTGATTAAAAATGTTAACAATACTACCTTAGTTAAAGACTAAAGCGCCTTTAAGACAAAGATGCAAGAAATTTTTTTACTTTTTAAGAAATTTATAGTTGCAGAACAAAAAATTTAAAACCTATAATAAACTAAGTTTACTGCTAACTATATAACTAAATTCTAACAGTACAAGACAGTTATTAAATAGAACAACAATGCTTTAATACAAATGTACTAATAAGGCCTTAAACTTACTATATAATAAGAACTTATAAAAAGTAAATCTAGCCTTAACACGCTTAACAAACTTATAGCTAAAGCTATTAAAGTAAATAACAAACTCTATAAGCTTATATTAGAGAAATAATTATTTGCGCAAGGGAATTATGTACTTAAAAATATAAAAGCTTAACTACGTTAAACATTTTAACGTCTTTACTCTAACTAAGGACGTTAGCAAAACTATGCGCCTAAAATCCTAGAGTATTACGCTACTAATAGCTATAAGCTAATGCACCTTAATAATATTAATAAAAGATTAGGAAAAAAGAAGTTTACGCATAACAAGAGTAACATAAAGTTACTTATTATAAATATAGCAAAAAAAGTTACATAAAACAGGACTACTAAAGCTAAAGTAAAGTAACTTAATAACTAAATATTATTTACTATGCAGAACCTTATAATAATCTAGATAATAAATAGAATGTTATTACACAACTTGCTATTACACTTTAAGGACAAAACGAAGTAAGTATTAATAGTCTAGATAACTTAGTTATAATTACGCTAGAAAAAACCTTAAATAACAACATATTTAAGATAATGCTAAACAAAGATATAAGAGTAACTTTGGTAGACTAAACTAAACACAGCAAGATAGCTAAGTTCTAGAAGAACTACTAACTAGCTACGCTAATTACATAGGAAGAGCTAGTAGTATACAACAAAGAGACAGTTCTAGTAGCTATATAGAAACTTCTTACCTACACTATAGAAAATAGATATAATATTAGCATATAAGTACTACTACCTACAAAGACTAGATGCTTAATAAATCTAGTAAAATAGATTAATGCTCTACTAAGGCAGCTTAGACAACCTAAGAAGATCTTTAAGGAACCTTGCAGAGGAACATTCTTAGACTATAGCTAGTATACTAATTTACTAAAAAAAACTGCAGAAGAAAGGGCTTACTTTAGTAGTAACTATTAACAAGGCTATACACAACAACTTAATATAAAAATAGACTAAAAAAGCTAAAGTATTTTAAAATAAACTAGCGCACTAGCTCTTAGACAAAAAGAAGAAAGAGATTTATAATAAACTTTAGACAACACGCTAGCAGTATAAGGCTTAAGACAATAGCTGCGCTAGAAATATATACTATTAAATAGACCTACGCAACCTAGAATATACAAAGTATTTATAGACTGCATATATACACAATAGCTATACAATATACTATTTTAATAAGTATAAATTAAGATAGTCTCTTAAAAGAATAAAGGGAATGTCTAAACAACAAATGCGTAGTACATATATAAGATAAAAGACATAGCTTATAATTTTACAAACACAATAATTTAGAAAAAAACTTGTAAATGTATATAATGTAGTAGAAGAAATTACAAGAATAGAACTTATGTATAAAAGTGCAACTAACTTTTATAGCATATATACTTTAATATTAAATGCAACTAATACATTATTATAAAGAAGTTTTACAGATTTAATATATAGTCTTTTTTAGATAGAGGCCTTAAACACCTAGAACTGCTAGGAAGATTAAAGTAATAAATCCCCTAAGCCTCTTTAAGCTTATAGTAAAGCTTAACAGATACTAAATGCAGGCACTAGTAGATTTTAGAGTATAAGCTAACTTTGTTTCTGCTTAAGTAATATTAGTAGCAGGCTTATAAGTATTAAAGAAACAAGAACTTTACTTACTATACGTAGCTAATAGTTAGCTTATACTAGGCAAAACAATAATTACTTACAAGGTTACTAGAGTAACGCTTTACATTTAGGAACACTAAGAAGAAATAGACCTAGACGTTTTTAGACTAGCTACCTACAATATTATATTAGGACTTCCTTAGTTATAAGAATATAACTTGCAGATTAACTAAAAGTTAAAGAAGTTCTTATTTAAGTACTGTAGATTAAACGCAACTATAAGCTAGCCTATATATTTAATAACTAAAATAGTAAACAAGAGAAAAATTAATAATATTACTAAACAATAGTAAACCTTAACTAAGAATAACTTTAAGATAAGAGGGTTTAACTTAATAAATACTAAAAAGGCTTTTTTAAATTACAAAGTTAAAGTTTTAGAGAAATACATAACTTTAAATATCTTAAAAAGTATAAAGAATTTTAGCACTTCTTTGCAAAAGTAGTAGATAGTAAAACCCTACTAAGATACAAACTTTAGGATTATAAAATTGTTTTAGAAGAAGAGAAGACTCTACTTTTTAAATTAATTTATTAAATATTAGAGAAAGAACTTAAGATATTAAGAGAAAAGCTAGATAAAAATTAAGTAAAAGGCTATATAAGACTTTTAACATTACTAGTAAGATTTCTTATACTTTTTATACTAAAGAAGAATAGGCTACTAAAGATATGCGTTAACTATTAGAAGTTAAATAATATTATAGTAAAGAATTAATATCTACTACTTAATATTATAGAACTTAAGGATTAATCATCTTGCGCTAAGGTCTTTATAGTACTAGATTTCTAAAATAAATACTACTTTATTAAGATTAAAAAAATTAAAGAATAGAAGACAGTATTCTAAATAAAATATAAATACTACAAATATACTAATATGCTGTTTAAGTTAACAAACGCTCTAGCAATATTTTAGGAACTTATTAATAATGTATTAAAAGTATACTTAGACATTTTTATTATTGTATACTTAGATAATAGTTTTATTTACTTTAAGAACCTAAGGGATTATATTAAATATGTCTACACAGTACTAAGGTGCCTAGCCTAGTTTAACTTATAACTAAAACCTAAGAAATGTAAGTTTTATAAAGACAAAGTTGCCTTTCTAAGATATATTATAAGGGCATAAGGAATACAGATAAGTAAAGAAAAGATATAAGTAATTAAAAAATAGCTATAACTAAAAATAGTTAAGAAAATAGAATTCTTCTTAGGATTTCTAGACTTTAACTAATAATTTATTAAGGATTACGTTAAAATTGCTATTTTATTAATAAAACTTATAAGGAAGTACTCTTTAAGTAGAGTAGAAAAGCAGAGAACGCCTTCTAAATGCTTAAAAATATAAGTATAGAACTACTATGCTTTTGCATATTCTAAGTAGAACAACTACTATAATTTAAGATAGACGCATTAGACCTTTGTGAAGATCGTCCGAAGATGATCTAGGTTAGTTCTCGGGAGAATGAACGAGTACTAGGGACACAGGGTGTACTAGCACGATTAGAAGATTAATGTAATAGTACGAGGGTGTATTAGCACGATTAGAAGATTAATGTAATAACACGAGGGTAAGAAGCAAGTCTTAATCCTTAGATTAATTACTAAGTAAAAACTCTAAGTCGAACACAATAAGCTATAAGAGCATATTGCCTACTACTATATACTAATAAACGTGGTGCTTGTGTATAAGTGTGCGCTTGTAGATAAGCGTGTGTGTGCTCGTAGATAAGCGCTTGTTAATAATTAGTTACGTAGTCGCGCTCGTGTACGAGCGTGCTCGTTAGTAAGCAGTTACGTGACAGCAGCGCAGTTGCCTAGCTGTTATTATCTGCTTATGTTGCATAGTCCCTAAAGGATCGTCCTCTACGTTCCTTAGTTTAGATTGTAACACTATCCTCCTCCTTTATAGATTTGTCCTTGAATCACGTAGTTGTGTTTTGTAGTTTTCTATTAAATAACTAAGGTTTACCCTGCGTTATAAGAAAAGTAGTTATTATATCTTCTTCCTATTAACATTACTTACGTCTTAGCTCTAAAATACTTTGTGCTAACTATCCTGCTAAAGCTTCTTATAATTATAGTTTCCTAGAAAGCCTTATTTATTACGTTATACTTAATTCTTGTTTAAAGTGTGTTAAGTGTACGCAGTTAAGTTAGGCATGTATAAACATGTTTTAGGAGTCTCTAAATTGTACTTACAATAAGTATTAAAAGAAAGTTAATAATAATAAAAAATTGCTTACGCCGGTAATTTCGCGTTAACTACAGAATAAGAAAATTTTAAAGCAGTCTAAAGAGCGTGCTCGTAAGAAGGCGCTGTGTCAAGCTTCTAATATAGAGGCTGCTAGTAAAATTAAGATAGCGTAGGACGCCAATTGTCCTGCAGCGGCTATTAGTATAGCCCTTTTGCCTACGATGTAGGCTACCCTAGGTTTAATTAATGCCTCTGTCGCTAAGCTTAGTATTACTAGAGGTGTTAATAATATTGTGCTAAAAGCTAGTTTATAAGGTACGTTGTTTGTTTGATTTCTACTATTTAAGTGTTGTAACACGTTAGTGCGGTTATAAGGCTTAGGTAGGTTATTTTTTACTAGTAGGTGTGCTAACGTTCTTATCTTAATTCCTAGTGTAGTTGTTGTATTTTTGTACTATTTATTAGCAGTTAGTTAGGTTTGTGTCTAGTTCCTATATATTATTGCTGTCTAGGTAGCCTAACTATTTAACTAGGTATTCTTTGCTGTTATTATTATTCTAGTGTGCAAGGATTTTTTTAACCTTAAAATTATTTTCTTCTTCTATCTTATAATAGAAGGTCTTCTAAAGTAGCGTTCTTAGGTCTGCTAGTTCTAACATGTTAACATAGAATCTTAGGTAGATTTTTATATTAAGTAGAAGGTTAAGTGTGTATGTAACTAGTCCCTTCTAGTTAAGAATTAAAAATAGTCTAACTTTAACATTGTTAAGTCCTTTACTAAGTTATTTAGTGCGAAGATTCTTTGTAAGCAAATATACTTTATCCCCCTTCTTTAGCTAAAGTGCTGTTTTTTGTTTCTAGTTTTTATAGAAAAGGCTTTAGCGTTATGCTTTCTTAAGTGTCTACTTAAGTAACTTGTATACTAATTTTAGCTTGTTAGCTATTATAATAGCTACTTTTATTTTTAAGCTTAGAAGTGTACGTGTAAAGAGATTTAAGTATCTTTTATAATTTGCGTAGAATAGAGTCTATCTTATAGACTTTAAAAGCTTATTGTTGTATGCTATTTGTGCTAGAAGTAGTAATAATACCTAATTATTCTATTATTAGATAATATATATTCTAAAGTATACTTTAATTGTATAATTTGTTTGTTTAGTTTATCTGTCTATCTATAGATAATACGCTATTAATAGCTTTCTCTTTATTCTATGTGCGGCAAGTAATGTTGTCTAAAATTTTTAAGTAAAGAGCTTGTCTCTGTTACTAATAATTAACTTTAGTATACTATAATATCTAATAACTTCATTATTAATAATATACGTAAGCTGTACTACTGTAAAATCTTTTTTAAAGGCTATATACTTAGCTTGTTTTATAAATTGATTAACTACTATAAGAATTACGTTATAAGATATCTTTGTAGTAAGGTTTTTAAGACTAGTAATCTTATAACAAAGTCTATAGAGATATCTAACTATAGTGTATTAAGTAGTTCTATTACTTACATTTTTTTATAAGATGTATGTATGCTATGCTTGTTCTTCTAACAGTCTATATATTAGGTAATAAAAGTAGTAACTTTGTCCTTTATTCCTAGAAACTTATAATTTTTTTAATAAGTTCTATAGTTCTTGTAATACCTAGGTAACTATATACTAAGTTATTTTAGTGTTGTCTAATAATTGCTTTTTGCAATTCTTCTAGTACGTTATACATAATATATATAAGTAGATGAACTATCTATGCTTGTCCTAATAATTTGTTGTTATTAACCTTTAGTATTACAGAGTTAGTTATCTCTTTAGTTCCTACAATATTGTGTTTACAGCTAAAAGTATCTACTTTTCTATTATCTTTTCTTAGTGTGTACACAATTTTAAACTTATGCTATTTTAGTTCTTTTAACTATTAAACCTAGTGTTAGTTAAGTCTCTTAGTAGTTGTAAAATTAACTAAGTTCTTATAATTTATAAATATTATAAGTTCTAAGCAGCTTTTAGCGTATACTCTCTAATGTCTTAAATGATTAACAATAGCTAGTAGCTCCTTATTATAGATATTGTATTATTCCTCTAGTCCTAAGAAGTTGCAAAAATAGTAGGTTATTAGGTGCTATTTATTTTTGTATAGTTAGCTAGCGCATTCTCTAAGTGCAAGGTTGTTACGATCCAAACCAAGGAACGTAGGAGACGATCCTTCAGGGACCATGCGACATGAGCAGATGGTCACAGCTAGGCAACTGCGCCGCTGTCACGTGACTGCTCACTGACGAGCACGCTCGTACACGAGCGCGACTACGTGACTAATTATTAATAAGCGCTTATCTATAAGCATATACACGCTTATTTACAATCGCACGCTTATATACAAGCACTACGTTTATTAGTATATAGTAATAGGTAATATACTCTTATAGCTTATTATGTTCAACTTAGAGTTTTGACTTAGTAATTAATCTAAAGATCAAGACTTACTTCTTACCTTTGTGTTATTACATTAATCTTCTAATTATGCTAACACACTCTGATACTATTATATTAATCTTCTAATTATGCTAGTACACCTTGTATCCCTAGTATTTGTTTATTCTCCTAAGAACTAACCTAGATTATCTTTAGACAATCTTCACACTTTAAACACCCTTAAAGATAAGTAATACTGCTATAGACACACCTGCTAATTCCCTTACTAGGAGGACTACAAGCTGCGCTAACAAGTTTAAAACTTATTATAGTAATTATAGTAAGCTTAACGCTTAGCTCTTCTAAGTTAATAGATACTTCTACATTAAAGGAGACAGGATTAATAATAACAACAAGGTAGTCTTAGCCTCTACGTATCTTTAAGGAGATGCAGAGAAGTAGGCTAACTTAATCTTTTAACGCTATATAGATAGTTCTATTATAGACGCTAATAATACTACCTTAGTTAAAGACTAGGAGGCCTTTAAAACAAAGATAAAGAAAGTTTTCTTATCTTTTAAGAAGTCTGTAGTTATAGAATAGAAAATTTAGAGACTACAACAAACTAAGTTCTAACAGTATAAAATAGTTATTAAATAAGATAACAACGCTTTAATATAGATATACTAACAAGGTCTTAAACCCGCTGTATAATAGAAACTAATAAGAAGTAGATCTAGCCTTAACACGCTTAACAAACTTATAGCTAAAGCTATTAGAGTAGATAATAAACTCTATAAGCTTATATTAAAGGAATAATTATTTACGCAAGGAAATTGCGTATCTAGAAATATAGACACTTAACTACGTTAAACACCTTAACACCTGTACTCTAACTAAGGACGTTAGCAAAAGTATGTACCTAGGATCTTAAGGCATTACGCTATTAATAGCTATAAGCTAATGCACCTTAACAATATTAATAAGAGACTAAGAAGAAAGAAGTTTATGCATAATAAAGGTAATAGGAAGGTTACTTATTATAGATGTAGTAAGGAAAGTTACATAAAATAAGACTACTAAAGCTAAGGCAAGATAACTTAATAACTAAATATTAAACACTATATAGAACTAAATAACGATTTAGACAATAAATAGAATATCATTACACAACTTACTATTACAGTTTAAGGATAGGACTAAGTAAGTATTAATAGTATAGATAACCTAGTTATGATTACGCTAGAGAAAACCTTAGATAACAACATTTCTAAAATAGTGCTAGATAAAGATATAGAAGTAACTCTAGTAAATTAAACTAAACACAGCAAGATGGCTAAGTTTTAGGAGAGCTATTAACTAGCTACACTAATTACATAGGAAAGAGCTAGTAGTATAAGATAAGAAGATAGTTCTACTAGCTATATAGAAACTCTTTACCTACACTATAAAAGACAGATATAATGTTAGCACATAGGTATTACTACTTATAGAGACTAGATGCTTAACAGATCTAGTAGAGAAAGTTAATACCCTACTTAGGCAGCTTAGATAACCTAAAGAGATCTTTATAGAACCCTACAGAGAAATATTCCTAGATTATAGCTAGTACGCTAATTTACAAAAGGAACTGTAGAAGAAAGAGCTTACTCTAGTAGTAACTATTAACAAAACCCTATATAATAATTCTGTATAGAAATAGACTAAAGAAGCTAAGGCTTCTTAGAATAAACTAGCGCACTAACTCTTAGATAAAGAGATAAAGAAGGTTTATAACAAACTCTAAGTAACATACTAGTAGTATAAGGCTTAAGACAACAGCTACGCTAAAGATATATACTATTAGATAGACCTACGTAACTTAGAACACATAAAATACTTATAGACTATATATGCGCACAACAACTGCATAATCTACTACTCTAATAAGTATAGATCAGGATAGTTTACTAAGAAACTAAAAGGGATGCCTAGATATAAACACTAATAGTATAATTATCTAAACAATAAATGCGTAGTACATATATAAAATAAAAAATATAGCTTATACTTTTATAGATATAACAATCTAGAAGAGAACCTGCAAATGTATATAACACATTAGAAGAATTATAAGAATAGAACTAGTGTATAAAAGTATAACTAACTCTTATAATACACGTGCTTTAATATTAAATGCAACTGATATATTATTGTAAAGAGGTTTTATAGATTTAGTACATAGTCTTTTTTAGATAGACGCCCTAGACACCTAGAACTACTAGAGAGATTAATATAATAAATCTTTTAGGCCTCCTTAAGCTTATAGTAAAGCTTAATAGATACTAGATATAGGTACTAGTAGATTTTAGCGCGTAAGCTAACTTTGTTTCTGCTTAAGTAATATTAGTAGTAGGCCTATAAGTATTAGAGAAACAAGAACCCTACCTACTACACGTAGCTAACAGTTAGCCTATGCTAGGCAAGACAACAATTAATTATAAGGTTACCTAAGTAACGCTCCGCATCTAGAAATACTAGGAAAAGATAAATCTAGACGTTTTTAGACTAGCTACCTATAATACTATATGAGGACTTCTCTAGTTACAAGAATATAACTTGCAGATTAACTAAAAGTTAAAGAAGTTCTTATTTAAGTAATATAGATTAAATATAACTATATGCTAACTTATATATTTAACAACTAAAATAGTAAATAAAAGGAAGATTAATAATATTACTAAAAGATAGCAAACTTTAATTAAAAACAGCCTTCAAATAAAAGTGCTTAACTTAATAGATACTAGAAAGGCTTTTCTAGATTACCAAGTTAGAGTTCTAGAGAAATATATAACTTAAAATATCCTAAGAGAGTATAAAGAATTTTAGCACCTCTTTATAGAAGTAGTAGATAGTAAAGCCTTACTAAAATACTAACTTTAGGACTATAAAATTGTCCTAGAAGAAAGGAAGACTCTACTTTTAAGACAAATTTATTAACTATTAGAGATAGAACTAAAAATGTTAAAAGAAAGCTAGATAAAGATTTAGCAAAAAGCTATATAAAACTTTTAATATTACTAGTAGGATTCTTCATACTCTTTATACTAAAGAAGAATAGGCTACTAAAGATGTGCGTTAACTACTATAAGTTAAATAATATTACAGTAAAGAATAAATATCTACTACTAAATGTTATAGAACTTAAAGATTAACTGTCTTACACTAAGGTCTTTATAGTATAAAGCTTTTAAGACAAATACTACTTTATTAAAATTAAGAAAAGTAAAGAATAAAAGATAGTATTTTAAACAAGATATAGACACTACAAATATATTATTATACTGTTTAGGTTAATAAACGCCCTAGCAACACTTTAAGAACTTATTAATAATATATTAAAAGTATACTTAGATATTCTTATTATTGTATACTTAAATAATATCTTTATCTAATTTAAGAACTTAAGAGATTATATTAAACACGTCTATATAGTACTAAAGTGTTAAGACTTATTTAACTTATAACTAAAACCTAAGAAATGTGAGTTTTATGAGAACAAAGTTATTTTTCTAAGATATATTATAAGGCCACAAAGAGTACAGATAAGTAAAAAAAAATTAAGGTAATTAAAAAATAGCTACAACTAATAATAGTTAAAAAAATATAATCTTTCCTTAGATTTCTAAATTTAACTAATAGTTTATTAAAAATTACTCTAAAATTACTATTTTATTAACAAGACTTATAAGAAAGGAAATACCCTTTAAGTAAAGTAAAGAAGTAGAAAACGCCTTCTAAATGCTTAAGAATATAAGCATAGAACTACTATGCTTTTATATATTTCAAGTAGGACAGCTACTACAGTTTAAGACAAACGCATTAGACCTTAAACTTAGAGAATACACTAGCTAACTACATAAAGGCAAATAGTACTTAATTACCTATTATTCTTGTAAATTTTTAGGACTAGAAGAATCATACAACGTTTATAATAAGGAGCTACTAGCTATTATTAATTACCTAAGACATTAGAGAACATACGCTAAAAGCTGCTTAGAACTTATAATATTTATAAATTATAAGAACTTAGTTAATTTTACAACTACTAAGAGACTTAACTAACACTAGGTTTAATAGTTAAAAGAACTAAAATAGCATAAGTTTAAAATTGTGTACACACTAAGAAAAGATAATAGAAAAGTAGATACTTTTAGCTGTAAACACAATATTGTAGGAACTAAAGAGATAACTAACTCTGTAATACTAAAGGTTAATAACAACAAATTATTAGGACAAGCATAGATAGTTCATCTACTTATATATATTATGTATAACGTACTAGAAGAATTGCAAAAAGCAATTATTAGGTAATACTATAATAACTTAGTATATAGTTACTTAGGCATTATAAAAATAATAACACTTATTAAAAGAAATTATAAGTTTCTAGAAATAAAAGACAAAGTTATTACTTTTATTGCTTAATGTATAGACTGTTAGAAGAACAAGCATAGCATACATGCACCCTATAAAGAAATACAAGCAATAGAACTACTTAACACACTATAGTTAGATATCTTTATAAACTTTATTATACGATTATTAGTTTTAAAAGACCTTATTATGAAGGTATCTTATAACGCAATTCTTATAGTAGTTAATTAATTTACAAAACAAGCTAAGTATATAGCCTTTAGAAAAGATTTCATAGTAGTACAGCTTATAAATAATATTAATAATTAAGTTATTAAATATTATAGTATACTAAAGTTAATTATTAGTAATTTAGACAAACTCTTTAAATTACATTTTGAGACAATATTACTTGCCGCAATTAGAACTAAGAGAAAGCTATTAACAGTATACCACCTGTAGATAGACAGACAGATAGAATAAACAAATTACATAATAAAAGTATATATTAAAATATATATTAATTAACAATAAAATAATGAGGTATTGTTACTACTTATAGTACAAACAGTATACAACAATAAGCTTGTAAAGTTAATAAGATAGACTTTATTTTATGTAAACTATAGAAGAAACTTAAATTTCTTTATATGTATACTTTTAAGTTTAAAAACAGAAGTAGCTCTTATAACGGCTAATAAGCTAAAGTTAGTACATAAGTTACTTAAGAAGACACTTAAGAAGGCCTAACGCTAAAGCCTTTTATATATTAACTAGAAAAGAAAAACAACACTTTAGCTGAAGAAGGGGGATAAAGTCTATTTACTTATAAAGAATCTCTGCACTAAGCAACCTAGTAAGGGGCTTAACAACATTAAAGTTAGACTATTTTTAATTCTAAACTAGAAAGGACTAGTTACGTACACACTAAACCTTTTACTTAATGCAAAAATCTACTTAAGATTCTATATTAATATGTTAGAACTAGTAGACTTAAAAACGCTACTTTAGATAACCTTTTAATATAAAACAAAATAAAAATTTCAAGTTAAGATAATTCATGTACACTAAAACAATAACAATAAAACAGAATACCTAATTAAATAGTTAGGTTACCTCAACAGCAATAATATATAGGAACTAAATACAAACTTTACAAATTGCTAAAAGCACTTTTAGCAGTACTAAGCTTAGCGACAGAGGCATTAAGTAAATCTATAGTAGCCTATATTGTAGGCAAAAAGGCTATACTAATAGATGCTGCAGGACAGTTAATTTCCTGCGCTACTTTAGTTTTACTAGCGGCCTTTATGTTAGAAGCTAGACACAGCGCTTTCTTACGCGCCTGCTCTTTAGCTTATTTTAAAATTTTCTTATTCTGCAGCAACTGTAAAATTACTGCTGTAAACAGTTTTCTATTATTAATAACTTTCAATTAATACTTATTGCAAGTATAGTTTAAAGACTTTTAAGACATTTTATATACGCTTAACTTAACTGTGTACACTTAGCACACTTTAAACAAGAATTAAGCATAACGTAATAAATAAAGCCTTCTAGAAAACAATAGTTACAAGAAGCTTTAGCAGAATAGTTAGCACAAACAATTTTAAAACTAAGGCGTAAGCAACGTTAGTAAGAGGAGGATATAACAACTGCCTTACTTATTTATTTTTAAGGTGTCAAAGGTGGTGGTTGTTGTTGTAGTCAATATAGGGTTTCCAAAAAAGTAAAAAGCAGCTACCCTCTACTAATTAGTCGCAAAAGTCAAAAAAATTGTGTGTAGTAAACAAGATTCGAACGGTAGGTAGATAAGTTCTAGGAGGAAAGCTTAGACCACTAAGCAATAATTAGGGTCAAAAAAATTTGCTAAGGTACTAAAAAACGACACTAGTTAAAACGTGTCTAACGGCGATTACTAGCCTATAGCTAGTAATAGGATTACAGTAGGATTGCAATAAGATTGTAACATAATACAATAGAGGGAAAGGACACGTACGTACTGCAGCAGGAGCCTGCAATACTTTATAAAGCTGCTCATTCTTACCTACTACTTCTTACCTTTTAAACAGCACCGCATATAAATAATTTGTATATAATTTACTGTACTACAATATAGCGTGTAACCTCCGCAGTAAGTATCTTCTTATTCTAGGCTCTCTTCTAAAAAAAGCATCTTTTGCTACTATCTACTTAGTACCTAATTTAGTCTAACTTAAACTGCTTATACAGACACCTAAATTTATTAAGTATTTTAAAACTTAACTACTTAGCTAGACTTCTAAGTTTATAAAAATCTTAAATAAGTCTTTTATCTACAATATTTTTATATACAAAAAGATTGTTAAGCCTTAATTTAGCTAGTTGTAGAAGGAATAAACAATCTCTAGGGTATTCGCTAATCCTAGCACAGTACTTAAGATCTATTGCTTTAGCATCCTCCTCTTCTTATTTATTATATAAAGGCTAAGTATAGAGACTAGAACCTAGCTTAAACAGCTATAATAAGACGTTAAATTAGCAATAAAGAAGAAAGAGGTAAAAAAAAAGTAGGCTTTCTATTATTGCGTCTATAAGTTAGTAAGCAAGGTAATAATAGTATTACTACTTTACTTTATTTAAAAGCGCCTAGCAGTAAAGTAATAAGAATAGGCAGGATAGAGCGCGTTAAGTTAAGAGGCAATTTGCGTCTTTATCTTGCTTTTCTTTGTTTCTGTCTAAACATGCGACACACTAATTACGTGCTAGTAATGCTAAATAAAGGGGGCATAAGCCCTAATATCTATTGTTAGCAATAAATCTTTTTTTTACTAAAAAGATGTCTACAAAATATGTGGTTACATCAAAAGGTTATCTCAAAAGGCTGAAGCCACTGCCTTACTTATAACGCAAGGCAAGCCTTAGTTATTAATAATAAAAAAACAACTACATAATTTAAGGATAAATCTTTGAAAGAGAAAATCAGTGTTACAATCTAGACCTAGAGACATTTAAGATAACTCTTTAAGGGCTATGCAGCACAGGCAAATAATTACAGCTAGGCAACTACGCTACTATCACGTGACTACTTATTAACAAGCACGCTTATACACAAGCGCGACTATGTAACTACTTATTAATAAGCATGCTTATACACAAGCGCACGCTTATACACAAGCACTATACTTATTAGTATATAGTGTAGGCACTAAACCCTTTGTCAGATTTAGGAGATTTGCGCGAGGTGATCAGGACGTCGGCGAGACTGAACAAAGGATCCTAGAAGGGCGATCTAGGGGTGGCGCTAGGACACTAACGCGCTAGCGTCGCCAAGCGTCCCACGGATAAAAAGGGCACCCGGAATCCGCACAATAAAAAGAACAGAACATTAATACAATCAACTTATTATCAATTATATCATTATTATCTTACCAGATTTAACTAGCTATTATTTCTGACAATTAAGAGTCTCACTGCCTCAACTAAACGAGGATTAATAACCAACAAATTACTAAACTATACAAGTTATTAACAGGATGTCCACTCTACCTCTACAAGACTCCTTAGTAATCCTAACTAATTACACGAACTAGATCAAATAGATTCGCTAGATTAAGACGCGCGCGGACTCGCTACGCGTGTAAGAGAAGATAGATATAAACTTTATAATTAAACCTCTTACTAAGCTAACGGTGCCTTAGATGCCTTAACTAAGCAACTACTAAGTGTTATAATAAGCGATTAACGCGCACGCTGCGTTGCACTAAACTAATTACAGCGACAGCTTACCTATACCATCCTTTATACCCACTCAGCCTGCAGATCTATTAACGAACGCGAGAGCCTTATACAAAGAGGATCTAGAGATCTTTAAGTTAGAGCTAGATTAATACAAAATAGAAGATTAGAAATATACAAGAGAGTAAGCAGCGTTAGATAAGATTACGTAGGAAATACAATAAATAGTTAATAACTACTTATACACAAACTGCTGTAGAGCAAGGCAATTACATTATTAGTAGATTACTAATCTAATAGCTACTGTAGGCATTAACGCTAAAGACGAGATTAAGGAAGCCTGTAAGTAGTACAAAACCGCGATAAAACCGCCAAAAGTAATTACCTTATAGGAAACATAGCTTACTAAAGTTGCTTACGCTACAACTAAGGGCAAGGCAGTTAGAATACCTAAGTATTAACTAGATACGTACATTAAGGAGGACTTTACTTAAGCTACAGCTAAGCACTTAGAACAATTAATAATATTATTTATATCTTATAGATTAAAGAATCTGTTAATTATAGTTAAAGATAAAATCTGCAACTATTAAGATTACATATAGCTGTTTTACCTATCTAAAGCAAAGTTAACTAAGGCATCCTTTAGAGTAGTAGCAGGAGTTGGATTACTAACGCTTAAAAAAGACAAAATAGATAACTCTAGGTAGAAGCATAAAATCTACTAAAATTAAAAGCCTACTAAGGATACTTAATTAACTAATATCTACTACACTACAAGCAAATGCAAAGTATATAATATAAGATATGCGCTTAAGGATTACTAGTACACGCACTTAAGTAGTGCACTAGCTTAGTAGTAACCCTAAGACAACAGAATAGATTAAGTCCAATTACGCATTAACAATAGCCTAGCTATATAAGAAATAATCTGTAATACTAAGTAGCAATTATAATTTTAGAGACTAGCAATTAAAAAGTTGTAAATAGCAATACTTACAATGAAGCATAATAACTAACTATATAGTTAGAAGATTAGAGAGATTAACTATACATTTATTAAAGCTTTATTAAGAATAAGCTAGTTTAAAGATCTTCTACAACAATTATAGATCCTTAATTCTAGATTGACATGTTACGTCTTTAACAATATAAGCTAATTTACTAAAACATAATTAGCACTCTAAGGAGACTTTCTACAGGCAGGTAACTTACAAGTATAGATTAAGGTATATAGATTAGTTACTTTAATTGTAGTAAGTAGACAAACTTAAAGCTAACTATACTTAACAGACGTAGTATACTGTCTTAATCTGCTCTACAATCTTATCTCGTTTAGGATACTCTGCCTATAAAGCCTATAGTAAGACACTAAACATAATCTAATAGTCTTTTAAAGATTACTTACTAACAAATAAATTGCTAACCTTACTAAGCTATTTAAACAATAAGTGCTTAAAGTAAACCTAATTAATAGCTATATAATAGTAGCCTTAGGGATAGTTATACTATAATATTATTAACAATAACGCGCACGAGCGCTTATATAGCATAAAAAGATAAGTGATCTAAGACTAAGTGCACTTAAGCACCTTGTATAACAATCTAAGGAGGTAAAGATTACTAGAGTGCTTACAGTAGAATATGACGCCTGTAGAAGAGCAAAAGCTAAAAGGCTAATCTACTATATACTGTGTAGGATTAATAAGTCTCTAGGAGAATATATCTTACTTAACTTTTATAAATATAAGGTTAACAGCTTAACTAAGGAAAGAAGCTAAATGCTAATTATAAATTAAATTACTAGATTTATGTAAGACTACTACTTTAAGGATAATGAAAAAGTGTAGATAATTATTAAGTTACTAGAGTCCTTTATAATCCTTATAAAGACCTAATTTAATATTATAGTAAAGGTTATTAAAACTAATAACAAGATTTTTACAGTTAAACTAGAGGTAGCTTAGTAGGTAGAGTCCTAAGGCATGCGACTTAAGCCTTCCGCCCTTAATACTTAAGCACAGAATAGTAGAGCAGAACGCTTAAGAAGTGTAATTAAGGATAAAGCACAAGTAATGCGACTTAACGCTAACCTACTGTAGCTATTATAGCCTAAGATTACTTAATTAGCAGTATATCTCTATAATTAAACGCCTTAATACGCAAATTAATAAAGATTACTATATTAAGAGTTCTTTACGCATAACGTATATAAAAACAGAATTGTTACCTTACTATGTAAGCTACACTAAGGTCACCTATAAGTATACAGGGGCAAGGCGTTTACAATAATAAATAATATAAAGCGCAGTAAGCATAAACTATAGTAGCTTAATCCTAAAGTATAGATTAGATACCTAGTTAGATATTAATTTACGAACATTTACTATGTATAAGTACTAACTATAGCTAAGGTAATCACAATACGCGATGTAGTATTTAATAAAGAATTAATCTTTACTAGAGATTAGAAGGATGTTATAGATAACTTAATATATAGCACCCTTAAAGAGATTAAGGTATAGATTAGGACTATAGAACTTCCCCTAGAGATTACAAATAACTAAGAGGAGACATAATCTTTTCTTAAGGATAAGTCCTTTAATAAAAGGCTTATATAAAAAGAAATAACTAATTAATATAATTAATGCAGAAGAAAAGTTTGAGTAGATTATCTCCTACTTCTACTAACGCCTCTACTAGTAGCCCTCTTACCTAATCTTATAACAGCAGAGGGCTTCGGCCTTTTAAGACAACCTTTTGATGTGACCACACATTTTGTAGACACCTTTTAAGTAAAAAAAAAGATTTATTGCTAACAACAGGTATTAGGGCTTATACCCCTTTGTTTAGAATTACTAGCACGCAATTAGTATGTCGCATGTTTAGACAGAAATAAAGAAAAGTAAAACAAAGACGCGAATTGTCTCCTAACTTAACGCGCCCTATTCTGCCTATGCCGCCTACTTATATCAAGGCTTTACTTCTAGGTACTCTTAGACAAATTAAAGAAGTAGCATTATTATTACCTTGCTTTCTAAGCTATATATACAACAATAAAACGCCTACTCCTCCTTTCCTACCTCTTTCTTCTCTATCGCCATGTTAACGTTATGCAACAGCTAGCCTAACTAGTTAATAATTTCTTTACTTAGCCTATACATAATTAACAAGAAGAGAAGGATACTAAAGTAAAGCATTTTAAGTATTTTGCTAGTATTAGCAAATACTTTATAGATCTTATATTCTTTCTACAACTAGCTAAGTTAAGGCTTAATATTCTTTTTATATATAGAGATATCGCAGATTTTAGAGTTATTTATAAGAAATATAATTATAAAGTCCTAAAGAGGCTAAGTTTATAGATACTTAATAAACTTAAGTGTCCGCATAATTAGCTTAAGCTAGACTAGTTTAGGGGCTAGGTATATAATAGGAAAGCTTCCTGTCTTTAGATAAGAGTTAAGGTTAAGGAGATACTTGTCGCAGAGGTTGTACGCTATTACAGCGTATTATATACAAATTATTTGTATACAGTGCTGTTTAAAAGGTAAAAAGTAGTAGGTAAGAAGTAGTAGCTTTAGCTTTATAAACTATTGTAGGCTCCTGCTACGGTATGTACGTGTTCTTTCCCTCCTCTATTGTATTATTTTGCAATCTTATTGCAATCCTACTGTAATCCTGTTATTAGCTATAGGCTAGCCATTGCTGTTAGACACGTTCTAACTAGTGTCGTTTTTTAGTACTTTAGCAAATTTTTTAACCCTAATTATTGCTTGGTAGTCTAAGCTTTCCTCCTAGAACTTATCCACCCACCGTTCAAATCTTGTTAACTACACACAATCTTTTTTTTTGGACTTTTGCGATTGATTAGTAGAGGGTAGCTGCTTTTCACTTTTTTTCGAACCCCATTTTGACTAAAACAACAACCACCACCCTTGACACCTTAAAAATAAATAACAGCAGAGAGTATAAGGCGTGTAGATAATCCTCTTAATATTAAGAGTTAGAATGTCGCCCTCGCGTAGTTATCAAACCCTAGGCCTAATTACTTCTTAAGTACTAGCCGCAGCGAGTGTCTTAATCTACGTAGTGCTAATATAGGATTAAGTTCTATTAGTAAGACTCTCTAGAAAAACTAGACAGACTTATAAGCTTTAGCGTTTATAGTAGGTACAAGAGCAAGAAAAGTTTAACAATTAAATAATAAGAAACTTAATAGCGCGGTAGTTAATTAATTGCTTAAGAGTTAAAGTTATAACTAGATACCTTTTCTAAGAGAGCTCCTGCTAGCACTAAGTCTAAATTAACTAAAAGAGAATTATATATTCTACTAGTCATTTAAAAAGGCTAAAGAGGATTACCTCGCGAGCTACACGTAATTAAACTTATAGTTAAAAGTTCTAACGCAAAAATCACGACTAATAGACACCTAGATACTAGAGTCTATGTAGGTATATACCTACAAAATGAATAAAGATTATTAGTTTATTAAGTGTAAAGCGCGCTTAGTTGTACAAGGTAATTAACAGCGCAATATTACTGCTTAAGAGACCTACGCCGCTACATTAGTAGGTTAATCTTTATAAATAGCTCTCGTGATCGCTGCCTAATTTAACCTTAAGCTTAAGTAGTACAACGTCACTAACGCCTTTATATACGCACTAATTAATTAAGTTATATATATAAAAATGCCGCGTAGATATATAAAGAAAAGAATAATCTTTAAGCTTAACAAAGCCCTTTGCAGCCTCTAGATATTACTACTACTCTAGTAACAAGACTTTACTACTTACCTTAAAAGCTGTAGATTTATTATTATTCTGCATAAGCTATGTTACATAATCTGCTAAAAGATCTTTGTGTTCTTCTACGTTAAAGATATTTTCGCAATATACAGTAAGAACTATAGATTAAACACGTAAGCAGCTATTAAGGATATAAGGAAGAAGTACTATATAACTAGAGGAGATAATCTGCATTAGTTTTTAGGCATAGAGTTAATTAAGGATTAATTACAGCGTAAGATCTAGATCTCCTAATTAGCATATATTAAGAAGATTAACTAACTAGTAAGCAATTACTTAATTAAGAGTAATACTCTAATAATTAAGGCTAAACTACTGCCCTTAGAAGGCAACGCGACTCCTAGAGAGATTAACTTCTACTAATAAAAGATTAGATTACTCTTATTTATAGTAGTTAACATAAGACCTAACACAGCCTTTGCAGTATTACGCCTAGCACAATTCCTTATAAACCCTAGACTTAATTATTAGGCGGCAGCTAATTGCGTACTCCTCTACCTCTACTGTACCTAGACGCTCACACTATAATTTAGTAGACATAATCACCTAGTTGTTATAAGCAATACATTATTTGCTAATAATATACTTAATTAGAACAGCTCTTAAAGATACGTAATTAAATTGTTTAGCAGACTAATAGCCTAGAAAGCAAATAAACAAGATATAGTTACAACCTAAATAACTAAAGCTAAACTGCTTGCGCTCTTAAAAGTTGCTAAGAAAGCTATATTTTTCTAGATATTGCTTACTAAGCTACAAGTTTAAATAGTTGACTAAACTATTACTATATAATGTAATAATCTTTAAATAATCTAATTAATTTTAGAGGAGATCTCCTAGCTAACTACGAAGCTACAACATGTCGATATCTATAATCACTAGCTTAGGCAAGAAGTACAGAACAAGTTGATTGAGGTAATCTACGTTAAGTTAAGCAGGATGCTTGCTAACGGACTTACTAAACCCTTACTAGTAAATTAATAGCTGAGATTCTTACAACAAATAGAATTAATTAATCTAGGAAACAGACTAAGGCTAGAGGCTAATTTAAGATTAATAACTAATTGTCTTAACGCCTTAGACTTGTGATCAAGTAGCGCGTAAAGAGGTTGTTAGCTCAATCTTTACGTTTAAGCTAGGGGGGTGTGTTAGATTTAGGAGATTTGCGCGAGGTGATCAGGAGGTCGGCGAGACTGAACAAAGGATCCTAGAAGGGCGATCTGGGGGTGGCGCTAGGACACTAACGCGCTAGCGCCGCCAAGCGTCCCACGGATAAAAAGGGCACCCGGAATCCGCACAATAAAAAGAACAGAACATCAATACAATCAACTTATCATCAATTATATCATCATTATCTTACTAGATTTAATCAGCTATTATTTTTGACACCCTTATAGCTTAGTGTGTTCAACTTAGAGTTTTAATTAGTAATTAATCTAATGATTAAGACTTAATTCTCAACTCTTGTGTTATAACATTAATATTCTAATTGTGCTAACATACCCTTGTACTATTACATTGATCTTCTAATTGTGCTAGTACACCCCGTGTCCTTAGTATCCGTTCATTCTCCCGAGAACCAACCTAGATCATCTTCGGACGATCTTCACATAATGCTAAACAAGAGGGCGTAAGCCCTGATACCTGTTGTTAGTACTAAATCTTTTTTTTACTAAAAAGGTGTCTAAAAAATGTGTAGTTACATTAAAAGGTTATCTTAAAAGGCCGAAGCTAAACCTCTACCTACAAAGAGTATACAATAGTTAAGTAGAGATTAGGGTTAGGTTAGGTCTAACATAAGCTAACCTAACCCTAACCTAACCCCAACCCATTTACTAGCGTATATTTTGCCTCCGACAAAAATTAAAATATGTTACTTTCTTTATTTTTGTTTATTTTTTAATGAATAGGTACCTGTTCTTGTGCCTTTTTAAGGATAAGTGCTAGTTCTAATAATCTTATTTTTTAAGTTCTTAAGTTAAATAATTCTTCTTTGTTATTAGCAAGGGTACAAGCGCGGCTATCTTTACAAGTAAATTAAGCACTTATTATATAGCATAAGCGTATTAAAAAAGTGATTTTGATATAAAGCTTAATATTAAATAAAAATACAAAATACTAAAAATAAAGAGGTAATAGTATATGGCCTGTCGCGGGCGCAACGTCACCTCACTAAGCAAATATAAGTAGTACAAATTAACTGCAATACTATATATACTACAACTCTATAAAATCTCGTGATACGAGCTGTTGGTGGTGGCTCTACAGCCTTATTTTTCTGAAATCTATATTTGTTGGGGCGGCGCATTGCGCGAACCGGCGCATTGCGCGCACGGACACGGTACCGAGGTGGACGGCGTAACGCGCATGACGGCGTAACGCGCACCTTTTTCCATAGTAATCTCTAATATTTTCTAATATTAAAATAGCAATAACTTCTTTCAAAACTAACCTTTTTTAAAGATTTTTCAAGATTGAGAATCTAGAAACCTAGATCTATAACTCTAGAATTTTACTCTAGTTTAATATAGTTTAAATTTAGAGATATTAGCTCTCTATACAAAAATAAACTTTTTATTTATAAAGTCTTTAAAACTTCTAAATAGGCTAAAAGTTTCTGTTTCTTACTTATAGTCGTAAATATAAGTAATAGTACTTAAAAGTATTATACTTAAGAAGATATAATAGAAATTCTAAAATCACACTATAAAAAAATCTTATTTTCAATATAACTGTCTTAAATGTTGACTTTCTTTGAAAATTCTTTTAATTTTAGTATTTGAAAGCTTAGCTTTATAAACTTAGAATTTTACTTTAGTTTAATATAGCTTAATTAAAAGGTTTATATTTGTATAGAGAGCTAATATCTCTAAAACCAAGCTATATAAAACTAAAGTAAAATCCTAGAGTCATAGATCTAAGTTTTTAAATTCTCAATCTTCAAGAATGTTCAAAAAAGGTTAGTATTTAAAGAAGTTATTGCTATTTTAATATTAGAAAATATTAGAGATTACTATGGCAAAAGGTGCGCGTTACGCCGTCATGCGCGTTACGCCGTCCACCTCGGTACCGAGGCTCACCACTCAACGCGCACCACCACCTAACGCGCGGCTAGCTAAATAACACCTTAGCTTCAACATGCGATAACTTTACTAAAATGAATAGAATTAAGGCTGCGCTTGTAGCTATAGATGCCTTAGCACCTAGAAAAAATATTAATTATACTTAGATTTAAAAAGAATATAGTGTTGTGCAATTTACTCTTACCTAAAGACACTAAGGTAGATCTATCTCGCGCAGCCTTGAGGCTTAACACTGACAAGCTATCTACCTACAATATGTAAAGGGCTGAAGCCTTGATGTCCTCTAGTACTCGGCCTGTGGCCTTTGTTGGCTTTTCTTACCTCAGCATTAGCACCTCAGTACTAGCACCTCAGCACTAGCTGCTGACTATCGGCCGCACTAGTTACGCTAACTGTCAGCTAACCCGGCGACCTCTAATAACTTTAGTTAGTCCTAACCTTGGTTAGTCCTAACTATCCAGATTAGATATAAAAACCCACGTAGTCTCTCTATAGTTCTGTATCTAATTTATTCACCGTTTACCTTGCATCTTTAGTCAACCCAACGCACCCTTACAATTAAATTAGATCCTTCTTTAGCTACTCACGTAGCTACGTCGTAATTAGGAGCCCTCTAGAGCTATATCTAGACAAGAAGCTAGCTAGAGCTATATCTACGCGCGAGAATCTAATTAATCAGAGCGCTAGTTAATTAGTTAACTATTTAAATCCACTAAAGGATTAACAGAAGAAGCACTAGATTAAAAGTGCCAAGGGATACTTAGTTTTATAAGTCCTTAAGGCGTTTAAATTTGTTAGATAAGCCTACTAAGCGTAGTAGCCCCTACACGAAAAGGATAAGCCTACTAAGCGTAGTAGCACCTATAACAATTCCTGTCAACAATATAGAGTACTAGCGAGTACCTACAAATACAATAGCAGAATCTTTAACAGCTTTTCTAGTTGTAAGGATAGCAGAATTACACTAAGATAGTGTTAGTAAACCTAAAGTAGAGACTACTTTAAAGGGACTTTGTAGAGCAGGGGGCCTAAACAAGATAGCCACCTCTACAAAAGTACAGGAAGCTTTCTAAGCTTAGGAAGCTATAGGCACAACATTACAACAAGAAAGGGAGCCTAAGGTAAAATAACAACCTTTACTTTAGTTACTTACTCTATTAGCTGCCTTAGGAAATTAATAAGCTTAAACGCCTAGGCGTTTTAAACAACTAGATCCTAATACCTTTAATAGAAACAGAAAGATAGACTAAATCTTTTAACAACAACTTACTGCTAAAGTAGAAAACAATAAGGAAGATTTTTACACAAATAAAAGGACTTGTAATTACGCCTTTAGTTAACTAAAAGGCTTAGCTGTAACCCTTACTCTGCCTTTCCTTAACTAAATAGGGAATTCTAATTTATAGAACTTTAATAAGCTATTAAACTTCTTTAACTAAATGTTTAGAGACCCCTATAGCGCAGAGAGAGCTAAGAATAAGCTCTAGTCTATAAGCTAAGGCAAGAAAAGCATCCGCAAATACATTATAGAATTCTAAGAACAAATTTTATTATCTAATAGTAGCTTAGACGAGGATACAAGGATAATGTTTTTTTAAAAAAGTTTTATTTAGAAACTTTAAGATAAACTTATAAGTATTACTTATAAGGATTTAGATAGCCTGTAAAACAAAGCAATAGAGATTGCTAATCACCTCTACAGAATAGAAGAGTACTCTAAAGGCAGAGACAACAAGCCTGAGGAGTATTAATCTAGAAGAACTTCTCCTCCTCCTTCTCCTTTAAAAGGAGACTAGATAGAAGGGATAGAATACATAGAAAGAACTGCTAAACCTTAACAGTTTAGTAACTAGGAGTTAGAACAGTTATATAAAGAAAGACGCTGTTTTAACTATAAATAAAAAGGCTATCTATCTACATATTATACAGAGAATAAGTAATCCCCTAAAAAGAAGAAAAAGACTTTAGTTAAGTCCTCTAACTCTAAGAAAAAAAAAGATAATAAGCTTAGCAAGAGAAGCTTAACTAAGGACTTAGATTTAGAAAAAGAGTAGCTCCTATTTAAAGTTACTAGTAGGAGCCTCTAATAAGTTAAGATAACTTAGTTAAAGAGTAGGCTAAATTTAAAAAGAACATAAGTAGCAATAGAATTACTTTAGAGGCGCTAGTAAATTGTTACACTTTTGCCTCTACTTTAATTAATATAGGAAACCTTGTATACTTACTTATTAGCCCCTAACTTATTAAGAACGCTAACTTACAATGCATTTCTATTTCTCTTAGGAGATTAGAAGGAGTTACAGATAAACTTAGAACTATTAACAAAGTTGCTAGGTTAGACATTAATATTAAAGGCTATAAGGATACTATTTAGGGTTATATAGCCCTTATACACCCTAGTTACAATTTAATACTTAGACGGCCCTAGATAAATAGAAGAGAGGTTACTATTGCTCCTTCTAGAAAAACAATTTATATCTATTCTTCTAGCTAAAGGATTAAGTTACTTAACACTAAGGATTACCCTATTAAAGGAGACTAGAGATTAAAACAAATAAGCGTAACAGCTTATTACTCCTATATTAGGCGGGCAAAAAAGAATAAGTCTATTAAGACTTTTGCTGCTTCTCTTAAGGATATTAAAAAAGCCCTAGCTCCTAAGAAGAAAGTAGAGGTCCTACCTTTACTCCCTAAGGCTTATTAACACCTAGCTTAGATTTTTAATCTAAAAACTACTTCTATACTATCTCCTTTACGTAGATCTAAAGTAGATTACTAAATTAAACTAAAGAAAGACAATAAAGGCAAGAAAAAAGAGGCTCCCTAAAGATCTCTATATAGTATAAGCTGCCTAGAACTCCTAGTATTATAAAAGGAGTTTATTTCTCTACTTAATAAAGGATAGATTAGAGCTAGTAGCTCCCCTGCCTCCTCCCCTATCCTTTTTGCCAAGAAACCTAGAGGAGAATTACGTTTCTGTATAGATTACTAAGCCCTAAACGCTATGACAAAGAAAGATTGTTATCCTTTACCTTTAATTTAGGAAACTCTTAACAATATTGCAAAAGCTAAATAGTTTATAAAGATTAACGTTTCTACAGCTTTTTACAAGATAAAGATTAATACAAAAGATAAGTAAGAAATAGCTTTTTACACTAGATTTAGGTTATACAAGTGGCTAGTTACTCTATTTAGTATAGCAAACGCTCTTAGTACCTTTTAACGCTATATTAATTAGACCCTCTGCAAGTATATTAACGATTTTTGCTTAGCCTACCTAGACAATGTATTAATTTACACTAATAGCACGCTTAAAGAACACTAACATACTATAAATAAGGTTTTAGAAGCTATAGGCAAGGCTAGATTACTTTTAGATATCTAAAAATGCGAATTTAATATACAGAGTACAAAATACCTTAGATTTATTATTAAAGCTAGAAAAGGACTTTGGATAGACCCTAAGAAAGTAAAAGCAATTAGAAATTAGCAGGCACCTACAAATGTTAAAAGGGTACGCAGTTTTTTTAGTTTTGCAAACTTTTATTAATAATTTATTAAGAATTACTTAGAAATAGTAGCTCCTCTTTTAAGGCTTACTAGTAACATCTTCTTTTAATAGGGAAAAACTAAGCAAAAGGCTTTTAATAAGCTAAAGAAGTTATTTATTACTAAGCTAGTACAAGCTTAATAGGATCCTGACAGAGAAACAATCCTAGAAACAGACTCTTCTAAATATGTAGTAGCAGGAGTCCTCTTGCAATACAGCAATAAAGGAAGCTTACGCCTAGTAGCTTATTATTTAAAAAAGATAACTAGCACGCAAAGTAATTACAAGATACATAATAAGGAATTAGTAGCAGTTATCTCCTGCTTATCTAAGTAGGATGCTATGCTATGATCTTTAAAGATGTTTACAGTTATTACAGACTATAAAAACTTTAAATATTTTAGTAAGCCTAGACAGCTTAGCAAGAGACAAATAAGATAGGCTTAATTTCTAGGAAAGTTTCCTAATATAGAAATTTCCTACAGGCCTAGAGTTAATAACTCTAGGACTAATGCTTTATTTAGGAGACAACAAGATATGCTAGCAAATAACTAGGATACTAGGATTTCTAGGAGGTTTTTACAAGTATTTAAACCTATAACTGCAGCTACTAATAAAGAACTAAAGGAAGAAGAAGTGCTTAGAACCTTCAACTGCAACAGCTGTTTAGTAGTAGTATTAGAGTAGTTAGATCTAGAGAATCTATAAGATAAAGCTAAAAAAGAGAACAAAACCTACTAAATAGCTTAGAAAGCTATAAAGGATAGTAAACAACAATCTCCTACAGCTTTAGATCTTAAACTTTCTATTTCTAAATGCTGACTAGTTAATTCTGGAAACCTTCTATACTAAGATTAAAAATAGTTACCTAATAATAAATCTCTAAGAACTAGAATTATCTACAAAATCTATAGTTGTAGAGCCTTAGGCCATCTAGGAAGGAATATTACTTATTAAGCTATTACAAGAGAATACTTTTGGCCCTCTATTAGTAAAGGTATTAGAAGGTATATAAGGAACTGCTTAGTGTATAGAAGAACAAAACCCTAGAGAGACGGCCTACAAGGCTTACTAAAACCCTTGCCTATACCTAAGCAAATATAAAAAGAAATTTCTATAGATTTTATTATAGGGTTACTAGAAAGTAAAGGCTGTACAAACCTTATAGTAGTTATAAATAGGCTTAGTAAGGATGTTGTTTTAATAAGCCTTAAGAATATTACTACAGAAAGTGTTACTAAAGCTTTTATTAACTCTGTTATAGCTTACTATTAGTTACTAAACTGTATTACTTTAGATAGAGGTATATAGTTTGTTAACTATTTTTAAATTAAGCTTTATAAGTTATTAGAAATTAAGTAACGCTTATCTTCTAAATACTATCCTAAAACTAACAGGACTATAGAAAGAATAAACTTTATAGTACAGGCTTATTTACAAGTCTTCTACAATTAGGATTAAACAAATTAGAAAAGTAACCTAGAAATAGCTAAGATTGTAGTTATAGCAAGGCAAGCTTAGTCTACTAAGATGTCTCCTTTCTTCCTATAATATAGCTATAAGGTAGATCCTCTATAAATTGCAACTAAGCACAGCCCTTAACAATAACTTCTAAGGAGAATACAAGAAGACTATTAAAAAGCAGAAAAAATTGTTAATAAACTATAACAAAGTATTAAGCTTGCACAAGCTATAATAGGAGAAAGTTAACAAAAACAAGAAAAGTAGGTAAATAAGAAAAGGCATTAATTACCTTAGCTTAAAATAGGCGATAGGGTATAGTTAAAACTAGGCAACTACTACAAAACAAAAAGGCCTAGCAGGAAACTTAACTAGAAAAACCTTAAGTATACAGTACTTAAGATTATTAGACTAAACGCAGTTCAATTAAATACTCTTGGCTAGATTTACTTAGTATTTAATGTTAATAACCTTAGACTAGCGTCCTCAGACCCTCTACCGAGCTAGCCTATAGACAACAATGAACCTCTACTAATTAAGACAGAGGATAGAGAAGAATACCTAGTAGAGACCCTATTAGAGGAAAGAGGGAGAGGAAGAAAAAAGCAGTACTTAGTTAAATAGTTAGGATATCTAGATCTAACCTAGGAACCAGCTATTAATCTAAAAGATACAGAAGCCCTAGAAGAGTAGAACTCTAGGTAACAAGATTACTACTCCTACTATTTTTTTAGGAGGGGGGTATTGTAAAGGGCTAAAGCTTTAATGTCCTCTAGTACTCAGCCTGTGGCCTTTGTTGGCTTTTCTTACCTTAGCATTAGCATCTTAGTACTAGCACCTCAGCACTAGCTGCTGACTATCGGCCGCACTAGTTACGCTAACTGTCAGCTAACCCGGCGACCTCTAATAACCTTAGTTAGTCCTAACCTTGTTAGTCCTAACTATCCGGATTGGATATAAAAACCCACGTAGTCTCTCTATAGTTCTGTATCTAATTCATTCACCGTTTACCTTGCATCTTTGGTCAGCCCAACGCACCCTTACACAATAGAAGAAGGAGCTCTTATAATATATTAAACAGCTTACTATACAAGGCCTTCTACCTACTTAAGCTATAATTAGGATTTTCACTTTACAAATTGCTTAAAGAGAGCTTAAAGTTAACTAGGTTAATTGCTTTGTCTATAAGCACCCTAATAAGCTTATTTACAAATAGATAACAGGGATTAATAACCGTTGCTACAAAGCTAATTTAAAGAGAAAGTATAGCCTCTACTTTACTCTCTTATGCAATAAAATTAAGCAGTATTACTTTAAGCCTTGTTACACATATAATATAGATAAGAAGAGCTTCCTCTTTAGTATTTTAAGTAGATTAAAGAGGATCTTTAATAGGCCCTTGTATAAAGAGGAAAAGAGAAAAGGTACTATTTAAGATAAATTTTAAGAGTAGATAATACTGTTAGCCTGCATCTGTGCTAATAAATCTTACTTTAAGCCTGCTCTTATCTGCTAGTTAACTTTAAAATTAATACAAGACTCCTAGCTTTAAAGCTTTAATTTAACTTTTATTAAGCTTAAATATTCTCTTTACTTTTAAGCTAAACAAATAATAAAATAGGCCTTGCGTGGCTTAAACAGGTGTTAAATTACAAAATAAAGCCAAAGCTTAATTAAGCTATTAATTGCTTATCTTTAATAGCTATATATTTTACTTTATAATAAATTTTCTTAACTATTATAATTAAAACAAGATCCTCCTTGCAGTATATTCTCTTAACTTAACCTATACGCTACAGCCTTTAAACGTTAGCCTGTTTAAGCCTCTCTCCTCTGCCTATTAGGCTAAGATATCTTTCTTTATAGCAAGAAGCTAGGGCCTTATTTCTATAAGTAAAAGAAACTTCTTTCTTCTCTTTTTTTTAAGCCTAGTAAGCCTCCTTTAAGGGGGAGACTATCTTAAAAGCTTTTAAAGTTATAAGCCTTTTACCTTTTAATATAAATAAAATCTTCTACTACTTCTTTCTACTTAATTCTTTAAGTGACAGTAACTTCTTAGCCTTTAGCGCATTTAATTAGAGGAAGATTAAGCGTCTGCTACGTTGTGTAGTAGCTAATTAGAGTAATAGGCAAGTTAAAAAGCTAAGCTAAGTTATTTATGTAAGCTCTGCTTAAAATAGCCTTTTTAAAAATAAACTAATAAAGCTAAGAGAGGCTCTAGTTAATAAGAAAGCGCGTAGAAAGCAAAGTAAGCCTTTCCTCTTTAAGAGCTTAAAAAGTATTATAGTAGAGCTATATTCTAGTCTTTAAGAAAAGTAAAGGAGGCTCGCAATTATTAGCTCTTTTAAGAGAAGCAAGAGAAGCAGTAACAACACTAAAAAGCTAAAGCAAGCAGGTATTATAAGGAACTAAGAGGTAAGAAAGCTAAATAGAATTAGCTTAGGCGTAAAGCAAAGGCTAAAGCTAAAAGACTAAAAGAGGTGCTAAGAGCTAATTAGGCTACTAAGTAAGCTACCCAGCAGGCTGCTTGTAAGGCTATATAATAACTTAAAAAGGCTATTAAAACTTCTTAAAAAGGTAATTAAAAGAGCCTTAAGGCTTCTATAAGCTCTACTTAAAAAAAGGGGCCTATTGTAAGGCGTATAGGTGTTAAGCAGCCTTAACAGCCACTATCAGCCTCACTAGCCTATATCGGCCGCCACAGCTGAGCGATTAGGACACCTACTCAATATTTATAGCTATATAGATTAATTAAGGCCTATATATCTTACTACCTAAAAAAATTGTAATAATAGCTTTTATATAAGGCGGTATAGCCTTATCTTAATATAGCTGTTTTAGTGTTCGGCCGCGCGTTAGGTGGTGGTGCGCGTTGAGTGGTGAGCCTCGGTACCGAGGTGGACGGGCTAACGCGCAGGACGGGCCAACGCTTACCCCACCAAAATAACACCACCTTTTAACACCTAATAACTTAACTAATATAGATCTAATCTAGGAAGCAATTAATGAAATTAATTCGCGCGCACTAGGCGCATCTTTTATATATACAAAGTTTACAGAAAAGTATAGTATAGTACAATCTACGCTCTCTTAAAGACACTAAAGTGTTTTAACCTTACACAACCTTAAGTCTTAAAATTAATAGGCCCTCTACCTACAACAGGTGCTAGAGCTCCTACAGTACATTAAACAGCTTACTAGGCGAGGCCTTCTACCTACACAAGCTATAATACGATATTTTGCCTTATAGATTGCGAGGAGAGAAGTTAGATTACACTAGATTAATTGCTTTATGTACTAGTACCTTAATAAGCTTATTTTAAAATAGGCAACAGGCATTAATAATAATTACTACAAGGCTGATTCTAGGAAAAAGTACAGCCTTTACTTTAATGTCCTACGCGAGAAAATAGAGAAGTATTATGTTAAAGCGTCTTATATATATAATATAAATAAGAAAGGCTTCTTTTTTAGTATTTCAGAAAAATTAAAAAGGATCTTTAGTAAGCCTTTAGAGGAAAAATAAGTACTATTTAAGATAGCTTGCAAGAGTAGATAACACTCCTAGCCTACATCTGCGCTAATAGATCTTAACTAGCGCCTACTCTTATATATTAATTAACTTTAGAATTAATACAGGACACCTAGTTACAAGCTTTAAATTTAAAGACTTGTTCAATTTAAATCTGCTTATTGCCTTCTAGCTAGACAAATAATAATATTAATCTTATATAGCTTAAACAGGTGTTTAATTGCAATACTAAAGTAATGTCAGGATCAGGCGGCCTTCCAGGCTAGGCCGGACTAGTCCGGAATAGCTGATGTTAGATTCGGCCTAGTCAGGTATTGTTGAGGTCAGATACGGCTCAGTCTAACATTATTGAGGTTAGATAAGTCTGAATAGGTTATATAACCCTAGACTACCCTAGTATAAGTAAAGCTACGATAGCGTAGTTAAGATAGTATTAATTCATTTCTCCTTTACAGGCAATATACTATTATATCTCTATCTCTAGCATCTTATATCTTTATTTAGTATTAAGCTTTATATTGAAATTAATCCTTTTTAGATATGCTTATATTACATAATAAGTACTTGTTTTACTAATGTAGACAGCCACGCTTGTACTCTTACTAATAATAGGGAAGGTTTAGCTAACTTAAGAACTCAAGAGACAATATTAACAGAACTAGCACTTATTTTTAAAAAGGAACAAGAATAGGTACCTAACAACTAAAAGAAAAATAAAGAAGAAGAAAGTAACATATTTTAGTCCTTAATTAAGCTACAACGCTTATACATACCTAGAGAAGGCTAAGATAACTTAGAAGAGGCTACTTTAGATTAAGAACTAGCATAATAATATATATAAAAAGAGAAATAACTAAGATAACGTAAGTTAGCTAAGCTTAAGAAAATATATAATAAGGTAACTTTAAGGGACTTAAGTACACTTAATAAAGATCTTCAAACTATAGCTTTAACTAAACAAACTAACTTAACTTTATTAACTAGTCTTTTATGTCTAGAGCTGCTATATATATTCTTAAAGACTAGCCGTACGTAATACAACTAATAAGGAAGAAATTATAAGTTATACTTTCTTTATTGACCATTTACTGATGACTATTTACTGCTGACCACAACTTCTGTTGTCTCTGTCGCTATCCCGGCGGTGTTGCAGTCGCGGCGTTTCTAGCATACGCCTATACTTAGATGTGAACATATAACAACAGCGTTACTATCTAAGCACAGCTCTCCTATTTCTAGAGGTAACTTACAAAATCCTCCTGCTTATTAGTTTATCTTAGCTACTTAATAGCTATTTTAACATGCTCTTACTCCTTATAAAGCTACTATAAGGTCTCTCTACTAAGGTTGCATTTGCGTAAGAGGAGATTTATAAGATAATACATTATTACTACACCTAGACTATTAACATGCGTAACATATTTAATAGACTTGTTGCTAAACAAGCTTTTTACAACCTCTATTATAACCTTAACATCTATAATACTAAACGCATTAATAAGGTGTTAATAAATAACAGAATTTAACCTCTACGTTTACCTAATTACTATAGAAGCTACTGCTAAAAGCTCCTTGTTAACTAACTAGGGAGGCTGCTTAATAAAAGTAAACGCGGGCTTTGTAATCTACTACTATAGCTTCTTATATAGTAACTTAGTAAGGTCTAACTTTACTTAATATAAGCTATTAGTCTTTGTGTTAAATAGGGAGAAAAATAGTCTAAGTATTATATTATTTGTATACAGTACTGTGTAGTATAGGAAATCCTAAAAGTAAGAAGTAGCAGGCAGGGAGCTTTTATAAAGTATTATAGGCTCCTGCTACAGTAACGTACGTGTCCTTACCCTCCTCTACCTCCATCGCAATCTTGTTGCTAGCTATAGGCTAGCAATCGCCGTTAAACACGTTTTAATTAGTGTCGTTTTTTAATACCTTTAGCAAATTTTTTAACCCTAATTTTGCTTAGTAGTCTAAGCTTTTCTACTCTAAGCGCTTAGCGCGCAGACCTTATCTACTTACTGTTTAAATTTTGTTAACTACACACAATCTTTTTTTGACTTTTGCAACTAATTAGTAGAGGGCAGCTGCTTTTCACTTTTTTAGAAAACCCATTTTAACTATAACAACAACCACCACCTTTAATACCTTCAAAATAAATACTTTCTTTATATACTATAAAGTTTTATAATAAAGACTTAGAAAATAGACTTTAAAATAATATATATCTTTAAGCTATTAAAAACGCTATAGCATGCGCACTAAATTATAAAAAGACAAAAGTTACTTTTAAAGATACTAAAAAAAGTGGATCTAAAGAAAGTAATATTAAACTCTCTAGAATTACTTTAAAAGCATAAGTAATAAGCTTTTAATTACTTAAAATAAGTTTACTAACTCTTCAATTAGAATCTTATAGACTTATTAGATTAAATAAGACTATTCTAAGAAAAACTAAGCTTAGATTATATACTTAATATTTAAGTTCTAGAAGATACTACTATATTATGTAAGGAATAAAGAAAAGTCTCCTCTTACTCTCTTAGTAGACTATTAAGTAATATTACTATAAGTAGAAGAATATGTAAACTTTATCTACTAGTAAAAGACTTAAAGTGTAGAGTCTAAACTGTAAAACTTGAAGAAAAAGAGAGTAAGAGCACTTTAAGACTATAAAAAGTTAAAAGACGTAAAAAACACTTTAAAAAACACTAAGTGTTTAAGAGTAGGCTCTAATAGCTTAAATTAGAGTAAAATAGGCAAGAAAATTACTAACAATTACACTTTATAGTATTATAAGTATAGGAAACTTAGATATTATAAGTCTAACTATTATAAGCTAGGTAAGCTAAAAAAAACATTAGACAGTATTACTATACTTAAGATAAGAAAAAACTAAAAGTAGAAGAACTTAAGTCTTATCTTGTTACTTATATTACTCTCTATTAAGAGAATAAGAACTTAGGTATACTATAAAAGGTAAGTTTACTTAAGCTAGTACATTTTTAACTATAAAGTGTATTTAAGGCATTAAAGCTTATAAAAGCTATAGTAGATAGAGGCTTATAACTAAACTTTATGTCTACTATGCTAGCAAAAAAGCAGGACCTAACTATTAATTTTCTACTTAGCCTATTAGTAAAAGAAGTAAATAGAGGTAAGCTTACTATCTATAGCACAACTAAAGTAGATGTAACTATTATAAATTTTTAAAAACGTGTAAGAACGCAGCGTATTTTATTTATAGTATTAGACTTAAAGAGGTATCTAATTTAATTTAAGTTACTATAAATCAACTCTTATAACTTTAAAATAAGCTACGTAACAAGACGTATACTTTTTTTAAATAAAATGTCTTGAAATTTAAGTAGTTTTTAAAAAGTTAGTATAAAAAATGCTATAACCTTTAAAAGGAGTATACGTAATCTAACAGCAGACGTGTATATATGTATTATAAGTTTAGTAGGCTAGAATAGCTAAGAATCTATTAAAGTAGGCTAACTTCCCTTATAATACGCTAAATACGTAGATATATATTTAGAGAAAGATTACTGTAGTCCTAGTAGAGTATAAGCTATAAGATCTAGTAACTAACTTACTACTTAGTACAAATCTACTGCATATGCTATTATATAACTTATTAATAATAGAGTTAGAGCTATTAAGAAAATACCTTACATAGTATATAGTAAGAGAATAGATAAGAAGATTAAATCTCTAGTAGGCACACTAATCCTCTTTATAAAGAATAAAGATAGTATAATAAGGCTATATGTAGATTACTGTAGTCTAAATAATATTATAGTAAAAAATAGACACCTTCTCTTATTTATTATAGAGTTATTAGATAGACTAGCGTAAGCTAAGTACTATACTAAGCTTAATATAAGAGAGTCGTACTATAAAGTGTATATTTAAGAAGAAGATAAATAGAAAACTGCCTTCTATACAAGATATAGCTACTTTAAGTATACTATTATACTTTTTAGCCTAATAAACGCTCTTACGTAGTTTTAAGCTTATATAAACTAAATACTAGTTAGCTTAGTAGATGCATCTTATATCGTCTACTTAGATTATACCCTAATATTCTCTAAGATAAGAGTAGAATATAAAACTTATATTAAGGAGGTACTCTAAAAATTACGTAAAGCTAAGCTATATATAAAGCTTAGTAAGTGTAAATTGTACACTTAGCGTATAAAATACCCTAGATACATAGTTACACTTAATAGTGTTAAAATTAACAAAAATAGAATTAAGATAATATAGGATTAGCTTATCTTACGTATAGTATAAGATATTAGGATATTTATTAGTTTTATAAACTACTATAGGAGATTTATTACTAGATTCTCTAAATTAGCCTTACCCTTAACTATATTAACTTAGAAAAGCCTGGGCTTAGCTAAAAAAAGCTATGCTATAAAAAGGAAAGAAAGTTAAACTCTAGAGATTAAGGAAAAAGTAAAAAAGGCATTTTAATAACTTAAAGACTCCTTTTTAAATATACTTATACTAGCGCATTTTAAAAGAAACAGAAAGACAAAAGTAGAAGTAAACGCCTCTAGTAGTGTAATATTAAGAATTTAAGCTAATATATCCTAAATTCGCCAACTATAAGTTAATAGAGGCTAGTTAATTTCTATTTATATAAGCTAATTGTAGCTAAATACAACTATAACATTTATAATTAAGAACTCTTTATAATAGTTAAAAGTTTAGAACACTAGCGCTATTACTTTAAGAAGATCTATTTTAAGATCCTAATAGACTATTAGAACTTTAAATAGTTTATAGAGACTAAGATCCTTAGCTACTGCTAAGTATAGTTATATCTAGTGGCTTCAGCCTTTTGAGACAACCTTTTAATATGACCACACATTTTGTAGACACCATTTTGGTAAAAAAGATTTATTACTAACAACAGGTATCCGGGCTCATGCCCCCTTGTTTGGCATTGCCGGCACGCAATTAGTGTGTCGCTCTAGCATGTTTAGACGGAAACGAAGATGCGCGATATCCCTCTAACTAACCCTCTTGACTAATAACTATTTACTAATAACTATTTACCGCTAACCGCAACTTCTGTTGTCTTTATTACTATCCTAGCGGTGTTGTAGTCGCGGCGTTTCTAGTATGCGCCTATACTTAGATGTAAATATACAACAACAGCGTTACTATCTAAGCACAGCTCTCCTATCCCTAGAGGCAACTCACAAAATCCTCCTGCTTGTTAGTTTGTCCTAGCTGCTTAATAGCTGTTTTAACACGCTCTTGCTCCTTATAGAGCTACTACAAGGTCTCTCTACTAAGGTTGTATTTACGCAGGAGGAGATTTGTAAGATAACACACTATTACTGTACCTAGACTATTAATATACGCAACGTATTTAATAGACTTGCTACTAAATAAGCCTTTTACAACCTCTATTATAACTTTAACATCTATAATACTAGGCGCATTAATAAAGTGTTAATAAATAACAGAATTTAACCTCCACGTCTATTTAATTATTATAGGAGCTACTGCTAACAGCTCCTCTTTAACTAACTAGGGAGGCTGCTTAACAAAAGTAAACGCAGGCTTTGTAATCTACTACTATAGCTTCTTATATAGTAACTTAGTAAGGTCTAACTTTACTTAATATAAGCTATTAGTCTTTGTGTTAAATAGAGAAAAGAATAGTCTAAGTATTATATCATTTGTATGCGGTACTATGTAGTGTAGGAAATCCTAAAGGTAAAAAGTAGTAAGCAGGGAGCTTTTATAAAGTATTGCAGGCTTCTACTGCGGTAACGTACGTATCCTTACCCTCCTCTACCTTTACCTCCTCTACCTCCATCGCAATCTTGTTGCTAGCTATAAGCTAGCAATCGCTGTTAAACACGTTTTAATTAGTGTCGTTTTTTAGTACCTTTAGCAAATTTTTTAACCTTTATTTTGCTTAGTAGTCTAAGCTTTTCTGCTCTAAGCGCTTAGCGCGTAGACCTTATCTACTCACCGTTTAAATTTCGTTAACTACACATAATCTTTTTTTAACCTTTACGACTAATTAGTAGAGGGCAGCTGCTTTTCACTTTTTTAGAAAACCTATTTTAACTACAACAACAACCACCACCTTTGATACCTTAAAAATAAATAGTTATATCTAGTGCTGTTGTGCTATAATTTTGTTCTAAACTACTACCCTAGAAGTATTAATCTAATAGGTAGCCTATCTTGCTGTCTTAACTATATAGCTAAGTTATAAAAACTAGTATAGAAGTATAATAAGGCTTTTATATAGCTAATAAGAGATATCTTAAGTAATAAAAGTAAATAAAGCTTTCTTATTATAGCAACTCTTACTTAGTTAAGTAAATAGTTAAATTAGCAAGGTACTTTAAGAAAAGCACTAAAAGAGTTTAAACTAGTAGAAAAAACAATACTTAGAGATCTAGAACCTCTAGAGAACTGTAATATTACTAATAAGGATATAGATGCTACATTAGATAAATTAGACATTAATATAGACTAGAATAGCCTAGCTAAGCTTAAAATAAGCTGATTATGTCTAAAATTACTTACTAATACTTAGAGCAAGGCACAAGCACTAAGAGAATACAATAATAACTCACTTACAAGTTACTTTAGCGCTAGAAAAATACTAGAAAAACTACAGCAGCGATATACCTAGAAGGAGATAAAGAAGGACATAATAGAGTATTATCGTAACTACCTTACTTATAGAAAATCAACTCTAGTATTTATTTTTTAAGGTGTTAAGGGTGGTGGTTGTTGTTGTAGTCGAAATAGGGTTCTAAAAAAGTGAAAAGCAGCTACCCTCTACTAATTAATCGCAAAAGTTAAAAAAAAAAGATTGTGTGTAGTCAACGAGATTCGAACGGTGGGTGCATGAGTTCTGGGAGGAAAGCTCAGACCACCGAGTGATAATCAGGGTCAAAAAATTTGCTAAGGTCCTAAAAAACAACACTAGTTAAAACGTGTCTAACAGAAATTGCTAGCCTATAGCTAACAACAGGATTACAGTAGAATTGCAATAGGATTACAACATAATGTAATAGAGAAGAGAAAGGACACGTACGTACCGCAGTAGGAGTCTACAATACTTTATAAAGCTGCTACTTCTTACCTACTACTTCTTACCTTTTAAACAGCACCGTATACAAATAATTCGTATACAATACGCTATACTATAATATAGCGTGCAACCTCCGTAATAAGCATGTCCTTAACCTTAACTCTTATCTAAAGACAGGAAGCTTTCCTATTATATACTTAGCCCTTAAACTAGTCTAGCTTAAGCTAATTATATGGACACCTAAGTTTATTAAGTATCTATAAACTTAGCCTCTTTAGGACTTTATAATTATATCTTCTATAAACAACTCTAGAGTCTACAATATCTCTATATACAAAAAGAATATTAAGCCTTAACTTAGCTAGTTGTAGAAGGAATATAAAATCTATAGGGTGTTTGCTAATACTAGCAAAGTACTTAAAATGCTCTACTTTAGTATCTCTCTTTTCTTGTTAATCGTGCATAGGCTAAGTAAAGAAACTATTAACTAGTTAGGCTAGCTGTTGCATAACATTAAAATAGCAATAGAAAAAAAAGAGGTAAAATAGGAGGAGTAGGCGTTCTATTATCGTATGTATAGGTTAAAAAGCAAAGTAATAATAGTACTGCTTTTTTAATTTGTCTAGGAGTACCTAGAAGTAAAGCCTTAATATAAGTAGGCAGCATAGGCGGGATAAGGCGCGTTAAGTTAGGAGGCAATTAATATCTTTGTCTTGCTTTTCTTTATTTCTATCTAAATATGCGATATACTAATTGCGTGCCAGCAATGCTAAACAAGGGGGCATAAGCCCTAATACCTGTTGTTAGCAATAAATCTTTTTTTTTACTAAAAAGGTGTCTACAAAATGTGTGGTCACATTAAAAGGTTGTCTTAAAAGGCCGAAGCCAACTCTAGTATAACACAGGCCTTATAGCCCTTTAGAACTTCTATCTCTACTAGATAGGCTGTAGGAGGATGTAATAATAGACTTTATTATAGAATTGCCTCCTAGCAGGATATAGAGCTAAGTATACAACACGATACTTATAGTAGTATACTAATTAACTAAAATAGCCTATTATATCTTAGTAAGGGCTAATTAGGACAGCACTAACTTAGCTTAAGCTTAGATACGCGAAGTAATTAGACTACATAGCGTATTAAGGTAGGTAATCTTAGATAAGAGCCTACTAATAAACGCAAAGTATTAAGATACCTTCTAATACTATATAAACTCTAGAAAAGTCTTTATATCAACTTTTTATCTCTAAACTAATAGCTAGACAGAAAGGCAGAACTAAACACTAAAATAATACTTTTAGTACTGCTATACCTTAGAATAATATAATTAGGCCTTATAAATCTCTATTAGTGAATTTGCCTACAATAACAGCATATATATAACTACTAAAACCACTCCTTTCTAAGCTTACTACAGGATAGACCTAATTAGCGTAGATTAGCCTAGTATAGCCTTAAGTAATAAAGAAAGTCTTAAGGGACTATAAACTACCTCTAGAGTACTAAGTCTATAAAGTAAATATAAGTAGAAGATTATTATAGCTAATAAGAAAAGATTACCTATTATATTTAAAGTAGAAGACTAGGTCTTAGTATTAAATTATTATATATAATTAATAAGGCTAAAAAAAGAAAATAGACGAGAAATTTATAAGACTTAGTCGTATTATAGCTTAAATTAAGCTATCTATGTTTAAAGTAGACATGCTAGAGCTAAAGAATGTTTACCTAGTCTTCTACGCCTTACTATTAGAGCTATATAATCTAACATGGAAAATACTGTACCTAGAGAGGCAGAATGTAGATATCTTAAGAGAATTAAGTGATAATGTGTACAAAGTAGATTGTATACTAGAAAGAAGAAAGAATAAAGATAATTAGTAAGAATACCTAGTCTTGTAGAAAAGTTATCTTAAGAAAGAGAATTCTTAAAAACTTAGCTTTAACTTAAGCGTAGAAGCGCTTAAAAAATTCTAAGATTATAACTATATACTCTTGCGTTGTTAAAGCAAGAAGGCAAAACTAAATAGACGTTAAGACAACTTCTTAAGAAGAGGAGGGATAACTCTAAGTAGATTAAAGAAAGCTAACTAAAGCATACCTTTACCTGTTTTTTCCTTCTATAAAAGGTTTTTTAATTAAGTGTTTAATAGTACTTTAGCCTAAGACTACAACAACTACTTTTATAATTCTAACACTTCTCTATATTACCTTATTATAGCTTATTATAGCTTACAACAGCGCACTAAAGCTAATAAGATAACAAGATTATAAAATAACTAAGGCTAAATAAGCCTAACTTATAGGAGGAGTTATACTAGCAAGAAGTTACTAAGTCTAAAAAGAACTATGTTATTATTTAACTTATGCAGATTAGGGTATCTACTGAAATGCCTTAGACTAGGCTATTATAGCCTAGTCTAACCTATAATGCCCTATTAGGAGTAAGTACTACTTAGGCGCATCTTATATGCATATATTAAAGATCTTAGGCACTTATTGTAGCCTGAAGTAGCCTATTATAGCCTATATTAACTTATTTAAAGCCTATCTATCTTGTCTTTAGCCTTCTAGATCTAGGTCTTGACTCTCTTAATAGACCTAGTTAAGCTGCCTTTAGTATTACCCTTAGCGCTCACATGTTAGGACTCTAGGGCTAACAACTCTACATTTAAGTAATATACCTCTTGCTTAAGCAGAGAATAGCTACTCTTAGTTACTTTACGCTATACAAGGTTAGAACAGCCTATTATAGTTAATAATAAGGTATTTATTTTTAAGGTGTCAAAGGTGGTGGTTGTTGTTGTAGTCAATATGGGGTTTCTAAAAAAAGTGAAAAGCAGCTACCCTCTACTAATCAGTCGCAAAAGTCAAACAAAAAAGATTGTGTGTAGTTAACGAGATTTGAATGGTAGGTAGATGAGTTCTGGGAGGAAAGCTTAGACCACTAAGCGATAATTAGGGTTAAAAAAATTTGCTAAGGTACTAAAAAACGACACTAGTTGAAATATGTCTAACGGCGATTGCTAGCCTATAGCTAGCAATAGGATTATAGTAGGATTGCAATAAGATTGCAATATAATGCGATAGAGGGAAAGAACACGTACGTACCGCAGTAGGAGCCTACAATACTTTATAAAGCTGCTGCTTCTTACCTACTACTTCTCACCTTTTAAACAGCACCGCATACGAATAATTTGCATATGATATACTGCAATAGCGTGCAACCTCCGCGGCGAGCATCTCCTTATTCTAGGCTCTCTTCTAAAAAAAGCATCCTTTGCTACCGTCTACTCAGCACCTAATTCAGTCTAACTTAAACTGCTTATGCAGACACCTAAATTCATTAAGTATCTTAAAACTCAACTACCTAGCTAGACTTCTAAGTCTATAAAAATCTTAAACAAGTCCTTCATCCGCGATATCCCTAAATACGAAAAGATTGTCAAGCCCCGATTCAGCTGGTTGTGGAAGGAATACACGATCTCCAGGGTATTCGCCGATACTGGCGCGGTACTCAAGATCTATCGAATAATAAGGTATACATACCTTCTTAAGAGTACTTAAGATTAGTTCTTCTATCTTTTGCTACTCTAAGAACTTATTAGCCTTAGCCTTAGCTTTAATAGTATAGTTGTTGCAAGAATAGAAGTTAAGACGTAGATTACTCTTAAGAGCTTTAGAAAAGAGAATAGCATTATTATAAAAAAAGAGCTTCTCTACTTAAGGCTTGTACTAGCTGAGGAAGGTTAGCAAAGGTAATAATAGAGTAAAATAGGCTACTATAGCCTATAACAGCTTACCTACTTTAAGATCTTCTTATTTAAGGCCTAAGCCTACGTAATTAGCTTAGCCTTAACTAGCTTATAGTTGTTTATAGTAAGAGAGACTTTCTAGTAAATATAATAAGGCTTTTACGCTACTTTTTCCTATAGTTAAGCGTCTAGGTTATAATAAGAGTTCTTAACGTTCTCCTTATACTTATTAGTAGCAATCTGCTTAACTAGGACACTAATCTTATAAGAGAGCTGCATCTTAGCAGTAGGAAGCTACACTACGTTAGTATAAGCTAAAATACTCTACAATAACTAATAATAGCTTATTAACGTACTGCACAACACATTTAACTTAAGTACTAGTATTAAAGATACTTTATATACTAAACTTTCTTACTAAAACTATCTTTATAGCTCTAAGTCTTAAAAAGCTCTATAGTATTATTATTAACTTTAAGGAAGACGTAACTAACCTTGTTAAATATATAAACACCTCTACTAGTAAGGAAGTTAATACAACAGCTATAGTAATAAGTAGATATATAACCCTTGCGTATATAGAGATTACTAACTACAGTAGCATCTATCTTAAAAAGGCAACTATTATATAGGCTAAAATAGGCTATTCTAGCTTATAGTACCTTATAGTAGGCTGTAGAAGGGTTAAAGTAGGCAGAAACAGCAGAGTATATTAAGGAAAAGTTAATTTAATAAGTTACAAGAATCTACTAGGCTAAAGTTGACTTTGCAAATCTTATCTTAGCCTATTATAGCTTATAATAGCATATCATAGCCTTTTACTAGAGCTAGTAAGATTTTTAAGATTTAAGGCAACTTACTAGTTGTTGTTAAGTAAAGTGTAGGAGGAAAAGTAGTAAAACTTAGGAGAAGCCTATACAACCCTGCTAAGACGCTAGTAAGCCTTCTAGAAGCTTCTAACGCACAGACACTCTAGGTAAAAGTAAAATATAATATAAGGTCTTTAGAGATCGCATAATTACACTTAAAGAGGAGTTCTCTTACTACTTAACAATAAAGCGCCTACTACAGTATATTAGCCTAGACTAGGCTACTTTACCTTAGTCTTACTGACCTAGGAGGATTAGTCCTAAGAAGGGGGATAATGTTAGGATCAGGCGGCCTTCTAGGCTAGGCTGGACTAGTCTAGAATAGCTAATGTTAGATTCGGCCTAGTTAGGTATTGTTAAGGTCAGATACGGCTCAGTCTAACATTGTTGAGGTTAGATAGGTCTGAATAGGTTATATGACCCTAGACTACTCTAGTATAAGTAAAGCTACGATAGCGTAGTCGAGACGGTATCGATTCGTCTCTCCTCTATAGGCAATATACTATCATATCTCCATCTCTAGCATCCCGTATCTTTATTTAGTATTGAGCCTTACAAGTAAAGGCTTAAAGCCTTCTATTAATTACTTATCATAGACAGCTATAAATCTTCCCTTACTATAAATTTTATCAAGTACTGTAATTAGAACAGGATTCTCCTTGCAGTCTATCCTCTTTATTTAACCTACACGCTGCAGCCTCTTGATGTTGCCCTGTTTAAGCCTCTCTTATTAGCTTACTAGGCTAAGATATCTAGATTCCTAGAGAGGAACTAGGGCCTCACCTCAATAAGCAAGAGGGATTTTTTCCCCCTCTCTTTAAGCCTAGCAGGCCTCTTTTAAAGAAATAACAATCCTAAAAGCCTTTAAGGCTACAGGCCTCTTACTCTTTGATTTTAAGGTTATATTAAAAAGGTTTAGTATTAAGAGCTCTTTAAGCAATAATAGTAAGTTCTTAGGCTTAAGTACTTTTAATTAAAAGAAAGTTAAACACCTCCTGCGCGAGGTAGTTAAAGATTAAAGTAATAAACAAGCTTAAAGGCTAAGCTAGGTTTATTACAAAATTTTAACTTAAAAGACTTTTTTTAAGCATAAGTTAGAGGCCTACGCAAGGCTCTAATTAATAAAAAAACGCGCAGGAAACAAGGCAGGCCTCTCCTACTCTAGGAGCCTAAGGAGTACTAAAGTAGAGCTATAGTCTAGTCTCTAAGGAAGGTAAAGGAGGCACGTAATCACTAGCAGCTCTAGAAGCGTGAGGAGGAGCAGGTACAACACTAAAAAGCTAAGATAAATAGGCATTGTAAGGAGACAAGGCAGGCAAAGGCAAAGGAGAAGGAAATAAGGCAACAGGCGAGGGCTGCAGCTCAATTAGTGAGGGAGAAGAAGAAGGCTAAGAGGGCTGCTGAATAGGCCTCTAGGGCTGCTGAATAGGCCTCTAGGGCAGCTGCTTGCAGGACTGCAAAACAACTTTAACAATCTATAAAAACTTCTTAAAAAAGTAAGAGGAGTAGCCTTAAGGCTCTTAAAAAGGCTAGTTAAAAAAAGAAGCCTATTGCAAGGCCTACAAGTAGTAGAGAGCCTTAAGGTGGTGTTACAGCTTAACTAGCGTCTACCTCGCGCACAGGGCGCGCAATTAAAACTCTAACTTAATTTCTATAGCTATATATATATTATTTAAGCCCTCTAGATTTCACTACTAAAACATCTCGCAATAGTAGCTATTGTGTAAGGCTCTACAGCCTTAAGTTTAGTGGTGGTTTTAGTGTTTAAACCGCGCGTTGGCCCGTCCTGCGCGTTGGCCCGTCTACCTCGGTACTGAGGCTCACCACTCAACGCGCACTACTACCTAACGCGCGGCTAAACACTAAAACAGCTATATTAAGATAAGGCTATACAGTCCTATATAAAAGCTATTATTACAATTTTTTTAAGTAGTAAGATCTATAGGCCTTAATGAATCTATATAGCTATAAATATTGAGTAGGTGTCCTATTCGCTTAGCTGTGGCGGCTAATATAGGCTAGTGAGGCTAATAGTAGCTGTTAAGGCTGCTTAACACCTATATACTTTATAATAAGTCTCTTTTTTCAAGTAGAGCTTGTAGAAGCCTTAAAGCCCTTCTAATTACCTCTTTAAGAAGTTTTAATAGCCTTTTTAAGTTATTGTATAGCTTTACAAGTAGTCTGCCGCGCAGCTTACTTAGCAGCTTAATTAGCTCTTAGCACCTCCTTTAGTCTCTTAGCTTTAGCCTTTGCCTTACGTCTAAGCTAATTCTGTCTAGCCTTCTTACCTCTTAGCTCCTCACAATACCTACTTACTTTAGCTTTTTAGTATTATTACTGCTCCTCTTGCTCCTCCTAGAGGAGCTAATAATTATAAGCTTCTCTTACTTTCCTTAGAGACTAGAATATAGCTCTACTATAATACTCTTTAGGCTCCTAGAGGAGGAGAGGCTTACCTTGCTTTCTACGCGCTCTCTTATTAACTAAAGCCTCTTTTAGCTTTATTACTTTATCCTTAAGAAGGCTATTCTAAGCAGAGCTTACATAAATAACTTAGCTTAGCCTTTTAACCTGCTTATTACTCTAATTAGCTACTACACAACATAGTAGACACTTTATCCTCCTCTAATTAGATGCGCTAAGGGCTAAAGAGTTGCTATCGCTTAAAAGATTAAGTAGAGGAAAGTAGTAGAAGATTTTATTTAGATTAAAGAGTAAGAGGCCTGTAGCCTTAAAAGCTTTTAAGATAGTCTCCTCCTTAAAAGAGGCTTGCTAGGCTTAATAGAAGAAAGGGAAGAAGTCCCTCTTACTTATAGAAATAAGGCTCTAGCTCCTCACTCTAAAGGAGGATATCTTAGCCTAATAGGTAGAAGAGAGAGGCTTAAACAGGCTAACGTCTAGAGGCTATAGCGTATAAGTTAAGTGAGGAGGATATACCGCAAGGAGGATCTTGTTCTAATCACAATAGTTAATAAAATCTATTACAAAGTAAGATCTAACGTGGTTCACAAGCGAATCGGACATCTAAGCGAATTAGACACGCCCTACTAGCGCGTTAATGTTAATACGTTATAACGCACTTTTATTACAGTTAATAAACTATTACGATATACTAAGTTAACTATTAGAATTGCTGCTATTACTTGCACTATCTATCTTAACTACGTAGGTATAAGTGTTATATCTAACCTACTTGTAACGCCTGCACTGCCTCTCTCCTTACACCCTCTTTAACATACTCTTACTATTACTACAACTACTACCTGCCTATTTAGCTAATACTTCTTACACCCTGCCTATATTAAGAGTCTCCTTTATCTATACGTATCGCCGCTTACAGCTCTTATACTTATTTAATTTATCTAGAGCTTTTTAAAAACTACTTATTTTCTCTATTATAAGCGTTATGATATATGCTATTTGCTAAGCCTTTTTACTTAACTACGTAACCTACGTGTTAAGTAAATTTATAGAAGACTTATAACAGTTTCTTACTTTCTATTAAATAAGAGTACTTTGAGCCTTAACTTTACGCACGTTATATAGTGTCTACGCCTTCTAGGTATCTACTTATTATAATAATTGTTTTAGCGTCTGCACTACAATATTAAGCTTTAATAGCACAGCCTATAAGTTATATAAGACTCGACTAGCGCCTCTAAAGCTAGCTTAAATATTCTCTTTTGTAATAGACTACTTAAAAGTAGCCTTAAAGGCTAGCGGGAAAGTCTCCTTGCTAATATAATTAGTGTTGTTATATACTAAGCCTAAAACAGCGTTACTATACTTGCACTTTAACAGCAAGAAGCAGGTAATATTAAGAGGCTATAATAGGTAAGATAAGTGCGCAAGTATATAAAGAAGAATAATATTCTTCTTCGTATAAAAATTTTCAAATTCGACTAAGCAATAGCTCTTATAGCTATTAATAATAAGTAATTAATACTTACTTACAGTATACCTTTTTATATAGGTATTAAAGTACTCTAACTAAGTAAGAGTAAGCTAGTTATTTATCTAGCTATCAAGACTAACTTTAAGTACTTAGTTAGTAAGTAGGTTCTTAAACTAGACGTTAATAAGCACTTTGCTTACAATGATAATAAAGAGTAGTAGATAGTAACTTAATATACTTACGCCTTAGATTATAGTAACTTACTTATAGTTGCTTAGCTAGACGCGTTTCTTTTTGCTAGATCCTTCTAAGCCTATAATAACTAACTGTAATAAAATCTTGCTTATTATAAAGCTAGTCTTATTAAAGTTATTTATTTTTTAAGGTGTCAAAGGTGGTGGTTGTTGTTGTAGTCAAAATGGGGTTCCAAAAAAGTGAAAAGCAGCTACCCTCTACTAATCAGTCGCAAAAGTCAAAAAAAAAGATTGTGTGTAGTCAACGAGATTCGAACGGTAGGTAGATAAGTTCTAGGAGGAAAGCTCAGACTACTGAGCGATAATCAGAGTCAAAAAAAATTGCTAAGGTACTAAAAAACAACACTAGTTAAAACGTGTCTAACAGCGATTACTAGCCTATAGCTAGCAATAGGATTACAGTAGGATGTTACGATCCAGATCAAGGGACGAGGGGACAACCCTGCAGGGACTATGCAACATAGGTAGATAATCACAGCTAGGCAACTACGACGCCGTCACGTGACTAATCACTAACGAGCGCTTATCCACAAGCGCAACTACGTGACTGCTCACTAATAAGCGCTTATCCACGAGCGCAACTACGTAACTAATTATTAACAAGCGCTTATCTACAAGCGTATGCTCGTACACAAGCGCCACCCTTATTAGTATATAGTAGTAGGCAATATGCCCTTATAGCTTATTGTGTTTAACTTAGAGTTTTATCTTAGTAATTAATCTAAGGATTAAGACTTGTTTCTTAACCTTATACTATTATATTAATCTTCTAATTATACTAGTACACCCTGTGTCCTTGGTACTTGTTTATTCCCTAAGAACTAACCTAGATTATCTTTAGATAATCTTTACACTTTAAATATTCTTAAAATAAGTACTACTGCTATAGACACACCTACTAATTCCCTTATTAGAAGGACTACAAGCCGCGCTAATAAGCCTAAAACTTATTATAGTAATTATAGTAAGCTTAAAGCTTAGCTCCTCTAGGTTAATAGATACTTCTACATTAATGGAGACAAAATTAATAATAATAATAAAGTAGACTTAGCCTCTACGTATCTTAAAAGAGATGTAGAGAAGTAGGCTAACTTAATTCTTTAACACTATATAGACAGTGCTATTATAAACGCTAATAACACAGCTTTAGTTAAAGACTAAGATACTTTTAAAGCTAAAATAAAAGAAGTTTTCTTACCTTTTAAAGAATCTATAGTTGTAGAGTAGAAGATTTAGAGACATTAATAAACTAAGTCTACTGCTAACTATACAACTAAATTCTAATAGCACAAAATAGCTATTAAATAGGACAACAACGCTTTAATATAGATATATTAATAAGGCCTTAAACCTACTGTATAATAAAAACTTATACAAAGCAGAGCTAACTTTAACATACTTAACAAACTTATAGCTAAAGCTATTAGAGTTAATAATAAACTTTATAAGCTTATATTAGAGAAATAGTTATTTGCGCTAGGGAATTGCGTACCTAGGAATATAGACGCTTAAGCATGTTAACGCCTGTACCTTAACTAAGAACGTTAGTAAAACTATGTACTTAGGACTCTAAGATATTATGCTACTAATAGTTATAAGCTAATACACCTTAACAACATTAATAAAAGATTAGGAAGAAAGAAGTTTACGCATAATAAGAGTAATAAGAAAGCTACTTATTATAGATGTAGTAAGGAAAGTTATATAAAACAGGACTACTAAAGCTAAGGCAAGGTAACTTAATTACTTAATGTTATTTACTATATAGAACTTAATAATAATCTAGACGATAAATAGAATATTATTATACAACTTACTATTACAGTTTAAGAATAGGACTAAGTAAGTATTAATAGTCTAGATAATATAGTTATAATTACGCTAGAGGAAACCTTAAATAACAACATTTCTAAAATAGTGCTAAACAAAGATATAGAAGCAACTTTAGTAAAAAAAACTAAATATAGCAAGATAGCTAAGTTTTAAGAGAGATATTAACTAGCCACACTAATTATATAAGAAGAACTAGTAGTATATAACAAGAAGATAGTTCCTATGTATATATAGAAACTTCTTACTTATACTATAGAAGATAGATATAATATTAGCATATAGGTACTACTACTTATAGAGACTAGATGCTTTATAGATCTAGTAGAGAAGACTAACGCCCTACTTAGGCAACTTAGATAACTTAAAAAAGTTTTTATAGAACCTTATAAAGGAATGTTCTTAGATTATAGCTAGTATATTAATTTGCTAGAAGAACTGTAGAAGAAAGAACTTACTCTAGTAGCAACTATTAATAAGGCTATATATAACAACTTTGTATAGAAATAGACTAAAGAAGCTAAAGCTTCTTAAAATAAGCTAACATGCTAACTCTTAGATAAAGAGATAAAAGAGATTTATAATAAACTTAAGGTAATACAATAATAGCGTAAGGCTTAAGATAATAGCTACGCTAAGAATATATACTACTAGACAGACTTGCGTAACCTAGAATATATAAAGTATTTATAGACTATATATACACACAACAACTGCATGATTTATTATTCTAATAAAAGTAGATTAGGATATTTTTTTAAGAAGTTTAAGGGGATGCCTAGATACAAATACTAATAGTATAATTACTTTAACAACAAATGCGCAGCACATATATAGAATAAGAGATATAGCCTATACTTCTATAAATACAATAATCTAGAAGAGACCTTATAGATGTATATAACGCAGTAGGAGGATAACAAGGACAGAACTAGTACATAGAAGTATAACTAACTTTTATAGTATATATGCTTAATATTAAATATAACAAACACCTTATTATAAAGAAGTTCTATAAATTTAGTATATAGTTTTTTTTAAATAGACGCCCTAAACACCTAGAACGACTAGAGAGATTAACATAATAAATCCTCTAAGCCTCCTTAAGCTTATAGTAAAGCTTAACAGACACTAGATATAAGCACTAGTAAATTCTAGCGTATAAGCTAACTTTATTTCTACTTAAGTAGTGCTAGTAGCAGGCCTATAACTACTAAAAAAACAAGAACCCTATTTACTACACGTAGCTAATAGTTAGCCTATGCTAGGCAAGACAACAATTACTTATAAGGTTACCTAAGTAACACTCCGCATCTAGGAATACTAAGAAGAGATAGACCTAGACGTCTTTAGACTAGCTACCTATAATATTATATTAGGACTTCCTTAGTTATAAGAATATAACTTATAGATTAACTAGAAGTTAAAGAAGTTCTTATTTAAGTGCTATAGACTTAACGCAACTATAAGCTAGCCTATATATCTAATATTTAAGATAGTAGATAAGAGGAAGATTAATAATATTACTAAAGGATAGTAAACCTTAACTAAGAACAGCCTTAAGACAAGAAAGTTTAACTTAATAGATACTAAAAAGGCTCCCCTAGATTACAAAGTTAGAGTTTTAAAGACACATATAACTCTAAATATCCTAAAAAAGTATAAAGAATTTTAGTACTTCTTTATAGAAGTAGTAAATAGTAAAGCCTTACTAAGACACTAACTTTAAGATTATAAGATTGTCCTAGAAGAAGAGAAGACTCTACTTTTTAAACTAATTTATTAACTATTAAAGATAGAACTTAAGATATTAAGAGAAAAGCTAGACAGGGATTTAGTAAAAAGCTATATAAAACTTTTAATATTACTAGTGGGATTCTCTATACTTTTTATGCTAAAAAAGAATAAGCTACTAAGAATATACGTTAACTACTAAAAGTTAAATAGTATTATAGTAAAGAATTAATATCTACTACTTAAATCATAGAAATTAGAGATTAATTATCTTACACTAAAGTCTTTAAAGTATTAGACTTATAAGATAAATACTACTTTATTAAGATTAAGAAAAGTAAAGAATAGATAATAGTATTTTAAATAAGATATAGATATTATAAATACACTATTATACTGTTTAGGTTAATAAACGCCTAAGCAACATTTTAAGAACTTATTAATAATATATTAAGAGTACACTTAGACATCTTTATTATTATATACTCAAATCATATCCTTATCTACTCTAAGAACTTAAGAGATTATATTAAATATGTCTACACAGTACTAAGGTGCTTACACTAGTTTAACTTATAACTAAAACTTAAGAAATGTAAGTTTTATAAAAATAAAGTTGCCTTTCTAAGATATATTATAAGGGCACAAGGAGTATAAATAAGTAAAGAAAAAATATAAGTAATTAAAGAATAGCTACAACTAATAATAGTTAAGGAAATACAATCTTTTTTAAGATTTCTAAACTTCAATTAATAGTTTATTAAGAATTATTCTAAGATTGCTATTCTATTAATAAGACTTATAAAGAAGGAGAAACCCTTTAAGTAGAGTAGAGAAGTAGAGAATGCCTTCTAAACACTTAAGAATATAAGTATAGAACTACTATACTTTTACATATTTTAAGTATAACAGCTACTACAATTTAAAACAGACACATTAGACCTTATACTTAGAGAATATGCTAGCTAACTATATAAAGGTAAATAGTACCTAATTACTTATTATTCTTATAAGTTTTTAAGACTAGAAGAACAATATAATATTTACAACAAAGAGCTATTAGCTATTATTAAATACTTATAATATTAGAGAATATACACTAAAAGCTGCTTAGAACTTATAATATTTATAAATTATAAGAACTTAGTTAATTTTACAACTACTAAAAGACTTAACTAATACTAAGTTTAATAGTTAGAAGAACTAAGACAACATAAGTTTAAGATTATATATATACTAAAAAAAAAAATAGAAGTGCAGACGCTCTTAGCTATATGCACAACATTATAAGAATAAAAAAGATTAATAATTTTATAATACTACAGGTTAATAACAACAGATTATTAGGACTAGTATAGATACTTAATCTACTAATACGTATTATGCACAACATACTAGAAGAATTATAAGAGGTAATTATTAAACAACACTATAATAACCTAGTATATAGTTACCTAGGTATTACAAGAACTATAGAACTTATTAAAAGAAATTACAAGTTTCTAGGAATAAAGAATAAGGTTACAACCTTTATTGCTAAATATGTAGAATATTAGAAAAATAAATATAGTACACACGCACCTTACAGAGAAATGCAAGTAATAGAACTACTTAACGTACTATAGTTAGATGTCTCTATAAACTTTGTTATAGGCCTACTAGTCTTAAGAGACTCTGTTACAAAAGTATCTTATAAGCAATTCTTATAGTAGTTAATTAACTTACAAAATAAGTAGAGTATATTACTTTTAAGAAAGATTTTACAGTAGTATAGCTTACGCATATTATTCATAATTAAATTATTAGACACTATAGTATACTAAAGTTAATTATTAGTAATAGAGACAAGCTCTTTACTTTAAATTTTTAGACAATATTACTTACTGCAATTAGAACTAAAAGAAAGCTATTAACAGCGTATTATCTGTAGATAGATAGACAAATAACGTAAATATAACGCATAATAAAAGTATACCTTAGAATATATATTAATTAATAGTAGAATAATTAGGTATTATTACTACTTATAGCACAGATAGTATACAACAACAAGCTTTTAAAGTTTATAAGATAGACTTTATTCTATATAAATTATAAGAGACACTTAAATCTCTTTATACATACACTTCTAAGCTTAAAAATAGAAGTAGCTATTATTATAGCTAATAAGCTAAAATTAGTACATAAGTTACTTAAAAAGACACTTAAGAAGGCGTAACGCTAAAGCCTTTTATATGTTAACTAGAAATAAAAAAACAGCACCTTAGCTAAAGAAGAGGGATAAAGTATACTTGCTTATAAAGAATTTTTACACTAAACAACCTAGTAAAGGACTTAACAACGTTAAAGTTAGACTGTTTTTAATTCTTAACTAGAAGAGACTAGTAATATATACACTTAACCTTCTACTAGATACAAAGATCTACCTAAGATTCTATATTAATATATTAGAACTAGTAGACCTAAGGATACTATTACAGAAAACATTCTACTATAAAATAGAGGGAGACAATGTCTTTAAAGTTAAGAGAATCCTTATACACTAAAATAACAATAACAGCAAAGAATACCTAGTTAAATAGTTAGGCTACTTAGACAGTAACAATATATAGGAACCTAACACAAACCTAACTAACTGCTAATAAATACTATAAAAATACAACAACTATACTAAGAATTAAACTAAAGACATTAGCACACATACATAGAAACAAAAATAACCTACTTAAGCTTTATAACTAGACTACTATGTTAAAACGCTTAAGCAGCAAGAATAAAACAAACAACGTACTTTATAAACTACTACTAGCTTCTAACACAGCAACACTAAGCTTAGTAATAGAAGTATTAATTAAATTTATAGTAGCCTACATTGTAGGCGAAAGGGCTATACTAATAGATGCTGTAGGACAATTAGTTTCTTGCGCTATTTTAAGCTTACTAGCAATCTCTATATTTAAAGCAAGGCACAACGCTTTCTTATAAGTATACTCTTTAGCTTATTTTAGAATTTTCTTATTCTATAGTAAACGCGAAATTACTATTATAAGCAACTTTTTATTGTTATCTACTTTCTTTTAATACTTATTGCAAGTATAATCTAGAGACTCCTAAAATATGTTTATATATACTTAACCTAGCTGCGTATACTTAGCATACTTTAGATAACAATTAAGTATAATAAAATAAATAAGGCTTTCTAGAAAACAATAATTATAAGGAGCTTTAGCAGGATAGTTAGCACAACTAATTTTAGAACTAAAACATAAGCAACGTTAATAGAAGGAGGATATAACAACTACCTAACTTATAACACAGGGCAAGCCTTAGTTATTTAACAAAAAACTTATAAACATAACTATATAATTTAAAAATAAATCTTTAGAGGAGGAGGATAGCGTTACAATCTAGATTAAGGGACAAGGGGACAACTCTGCAGGGACTATGCAACATAGATAGATAATTACAGCTAAGTAACTATAACGCCGTCACGTAACTAATTACTAATAAGTGCTTATCTACAAGCGCAACTACGTAACTGCTTACTAACAAGCGCTTATCTACAAGCGCAACTACGTGACTAATTATTAACAAGCGCTTATCTACGAGCGTATACTTGTACACGAGCGCCACCCTTATTAGTATATAGTAGTAAGTAATATGCCCTTATAGCTTATTGTGTTTAACTTAGAGTTTTATCTTAGTAATTAATCTAAGGATTAAGACTTATTTCTTAACCTCGTACTATTACATTAATCTTCTAATCGTGCTAGTACACCCTGTGTCTCTAGTACTCGTTCATTCCCCGAGAACCAACCTAGATTATCTTCAGACGATCTTCACATAGGATTGCAATAGAATTGTAACATAATGTAATAGAGAGAAAGGATACGTACGTACTACAGTAGGAGCCTGCAATACTTTATAAAGCTACTACTTTTTACTTACTACTTCTTACTTTTTAAACAGTACTACATATAAATAATTTGTATACAATACACTACATTGTAATATATTGTATAACCTCCGCAGCGAGTATCTCCTTATTCTAGGCTCTCTTCTAAAAAAAGTATCCTTTGCTACTCTCTACTTAGCACCTAATTTAGTCTAACTTAAACTGCTTATACAGACACCTAAATCTATTAAGTATCTTAAAACTTAACTACTTAGCTAGACTTCTAAGTTTATAAAAATCTTAAACAAGTCCTTTATCTGTAGTATCTCTATAAATAAAAAGATTGTTAAGCCCTAATTTAGCTAGTTGTAGAAGAAATATACAATCTCTAGGGTATTTACTAATACTAGCGCAGTACTTAAGATTTATTACTTTAATATCTCTCTCTTCTTATTTGTTATATAAGGGCTAAGTATAGAGACTAGAACCTAGCTTAAATAGCTATTATAAGACGTTAAATTAGCAATAGAGAAGAAAAAAGTAAGAAAAGAAGAGTAGGCTTTCTATTATCGCGTCTATAAGTTAGCAAGCAAGGCAATAATAGTATTGCTACTTTACTTTATTTAAAAGCGCCTAGCAGTAAAGTAATAAGAATAGGCAGGATAAAGCGCGTTAAGTTAAGAGGCAATTTATGTCTTTGTCTTACTTTTCTTTGTTTCTGTCTAAACATGCGACACACTAATTGCGTGCCAGCAATGCTAAACAAGGGGGCATAAGCCCTAATATCTATTGTTAGCAATAAATCTTTTTTTTTACTAAAAAGGTGTCTACAAAATGTGTAGTCACATTAAAAGGTTGTCTTAAAAGGCTGAAGCCAACTTATTATATATACACACTATAATATAAGAGTTATCTCGGGCGCGTTACAGTGCCCGTGCGCCATGTAAGAGATTAGCTTGTAAGCTACTCTAACAAAAAGTCGCAATTAAAAAAATAAAGCTATAGAGCTTCTTATAAAAGCTGTTATTACAAGATTTCTTAGCATATTACTACTAACGTAGTTCACAAGCGAATCGGACACCTAAGCAAATTAGACACGCCCCACTAGCGCGTTAATGTTAATACATTTTAACGTACTTTTATTATAGTTAATAAACTATTACAATATACTAAGTTAACTATTAGAATTACTGCTATTACTTGCACTATCTATCTTAACTACTTAGGTACAAGCGTTATGTCTATCCTGCTTACAACGCCTATACTGCTTCTCTCCTTGTACTCTCTTTAACATACTCTTACTATTACTATAACTACTACTTACCTATTAAGCTAATACTTCTTGCACTTTGTTTATATTAAGAGTCTCCTCTGTCTGTATGTATTGCTACTTACAGCTCTTATACTTATTTAGTTTATCTAGAGCTTTTTAAAAGCTACTTATTTTCTCTATTATAAGTATTATTATGTATACTATTTACTAGGCTTTTTTACTTAACTACGTAACTTATGCGTTAAGTAAATTTACAAAAGACTTATAATAGTTTCTTACTCTCTATTAAATAAGAGTACTTTAAGCCTTAACTTTACGCGTGTCACGTAGTGTCTATGCCTCTTAGGTATCTACTTGTTGTAGTAATTATTTTAGCGTCTACACTATAATATTAAGCTTTAATAGTATAGCTTATAGATTATATAAGACTAGACTAGCGCTTCTAAAGCTAGCTTAAATATTCTTCTTTATAATAGACTGCTTAAAAGCAGCCTTAAAGGCTAGTAGGAAGGTCTTCTTACTAATATAATTAGTCCGGTTACGTGCTAAGCCTAAAACAGCGTTACTATACTTGCGCTTTAACAGCAAGAAGTAGGTAATATTAAGAGGCTATAATAGGTAAAATAAGTGCGCAGGTATATAGAGAAGAATAATATTCTTCTTCTTACAAAAATCTTAAAATTTAACTAAGTAGTAGCTCTTATAGCTGTTAATAATAAGTAGTTAATACTTACCTATAGTATACCTTTTTGTATAAGTATTAAAGTGCTCTAACTAAGTAAAAGTAAGCTAGTTATTTATCTAGCTATTAAGACGAACTTTAAGTACTTAGTTAACAGGTAGGTTCTTAAACTAGACATTAATAAGCACCTTGCCTACAAAGATAATAAAGAGTAGTAAATAGTAACTTAACACGCCTACGCCTTAGATTATAGTAACTTACTTACAGTTATTTAGCTAGACGTACTTCTTTTTGCTAGATTCCTCTAAGCCTATAATAACTAACTATAATAAAATCTTGCTTATTATAAAGCTAGTCTTATTAAAGTTGTAGATATTATTGTCTATAATATTCTACTTCTCTTTTATCGCCTTAACTAGATTAAACTAGCGCTAGATAGCTACTAGGTCCTTATAGGCAGCTTACTAGTAATTATAAAGATAACTCTAGCGCGTATAGAGCTTAAGAGTCTTCTTAACAAAGTTGTTAATCTAGTTCTTATTAATAGAGTTGCTACTACGCTTATATAATAGTTTATTAGCTATTACTTAATTATTAGCTTTTATAGGCACAAATCCTCGCGTAGACTCTTTAAGAATACGCTTAACTATAGCTTTTTTTTCTAGCTTATTTAAGCGCTTTAAGTTTGTTTTACAGTTGTGTTAGAAGAGCTTTCTAGCGCGTTAGTTAGACAGAGTACTTTAAGGCATGTTATAGATAGAGACAGCACGTCTTTAGCTTTAAACATGTTGCAATTAGACATTAAAAAGAGCAAGCTGAAGATCTAATTTATAATAAGTTAATAGATAATTGCCTTGTTAAGATATAACGCATTGTAGTGTCAACGTCGACGCGCTAGTAGGGCGTATCTAATTCGCTTAGGTGTCTGATTCGCTTGTAAACCACTTTATGGCTATTAAAGATAAGCAATTAATAGCTTAATTAAGCTTTTACTTTAGTTTTGCAATTAAACACCTCTTTAAGCTACGTAAGGCCTATCTTATTAATTATCTAGCTTAAAAGTAAAGAGGATATCTAAGCTTAATAAAAATTAGAATTAAAGCCTTAAAGCTAGGAGTCCTGTATTAATCCTAAGGTTAACTAGTAGATAAGGGCAGGCTTAAAGTAAGATCTATTAACGTAGATGTAGGCTAGCAGTGTTATCTACTCTTAAGATCTATCCTAAATAGTACTCTTTCTCTTTCTCTCCTCATACGAGGGTCTATTAAAGATCTTCTTTAATCTATCTAAGATACTAAGGAGGAAGCCTTTCTTATCTGTATTGTATGTGTAACGAGGCTTAACGTAATACTACTTAATTTTATTACGTAAGAAGGTAAAGTAGAAGCTATACTTCTTCTCTAAATTAGCTTTGTAGTAACTGTTATTAATCCCTGTTGTCTATTTCAAAATAAGCTCGTTAGGGTGCTTATAGACAAAGCAATTAACCTAGTTAACTCTAAGCTCTCTTTAAGTAATCTGTAAGGCGAAATTCCTAATTATAGCTTAGGTAGGTGGAAGGCTTTATATAGTAAGCTGTTTAATATATTGTAGGAGCTCCTCCTCCTGTTGTAGGTGGATAGCTTGTCAGTGTTAAGCCTCGAGGCTGCGCGAGGTAGATCTACCTTGGTGTCTTCGGGTGAGAGTAGATCGCACAACACTATATTCTTTTAAGATCTGAGTATAATTAATATTTTCTCTAGGTACTAGAGCATCTATAGCTGCAAGCGCAGCCTTAATTCTATTTATTTTAGTGAAGTTATCGCGTGTTGAAGTTGAGGTGTTATTTGGCTAGCCGCGCGTTGGGTGGTGGTGCGCGTTGAGTGGTGTTAGAAATCCTAGGAGTGGCGGAAATACCATCGTGGAATTTACTACCAGGTATGTAATCAGTAGGTTTCGTGTCGGCTGGTTGAGGGATGGGTCGAGTTTCTGTGGCTTTGGAAGGTGTGCAGCCCATTGTTTAGGATATTTGAGAGGCTCTGCTGGGAACTGTGACTGGTAACAGGGAATCAGGGTGTGGGAAGCACAACGTGGCGAACCCAAAGATCAAGGAAGAGATGTACATCTGCGCTGTTTATGGTGAAGAAGACTACTTCATATCATGGTCTGGAAAGGAAGCTGTATTTCGGGAGAAGGGGTATTCAAGTAAGGTTTCAAGGAGCCTATGTTCAAGAAAAATCAACGGGGTTTTCCCATGTGTGTTTTTATCGCCACAGGACTTGAATAGCACTGTGGGTTAGAATAGCAATATCTTCAGTAGCTCTCCCTCTCGATAGCTGTCCCACGTTCTTACTAAATCTATCCTGAAGTGCGGTGAACGACCCGGTCGTCCTAACTTTACGGGTGTTCACGCTTGCTAATCCAGTTGTAACCTGCGTCGTAGTAGCCATACTTTTCCGTTGAGGTAGCAGCTGTCGTAACAGCAGCAGGTATAAATGGTTTGCTCTTAGGTGGAGTGACTGGATCGGGAGTATTGCGTGGCGCTAGATGTCCATAGCGAGTACTGTCTTCTGGATTGGTGGATGGAGTGTAAGTGGTCTGTGGTCTTGTGATGGGTTTCGAGATTGGTTTTGAGGTAGAACATCCAATGATGGGTTTCTTTTGGAGAGTGAGCTGGAATTTGATTTGAGTTTAAAAATGTGGAAATGCGTCTTCTCGAGGATATTCTTGGAGCTGGGGAGTTTCTTCGGGAGTTATGTGTGCAGCAAAGATTCTGAGTGGAAAAGAAGGATTCGTTTGTCTTTTTGGTTCAACGATTTTCTGGGACAAAGCGGGCGTTGTAAAGCAGGAGATAACGATGAATGGTTTAAGATGATGTTTTCTCGCGTGAAGTCCAGTAGAAGGACGTGTTCACACAACTCAAATTCTTCGCCGTTGGCTCCCAAATTTGCAGCTCTTTCGTTCTAGCATGCTGGTCTATAGTTAAGACTGATTCTTAGCCTCATGTGCCTCCGCCTCCTCCTCCGCTGAGCATTCCTCCTCCACTACTGAAACCTCCATCTCCCCCTCCGGAAAAGCCTCCTCCGTCATGACTGCTGTTGGCGCCATCATGACCTCCGTGTGCACCACTGTTTCCGTGGTTTCCGTAGCCTGTTCCATATGTGCGGGCAGCAGATGCCGATGATGTATGGTGTGCTTCGTCTTGTGCGCGGTCGAGTTCGCGATTTGCCTTGATCAGACAAGAGCCCATGGTTTGTAGTTCTTCGGAAGCCGTAACTACTGAATATGCAAATACGCGTGCGCTGTCGAGAACAGTTGTGTATGGAATAGCTATATCTGGACAATGGCGCTGCGGAGAAGTTATCACGGTTTAGTTGCTGAATTGTGGAAAGTAGAGGAGAGAAGCAGGTATAATTCGGTAGAAAAGAAGACACGTTAAGGGTACAAGGCTGAGGTCATCGCCGCAGCTGATGCATTGCAACCACGTGCAGCTCAGCTTCCGGTGAACAATGAACATCGTGTATACTTCGTACACGATTTGAAGAAACAACAACAAAAAACAACTAAATTAGAGTAAGATCTTAAACAACGATAAGTAGCTCAAACAAACTTGGAAGAGAGCTCAACCATAACGGCATCAACCATCGCCGCCGCCACCGCCACCTTCACCGTCACCACCGCTACCACCATCCCAATGGAAACCCCAGCCGGGATGAGTTCCACCGCATCTCGAGCTCGGCCTCAAAATTTCCATGACTTTGGCGTGAGCTTTCATTTTGATGCTTGTTCTTGTCTGAAGAGGGCCATGAGACTTCGCCGGCTTCATCGAGTCGTCACTTTGACCGTACTCTGCTCCAGCAGGTTTGCTCGACATGCAACCCATTATTGACGAATCGCGTAGTGTTCTACTGAGTTTGGCACTATTGCGAACCGGCCTGACGAAGACGGGCGATTGTGTAGTGTCGATGGGCGATACGGCTATACACACAGGTAGTGAGCGGTGACCCGAAGGCTTGAATAGTGAGCTTACCATTGACGAGGCGATCGCTGGCCAAAAGTGCCTACACAAAGGAGTCAGGTCATGACTACTGATGGTGTGCTATCATATATCTTCTCAGGTTGAACACGGCAGTGGAGGCTGAGCTGGTTTGACAAGTACGGGGAGGTCTTGTGATAACGCCTGTGGCTTGCGCCTAGATGCTATCGCGTAGAGTTTCATGCAGCAAAAACTTGGCTGCAACTCAGGTCCAAACCTTGACAAAAAGAACTATACACAGACTAGATACTGAAACCATATATTCGATGTGGTAATTGATGATGGATGGGTATATAAACGACAGGACAAGAGATGTGAAAGCGAAAGCAGACCATCGCCAAGATCAAAACGGAAACAACCCGCGCTGGAACAAAGAAACTATGGAAGAACTTCGGGACACTATCTGGATGTAGTCACCGGAGGCGTGCGAGTGGTTTTTCTGTGCTCATGCCCGAAAAATTGCCTCGTGGGCGTACAGCAGACCGGGCCTCGGCACGGACGGACATTGGACGCAACCACCGAAATGAAGCCACTGGCCAGTCAACGATGCCCGATCGTCCGGTCTGGGGGAGATGCCTCCAAAGAGAGGCCGCAAGACCTGTGCCGATATTCAATGGCGAATAGGGGGTCCGGTGAGATGATCTAGGGAAGCGCAACCGTCGCTAGCTGGTCTCGAGGACATAAATAAAACTGCTTTCGAGCTAATGCCAAGCATCCTTATGCGAGAGAACAAGGTCTTTTAACAGATCTTCTTTTAGACCGCGCCCATAAGAAACTTCCAGTGGAAATCGCTATTGGTAATGTCGAGCGAAGGAGTTACGTCCCGTAAACTCGGCAGCTTTTCCACTCCATTGGTCGAGCCATTGCCGTTAATCTTAGGAAGAGCCAGGCTGTGGAGCAGGGAGACAGTCCGTCCAGAACCAGTCGCAAGTTCGAACGCGTTGCCGTTCAGGCTTCCTCTGCCAACTGCATCGTGCAGTGCTAGTTTCATGACCAATGTGATACGTCGAAACCGCTCAAACGCATCTTCGTGGCTGTCCTGGGTATCGCGAGGGCGAGGCATCTGCGCACACAATTGTTCGCGAAAACAGTCGAACGACTTGACAATCTGCAGCTCGCTGGCATCCCAGCCCGGCATAGGCGAAGCGTGAACTGCCAACTTGTTCAAGCTAGTGATGGTATTTATCAAGTTCAGCCAATCGATCAACGACACGAAATCGAAATGCTTGGTTGGAAGCTTTGTGCTGGTATCGAGGAACTGTTCGATTGAGCGAACCAAGGTGACGCGTAGTGATAGCTGGAAGCCCGAGGCCCATGGTGTACTGTCGCGATCTATAAGATCAATGGAAGCTGCTGTTCGATACAGATGTATACGTGCTGCAAGTTGTAGCCATTGTAATATTGCTAGTCATGAATCAGTAACTACGTATCCTGCCATGGTGCAACTGCTTACTGAAGTCGTTCGCTTGCGACTTGGACGCAAGACGAATGTGGTCCCATTTGTCACTTAATCGTTTGACCTGGGTACGAACTACGACCGCTTGCTCAGACTGATTACGAAAAGTCTCCTCCACGTCTTCCATGTATTGGCAGACATCGGTTAGTATCGGAAGTACCACGTCCGACGTGTTTTCCCAGGAAGAAGCTAGTTCTGACGCGTAGTTCCGGAGTGTGCTGGTATGCGACATAGCCCTTGCCTTTCCGGGCTCCATCAGACCCAGGTTAGAAGACAAGTAGTAACATCCCAGATAAGCCCGCTTGGCTTCCCTATCTCTTTGGCTATCCTTTTGTAGGGGACTCCTCACAGTCCTGGATATGCTGTCTAAGCCTAAGTCATGTGCTATGCCTAAGCACAACTGAAGGAGCATAGTGATCGAAATAGCCTGGACGTCCATGTAGTGATGATGCCAAGCTATGAAGACCAAGAGTCCCTGCAGGAGATCTAGAGTCTTTTCGCCTTTCATAATCCGGACCATGACCACCTTGCGGAACTCTAGGCTCAGTGCTCTCTGGAGCGAGACGGAATCGTAAGAAGAAACGGTCAGCACGGCAAACATCAACATTGGTCGGCTCTGAAAGAGGTCCTGGCAGCGATAGTCCCTTGGTAATGACACAAAGGGAAAGAAGTCGACCATGCTACGGTACGTGTCCAGCAGCATCTGCATATGCACTAAGCTGATGGATCTGATGACAGGATCCAGTCGGCCAAGGCAAGACAGGGTATCGTTCATTGATTCCCAAAATGGCGCGGAACCCTCAGATTGATTCGTATGAGCCGGAAGAATTGAAGTCCTGGGAGCCGACGGCACGGAAACAGGCTGGGCGGCATTTGGTGTTGGCGTCGGCATTTGGTGTGAGGAATCTAACAGCTGCAAAGGGATAATGGCCACCGAGGGCAGAGTGGGTGCCATTGTTGCAACGATAGCAGACAACTTGTCCAACTTGTTGTCGAAGTCGCGCAGTTTGGTGGGTGTTTGGCCATCGCTACGCGCTTTTGCTGGCCGTCTGCGCGCAACATGTTCCACACATTCGACTCTGGCTTTCTGGCATCTGGGGCACGTGTCATTCGATTTAGAGCAGAAATGCAGTTGGACAAACAAACCTCTGGCAGATAGCGGGCGTGTCAGATGGGACACATCGGACCTTGTGCTTTCGGCAGCGCTCGCACGCAAAAGCGTTCCCTATCCTTCCCTCTTTTGCGTCCATGGTGGGGACTGAACTGGCAGTCCTAGGAGAAGGAGAGCCATCGGCCTCCGGCTGCGCGCTCATGTGGGGAAGTCCGATCATGTGGTGTGCCAAGTCCGGGGTCGAGCTTCAGTCGTGAACTGAGGCCCTCAAACGCGCGTAGGTGACGGGTGCACCAGAGATCAACGCTATGCTGACAGTGCAGTTGGCAGTGCCGCAAGCCATTGCATTGGAACAAGAGCCTTTGAAATGGGCTCCGCCAAGGGCCTGTCCATGTGGCGGTGCGAAATGAACAAGATACCTCGGGTAGTGTCTGTCGGTATATTGATGGTCCGCTGGAGACCGGTTGCTTGCTCCCGAAGGCTTGGGGGCGTGAAAGCCGCCTCATTGCCCTGGCGGAACTGCTCCGAAGCTTCACTCGGCACCAGTGCTTCGTACCGTCAACCTTGCGCCCTCCATTGAATCGACGGCGATGGTGATGGCCTCCAGCGCTGGCTATGGCAAACGGCGCGACGCTACCGCCATAGTGTCCTCGCTCTCCTCCGCCGCAAATCTAGTCATGACTCACCTCTGCTGTCCCAGACCACGAAATGCCCTCGAGAGCCCATCGCGACTATCAGCCAGGCTTCGCCGGAAAGATAGGATGGGGTCAAAGACCGGCGCTGCTACTTGTCGATGTTTGTAACGCCTACTGGAGCGATGCCAGCCCATTGGACACCAAATCAAACCCTGCATCTGCGGCGGCACCCGCGTCCATCGCAAAACTCGTCGCTGCCGCCCGCCAAGGCAGGGTGCCGTTGATCTGGACGCGGGTCGAATACACGGAGCCAGACATGTCGGATGCGGGACTCTTCTACAGCAAAGTACCGCTACTGAAGCTGTTCCAGGCCGGCTGCGGGAATGCTCTTGGAAACTGGATTCCTGGGTTAGAGCCTGCTGCCGGCGAAGTCGTTGTTTGCAAGCGCTACCCGTCCGCCTTTTTCGCCACAGATCTCGCTACACGACTCCAACTCTACAACGCCGATACTGTAATAGTTTGTGGCGTCAGTACAAGTGGTTGCGTGCGCGCGACTGCACTCGACGCCATGTGTTTGGGTTATCGACCAATGGTCTGGACCGGTTTTGCCATGTATGGGTCGCTGTGAACGTCACTAATATTTATACCAGGTTGTTGGAGAAGCATGCGGTGACAAATCTCCTGCTGTCCACGATGCGAACATTTCCGATATCAACGCAAAGATGGCTGATGTCGTTTCTGAAGACGAGGCGATCGAGAAGCTGGAGGCTGGATGGCAAGTGAGTGGGCTGCGCGGTTAGTATTGCGCCGCAGAACCCGTCCCAAGAAGCGCAACTCTGGTCGCTTTCTGTAAATCATTTACAGTCGCCCAGGCTCTGGTCAAGTTCGCCTCCAGGATAGCGAGCGGGTGCGCTGAGAACGATATCTGGACATAGCAACCACCACGAGTTGCAAGTGGCACACACACACAATTATCGAGTATACCTGCAATTCAAACTATATGTAGACATGACCAAAAGACGCAGGATTTGTACAACGTAGTCTCAATGTCTGGCCTTGAAGGAAGGTGTGAAGCATGGCACCCCAGCGGTGGGTTCTTTCTCTTCTGTTTCGATTCCCTTTGGCAACTGCACACGTCGACAATTGCTTTCGCTCTGACAAACTAGCGTTCTTTACTCTCTACTGCTTTTCATTATCTTTCTTCACGGTGCATCATACTGTCACTCGAAATTGCTCACATCACTAGCCGCGATGCTGACGAAGCCCATCAACAACACCCACGATCATACACGTGCCCGCCCCGAGAGCACATTTGCGCGTTTGCAATCGAGCACATCTTTAAAGTCCCCACATTCACCACATTCACCACATTCACCTTGCAAACCACTATATCTTCAGGAGCGACGCGACACTTTGCTCGGCTCGACAACGCCAAGAACTTTTCAAGCCTTCCGAAAAGAGCTCTCTAACACCACTACGAAAGCGATCTCTAGCATGGCTCGAGGAACCTTAACCTCCCCAATAATCCATCATACCCCCTACCCCGGTGCAGAGCCGATACCCGACTGTTTGTGGGAATGCTGTGGGTGCAGAAGAAGATGGGAGACGAAAGAGCTCGGCAACATCTGTATTGGGTGCAGTCATAAATACTCCATTGACTGTTGCCGACTTGCCGGATAGTGCACTATTTTGGATGGTAACCAAGGAAAACGGCAGTACACACTTGAGGTGCGTGAATACACGTTGTGTGGCTAACAAGGACTGACGTCGCAGAAGAGTACGAGCAACAACATATTCAATGGATCAGATAGATTGTCCTAGATATCAATGTTGGCAGGCGATTATGCGCTATGGAGAAGTGCAAAAACAAAAACAGGCAATTCCTACTGGTATGCATTCCGCTCCGGCTTTCCAATCCACCAAACCTATCACGCTCACGTTTCTCATAGTCCACCGTTTTCAGCTTCGTTCTCTCAAAACACAGTAGACCCAAGTTCCATCCACTTTGAGAGCTAGCATTCAGTCACACTTGATCTCTAACACGCTTTTGTCCAGTTACATGCCCTCTACGCACTGCTATATCCCCTGACTAATCTGACTATTGCATCTACAGATCGCTTGAATCATGCTTCTCATCACTGGGTGCCCAACGCCCATGGCAGGTTGCAAACTCCTTGAGAACCCGCTCTAATAGACTTCTTTGGTCTCCACATGGCAAAGATTGGCGGAGGCGTCATCTCATGCGCGCACTTCCTCCATTCATCGCTTGCTTCTGAGTCCTCGTTGTCGAAAGCGATCTTTAAAAGCGACTGGAACCCGAACTTGCCATAAAGCGGCTTGCCCATGCTAGACGCTTCCATCCAACATTCCAGGTCAAGCCCATCAGCGCGTGTGATGCCAACTTGCATGAGAAGAGAGCCAACACCACGGTTTCGATGGGCGGGATCCACCGCCATCCAGTTAAGTGCTGATAACAGGTCAGCGGCAGGAAGAAGATAATTCCTCTCATTCGTATAATCACGTTTTTCGACCCCAAGATAGCGCGTTTGAAGAAAACAAGAGGCGCTCCACTTACCACAATGGGGCCGCGTCATCCAGTTCCCACGCGGCCTGTACACCTGGTTGAGAATTGACTCACAGAACCTCCGATATTCGCCTTCGGGCCACCAAGGCGCAGTCAACTTCGGTAAGCCTGCAACAAACGGGTTCGACGTCGAAATTACCCATTGCGAGCAACCGACAGTCTGTTTAGTGGCTGTGTCGAAAGCGTAGAACCAGTGACTGGAGCTATCGGCTTGGTGTTGGGTCCAGAAGCGTTGTTTCGATTCAGCGATGGCAGTTTCGTGATGAGCCTTTGTGTAGCCAAGAACCGGGAAGAAGAGTTGCATGAACGGCTCGTAAGGTGTGTAGTTTGCAGCCCAAATGACGTTGGTTATCTCATCCAACTCTTCCTTTGTCTTTGCCTCTCGAATCACGTATTGTTGTCCCATTTCTGCTGACTGGTGATCAGGTAAGACCATGGCGACATCGGACAGGTAAAGTAGTCTGCACCTGTGCTACCTCGCCGCCGCAGTGCATTGGCAGCGCCATCGGAGATATAGCTTTACTCAAGCATTGGACATCGTAGATTGCCTTGTTAGGGTGAAGTATCCCAACGAGGAAGGTACCGTCGACACAGTTAGCGTCTTGGCGAGGCTGGCAAGTAAACACCCTTGCGCCCCAGCACACCTCCCCAGATAGCCCCTCACCCTTTACACATGTTCCAGCCACTCGGTAGCACTTGTACCGCTATCATCGTCTCCGAATGCTTGCGACCTTCCCCGATCGTACGGGCGGGAAGACGCCTTCTGGGCGATGTAACATGAACCGAGTCTGATCGCGTCGCTATTCATTCACAGCCCGAGCTCGGAGCGTTGCGATTGGGGAACGTTTTCGTGGGAAACAGGCTTGGCGAAATATGTTGGTACCACTGTAAGCGAACTCCTGTCACACGCAATGGACGCCATCCGTCTCATGGAGCCGTGGAGGCTTGTTTTCTACCCTTTTACTTCACAAAGCGAATCGAAGAATGGAGCGGCCTCCAGCATATCAACCAGTGTGCAGCAATGAACCGGAAGAGACCTCAGCGGAGTTGGAGGAGAAGGATGGTGTGTCGTGGGACTCAAAAAGTACTGAGATCATCCCGACAAACACACGAAGCTTCGTGGTGTACATGTCACTTCTGCTGCTTTCTCTTTCAGCGAACATCCTACTCGTGATGGATAATGCAAAGCTTCGCATCGCGCACAGCCCAGTCAAGAGTAACTATAGTAAGTCATGGACCGCCTCAGCCTGATGCTAGCTTACAAATTTCGAAGGTGGATTAGCCTACGACACCACTGTGCCATATCACGCGATGACAAAGTACTGGCATCCAAACGCCAGTGATAGTGATATGGAAGCAGCATGGGACGGCATCAATACCAACGCTATGGCAGTCACGCTTGACGACAAGTTCGCAAAACGTATTGGTCTACCTCCCTCTACTCGGTTTCCATGGGATACTGAACGAAGCATCTACTATGTCAAAGGGATTCATGATCTGCATTGCCTCGTATGTATTTACAAGCTAGTATCGTTTCTCATCCGATAACACTATCAGAAACTTATTCGCAAAGCCATCGTCTCAAAGCACAATGGCAACCCCCAGCCATTCAACCTTCTTCACGTCTACCACTGCCTTGATGGCCTTCGCCAAGACATCATGTGCACTGCGGATGACACACCGATGCCAGCTCCAGTTGCGCACCAAGTGGGTAATGGCCAGCTTCGACAATGCCGTGACTGGGATAAGCTGATCTCATGGGCCACGCGCCCTGACCAACATGCTTGCTACGAATTTGACGATTATCGCGAGGCGACAAACACCCTGGAAAACTTTGCATTCTGTCCACCGGGATCGCCTTACCGGGAGTTTCAGGAGGCCTATTTCCAGTATCACGGACACAAGGACGCGTATGAACAGAATGGTGACGGGGAAGAAGTAGTGGTGTTTTAAAGTCGTGACCGAAACACTACAACATGCCAAATGGTGTTGGGACGGTTAGGATTGTTTGCGCCAACTAAAATAATAATGGACCTGTTTTTGACCCTGATCGCGATAACGAAATCTTTTTGCCATTAGAAGTTCCGATAAATATGCGACCTGATATCGATGGAGGCTACACTGCATGATCAGCGTCAGCCCTGAGCTGCCGAACGACATGGATCGGGAAGGATATGTACTTCTAAATGCCCTGTCCACGAAAATCGCCGGTCTCACACCGAATATCGCTAGCTTTGGCCAATATCGTGGTCACAGGCCGTCGGCAAGTCTCTTGGACGGTCTGAATCGATCGGGTTCTTACCATGGCTCCACGGCGAGAAGACGAAAAGCGCAGGGCAATGTCGATACGGAGCCGGTCGATTTTTGAAAGTGGCTGAGTGTCCTTGAAGGCATGCATGTCTAAAACTTCGGGATGTCATGATCGCATACGAGAAGTAATGGTTCCGAAAGTGCTACATTGAGTACGTAGCAGTCAACACATATAGTTCAGAGCGATGAGTAGCAACTGAGTTATCCTCGTCTTCAGAGACTCACCCAAGTTTCTTTTTGAATGTAATTGAGGATGCCTCCAAGAGCGCTGAACATACTAATCCTTAGCAGAACCAAGACAACCAACCAAGCGCATCGACTGCGATCTATTCACCATGCACGCCACTACCGCTTTACTTCCGCTACTTTCTCTCGCTATGGGTATCGCTGCCGCTCCAACAACCCTGCACTCAATTGCCCGAGCCGTACCAGAAATTAATGAAGTCGCCCGCAACCCGGCACCAATCGATGATAGAGTCGATTGGGACGACCACGGCAAACCGACACTCGGCGATACCAGCCACATCAGCCCGGAAGATCTCAAGAAGCTCAAAGAAGTCATTAAACATCTGCTTGGCAGCAAAGCGATTGCTGATTCTCAGGGCATTGTTGTCGACAGAAGCATCCCTGATTTCCATGACCCTGCGAAGAACCCTGTCGAGATCCGTCCGTAAGAGAAGGGCTTTAACGTGAGTTATGAGTTTGACTCTTGCGCTAATCTGATCCATCTAATATGTCCACTTTCCAGGTCCGAATAAGCTTGAAGTATCTCACGTTTGTTACGCACATGGAAGAGATGGGATTCTTCGACCCCAAGCATGAGTCTTTAAGGTCGATGTAGCAACATTACAGAATATCAGTTCCCATCACTTCTCTACTGTTTAGTTTGAGTTACTCGACCCTGAACCTGCCAAATCCGCCTCGGCGTGTTTCACAAACTTCTTCATGCAACAACCTGTGAGCAGCCATCATCTGACCGATAGCGCCACTGTTGCAGCAGCCACCCGACTGCGACCTCGCGTATTAATGGGGCACCACACAGGATGTGCTGGCAAATGTTCCACCACCGGATTGCATCACCGCTCTTCAATCGCGCGGTAACAAATACGCTTGACACGGCGCCGAGACTGGTGTGCTACAAGGTTACACTACATCTAGCAGATCCGGAAGCAGGCTAGCAAAGCGATCGAAAGATGATGAATCTTGTCCAAGCTATTCAAACTAACATACTGGCTTTTCTGATGTGGCGTACACTTCTAGCGCTCGACGTGCACCCTGAACCAAGTTACCAGCAAATATTAGCCTCACCCAGACTTCAGTCCATGTAGCACAAACGCCCCCTCCAAACGGGAGCAAGACCAACCGAGGACACACAAACGTCTAGTCGTCATTGCATGCCCATATTCCTATGTGGCTACACTTGCGTAACGCTGTACGATCACTTCCCAGTCTAGCAGACCCTTCCCCAGCCAGTTCTCAATCTAACTGACCCCCCAATTTGCAAGTATGTGTCGCCCCTAAAATTAAGGGCGGATAACGACAGTGTGTGCTATGTTGATTTCCAGTGGTCCCCAACCGCAGGTTACCTGGTGAAAATGGGCACCATGGCTTCCCTTAGATAGACAGGCGCGTTGGGAAGCTTGTTATCCAAACGGACAAGTCGCCTGATTGCATGTGTCGCCCGTTCTGACTGGTGCACTTTTCCCAGTACATTCTGGCGCGTGTCGAGCCCATTGTTTCCTGCTGGCCGTTACTGCCGCAGCCGTTTCTTTGGCGATTTGCGCGCTGCTCTTTGCTCGTGTCTGATCTGATTACCACAGATAGGATGCGATGATGGCGCCACCTCTATTTGTTTCTTCCCACCATCCTCTTCCGCGCCAACCCGGAAGTAGCGCGGATGTCGGTCCGTTCATCAATGTTGTTACGTGGGTTCTATTGATCACTTCCGCTTTGGCGGTCTTGACTAGGCTTATTACGAAGCGTGCGCTCAGGAGAAGCCTTGATGTTGACGACGCTTTCCTTCTGCTAGCTTTGGTGAGTCGATACGAACGCAATTGCTCAAAGTTGGTAAATGTTTTCTTACTGATCGTTGTTGAGTAGGTTGCGAGTATAGGCTCTGGTGTGTCGGTCAGCGTGCAGACCGGCAGTGGTCTTGGACGAGACCTTCAGCTGTTGACTGATGGTCAGATCGTGTCATATCAACAAGTAAGTACCCGGTTGAGCCTCATTGATATGAAGCTATGTACTGATCGCGTTGCAGGCCGAATTTGCGAACAAATTGCTCTACCTTGCGACATTATGTTTCACAAAACTATCCATCATCTCGCTGCTGATGATCATAACAGCCTCTAAGCTGCATCGAAATCTAGGCTTGGTGTTGACCGGTTTCATCGCATTATGGAGCGCACTGTCTGAGGTTGTGTCGGCTTTCCAGTGTGGTGCTGTAGAGCCGTGGCGCTTTCTTGATAGGGAAGGAAGCTGCTTGGACCTAGTATGTTGCGAAAGCCTTTGATTAGTTTGAGACTACTGCTGACAATTGCTTCAGGCTGCCTTCTGGCAGACAGTGGGTGTCGTCAACATAGTGACTGATCTGGCTTTGATACTGTTCCCAGTGCATGTCATCATGACGCTACAGATGAGCATGAATAAGAAGATCACCATCCTGACATTCTTTGGTGCACGATCACTGTGAGTCACAGATGAAATCACTATGATGTTCTCCCACTCACACATCGCAGAGATATCGTAGCATCCGCAGTCCAGATGGCCTACCTTCGAGGGTTCACATCACCAAACCCGACCAAAGACCTCTGGAAATGGACACTCGTCACACAGATCATTGAGTGCATTACCATTCTCACATCATGTGTACCCTATCTTCGTCCGCTCCTAGAGTCTGTCCCATCAGGCCTCTATGGTAGCGATGAGCTACGGCGTCGTGGTACATCAGAGCATGGCTACTCGCGGAGTAAAAACGGCTCGTATCAACTCTCAAGCGGGGCTTCAAAGGTGGGTGTTGGAACAAGACACAGTCGTAGAAGTCAGATGGAAAGTAGCGGGCTCAAACGCTTCTTACCAATGCTCTCGCAGGATAAGACGACAAACGCCAATTCCGCGTCTGGCGTTCCTGGAGGCCCTCGTCGTCCCGACGGTGAAATGGATGTTGAGATAACGGCTGTACACCGCAAGCATGACGAGAAGCGATGGGATGGCAGAATGTGGGAGACTGCCAGCTTCTAGTGATGAGATTACGATCCTGCGTTGAAGCATGTTAGCTAGTGAAGCTATAGCAATACTACCTTCCTGGAACATTGATATCTTACGAGAACCAAATGGAATATACTTCTTCTTGATCTCGCTGGCATCCGACAGAGCATCACTAAGAAGCTATCTTGATCAACCACACAGTCGGACCATTCGAACACTCTGACATCATGCTTGGGAAGTCACTTGCAATTGCCCAGTAAAGTGGTATCGCGGTCATGCAAGCAATATGGGCTTTCCGCCGTGCCATAGTCCGTGTAAGCCAGGCGCACGTCCTAATTTTGAAGCCCGATGAGCGGTTCAGTACTCTAGGGTAACACCACCCGCATGGGCTCTTAGTATTGTCTGGCCAAGTGCTCGCGAATTTTGCATTCCACGATGCTCATAGGCCACACAGGTACTAGAGATCAGAGATGGCAACCGATCAGGTCAACGCCCAATCTCAGAACCAAGCTCGAACTTAGGCCCACGCTTGCTCCAGTCAACAAGAAGTCGTGTGCTGCTTTGGGCTTTCGTACTCCGTAGTATACTGCAAAAGGGGGGTTTCACGCGTGCTGCTCGAAGATGTAATGCGGCATGCCAGTGGCTGTACATGTCGGCATCTAAGAGTAGATGGAAGCATGCAACGCGCGTGGAGTGCATCTATGCAGGTTCCCGATGGCAGTGTGACGTCTTGAGAGCAATGCTGAGACGTGCATGACGCGGAAGGGAAATAATCGCTGGATGCCGCTTAGAGACCGGCTCGGTTGAGTACCGGCAGCCAACTTCCCGTTTCGTACAGGAGTTGGTAGAAGTTGTATCGTTACCATGTGTGTTGTTTAAGTTGTTGGGTAAGATATTGCGATGCATCTTTGATAGCCGTTAAAACCGCGTGCACGGATTAGAAAACCTTGGAAGTGGCTTTCCACGTGGGCGCATACGATGACTAATTACAGTACCGGTAGCGTCACAACACGAAATGATCCACTTTCCTTTCATCCCCAACCACCGCAACGCTCTTTGACCGCTTCGGTACCACAACGAATCTGTGGGGAGGTCTCGGCTTTCGATCCTAACGGTATGACAGCCGTTATTGTTGCCACTTGCTGCATACCTTATCCTTGATCCATATACCGCTGTGTTGACCACGGTAGCCCCATTGTCGCACATGGAGTAACAAGTACTGGCGAGGATCGTGAATTTTTATTTTTTTTGCAATGGAAAGCTATACTGGGCTTCTTCCTAGTTGCAAGCACTGCAAACGCCGCTTTCCTAGGCATATGCACAGCGTGACGACCAGGTGCAAACACGCATTGCCCTTTCAAGCATAGCCCATGCAGTTCGACAAACACGCGAAGAAGACCAGGGAACACTTCCTTCGCCTCTGCCATATCAAAGACATGCGAACCAGGGATCCGCAGCTATGCATGCCACCGCTTTTTGGAGCTTCGGCAGCCCAATCGTGCAACCCAAACACCAATCAACGCGCGTTTATTGTGGAGCTGTCGCTGAAACTACGACTGCAGTGCGATACGTCCAGTTGCGAGTTGCCGCCGTCACTGCAGAGAGCCTTCAACTGCCTTGGCGGTGCGAAACGCTGGCTTGGTGTCTAGCTTTCATATGGTTGATTGCATTACCGAGCGACAGCCTCCTGGCTCTCGCTTGTACCGTCTTTGCCGGTGCACATGGCTCACGTTACCTTTGGAAGGGATATATATATATATATTGAATTTGACTTGCATTGCATATGCTCTGTATCACGCCATACCTTCCAGGTATCTTCTTTCCTTTCCTGGTCTGCTTGCTTGCTCGAGATTTGTTACTGCCAATCGCCTTTGTTCCCCTCTTGCTCAACACGTCGCAATTTTGAAGAGTTGGAACGCAGGTCATCATGGAGAAGCACATCAACCTGCAGACGTTCAACCATGAACTTCTGCGGCCAAGGGGTAGAGGCTCCATATCGGAAGGAAAAGGTCAGCAGTTCGATCGCGACAAGTATGAGTTAGCAAGAGTGGGAAAGGAGCAGGTGTTGAAGGTATGCTCTGTTCCAGAAACACGCAACTCTCGGGTCTGATGAAGTCAGCGCCGCTTTGGACTGGTGTCCATGACTGGTCTTTCGTGTGGATTGATGTGTACTTGGGAGACGTTGCTTGTGTAAGTTATGTAACCGACACCAAGTACTTCGCTGACGTCACGGCAGCATCTTTTCGATAGGCTTCACAAAGTAAGTGCTCGATATCTACATGCCCTCGACAGCGATTGACGACATCCCTACAGCGGCGGACCTGCTGGTCTTATCTACGGTTTCATACTGATATGGCTGGGTAACTTCTCCGTCTTCATCTGCATTGGCGAACTTGCAAGTGCAGTTCCGACCGCTGGTGGACAGTACCACTGGGTCTCTCTGTTAGCGCCACGATCGAACAAGAAATTCTTCAGCTACTTGACTGGTATGTGCAGCATTTGAAACAGCCATTAGCATGATATTGATCATCTCAGGCTGGCTCACCGTCATCGGCTGGATCGCAGCTCTCACTTCCGTATGCTACTTCGTTGCCGACTTGATCCTGCAGCTGGTCAGTCTAAACGATCTCAACGGAACCTATGCTAGAGAAGGCTGGCATGGCACACTTCTCCTCTGGGCCATATTACTCTTGTGTGTCTTCATCAATGTTTTCATAAGCGGCGCGCTTCCCACCATCGAAGTCGTTGTATTGATCGTCCACATCCTTGGCTTCTTTGGCATTCTGGTGCCGTTGGTATACCTGACACCTACCCACAACTCTGCCAAGCAGGTCTTCACGACGTTCCATAATGAGGGTGCGTGGAGCACACAAACTCTAGCCTTCTTTGTCGGGCTTCAAGGCAATGCTCTGGCATTTGTTGGAACAGATTCAGTTGTTCACATGTCAGAAGAAGTGAAGAACGCCAGCACCGACGTCCCACGCTCAATGCTTCTCAGCCTTGTCATCAACGGTATATTAGCACTAGGTATGCTTTTTGCCGTTTTGTTCAGTGCACACGATATCCCAGAGTTGCTTGGAGACCAAAATGCTGCAACCGCGCCCTTTCTCCGCATTTTCCAGCACGCGGTCGGTTCCGAGGCCGGTGCTACCGTCATGGTCGCAATCATTGTTCTTCTCGAGTTTTGTAGCGCCATGGGATGTCTTGCAGCTGCGTCTCGCATGACTTGGTCATTTGCCCGAGACCGTGGGCTTCCTTTCTCTCGCGCTCTCAGCGTGGCAAGTATTTTTTACTGCTGAACTTTCTGGAGAGTCTTGCAGCTAAGACATGACAGATTGACAAGCGCAGCACAATTCCCGTAGTCTCCATCCTAGTCGTCACCGTCTTCGCCGCACTGCTTGCTCTCATCAACATCGGCAACAGCGCTGCTTTCAACGGAACCATCTCCCTTGTCTTGGAAGGCTTCTACTTTTCCTACCTCCTCGCAATCGGTCTTCTCCTTTGGCGCCGCCTCCGCGGCGATCTAGACAACCCCGACTCTTCGCTTACCATCTTCAACGACGCTCAGGTCGACGACGCCTACGACCGCAGCCTGACTTGGGGTCCTTGGCGCCTCAAAGGCGCGTGGGGTGTTGCCAACAATGTCGTCGCCATCTGCTACCTCGCCCTCATCATCTTCTTCAGCTTCTGGCCGAGTCAGGTGAGCCCTGATCTTGTGCATATGAACTGGGCTGGAGTGGTGACGGGGTCGGTTGCCTTGTTCAGCGTGGCGTACTATCTTCTCTTTGCGAAGAAGTCGTACACTGGTCCGATAGTCGAGGTGGATCCCCATGTCTTGTAATGAGAGTCGGACTAATGGCTACAAGTCTCTCTGGACTCTATCTATATGGTAGCGAGATGCGCGATAGAAAAGCTCTTATTTTCATAACTGTAGATTGGTGTCTCTCTGTCCTGCATGTTGCGTTAAACATGCAAGGGCATAGGGTGGACACTTTGGCTTCTAAAAAGGCAGTGCAGTACAGACCTAGCGTGTTATTAATTCCATATAACTCACAATTATCAATATTCTATAGCTTACTCTATGAAACGTAAACCAAAAACGTGCTTTGTGGTCGTAATCATTCATTATCATACATAACTCATAACTAGCTCATGAATCCGAAACTTGATGACATTTGCCTGTATATCCGCGCCTTGAAGCAAAGATGGTACTCATGTGCAATAGAGAAGAAGAGAAGAAAGAGATCCCAAATAGCCGGCCGTGACTCATCAAATCACACAAAGAAAAATAGTTTGTCCCAAGGACCCAGCACGGACCGACTCCACGTTTAAGCCACGACCATGCAGCAATACGGACGCCTGTTTTGATCGAACAACTTGGGGGTGATCGATCAAGACAGTGTCCCCATAGCCAGCGCCACGATCTTGGGGTTGGGGCGATCCTTTCGTACAACTGTAACCACCGAATATCAACGAGTCGTTCTAATGGGCCGAGCGAACAAGGGCTAACCTACCCTTTCGATCTCTGTCAACGCGCATAACCTCCTTGCGGGGAGTACGCTCGATGAACTCATATTCGCGGTCGCCTTCGCGCTCGTACTTGAGCATGCGGCGTTCCTCCTCTAGGAAGCGGATCTCGTCACGAATTTCGCGCTCCGAACGGCGGTCGTCTCGGCGGACGAGTTGACGACCTTCCGGAAGGAATGCAGTGGCTGGTCCGTGGATGGCGGCTGAACGGTCAATTTCGACGTAGCGCTCGTGTTCGTGGATGGATGGGGAGGGGGCGCGTTCCGATTGCGCGTAGACCGTTGGAGCGTGGTGAGATGGTGGCGGTTGGGCGTATACCACCTGTGGCGGAGGTTGTTGTGCGTATACCACTTGTGGAGGCGGAGGCGGTGCGTGTACTACGGATGGAGGTGGTGGAGGGTAGTATTCTTGAGGAGGTGGTGGAGGAGGAGGAGGAGTGACTGAAGCTGATGGTGCGACAGAAGCTGGCGGCGGTGGGACTTCATCGGGCTTGTCCTCGTAGACGTAGGTGATTTTCTCTGCAGACTGTTAGAAAAGGTCGTTATGGCATGATCAAGCACGTACCCTCTTTATAGTTCTCGCTGATTTTGATCACCTCATCGATATGATCCTTTTCGAGTGCTCTAGTAACAATGATAAAGTCGTCCTACTATGGTCAGCAATATCCCAATATTGCGTGGGAATGGCATACCTCTTCCTCGAATGGGTAACCCAAGTCAATGACAGCTTGTTTCTTGACCAAGCGCTTGGGAAGTCTTGTCTTGCCCTTCTTGCCCCAGGTCGCCCGGGACGGTTGGATCTCTTCAAAGCTGGAGATGGAAGAGCTGCGGGTCGATCTGGCTGCTACGCTCTTGCTCCTCCGGACTCTGCTCTTCTCGCGGTGAACCTCGACTTCACGGTAGTCTTCTCGTTCCCGGCCCCTTCCGCTACGGTCGTCGTACCTGATCTCCTCAAAATCATCTTCCTCGTGGAAACGACGAGGGGGTGATCGGCGACGCTCGCGAATAGGAAGTGGGATGGGGACGTTCGCCGGTGGTCGGTACTCGTGGTCTTCATATCTCTCATACCTCTCTACATCACCATAGCGTGGCATGGGCTTGCGGTCAAAGGTATCGAGAGAGGACTGTCGCCGAATGTACTGTGGCCGTGCCGGGCGAGGCGGACGAGGAGCTGGTCGGCGCTCATTGATGTCAATATCAATGTTGATGTCTTTGTCGATGACAGACCTGCGGCGGTACGGTGCAAGTGCCTGGTTGGCAACCTCGGAGGGCGTGGGCTCGTGGAACAACTCAGAGGGAGCGCGGCGATGGGGGCGGTCGAAGCGCTCGTCTTCGTGAAAGCGTTCTCTCTCCATGACGGCGGGGCCTCTGCGTGCGCGGTCTTCATGGAAATCGATATCGCGATGACCCCCGGGAAAGCGGTCATGCTCTTGGAAGCGGTAATGATCGTACTCGTCGCGACCACGGCCACTACCGCCAGCGATACTTCCGCGGCCACTACCACCAGCGATACTTCCACCGACGCCGCCGCCGCCGCCGCCGCCGCCGCCTCCTCCACCACGTCTTCTCATGCGCTCAAACTTTTCGCGATCCCATCGCTCGCCACCGCCACGAGGCGGCTCTTCAAAACGGTCCAGGTTGCCTGTTGAGGAGCGGTACACCGACATGGCTGAGTGGTCGGGTGCGGCTCGTCAGTGGTTGGGTGATGATGTATGATGTATGGTGCGGGGCTGCCGGGTTGTGCGTCGGAAGATGGCACAAGGAAACAGGGCGTGTACTAGGGGGCGCCAACAGCAGCAGCAATGCGACAGATTGACAGCGGCACAGCAAGCGGATCAAGGGGTATATAAGTGTCTTAGATGCAAGTCTCGCCGGAGATTTGGAAGTGTGTGGGCGCGACCAACTTTAGATGCAGGATTGGCGACGGGCTTCGTCATGGGCGCTCGCGCATGCTGCACTCCCTGCATCTGGCCTGGGCGCTAACTTGTGCCATGGCTGGAGGGATGCACCCCTGGGGCCCTGGTGTGCCTTGGTTTCTCATTTGCCGCCGAGTTCCCTATGGTTCAGTTCGTGGGAATCCGTGTGGACTCGGGCAGATGTTGGGCAGTTTCCGCCGTCATGTGAGGTCTCGACGACTGCTCCAGCATCGTCGGGAGAGAAACTGCCTGGTCTTGTTACCCAAAGGCCTCTGAGTACGCCAGGTTATCCTTACCGTCAGTGTCTGCCATCGGCCGCATTGGACGGGATGCATGCCCGCAAAACGACGCCTTGACTACCGATGACGTCAATGTCCGAAGCTTGGAAGCGAACCGCGGTGCAGTTATCCGCTCAGGTGCTGCCTTGGCCACGACGGACGCAACACCGCAGCTCTGGTTTCTCTGGTTTCTCTGGTTTCAGAATGCATGGACATGTCTGAGCCTTTTGACAAAATCCCGCGATGCTGGGCTGTCACGCCTGCCACGTTCTGAGACCCACGAGCCAGTGGTAGCGATACCCCGCAAAGTGACATGTCCACCAAGTCGATGAATCTGCGCGCCCCAGGGGAAAAGCAACCATGGATGCATCTTTTCCAGTGTCGTAATCTGGCCGTATCTTTCGTTACTTCGTCTGGATACGAGTCCGTAGTCTACATGAAATATGTACAGGGTTTTCTACAGTTCCATTCATCAAGGCCTCGCTCGGCGCATCATGTCGCTTATTTGGCCCCGACAGCTTCTTGTATCTTCTTTGTGACGTACTCCAAATCAAACCGTCGTCCTTTGATGCCTCCCATAACCCTGCCCATGACGCTCCCAAAACTTCTCTTGCCCTCCTCTAGTCCTTCAACCACGCTCTTCACTAATGCATCGACCTCGCTCTCCTCTACTGTCGGTATCTCCTTTGCATATGCATTCAACACATCCAAGTGCGCCTGCTCCTTTTCGACCAGATCCTCCCTCTTTGCGTTTCGGAATTCTTCCATCGAGGCCGAAGAAGACTTGATCTGCTTTTGGACGAGGGAGTAGAGAGCTCCATCAGTAGTGATTGGCTTGGCAGTCTTCGAGGCGTTTATGATCTCGGCTTGCAGGGCACGAATTGTGTTTAGGGCAGGCTTGTTCTTTGCGCGCATGGCCGTCTTGAGGTCGGATTGCAGGCGGGGGAGAACAATGTTTTCCGACGTAGAAGTGGAGGAGTAGCGGAGACACAGCGACCGGGGAGGAGTAAGGAGCTGCCTCTGAAGCATTGTGGTGCGAAATAGCGACATGGTGGGTGTTGTGAGTGTTGTGAGTGTTGTGAGTGTTGTGAGTGTTGGTGAGTGGTGTGAGGCAGAAGCGGTTGCAACTGCAAGGAGCGACAACCGGCAAGCGTATGTGAGTGATCAGCTAGAATTACGAATACGTTCGCGGGCCGAGAGTCTGAGTTGGGGCCAGTGAAACGTGTGAGCCAAACATGCAAACATGCAAACATGCAAACATGCAAACATGCAAACATCCAAAGCACAAAGGTTTGGAACTGCCCTAACGCGCTCTGACGCGAATAGCTAGCATCCCTGCGCGCCAAGCATCTCTTTTGTTGTCGACCGCTGTCACTTTTGCAGCTTGTACCTGAGCGTCAGCGTCGCAATTGCGCCAGAGCACTTTTTTGATCTTCTTCGCTGCGTGCCTTTCCTACTTTCTCATCACCCGGACATTCGCGCGCAGCTCATGTGCACGCCATCTTCCCGGCGCGTTCTCCCAACCTCCATCTGAAGCTCGCTCTCACCCGGGCTACGACCAGCGCAACACTTCAACCCGATACACAATCCATCATGGCCTTCCAGCTGGCGCCCGCGACTCCGCAACGCCCTACCCCCGGCGCTTTCGTCAACACGCCCGCGCCCAACCGGCCTGGCTTCACACGGACAGGCTCCATGTCGCAACCACAGCCGCAGCAACAGCAAGCGCTGCCTGCACCGCCAACAGAGAGCCCCATCGATCGCGCATCGCGGACGATAAACAGCATGCTGGATAGGGACAACAGGTTCCCAGCTCTAGAGGCGTACATTGGACGTAAGTAGTCACGCAACAGCGGGCGAAGCTTGGTGAGATGCTAACAAAGCCGCGCAGAGGGCATCTCTGGCGAGTACGAGATACCCAACAGCCCAGCTTGGGCGCCTTTTCAGAAATTGCGGTCCTACAAACTCCCAGAAGCCGTCTTTGAGCAGGTGGACCACACCCAGATGTCGACGAGCATGGGCCTGTTTGCTGAGATCAACCACGCCTGGCTCGTCGTGGACAACCAGGTCTACCTCTGGGACTACACACATCCGAACCCCGAACTTGTTGGCTTCGAAGAGCAGCCAAGCAACATCACATGCGTCAAGCTGGTTAAGCCGCGTCCTGGTGTCTTTGTTGCCACCATCGAGTACCTACTCGTAGTCGCGACCGTTTCAGATATCTTCCTGATAGCCGTGGAATGCCAGCGAGGGCCCGAGGGCGTTCACGGTATCACAATGTATCGAACGGGACTGTCAACCTCGGTCAGGGAGATCAACGTGACTGCCATCGCCGGCTCCACAACCACCGGGCGCATATTCTTTGGCGACGGCCAGACCGAGGACGTATACGAGCTGAACTACCAACAGGAGGACAAGTGGTTTTCCAGCAAGTGCAGCAAGACGAATCATGTCACAACCTCCATCGGCCTACCTGCACTGCCATTCTACGGACCGACGCGACAAGCTGGCATCCAGCAGATGGCAATCGACGACACCCGCAACGTCCTGTACACGCTTTCTACCACCGGCACCATCAAGGTCTACTACATGCGCGCGCCCAACGTCCTGGAGAGCTCTCTCACCCGGACACGAACACAGATCGAGACAATGTGTGGGCACATTGTACGGCCCACGGGCGTCCTGGATAAGATGCAGATTGTCCATCTGAGCCCCATCTCAAGTACGGAAGCGGATAATCTATCTTTGATGGCCACAACATCGTCTGGTTGTAGGCTGTACCTGAGCACGACATCTGGTGGACAATGGAGCGCAAACAGCACCAACGCACCAAACAGTATGCAACTACGACACATTCGGTTCCCACCCAACGATGGCCAGCCTTCGCAGCAGAGCCATTCGACTCAGGTACAGCCATACCAGGGGGGTACAGCGGTGGGATTCGAGTCGAGATACCTCAGGGAGACCACCCACGCAAACCGGTATGCGCCCGGTGCCTTCTTCTCTTTTGTTCTACGATCGCCCAACGATCAAAACCACCACGTCTTCGTTTCAGCCCCACACTCTGGGCTGTTGGGCCAGCGGGAAAGCTCAGAACCTCCGCGCTACACCGAGACTGGCTTGTTTACAGAGCTCGTAGGAAGGGTGCAGGACATTGGCCTGGTGTCAGAACCCTTCTCGGCGAGGAATGAACCTCTCGGCTTTGGCAACGAGCTTGCGACCCAGTTCGACAAACCCCTATGCGAATACGCCATCATCACATCACACGGTATCGAAACGGTCCGACGAAGAAGACTTGTTGACATTTTTGCTTCCATTGTGAAGAATGGAGGGCATGAGGGTGCTGAAGGCGACATTCGTAAGCTTGCGAAGCAGTACGGTCTGGCTGAGACGTCTGCTACCGCTTTGGCTGTTGCCTGTGGTCAAGGTTCCGACGTCGGACCTGATTCGCGAATCGCAAAGGTTACTGATCCCGAGGTTATTGATTTTGCTCGTAGAGTCTTTATCGAATTTGGCGGGAAAGCACATTTGACAGAGAGTGCGACGGTAGAAGGTTTGAGCGTAGAGAATGTTCGCGCATCACCAAGACACGATGGTATCGCCATGTATGTGTCACGCATTGTTCGTTCAATTTGGAACACTCCAATCATCACCGAGGCTGCCACACCAACTGGGCCTGTCCTCACATCGACACATCCGATCGCCAAGTTGCAAGAAGTTCAACGTTCTTTAGCTCAACTTCAAGAGTTCCTTGAATCAAACAAGTCCCTCATTGAAGGCTTGGCCGGGCCAGAGGCACTCGGACGTGCGTCGTCGCGACAAGAAGAAGTCGAGCTCCAAGGCGAGAACAGGGCGCTCACCAGCTTGTTGCAGATGATCAACAACATTGTTGAAGGCATATCTTTCGTTCTTGTGCTCTTTGAGGAGCGCCTAGAAGACATCTTGGTCCTGCTGCCGGATCCCCAATTACAGGGGAGAGTGCGCCAACTTACTTTCCATGGTCTCTTCTCTGTCAAAGAAGGTAGGGAGATCGCAAGGGAGCTGGTCAAGGCCATAGTAAACCGCAACATCACCAAGGGTTCCAATGTTGAATCAGTTGCTGAAGCCCTGCGGAGGAAATGCGGCAGCTTCTGTAGCTCAGACGATGTCGTCATCTTCAAGGCGCAAGAGAGTCTGAAGAAGGCTGCCGATTCCGGTGCAAATGCCGAACGCGGACGCATGTTGCTCAATGACAGTCTGAGATTATTCGAACAGGTGGCGAAGAGTCTGAGTTACGAGAATCTGGCTGGCACAGTCAATCAGTACATTCAACTCGAGTTCTATGCCGGTAAGCTCGTTCAACAATCTACGTTTCAACAGTGCTAACATGTTACTTAGGTGCTATTAGGCTTGCCCTGAAAGTCGCGCAAGAATGGGACCGAGGCAACAAAGCTCTGTCTTGGATACGAGACAAGAGTGACAGCAATGTCGATCCGAATGATGCGCGTCGAGAATTCTTCGACATGCGCGCCTCTTGCTACATGCTGATCTGTAAGGTCATTGAAGCTGTAGATCAGGCGTACAACACTCAGGGCCCCGTACCTGACGGTGTCATTTCACAGGTCACTCGTCGCAAGCACGAAGCGTACGAGCAGATCAACAACTCGGACGACGAGGTCTTTCAAAACTACTTGTACGATTGGTATATGCAGAATGGCTGGGCCGAGCGGTTGCTGGAGATCAATTCTCCTTTTGTAGTCGACTACTTGCGACAAAGCTCCGAGACAAACCTGGCACATGCGGACCTTTTGTGGCGCTACTACGCTCACTACAATGACTACCTTAGCGCTGCTGAGACGCAGTACCAGCTCGCCAAGAGCACTTTTCCCTTGACATTGGAGAAAAGGATAGAATATCTATCACGTGCAAAAGCAAATGCTTCTACGCGGATGAGTGGTTTCGCAGAAAATGGGGTGCGCAATAGGCAGTCAAGACAGGAGCTCCTCAGAAACATCAGCGACCACCTGGACATTGCCAACATTCAAGATGATGTTCTACAAAGAATCAAGGGCGATGAGCGACTCGTCGGTAAGCGAAGAGAGGATGTCATTGATCACCTCAACGGCCAGATCCATCCACTCGACGAAGTAAGTTTCTTGTGACATCTCACCAGTGAATATTTTACTAACGCTTCTTTAGCTCTACCACGACTATGCTGACCAAGCAGCATACTACGACATATGTCTACTGATTTACCACGCCGCCGACTACCGCAGCGTACCTGACATCCGCTCGACGTGGACTAACCTTATCGATCAAACTCATCGAAACGCTTTGGCGGACCGTCAAAGCGCGCCCTGGGAGATTGTCGCACTGAAGGTTGAGGACCTCGGTCACCGTACCAACCTTAACGACAACGTGTTCCCGGTGAATATCGTGCTGCAACTACTGCTCCAATACGATCTAGAGTTCTACGTACACGATGCCAATGCGCCGAATGCGCAGAACCTCGCACTCAATTCCAACCTGACGTGGCCAATTGATGTCTTCCTTAAACTTCAAGCGCCATTTGAGAATCTGGTTGCCACTCTTGAAGCACTATGGTATGCGCAAGAACAACCTTTTGCTGGCCGCAACCGTAAACTGCTTGTCAAGTGGATCATCTATCTTGTAGAGCAATGGGGTGCGGTAAGCAGGCGAACTGGCACGCTATTCGGCGGTCCTGAGAATGCCATCGGTCTTGCGGAGGTAATGCGCATCATCTTGAGTAGCGATGTATTGGGGCGAGACATGGACGATCAAGCCTGGATCCAGCGTGCGAGGGATCTCAGTGCCTTGCTCGAGGAAGCCGCGCGCTGAAAAGCTGTGAGCCGAAGAGGAGGGAGGCAAAGGTGAAGCGTTGTGAAGATATGCAGAAGCGATGATTGTGTATTTTGGGTTCTTTTCTCTCTTCATTACCATTCTTGCAGCGCGAGGCGTTGAATAGGTGCATGAGTATGGGGGGCTGGCGTCAAAAGTATTGAATGTATTACAACCAATCTTGTGAGACATAAGACGAAGACGGAGCATTTTAAGGCTAGCGTTTTCCTGAATGAAACATCGTAATGGAAGAATGTTTGACTAGATATTTGAGACTCTGAGCGCGTTCACATGGGAGAAGAGATGGTACAAGCTAATTTGTTGTCGGACTTTAGCATCATGCCCCCACCGTAAACACCGCGCCGAACGCCTTCTCCAAAGACGTTCACTGTCCACCTGCACTCCACGACCCCACACCTCGCATTACGACAACAGACACATTTGCCCCTACCATACACACACACACACATTCCCGGTTCACCTCCCCACGCCATGTAACTCCTCCGGCGCAATCTCCAATTTCCAACCACCTTCTTCGCAATGCCAATATGCATATCCTGTCGCACCCCCGTGCGCACACTCTACACCACCTACTCCAAAGCCGACGACCGGGCACTAGGAAAAGGCGTCCGTCTAACACAATGTCCCCAATGCAAGAAGTTCGCAGACAAATACGTGGAACACGATTTCGTAGTTCTGTTTATCGATCTGGTGTTGATCAAGGCGGAGGTTTATCGGCACTTGCTGTTCAACCGGTTAGGGAGGGATGATAGTCGGTTCGATGTAAGTCTGTATCTGTTTTGTGGGGGTGGGTAAGGGGAATATGAGCTAACATGAGGGCGGTGTAGCGCTCCATCCTACGACTAGGCATACTACTCCTCCTCTTCGACGTCTACTTGACATGGGCGCGGATCGAGAAATTGCCTCTCCCTGCTACATCGCCGTACCATCCTTCTTCGTCTTCGTCCTCTGCGAATCTCACGTCGACTAGTCCGCTTGTGCCGCCGCATGACGGTATAACAAACGCGGTGGTGCTACAAGCGCATCCGCTCGGCCTACAATATCTGTTCTTCCTCTTTCTCGTCATGCTAAGTACGCTGGCTTTCCATCTGCCTATACGACTACTGTGCGCTTTCGATGCGGAGCGTCTACCCAGTGTGGCGCGCAGACTCTGGCAGAGATGTATACCGCAGTTCTCTTCTCCGACGCCCTTGTCAACTGCTCTGCTTGTTAGCAGCTGCACGAAGTTGTTTCCTATACTACTTATTATTTGGGATTATGATTTGCCTAGCTCGGCGACGGCGGTCAGTTGGGCGGTCATAGTAAACAATGTCGCTGCGCTGGAGATACTCATGGACTGTGGATACATCAGAGCGGGTGTGCTGGTCGGTATTGGGGCGGGGCTCAGAACACTTGTGGGATGGGGGGTACTGAGAGCGGCGGGCTTGGGCACGGGTTGGGAAGGGTATTTGAGTGAATCGACGGTTGCTGGCAATATTTGGGATTTGGTGAGAGATGTGATTTGTACTTCCTAAACGCAGGGCGCAAAAAGATAGTCATGAGCGTTCTGGTTGCAAGCAATGATACCCATATGATATTTGTACAATCCAAGTAGCTCCGTTATACGCCAGACCCAACTATACACATGCGCTCAAGTATTCAGTAATACACTGCTTTGGTTGCCCACAATCGATGGCTACAGATGCGGCTTGCCAGTACGCGGCTGCTCTAGTATGACGTATCCTTTCGGTTTACGCCCTAGTGCTCTCTGTCGTCTAGTTCAGGCTACCCCAAGCCACCCTTATTGCAAGCATATTCCTCGCGCATTTAGCATTTGCGAACATGATGCGCTAGCGCCCTCCATTAAATTCTGGTCGTAAGTCGCCTCGTACAGGCGAGATAAGAGGGTGGAGTTGTGCGAGGAAGGTAATCGCCCACATGATATACATGGCAGCGGCAGACAGTACAAGTGTAGATCGCCAGACCCTATCCAATCAAGTTAGCCCAAGATCTCTCTCTTTCTCCCTGCTTCTCAAGTCCTCGTCTCAAGTATAGACGGGTAGGGTTGCTCGATGTCGTGGTCGTTGGTGAAATGGACGCGCCTGCCTCCGCTTGCAACTCGCTTCTCGGAAGTGGTGTGGAACTGTTTCAAAGAGGCCTTGGTGCGCAGACAGGGCTTCGTAGGTGTGGATACGAACTTGGACGAAGAGATGTTGTGAACGTACGTTTGGTTCTCGCCTTTTGGAGCTAGAAACCACGCTGCGCCGGAGAAGATGACGGTGACTATGAGGCCGATGATAGGTGCCCAACTGCTTATGTTAGCGGAGATGTATGCTGTAGAGCTTTATTGCGCGGGACGGACCCGTTCGCCATTGTGGTTGTTGGGTTGTTGATGCGCTGGTTCGATAGTGTACGGGGTTGCGTGTGGCGATGCGACGGCGTGCTTGGGGGCAAGCTTCTCGTGAACGTGTACAGCAGTGGGATGCGTGTAGCTGGATGGCGATGTGGAGCTGCCTTGGGCGTGGAGTTGCGAGCTTGGGAAGCTGCGATGACGCCTATCCTCTCAGGGCGCGTTCTACGCTAAAGCCGAGAATCACGTGCGTTTCCCATTGTTATCTAGACGGCCCACTCTGAAAGTCCTCCACCTTTGACTTGACTTCACATGTGTTTGGCTTCGTCTTCTCTCTCCTCTCAATGATCGCAACTTCTATGTAAACCCATTCTTCTTACTCTTACGTCGTTACTCTTGCTCTTATTTGTCGTTACTATTCAAAGACGGCAGATCTCTACTCTTCCTAAATATTTCCGCTTCACTCTATATAGAGTCAAGACACCAGCCGGCCCTTTGCTCTGGACATCCTTTCCATCCGATTGTTCTCTGGTATCGACATGACAATGTCTACAAGCACGATTCATGTTCTTTGTTCTCCAGCTTTACCTTCCACCCTCGTCGACATGTCGATTTCGAGTCGTCACGGCTCTTCTACGATGATGAAGTTCACTCAAGATCATGGCTCACACGTATGAAATACGCCGACTTGGATGTCTTTGAGCCACAGCCTTCTTTTCGCTTCATCGATGCCACCGGTCTACGCTCCAAGCTCTTCGCCCTCCCAACACTGGCGATAGACTCGCTACAGCCTCATACTCAAATCTGAGAGAACCACCATCCACGCAGCCACGCGGCCTGATAGCCTCACTGTGCCCTGATAAGAGTTCTGGAAACGTATTGTAGATCGACAGCCGCGTCCGGTCAACATACCTGAAGGCAGGTACGTCTTGGCAGGCCAGCCTCGAGATGCAGGTACCATGTCTCAGCCTTAGAACACATGTGCCCTCTGAAGCTTGCGACCGAGGTAAGTACTCCCATAATTCTTTAGACATCATATAGATTACTCGCACTGGTCCAAGAGATCCTCTCACCGCCTGGACGATTGCGTATGACCAGGGCGGGGGGCGACCTGGCGCATTTGCGGTGTGACGATGCAGCAACCATCCTGCATGTTGCACGCCAGTTTATCGCATGGTGTCTGGGCATCTTCAAACAGGACTCATTCTGACTACGCATGTTCTGATGGCTGCGTTACTGGAGGGCTATATAAATGACGAAATCTTTGCTCTTTTCTGGGTAATGCAATCGAAGCATGCCCAGATTTCGATGCTCACTACTCTGGAACAAAACGAATTAAAAGCCCACATTCGGCCCCGCATTTTGGAGCTCTAGGGAACGATCATCAGAATTGTCAAAGGATGGATGACAACATCTGCGAGTAGGCAAGGCCCCAGGCGTTCACTAGGGCCAATGAGCTTTGCAGCCACGAATGCTAGAATCCAATAAGAAAGGTTAGGTTCAACAGGCTGCTGCAAACTCTATACCTTCCCGGGTCCGGACTTCCATATCTTGAAGGATTGAGAGAGGAGTACCCGGCCCATAACCGTTCCCGTGTTTACCACGGTCAATCCCTACGACGCGTCTACGAATCTGCATCCAGGATCCGCATTCCTGAGGGGCATCAGTTGCCTCACTTTGCCTATGCCTGTCAATCAATCCCTGTACTAGGCCGAGCCGCCCGAGCATCTTGGTGCTTTTTTTCACACACTGTCGATTGCATCGCAGCTGCATAGCACTACACTAAATGCTGTTCAGAGTATTCACTTGATGCAGCCACGGATAGACCACGTAAGACAACGAGTCAATTCGCCGTCACTATTGCCTCACTCAAACAAGGGGACCCAATATTTAGTTCAGATAGAATCGTCACCAAAGGACAAAATCTCTGGCCTAGCGATGGTCGGTGAGTTCCCTGGTTCAACATTCTGGTGATTACTCTCTTCTAAGATAGGCTTATCCACATCCGTACTAGGTGCGTTGCTGCTAGCTGCATTTGCATGGATGAGAAGGAATCCTCACATTCAACGGCAAGTCCAATCGTCGTACATACCGCTATGCAAGATTATGTGTCGCTAAAATTCTCGCGTTCTTGGTACGATAGCACAGCAGCATACGTGTTACCCACACAAGATTAAGAGCGTACTCATCCGCTGCCTCGTTCGCAAGCCCCATCTGAACTCAAGTGGAAATTCGCCACGTTACATACCTCCAAAGTAACCGTAGCGCCAAGTCAGGGCTTGGAGGCTCGGGGTTGAAAGACTCGATATAATCTTCCTACGCTTACAAAGCTAGAATTGCACTACGTCCTCGACTCAGAATATAACCTTCCGATAGAGCTCGACTCGAAAACATCGCTCTTCGTTACCCTAAAAAATCGCAGGTATGGAAGGCGAGGACATTGTTTTCATTGAGAACATATCCTCTACCCTCATCCCATCGTCTCGCGAGCCTTCGAACGAACCACAGCGATCTGAAGACATAACCCGGAGCAACGCAAATCACTCTCCGCCATCTACTCTCCGCGAACATTTGCCGCTACTCGGTTCTCGAAAGGACTTTGCTGCACTCCCGGGTTCGCAAGGCACCATGAATATCAGCAAGCATCCAATGGAGGCACGATTCGGAATGCGTCAACCTGGTAGACTTGAAGAAAATGAGAACAAGGTGCTGGAATCGTTCGGCGGGAGTGTTTTGCCTCCGATCCCGAGACTTCCGGTCCATGCAAAACCCTATCATCGGAGTTTGGAGAATTATAGCCCTCCGTTATCATGCCCTGTAAGTCATCTCTGACGTGATATAAAGAATGATTCTGACATTTCCAACAGCCCCCTCCTCCACCTGTACGTTGAGAACTCTTCTCAATTTGCCAGAGATATAAGCTGACAGCAGAAGCCGCCTCCACCACCACCGCCACCACCGCCACCCCCAAGCATGCCGCCCTTTCCTGGCATGACCGGAATGGCTCCTCCCGCACCTCCTCCGCCTCCTCCACCACCACCGCCGCCGGTAGGTTATCTGTTGTTTCGGGATGTTCAATGCTGACCTTTCTAAGCCACCGCCCCCTCCACCCGGGCCGTCCCCTAGCCTGTTCGTGACGTCTACCAGTCCTCCGGCAGAAGTCGTCACACCAACCCAGTTCATTCAGGTACAATATGCTAGCGAGTCTATCTCGGACTTTGCAAGCCGCGTATTTTGTATCGGGCCCTTTCGACGCAATGTCTTCATGACGAGGCATTCGGCCCACGTGGCAGATTACAAGGAGTTTGAGTGGCTTCTGAAACACGGCAGTTCTGAGATCTGGTACGAGAAGCCTACCAAAGCCCATATCAGAAGTATCAGAACGCTGGAGGCGAACCGATGGGCGCCGGACGAATTACTTCCACTACTTAACGCAAGGCCGGTCAGCCTTGAAACGCCCAAAGTGTGGGCATCAGCGGCTATGACGACACCAACAGACGACGACATCTTTGAGTGTGCTGCTGGACATACCATCGATGATGGCTATGCAGGAACATGCCATGAATGCACTGACGCGAAGTGCGAAGTACTTGAGGGTACGCCACTCGTCTACTGCTTAGTCTTCAGCACTTGTCAAGCCAGTGATCCCTTTATTCATGTTGCGCACTTCAACGGCCGCCAGATCTACAAGCTTGTCAAGTGCGGTAGCCGCGAGGCTGCCGTTGCGGAAGCTTTCTATGCTGCTGGAGTCAATGGTTGGAGTCTCGCTTTCAGCTGCGTTATGAAGCTAGGTGATGACTTTGAAGAGAGATCTGGAACAGCCAAGAAGGTCAATGAGCTATGGATGTTGGCCGAAGAAGAGGCCGATGAAAAGACTATCAAGGTCTTCTACTAACAAACTAACAAACAAACAAAAAGAGCAGCATTTCCTGGGTTCTGTTGGTTGCCGGGTTCTATATTTCTTTTCAAATGATCCATCTCCTCTCAAATCTTGATACTCTGGATACTTGCAGTGGTAACAGACCTCTGCGAATCGCAACACAGCCAGCTTGACCTCACCGTGGACACAACCAAGTCTGCCGGAACAATCCCATCAAGACCCTGTACCACCCTCGGCGCATGTCACGAAAACACATGTGCAGCCTACCGTTATATGCGCCCCGAGCCTAGGCGCATATACTGGGTGCAACATTGCTTGCCTCAACCAATTCATTCTGCGTCCGGTACACCATCGTCACCTACCACCAAAATCCTCTAGTCGAGTAAAGACCCGTCGATCATCAATTGGATTCTATCCATGGCAAATTGCAGGCTACGATCTTCTCCAATCAGCAGGGTCCACGATAACTGCGTGTTGCACAGAGCTACCCCGTCTCACATCTCTTTTCTTTGCTGCATGACTGCTACTGTCTTGTTGTTCGTACTACTGTCGCTTTCTCTCATGCGGGTACTGTTTCTAGTTATTAGGGAGTTTTTGGCGTTACGGTTTGGAATACGTATACGGCTGTACAAGGATTACGGTTGGTCTTTTGGTTTAGGACGCGCGATTGTTACATGGTTATTGGCGTCACGGTAGAGATACGCTTTAGGGTCGGTATTACGAAGATGCTGTGTCGAATCTTGGCGGAGTACGTGGCGCATGGGTATAACGTTGTTTCTGCATTATGACACGACTGTTGGGGCGGGCAGATGTTTTTTTTTCTAGTTCGCTCTTTCAATGCAAGATATTTTTGAATCAATGTCGTGCATATCTCAATCTATGCATAGTGACGTGTTGTGTAGTCGCGTGTTACTCGCGTGAGCTTGAGTTACTGGGGGCTTTTCTCGTATAATTTTGGTAACAATTTCTCCACTTCGTCTGTGTTGTCTGAAATTCTAGAATATGTTTGAGCACCTTTGGTCTCTGTGGCGATCTAGGCAGCTCACACTCTAGCCTGTCACGACAATATCCCTATATATTTCTCATGAGATATCACAGTGTCACAGCTTCTTCTTCGTCATCGGCTCCAATCCTCGATGTTGCTTCGCGATCATCTGATCCAGCCTGGCATAGTAGTCTAGCGTCATCAAAATACCTAATCTCGTTAGCTCAATGAAGAACGATTTCCAATCCCCCTGCAACTTTAACGAGCACAAAAGCACTCGAAGAAAACTTACCAGCCATCAGGTAACCTCCAAACATACCACCCAGCCCCTGCAGTCCCCTCTGTTCGGACGTCAACTCCTTCCAACTCAGCATCTCCACCAAACAGACTAACGTCGTTATACTTGTCTCTAGACCAAACACTAGCAGAACAAGAGGAACGCGTGGGTCGTTGCGCAACAAGGCAGGAATAGCCCACAAGGTTACGGGGAGATGGTAAACCAGTTCAAGGAAGTTCAGGACGGGGAACCAGGCTGGAGTATTGTAAAAGAAACGGTCGGCGTATGTGGATATATACCAGTCGCGCAGGGAGGTCATCCAGAGAGGTTTTATCTGGATGGGATAGTAGGATGTTAGGTCGAATGCTGTGGTCAAGTTAGTATTGATCAGTCCGTTTCTTAGATTCAAAAGCTCTAGTGCATTGACATGGGGAACTATCGGTGATTTTGTAGAAAACACGATAGCAAGAAACCTGGTCGTCGTATACGTGGTGTTGCTATGCTGTTGGATGTATAGAGCTCCCAAGCTCAACATCCGATTATATGTGGTACTCACCTAGCAATGCTACCAGATGCACAATGAAAAAGACGAGCCAGATGAGATCGCGCTTTCGCTGGAAAATTGATACCGCCATGCTTGCAAGGACTACTGACGTTTTCTTTGACAGAGTGGGTTGGTTGTTGGTATGGTTGTCGTGAGGGACGACTTGTCCGCAAAAGCGCGCGTTTTCGCTGACATGCCTTTGCGTGGGGCTTACTTCCCTGTGGGCCCGCCATCTTCCGGTAGCTTACATCATTCCATCACTCCACCCCACATCTGCCAATTAGGATTGGAGTAGAGTATCAGCTATGACGGTTCATGGACGGGCTTCTCTTCGTCTCTTTGCGAAACTCTAACATGAATTGAATGTACTCGTGCGGAGCAGCGCAGGCCCCAAGGTTATTGACAGCACTTGCGAATTAATTCAGTATCAGCTGCAACTACAGGGGATCATCTTGTGTATGACAGCAGACAGCCTATACTAACCAGGATCTCGTTCCTGTTCGACCCATTTTTCCTCCGATGAGATTCGTAGCGCAGGTATTGTGTCGAGCGCCATGTCGAGCGGACATGCTTCTGCCTGCGTCAGCACCCCTCCTTCAGCTACCCGTTCCCTTCTCAAGATCCACGTTCGCAGATGGATGATGCTCAATCATGTATTTTAAACTACTGGTTCAATCTTATGCAATCGAGTTGAGCTACTGATATTGCCGTCCCAACCATGGAAGGTTTCCTCGGGGCCTCACAAGGTCGGCGTTCCGCTTCTTCGAAGTCACTCATGGCCGATCGCGAATCGCAGACTGCAAGCAATTTAGCCTAAAGCCTCCTTGGATAGAGCTTGGCACCCGGCCCACAGTAACAGAACGACATCAGCGGCGGATGGAGCACGAACGGCACATGATTGTCAAAAGTGGCGGAGGCCTAGATTGCTTTCCGTGTCCAATTAATGTACTCGAAGCCTTGGCTTGACACTCCTCAGCCCGTGTTATGCATGTTACCCAGAAGCCGTTTCCTCTTGGTATGCTTAAGGGGTTAAAGAGCACTCATTACCGATGCTCTGGAAAGAGTGTTGGACGCCTATTTTCCCACACTGCTGCGGTCTTGTCACTGGGGTACTGGATGATTGTGCAGATGGAGGTGCGGGCTCCTGCACCCCATACATAAGTCTTGGATCTCCGAGCAAAAGACTAAAAGCTTTTTGGTAGCCTGGGATGCAGCTCAGGCGCCTTCGACTCTAGAGTTTTGCGGCCCCCTCGAAGCGTTTCGAATATCGATAGCCGATAATTATCATGGCTGGAGGTACCGGTCCGTCTGGTTTCGATGCCGCGCTTCAGAGACGTCAAGCCTTGATGGGCGCGAGTGGTCCAAGGGCTCTTGTGAAGAATGGCAGGGTTTTCCTCATCGCCTTGTTTGCTTGTCTTGGAGGAGTGTTGTACGGATACAATCAGGGAATGTTCAGTGGAATCTTGGCTATGCCATCTTTTGGAGCACGTATGTACTCGCGACTTCTACCACCAGCTTGCGCTTATATCGAGTAGAAACCGACGGCTACGTTGACAATCCAACACAGAAGGGATGGCTAACCGCTATTCTGGAACTTGGAGCTTGGTTTGGAGCCGTCATGTCCGGTTTCGTTGCTGAGGCATTCTCGCGCAAGTATGCTATCTTGATCGCTACAGCAATCTTCATCATCGGTGTCGTGGTGCAGATTACTGCGATTTCTGGTGGTCATGAGGAGATCTTAGCTGGTCGCTTCATCACGTCAGTCAAGCACCACCCTAGATCAGTCAAATCTTTGCTAACGGTCCGTAGTGGTATCGGAGTCGGTAGTCTTTCAGTCATCGTTCCCATGTACAACAGCGAATGTGCGCCTCCGTATGTACCATCGAGATATCATACTCTATTGCTTCAGCAAAACGCTGACTCGTTTCAGTGAGGTTCGCGGTGCTCTCGTAGCACTACAACAACTTGCGATCACATTCGGTATCATGATAAGCTTCTGGATCAACTACGGAACCAATTACATCGGAGGCACCACACTCGAGACTCAATCCAACGCAGCATGGCTGGTACCCATCTGCCTTCAGCTCATTCCGGCTTTTGTCCTCATCATCGGCATGATTTGGATGCCCTTCTCTCCACGTTGGTTGGTGCATCATGACCGCGAAGAGGAAGCTAGGCAAAACCTTGCATCCCTCCGTAACCTCCCTATCGACCATGAGCTTATCGAGTTGGAATTCCTTGAGATCAAGGCTCAGTCTTTGTTCGAGAAGCGCAGTGTTGCTGAAGCCTTTCCTCATCTTCGCGAGCAGACTGCATGGAATATTTTCAAACTCCAGTTTGTTGCCATTGCTTCTCTTTTCAAGACCAAGGCTATGTTCAAGAGAGTTATCGTCGCTACTGTCACCATGTTCTTCCAACAATGGACCGGTATCAATGCAGTACGTGTGATCCCAATACTTGCTTAAGTACAAGTTTTAGAATACACGCTGACTTTTTGGTGTATCAGGTCCTCTACTACGCTCCCCAGATCTTCAAGCAGATTGGTTTAACTGGCACCACCACATCACTCCTTGCTACCGGAGTTGTGGGAATAGTCATGTTTATCGCCACCATCCCAGCAGTCCTATACATCGACCGTCTTGGCCGTAAACCCGTCCTAGCAGTTGGCGCCCTCGGCATGGCATTCTCCCACTTCGTCATCGCCGTGATCCTCGCCAGAAACATTAACAACTTTGCGAATCACCGTGCGGCTGGATGGGCAGCAGTAGTAATGGTCTGGTTATTCGTCATCCATTTTGGATATTCTTGGGGCCCTTGTGCTTGGATTTTGATTGCTGGTAAGTCAATTCCATATTGGCCCCAACACTTTCCAAGCTAACATTTGCCATAGAAATCTGGCCTCTATCTACTCGCCCTTACGGTACGGCGCTCGGTGGGTCCTCCAACTGGATGAACAACTTCATCATCGGACAGATCACCCCCGATCTACTCGAAAACATTACCTACGGAACGTACATTCTCTTCGGATTGGTTACTACGATTGGTGCGGCATTCATTTGGTTCTTTGTTCCCGAGACGAAGAGATTGACGCTCGAGGAGATGGATACTGTCTTTGGTAGTGAGGGTACTGCGCTCAAGGACCAGGAGAGAATGGCCGAGATCAATCGTGAGATTGGCCTTGCGGCGCTTTCGGGCGATGCGTCATCCTGGAATGAGACTGCTGTTGTTGGGAATGAGAAGGGTATTGTTTAAGCGAGAACTACTGCTTTATTTAAGCGTGACATTTATTGTTCAAAGAATGATTGAGGTTATCTAAGCTGAGAGAATGAATAGTTGGAATCATTGAACAAGTTTTGCTGATGTTTACTTGTAACCTAACCTGTACATGCTAATGAGCCATACATTGCGTTCTTCTGTTAGAAGAGAGATCGTACAGGTTCAACCTAATCAAGTCTTTTGAAAAGCGTGTTTCAATCTGTCTCTCTACCAGACCAAGAAACACTCAACAGTCATTACCTAACGTTACCATCAGACTCCGTTTAAACGCCTCCTGATCTACAGCTCTCCCAATCAGCACCAATTTCGACTCCTGATTTCCGTCCTCCGCCTTGGCGTCCAACTCGTTCGTATCGTAGATTGCCCTTACACCCTGCGTAAGAAGTATTTTGCCATCCTTGACTGGAACACGGCCCTTCAAGCGATGGATTTCAAAAGGCTTGTGTTCAGATTTGGCAGGCAGCGTCTCTTCCCATAAGATAGTGCGGAGAAAGAGATCGAAATTGTCGACTTGGTCACGTGTCAAAGCGGGGAAGGAGATGGTGGAGGTGGTGATTGTTGGGTCAAGGTGACTGTGTCCTTTGCTTGCGAACTTCAGATCTGCATCTGTGACCTTGTCGTAGGCGTGAAGGTCTAGTACCAGCCCCTCGAGTTGGGGGACTTGACTTTTAGTCGTTGTTTTGATACGAGCGAGGCCGTTAATGGATTGGATTCGCTCGGTTACTTGTTGTAGCTCTTGCTCGGAAACTAGGTCGGTCTTGTTAATGATGATGACATCTGCGTGACTGATCTGTAAGTGTGCTGTTGTCAACAGCGGGCCGTGTTCGTCATGGCTTGCATTCTTTCGCTCCTCGATGTTCTCTTCATCGCCTAGTCCCTCGTCCAAGCTCTTCAGGACATTTTTAGCGTCGACGAGCGTGACAATTCCGTCTAGGAAGATACTGCTTCCTAAGCCATCGTCGAGCCAGAACATGGGTGCAATGTTTCCAGGGTCTGCTAGGCCGGTTGTTTCAAGAAGGATGTAGTCGAATAGCCCGGATTGCTCCATTAGATTCTCGATGGCTGCTACACCGATATCCTTGACGGAACAGCATATGCAACCGTTCGCTAGCGGTACAAAAGGTGCTGGCTGGGCGGATGTGGAGTTTGCATCGGAGACAGTAAGCTGCTTTTCAATGTCAATCGCTAAGGTGCGTTAGGTTGATACCTTGCTTTCAATGCAAGGGGAGCGTACAGTCACCAAACTCATTCAGTATGACGGCAATCTTCTTCCCATGTTGTTCCGTCAGGATGTAGTTCAGCAACGTCGTCTTTCCCGCGCCAAGATAGCCCGTGACTATGGTAATAGGCACTTTGCTCTGCGGTTCGTTGTCCGAGCTAGCCACAAGATTAGGTATTTCTTCATCCTGGTCATGGAGAACTTTGGTGTTTGTCTCTGGCTGGACTAGGCTGGGCACCTCATCGTCTGAAACGTTTCCGTCCATGGCTGGCAAGTTGATACTAGGCAATGATTCTGATTTGGAGTGAGGACGCCAAAGCGTCAAGATGCAGATCTAGGTCGAGTTAGGACAAGTGGTTGGAGAGGCAAATCCGTAGAAACATGCAATCCAACAGACTACACCACTCCGCCATGACGACTTACCCAAACAAACCTACTTTCAGGAGTTGGAGGGGCAAGAAGAACCGGAATGACGTCGTGGGTGGGCAGGGCAGAGTCACGTAGGAAATGGTCCACTGAGCCGCGATGAAGCTAGCGCAGTCGCGTACATAATGACTAGCAGAGAGGACCCCTGCCACTGCCCTGCATCCGCCTGGGCAAGCTCCAGATGTCCCATGTCAACAGCACACCACACACGCCGCCTACGTGACTACCGGCGTCTACTGCGATAGCAACTACTTAGCCCACTACTCCGTCTTGCCCGAACATGACGTCGCCCGCTTCACCCCGTCTCCCCAGCCCGCCGCCCATCCCAGAAGACCAGCTATCACCAGTATCAGCGTCGCCAGAGCAGCAGAAGCTGTTCAGCAACCTTGATCATGCCGCCGAACGGAGAATACGGCCGGGAACCAAGGCGGAGGATATGACAGAGGGTCCTCCGCTTGTAGACCTGTCAGAGGTGCACTTGGGCATGCCCCTCTGAAGACGGCGCCTGGCTGACAAGATGCGCAGATTGATTCGGCGTTCCAACTTACCGAGCACCTCAAAGCCCTTCACAACTCCCTTACACATCCCGCCGGTTCGAATGGCGCCGTGCCAGTGGACAGAAGCATGTCACACAGGATCGCACAATCACCAGCCAACGTAGACAGGACTCTGTGGTTATACGAGCTCTGCCGCTTCCTCATACAAAAGGTCAACTCAATCATTACCGCCCTCTTCGCAGATGACCCGCCCTGCTCGTCTCTGACCTGTCCCGAGATGCGCGCATCAGAGTGGCAGTACCTTTGTGCGGTGCACGACCCGCCAAAATCATGTTGCGCCATCGACTACTGCTGCCACACTCTGGACTGGGCGGCTAACACGCTGACATCACCGAAACACTTTCCCTCGAGGCTCGCGCTGGGCACCGATCAGTCGACGCAGCATTCGCAAACGCGCCAATTGACCAACATTTTCCGGCGCGTGTATAGAATATTTGCGCACGCATGGTACTCGCACCGAGAGGTGTTTTGGAAGGTTGAGGGACGGACAGGACTGTACATCTTCTACAAGACGGTTTGCGACGTATATGGCCTGGTACCGGAAGACAACTACACCATCCCTCCAGAGGCCGAGGGCATTGAACCATCGACTGAGGCAAAGCCATCAGCGCCGCCTTTGATTATGAAGCGAGAGGCTTCGGATTCGACATCACAAATTTCTGTCAACACGCTGGCTGAGGGAATGTCTGATCATACGCTATCAACAGCCGGCACAACCAAGCGACACCGGCATTCACCATCGGTGGGGGCCACCGTGGTCCAAACAGTTGTGGAAGAGAACGAGGAGCAAGAGGAGCGTCCGAGCTTACAATCACGGCCTGTTACACAAATATTCGAATCATCACAAGAAGAGGACGAAGACGAAGATGGCGACAGTGATGGAGATGTCACGGCCATTGAAGATAACGAAGAAGACGATGACGAAGATGAGGACGAAGACGAGGCCGAATCTGCCGAAGAGACAGCGGCGCCAGAAGCCAAGGAGGCTGCGGATGAAGCAGCAAAGCAAGGCGCAAGCGAGGATAAGGCAGCGGGTTCTTCGCCCGAGGAAGAGGGAAAGCAAGACAAGGACATGACGACAGAGTCAGCGACTATGGAGGCGGCTGAGGCGCGTGCTTCGGACGCCCAAGATAGGGAAAAGGAAGCGCCGCAAGATGAGCCTGAAGCCGAGGAGGACGGTAGTAAGGCAGTTGCTGAAGCAGATTTGGAGAAGCCTGACTCTGCTGCATAGCCACCTGATGAAGGGAGTGAACCAAAGGTTCAAGATGAAGCTGGGTTGGGCGCTTGATTAATGGGGGCAGCCATGACTGTGTACTTTGAGCGTAGGAGTAAGAGGGAACGTCGACTTGGCAGGGCAGGTGGTAGATGCTACTCCTGGCATTAGTCTAGATGTAGTAATCAGGCACGGCACGGCGTGTTGTGGAGAAAGCACATTACTTCACAATACGTCACATTGATAGCTGATGATAAGTCAGGATCAGACCATGTGTGATGGTAGTGCGAAGACGTACCAGCACAGCAGCTTGGCTAGCGGCGACTCTGTAGTTTCGGCGGGGTGCCTTATCTCCGCCTATGAGACTTGTATAGACAGAGGGCGAGAGACTGCCAGGATCTATCAAAACTGGCAAGATATTGTCGCCTCCAACGTAAAGGAAGGGCAAAAATACAAGCACGCCCTAGTATTTGCATGTTTTTGTGTTTCATCGACGAGGCTACGTAGGGCTGATGCGGCTCAACTAGCCATTATTCAATCTCATCTATACTCGAATGTATCCATGTGTCAATCGACACACACACACACACACACACACACACATACACACATGGAATGCGCATACGCGTGCGCAAAAGCAGAGGTGACTTCCGGCCCGCTTCTTATTGGCGGGTCCCGTCCGTGGACGATGCGTTTCTTGTCGCGCTGCGCGGCAAGAGGATCCTCTGGGGTAGGGCGTCCAGCATGCAGTCCAAGGACCAATGGGAGACCGACGGGCCGAGGTGACGCTAGCATTTGGGTAAAGGCTGGCGAATGGGACAGGCGCTGTGTGTGTGTGTGTGGTGCACGTGTGATGAGGTGTGGAAATTAGTTGTTCGCTGGGCCATGTTGAAGGGCGAGCATGGGTGATAGCTGGGATACACAGAGTCAGCAGTCTCTCTCCCCTCCCCTCCCCCCCCCCACGCCAGCTGTCACCAATGCCACGCCACGCAGAGGGCTTTCGCTTCTCCACACTCTGCTGCTCAGGCTGGCGGCTGCTCCATCAGAGTTAATTGCTGACGGCTGAGGCTAGGCCTCCTCAGAAGCATCCAAAGCTGCTACCTACATAACCCCTCACCACGGCATCTTGGTTTCTTGGTTCTTATCGCGGCTACTGCGGACGCCAGGCCCAGGCCAGCGTAAGCCTCGCTCGGCTCACGACTACAAGTCCCGCCCGCTGGTGGTGGTGGTGGTGGTGGTCACAAGTCAAGGTCCCAAGTCACCAGTCGGCACCGGCCTCTGCTCCCATTCCATTCCCACAAGTCTCCTACCTCTTCCCCACGTTCCAGCCCAGGGTTCGCTCCACGACAACCCTCCAGAGGCTCTACCTGCAGGTCATCGCCCAGGATCACGCCGCTTTGCATCCAAACAACCCACGCCGTCCCTTTTTTGCCCGCCCCGGCATCTCGCCTGCCGTGTGATCCCCAAAGCAGCATGCACGCCCATCGCCGAGCGCCTCTTGACTAACATCAACACCATCTGGCAACCACACACACGAGTCGTCCCGCCACCAGGCCACACAACCTCCACTTTTTTTTACTCTACCCCAGAGACGCGCACTTGAACAGTGTCGCGACACACGCCATCGCCTCTATTCTCCCACTGGCCATGACGGCGCAAATCCTGTCTATGCATGCTGCGCACGCGTCGGATTTGGGCAAGATCCAGACGCAGTTCCGAGACAAGATGGAGGCCACTGACGGCCCTGCGAGCGAGCCTCCGACCCCCGCATCGCCTGACAGCGGCGACACCCGTGGCCGTCGACGCGACAGAGACGAAGACGGCGACACGGCCGACGGTGAGGGCGACGGCCATGGCTCCTCGAGGAAGAGAAGGCGCAGCAGGAAGGGCCTTGACAAGAAGTTTGAATGCCCACACGAGGGCTGTGGAAAGAGCTACTCCCGCGCAGAGCATCTGTACCGCCACCAGTTGAACCGTGAGTGCAGCAGCGTCGTCATGCCTCGCCAGAGCCAGAATCACGAGGCGGCTAACACTGCACAGACAACCCCAAGCAAATCTACCACTGTGACTTTCCCGATTGCCACCGCTCCTTCGTCCGACAAGACCTGTGCGCGCGCCACAAGGAGAGACACACGGCACGAGGCTCGCAACTACTGCGCAAGGATACCTTCAACATGCACAATCTGAACCCCATTGTAACCGCTGCACTGGGTGGTAAGAGTGCACCACCTTCAAACCCGCACCCCAGGAAGAACCAAGGGCCGCATGGCATGCAGTCCCCGCCCTCTGGAGCCTCCAACACTGGCCCTGGCAACCAAATGTCCCCGCCAACCTTCCAGTCTCCCGGCTCGACTGCCACTCTGAGTAGGCAAGACTCGCTGCAAAGGACGGGGAGCGACGATACCTACCGCAGCGGCTCCGAGGCTAAGCCCTACGACATGCAGTCCCAGAACTCTGGCAACTTTGCACCCCCACCGCGTCCGGCTGCTTTGGGCAACTACAGTCGAGGTCGCACGCCTCTCCACACCTCCCCACATGTGGGTAATGGAAATTTCACACGGCCCGATCTGCACGCGCAGACGTCAAACATCAGCTCATATGGCTCGAGCTCACCCTTCAATTCCGCCGCCGTTACACCGTCCCAGTACACTCCGTCCGCATCCTCGACCGGCTACCAAAACAGCGCAAGTGCGTATCAATCACAACAAAACTTCCCTCCCTTCTCCTCCTTACCTCCACCAGAGTACCCCCAACCAGCCGGCACCCCTGTATCTCGAGAACACGACAACCAGTTCTACAATGGTACCTCTGGGCAGGCGCCCATGAACGGTGTCGAGACCACAGGCCAGATTGACAACAGAATGCAGAATGTCTCCGACGCCATAATGGAGCAAAACCCTGCGTATGCCATACCCATGTTTGGTGGTGCTGGATACAGTCGCTCACCCTTCGCCATGGCCGACGACTTCGCTGCGTGGCTCTTCAACGACAATCAATTCAACCCAGGAGGCGCATCGCCCATGGACTACCCGGGTGGAGTGAACCCCGTAGCTGGTGCGTCATCTCAAATTGGACTTCAAGCACCGTATTTTAACTATGACCCCTCAGTTGCCGGCTACCTGAGCAACCCTGCGCCACCTGCACATCCAATGGCAGTTCACAGCATACTAGATACCACGCTTCCCGAGTCCGCTCTGTCCGAAGACAAGCGCAAAGATCTCCTTGATCTTATTCACTTGCGCTTCAACGAAACAGACCATGCACCCGTCAAGAAGCAAAAGGAGGATATCATGGAGGGCGATAAAGACGACAGTCGCCATGTGTTGAGTCTACACATGATGCAAACATACATCAGCTCGTATTGGGTTCACTTCCATCCACAACTACCCATCCTCCACAAGCCAACCTTCAATGCAAGCACTTGCCCCGAGCTCCTGCTGCTCGCCATCATGTGTCTTGGAGCTTCTTGTTTGGAGAAGAACTATGGTCAAGAGACGACACAGGCTTGCGCTCAGCTGGCAAACTTCTTGGCCTGGCACCTGCGCTGGGAACTTTTCATGGACGCCGATTTCCGTCCGCCTGCCAAACTATGGATCTTCCAGGGCTTGCTCCTTCTCGAGGTCTTCGAGAAGATGTACTCTACCCGCCCGTTGCATGAACGAGCGCACATTCATCATGCCACGACGTTGACGCTGATGAGGCGCGGAAGCTCGTTGATTGGGCGGTCAGCGATGGATTCGCCTCCTAGCGTCAAGGACGGAAAGAGTAATGGCATAGGTGGAGCAAACACGCCCGACGAATGGTGGAACCATTGGATCACGAATGAGGCTACTAGGAGGGCAGCATTCGCGGCCTTCGTCATGGACAGCATCCACGCTACCATGTTCGGCCACAGCGCTGTCATGGTTGCTCACGAGATGCGTCTTCCACTGCCATGTGATGAAGCTCTCTGGTCTGCAACGAGTAGTTCCGAAGTGGGTCGGGTTGAACAATCCCTGACTTCCAACGGCATCAAACCAATGTCCTTCCTTGACGGTCTTAAGAAGACACTAAATGGACAGACGGTACGGACCAATTCCTTCGGACGCACGATACTCATGGCAGGCTTGCTGAGCGTGTCGTGGCACATGAACCAGCGGGATTTGCAAGTCAGCTCGCTTGGTGTCACAACAGCACTAGGTGGGCGCGACAAGTGGCGAGGATCCCTAACCCGGGCTTTTGACTTTTGGAAACAGGACTTCGACAGCTCACTGAACCGATCAGAGGACCGTCCTGCTTCAAACTCGTACGGGTATTCTCAAGGTATTGACGACGACATCGTCTTCGAATCCCGAACCGTCCTTCACCACTTGGCGCACATGGCCATGCACGTTGATATTGTCGATTGCCAGATTTACGCGGGCGCTCCCAGGCTCCTTGGGAGGTCGATAACCCCGCAAGATTACAACGGCGCGCAACGCCGGATGAAGGAGATGTGGGCCCCCACTGCCCGAGCCCGAGACGCCACTTTCTACGCCCTGCGCTTCCTTTCCAACGTAATGGTCGCAGGGGACCACAGCCTGAACCCCAATACCCCATCTAGCGCTGGTTTCTCCTACTCGGCGCGCGACGATTACCTTCTGAATCGACCATGGGTACTGTACTTTGCCACACTGATCGTCTGGTCGTACGGTTTCGCGCTTGATGGCCCGGTCAAGGAGCCGTACCAACTTCCAAGCTACGACGACAAGGTCAGGGACATGGTACTCTACCTCAACCGTGTCGGTGGTGTAAGATCACCCGAGGACTTGAGTAAGACATCAAATCGGAATGCTTGCTTGGGGTTGTTGATCATCATGAGGGACATGTTCAGGAAGACGAGATGGGAGTTGCTGCATGAGGCAAGCAACCTGCTGACTAAGTGCATCGAGATGCTACTTCCTGGCGCAGGTGACCTGTGAGCACAGAACGTGTGACGGGATTGTCTGCTTCCTGCACCTAGGCGCCATTTGTTTTGATGGGATGATGTAACTTCTCTCGCGACCCATGTTATTGCCTTTCATTCACGATGTGATGATGGCCCACTACTTGTAGATTTTTTCTTAAATTTTTTTTCTGGTCTGTCTTTTCTGATATCATGCATTCTAGCGAGGAGTGCTTCATGTTCGATACCTTTCTGTACATTCACAAGTGGCTGCTTGGGTGATGGAATGTGGGCGGGGGATGCTGAGTTCATTGCCATATACCCTGGGAAGGTGTGTTAATGCATCATGGACTCTTTCTCTTATCTCGAACCAAAATACATGTTTGTATGCACTTGAATTGTTTGCCGTGCATTGTCTTGACTTGGACTGAAGTAAAAGGTGGGGCGCTCGGAACTATTGTGCACGTGAGAGCGTGGCAACGCGCCACGCGAGAAACGCGTCTCTCTCTGCAAATTGTCGCAACGAGCCCCTCTAATGTAAAATGCATAACCGAGAAACGTTTCTATGGTTGGTGTAAGTATACAAATAGTCGTGAACTTCCGTCTGGTGTAAAGTCGCTCTCTCCTTGCGCCATTGCGTCATTGATTGTAGAACAAAGCTCACTACCGACAACTGCGTCCAGAAACAACGACAATGCCCCTACAATGCCTCGATTGAAGGCCGCCACTGTCTCAGACCAGACCATACGAAAGAGAAAGCGAAAATCCCGCGACGAAGAGGAAACCCAATCAGCGACGTCCGCTGCAGAGGGCGAAGGGCTGAATGAGGTTCACAGGATAGTTGGACCAGACGGCTCGCTGATCAACTCTAACCAGCCAGACTCCGTCGAGACGACCACCACTACAAGCGTACCCACGAAGACACATGATGGAGGAAAGAAACCACGACGTGCGCCGAAGAAGAGCGGTGCTGGCAAGCCGTCTCTTGCGCGCCACAACTCGTCCACGCTCGTCGAAACATCGATCCCTTGGCCGGAGCATTTCACCAAGCTTGCTCAGGTGCATCGCGCTGTCAACCTTGTTTACACGTTTCTATGCACGCGTAAACACCTCGCGACGACCCTCGAAACCCTCAGGAGCACAGTAGAAGCCAACATACAAAGAGAGCTGGTTATTGATGACGTAGCGCAGATCACGGCATTGGTTCCGAAGGCGATGAACTTTGCCTATGTCGATGAAGCTATGCTGCTAATCAATGTCATGGGTGCAGAAGACAACCTACACGGGAGACGGACGACCGACTTTGCGATACTCGAGCCGGAACCGGACAAGGGCGAGCACAAGGAGGTGCTATTATTTGAGTTCATCGATGGCGACTTGAAGCGCCAGGTGCAACACAAGCAGACTGGAGAGCCTACAAAAGCCACGACAAAACTGCGGAATGAGGACCTCAAGATGCCAGTGTACAGCCAGAAGCAGATGATGAATCTGATTGAGAAGAGGAATCTCAAGTTCACATCAGCGGTCAATGCATTCTTGAACCAGTGCGCTGAGGAAAGCGTCGACTCGGTAGAGAAGATCAAACAAGTTTCAAAGGCCTTTGTGCCTGTGCCAACAGAGAGTCGACACTCCACACCTGGCCCAGACCGATCGTCAATACCAGCCTCCATACCAGCGGAGCGTAAGGCCATCCCCGATATCCTGAACGAGATTAAAGCACTCGGGTGGTATAGTGGTCAGATTGTGCCAGATGGCCACCGCGTCTTCGACCCGCAAGAACCTGTTTACGGCGACTTGAACTTTGCCATGTCACAGAACCTCGTCAACGCACTATACAACACGAGGAACATAACCCAGCTCTATGCTCACCAAGCGGAGGCTATAAACAATCTTTATGACGGGCACAATGTGATTGTGTCGACTTCAACTAGCTCTGGTAAATCATTAATCTACCAGATACCCGTTCTGCATCAATTAGAACAAGAACCAAACACGAGGGCTATGTACATCTTCCCAACGAAAGCGCTGGCGCAGGATCAGAGAAAGAGTATGAAGGAACTTTTGCGGTTCATGCCAGGATTCGAGGACGTTCTAGTAGAGACATTCGATGGAGATACGCCTATGAGTGATCGCAACTACATTCGGGACGAAGCACGCATCATCTTCACGAACCCTGATATGCTGCACATTACAATCTTGCCGCAAGAGGACGCCTGGCGGACGTACCTTCAGAACCTACGATTCGTTGTGGTGGACGAACTGCACGTTTACAATGGACTGTTCGGAGCACATATGGCGTTCATCATGCGCCGTTTACAGAGGATATGCGCGGCGGTGGGAAATCGTCACGTCAAATTCATCTCCTGCTCGGCTACAGTTGCAAATCCTGAAGAGCATATGAAGACCATCTTCGGTGTCGACCAAGTGAAATTGACAGACTTTGACGGATCCCCTTCTGGACGCAAAGAGTTCTTGTGTTGGAACACGCCGTTCAAAGACCCTGGTGATCCTACATCTGGACGTGGTGATTGCATGGCTGAGACGGCCAAGTTGTTCTGTCAGTTAATGTTGAGGGGCGTAAGAGCTATTGCATTCTGCCGTGTACGGAAGCAGTGTGAAGCGCTGCTTGCCGCTGTCAAGACTGAACTAACTAACCTGGAAAGGCCGGAGGTCATTGCTCGGGTTATGTCGTATCGAGGTGGATACACGGCGCAAGACAGACGAGAAATTGAGCGAGAGATGTTCGATGGCAAGCTCTGTGGTATCGTGGCTACCAGTGCGCTAGAACTTGGTGTCGATATCGGCTCCTTGGACGCCGTTGTCACGGTCGGTTTTCCCTATACCATCGCCAACCTCCGTCAACAGAGTGGCCGTGCTGGTAGGAGAAACAAGGACTCGTTATCTGTTCTAGTTGGCGACTGTTTTCCTACCGACCAGTACTACATGTCGAACCCAGACGAAATCTTCACTAAACCCAACTGCGCACTTCAAGTCGACCTCGAGAATATGCTTGTCCTCGAAGGTCACGTACAATGCGCCGCACACGAGATGCCGATTAATGTTGAAGTCGACACTACCTACTTCGGCCCTCTCCTTCCCAAAATCGCCCGAGAACGTATGCGGTGTGATAAAGAAGGCTTTTACCACGTCAATTCACGCTTCCTTCCCCAGCCATCCCGCACCGTCGCGATCCGCGATACTGAAGAGGACCACTTCGCCATCATTGACATCACACACGGCAAAAATACGGTGCTCGAAGAACTAGAAGCAAGCCGCGCCTTCTTCACACTCTACGATGGCGGCATATTCCTACATCAAGGAAACACGTACCTCGTCAGAGAGTTCTCCCAAGAGCGCATGCTGGCAAAAGTCGAATACGTAAAAGTAGACTGGACAACCCAACAACGCGACTACACAGACATTGACCCGGTAGAAACAGAAGCCATCCGCCGTATCCCCGGTTCCCGATCCAAAGCCTTCTACGGCCCCATCAAAATCCAACAAGTCGTCTACGGCTTCTTCAAAATCGACAAGAAGCGCCGTATCCTCGATGCAGTCCAGGTCGACAACCCACCCATCATCCTCTTCAGCAAAGGCATGTGGCTCGACTTACCAAAACCCGCAATGGACATGCTGAAATCCCGACGCCTGAACATCGCAGCCGGGATCCACGCCGCTGAACACGCCGTCCTATCCCTCATGCCCAACTTCGTCATGAGCATGCCAGGAGACGTCCGCACCGAATGCAAAGTCCCCGAAAAGGAGTTTCTGCAAAAGGAGTCCTCGCGAAAGCGGCCCGCTAGGTTGACTTTTTACGACGCAAAAGGCGGTGCGAGTGGCTCTGGTATCAGCACAAAGGCATTCGAGTTCATCGACTTGTTACTCAGTCAAGCGTGTCAACGACTCACGTCTTGCCATTGTCTCGAAGGGTGCAATGAGTGCTGTAATGACGATGCGTGTAAACAGCATAATCAGGTCATGTCCAAAGCAGGGGCCATGGTTATCATCATGTGTTTGCTCGGCAAGGAGAAGCAGATTGATGTCGAGGCGCTGCCGTGGGGCGAGGAGGACGTGGAACAGGGGTTCGATACGGTGGTTGAGGCGGTTGGGGTGAGGATGGCAGAGGGGAAAACTAGAGATGGGGGGAAATTGCCTGGAGAAGGGGAGGAGGGGAAGGACGAGGATGAGGAGAAGATGGTGAGAGCGAAACTTGTGGATGGCGTGTGGATCAAGGAGGAAGAAGAAGACGAGGATCATTTTAGTCGGAGTATTCACATGTATAGGGGTGAGAGGACGTTTATTGGTGTGCATAGGTAGGAAAGATTGTTTTTTCAAGTTTGAGCTTAAGAATAGGTTATATGGGATGATTACAATACAACAACAAAAAAGCCAGAGAGTAGAGAATCGTACCAGCGTAACAAACACGATCCGCAAAGTAGCTCCCACATCCAAATCATCAGCAACATCCGCAAAACCCCCATACATGACTCATACAGATCAGATCATACAAAACCCCTCAACCGATAAACGCCGCGCAATGCTTCATATACACAAGCCAATCCCATCATCCCCCACCCGCTAATTGTACTGCCTACTCTTAGCAGCCCACTCCTCATCTTTCTTCTTCTTCGCCTCCTCCAACTTCCTCAACTCCCTCGCCACACCCCCCGACGCCCTCCACCAAACATCCGTGCCCGTCCGAATAAGCCTCTCCGCCGCACTCGTCGGCCCATCAACAGCGGGCCTCACATCGAGGAAGAAGACCGGTTCGCCCGTGGGTTCGGGTTCGCCCTCGTAGTAATCAATCACATATCTAACCTCCTTACACCCGGCCTCGTTACAGCGTTCGACGAACCAGTCATGGCGGTCAAACGGCGGGTTCGTGCCAAACTTCTCCGGCATGACATAACCAAGCCACTGGAGTATTTGAGACTTGGGCGTAGGTTCCGTAGGGCGACCGGTAAAACGGAGGAGTTTCGGGGGCGGGATATCCTTTTGATCCCAGGTTGTAGTGTCAAAGGGATCTTCGTGTGTGCCCAACATGAAGTTTGCGACGTCTTCGCCCTTTTTGCAGATCTCGTAGCCTTCGGCGAGGCCGCGAGAGAAACGGCGTTCCCAGCCCATGATCTCGGCCCAGGCGCCCTCGTTGAGGAAGTTGTGCACGCCGACCATGGATTCGACGGCTGTAACGTCCGTGTCGGTGGAGCCTTTGCGGAGCATGGCGTTGTACATTTGCTGCGGTGAGGGGTACTCCCAGAGCGAACCGTCGCCTTTGGGTATTGTGGACGTTTCGCGCTCGAGAGGGAGGTTGTGCGATTGCTTGGCTGCGCGCTCGTTTGAGAGTTCGGAGAACATGTTGTTGAGGGGGTTTAGGCGCGCGAGGAGGCCGGTCTTTGGTGGTGGCTCTGATGCGCTGGTGGAGTCATTCTCAGGTGGGACGTAAGGGCAGGCGCCTTGGGGCGTCTTCTTTTCCGCGACTACAGGCGGTACGTGTTTCTTGTGCATCGGACATTCTGGCTGCAGTATTGTTAGAGGCGCATGCGCATGTGGAGTGGCGTAACATACTGGAGGTTCCATGTTGCCTCGAGGCATAGGATGCGGCGCAACACGTGCAGCAGGTGCAGCGGGCGCGGTGTCTGCCCAAAACCAACCCATTATGGAGAATTGTACAGAAGGGCTACGACTGCGAAAACAAGAGGCGAGCAAGGGTATATAGGGCTGAAGAAGATGTGACGGGTGGCGGAGATTATCGGGAGAAACAATTTCGCGCAGGGTCCTCGTCGTCATCGCTCTAAGCACGTTGACCGCACTCCGATTGGCCAGAAATCTCGTGCAGTGAAGGACGATTTGGAAGCTATGTTTGGATTTGTTTTCAGTTCAGTTCTTGATATCGTACGCATATGCGCTAGCTTTTAACATGTCTAGGTCAAAATCCCCTTGCGCCATTTTTGAGCTGAAGTTCCCTATGGTCCCGCCGCCTTTGCCAACTGACCAGTGCCTCGAGAGCTAAAGATAGCCATGATACCAAAGCTACCATAGAAAAGAACCATGGGGTACGCTACCAAGCCTCGCATCGAAGTCATACGCCCTGCGAGTTATGTTAGTTTCTAGGAACAAAACCATCGGAAGGCTCAACTTACCAACAACGGTAAACATCGAGCTGGAGCTGTAGGAACACCATGTGATGGCCAGGCATGTCAGAAGATATCCAAACAGCCCGTCAAGTGGTACAATGATTCCAAATATCGCTACCTGTACGAGAGGAAGCAGGCAGTACCCAAGCACCGACGCTGATCGTGGGAATGTCAACGAGGAGCCGAGGTGAGAGCCATGTGGGTGACTGTGGTCTCCGGGGGTCGCCTCAACCGCATTGACAGGCGGAGACATTAGCGAGAGGATCTGGTGAAGCAGGATTGTGCCAACGAACGCGAGGCCTGTTTTAGTCAGTTATCGTCCTTCTTTCGGCAGCTGGTTAGCTCACCGTAGATATAACCGAAATGAAGCTTTCCAGACAGCTATCCCGCATTAGCTTGTGTATCCCATTGTGTTTTTGTTGCTCCTACCAGTAAAGATGTGCCGAAAATCAAGAAGAAAAGTATCGGGCCTGCTACATCGCTATCATCCATGATGTGCTGATCGATCCGGCCAAATGGGTTCAGGACGGCCAGTGTCTGTCTCTCCCGTCAGCCGCTGACAAGACGCGCTGTTGTTAAAAAACCAACCTTCATCTGTATATGCCTGAAATTTACTCCCAACTCTTCCACTACACAATGTCAGCTAGTCGAATGCGGTCGTAAGGTCGATGTTGCGTACGCAGCGGTGGTTCTCCATCATATCTGCTAGATGTCAGCGATTGCTACACAAACTTGTCCTTCCAACATACCCTTCAGTGCCAAAAGCTGCCAGCCATCCTGTCCGTAGCCCTGAAACGCCCATGCCCATCTGCCCACTCACACCTGGTGCAGCGAACCCCGCGCCATACTGTGCGGGGTATGCTTGACTGGCTGGTGCGCCGTAGTTAGCCTGATATGGTGTAGAATGCCCAGATACTGGCTGGGTTGAGAATGACGACGGGTAGAATTGGAGGTTTTGCGCATTTCCTGCGCCGTATTGAGGGGTTTGTCCATAGCCGTATTGCGCCATTGTTTAGCCTGCAGATTCGTGAGGTATCGCGATCTGGAGTAGGTTTCGGGATGAATGATCTGGCTTAAGGGTATCGTGAAGCTGGAGCCTGGCGGAGGTCTAGCGGAGGTGGTCTTGGGTCCAGTTGTTACGTGGAGTGAAGGACCACGTCACCAGAGAATTTGCGCAGAAAGGACAGATCGCATTAAACGTGGGCTTTGGGTTGGAAGTCGAGAACTCGCTCGCTGAAGTTGGAAGAAAACAATTGTTTGTCTGCAATGTTGCGGCTCAAAGTGGCAGCCACATGTCATCGCGTGAATCGGCGTTGGCCATTCATAGGCCGACGGCGGCTTAGTCAGAGATTGGCAGCAACCTAAAGATGGCGGAGTCACACAGCACCGCTGCATTCATTTAACGCGGGAGCAAATAGCATAAAAGGGACTCGTTTGCAAATTTGTTCTTGGGTTTTGTTTTTTTGGAAATGTTGTTTATAGGGTTGAGAGGGGTATCTAACACTGATACTAAGAGGAGAGTCATCATTCATACATCAGACCAGCAATAGCTGTAGTCGCAAGCAGTGTCATGTCCGTCTCCACAGAAGGTATCTTCCCAAGCACCAAAATTTAAGTTCAATACATCTCCCTGGTTCGCCGTGAGGTATAGTTGCACCAGTCACACTGTAGATGGATTAATCACTGTCCATGCATCTCGCCACGCTGTACTAACCATGGTGTCGGAAGATGCATCGTTATCTTCACGGCAATACTCGTTGTTGCATTTCTTGCAAGTCCGGATGAAAAGCTCCTTACAGCTTATGCACGTATGGCCGCAGCCAAAACAGTCACGTCTTACACCGATGACCTGTAGTGGTTCACGTTAGCCTGTTTCTTGACGAAAGATCGAGCACATACCTTGGCGCGCAAGTGCCAGTTCCAGATGCAATTATCCAATAGCCAGGCTCCACGACCAGTCAGTCTAGGTAAGACAGACCGGTTTCCGGAATCCAACTACATCGTAACGGCCTCAAGGTAGCATCGCTTCTCGCGCGCCAAGGTAGGTCCATCACCCCCACATCCCGTCGCTACCGGCTCCGGCCATCATTTCTTCACGGAGGCAGTGTTCCACGCAGAGGCCCATATGTACCTTGATCATTTGCTTTGGGAGAAGTTGGCTAGTCCCATCGGGTTTCAAGCTCTCCGTAAGCTCCGTCTGCTGTAATTCCGTACGTTGGGCAGTGATGGATCCAGTATAACAATCCTCGTCCCACCACTTGTGACATCTTTCGCACCAGCGTCCCTTCAGACAGTCCTCGCATCGCACTATAAGAGGTGGAGGGGCAGATCCGTCGAGAGTGTGCGGTATCTGAGCGGCACGTACGGAGGATCCGTGCAGCGGTACCGGATTGAGTAATGGATGATGGGATGGGCTGGAGTCGCCGAAAACCGCTGGTCCTTCTGGAGACGAGTGACATGTCTCGCAGCCAGATGGACCTAATGCGACAGTGGCAATTGTGGGTCGTAAGAATGAGGACGGATGAGGAGCACCACCTGCGGTTGCATCCCTGACGTACGCTTTGCTTGGGTCGTGCCGTGGTCCTCTACACAGGACGGCATCGAAAGCGATAATGCCCTCGCACGCTTGGAGTATCTCTGCCCACTCTGGAGACGGTCGCTTTGGTATGATCTTGCCAGAAGACTGATACCATTTGTCCTCGGTCCGCGCTAGTACAGCGTCCAAGGCCTGTTTTGATCTCTCGTTCCACTGTGCCCCAATCTGCGCTCCTTGAGACGTCGTTACGCCCCTAGGGATGTCCGCCGAAGGTTTTCTCGTGACGGTCGACGCAGTACGCGGTGTTGGGTCGCGAGGCCCAAAGATGTAGATGCCTTTGACTCGAGGTGTGCCGGCGGACCTTGATGGTCGGACCGCATATCGGAGGTATTGCTGAAGCTTCCTTTCGTTCAAGTGCTTAGCTTCGCGAATGGAGAGTATACGGACGTTGAATCGTTCCTCCGTAAGCAGTTCCCTGACCAGCTCTGCTGTCACGCTAAGTCCGTCTAGTACGAGTGTATGTACGTGGCGCAGGACGTGGAGCTTCTCGAGCCTGTTGAAGATGTGACGTAGAGGGCCGCTGTAGAAGTCGTCCTCTGTGAGGGCTTCATCCATTCTTTCAGCGCGAAAACTGACACCACCGACATCAAGAGGTCCATCCAAAGGCACAATAGCAGACTTTACTGGGGAGAGGTCCAAGTAGCGGAAGGCTTCTGGAGACTGGAAGACGGCATGATGTAGAGATTTACAGGTTCGCGACAGGTTACGAAGCGCAGATATCGGCAGGTAAGGAGCAGTTTGGCGCAGGATCAAGGTGTTGGAAAGCAGGTCCGCCAGGGAGGTAGGAAGGTCGTCACTGAAAGTAGAAGGGCCCATGGCGAGCGCTCGAGGAATGCAACCAGAGAAGTTTGGCCAGAGGTTAGATGGGTACTCACCGATTCTTTATTACAACGCAAGACGGCAGCCCAGACAGGCACGTGCCACTGATCTGACACTGCAGGTGTGTGTGTTGGATGAGCAAAAGGAAAGACTAATCGAGGTTGAGACGCAGCAGGAGATGGGGTTGCGCAGGCGTGGGATGCCGCCGATGCCTCGCTCCCTGCGGCGATCGCAAATGGGGACCCTGCCAAGACCGATGCAGTACGCAGCTCGAGGCTTCCTGCAAGATCAGGCCACGATGAAGCAAAGATTGGAACACGTCTTGCAGCCAAGGCCGCGCCGGACGTCTTGGGCGTGCACTGTGGAAACCGGCTAAAACAGTCGCTGCGAGATGTCAGGTAGGCGACGCGACGCAGAGATGCGCCGTCGGAATTTGCCCCACGTCGGCCGGTTACGAACACGAATCGACATGTCCAAACTCAACAGCCGCGATAGAATAGACGGCACAGTGACGGTTGACGGTTAGGGCGGCGCCCGGGCGAAGTAAAGTCCTTCTTGTTGGACAGGCCCAGAGACTTGGAAACTTTGGTTATTCAACTAATCGAGCGCATGCTCCAGGTTGCATGCTTCGCGATGCTCCCTCGGAGCGTCTGGGGAAGGCCAGTGATCGTCTCTCGCCAATGCACCGGGGCTGAGGTTGCTCACCGGAAGCCAAAGATGCCAGGCCGAATATAGATAAAGCCTACGATTGGCGAAACTGGGGAGTTTTCTCCGCCGAGCAGTCGCGGTACCTTCACGCGTTACCACGCGAACGCGAGCGCTATCGATAAGGGATAAGGCTAGCGGGCCGAGGCGCCGAAGGAAGCGCAGTGACGCCAGGCATTCACCGAAGCTTCGAGTCTTTGAGGCGCATATGTCAGCCATTCCACGCCTCTGATACCACACCCGCCCTCGTTCACGGGTTTCCAACTGCAGTCTCTACCTTCAAACAACTGTAACCAACCAACACAAAACAGCCATGGATTTGGAAGCAGAGCCAGCAGAGCCAGCAGAGCCAGCAGAGCCAGCAGAGCCAGCAAAGCTGAAATGGTCTGCTCAATACGACCTCGCGCACACAACCCGAAGCGCGCTACCGGGCGACAAACTTCTCCTTCCACCGTCCGCGTTGGAGCAACTCCTTGCCGCAGCACCCGTTGTCCATGTCGACGCAGATCGACCGCATATCACCGCTTTCGATCCCTTCAACCCGTACACGTTCAGCGCCGAACGCCACGCAAGATCACAGGCGCAAGATCGCTTCCAGCAGCTGCCCCACCCGCTTACCTTTCGACTCGTAAATCCGAATAACGGCAGGGTTGTACACGCAGGAATACGCGAGTTCTCGGCAGAAGAGGGCGAGATCGTGCTGAGCAGTTTTCTGAAAGAGGCATTGGGAATCAAGACACAGTCTGCAGAGCCCTCGAGAAATGCTAGTCCAAATGCCCTGGGTGAGGATGACGTGACCGTGTCGAATGGAGCGATTCCGCTCGAGACCAATGGCACTGCGTCTACCAAGATTACAGTGCATGCCAAACAGCTGCCCAAGGGTACCTTTGTAAAGCTACGGCCTCTCGAAGCTGGTTACGATCCGGAGGACTGGAAATCGCTACTGGAGGAGCATCTGCGATCCAATTTCACCACATTGACCAATGGCGAGGTCTTGGTTGTAGATGGCGGCCGAGGGGTTGGCGGCAAACGCGAGGAATTTCGTTTCCTTGTAGACGGGTTCAAGCCTGAAGGAGATGGCATCTGCGTGGTAGACACTGATTTGGAGGTGGATATCGAGGCCTTGAATGAAGAACAGGCACGCGAAACGATGAAGAGAATAGCTGCGAAAATGCACCGCGCACCCGGAACATCTCAAGGCAGTTCCACCGGAGGCACGATTGATATATTTAATGCACAAGCAGGACAAGTGCGTGAAGGAGATTACGTCGACTTTGAATTGTCATCGTGGGACAGAACTCAAGGATTGGACATACTGCTAGATGAAGTGGAAGATGGGGATGAGATCGACATATTTGTCAGTCCCTACTCGTCACGACAAAGAGGTCGTCCACGAGAAGACGAGCATATCTTCGCAGACTTGACAAGTCAATATCCAAAACGTATACGACTACAGTCTACAAATATCGAGCTTGACGACGCGGAAGCTGTGTGGATCTCCGTTCACGCATACCCATCTGAATCACCCTCAAGCACACCCAAATCTTTCCGCCTCAAGGTGTCGATTTACGACCCGAAAACAGAAGCAGAGGATAAGATGGAAGAGTTCCTTGAGACAAGTGAAACCGCCAAACCGGACGAAGTGACTTGTCAGAATTGTCAACAACGAGTACCCAAAGGTTCACTCTTTTTGCACGAGAACTACTGTTTAAGAAACAACATCCTTTGCCCTCAAGGTTGCGGTCAAGTCTTCCAGAAGCGCTCTGCAGCTTTCCAGAACCATTGGCATTGTCCGCATGATACCTTCAGTGGTAACACTCCATTGAGCCGCCAGAAGCACGAAGCTCTCTACCACACCCCGCAACTGTGTTCAATCTGTGGCTTGGAATTCCCATCAATACCCATGCTCTCACATCACAAGACTACTGTTTGTCCCGGCAAGCTGATTCTCTGCCGCTTCTGTCACCTCCAGGTTCCACAAGAAGGCGATCCAAACGATCAGTCTCCCGAACTTCTCCTCTCCGGCCTCACACCGCACGAACTGGCAGACGGTGGCCGAACAACAGAATGCCATCTCTGTAACAAGATCGTGCGCTTTAGAGACATGGACACGCATCTTCGACACCATGATCTAGAGCGCCTATCCCGTCCACCGCCACGCATGTGCCGAAACGTCAACTGTGGTCGCACTCAAGATGGCGCAAACAAGGCAGGCGATACACGAGCTGGGACACGCAAAGGTCAGGGTCCAGGCAACGAAATCGGCCTCTGCAGTGTCTGTTTTGGACCTCTCTACGTTTCTCTGCACGACCCAGAAGGCAAAGCCCTCCGTCGCCGCATTGAGCGCCGCTACCTCTCCCAACTACTTACCGGCTGTGGAAAAGCTTGGTGTAGGAACGAATATTGTCGCACTGGCCGTAAGAACCTAGGACAGGAAGATAAATCCGTACCCACTAAAGACGCCATACCACTCGTCAAGCCGTTCTTGCAAGGCATGGATGGGAGAGGTTATGACACCCCGCTGCACTTTTGCGTCGACGAGCGGACACAGAAGTCGAGAACGCTAGCTGAGATGATCGCTGCAGAGAAGGGCATCGAAGGCAAGGGCGGGTATGGTCTAGAGTGGTGTATTGCTGCTATGGAAGCTGAGGGTGGGGATCTGGATAAAGCAAGGAGCTGGCTCAAGGGGTGGGCTCCCCAGAGGACGGAGGCAGGTCAGTGAAGGGTGAGGAATTTAGATCATCGCATTTGCATCTTCATGAGTGTTGGAGATATAGAAGCATGATGGTGGTGACAGCACATAGACTAGACTAGAGAGATACCCCAGTAACGATAAGGACGAACTTAAATTCGCGCAACCCACTCTACAAGGCAAATCTCGGGTCCGTCTTTCCTTCATCTCCCTTCCGCACAACTTCTACAACTTACTCTTCCCACCCTTGTCTTGCCCCTCCCTCTCCGTCTGCCTCCCCCTATCCCCCGTCTTACTAGTCTCCGCTTTCAAACTCGCCGGATCACCCAACTGCGTCTTATTCACCTTTGGCCCGTCGTCGTTTGCTAACGTGCCCCGTACTTTTTTGCTATGCGGAAGATCTTCCTTTCCCTTCTGGTCGCTCCTACTGCCTTGTTTGCCTTCTTCCATGTTCCGGTCCCCTACGTTTCCGCCATTGCCTATGGCTTTTTTGTCGCCGCCGCCAGCGTTTATGCCGGCTTTACGGTAGGGGTCTGAGACCGTGGGCGCAGAGTCTGAAGATGATGAAGAGGAGGCAGAGGGTGTATCATTTCCTTGACCGGCTGGCGGAGCGGAATCATTTGGTGGAAAAGACTTGTTGTCGTCGTTGACGGGTTTCAGACTCGTGCCGTCGCCTAGATCGGAAGTGGGTTTGGAGGATTTTATTGCGTCTTGCGTTTTTGGGTTTGAGAGGGTGCCGCGAACTGATTTGGAGTGTAACGTGTCGACCATTATTACTGGTGTTCTTTTGTGTATGTCTGAAGTGCCCAAGGGAAGTTCAATTGGGAGATGATTTTGACGATGTGTCAATGCGGAGTATGAAATCTGGGGAAGCAGAGCTTATGACCTACCACTGCCTCGGCAGCTACATCATTGATATATAGGCGTAGTTTGAGATCAACCTAGTTGTTTACGGCTCGCGTGTCTTTGACGTATTGTCTAGCGCGTAGGAATGACGTCTTGCATTCTGAAGGAACGCAATGATTTGAGAGTGTGTGGGCTAGATTTGAATTTCTTCACACACGCTGGTAGACTTGACGTCTGTTCGAGTAGTTGCTGATTCTAGACCTTGTCGCTGTTGTTTGTCCGAAGTATCGATAGCCGCTGTAGTTACGAACGAATGAGGCTGCGTCGACGGCTTACTGAGCTGTGAGCACCCACAATCCCGACGATCCGTCACACCCTCGGCATCTTTCTACCCCAGAGCTCCACAACCATGTCTTCGACAAAAGTCGCGCAGATGATGCAGGCGACTCTTACTCCAAACATTACTCACGCGTCGTGATGGATGCCTTCGTTTCCCATCTGTCCTCTGTGCCTTGGGCCGCTGCCGTGATCAATGATCCCAACTGGACTCCCGTCAACACTGCCTCACGGTCACCAAAGTCTTCGGGAGAGGACTCCTTCTTCGCAGAAACGCTCAGCACAGATCGCACAATACGAGCGCTTCTGACGCTTCGGCCGGTCAATGAAGAAGAAGGCGACATAGCATACAAAGAGGTCAAAACTATTGTGGATCTAGGAAACGGACTCAATGGCTACCCGCAGATCGTACACGGTGGCCTTGCCGCAACATTACTCGATGAGATATGCGGCATCTTGATCATGCTGAACATGGAGAGGAAGGTCCAAAGGACCACAGAGAACGGTCGCCGCGCAGCTGCCTTGAACTACTTTACTGCCTGTTCGTCCATGTCACGCATCGACCCCAAGACACAAGCTGAACACAACCAGATCTGAACACCACCTACAAGAAGCCGGTGCCGACTCCCGGGACGCTTCTCCTCACCGCAAAGATCGAGCGACTAGAAGCGGGCGATCGGAAACTATACGTTCGTGCGACTATCGAAGATGGCAACGGAACAGTATACACTATCGGCGAGGCCTTGTTCATCAGGATTTCAACGAAGCTATGATGCCTCTTTGAACCATCACGCGCTCTGCATGTGAACAGTCAGTTACGTGACAGTACTACAATGTGTCACGAAATGTCGTTGAAGCACCCGTCAGAATGCCTGGGCATTCGGATGCCCGTTGCCGACAAGCCTCAAGAGTACATCGACCACAATGGCGCGTACTACACTGGTACACGAGCACAGTCTCTTATCTCTCAAGTCGTACCGCTCGCGTGGCGATCTGTCGTATAGACTGTGTACCGATGGATTTGTCGTATTGCATCGCGCAACACAACTGCATGTTGCGACCGTACGCACATGTAGACAGAAAAGTCGATACACTACGATTTCCAAGCGACTTTTATCATATTTTGCGTCCAATGTGACTAGACGGGCGTGAATATTGACGATATTCACCTTCTCCATCTTGACTAGGCTGTCCGAGTTTGTCCGTAGTTGCAAGTGTGCATTCGCTTGACTTCCTGGATCGCACACCCCGCAACTATTCCATCGAACGTCCTGCTCACGTTTTGCAACATGAGAAGCTACTGAGCGCGGTGCCGACTTTTAGTGGCAGATTGGCCCAATGTGTATGTCGAGTTCCAGCCACATGACTGGTCAACAGCCAGATTCTTTTAATCTATTCAACCCTGACCCACATGATCTACCCTGTGCATGACCGTCGTCTAGGCCTGACTCTAAAGTATCTGGAGTAGTCCATGAGGCGCTTACGATGCTGCAATCTCCAAGGCACACACACACAGGAAATTCTTCTCCAGAACGTTGCGCTCGACCAACCTCTAATCCGATCATAGCTCTGCGATGCCCAGACCTGGGCATACCGGATTTTGCAAACGACATCATACACTCCACAGCGAGCGTCCACGCGCCTGACTTCGCCGTCATTTGCAATCTTCTACTGGTGTGGTTTCAAGCGAACTTTGTTCCGATTAGGCAGGTCTAAATAGTGGTGCTGGGCTGGCCTTCACGTTGCTTGGCTTGCGATAGTCTCACAAGACTCACTGCATTTGCCCCTTAACTGCAAAGTTGGGTGTGAAGTAAGTGCTCTGACGTTCAGGAAACTAGCATGAGCACGCGCGCTTGAGGCTTATGCTACAGGGCAAGATCATAGGCCAGACTAATGCAGTGCGACGCATGGCTCTACTACCCAAGACTACCCCACATTCAGGTGTCGCCGTCGAACTAATGTGGATGGCGCAAATCTGGGGTCTCTTACATTCATGACCGCGGAGCCAATCGCAGAGGCGTTCGCGCTGGTCTTAGAACTGGCGTCCATCACATGCTTTGATCGGTGTTTGCACTGTCACTGGACAGCGCTTCACGGAAATAATATGCATAGGGCCGACCCGGTGACCAGTGACCCATCAAGGTTAGCTGCAAATCCCCTGAGTCTCCTCATAATTTCTTCTCTGCTTGTAGTTCACCCCAAGGTAGGTGTATCTCGAGCGGCGTGTTGCATTTCACTACCCGCAACTACCTAGGTATTCAAGCTCTAATAGCCGCTGCAACTTGTATGAGTCAAAGCAAATTGTACTAACCGTGAGGATGGAGCAGGCTCATCAACTCACAAATCAAAACAAATCAAAACAAAACATCCTTCGGAGATGTGGCTTGAAGAGGAAGGGTGTAAGTACGCGCCCTTCCCTTCCCTGGACTACGTTACTCAAGCTAAGACAGCTCGAACCATGAACCGAAGTAAGCCATGTAACCCTTCAAGCGGCAACGGGGGTAGTCGCCTAGTGAGTGAGTATCCGACAAGGCCTTATGACCTTCTAAGTGGCAGCCGGTGAGGGTTCCTCATCACCGGATGCTGCTAGCTAGCCAGTCGACAGGCTTCATGAGAACAGATCCTTAACTGATCGCGTGGATGCATGGTTCTTCTCCTATCACGCATCACGAATATTGGCGGCAGTGAACAAACGGGGGTATTAAATAGACATCACCATCTCCTATCCTGAGACTTCTTTTCGATACGGCGCTCTACACTCCTTTGTCCACCTCCTACTTATGTTGTAACTGTACATACCATTCTCTGCTGGTACATACTTACGAACATGCACTTGCCCTCCTTAATCGCCTGCCTCAGTGCAGTCGGCATTCAGGGCGCTGCTATATGTATGCAAACATCTTCTCGCTTTAAAGCTCCTCAATTCTGACTCAGTGTAGCTCGCTTCAGCAGACAAGTATCAAATGATACTGAGCCCGCAACGGCTATAAGTAGTTTTCAAGGCGTTGCTGCTGTCACAGATGGCTACTGGTTGAATGACCTATCCGGCAACGGAAGAGCTGCCTTCAACGGTAACGGCGCTTACAAGGTCTTCCGCAACGTGAAGGAATACGGAACGAAGGGTGAGCCACTTTACTTCCCGCGTTTGAACACACGACTGACATCCTCGTAGGCGACGGTGTTACTGATGATTCTGACGCAATCAACCGTGCCATTGCCGACGGGAACCGCTGCGGTCCCGGCGTGTGTGACTCGGCCACTGATTCCCCTGCCGTGGTCTACATCCCATCTGGAACTTACCTCATTGGCAAACCCATCATCTTCTACTACATGACACAACTCATCGGCAATCCTCGAGGTCTCCCTGTGCTGAAGGCTGCCCCTACTCTCGAAGCTCTTGCTCTTATCGACGCCAGTCCCTATGGAAGCAACGGTAACGCTGGTTGGACATCAACCAACATCTTTCTACGACAAATCCGTAACTTGGTCATTGACGGCACAGCTGTTGCACCAACCAAGGGTTTCCAAGGTATCCACTGGCCCGCCTCGCAAGCTACGACGATTCAAAATGTCAAGATTCGCATGACTCAGGCATCGAACTCGGTGCATGCTGGTATATTCGTTGAGAACGGATCTGGCGGCCACATGGCTGACCTCGAAATCGAGGGTGGCTTGTATGGTATGAATATCGGAAACCAGCAGTTCACTATGCGCAATGTCAGGATCTCCAGGGCAGTCACTGGTATCTCACAGATCTGGGACTGGGGCTGGTTGTACTCCGGTCTTTCGATTAGTGACTGCGGAACAGCTTTCTCCATGAGCAATGGCGCTGCGGCTAACAAGCTCGAGGTTGGCTCTGTTATCATTATTGACTCTGAGATTACCAATTGTCAGAAGTTTGTCGACATGGCGTGGCGAAGGGACAGTAAACCTATCGGTGCTGGCCAGCTGATCCTCGAGAACATTAGGCTCAATAACGTACCTAACGCCGTTGTTGGTAACGGAGCTACTGTTCTTCAAGGTGGCACATTCACAATTCAAGCTTGGGGTCAGGGCAACAAGTACGCTCCGAATGCGAATGGTCCGGAGAAGTTCCAGGGAGCCATCACTCCTGTTGCTCGACCAGGAGGTCTCTTGGACGGCGGCAAGTACTATGCGAAATCAAAGCCGCAATATGAGAACCTCGGCACTGGTGACTTCATCAGTGCTCGCGGTAGTGGCGCCACAGGTGATGGTCGTACCGACGACACCAGGGCTGTACAAGATGCCATCAACAGGGCCGCTGCCCAAAACAAGGTAAGTAGTCGCTCCAGTATCATGTGTCATGTCCTGTTGCAATACTAACTCTACTGTCCCACTAGGTCCTCTTCTTTGAACATGGCGTCTACAAGGTGACCCAAACAATCTACGTCCCACCCAGCTCCCGAATGGTTGGCGAAACCTTCCCCTCGATTATGGGTTCAGGCGCCACATGGGCCAACAAAGACAGACCCGTTCCCGTTATGCAAATCGGCAGGCCCGGTGAGAGCGGCCGTGTTGAATGGTCCGACATGATTGTGCAAACTCAGGGCGCCACTCCAGGAGCTATTGTGATCCAATACAACCTCAATACAGAACGGGGTTCCGGCCTCTGGGACGTACACACCCGCATTGGAGGCGCCAAGGGTACGGATCAGCAGGTCGCGCAGTGCCCTTCGACAGTAGGATCCATCAAGCAGGAATGTATGGCCGCGCATACCAATGTGCATATTACCAAGGGCGCAAACGGAGCGTATTTCGAGAACAATTGGTTCTGGACAGCAGACCATGACCTGGATGATCCGCGATCAACACAAATATCCGTCTTCACGGGCCGCGGGCTGCATGTCGAAGCGCAAAATGTGTGGCTATGGGCCAACGGCGTCGAGCATCATGCGCTATACCAGTACCAGGTAAGCCACTCTTGACAACACCAAAATATTGCAATTATAAACAAAGACTAACGAATTGATAGTTCAACAGCGCATCAAACATCTTCGCCGGCTTCATCCAAACAGAAACCCCATACTACATGCCCACCCCTGACGCCTCCAACCAACCCTACGGCAGATCCGACGCCTTCTCCGACCCCATCTACCCATCTGGCGCCTCAGCCTACGGTCTCCGCGTTCTTAATTCCAAGAACGTGCTCATCTACGGTGGCGGCTTGTACTCGTTTTTCCGCAATTACAACGTTGGATGTTCGAGCGCTGACGCACCGAATGGGTTCCGCAACTGTCAGAGTCGCGTCTTTAGTATTGAGGGTGATAGTAGCGTGCAGGCTTTTGCGCTGAGTGAGGTGGGCAGTGAGTGGATGGTCACGGTGGACGGAGTAGACAAGGCGAATTGGAGTGACAACTTGAGTGTGTATTCAAACACGATTGGGTGGCTTGGGTATAGGGTTTAGGCCTGAGAAGGAAGGTTGATGTGTACATAGGGGGTGGAAAGGATTTATCTGGCTGTATATAAGGGTCGGGGTTTGGCGTTCTATTGGTTTGTTGTTGGTTACGGTCGCTATCTATCTATTCCAAGAGGACCTCGGGATGGCGTTACCGGCTACTTGCTGTTGGTTTGGTATAAACTTTTTTGCTCAATGCAAACGGTCAAAACCACAACCTAAATCACGGAGGGTCAGTGTTGCTTTCCGCGTTGAATGGTCTTCTTTCTGTGAATTTTTGTAGTACTAATTCTTATATCCAGATATTCGTGACCAGACTTGAGTGCTTTGAGATGATGCAAAGTGATCGCTGAAGGTCGCTGTTTCTCCACGTGTCGGACCCTGCATACACGATTCCCGCCGCAGCCCCACCGAGGGGTAGTTAGGTATTAGGTAGCTCTGACGTTGGAAAGCTATCCAACAGTCCCCAACAATTGCTCCACTCTCAATTCGCTCTCCTCGAATTGCATACCCTCGAAGAAGACGCCAATTGTACTTCAAGATGGCAGACGTCAACCTACAAGAGGTCCACGACTTCATGATCTCCATCGCCAAACAAGCTGGCGAACGCATCGTCTCGGCAAAACCCACAACACAAGGCTCAGGGTCGAAGAAGAACTGTATGTAGAATGTTGCAAGAGAAGACACTCAGGTAGGAAGAGTCAAATACTAACTAGATCAATCCCCAGCCGTCGACCTGGTCACAGAAACAGACCGCGCAGTCGAAACCCTCATCTCAACCTCGCTCCGCGAAAAATACCCTGACTATGAGTTCATGGGCGAAGAAACATATAAACCCGGTGACAAGCTCACGTCAGCACCAACATTCATCTGCGATCCCATCGACGGCACAACAAACTTTGTGCACCGCTACCCTTACGTCAGCATCTCTCTCGGTCTAGCCATAAACCGCGAACCTACCGTAGGCATCGTATACAACCCTTTCACACAAACCCTGTACTCTGCGATAAAAGGACAAGGCGCGTATTTGAACCAAACGACCAAGTTGCCGCTGTCGCCGCCGACGCCGCTGGAGACGCTAAATACTTATCTGGTTGCTGTGGAGTGGGGGAGCGATAGGAGTGGGAATGATTTCAAAGTCAAGAGTGAGACGTTTCAGAAGTTGGCGGCTACAAAGGAGAATGGGGGTGGTATGGTACATGGATTGAGGTCGTTTGGCTCGGCGGCGCTGAATCTGTGTGGGGTTGCGAGTGGGGGGTTGGATATTTATTGGGAGGCGGGATGTTGGGCGTGGGATGTTTGTGCGGGATGGGTTATTCTAAAGGAGGCTGGGGGTGCGATGGTTGATGCGAATCCGGGGAACTGGAATCCAGAGGTTGAGGGACAGAGGTATTTGGCTGTTCGAGGGGGTGAGGGACAAAAGGAGATTATAGAGGAGTTTTGGGGGTTGGTCCAGGGTGCGTTTGAGGTGGGTACGTAGAGAGGGGTGAATATACTTTGTCGTGGGTAGAGCGGTAGACGTGGAAAGATTATCCGAACATAATATCACAACAGCAAAAACACAGAATTTAGCGGCGGCCAAAGGGGTTTATTTCTCATTACCACCACCGCTAAGATATCCTCCACAGTCAGTCTGAACCTTCCAAGCGGTTTCAATCAATCTGTCACCGCATCGAACACGTCTCCACCAGAGAGCGGTGTCCTCCAGCACGATGTCTTCCTAATCCACGCAGCACCATGTTTCCAAAAATGAATGTCCCTTCTTTTCCCTTTGATATTCTTACAACAAAGCTCTCGATTCCCAAAAGCACAAAAAAACAAATGAAACACAGTTTCGTCGTCGTGTACTCTCTCCGCAAGCAGAGAGGGGAAGAGCTCGTTGACGTCGTTGAATTAAGGGCCAGGGAGAGAGGGACGCGATGGGGGGTAAGCAAACTCCACTAGTAAAAGAGAGCGAGCAAGAGAGATGACATGAGTTGGGAGAGAGAGATGATACAACGGTACGCCGAATGTTTTTGGTTGTTTTCACGTTTTGTCGCTGGGTCGGCAATTTGGGATGTGCGAGCGGAGTAGAGGGTACGGGTTTCCAACTTGGTGTGTACTCCAGGGGTTGTATGCGGTGTGTGTTTGTTTGCGGGTGTTACGGTGACGGGGCAAGTGGGTGTGCGATCAGTGTCTTTAGATGGTCCTGGGTGTGCCGCGGGCTGAGGCGCTGGTAGGGTTGTTAGTACAAAATCAACATCACAATGTGCAAGCGTTTTTTTCTTCTTGTGAGTGTGTGTGTAGAGAGAGAGAGAGAGAGAGAGATTTGAACAGAGGGAAGCGCAAGGCATACCTCGCGTCTACAAGATCATCGACATGATTGCACATGGCCACGAACAGGTCAAAGAACAGTTTTCCTCCCATCTCCATTTCCATCTGCATGGTGCCACTACGCTTGAAAGTTTTCCGACTGCGGATAATCAGAGCGAGGTAATGAGCGCGCAGCCGTGAGTCGCTATCCGGCGTGTTCTCGTACGCGTAGCGGGCGCTGCGCAAGATGGTTCCAACCTCGATCCCGCTCTGCAGGCCCTGCTTACGCAGAGAGAGCTTCTTGAGCTCTTCGAGGCTGTAGCGATCAGCTGCACAGTACACTGCTGTGTCGCGGAGAATGACGTCTCCCACGCCGGAGTGGAAAAACGTTGGCTCGACGGCAGCTGCGCGGTCGCCGTTTTTGTTGGGGTCGGGTGAGGCAATTGCACCTTCGAGCATCCAGGTCTGGCGTCGCTTGTCGTGGACAAGGCGCGGGTAATAGTCGCCCTTGTACAGATACTCGAGGATACAACTGAAAATCTCAGGTTCCTCCGTGGGCAGATCGATGCGGCGATTAGCGGATTCGAAGAACTGGCCCCGCAGCAGTTCAGCAAAATACGGGGAGTGAGAGAGTACGTCTTCGTGCGCAGCGAACAGTCGCTGGTCGGAACCAACGATGACTGTCACAATAGAGGAGGTGAGTGCTAGTGACCCGCCTTCCATGATTGGACTGTCCTTGCGCGCATCCAGCTTCTCAACCATCACCTTCTGCTTGGACGCATCGCGGAACGATCTCTTCGGCTGTTTGGTAATCTTGCCTGAACGATCTTTCTCCTTCGAGCTAGCGAAAGAGCGTTTGCCGAACATGTTGACCGGAGAGAGAGAGAGAGATCGAAGTAGCGAGCGACGGATGTGTCGTAAAGAGTGGACAGGTTAGTGTGACGAAGCAATCATGTAGAGAAATGGGAGCTCCGGAAACTCTCAGATATCGCAAACCTTTCGGGAGAGAAAAGTTGTTGAAAATCCGAAGAGCTTAAGCGAGTTTACCGACACTGGTGGTGAAGATAAAGCACGCTTTGGTTGTCGAACTCAAGCTTGTCGTGAGGCGTAAAGGCTGAAGTTGTGGGGTTGGAGCTGGTTAAATAGTGGCAATGCCAAGTCAGTGCCCCTGTAGCCTGGACAACTAGCACTGGCAGGCTGGGCTGTGTAGCCTGCAGACTCGTATTGCTATTCGCCAATTGCTGCATGACGGGATGCAGCAGATATCAGGCAGCGAGGCGTCATTGTTTGGATCTTCTCATTTGATGCCCTTCCAAGACAAGGAACCTTATGGAAACATGGCTGATCCCTAGAGGATTGACAGCAAGCGAGCCACGAACAGCACGCGATGTGACGTAAAAAAAGATAGATTTAATATGAACAGGGAATTGAGGTTTGAAAGTAAAGCCGTTTTGGTCGCGCCGTCAGTGGTGTGCGCGTCGCGTCTCTATCGCGGTGTAACGTGATGTGAGGTGCAGAGCGGCCTCTGTGACTCACAGAGATAGCGGCTGCAATAAGTGACCAAATCTCCAGTCCTGCATTGCGCCCAAGTCTAAGTCCAAGAAGACTTTTCCCGCCGGAGACAGCACCCAGAAAGCAAGTCCGGAGCTCCGAACTATAATGCTGCGCTTAAGCGCCATGGCTAGTGGTGAAGCGTGCAAATGCGTGCCTACGTGTTTAGGGACTGGAACAGCTGCTAGATGCGTCGCGGTTCTTCTTGTGGTCTTGGCCTAGCAGTCCGTTGGCAAGTCAGTCGTAGGCGTCTAGCAGCTGTCAAGCCCAAGCTGAAACACATTGGCTCGTCAACAGGCCCAAACCACGCATTCTAGATGAATCCTGAGGATGTGCAGGCTCGGAGATAGAAGTGTGGGTTAAGGACATGGGAGTCCCATGATGGGAGTCTTGAAAAGATGTGGTGACGGGGATGTCCCTTGATGTTCGGTACTCGCAAATGAGGCGTCAAGTACCGAAACCGCAGTTTTCTGGCGATGTGGTGACGTCGTTGTGTTGCTCGCACACTCGGATGGAGTCTGTTGCAGGCTGGAAGAGACAGCGATGGAACGAACAACGTGTGAATCTAGCGTGTCGTCCCTGTCAGCAGAACGTGTGAAGGCGATCGTCTTCCGGGCCGCGTGCGGAGCTTTGACTAAGGAACCAAGGTCCCTCGTCATCCATAGGCAACTTTCCCCACATCTACAACCCTCTTTTCACGTCCATCACCTGCCGCTGCATCCCGCCTGCCCACGAGGAGAGTGAAGGTCTCGCATTCTATTCCTACCCCTCGCTCTCGCTTTCCTTGTACAGTTCGCGGTTGCTCCTGCCGGACTAATCCCACTACACCGCCTACCACGGTGCAGTTACATAGTCTCACACGACACTCTCCCAAATTCAACCCAACCCAACCCAACCTAACCAACCAAACAAGCACGCTAATCAACGGCAAACATGAGCACGGGAGCGAAGAAGCGCATCATGAAGGCAAGTCGGTACGCCCTGGCGCAGAAGCAATCACACTAACAACAGCACAGGAGTACGGCGAGTGCATGGCTGACACACCGCCCGGTATGAAGATCAATTTCGACGAGCAGAACATGACCAAGTGGGAAGTGTTGATGGACGGCCCAGCCCAGTCAGCCTACGCTGTATGTTGCATGTTTTTGATCCATGCGCCTTCCGTGCGCCCTTAGCAGCGCCAGCTAATAGCCGTGCAGGGCGGCCACTTCAAGCTCGAGATTACCTTCCCGACCGAATACCCTTTCAAGCCACCCGTCGTCAGCTTCCGAACGAAGATCTACCATCCCAACGTCAGCAACGACGACAAGGGGTCCATGTGTCTGGGTCTGCTGCGTGCTGACGAGTGGAAGCCGCCAAACAAGGTCGTCTCGGTCCTCCGCCTCATCCAGGCGCTCCTCATCGAGCCCAACGCGGACGACGCCATCGAGCCATCCATCGCCAACGAGTATCGGGAGAACCGCAAGGAGTTTGAGAAGAACGCAAAGGACTGGGTCAAGCGCTACGCCAAGTGAGGGGTCACATTGGTCCTTTACCGGCCCGGCGGGTGTGGGCATGGGTCGGGCAGCACAGTGCTCGTCGGATACATACATGATCATTTTGCATCTTTGGCGTTCGGCGAAATTTGCATGCGGACGGAACTCTTCTTGACCGGTGTGGGCGAAGAAGAAGCATACATAGTTTTTGCAGATCGCGATGCATCCACGACTTGGCTCGGCATGGGGCGATTATGCAGGGTAGACTTACTCGGCTTTGCAAAATAAGATGAGTACAACCGCAACATGTCGCCATGTCCCAATCTCCTCTGCCAGTGCTCTCAGAAGCGAGCCGCAGCATAAGACCAAGGGGGGGGGGGGAAGGCGGATGTGAAAATTTCCTTCTCGAAGCCCGAGAAAGGCTTCTCTACCGTCTAGTGCACTTCCTATCTGAGCTTGCTGCGGCCCAGGCAAGTCGACTATCCAAGATTGTTCCCTCTGCGTGAGAGCTCGGAGGCCGTCAGTGCAGGGCCAAGGCGCGCTGTGCCAACGAGTCAGGCGCAACAAAGCGTGTGGCACGCGCCTCACAAGCCCCTCACAAGTCCCTCGCAAGTGTTCCAGCAAAGCAAACAGTGCATCGTGTAATCCGAGTGAGCCGCCCTGGAGGACTTGTCGCCCTCGGGTGTGCAGACGGCGTGGTCTGCAAAACTGCTGCAACTGCTGCAACTGCCGAAGCTCGAATGCGCCGTGTTTCACGAGCGCCGGCCGCGCTGATTGGCCCCCCCAGCGCGTCAATCTCGCGAGAGGCCGTGGCAGCGGTTATGCAACTCTCCCAAGTTGTGCCGTTGCATGTCAAGGTAACGAACTCCTCTGGCACGCCCGCCCGCTGAGGTCCACCAAGCTCCTACCGGCCCGCGACCTCCCAGGCTACCTAGGCACAGGAGTCGGGGATGAGGGAAGCGCCGCGTCTTGGCAGAGAGTCAGTACCGGACGGATCCTGGCGCTGCTGCAGCTGAAGGAGACTTTCCTGCTACACTCTGGCCGCACTCATCTCCTCACCACCGTCTGATTGCACCCGCGCCAGTGCGGCACACCACGCTCCCTATCCTGCCTACCCGACCTCATTCTTTCGCTTTCCCCATTCCCTCCCCGCCGCCGCCACGCCTCCAGAGCAGGCCCTCCACACGCTCTCCAGCAACCCACACCGATTCACCATAACCACCACCCTCGCGTTTCGACACCTGCCGCCCGCACCCGAGAATGTTACTGCAAACCACCCAATCCGAGCTGTTCTATTCTCCGGTCGAATGAGCGTCCGTTCCGCTGATCTACTCCTACTCCACATCTGCATCCCCTTCACCACACAATGGCCGACGCTCTTTTACGCGTTGCTACAGGCGTCTCGCCAGTAGCTGGTGCTGACAGGAGTCCTGAGCCATGCGCTCCCTACCGCTCACCCACCACCGAATACACTCCCCCGACGTCTCCGCAGTCACAGATTCCATTCGCAGCCAAGAGGGGATTCGGATCACATCGGTCCAAGCACCCAGCTCAGCTCCAAATGGACACAGCAGACGCCCCACCATACGACCGCCGCGCCTTCAGCCCATCGCCTGCAGACAGCCCGACCCTTCCACTTGCGGTGCTGCCTTCCCCCAACTTCTCCCAGCGCCAACGAGCTCCTTCCCTCCTTCGCCGTGCCGCCGTGCCTTCCCCTCTCAACGACGTCCGGCCTGGAATGGGACACGGTCCAATGTCTCCAATAATGGCTCCTGCAATGGCTCGCCAGGACAGCGGCCCACGCTCGCCTGATCTTCGAGCCATCTTCAATCCTCTGGCCAGCAATCCCGTCAACTCGACTGGGCCATCGTGGGACTCGTCCAACGAGGACCTGCCCGCGTCACCAGCCTCACCTTTCAGGCCTCGCGGAATGACAGGCACTTCGCAGCAGTCGTCTTTCCAACCAACTCCTCCACTAAGATCAGCGACGTCTATCCCCGACTACGCCCAATATGGAGGGACTGCGCGCGCGAATCTGTCTGGCACTTACAAGCCAAACAGAGGTGTTCCGAATTGGTCCCACAACGACTACTACCCTCCCCTGCCTCGACCTTTTCGCGGCGAGGAGCCACGAGCCAGTTTCAGGTCCGCGTGGACCAATGCGTCTTCGAGTATACTAGAAACCAGCGGCACAGAAAGAAGCAGTATTGCCACCGCACGGAGCTCCATTGCCAGTGATCGGCAAAACAGCCTCTACTCCAGAGACCCATCAAGAGATCGTCTTCGCGACCGCGACGGCTCACCAGAAACGATACAAACTTCGGAAATCGCCGAAGAGGACGAACACTTGGACGCCGTTGGCGACGTGCTAGATTCTTACTATTACGATGAGGAGGACGAAGAGCGTAGTCCCATCATCCAGCAGAGTGACCGAGACTTGCAGAGCCCTTCGCCTGTCGGTCTGGACTCTGAGCCTCCTGAGCTATCGCAGACGCCATCCCGCGATTTTGATTCACTAGATTCCTTCCCATCGAATGAAAGCCTCAAGCAATGGGATGACCGGCCGCGTTTATCGACGAATGGTAAACGAGTACCTAATGCCGACTCCAAGGAGCTGCTGACAATTCGACCACCATCTGGATTGGATCTGGACGAGGCACACAACGCGGACACGACAGAGCGAAAAGCGTTGCGTATCGAATTACTGCCATCGGTACAGACCAGCCCATTCAAGGCCGCATACACACCACGAACAATTGAAGCTGTAGTGCAGCAGTCCAAAAAGAGGCAGTCAGGCACAGTGAAACGAACAGGTGAAGAAGCACCGAGGCGTGTATCTGTTACATTGCAAGCTCTGGCGCTCAGGACCACGGAAACCAAGGGACACCACTTGAGGAAATCGAATGGCAGCCGCTCACAGCTTGATCACATCCGTCGTGATATATCCGCACTTCCACCATTGCCGCCGAGCCGATCTCGGCTTTCACGCCAGGACTGGGCCAACATTGAGGCCTACTCCAAGCGACATAGCAAGAGACCAAGCGTTCCACGTACCTTTTCCAATGAGTCCCTTGCTAGTTTCCACACTCCTCAATCCCCGCCTATGCAAAGATCTGAGCCTCTCCCTGAGCTGGATGAGGACGAAGCTATCCCCCGTCGCGCTTCTACAAGCGTTTTCGATCGAAAGAGCGCATTATTCGATCTTGGCATGATGTCTCAACTTACCACAACCAAGAGCAAGCCTGAGATCCCAAGAGGCTCCAATTTAGCACCTCCTAATCAGCACATCCCGACTGTAACACCTGGCCTGCGAAAGACGGCTGCGCCTGTAGAGAGAGATCGCTATGGATTCAAGAAGGCTTCCGATAAGATCAATGTTCAAGAGTACAACGCGTGGGTTTCCAAGTACGAAGAGCACATTTCCCGCCGGAGAGGCAAATGGATCTCTCTGATGGCTAAGCAGGGTTTGTCAATGAATGAGCCAACCCAGTTTCCGGACATGTGCGAAAAGGTCAAGCGCTACGCTCGCAAGGGATATCCCCCAGAGTGGAGAGGTGCAATGTGGTGGTTCTATTCTGGTGGTCAGCACATGTTGACACAAAAGGAGAATGTCGGCCTGTACAAGTCTCTTGTAGCTCGAGTCAACCGAGACGAGCTCAACAAGGACGATAAGGATGCTATAGAACGCGATCTCGACAGGACGTTCCCTGACAACATACACTTCCGCCCGGAACCGGCAACAGATCTGCTCGATGGCGAATCTGACGATGAGCCAGTACTGATCCGAGACCTGCGCGAGGTCCTCTCTTGCTTTGCCTTGAATAATCCCAACATTGGTTACTGCCAGTCTCTCAACTTCATTGCTGGTCTTCTTCTATTGTTCCTCAAGCAGGATAAGGAGAAAGCCTTCATCCTTCTCACAATCATTACACAAAGCCATCTCCCTGGTGCTCACGCTCGCAACCTAGCAAACACGGAAGTCAATGTTCTCATGATGTTGATCAAGGACTATCTGCCGAAGGTGTGGGCATCGATCAACGACACCGATCTCATCAACAGCGGCGCTGGCTCGAACGCTCATCCCAACTCAAAGTTCCAACGACAACCTACAGTCGCCCTTTCTTGTACTTCCTGGTTCATGAGCATATTCGTTGGTGTTCTGCCGATCGAGACGGTACTTCGCGTGTGGGACGCCTTCCTTTATGAAGGACCTCGCGCTCTCTATCGCTACGCTCTTGCCATCTTCAAGCTTGGCGAACCAGAAATCAAAAAGTATCGTCCTGGTGATGGCGAAATCTTCATGGCAGTGCAGACGCTGCCAAGGCGCTGCCTCGACCCCAACATCTTGCACGACCTGGCGTTCGTGAAGAAGGGATTTGGGAACCTGTCACAGAACGTCATTGACCAAAAGCGCATGTTCTGGCGTGAACAGAATATCATGGCGCGCCAGACTTCTGTCAAGAACACGAACGGCCGAAAATTGCTTACCGTACCGCAGGAGGATGACGAAGACGGAGACAGGGATAGCCTCAGGAAGGCCATAGGCATGAACGGTCTACGCCGTCGCGCCTCTCGCAAGTTCCGCAAAATGGGCATAAAATGAAGCAAGACTTCTCTCGCTCAAGTCCAACAACAACAACACCCAACTAGATGTTTGGCACGAGTCCAACGTCATCTGACGGCGCTTTTCATACTTAGACATGCGTTTGCAGCGTTTTCCCATCATCCGGCGTTAACAAAAAAAATTAATTGGCGGGGTTATTGGGGCATTTTGAATCACTTGCTTCTTTTTGTATAATAATAACGATATACCCTTTGTGTGGGCGAATTAAGATGGGGGAGATTGTAGAAAGCAGAAGGATGGAGATGGAAGCTGTCATGGCACAGCACATGGTATCGGATGAACGGTTTGTTGGGCACCGATTACGATGTTATGACCCTCATCAATCAGTCAATATACCCAGTTCGTTCGCCGTTACTACAAACTGTCGTCACATGTCTGCTGGTCGTTATCCTGTGATGTTTTGGAGAAAGAAAGAAGAAAATAAGATCATGATGTAACTCGTTTGGATCCGGTGCTGTTCTAATTTCCAACCCCCCGTTTCCAATCTTTATTCCAGATAACTCCAGTGTACCCTTTCAATTCGTAAATGCGAGATCGAATGCCCAAGTATCAGCATGCCTTTTTTTTCTTCTCCTCCTCCTTTCCAGCCGTCCTATAACCGTATTTCGTTATCACATTGCAATTCCTCGCTCGCTCCGCGACACAACATCTATTGCTTGCCCTCCTGTTCTCTCGAAAGACGGTCATGCTCGTCAATATCACTACCAAACTGTTAGCACATGTACTGTTCTTTTTTTTTAAAAAAAGCGTTCAAAGAGAAAGAGAAGAAAAAAGCAAACATACGTAGCCTCCCAAGGGTAATTAATCCAAACGTCGCCCACAGTCCTCGCAGCACTATACCTGCCCTTGAGAATGCCCTGCGGCAGTTGACCCTTCTTGGGCTTATCCTTGTTGTGCAAGACAAAGATTGAAAAGTTTGTTTTTTCGCCCTGGCGGCCCAGTTTCTTGACTGCGGCCTCGACATCCTTTTCCAGTTCGCGGACGGCGTATTCGAGCGTTGTGCGGGTGTCGTCTACTTCGTCGACGATGAGGACGTTTTTGCCGATTAGGTTGGCCATTTCGAGCGAGGAGAGGTCGAGCCATTGCGTTCGTGTTACTTTTGTGCCGGGGGTTTCGACTTGGGCGTCGGCGCTCGAGTCGAGTTGTTCGTACAGGGAGAGGCCGATGGCTTGGATGGGGATGTTGGGGCTGCCGGGTTTCTTGAGGAAGGAACTGAACCGGTTTGTTGTTAGTCTTACTGGGCTTCTCTTCTCTGGTAATGTTGACTCTGGTAATGTTGACTCTGGGGAGGGCGCGGCGTACCGGAGGATGCGCGCAGGGACGTAGCCGCCGCCGCCAATGGCGATCATGAGGTTGGGCTTGAAGTCATTGAGGATTTGGTCGGCTGCCTCTTGGCACAGCTTGTGGACCTGCGTGGAGCCAAACTGTCAGCTACGTTCCTCCTAACGTTTTGTTTACTGGGGGGGGGTTTGCGCAAGGGCTCGAGGTTTTCGTAGTCGCATTGGCGGGGATGCAGGTTGAGTCTCTAGGACGATTTCCTGCTATGACTGCAGACTGCATGCAAGCGAACACGAGCGCTTGTCTTGTATGTCGGAAGACTTGTCGTGGTAACACGAAGATACCGCATGCGCATGCGTGCGCGGGGTGTCTGGTCGCATGTGTAATATTCGATCATACGCACCTGGTTGTAAGTAACGTAAACTTTCTCGACCATTATCGCGACAGTACTCTAAGTAATGTTTTCAATTGAGAAGGTGTGAATTAAGAGTAGAATGGCGGAGTGGAATTTGTTCTGCAAAAAAAAAAAAAAAAAGTCTGTCCGCCGCGGCAGAGTCGAAATGGTTACCTACTTGAGTAGGGAAGGCTAGAGCGGCGTACGCCGAAAATCTATGGTTGGGGTGTGCTGTGCCCCGCAATTTTTTCGTGAGCCAGTCAGAGGAGGCGTGATTTGTAGCAGCAGGTCTTCAATTTTGCTTGACTGATTACAGATAAATAGGGCATACACTAAGTTTGTGTTGTTTTGAGTAATTCAATGTCCCCCATGTCGAAGAAACTTCCCCTCTTCTTCGGCCACTTGCCCTTGTCATCGTCGTCGAAACAGAGGAGATAGAACCTATCGACCGCATTCCGGACAACGTACCTTTCGTTCATGACGATAGGTGAATAGAGATCTTTCCGGATGGCAGCCATTTGTTCATCTTTTGATTCCGAGACAATGGGCAAGTATCGTCTGGCGTCACTGGTGCCCATGTGGGCAATCATATCTCGCTGCTCGGCCTCCTCCTCCCATAGGGCGCCATAGCAGGTGTCTCTCCACAAGGCCATCGGACCACCATCATGATGAAATCTCTCTTTGCCATGCAAGTATGAGCCCCGCCAAACACTCAAATCATTATCCTCCTCGTTGAACAGTAGCAAAAGCGACGACGTGTTAGCTCCGCTTTGTTCCTGCACATGTATCGCAAGGAGAGACTGCTTGTAATCCACTGGAACGAAATTGTTGATAAAAGACCATGACATGATGTCAGAAATACCAGGGAGGCTTGGATGATGGGTACTGATACACTCTCCACTATATGTGTAACGACTGAACGCGAGATGCCGTTGCTCGTGAGGACGTGTAGTAGCACGTGAAGCATTGGCAAATATGATAATCGTCTGGGTTTTGGGTTGTACAAGAGGAGCCAGAACGTGTAAGCTTGTCCTCCTGAACGCGGGTCAGCTTTGCAACCAAAGATGAGTGAGATGATCGCATTTGAACGTCTCTTTTGGGTATTACTCAGCACTCCACTAGAAATTACTTACGCTGGGTCTGACTCTGAGAAAATAGTCTCCTTGTCATGTCTGATCTCGAACGACCTTCCACGCTGCGAATCGTACTCCCAAATATAGACAGATGTGCATCGCTCATCATAGTCAACACATGCGACAGTACGCTCGCGACAGGCAAAATTCGCAAAGTAGTCAATGTTTGGTACTCTGAACTTCTTACAGCTCCGTTTACCCTGCAGTTCATGAACATAGCAGATGCCTGCCCATGTGGCCAGCACTACGAGTTCACTGGATACGGAGACGTTCATGATCGTTTCACGCGCTTGCCCGCCCAGTGTGCGAAGATGCCACTCATCCAGGTCGAGCACGCAGGCGAAACGTGATGGCCGTCCATCATCGAGAACATGTTGCCAGATAAGACTGTTGCCTACCAGATTGAAACTGTAGATTCCGTCGTTGGGAGAGATCTTGTAGACCTGACTCGGCTTTCCAGTGCGAAAGGCATGGATTTTGCGAGCTTTCATCTCGCACAAAGCGTAATCGGCATCTTCAAGTTTGACGGTGCCTTGATACCACTGACTGAGACTTGTCTTGAGGATATGGAGGCCCCGCAGGATATCATTCCATCGTCTCGAGACACTCTGCAAGCGATATGGAGCAGCAGGGTCCAAGTGACAGAATACCTGAGCCACTAGCTCAAGCGGCAGACGACCGACGACGTCGAACTGGAAGGTGCGACTATTAGTCGTGGCATGGAGTGCTCTCCACTCATAGGGGGAAAGCTCTGTTGTCAGAGCCTGGAGCGCCTGTTCTCTCTCGTGTATCTGCATTCGTCGAAACGCATTGATGAAGTCGGTAGCCATTGTTGATTCTACGGACGAGCAGCAGTTTTGGGGTAGTGCTGACGTTCCCACAGTGGCCCGAGGAAAGTCGGTCGAGTGCTGATTCGATATGGGTTTGGTGGTAGACGTCTATCAAAAACGCTAGCCAATCCTGCGAACCTGGACCTCGATACCGGGTCGACAAGCAGTGTTTGGCCATGTGCATGGGAGAGTCGGTCAGGGAGGCAAGTCTGGCGAAAGATCCCGCATTCACTCTGTGCGACTATCGGCATTCGCATTCGCGGGGACACGGTGTGAAGATGGGCATATCAGCCGCATTTGACGCTGACCCCGCAGCAGCGCAGCAGAAACAGTTTCGCGTTATAGTGATATTAGCGGTGGGTTATTATTGTCGAGCAATGTTTCAGTGTCTCGACCTGCAGCTGGCCGATGACAAGGGGCTTAGGGCTCATGCAACCAACTGCCCTACAACGGCAGCAAATCCGGACCGCGGCCCATGTACTGCTTTGCCAGACTGTCGCCCGGCGCCGGGACAGATATAGCTATAGCTATAGATATAGAGATAGATGTAGACATAGATATAGATGGATGGACATGTGCTCGATGACACTTGGCTCTCCGTTCTTGGGGCGCAGAGGCCTTCAGATGCTCCCGCAGCACGCTCCAGCAGCACAGCATCGATCCCCCATACGAAGTAATTCCCTTCGGCAGCGCTACCGTTCCGCCCTCGACTGCTTCCGTGCCTGGGCCTCCTTTCCGTTGGTTGGCCGGATTTGCACACGACCGCACATTTGGCCGCCTTCCCACCACCCTGTCTTCTCCTCATCCCCGCCAAGCCCTCCGTCGCCCTCGGCCCAGCTGCTCTCAAACACTGCACATGGAAGTGTGCCCTGGAGCAGCGTGCCAACCGTCGTAGAAGAACGCTTGGGCCCGCTCCTCGGCCTCTGCTCGAAGCTCCTATTCCTCAGCTACGGCCGCTCCCGATCCCACAAAGGACCACTCGACCTCTCTAGATCCAAATTTCTGCGGTTCGCGCAGGCGCTAGAAGTAATCCCCAGGACTAAGAAGCTTCCACGAAGCGCGCCCACCGATTCGAAGCTTCTGTGGCGACGTCGGCCACACATACCGCATGCTCCCTCCGCCTTCTTCTCCGCCCTACCACGTTCGCTGCCACCGCAAATCGGGACCCTGCATCCAGTCAAGCTTTTGCATTCTTCAAGACGCTTCTAATCCTTTACATCCCACACGCCTACCCGTGCGCCCCATCTGACGGCACTCGAGAGATCCCTGTGCTCTAGCAGCCCCAACATCTCAACACCGCGCCTGCTCTCCACACCTGCCCTGGCGCCAACGCCATGGCTTCTGTCGCAGAGGCCCGCCGGAGTCCCTTTTCCGCCGATCCACACAATCCCAACCTCCACAAGTCGATACCCATTCTGCCCTCTTCGGGCTCGACGCTCGCGCCGCCCCGAGACCCCATGGACATCACGCCCACGTCGTCGACAATGGGCCCGCCGTCTGATCGCAACGGCACAAGCTCCTTTCAACCGCAATCGCAAAGAGAAGGAAACGGGGACTCGGGCAACACTTCGCCCAATGGCAACGCCGCCCCTGCAGTGGGCGCTGCTGCTGCTGCACAACAGCCCAAGGTCGTCCAGACGGCCTTCATACACAAGCTATACAAGTGGGTGTGCCGCGACAGTACGCAAGCGATGCGACACTAACGCGACACAGCATGCTCGAGGACCAGAGCATTCAGCACCTCATCTCTTGGGCGAGCACCAATGAGAGCTTCGTCATGTCTCCCTCTAGCGAGTTCTCCAAAGTGCTGTCGTACGTACATTCTGAAGCTTTGGCCTTTTCAACCTCTCTAGCTAACGCACCCTAGGTCCTATTTCAAGCATACCAACATTTCCTCTTTTGTCCGCCAACTGAACATGTATGGTTTTCATAAAGGTGGGTTACCAAATATCCTGCGCTGTACTCTACATCACATGCTGACAGCATACCAAAGTGAGCGACGTATTTCACACGGGATCTCCAGACACACCGCTGTGGGAGTTCAAGCACGGCAACGGGAACTTCAAACGCGGGGATCTAGTCGGTCTACGAGAGATCAAGCGACGTGCTTCTAGACACGCCCTCATTCATCGCGACTCCTTTTCCGCACCCAAACTCCCTACTGGACCACCAGCCGGTCAGCCAGTCGAGCCAATGCCAGACCCCACAGAGTCGCGCCTCCAGAATCTCGAGCATAGCCTCTATGACATGCACGCGCGCATGCAGCGGTCAGAAGACACATGTGCTTACCTCAACCAAAGGAGCTCGGTTCTGGCCGAGGGCATGATGAAATGCCACCAAGTAAGTCGATTGTCTCGACCTGATCTACAGCAGCTGACATACGACTCAGTGGAATCAGGACCTCGCAACTCTGATCATGCACATGGTGCCGGACCCGGAAAATCCAATTCGCAGGGATGGTACGTGTCTATGCTCAAACTTTATCTGCGCTAGCACATGCTGACTTGGCTAGTCGCTATGATGCAACGTGAAATTGCTCGACAAACAGACATGCTCCGAGCATTAGAGCCGCCAGAAGAACCACCCCTCTCGGCGCGCCAACCCTACTTTATTCAAGTAGACTCCAGTAACGGCCCACCTCTTTCACCTCGGCAAATGCCACAAGACAATCTAATAGACTCACGAAGAGGATCCTTGGCGAGTATTTCGCGGCAAGCGCCATACAAGGCTCCGGTTCCGGCGCATCTTGCAATCTCTCCTCGACGGTACGGCTCAATAGGCACGGCTAATTACTCTCCATCTTCAGCCAGAACCCCAGGCTCACATCAGCCACCCCCACCTCCACCACCACCACCACCACCACCACCAGTTCAGCAGCCGGGAGCTGCGAACCTGGGGAGCAACTTGCCAAGCAACTCATCTCCACCATACAACCTATATAGGCGGCATACCTCGGCAGATATCCGCACGCATGGCTGGCAGCCGCAACCACCCAGCGGTCCGGTCCACTCGCCCTATGCCTCTGGTCACAACTCCACACAGTGGCCCTCGTCACCACACCGCCCACCTATCGGGGGCGGTGACCAGCAGCTCCGTGATGCATTAGAATCATATCAACTACCCCGCGGTCCACGGCAAGCGTCGTCAACACATGGTACTCCTCCGCTGTCAAGTGACAACATGCCATCGGCATTGAGTGCAGACAGTGGGTGGACGCTACCGGGAGCTAGGTACCCTTTTAAAGGCATCGACACGCCCGGACCACCTACTCGACGTTCCAGTATGGCATCCAATGTGCACTCGCTACTCAACCCTGCCGAAACAGCGGAGCGCACGGATGAAGATGAACCGGACGACGCGCGCAAGCGGAAACGCATGCAATGATGATCACACATCCCTGCCGAACGGCATTCTCTCGCAGTCATACCAACATTGCGTCCTCTTATAGTTATACTTTCTGGTCTGGCGTTCGCCAAGTCCTTCTTTGGATCTGATTTTGACATTCAGCTCGACATTTTTTTCTATTGTTGCATCTTGACTAGCTTACAAATATCCACTTTCCTATGCATTCCATATTTTATTTCGAAGAAAAGCTACCACATAAGGGCATGTGTACGCATTGAGAGGTGACGACTATTCTCATCACTCGTTGACATTGAAAACTTGCCATGGATGTTGATACTGATTCATGTACACTGGCAGATCTTTTGACCTTGGTCACTTTTGGGTGTTGGTGTTTTAAGGTTGAACAAAGCTTCTTCTGAATGCACACTGAATATGTGTTACTCGTGTTTACCTTGTGGTATTTGTCTGTCGTTTCTTACAAATTCAGTTTACTCGGACCAACTACAGGTCAACGCAACAACAATATGCCAATTGCCACCGTCTTAGCCAACTTAATTCGAGCTCCAAGAATTATGAAAAGACCCTCCTAACGAGTCAGGTACAATTTAAGCCGAGGGAGACAGCAAAGTGGGTGGTTTTCCAGATGTGACGCGACGCGTCCTTATCTTTAGCGCGGCGCAATCACGCAACCCATACCGACGTCATCGCAGTGCTTCACCTGGAGTATTGCATCTTATCTTGTTCAACTACTATTGCTACTTGTAAAGCAGTCATTTTTTTATCTTTACCGCAAAGATGCCCACCATACTAGTTGTAGGAGCCACTCGCGGCCTTGGTGCAAGCGTTGTAGAAACATATGCAGCAGACGCAAACAACCATGTTCTGGCAACTACGAGGACATCAGAACCTCCAGAGAACAGTGAGAACACCCTCGTCACAATTTGAATTCGTGATACATTGGCTGAGTTTCCCTAGCAAAAAATTTAACCTACATTCCCAATGTCGACCTTGAATCCCCACACGCCGGCAGTGATCTTGTCCACTTTCTTGAATCACACAACATACCGCACCTGGACATTGTCATCATAACAGCAGGCTATTTTGCAACAGAATCGCTTAAGGAGCCCTCCTTTTCTGCTCAACAGCGCATGTATACAACATGTGCTATCGGTCCTACCGTCCTCGTCACCGCGCTCGCCAACTACAATAACACACTTCTTGACGATGGATCCAAGATAGTCTTCGTCTCTTCCGAGAGCGGCAGCATAACACTTAGACATGAGTCAGAGGGTGGCGGCAATTACGGTCACCATGCCAGTAAAGCAGCGCTCAATATGTGCGCAAAACTATTGAGCTTGGACTTGAAGAACCGGGGCATAGCAGTAGCCACCGTGCATCCAGGCTTCATGAGGACGGACATGACCCGTAACGTGGGCTTCGATAAGTTCTGGGATGAAGGAGGTGCAGTTACACCGGATGTCGCTGCGCAGTCGCTTGTGGACTGGATTAAATTGTTCGATATTAGTCATACTGGAGAGTACTGGGCTCCAAGAGGGCCTGGGTGAGTTCCCATCAACTCATGTTCGGCGCAGTAAGCTAATCATGACTCTAGTGATATCGGTACTGCCGAGCCTGTGCTAGGACCCAAGAACAAGTTATCTACTCCTCTTCAGCTGCCTTGGTGAGCGGTCTGGGTGAGCGATGACGCAGGATCTGTAGAAACGACGACTAACTAATCAATGGTAATTCGAATGGAGTATTTGTAGAATTTTGGTGTTACTTCTAGACTGAAACTTGAATCTCTACCCAAAGGACTTGTCTAATGTTTCGCACCTAGATGCTTAATGTGTACTAAAAATCAAAACGCCGTATGCTATGCGAAAACACCAACATGATACCATCCACCTCTATTTGGTCTCAGTTTCCATATTACGGTCGGTCGATTCGGTTTGCGTGTTCGTACTGTCTTTCTTGGGTGTTTCTGGATCCCACTTCTCCGCATCCCCCAGCCGATCCGCAGTAAGACCTGCAGAGCCCGGATTGCGCAAGCCTGCTTCCAACTGCCTTTGATAGCTAATCTGTCTCAACCTTTGCGCTTCTTTTGGCGTAAGGTGTAAGTAGACCTCTACGCCAAAGGCATGTAGCACAAGCGACACCCACAACGCCATACCGAAGACGACATTCATAGCCGCACCAGTGTTTGTTGTATCCCCGACTCCAAAAGTTGCTGCCACGCTTGACACTGCCTCAGGATCTGTGCCGTTGACGAAAGACGCGCAGGCAGGGTACGAAGTTGCGAGGTCTACGTCGTCGGAAATAGTCGCAGCAATCTTGGCGCAGGTCCAAACAACATAGTAGTTTTGCGATGCGATGATATTGGCAGCGATGATGAGGATAAAGCGACTGGTAATGATGGATCCAGCATAGAACCAGCCTCTTAACATCCAAGCACGGTGTTGCTCGATTTGGAGGCGCTTGACGTTGATATAGCTGACGATGAAGCAGCCCAGTGAACCGAATCCCAGAACGCCGACACAGCTCTGTACATCTAGGCCGCCGCCGAATGCGTGACGTGCAATCATCAGCGCGCCAACGAGGCCCACCAGGTAAAGGAGGAGCGCAGCGTAACCACCAATGCGGTGTACGATGATCCAGCGCCGACGGATAAAAGGAGTAAACTGCACTACTGCAATCAGACTAGCAGGCAGTACACCAGCAAGATGCAGCAAGATGCCAATCTTGTACCGGCTGAAGTTGAGATAGTAGTAGCATTCTCCTGGCGCTGCGCTGTTTCCGCTCTGACTAGGGCCATCTGCGGGACAGAAGTTTCTCGAGAAATCAAGGTAGGAAAGACGGGCCAGAGCGACTATCGGTTTTGTTAGAGACGAATACGTCTTGGGATAACAGGAGACATACATCCTACGAATGCGCCGCCGAAGATGATGTACAGCCAGAAGTTGTAGGCTTTTGTGAATCCGAGTGGGTTCATGACATGTCTGGCGAAAGCGCCTGTTGATGGTGGTGACACGGCCATAGTGGTAAGAGATACTTGGTATCAAGGACGAGTAATCTTGAGCGTGGGTTTGGGAAAATAACTAGATGTTTTTTTGAGCGGTAAAGCAGAGAGTTCTTTATCGTGAGTTTCAGAAACCGATCAGGTTTAGTATGGATGGTAATGTTTGCTTGAATGTATGCCATCTTCGAGGGAAAGATGGCTTCATATTATAACAACAATTCTGAGATCCATTCTCATACCGCATTGAGACGATTTCGCGCCAGTATTTAGAAGAAGGCGTCACCAGGCACTGTGTTGGCAGTAGGTACCCAGCGCGCGCGCAATGGACCCGCGAAGTGTTCTCTATGCGACAGAGGAGTCATCCTGCCGATCAGCGAGGCTTCGATACGATCTTAGTGGCGGTCGAACTACATAGTGTAAGGTTACTTCGATCTACTTTCCAGAGTGCAAACAGGGCGGTGCTGCAGCTTCAAAGCTTTGCTTCGATTACTCCGCGCTGGAAGCTGGCCCATCTTCCGTAGCGAGAGTTGTCGCAGAATCAACCAAAAGGGGCAAGGCGCAGATGATGTTTATTGGCTCACTGGGCTGACACAACTGGACGCCTTATCACCAACCCATGTGGGAATCATACAAGCCACCTTCCAAGCTTTCCAAAGATTCACGGCGTCGTCATAGACAATTGCGCACCAATCACTACCTAGATGCTACGCGCGATTTCTAGCCCTACCACACTACGTTTCGTCCTTCACCGTTACGCTAGGAGGCAGACTATGTGTCCATAAAGGGAGTATTCTGCGCTGAACGACAGCGGTGGCGTACGAGGTCCTTCGTGCATACGCTTGTTCTGATCTTCCGAGATGGTGGGAGTTCCAGGACGCTCCAAAGGCTGTGTGACGTGCCGGAAAAGAAAGAAGGGTGTAAGTGCGAGCGCCTATGGAGCCTATCTAAAGATGCGATGCTGATGCAAGCCAGTGCGATTTGGCCCAGCCCGAGTGCGGCCAGTGCAAAGATCGCGGCATAACATGCGGAGGCTACGATTCTGACCGCATATTCATTTACCAAACTGGAGGCGGGTCTCCCTATCCTAAACCAAAAGTAGGACAATATACGACCGCTGAAAGATCTCCCGAACAGCCACTTCGGCACAACATGCAGATTGTTCATGTAAAGTCTGTATCTAATTCAGGAATACCGAAACCCCATCCTGTTTCAGTACCAATCATACTTCCAGATGGGCTGGCCAGATCTGCCTACAGCGAAAAGACTATTGCGACTTTCCTGAATATGTACAACCCAGAGGGTGTGATTCGCACTACAAACACAGATGCAAAAGAGTTTGTGAGCTTGTTGCCCTTGCTCAGCACGCGCGATGAAGCATTGCAGATGGCTGCTTTAGCAGTTAGCATAACACAATTGGGGATAACTTCGGATAACGAAACCTTTACGCGGCAGGGAAGAACGTTATACGGTAAAGCGCTAAAAGAAACGGCAGTAGCCTTACGAAACCCTAGTCGAGCGAGTAGCGAGTCACTACTTGTTGTACCGCGAGTCATGGCTCTCTTCGACATGCTGTTTGGCGCGGAACCTAACACTACAAATCAGGCAAAGAGCTGGCTCAGTCATTGTGAAGGCGAGCTAGCCATGATAGTCAGCCGTGGTCCAGAGGTATTCGCAGAGAACGACGCAGCACATTTGCTCTTCACCAATGCAAGGTATCGACTACTTGGGCCTGCTACTCGCGGCAGGAAACCAACGATACTCAATGAAGAACGATGGAAAACGATACCGTGGAAGGGGCGAATCAAGTCATCCGACGATGTTCTTATCGACATGCTCTGCGGCATACCCGAGCTGTTGGAAGCTGTGGACAAGTTACAGTTCGAGTGTATGAGCGAGCAAAAGAGAGAAGGGCTGCAAGTATACACAATAGCAAGATGTTGGACGCTCCATTTAGAGCTACAAGCCTGGGTTAACGCCAAAGCGAACGCCATCTACACACCTGAGATCATCAATGACTCGACTCTTATCACCTTCCCCAATATGGACATCGCCTGCGTCACAGTACGCTACTGGATAACTGCCCTTTTCCTATACTCCTCCCTCGACATCGCAACCGGCATCGATCCTTCCACCGATACCCTACTTTCGCATCCTGATCGCCCGCATCCCCGACCCTTTGCCAGAATGATCATGAAGTCAGTCGACTACTTTCTCCAAGAGCAGTTCGGTATAACTGGGATTATGGCTATTTGGATGCCTCTTGGCAATGCGCTATTCTACTTGAACAGGAACCGGGAGCCTGATGAGGAATACATCATGAGCATTATGCAGACTTGGCATAGACCGAAGTTGCCGAGCATGATGAGGGAGTTTTTGAAGAGTTTCAGGCACACGGTTGATATGAAGACTCTGCTAGCGACACCTATGGGCGAGCTGTAGAGTGAACATTGCCTCATTCGAACCCGGATGAGATACACACGGAGAAGCCAAGGGGTACTGAGGAGCCGTGGGGACCACGAAAGACTCTAGCATGAGCAGCACAAGACATTACATTAAATACACCCCAGGAACAATTTTCGTACCCGAAATAACAGATTACGACGCCATCGCTATGTACAATTCACATCACCCCACCCCACCACTCAGTCCAGCTCTATGAGTCCGGGCCCAAATATCGTTCTCTCTGCAACCTCACCCGCACCAGCAAACGTATCCGCACCCATAGTCACAGCCGCAATAGTCAACCCCTCCATAACAAACTCATCAAACGGAAACGCAGCCTCAAACATAACTCTATCGTTCATCAACTGCACATTCTCAAACCCCTTCACAACCGGCACATTCTGCCCATTGATCCAAACGAGCTTGAGCAGGTCAATTTCATACATGCCCGCATCCTGCATCGAAAACGAAAACTTTATATTCTGCGTCGCAGCTCGAATATCCTTTGTTTCGACAGTCAAAGGCTTGAACGTCTTGAGCGGGATGACATCGATATTCGGACAACTGCCTTTTACGACAAAGTCCTGGATTGCGGTAAATGCAAAATCCCGCGCTGCGGTTGTCGTGAAGGGCTGTGCGCTAGGTCTCTTCTTTTGCTCGACCCGGAAGAAACCTTCTTGCGAGCCCTCGTTTCCTATCACGGACGAAACAGCGCGTACGAGGCCGAAGTCCTGCGAGCGGGCGAAGAGTTCGTTGACGTCTTGCAAGGTCCCTAGAACGAGGTCTGTGAAGGTTCCTGCTAGCGCTATGGCGCTCTGGTAGTCGGTGACGGGGAAGTTGTATTTGCAGGGTTGGATGGGGACTTGATTGAAGTGTTTGAGTGCTTCGTTTGCGTTTAAGACGTGCATTTCTTCTTGTGCGACGATGGCTTTTAGAGATTCTATAATGTAGCCTTGTCTGTCGCCGAGATTGTAGCCTTCGACTTTGTCGGTTACGTTGGCGACTAGTTCGGTGAAGAGGGCTACTTCGAAGAGTTCGTTTAGGGCAATAAGTTTGAGATTTATGACGCCATCTGGACTTATTGTGGGTGGAGGTGGGCCGTTGGGTAAGGTACCGTGGCCGTCTTTTTGGATCTGGAGAATGGCCTCTTGGTTGGGGGTTGGGAAACCGTTTACGAGGGGAAAGGGCGCATAGTCGCGTTTGATGATTGGTGCTGCGGATGTGATGCTTGCTATGAAGGTGGCGGTTGATATTATGGAGGAGCGCATGACGTGGGATTGTTGGAGGACAGAACGGGAATCGGACGAACAGAACAGGAGAGGAAAAGGTCTATTAGATAGGAGACTGGAAAAGAAACAAGAGATGCGAGATGAGACTTTCAAGCCATAGGTATTCGTGTTCTGATATCTACCAACGGTTCCCTCCTTCAAACTCTCGGACACTTGCGGCAACGGAAATAGCTCTCTCCTTAACATAGCCCTGATATTTTTATATACTGTTTGCGCCTCGCCCTGAACGTCATCGAAACAGGTGGCAAACCAAAGCAACTCAGGTGCCATGTGTTTGGAAAACCTCGTTTCCGACACTGCGTGCACACCAGCGCTCGGGTACCATAGCTCAAACGAGGCGAGGCTGTGCATGTGAGAGAGGAAACAAAGCGAGCCGGGACAGGAATAGATCACTGAACATGTTAAGCAAAGGCTTGTTTCGCAAGCGCTCTTGCGAAGAGAAGCTTGTCTTGCGTTTGGAAAGAAAAAAGCTTAGCTGACACCTTGCATGAGACGGCTGGTAGATGGCCTTCCGAGCCACCACGGGTGTCTCGATTTCTGCGGCATCTAGGGGAGCGATTGGGACTACTGTGGTTCCCATACTAAACATTATCAGCATGGTAAAACTTGACTAAGGTCACCAGAGAGATGTTTGAGTGGCCAACATGAAGTGTTTGGCATGTTTTGACAGGTCTAGAGAGGGCTTGGCGTGAAACATCGGAAGAGGCGTATCGCGACGCGAGATATGTTTGTCGCACTTTCTTCTCCGTATATGAGTTCAATGGTTCTTCTCAGTTTCTGTGATTAGCCCTGAAACGCGCCTAGACCCTGGTTTAGGTAAAGAAATTGCGATTGTTTCGTGAGCTGCAGCTTAGGTAGGTACGCCCGGCAGTAGATGAATGACCATCTTCGCTATCTGCAGCACCATTGGTCGGCAAGTATCAGGAATAGGGAGTTTCAGACTGCTTACTGTAGTTGTTCTGGTGCGCTAAGGAATAGGTTTGTTGTGATGGTAGTTTGACTGTGGTAGATGAAGGTTTCAATGACGTTTAGGTATTAGCCGCGCTAGACTGTGCCAACTCACGCGAAAGTGTTCAGTCAAAAACGTTTTCTATATAATTCCGCTATCATGTACAAGTCGCTAAGGTATCTATAGCTGAAGGGAAATCTGTCATGAACATCATCTACAGCATGGCAAACGCTGTCGCACACAAAGAAAAGGCGGCCATTAGTCCAGCACTGACCCTAAGCCCACTCGCCGCATCCTCCGCGCCCTCGCCCTTCTGCCCTTCCTCAAATCCATCACCCAAGTACAAAGCGCCAAGCTCGGTCAGACCACCGTCGTCGTCGAATAGCGCCACCCCATCGCCCGTCCATTCGTTGGCATCGTCTGTTCTGAAAGCACCGAACCAAGAGTATCGTTCAACGTAATCCAGTTGGTCGAGATATGGTAGTGTCTGATTCATCATGCCCACCGTGTTCTCCTCGTTTTGTTGTGGGAGTGCCATCTCAGTGATCCAAAGCTTCAGCGGCTGATCTCTTGTCGAGTTTGTGTTGTAAAATTCATCCAGAGTGCCTAACCAGCCTCTCAGGCCGTCAAAGGCACCATACCAATGCACGGCGACAAAGTCCGCCGGACAGCCGTTTTCCGAATCGATGTCATAGCAAGACTCATTGAAGCGTCGTAACCAGTCAAGACCGTTTGGACTGCCCGTCGTACTAGGATGGCTGATCAACCAGTTCCTGCCGCCGCTGTCACCATTCCGGAAGGGTACAACGAAATCGATATATGCTTTCACGGCATCCTCGGGACTTATACTGCTACCGCCACTCCCTTCAGTGCCGTCTGGTTTGTTGAAGGATAGAAGATGCTTGCTACTTTCCGGCAAGCTTCGTATGACACGTTCGGTGTTACTGTCTTCAGTGGCATCTATGCCATGAATCATAGGAACGAATTCTAGGCTATCCGACGGGATAAGGTCGTTGTTTGGGTATGGAGACCAATTGTAGTACCATGAAAGTGGCGAGTTGTCGGAAGTAAGTAGGCGGTTGGCTTCGGCCTTTTGAGACAACCTTTTGATGTGACCACACATTTTGTAGACACCATTTTGGTAAAAAAGATTTATTGCTAACAACAGGTATCCAGGCTCATGCCCCCTTGTTTAGCATTGCCGGCACGCAATTAGTGTGTCGCTCTAGCATGTTTAGACAGAAACAAAGAAAAGCAAGACAAAGACGCGAATTGCCTTCTAACTTAACGCGCTCTATCCCGCCTATTCTTGTTACTTTACTACTAGGCGCTCCTAAATAAAGTAAAGTAGTAACACTATTATTACCTTACTTGCTAACCTATAAACACAATAATAGAAAGCTTACTTCTCCTTTCCTACCTCTTTCTTCTTTATTACTAATTTAACGTCTTGTAATAGCTGTTTAAGCTAAGTTCTAGTCTTTGTACTTAACCCTTGTATAATAAATAAGAAAAAGGGGATACTAAAGTAATAGATCTTAAGTACTACGCTAGTATTAGTAAATACTCTAGAGATTATGTATTCCTTACACAACTAGCTAAATTAGGGCTTAATAATCTTTTTATATATAAAGATATTATAGATAAGAGACTTATTTAAGATTTTTATAAACTTAGAAGTCTAGCTAGGTAGTTAAGTTTTAAAATACTTAATAAATTTAGGTGTCTATATAAGCAGTTTAAGTTAGACTAAATTAGGTACTAGGTAGATAGTAGCAAAGAATACTTTTTTTAGAAGAGAGCCTAGAATAAGGAGATGCTCGCTATAGAAGTTATACGCTATTATAGTATATTATATACAAATTATTTGTATACAGTGCTGTTTAAAAGGTAAGAAGTAGTAAGTAAGAAGTAGCAGCTTTATAAAGTATTGTAGGCTCCTGCTACAGTACGTACGTGTCCTTTCCCTTCTCTATTACATTATATTGTAATTCTGTTGCAATCCTACTGTAATCCTGTTGTTAGCTATAGGCTAGCAATTACTGTTAGACACGTTTTAACTAGTGTTGTTTTTTAGTACCTTAGCAAATTTTTTAACCCTAATTATTACTTAGTAGTCTAAGCTTTCCTCCTAGAACTTATCTACCTACTGTTCAAATCTTATTAACTACACATAATTTTTTTTTGGACTTTTGCAATTGATTAGTAGAGGGTAGCTGCTTTTCACTTTTTTAGAACCCCATTTTGACTACAACAACAACCACCACCTTTGACACCTTAAAAAATAAATAAAAAAAAGTAAGTAGGCGGTTGTCTGGTACGTGTGAATCGCCTATGAATGCAAAACCGCGTTTTGAGCCTTGCGCCCATGCTGCGGTGGCGAATATTGCGAGGAGAGAGGCGCAGGATGGTATGTGCCGCCTGTCGCGAGTAGATTGGTATAGCCGAGACATGATGATAGAGTGAAGATTGGGGATGCAGTTATTCACATGAAAACGGTCGCCTTTCCTGATAATTAAAACAGATCTATGGGAAAGACGTTTGATGACGGGTAACTCCTAGTTTATACATGACTTCTTATCTTTTAACGCATTTTGTGACAAGGTACATGACCATGCCTGGGTTTGCTGGGCTTGCGTCACTGATCGTGGGAAAGTTGGCAAGAGCAGTTGAAGCAAGGCAACAAATGACAACTGACTCGAAGTGGATGATGTAGGATTTGCAACAAACTTCATATTTGGGATTAATGGCATGCAAGATTAGCTGCCCGTTGGGTCTTTGCTTTGCTAGCATTGTTAGTTCGAGATGCCAAATTCCCCCTAGTGCGCTAGGTCCGATTGAGACTAGCTTGATCAGTTAGCCCTAAAGTGGAAGGAAATTCTGGAAGCTCAGAGTCTATGAATAGCGATACATGTGGAGGTCGATTTGAACAAGCACTCTAGGCTGTAAGAAGAGACTCGTATACTCTAGAGTTAAATAAAGTGCTCCCTAAAGGTACTCGCTAGGTTTTATGCCGTGTCTTCGTTACATGCAGCGAATACCTTTAGAGTACATTTTATGTACAACTACATAATGAAAAAGCTTTTTTCTAGCAAAGCTTGCATGTCAGATACTGCGATCGGAACAGTAGAAGCAGACATCGCTTCGATCAACAGGCGCCCTATATTTCATGTAGGAGTCAAGTGTACGAGCCGTCAACAACATGAACACAGCTTTGGAAGTCTCGGCTTTGAACATTTGGGAACCAGGCCGTGGCCCTATTTATTTTACGGACCAGACACCGCATAAATTGAAGTGCCATATCATGCATACATGACGAGTGTGGAAAGACCCTGAATATTCATCGCTCATTGACTCCCAAACCGTGCCCATGCCTTGACCGTTTTCTTCGCCGGAACATCATCTCCTTGTACATCCTCTACTCCTCAGAGGCAGTGATGGCCTTGCGGACGGCGCGGCCACGCTGCCTGGAGTTCAATCGGCGCTCGAGGGTCTGGGGGGACTTCTGGACAACTTCGGCGGCCTCGGTGAGGATGAGCTCGATGTGGGAGGGGTTGCTCATGTACGGGTTGATCTAGACATGTTAGAGGGGGCTGCAACAGTAAGTCCGAGTGTACGTACACGACCGTGAGCACGGTAAGTGCGCCTTCGCTGCTTGGGGGCCTGGTTGACCTGGATGTGCTTGATAATCAGGTTGCTGGTGTCGAGACCCTTGGTGTCGGCGTTGGCCTCGGCGTTCTTGAGGAGACCGATGAGGATCTCAGCGGACTTGACGGGCCAGCGGGCCTTGGAGACACCGAAAGCCTTGCCTGCTCAAGTCAGCCTATGTTCCTGCAACTGCCAACATCGGCTCTGTTTCCAACGCCCAGATGCTCCTCCTCCAGTGCAATTTTCCGTCTGTTCATTGTGCGAATCGTTTGCAGGGCTACTCACCCTGAGCAGTGCGTCCAGTGCTGCCAGCGTACCGCCTCATGGGGATAGCCTCCTTGTGCTCCAAGACATTTCCGAGGTAGGTAAGGGCGCGGTCGAGCTTCCAGCCGTTGACAGCCTGAGCAGTCTCGCGGGTGTTCTTGAAGGATACGCGGAGGTAGCTGCCGCGGGCGCGAGCAGACTTTGCGCCGTCAATGGAGGAGGCACCGTAGCGAACCTGCTATCATTAATTCCCTGTTCGGTGCGTGCCATTGGGCACAGAGTATCGCGACGGTAAACGTACCATTTTGTCGAGATGTGCTGTTGTTGTTAGTAGACTGGCGACATGTAGGTGAATCGAAAATCCATTGTGGTTCCCGCCTGCTTCTCGCTAAGGAATAGTGGGCCGCTTGTGGCTCCAACCCGTGATTGGCTGCGCAGACAATGGCGCTAATTAGAAAAGTTTCAATGCGAGCTCGAACTTCACTTCGAAGCTCTTCAGCACCTATACCGCGACATACCGTATCCACAACCACTTCAACGCGTCACAGTCAACGCGCATCGAGTGGAACAGATCATCCAGAGGTACTTTTGCGATAATTTGCATTCTCTTATCTCGAGACTGACCTGGCGCAGTAGCTTTCGCATTCCATAATCTACTCGAAGTTTCCCGACAGTTATAAGCAATGGCTTTCACACCTAGGTACGATTCACGCCCACCTCGAATCTTTATTGCGATATGAATACTACTCGAATTACTTCATGTTGAGCGATATATCATCGGATAGATACTGTATATCTTGACGTTTACTCGCTCAACGTGCGCATTACGCTACGCAGAAGCTCTTTTTTCCTGAGTTGCGCCTATGCAATCTACACACTAAAGGTGCTTGTAACATACAGCAAATACTTTTAGGGTGCTTCAAAGCTAGTGTGCCAGTCAGAAAATACCAGCTTCTCCGTACTCATAGACAATCTTTTATTTGCAGCGCAGCTCTAACTTTCAACAGAGGCGGTCGTGGCGGCGGTGGACGTGGTGGTGGTGACCGTGGTGGTCGCGGTGGCTTCACCCCCAGAGGTGGCCGCGGTGGATTTGGTGGAGGTCGCGGCGGCGGTGATCGCGGCGGCCGTGGTGGTGGTCGTGGTGCTCCCCGAGGCCGTGGTGCACCCCGAGGAGGTGGCCGTGGAGGAGCCGGAGCCCGTGGAGGAGCCAAGGTCATTGTTGAGCCGTAAGTAAAGCCTGCTCAAATTGCCTAACACACCTATTAACGACTTCTTCAGTCATCGCCACGCAGGAGTTTTCGTCGCTCGCGGAAAGGAAGATCTCCTTGTCACCAAGAACTTGACCCCCGGAGAATCTGTCTACGGCGAGAAGCGCATCAGCGTTGGTGCCAGCACCGCACCCAAGGACGGCGAGTCCGATGCCCCATCCAGCACAGAGTACCGTGTCTGGAATCCCTTCCGCTCCAAGTTGGCCGCAGGTATCTTGGGTGGTGTCGACAACATCTATATGGGCCCTGGCTCCAAGGTCCTGTACCTCGGTGCTGCTTCAGGAACATCAGTCTCTCACGTCGCTGATATCGTCGGACCAGAAGGAACCGTTTTCGCTGTTGAGTTCTCGCACCGCTCCGGTCGTGATCTGATCAACATGGCCACTCACCGCACCAACGTCATCCCTATCGTTGAGGATGGTATGTCTCTTCTCCAAGCTCAAGCTCTCTCCAACCCACTAACATTTTTCGCAGCTCGTCACCCTCTGAAGTACCGCATGCTCGTCGGCATGGTCGACTGCATTTTCGCCGACGTTGCCCAGCCCGATCAAGCCCGTATTGTTGGTCTTAACGCCGGACTCTTCCTCAAGGTCGGAGGTGGTATCGTCATCTCCATAAAGGCCAACTGTATCGACTCCACCGCTGCCCCCGAAGCCGTTTTCGCACAGGAAGTCAACAAGCTACGAGAGATGGGTATCAAGCCCAAGGAGCAGCTCACGCTTGAGCCCTTTGAGCGTGACCACGCCATGGTTGTTGGTGTTTACCAGCGTTCGCAATAGACGGAATGTGAGCTGCAATAGGCTGACGGCGCTTTTCTGATTTCAACGATGCATGCATGTGGGTCATATACCTGTACTTTGACGTAACTATGGTGTTCTCAGGCGTCAGGAGGGACTTGGTTGTCGTATTCTGATAAAAGATCTATGGATGCGATTTGAACGTTCACTAAAAGTGACAAACGCACTAACATGGTGGCATGCTCCTTGTTTCCATGACAGATTCTGGCTCCTCTGCATTCAAGATCCTCTTCAGCATTGACGCTGTGCCCCTGTCTTTAGAAAAAATGGGGGACTTTGTGTGGAGCTCCTGAGGTTGTTATCAAGTTAAGATTGAACATTCGACCACGTTGGCTCAAAGTTTTCTGCGAGCACACGAATGCCGATTGACATATAAAACGTGGGGTAAGATGAATCGTGCTAACGACATGGCCAGCCAGCTTTTCAGGAATGATAGGATGCTGCCCCAGTCTGACAATGCCAGGAGCGCATATGATGGAAAGTAAATGTTTCATGACACGATTAAAGGAACTCATTGTACTTTGTTTACCCGCTCTATTTACACTTCGTAGACTCGAAGGACATCACAACCACAGATAGTTGCAACATTGTGCTACACCACAGCTGTCAGCCCTTAGTGTACCTGCACTATATTCTTCACGGATATCGCCAAGTTCGCGACTGGTACTACTGCCTACCGCCTACTTGCAGCAGATGCGGGCATCAACATGGCATTGATTCTCGGGTTGACACAGGAGTTTACAAGAACACCAGCTCGGTTGAGCTCAACAATATAGGTTGGCCTGGACTTAACCTCAGAATGGTACACGAACAAGCCAGTTTCCCTGATTTGTATTGAACACTAAACAGGACTTTGAAGCTATGCTCCGTGGTTTTTGTTACAACCTCAATAGAATGTAAGACGTTGACTCCGCATAGGTAAGAGCTCCAGAATAAGAGTTTCCGATTTTACGATCTTTTGCAGCGCCTGCCGTGGCGATAAACGATGTGTTGAGGCGTGACGTCAGACCAACGTACTTAAACAAACAACACCTGCAAAGTTCACCCCCGCGAACACGTCTCCAAACTGAACGAAACCGACTCCACACTTCAAGATCTTCAAGATGGCAGCTCAAGCACCAGTACCTGCGCTATACAAAAACATCATAATTTCCGGCGGAGCCCGGGGTATCGGCCGAGCATTAACTCGGATGATGCTCGAAGCTGGCCATCACGCCTACATCTTCGATATTGATGAAGAGGAGCTCGAGCATACTACCAAGGTCCACCTCAAGCAGTACTATGCCGATGGTAGGCTTGGTTCGGCAATCTGCGACCTACGCGACGTCGACGACATTCGTGCCAAAGTCAAAGAGGCGGCCAAGTTCTTTAATGATCGCATTGATGTCCTGATCAACAACGGCGGAATTGCCAGCCCACAGTGGAAGGATGGCAAGACCATGGAAGATTTCTCGACCATCGATGAGTGGAAAGCATATATTGACACCAATCTTACTGGCCCCTTCGCCATGTCTCAAGCTTGCATCCCATATATGAAAGCCCGAGCCTCTGACTTCGAAAATGGCGCACACATTCAGAACGCGAACAACTCCAGTCCTGCAGGTCCATGCATCATCCATATCGGTTCCTTCCGTGCGCATCAGTCCGATCCAAACCAGGAGGGCTATGCTTCAAGCAAGGCGGGTCAGCTTGGTTTGATGCACTCGATGGCGATTAGCCTGGGTAGCTTGGGTGTTCGATTCAATCTCATTGCACCCGGACGCATCAAGGTCGCACACGAGAGCAAGGAAGGCGACGAGAACGGTACAGACTGGGCAGGTCAGATTAGTGAGAAGGATGTGTCTGACCACCCAACGAACAGGGCTGGAAGGCCGAAGGATATCGCCGACGCTGCATTGTATCTCATCGAGGCAGGTTTCGTTACTGGACAAGACATTACTGTCGACGGAGGAGCGCTCCGGAAAAAGAATGCCTAGATGTGTTAGGAGAGGAATGGTTTGTAGGCGTGTGTAGATTTAACACGGAAACGAAAAACGAAACGTAGTAGCATAGTTCATACGAAAAATGATACCTGACAGCAGCAATGTCTTTTTCGAGGTGGAGTGGTGATTGGTAAGGGAGCAAAGTGACGCTGTGATACAAGACAGGTTCGGTTCGCCAGATGGGAGATCAGGACGAATGGTGAGTTCGACGTAGATACAAAGATCAGTGTCTGTGGAATGCAGTAGCCTTGATGATGTGTGGAGATCTTGATGCATTAAATCTAGCTCTAAGACTGCCTGCCGCATTTCCGCTCTAACACCATGGCCTCTCCCCTTCTCACCTGCACACTACCGTGTTGTCAGGAATGAGGAACGATTACAGCACGCACTTGGGCTATGTGAACAGGCTTGCAGATGGCTCGCGAAGCTGGGACCCCAAGGACTGAAGCGCGGTGAGTTGCATAGACTATACCTGCACCTTCTCCATGTTAGGGCAAGGATAGGCGTATGGTAGGTCCAACGCCGAATATCAACAATCCTCGTGGCCCGGAGATCACTTGCCTCTTCAAGAGCTTCTACTGATCTAGAACCAATCTGTGCTCTGCAGTCATCACACGTATCCTACTTTTTGCGCCCATACAATGCTTCGGTTCTTAGGCTACGAGCCTCACCTTCATTTAGACGAACACCTCCTTGTAAATAAATCATATATTAGAAAACACCACGTAGATACCTGTAGGTCCTAAACCTACACGTCTTATTTAGCCTTTCAGGCTGAGAAAGGACGTTAAACTACAATAAAAAAAAATTAAAAATGCTTCGGTTCTCAGAGAGCACACACAACACCAATGTCGACTTTTCTGGAGATTGTTCAGAAACAACCGGATCCTAAGGAAACAACCCCAAGGAATCGATTGCGACACTTTTTAAGACCTGCAGCGAGGGCGCTAGTGCGCTATAGAGGGTGGAAGAGCCGCCTGCCCTTCTCTTTTAAAGGAAAATTTTCGTTTTTCTCTTAATAAGCTTAGACTACATGCTAAGACATTTTAAGCTAATTAAGATTAAGAAGCTTATTAAAGCTTAACTAAACTAAGAAATCTAAACAACAGCAAAAAATAATAATAAAAAACAAACTGCTTCTAGAAACCTTAAAAGTTTATATAAAAGATGTCGCATATATGACGTACCATCCTCAAGGCCCAAGGCGCTCTTGGGCATCAGACCCAGGCGCCTGTCAGCTTACGCGCTAGGCTCGCGCTAGTTGACCGCATATCAGAGTTTTCACGCCGAGCTCAGGAGCTTACTCTCGAGCTCTACAGGATACGTGGCAAACTTAGAGGTAATCCCTCTAAGTTCTACAGCAGCCTTTCTAGGTTAGGACTATTTTCTTTGTATATAGTATATATAGCGCGTCTCAGACGCAGGTAGAAAGGCAGAATCAACCATCCGGTTCTCCTAAACCACTGTTACCAGCTCCTTGTTCTCCACAAAAGACAAATAGAAATAGAAAAAGATAATATAACAATGCCGCGCTAAGAAAGGTAAACCCTAGAGGAACTACAAAGGCCTACCCACTCTTAAACTAAGAGTAACTTTTCTCCTTTTATTAGACTTATTCCTTAATACCTAATTAGAAATAAAACACTAAAAGCTACTTTAGTTAAAGAAGCACTTAAGATTGCAAGGAATCTAGTAATTTAAGCAGCTAATTTAGCTAAAAACAACTTTACTTAGCAAACAAGCCTCTTTAACTTAGTAGAAGTCTTTAGAGACTATACAGAAAATAGTAGAGTAAATAAGAAAAATACTACTATTTTAGTAGACTAGATATACAGCCTCTAAAACATCTTAAGGGAGTTAAGAGAGAAAATTAGACGTATTAAGAAACTAACAACAAACGCGCCTATCTAGAATACGCCTATCTAGAATACGCCTATCTAGAATACGCCTATCTAAAACACGCCTTAAACTACTGCAGCTACTTTTGCTACTATAGCAAGCAACAACAAAAATTAACTATAAACAAATATCTAAAAAACACAAAACCTAAGGCTACTAGCTTAAAAGACTACCAACTAGTTCTAGTTAGTAACACCCTAGCTGCCTTTAATGCCTTTAAACTTAGAAATACTTTTAACAACGCCTTTGCAACAAAAAAAGGTATACAATTTCTTATAGTTGCCTTAATTACAATATCCTTTAAGGAAAACAAAATAGTTACAACTACACTAGCTTTTAAAAGCAAAATATCTTCTAAAGAATTAGGCAATATAGTAAGATATTACAACTTTTAAGGCTGCCTAGCTAATTACGCCCTAGTTTAAGGTTGTTATCTACAAGCTTCTTACAAACTACAGCCTAAAAGTTATAAAAGAAGAAATTAAAACCTTTAACAAAGGCTTAAAAGTTATAAGCAACTCTTTTTAGCTTACACCTAAAGAAAAAAGAGAAAACTAAAACTTTAGTTTAGCATGTATAGCCTTTGCTACTAAGGAAGAAGCCTAAAAGGCTATTAGAAGGAAACTCTACATCCTAGAGCAAAGCCTTATAGCAGAGAAACTACAAGTTATTAATACTTTTAAACAATACACTAAATGCTAAGGATTTAGCTACCTAGAGGCTAGATACTTAAAAGTAGCCTGCTAAATCTGCAGTAAAGCATACTATACTAGCTAACACAAGTGCAAGTCTTGTGCTAGTAAAGGAAAAACCTTGTATTTACACTATATTTAAGTGTACTAACTGCAGCAAACCTTATGCAGTAAACAGCTAAGAATGTAAAATTTTATAAGCTAGGACAGCTAGAACTAATTAAACTAATTAGTATAATTAAAGTCCTACAAACAAATGTTAATAGAAGTAGCCTTGCTATAGAAAGCGCGATTAACCTAGCTATTATAGCAAACACTAAGATTATTACAATATAAGAGCTTTAGTTAGTAAAAAGACTCTACAAAAAAACTAGGTTAATTACCTATCTAGACTTTACGCAAATTCTACTAACCTACTAAGGCCTACAACCTAGAACTCTATTCTATATTTAAAAGGATTTAGAAGTAGAAGTTAATTCTTATATTAGCAACAACAATAACTTTTTAGCTATTACATTACTACTTAACACAAATAAGATCTATATCTATAACAGTTACAACAAAAAGAGCTTAAAATAAGAGCTAGATATAACAATAATCTAAAGACGCCTCCTAGGAGAGTCTATAGAATCGCATTTAATTATCCTAGAGGATTTTAATTGCTACCACCCTAGATATAGTCTACAGGAGTGCAACCTAAACCAACAAGCAGAGGATTTAGTAGAGTAAGTTAATAACTAAAACCTATCTCTATTAAATACTATAGGAGTTAGCACTTTCTTTAGAGCTTACATGCAGAAAGAGAGCATACTTAACCTTACTTTTTTAACAAACAATATAGCTTCTAGTATTCTAGACTAGCAAGCTATCCTTAAAGTCAGATCAAACTACTACGCTATCCTGTTTAGTATTGTTAACTAAGGGCAGCTACCTAGCTAGCTAAAGAAATACAACACAAAGAAATTAAACTAGAGCCTTTTTAACACTACTTTACAGAAAGAATTAATTTAAGTAAAGCTAGAGGATTAATTACTAGCTCTACCACACGCCTTAAACTACTTCTTAAGACAACTCTTTTTAAGCCTTACAACCTTAAAGAAGAAACTAGATAAAATAGCAGAAGACCTTACAACAGCAATCTAACAAGCGCTTAGAAAATTTACTTTTTTTGCAAACTAGAAACTAAAACTAAAGCTATAGTAAACTAGCAATCTAGATCTCCTTAAGGCTATCCTAAACAAGACCTTTTAAGATTACAAGCAAGTAGCAAGAAGAGAAGACAACACGCTATACCTATAGAAAAGAGATTACCTGCTTGCCAAAAACAAGTACCTTAGAGCTATTAAGAAAGCTAAGCTTAGCTGTTAGGAATAGTTCTTTTAAAACAAATTGCCTAAATAGATAATTAAAGTAATAGCCTATACAAAAAACAACTTTTTAACAAGAATTTCTAGTATTAGAAGTAAATTTTTTTTTTAAAAAAAGTGCTAAACCTTGAAAAAGGAGCTGTTCCCTCTCCCTTTTTTTATACTAACTTTATTACTTAACAACTACAAAAGAAATTATAAATAAGAGTAGCTAAGTTTATCTAAAGAGAAGCTCTACACTACCTGCTAGAAGATAAAAGCTACCTTACTAGGCCTAGATAGAATCAGCTAAGAAGTTATCTTAAAAGCATACAAATACTAACTAGGCATCTTTTTTAAGATTTACTTAGCTCTATTTAACCTAAGATACTAACTAAGGTGCTAGCAAAAAACAAATAGTATTATTCTTAAAAAGCTAAACAAACTAGACTACTTAATTCTAAAAGTATACAGAGTTATCTCCCTCTTATACTGTCTAGAGAAGGCACTTAAGAGGCTTTACTTAAAGAAGCTAAGCACTTTAGCAGAGACAACTAACACGCTCTACTCTACGCAAATAAGAGGTATACTAAAAAATTTAGCTTTTAACACTAGACTCCTTTTTTATAATAATATTTAACAACAAAGAAAGAAGAACAAAGTTACATTAATAGCCTTTTTAAAAATTAAAGGCGCTTTTAACTATTTATTTAAGAACAAGGTTTTTAAAAACATAAGTAATTAACAGCTACCTGTCTGCTTCTTATTATAGACAAACTCCTTCCTTACAAAGAGGCTCTTAGAGTTATTATTTGTAGGAGCTGAAAAGGAGCAATTGCTTGATCAGGAGGAGTGGAATGAGTGTATTAATTAACTAAGTGCTACAACAAAGTGACCAATAACTACTAAAGAGGAATAAGACGATCTAGCCCGTATATATAGGCGCTAGCGTGGTCGTCACGTGTTCAGCTTACCAGGATCACCTGATTAACAGGGTGATCCGCATGTTGCGCACGTCAATACTTTAACACACCCCCTAGGTTAGTAAGATACTATTAATCTAAGCTGTAAGCAACTAGGCAATTGTAATAAATTAAGGTCATTAATTAAGAACCTCCGTTAACATAGCTCTTCTGCCTAATCCTCTGTTGTTGTAGTAATACTGCTTGTTAATGTTTTAATTAATCTAGCAGCCTTAATATCAAAACATTTAATAGACCCTAAATATCGCGTAATTAGTCAGTGCACAGTTTTACAACAATATTAATCGCGTCTACTGCTCCTCTAAACTTTTTTGTTCTTAACCTTACACTAATATTAATTACTAAGCTTTTTAGGACTGTCTTGACTACTATTACTAATATAGTAAGCAGTGTTACCTTATTATTCTCTTACTAATTAGCTGCTAATCTCTCTAGTGTAGTCCGGCCCCAGCAACAACAAGCGCAAGTGTTAATTAGCAAGCTGCTGTTATAAGCGTAAAAATTGCTTAGATAGTAGTTGTTAACAATATAAAAACAGTGCTAAGCATAAGCGTTACGCGCGTTAAAGCCTGTTTAACAATAAAATTTAATAAGCAGCTAATCTTTAAAATAATTAGAGTTAGTTGCTGCTGCCTCTTAATTTATACACTTATTACAAGATATCTAGTAGCTCTGCTTAGAGGCTAATTGCTTTACCTGCTAAATTAAGTCTGCTGTTAAGTTCTTGCTTAAATTTTAATTTACATAAGAGTTTGACTAAGTAATTAAGCTAGCGCAAAAGTAAGGCTTCTTAAAAGCTAATGCAAAAATTACAGCAGCTTACTACTTAAGCAGCATTCTGCAATTAGCAACAAGACAACAGTAATAGCCTATAAACGCTTATTAAGCTGTTTACTAGGCACAACACGCCCCCCTTAACTTAAAAAAAGGCACCTAACAGCTTTTTAAAGTTTACTACTAATTTGTTACGACCTTGCGTTCTGCCTTGTAAGCGCTATATAAAGAAAACGCTAAATAGTTTGTACGCTAAACATTGCTTTAATTGCGATTAAACTAGTAGTTAAAGTAGCTTATACTGTAGCAGTTGCTTGTTATACACTTACTATACAGTTAATATTAATCTTGCTAACTAATTTATAGCTATATACAAGAATTAAAAACTAAGTTTTTGATTTTTTAAGCTTCTTGCTTAGACTACTAACTTGTTTTTAAAAATAAAATAATAATAAGAAGTACTAAGCTTTAAAAGCTTAACTACTTAAGGACATTATTACTTGCTGTAAAGAAATTAACAGCAGCATTACGTCTACTAAAAAGTTTTCTGCGTAGAAGTCTACTGCAAATAATTGCTGCGCTTAAAAGATGTTGTTCTATAGTTTTGCCGCTTAGCTTTTACTGTCTGCTCCTACTCCCGCTCTTGCTCTTATAAGCATTTTTAATCTAAGGTATTTATTTTTTAAGGTGTCAAAGGTGGTAGTTGTTGTAGTAGTCAAAATAGGGTTCTAAAAAAGTGAAAAGCAGCTACCCTCTACTAATCAATCGCAAAAGTCAAAAAAAAAGATTGTGTGTAGTTAATGAGATTTAAACGGTGGGTGGATAAGTTCTAGGAGGAAAGCTTAGACCACTAAACGATAATTAGGGTTAAAAAATTTGCTAAGGTACTAAAAAACAACACTAGTTAAAACGTGTCTAACAGCGATTGCCAGCCTATAGCTAACAACAGGATTATAGTAGGATTGCAATAGGATTGCAACATAATATAATAGAGGAGGAAAGAACACGTACGTACTGTAGCGGGAGCCTGTAATACTTTATAAAGCTGCTGCTTCTTACCTACTGCTTCTTACCTTTTAAACAGCACTACATACAAATAATTTGTATATAATATACTACAATAGCGTGCAACCTCCGCAGCGAGTATCTTCTTATTCTAGGCTCTCTTTTAAAAAAAGCATCCTTTGCTACTATCTACCTAGCACCTAATTTAGTCTAACTTAAACTGCTTATGTAGATACTTAAATTTATTAAGTATCTTAAAACTTAACTACCTAGCTAGACTTCTAAGTTTATAAAATTTTTAAACAAGTTCTTTATCTGCAATATCCCTATATATAAAAGATTATTAAGCTCTAATTTAGCTAGTTATGTAAGGAATATACAATCTCTAGGGTATTTGCTAATACTAGTGCAGTACTTAAGATCTATTACTTTAGTATCTCTCTCTTCTTGTTTATTGTGTAAGGGCTAAGTATAGAGACTAGAACTTAGCTTAAATAGCTATTATAAGACGTTAAATTAGCGATAGAGAAGAAAGAGGCGAGAAAGGAGGAGTAGGCTTTCTATCGTCGCGTTTATAGGTTAGCAAGCAAGGCAATAATAGTGTTACTACTTTACTTTATTTAGAAGCGCCTAGCAGTAAAGTAATAAGAATAGGCAGGATAGAGCGCGTTAAGTTAAAAGGCGATTTACGTCTTTGTCTTGCTTTTCTTTGTTTCTGTCTAAACATGCGACACACTAATTGCGTGCTAGCAATGCTAAATAAAAGGGTATAAGCCTAGATACCTGTTGTTAGCAATAAATCTTTTTTTTTTACTAAAAAGGTGTCTACAAAATGTGTGGTTATATTAAAAGGTTGTCTTAAAAGGCCGAAGCCATTAATCTAAGGTATAATGCTAAGAATTATTTGCGCCAGACACAGCCTGCTTAGCAGGCTATAAGCTTAAGTTAAGGTTGTTTATATAAATAAGAGCCTTATAATACACAGCTTTATGCTGCATACGTTCTAAGTTAACTTGTGTAGTAGCTAGCTTAACAGCTAGCATATAATTAACAACAGCTACAACAGCAGCAGCCTTAACAACAACAACTTTTTTAGCAATTATCTTTTTAAGAATAGCATGCTTAAGAAATGCTTTTTCTGCTTGTTTTATATAATAGCCCTTAAGTTCACTGTCCTAATTACTATACCACCTCTACATATAAACGCGATTATTACGCTAAAGTAAGCTAGCAATTATCTTATAATTCTATTTATAAAAGTAATAAACTAGATTCGCGCTGTTATGCTGCTTACTTTTAAACTTTTGCTGCTTAAGCTAAGTTAGCTTAAGATGCTCTTAAGCTTGCTAAAGCTAAAAAAGCTAAACATAATCTAATAATAGAGTTAAGTAATTAAAAAAATTCTAGTACTAAATGGTAATTTTAGTTTTTTTTTTTTTTTTTTTTTTTAGTTTTCCTGCTTGTCTAGCTTACGTTTTCCTGTTTATTTTAAGCTACTAAAAGAAGACTCTTAGTATATAAATGTTGCTATTTAATACAAATACCTTTGCTTGTTAATTGTTGTTACTTTTAATTAAGTGCTTAACTTGCTAAAAGTTAAGCAACTTCTTAAACTTCTTAAACTATTGTTAAGTAAACAACTTAGTTAGTTTATTAGCTAGCATAATTACTGTTTCTTAGTACTTAACTTAAAATAATTCTTTAGTATATTTCTACTACAGCTATATGTTTTGTATATTTACATGCCTTAATTAAGTGCTAATTTACTTATTTTTCTTAAATACAAGCCTAATTATTTGTTAGTTATTACACTAGACTGTCTAGACGTCTTTTAGATTCAGAGACAGCTCACAAAAAAAGCGCTTAAGAGCTATAGCCTCTTTAGTAGTGTACTTAAGGGCGAGCAGCTTAGCCTTAGTAGTTAATATAGTAACTGTAGTCTGCCAAGCTACCTTCTAAAATATTAGACTACTATATAAAATAGCTATATAACTATAGAACAATTAGCAAGTTTCCTAATTATCTACAAAGAAAGCGTTACCCGCAATTATTAAGTCTAGACTATTGTAGTTCCTGTACTAGATCGCGTTCTATCTTGTCTAATAGAAGTATATAATTACTTGTTTAACAGCTTTTATATACTAATTACCAAAGTTTGTAAGAAAGTGTAAGAGCTTTAAAATTAAGTAAGCAACATTTAGTTGCAGTATAATAGCTGTGTAAAACACTAATTTAACTTTTTTTAGTAAGCCTTTATCTCTTGCTTAGTTACTTCGCTAGTGTTCTTAATTACCTTCTCTACCAGCAGTAGAGTTTTTAGAAAACTGCTATTTTTTAGCTTAAACTTCTTTGTAATCTTGTTAATATAACGTGGTTCACAAGCGAATCGGACACCCAAGCGAATTAGACACGCCCTACTAGCGCGTCGACGTCGACACTACAACCCGTTATGTCTTAACAACGCAATTATCTATTAACTTATTATAAATTAAATCTCTAGCTTGCTCTTTTTAATGTCTAATTACAACGTGTTTAAAGCTAAAGACGTGCTATCTCTATCTATAACGTGCCTCGAAGTACTCTGTCTAACTAACGCGCTAGAAAGCCCTCCTAACGCAACTATAAAGCGAACTTGAAGCGCCTAAATAAGCTAGAAGAAAAAGCTATAGTTAAGTGTATTCTTAAAAAGTCTACGTGAGGATTTGCGCCTATAAAAGCTAATAGTTAAGCAATAGCTAATAAACTATTATATAAGCATAGTAGCAACTTTATTAGCAAGAACTAAATTAACAACTTTGTTAAAAGAACTCTTAAGCTCTGTATGCGCTAGATTTATCTTTATAATTACTAGTAAGCTGCCTGTAAGAACCTAGCAGCTATCTAGCGCTAGTTTAATCTAGTTAAAGCAACAAAGGAGAAGTAAAAATTATACATAATAATGTTTACAATTTAATAAAACTAGCTTTATAATAAGTAGAATTTTATTACAGTTAGTTATTACAAGCTTAAAAGAATTTAGCAAAAAGAGGCGTGTCTAGCTAAGTAACTATAAGTAAGTTACTGTAATCTAAAGCATAGGCGCGTGTGAAGATCGTCCGAAGATGATCTAGGTTGGTTCTCGGGGAATGAACGAGTACTAAGGACACAGGGTGTACTAGCACGATTAGAAGATTAATGTAATAGTACAAGGTTAAGAAACAAGTCTTAATCCTTAGATTAATTACTAAGATAAAACTCTAAGTTAAATACAATAAGCTATAAAGGCATATTGCCTACTATTATATACTAATAAGTATAGCGCTTGTGTACGAGCATGCGCTCGTGGATAAGCGCTCGTTAATAATTAGTCACGTAGTTGTGCTTGTGGATGAGCGCTTGTCAGTAAGCAGTCACGTGACAGCGTCATGGTTGCCTAGTTGTGATTATCTGCCCATGTTGCATGGTTCCTGCGGGGTTGTCCCCTCGTCCCTTGGTCTGGATCGTAACATCATCCTCCTCCTCTAAAGATTCGTCCTCAAATCACGTGGTTGTGTTTTTATAGTTTTGTTATTAAATAACTAAGGCTTGCCCTATGTTATAAGATAGGTAGTTGTTATATCCTCCTCCTATTAACATTATTTACGTCTTAGTTCTAAAATTGTTTATGCTAACTATCCTGCTAAAGCTCTTTATAATTATTATTTCTTAGAAGGCCTTATTTGTTTTATTATGCCTAATTCTTATTTAAAGTGTGCTAAGTATATATAGCTAGGTTGCTTTAGCCTTTTAAGACAACCTTTTAATGTGACTACATATTTTGTAGACACCTTTTTAGTAAAAAAAAAGATTTATTGCTAACAACAGGTATTAGGGCTTATGCCTTCTTATTTAGTATTACTAGCACGCAATTAGTGTGTCGCATGTTTAGACAGAAACAAAGAAAAGCAAGACAAAGACGTAAATCGCCTTTTAACTTAACGCGCTCTATCCTGCCTATTCTTATTACTTTACTGCTAGGCGCTTCTAAATAAAGTAAAGTAGTAACACTATTATTGCCTTGCTTGCTAACCTATAAACGCGACGATAGAAAGCCTACTCCTCCTTTCTCGCCTCTTTCTTCTCTATCGCTAATTTAACGTCTTATAATAGCTATTTAAGCTAAGTTCTAGTCTCTATACTTAGCCCTTACACAATAAACAAGAAGAGAGAGATACTAAAGTAATAGATCTTAAGTACTGCACTAGTATTAGCAAATACCCTAGAGATTGTATATTCCTTACATAACTAGCTAAATTAGAGCTTAATAATCTTTTTATATATAGGGATATTGCAGATAAAGAACTTGTTTAAAAATTTTATAAACTTAGAAGTCTAGCTAGGTAGTTAAGTTTTAAGATACTTAATAAATTTAAGTATCTACATAAGCAGTTTAAGTTAGACTAAATTAGGTGCTAGGTAGATAGTAGCAAAGGATGCTTTTTTTAAAAGAGAGCCTAGAATAAGAAGATACTCGCTGCGGAGGTTGCACGCTATTGTAGTATATTATATACAAATTATTTGTATGTAGTGCTGTTTAAAAGGTAAGAAGCAGTAGGTAAGAAGCAGCAGCTTTATAAAGTATTACAGGCTCCCGCTACAGTACGTACGTGTTCTTTCCCTCCTCTATTATATTATGTTGCAATCCTATTGCAATCCTACTATAATCCTGTTGTTAGCTATAGGCTGGCAATCGCTGTTAGACACGTTTTAACTAGTGTTGTTTTTTAGTACCTTAGCAAATTTTTTAACCCTAATTATCGTTTAGTGGTCTAAGCTTTCCTCCTAGAACTTATCCACCCACCGTTTAAATCTCATTAACTACACACAATCTTTTTTTTTGACTTTTGCGATTGATTAGTAGAGGGTAGCTGCTTTTCACTTTTTTAGAACCCTATTTTGACTACAACAACAACTACCACCTTTGACACCTTAAAAAATAAATATAGCTAGGTTAAGCATGTGTAAATATGTCTTAGGAGTCTCTAGATTGTACTTGTAATAAGTATTAAAAGAAAGTAGATAATGATAAAAAGTTACTTATAATAGTAATTTTGCATTTGCTGCAAAATAAGAAAACTTTAAAACAGGCTAAAAAGCGTGCTTATAAGAAAGCGTTGTGCCTTGCTTTAGATATAGAGATTGCTAGTAAGCTTAAAATAGCACAAGAAACTAATTGTCCTATAGTATCTATTAGTATAGCCCTTTTGCCTACAATGTAGGCTACTATAGATTTAATTAATACTTCTATTACTAAGCTTAGTATTACTGTGTTAGAAACTAGCAGTAGTTTATAAGGTACGTTGTTTATTTTGTTCTCGCTACTTAAGCGTTCCAATATAGTAGTCTAGTTGTAAGGCTTAAGTAAGTTATTTTTGTTTCTATGTGTGTGTGCTAACGTCCTTTAGTTTAATTCCTAGTACAGTTATTATATTTTTGCAATAGTTGCTAGTAGTTAGTTAGGTTTATGTTAGGTTCCTATATATTATTACTATCTAGGTAGCCTAACTATTTAACTAGGTGTCGCAACGTGTATATGTATCCTCTAGCCGGAGTACGATTCATCGATCGGTCGGTATTTTGTTTCCGACAGTTATGAGCCCGGCGCTTTGAATCGCAGTTTAGATTCTCCCTACGCATCCTAGAGTACGCTGGCAGTGGTTTAGACCCTCCAAATTTGTTCAAAACACACCCCTCAACCTACTAACTAATCGCACGCATTACTATGGCGAGCGACTCCTTGCAAATCACCAACTCGGCGCGCCTTACAAGCTACGCAAGCTAGACTTACTAGTACACCTAGCTAAAGTTTAACGCTAAATCTAAAGGAGTCTAGGAATATATCAACCTAGAGGCTATAGTAACTGTTGATATATTAACAGGGCCGCCTCTAAGGCCCTTAGTGCCTTCAGAAGACTCCTCTAAGGAAAAGCTTAAAGCCTATAATAAAAAGCTTAATAAATATTACGCAAGGCACGTAGACTAGGCCGTAAACGCGCGCGCACTGTAGCACATTTAGGACTTGGTCTACGCATCTGTTAACAAGTAGTTACTAGCTCTAATTATAATAAGACTTGCAGATAGACTAAGCTAGACTCTTAATAAGCTTGTTAAACAATTAAAGCTTAAACTAGCGCTAACAAACGCTGTTAACTAAATAGTAACACGCTAGGATTACTGTGCGAGCCTTAAAAAGGCAAAGCTTAGTACTATAGAACTATAAGCTTAGTACAATAATTAGCAAACAAACTAACTAAAAGCTAAGAGGCTAAAGATTTCTAAGGTAGACAGCGCGCTTGCTATATTTAACTTTTTAGACGCTGTAGGAGCTAAATACGCTCCTAAATAGGCTAGCACTACAAAGACGCTCTACTAGCAGGACTAGACGCTTAGGAAGAGTTATCCTAATCTTAACTAAACTAGTTAAGTATTCTTAGGAATAATCTACTAGCGCTTAATTAGCTTACTAAGCTTAGCTAAATCCTTAGGAGCCTATACTACATTAGAAAGCTTAAAACCTTATCTAAAAGGCGCTAAAAGCATAAGCTACAAACAAAGCCTTGAGTGCCTATGTTAAAATAGCAATAATAGTAAGCATTACTAAGATCCTGTAAAGTGCTATACACTTCTAGCAGCAATTAAGGCCTACGTAAAGGTTAACTTTAATATTAGTAAAAAGAAATCTAAGAAGATTTAGGAACGCCTATACACTAACTAGTATAAAGAACTTTAAGATAAACTTGTTAAAGCAGGACATAAGCTCCCTTAGAAGAAAAAGAGCAAGTTAAAGCCTTTTCTAGGTAGTATAGTTATATCCTTAATTAACCTAGCGCTTTTTAAGGAAAACAATACTAGTGTATACTACACTAGCGACTTTAACGCTTATGTACTATTAAGGAGCACTATACTAGACAGTAGAGCTGCAGTGTACCTAGTAAATAATAAGGAACTACTCGTACTAGGCTCCTTTATACCCGCTACAGAGTTAGAAATAGTAGAGGTAGGCACTTAGGCCTTTCTTATTAGCGGCTAAGGCACTCGTATCCTACGCTAAGTTCTAAGTAGAATATATAGCAATAAAACTAAGGACTTTACGCTTACAGACGTAGTAGTTGTTAAAAGTTTTTACCTAAATATTATTTTAGAAGCTCGCCTACATAGAAAAGGAGTCTAGTACCTAGGCCTAGATAATACTTTCTACTAAGGTACACTAGGCAGAAATATTGTACTAGCAAGGCTTAAACGCTGTTTTAACCTCTTATTTCTTAAATATAAGCCTCTATCTTCTTATCCTAACCTTGTTCTAAACGTAATGCCTTTAGTTAGAAGCTTATAAGTAACCTATCTAAGGAGTAACTTAGAGGACCTTTAGCATGCCTATATAGGGCACCTAGGCCTTAAAGCACTAAAAGCACTTATTAATGCAGCTTAAGAAGTAAGAATTAAAGAAATAGTACGTGTTAAGTGCAAGCACTATACTTAGACCTACGCAAAATAGGTTGTATTATAAAGGCTAAAGAAGCCCTCTCCTTAGCTATACTAGAGGATCTTATAGGACCTATTTAACATGCCTTAAGGTTGTTTAGGAGAGCAATAGATACAAGTAATAAAGAAAGCCTTTAGTAGAAAGCTCTATGTATATATCTTGCAAGTAAAATCTATCTTAGAGATTATAAGAGCCTTTTACAACCTTAAGGCACTTATTAAAGCTTATTATAAGCTCTAGATAGTTAAAATTACATAAGATAACAACTCTTTAACACTCCCTTAGCAAGGGACGTTGTAGTACTAAATATAGTATAAGAAACGCAGTATTACTATTAAGCCTTCTCTACTACATACACATAAACTAAATAGAGCTACTAAATAAGTAGGCTAGAAGCTAATAACTAAGTTAATTAAAATAAGGGCAAGCGTAAACCTGCCTAAGAAACTCTAGCTAGAGATTATTAAAGCGGCAGCCTAGCTTTATAATATAAGTCCCTCTTATATATATAGCTTACGTTTACTAAACAAGCTGCTTAAGTAATAAAGTAAAAAGTACTTTAAGTACTATAAGCCTAAGCTTCTTAAGAGCCTTACAGCAAATATAAAACTAGATTAAAGCAGTATATACGCCTACGGCTGCCGCGCCTATCCCTTAAACAAGGATAGAGTAGCTAGGCAATATAGAAAGAGCTTTAAGACTTTTTCTAGGAGCTATATTAGTTACTTAGTAGGCTATAGAGCCTCTAACATATACTATATATAGGTTCTAGCGCTTAACTAAGTTATTACGACGCACAATGTTACATTTAATAAGACACTATACTACTAAGAACTAGCTTATAAGCTGCCTAGGCAGGACGCAGTCCTTATAGTAAACACCCTTAATAAGGACAAAATTAGTAAGGCTAGAGAAGTACTTAAACAGCTTACTAGTATTAGTTAAATAGTAGTAATAATACAGGAAGACTTGCAGCTAATAAGTAATTAGCTAGTAATAAAGACTATAAAAGGCTTGTTATAATTTCTAATAGGTAGTATACTAACAGCAGGTAAAGAGCGTTAGGCTAATGCTTCTTAGGAAATCTATACAGGGCAGAAAGGTTCTTTAGGACAGCTACTAACGCCTAAGGCAACACTAGCGCCTCCTTTACTAGGAGCGTAAATGCTAGAGCAAGGCACCCTAGCTTAAAAGGCTATAAGTAACAGCAATAAGCTACTTAGCTCTTAAGAATTACAAACTACTAGTAGATTAAGCTTAACAAACGCGCTAAGACTTTTACAGTCTTAAGAGAGAGTAAGGATTACTTTTAAGGGCGCCTAGCGCAGTGCTAAGAATCCTATAATACTAACTAGAGCCTCTTAAAATCCTCTAGCAAAAAAACCTTATGAAAAGAAGGTATAGGGACCTCCTTTAAGGAGCTCCTTAAGGCTAAAGAATAAGAACTAACATAGTCTTAACATAGAGGGTGTAGGTATACATTGCCTATTATATAACTTCTTAAAGGCTCCTAAGCTTAAGGCATTACTCTCTTAGCCTTAGGACCTTAATAGACAGTTAATTACAGTTTACGCTGTAATAGCAGCAGCTTTTAAAAAAGTTAACAAACTTTAAATACACTTTAATAATCTTCTAAAGCTTCTAAATAAATAGAAAGATCTCTATAATTACTAATATAGGACTCTGTTTAGATAGGCTAGCTAAAAGGAGATTAATACTTTACTTTTAAAAGGTACCTAGATAGAGGAAGAGACCCTAGAGGACACTAAACCTTTCTCTCTTAAGTAGGTATTTACCTACAAGCTTAATAAGAACAGCTACTTTTTTAAGTGTAAAGCTTGTCTTGTAGTAAGAGGAGACCTTTAAGTAAAAGACTTAATACACTTAATATACGCAGTAACACTAGCTGCGTAATTCTTTAAGCTCGCAATTGCAATTGCAGCTAAGTTTAACATAGAAATATAGTAACTTAACGTAGTAGGCGCGTTCTTTAACACAAATATTAGTAAAAAAATAATAGTCCTATGCAACTTACTAGATAGTTATAAGCGCCTAGGCAAGTGCGTTAAGCTTAAGAAAGCCTTATATAGCCTAAAAGACTTGCTATTATTATAGTATAATGAGTTGTTAAGTACACTAAGAAAGCTTAGCCTACAGGCCTTAGCTAAAGAGCTATGCTTATTCTTTACTAAGGAGCGCTTAATACTCCTACTATTCTATATAGACAATATACTCCTTATGTACTATTAAACTTACTAAACTAAAGCCTACAAGATCCTTAAATCTATTAAAAATACCTGCAAGGTTAAGGATAAAGAAAAGGCAAGCTAGTTTCTAGGGATAAGGATTGTAAGAGATTATAAAAAGTGTATAATATTACTACTACATAACACTTATATTAACAAAGTTACTAAACGCTTTAGTTTAGACGCCCTTAGCAGGTTCCTAGAAACTCCTTTGCTCTTAGAGGAGCTAGTTAAAAATCTAGGAGAGGCTCTAAAGCCTTAAATTAAGGCCTACTAAGAGCGCATTAGCAGCGCGCTGTATACAGCTATTATACTGCGTCCTAACGCTGCCTACGCAGTTTTTAAGCTCTCTTACTTTCTAACTAACCCTTTAGAAGCTTACATAAAGGCTGTAGATTATCTTATATAAAACCTCTACTATACAAAGCATAAGAGAATTACGTATAGTAATAATAACAGTAAAGAACTTACTATATATAGAGACGCGTCTTTTACAGATAATTTAGAGACTTGTTAATCTTCTTAAGGCTACATTATTATGCTCTTTAGAGGTCTAATTATTTAGAAAGTAGCTTATTAAGCTATAGTAACAACCTTAATAATAGAAGCTAACCTCCTTATATTAGAGCATATAGCAAAAAAATCTATAGCACTTAAAAGGCTATTTAAAGAGCTTAAGCTTATAGTCTTAGGGGCCTAGAGGATCTTCTGTAACAACTAGCAAATAATACGCCTAGTTGTTAGAGAACAAGGAAGAATTACTACTAAGCTCTAACATATTAATATACAGAACATGTAGCTCTGCTAGGAGCACACTAAAGGCTTATTTTAGATTAAGTATTTACTAACAGCTAAGATGCTAGCTAATAGACTTACTAAATACTTATTAAGGCAAAAGCTTAAGCACTTTAAGAAGCTTATTAATATAAGTTACGTAGCTTATAAAGATTTACAAAAAAAAGAGAGCATAAAAAAGAAAAAGACAAGTATTTAATTATTAGGGTAAATTAGCCCTCTACCGCTAGGGAACTTATAAGATTCTAGAAGAACAACCCCCTCTTAATAGGTATTTAGGTAACTAAAAGGTCTACTAGCTTATCTAACAGCTCCCTAACGCGTTAATAACGCGCAGGGAGACTGTTAGCCTTACTAAAGAATCTCTCCTAGTTATTCTTACTAGCCTCCTTCTTACTACTAAGGCCCTCCCTAGACTTCTCCTCCTTAGCCGCTTTCTTTAGAAGAATGCGGACAGTAGCTTGCAGGCTTTTTAGCCTACTTACCCTATAAATATGTTAGTATAAGGAACTTAAAAATAAATAAAAGAAGGGCTTACGCTAGCAAATTCTTCTAGAGCTTAGCAAGAAGCTTTTTAGCTAAAGAGACAGTAATCTAAAAGCTTTAATTATTAGCAAAAGCTTAAAATTTAAGACGGAATTATATATAAGACCTTATAGGTCTTTTTATTAGAGCACTGCTAGCAGCGTATTTTAGAGCTAGAGGCCTTGTCTTAACAAGCTCTATTAGAGCTGCTAGACAAAGCGCTCTTAATGCACTTAAGACAAGGCACGTTATAATACGCACTAGGTATGCCCTAGCAACTAAGAGTTGCTGCTAAGGACTTACCCCTACAGGCAGTCTTAACTAGGGTTTTAATCTTGCCTACACGCCTTTTAGACGTACGGGCTAGTACTGTACCTAAAGTAGTACTAGTTAACTCTGCGCGAGAAGCGCGAGGTAGAGGCGGCCGCGCCACTAGTAAGGGCGGCGGCGCGGGCGGTAGCGCAGGCAGTAGTAGCTTTTTGTAGTTTTAACTTCTATATAGAGTTAGTAACTAAATAGAAGGAGTACTAAAATAGAGCTAGAAGCTGCGTAGGGGTAAAAAGTAGCGCGCGCAATAGCCTAAAAAACTATACAAAGGTATAGTTAAAACTATACAAAGGTATAGTTAAAACTATATAAGTAATTAGTATTGCTTTTAAAAGATTTGGGCGAGTTGCAGAGTAATACTTACTGCAGCTATAGTAGTGTTAGTGGCTTCGGCCTTTTAAGACAACCTTTTGATGTGACCACACATTTTGTAGATACCTTTTTAGTAAAAAAAAAGATTTATTGCTAACAACAGGTATCCGGGCTTATGCCCCCTTGTTTTGCATTGCCGGCACGCAATTGGTGTGTCGCATGTTTAAATAGAAACAAAGATGCGTGATATCCCTCTTACTAACCTTCTTAACTAATAACTATTTACTAATAACTATTTACCGCTAACCGCAACTTCTGTTATCTTTATTACTATCCTGGCGGTGTTGCAGTCGCGGCGTTTCTAGCGCCTATACTTAGATGTGAACATACGACAACAGCGTCACTATCTAAGCATAGCTCTTCTATCCCTAGAGGCAACTTACAAAATCCTCCTACTCATTAGTTTATCCTAGCTACTTAATAGCTGTTTTAACACGCTCTTGCTCCTTGTAGAGCTACTACAAGGTCTCTCTACTAAGGTTATATTTGCGCAGGAAGAGATTAGTAAAATAATATACTATTACTGCACCTAGACTATTAATATGCGCAACATATTTAATAGACTTGCTGCTAAACAAGCCTTTTACAACTTTTATTATAACCTTAACATTTATAATACTAGACGCATTAATAAGGTATTAATAAATAACAGAATTTAACCTCTACGTCTACTTAATTACTATAGGAGCTACTGCTAACAGCTCCTGTTTAACCAACTAGGGAGGCCGCTTAATAAAGGAAAACGCGGGCTTTGTAATCTACTACTATAGCTTCTTATATAGTAACCTAGTAAGGTTTAACTTTACTTAATATAAGCTATTAGTCTTTGTGTTAAACAGGGAGAAGAATAGTCTAAGCATTGTATTATTTATATGCAGTACTGTGTGGTGTAGGAAATCCTAAAGGTAAGAAGTAGTAGGTAAGGAGCTTTTATAAAGTATTGCAGGCTCCTGCTACGGTAACGTATGTGTCCTTACCCTCCTCTACCTCCACCTCCTCTACCTCCATCGCAATCTTGTTGCTAGCTATAAGCTGGCTATTGCTGTTAAACACGTTTTAATTAGTGTTGTTTTTTAGTACCTTTAGCAAATTTTTTAACCCTAATTTTGCTTAGTAGTCTAAGCTTTTCTACTCTAAGCGCTTAGCGCGTAGACCTTATCTACTTACTATTTAAATTTTGTTAACTATACACAATCTTTTTTTGACTTTTGCGACTAATTAGTAGAGGGCAGCTGCTTTTTACTTTTTTGGAAAACCCATTTTGACTACAACAACGACCACCACCTTTGATACCTTAAAAATAAATAGTAGTGTTAGATACTAAGCCTAAGAGGCTTAAAAATTTGTTATTATTACGCCTTACGCTAAGCCGCACGTGCGCAGCGCGTTGCGCGGTGCGCTAGGACTATATAGAGCTCTATACAGGTAACTAAGGTCTTAGTTACCTAGGGGGTGTGTCGCATATATAACGTACTATCCTTAAGGCCTAAGGCGCTCTTAGGTATTAGACCTAGGCGCCTGTTAGCTTACGTGCTAGGCTCGCGCTAGTTAACCGCATATTAGAGTTTTCACGCCAAGCTTAGGAGCTTACTCCTAAGCTCTACAGGATACGTAGCAAACTTCGAGGTAATCCCTCTAAGTTCTACAGCAGCCTTTCTAGGTTAGGACTATTTCCTTTGTATATAGTATATATAGCGCGTCTCAGACGCAGGTAGAAAGGCAGAATTAACTATCTAGTTCTCCTAAACCACTGTTACCAGCTCCTTGTTCTCCACACTAGGTATTCCTTGCTATTGTTATTATTATAGTATATAAGGATTCTCTTAACTTTAAATTTATTATCTTCCTCTATTTTGTAGTAGAATGTTTTCTATATTAGCGTTTGTAAGTCTGCTAGTTCTAACATGTTAATATAGAATCTTAGGTAGATCTTTGTGTCTACTAGGAGGTTAAGTATATATATAACTAGTCCCTTCTAGTTAAGAATTAAAAATAGTCTAACTTTAACGTTGTTAAGTCCTTTACTAGGTTATTTAGTGTAAAGATTCTTTGTAAGCAAGTATACTTTATCCCCCTTCTTTAGCTAAAGTGCTGTTTTTTGTTTCTAGTTAACATATAAAAGGCTTTAGCGTTAGGCCTTCTTAAGTGTTATTTTAATTAACTTATATACTAATTTTAGCTTATTAGCTGTTATAATAGCTGCTTTTATTTTTAGACTTAAAAGTGTATGTATAAAGAGATTTAGGTGTCTTCTATAATTTACGTAAAATAAAGTCTATCTTATAGACTCTATTAGCTTGTTGTTGTATGCTATCTATACTATAAGTAGTAATAATACCTAATTATTCTACTATTAATTAACATATATTTTAAGGTATACTTTTATTATGTAGTTTGTTTACTTTATTTATCTGTCTATTTATAGATAATATGCTGTTAATAGCTTTCTCTTAGTTCTTATTACAGCAAGTAATATTGTCTAAAAATTTAAAGTAAAGAGCTTGCCACTATTACTAATAATTAACTTTAGTATACTATAATATCTAATAATTTAGTTGTTAATTATATGCGTAAGCTGTACTGCTATAAAGTCTTTTTTAAAAGTAATATACTCTACTTATTTTATAAATTAGTTAACTACTACAAGAATTACGTTGTAAAGTACTTTTATAATAAAGTCTCTTAAGACTAGTAAGCCTATAACAAAGTCTATAGCAATATCTAACTATAGTGCGTTAGGTAGTTCTATTGCTTATATTTCTCTATAAGGTGCGTGTGTACTGTGCTTATTCTTTTAATAGTTTATATATTTAGTAATAAAGGCAGTAACCTTATTCTTTATTTCTAGAAACTTATAATTTCTCTTAATAAGCTCTATAGTTCTTATAATACCTAGGTAACTATATACTAGGTTGTTGTAGTATTATCTAATAATTACTTTTTATAATTCTTTTAGTACATTGTGTGTAATATATATAAGTAAATTAAGCATCTATGCTAGTCTTGATAATTTGTTGATTTTAACCTGTAGTACTCGGCCTGTGGCCTTCGTTGGCTTTTCTTACCTCAGCATTAGCACCTCAGCACTAGCTGCTGACTATCAGCCGCACTAGTTACGCTAACTGTTAGCTGACCCGGCGACCTCTGATAACCTTAGTTAGTCCTAACCTTAGTTAGTCCTAACCTTAGTTAGTCCTAACTATCTAGATTAGATATAAAAACCTACGTAGTCTCTCTATAGTTCTGTATCTAATTTATTTACTGTTTACCTTGCATCTTTAGTCAACCCAACGCACCCTTACAATTAAATTAGATTCTTCTTTAGCTACTTGCGTAGCTACGTCGTACTTAAGAGCCCTCTAGAGCTATATCTAGATAAGAAGCTAGCTAGAGCTATATCTACGCGCGAGAATCTAATTAATTAGAGCACTAGTTAATTAGAGCGCTAGTTAATTAGTTAACTGTTCAAATCTACTAAAGGATTAATAGAAGAAGCACTAGATTAAAAGTGCTAAAGGATACTTAGTTGTATAAGTCCCTAAGGCGTTTAAATTTGTTAGATAAGCCTACTAAGCGTAGTAGCCCCTACACAAAAGGATAAGCCTACTAAGCGTAGTAGCACCTATAACAATTCCTGTTAACAATATAGAGTACTAGCAAGTACCTACAAATATAATAGCAGAACCCTTAATAGCTTTTCTAGTTGTAAGGATAGTAGAATTACACTAAGATAGTATAAGCAAACTTAAAGTAGAGACTACTTTAGAGGGACTTTGTAGAGTAGGGGCCTAGATAAGATAGCTACCTCTATAAAAGTACAGAAAGCTTTCTAAGCTTAGGAAGCTATAGGCATAACATTGCAACAACAAAGAGAGCCTAAAGTAGAATAACAACCTCTACCTTAGTTACCTACTCTATTAGCTGCCTTAGGAAATTAATAAGCTTAAACGCCTGAGCGTTTTAAACAACTAGATACTAATATCTTTAATAGAAACAGAAAGATGTACTAAATTTTTTAACAACAGCTTACTGCTAAGGTAGAAAATAATAAGGAAGATTTTAACATAGATAAAAAGACTTGTAACTACGCTTTTAGTTAACTAAAAGGCTTAGCTGTAACTCTTACCCTGCCTTTCCTTAACTAAATAGGGATTTCTAATTTATAGAACTTTAATAAGCTATTAAACTTCTTTAATTAAATATTTAGATATCTTTATAGTGTACAAAGAGCTAAGAATAAGCTCTAGTCTATAAGCTAAGGCAAGAAAAGTATACGCAAATACATTATAGAATTCTAGGAACAACTACTATTATCTAATAGTAGTTTAGATAAGGATATAAGGATAATGCTTTTCTAAAAAAGTCTTATTTAGAAACTTTAAGACAAACTTGTAAGTATTACTTATAAAGATTTAGATAGCCTGCAAAACAAAGTAATAAAGATTACTAATTACCTTTATAAAATAGAGGAGTACTCTAAAGGCAGAGACAACAAGCCTAAGGAGTATAAATCTAGGAGAACTTCTCCTCCTCCTTCTCCTTTAAAAAGAGACTAGATAGAAGAGATAGAATACACAGGAAGAACTGCTAAACCTTAATAGTTTAGTAACTAGGAGTTAGAATAGTTATATAAAGAAAGACGCTGTTTTAACTACAAACAGAAGGGCTATCTATCTGCATATTATATAGAGAATAAGAGATCTTCTAAAAAGAAAAAAAAGACTTTAGTTAAGTCCTCTAACTCTAAGAAAGATAATAAGCTTAGCAAGGAAAGCTTAAATAAGGACTTAGATTTAGAAAAAGAGTAGCTCCTATTTAAAGTTACTAGCAGGAGCCTCTAATAAGTTAGAATAACTTAGTTAAGAAGTAGGCTAAATTTAAAAAGAACATAAGCAGTAATAGAATTACTTTAGAGGCGCTAGTAAATTGTTATACTTTTGCCTTTACTTTAATTAATACAAGAAATCTTGTATACTTACTTATTAGCCCTTAACTTATTAAGAACGCTAACTTATAGTGCATTTCTATTTCTCCTAGGAGATTAGAAGAAGTAATAGATAAACCTAGAACTATTAACAAAGTTACTAGGTTAGACATTAATATTAAAGGCTATAGGATACTATTTAGGTTATATAGCCCCTACACACTCTAGTTATAATTTAATACTTAGACAGCCCTATATAAATAGAAGAGAGGTTACTATTGTTTCTTCTAGAAAAACAATTTACATCTATTTTTCTAGCTAAAGAATTAAGTTACTTAGCACTAAGAATTGCTCTATTAAAGAAGACTAGAAATTAAAACAAATAAGTGTAACAGCTTATTACTCCTATTTAAGGTAGGTAAAAAAGAATAAGTCTATTTAGACTTTTGCTACTTCTCTTAAGGATATTAAAAAAGCCCTAGCTCCTAAGAAGAAAGTAGAGGTCCTACCTTTACTTCCTAAGGCTTATTAACACCTAGCTTAGATTTTTAATCTAAAAACTGCTTCTGTACTACCTTCTTTACGCGGATCTAAAGTAGATTACTAAATTAAACTAGAGAAAGACAATAAAGGCAAGGAAAAAGAGGCTCTCTAGGGATCTCTATACAGTATAAGCCGCCTAGAACTCTTAGCATTACGAAAGGAGCTTATTTCTCTACTTAATAAAGGATAGATTAGAGCTAGTAGCTCTTCTACCTCCTCCCCTATCCTTTTTGCTAAGAAATCTGGAGGAGGATTACGTTTCTGCATTAATTACTAAGCCCTGAACGCTATTACAAAAAAGATTGTTATCCTTTACCTTTAATTTAGGAAACCCTTAACAATATTACAAAAGCTAAATAGTTTACAAAGATTAACATTTCTATAGCTTTCTACAAGATTAAGATTAATACAGGAGATAAGTAAAAAACAGCTTTTTACACTAGATTTAGGTTATATAAGTAGCTAGTTACTTTATTTAGTATAGCAAACGCTCCTAGTACCTTTTAACGCTATATTCATTAGACCCTCCGCGAGTATATTAACAATTTTTGCTTAGCCTACTTAGATAATATATTAATGTACACTAATAGCACGCTTAGAGAACACTAACGCAATACAAATAAGGTTTTAGAAGCTATAAGCAAGGCTAGATTACTTTTAAACATCTAGAAATGCAAATTTAACGTAAGGAGTATAAAATACCTTAGATTTATTATTAAGGTTAGAAAAGGACTTTAGATAGACCCTAAGAAAGTAAAAGTAATTAGAGATAAGCAGGTACCTACAAACGTTAAAGGAGTACGCAGTTTTCTTAGTTTTACAAACTTCTATTAATAATTTATTAAGAACTACTTAAAAATAGTAGCTCCTCTTTTAAGGCTTACTAGTAACATTACCTTTTAATAAGGAAAAACTAAGCAAAAGGCTTTTAATAAGCTAAAGGAGTTATATATTACTAAGCTAGTACTAGCTTAATAGGATCCTAACAGAGAAACAATCCTAGAAATAGACTCTTCTAAATATGTAGTAGCAGGAGTCCTCTTACAATATAATTATAAAGGAAGCTTACGCCTAGTAGCTTATTATTTAAAAAAGATAACTAGCACGCAAAGCAATTATAAGATACATAACAAGGAATTACTAGCAGTTATCTCTTGCTTATCTAAGTAGAATGCTATACTACAGTCTTTAAAGAAGTTTATAGTTATTATAGACTATAAAAACTTTAAATATTTTAGCAAGCCTAGACAGCTTAGTAAGAGATAAATAAGATAGGCTTAATTTCTAAGGAAGTTTCCTAATATAGAAATATCCTATAGGCCTGGAGTTAATAACTCTAAGGCTAATACCTTATCTAGGAGATAACAAGATATGCTAGTAAACAACTAGAATACTAGAATTTCTAGAAGGTTTTTATAAGTATTTAAACCTAAAACTGCAGCTACTAATAAGAAACTAGAAGAAGAAGAGGTGCTTAGAACTTTTAGCTGCAATAGCTATCTAGCAGCAGTACTAGAATTACTTTAGGAGCAATTAGATCTAGAAGATCTATAAAATAAAGCTAAAAAAGAGGATAAAACCTACTAAATAGCCTAGAAAGCTGTAAGGGACAGTAAATAATAATTTCCTACAACTTTAGATCTTAAACTTTCTATTTTTAAATGCTAACTAGATAATTCTAGAAACCTTCTATACTAAGATTAAAAATAGGTACCTAATAATAAACCTTTAAGAACTAGAATTATCTACAAAATCTACAGTTCTAGAGCTTTAAGCTATCTAGGAAAGAATATTACCTATTAAGCTATTGTAAGAGAATACTTTTAGCCCTTTATTAGTAAAAGTATTAGAAGGTATATAAAGAACTGCTTAGTATGTAGAAGAGCAAAACTCTAGAGAGACAGCCTATAAGGCTTACTAAAACCCTTGCATATACCTTAGCAAATATAGAAAGAAATTTCTATAGATTTTATTATAGAGTTACTAGAAAGCAAAGGCTATACAAACCTTAAAGTAGTTACAGATAGGCTTAGTAAGGACGTTGTTCTAATAAGCCTTAAGAATATTACTATAAAAAGTATAACTGAAGCTTTTATTAACTCTGTTATTGCTTACTATTAGTTACTAAACTATATTACTTTAAATAAAAGTATACAGTCTATTAATTATTTTTAGATTAAGCTTTGTAAGTTATTAGAAATTAAGTAACACTTATTTTCTAGATACTATCTTAAAACTAACAGGTCTATAGAAAGAATAAACTCTATAGTATAAGCTTATTTATAAGCCTTCTATAATTAGGATTAAACAAATTAGAAAAGCAACCTAGAGATGGTTCAGATTACAGTTATAGCAAGACAAGCTTAGTTTACTAAGATATCTTCTTTCTTCTTATAATACAGCTATAAGGTAGATCCTCTACAAATTACAACTAAGCACAGCCCTTAACAATAACTTCTAAGGAGAATATAAGAGGACTATTAAAAAGTAAAAAATATTGTTAATAAACTACAACAAAGTATTAAGCTTACATAAGCTATAATAAGAGAAAGTTAACAAGAATAAAAAAAGTAGGTAAATAAGAAAAGGCACTAATTACCTTAGCTTAAAATAGGCGATAGGGTATAATTAAAACTAGGCAACTACTATAAAATAAAAAGGCCTAGCAGAAAACTTAACTAGAAAAATCTAAAGTACACAGTACCTAAGGTTATTAGACTAAACGCAGTTAAATTAAATACTTCTAGCTAGATTTACTTAGTATTTAATATTAATAACCTTAGACTAGCGTCCTTAGACCCTCTACTAAGCTAGCCTATAGACGACAATAAACCTCTACTAATTAAGACAGAGGATAGAGAAGAATACCTAGTAGAGACCCTATTAGAGGAAAGAGGAAGAGGAAGAAAAAAGCAGTACTTAGTTAAATAGTTAGGATATCTAGATCTAACCTAGGAACTAGCTATTAATCTAAAAGATACAGAAGCCCTAGAAGAGTAGAACTCTAGGTAACAAGATTACTACTCCTACTATTTTTTTAGGAGGGGGGTATTGTAAAGGGCTAAAGCCTTAATGTCCTTTAGTACTTAGCCTGTAGCCTTTATTAGCTTTTCTTACCTTAGCATTAGCACCTCAGCACTAGCTGCTAACTATTAGCCGCACTAGTTACGCTAACTGTCAGCTAACCTAGCGACCTCTAATAACCTTAGTTAGTCCTAACCTTAGTTAGTCCTAACTATCCGGATTAGATATAAAAACCCACGTAGTCTCTCTACAGTTCTGTATCTAATTCATTCACTGTTTACCTTGCATCTTTGGTCAACCCAACGCACCCTTACAGACAGGACTAAGTAAGTATTAATAGTCTAGATAACATAGTTATAATTACGCTAAAGGAAACCTTAGACAATAATATTTCTAAAATAGTGCTAGACAAAGATATAGAAGCAACCCTAGTAGAAGAAACTAAATGTAGCAAGATAGCTAAGTTTTAGGAAAGTTATTAACTAGCTACACTAATTATATAGGAAGAACTAGTAGTATATAATAAGGAGACAGTTCCTACGTGTATACAGAAACTCCTTACCTATACTATAGAAAATAGACATAATGTTAGTATATAGGTACTACTACCTTCAAAGACTAGATGATTTACAGATCTAGTAATAAAAACTCATACCCTACTTAGGCGACTTAAATAATCTAAAGAAGTCTTTATAAAACTCTATAAAAGAACATTCTTAGACTATAGCTAGTATGCTAATTTACTAGAGAAACTATAAAAGAAAGGACTTACTCTAGTAGCAACTATTAACAAGGCTATATATAATAATTTTGTATAAAAATAGACTAAAGAAGATAAGGCTTCCTAAAATAAACTAACACGCTTGCTCTTAGACAAAGAGATAAAGGAGATTTACAATAAACTTAAAATAATATAACAATAGCATAAGGCTTAAAAGAATAGCTACACTAAGGATATATACTACTAAATAGACCTACGTAACCTAGAATATGTAAAGTATTTATAGACTGTATATATATACAACAACTGCATAATCTATTATTCTAATAAAAATAAATTAAGATAGTTTCTTAAGAAATTTAAAGAGATACCTAGATATAAATACTAATAGTATAATTACTTGAACAATCAATGCGTATTACATATATAAAATAAGAGATACAGCCTATACTTTTATAGATATAATAATTTAGAAAAGAACCTATAGATGTATATAATATAGTAAAAGGATTACAAGGATAGAACTAGTGCATAATAGTATAACTAACCCTTATAGTACACATGCCGTAATATTAAATATAATAAATACCTTATTACAAAGAAGTTCTATAGATTTAGTATATAGTCTTTTGCAGATAGACGCCCTAAACACCTAGAACTACAAGAGAGATTAACGTAATAAATCTCCTAAGCCTCCTTAAGCTTATAGTAAAGCTTAATAGACACTAGATACAAGTACTAGTAGATTTTAGTATATAGGCTAACTTTATTTCTACTTAAGTAGTGTTAGTAGTAGGCTTATAACTACTAGAGAAATAAGAACCTTATCTACTATACGTAGCTAATAGTTAGCCTATACTAAGTAAGATAATAATTACTTATAAGGTTACTTAAGTAACGCTCCGCATCTAAGAATACTAAGAAGAAATAGACTTAGACGTCTTTAGACTAGCTACCTATAATATTATATTAGGACTTCTTTAGTTATAAGAATACAACTTACAGATTAACTAAAAGTTAAAGAAGTTTTTATTTAGGTGCTATAAACTTAATATAACTATAAGCTAGCCTACGTATTCAATAACTAAGATAGTAAATAAGAAGAAAATTAATAATATTACTAAAAGATAGCAAATCTTAACTAAGAACAGCCTTAAGATAAGAGAGTTTAACTTAATAAATACTAAAAGAGCTCTCTTAGATTACAAAGTTAGAGTTTTCAAAATATATATAACTCTAAATATTCTAAAAAAGTATAAAGAATTTTAGTACCTCTTTATAGAAGTAGTAAATAGTAAAGCCTTACTAAGACACCAACTCTAAGATTACAAGATTATTCTAGAAGAAGGGAAAACTCTACTTTTTAGACTAATTTATTAACTATTAGAGATAAAACTTAAGATATTAAAAAAAAAACTAGACAAGAATTTAGCAAAAGGCTATATAAGACTTTTAATATTACTAGTAGGATTTCTTATATTCTTTATGCTAAAGAAGAATAAGCTACTAAAGATGTACGTTAACTACTAAAAGTTAAACAATATTATAGTAAAGAATTAATATCTACTACCTAATATTATAATACTTAGAAATTAATTTTCTTATGCTAAGGTCTTTACAGCATTAGACTTATATAATAAATACTACCTTATTAAAATTAAGAAAAGTAAAGAATAAAAAATAGGATTTTAAATAAGATATAAACACTATAAAAATACTATTATACTATTTAGGGTAACAAACACCCTAGTAATATTTTAGGAACTTATTAATAATGTGATAAGAGTACACCTAGACATCTTTATTATTATATATATAGATAACATCTTTATTTACTCTAAGAACCTAAGAGATTATGTTAAATATGTCTACACAGTACTAAGGTGCCTAGACTAGTTTAACCTACAACTAAAACCTAAGAAATGTAAGTTTTATAAGAATAAAGTTACCTTTCTAAGATATACTATAGGAGCATAAAGAGTATGAATAAGTAAAGAAAAGATATAAGTAATTAAAGAATAGCTATAACAAATAATAGTTAAGGAAATACAATCTTTTTTAAGATTTCTAAACTTTAATTAATAGTTTATTAAAAATTACTCTAAGATTGCTATTCTATTAATAGAACTTATAAGGAAAGAAATACTCTTTAAGTAGAGTAGAAAAGTAAAGAATGCCTTCTAAATACTTAAGAAAATAAGCATAGAACTACTATACTTTTATATATTTTAAGCAGGACAGCTACTATAATTTAAAATAGATGTATTAGACCTTACACTTAGAGAATACGCTAGCTAACTATATGAAAGTAAATAGCACTTAATTACTTATTATTCTTATAACTTTTTAGGACTAGAAGAATAATATAATATTTACAACAAGGAGCTGTTAGCTATTATTAATTATTTAAGATATTAGAAAGTATACACTAAAAGCTACTAAGAACTTATAATATTCATAAATTACAAGAACTTAGTTAACTTTAGAACTACTAAAGAACTTAACTAACACTAGGTTTAATAGTTAAAAGAACTAGAATAATATAAGTTTAAGATTATGTATATTGTAAGGGTGCCTTGGGTTGACCAAAGATGCAAGGTAAACAGTAAATGAATTAGATACAGAACTATAGAGAGACTATGTGGGTTTTTATATCTAATTCGGATAGTTAGGACTAACTAAGGTTAGGACTAACTAAGGTTATTAGAGGTCGCTAGGTTAGCTGACAGTTAGCGTAACTAGTGCGGCTAATAGTTAGCAGCTAGTGCTGAGGTGCTAATGCTAAGGTAAGAAAAGCTAATAAAGGCTACAGGCTAAGTACTAAAGGACATTAAGGCTTTAGCCCTTTACAATACCCCCCTCCTAAAAAAATAGTAGGAGTAGTAATCTTGTTACCTAGAGTTCTACTCTTCTAGGGCTTCTGTATCTTTTAGATTAATAGCTAGTTCCTAGGTTAGATCTAGATATCCTAACTATTTAACTAAGTACTGCTTTTTTCTTCCTCTTCCTCTTTCCTCTAATAGGGTCTCTACTAGGTATTCTTCTCTATCCTCTGTCTTAATTAGTAGAGGTTTATTGTCGTCTATAGGCTAGCTTAGTAGAGGGTCTAAGGACGCTAGTCTAAGGTTATTAATATTAAATACTAAGTAAATCTAGCTAGAAGTATTTAATTTAACTGCGTTTAGTCTAATAACCTTAGGTACTGTGTACTTTAGATTTTTCTAGTTAAGTTTTCTGCTAGGCCTTTTTATTTTATAGTAGTTGCCTAGTTTTAATTATACCCTATCGCCTATTTTAAGCTAAGGTAATTAGTGCCTTTTCTTATTTACCTACTTTTTTTATTCTTGTTAACTTTCTCTTATTATAGCTTATGTAAGCTTAATACTTTGTTGTAGTTTATTAACAATATTTTTTACTTTTTAATAGTCCTCTTATATTCTCCTTAGAAGTTATTGTTAAGGGCTGTGCTTAGTTGTAATTTGTAGAGGATCTACCTTATAGCTGTATTATAAGAAGAAAGAAGATATCTTAGTAAACTAAGCTTGTCTTGCTATAACTGTAATCTGAACCATCTCTAGGTTGCTTTTCTAATTTGTTTAATCCTAATTATAGAAGGCTTATAAATAAGCTTATACTATAGAGTTTATTCTTTCTATAGACCTGTTAGTTTTAAGATAGTATCTAGAAAATAAGTGTTACTTAATTTCTAATAACTTACAAAGCTTAATCTAAAAATAATTAATAGACTGTATACTTTTATTTAAAGTAATATAGTTTAGTAACTAATAGTAAGCAATAACAGAGTTAATAAAAGCTTCAGTTATACTTTTTATAGTAATATTCTTAAGGCTTATTAGAACAACGTCCTTACTAAGCCTATCTGTAACTACTTTAAGGTTTGTATAGCCTTTGCTTTCTAGTAACTCTATAATAAAATCTATAGAAATTTCTTTCTATATTTGCTAAGGTATATGCAAGGGTTTTAGTAAGCCTTATAGGCTGTCTCTCTAGAGTTTTGCTCTTCTACATACTAAGCAGTTCTTTATATACCTTCTAATACTTTTACTAATAAAGGGCTAAAAGTATTCTCTTACAATAGCTTAATAGGTAATATTCTTTCCTAGATAGCTTAAAGCTCTAGAACTGTAGATTTTGTAGATAATTCTAGTTCTTAAAGGTTTATTATTAGGTACCTATTTTTAATCTTAGTATAGAAGGTTTCTAGAATTATCTAGTTAGCATTTAAAAATAGAAAGTTTAAGATCTAAAGTTGTAGGAAATTATTATTTACTGTCCCTTACAGCTTTCTAGGCTATTTAGTAGGTTTTATCCTCTTTTTTAGCTTTATTTTATAGATCTTCTAGATCTAATTGCTCCTAAAGTAATTCTAGTACTGCTGCTAGATAGCTATTGCAGCTAAAAGTTCTAAGCACCTCTTCTTCTTCTAGTTTCTTATTAGTAGCTGCAGTTTTAGGTTTAAATACTTATAAAAACCTTCTAGAAATTCTAGTATTCTAGTTGTTTACTAGCATATCTTGTTATCTCCTAGATAAGGTATTAGCCTTAGAGTTATTAACTCCAGGCCTATAGGATATTTCTATATTAGGAAACTTCCTTAGAAATTAAGCCTATCTTATTTATCTCTTACTAAGCTGTCTAGGCTTGCTAAAATATTTAAAGTTTTTATAGTCTATAATAACTATAAACTTCTTTAAAGACTGTAGTATAGCATTCTACTTAGATAAGCAAGAGATAACTGCTAGTAATTCCTTGTTATGTATCTTATAATTGCTTTGCGTGCTAGTTATCTTTTTTAAATAATAAGCTACTAGGCGTAAGCTTCCTTTATAATTATATTGTAAGAGGACTCCTGCTACTACATATTTAGAAGAGTCTATTTCTAGGATTGTTTCTCTGTTAGGATCCTATTAAGCTAGTACTAGCTTAGTAATATATAACTCCTTTAGCTTATTAAAAGCCTTTTGCTTAGTTTTTCCTTATTAAAAGGTAATGTTACTAGTAAGCCTTAAAAGAGGAGCTACTATTTTTAAGTAGTTCTTAATAAATTATTAATAGAAGTTTGTAAAACTAAGAAAACTGCGTACTCCTTTAACGTTTGTAGGTACCTGCTTATCTCTAATTACTTTTACTTTCTTAGGGTCTATCTAAAGTCCTTTTCTAACCTTAATAATAAATCTAAGGTATTTTATACTCCTTACGTTAAATTTGCATTTCTAGATGTTTAAAAGTAATCTAGCCTTGCTTATAGCTTCTAAAACCTTATTTGTATTGCGTTAGTGTTCTCTAAGCGTGCTATTAGTGTACATTAATATATTATCTAAGTAGGCTAAGCAAAAATTGTTAATATACTCGCGGAGGGTCTAATGAATATAGCGTTAAAAGGTACTAGGAGCGTTTGCTATACTAAATAAAGTAACTAGCTACTTATATAACCTAAATCTAGTGTAAAAGCTGTTTTTACTTATCTCCTGTATTAATCTTAATCTTGTAGAAAGCTATAGAAATGTTAATCTTTGTAAACTATTTAGCTTTTGTAATATTGTTAAGGGTTTCCTAAATTAAAGGTAAAGGATAACAATCTTTTTTGTAATAGCGTTCAGGGCTTAGTAATTAATGCAGAAACGTAATCCTCCTCCAGATTTCTTAGCAAAAAGGATAGGGGAGGAGGTAGAAGAGCTACTAGCTCTAATCTATCCTTTATTAAGTAGAGAAATAAGCTCCTTTCGTAATGCTAAGAGTTCTAGGCGGCTTATACTGTATAGAGATCCCTAGAGAGCCTCTTTTTCCTTGCCTTTATTGTCTTTCTCTAGTTTAATTTAGTAATCTACTTTAGATCCGCGTAAAGAAGGTAGTACAGAAGCAGTTTTTAGATTAAAAATCTAAGCTAGGTGTTAATAAGCCTTAGGAAGTAAAGGTAGGACCTCTACTTTCTTCTTAGGAGCTAGGGCTTTTTTAATATCCTTAAGAGAAGTAGCAAAAGTCTAAATAGACTTATTCTTTTTTACCTACCTTAAATAGGAGTAATAAGCTGTTACACTTATTTGTTTTAATTTCTAGTCTTCTTTAATAGAGCAATTCTTAGTGCTAAGTAACTTAATTCTTTAGCTAGAAAAATAGATGTAAATTGTTTTTCTAGAAGAAACAATAGTAACCTCTCTTCTATTTATATAGGGCTGTCTAAGTATTAAATTATAACTAGAGTGTGTAGGGGCTATATAACCCTAAATAGTATCCTATAGCCTTTAATATTAATGTCTAACCTAGTAACTTTGTTAATAGTTCTAGGTTTATCTATTACTTCTTCTAATCTCCTAGGAGAAATAGAAATGCACTATAAGTTAGCGTTCTTAATAAGTTAAGGGCTAATAAGTAAGTATACAAGATTTCTTGTATTAATTAAAGTAAAGGCAAAAGTATAACAATTTACTAGCGCCTCTAAAGTAATTCTATTACTGCTTATGTTCTTTTTAAATTTAGCCTACTTCTTAACTAAGTTATTCTAACTTATTAGAGGCTCCTGCTAGTAACTTTAAATAGGAGCTACTCTTTTCTAAATCTAAGTCCTTATTTAAGCTTTCCTTGCTAAGCTTATTATCTTTCTTAGAGTTAGAGGACTTAACTAAAGTCTTTTTTTTCTTTTTAGAAGATCTCTTATTCTCTATATAATATGCAGATAGATAGCCCTTCTGTTTGTAGTTAAAACAGCGTCTTTCTTTATATAACTATTCTAACTCCTAGTTACTAAACTATTAAGGTTTAGCAGTTCTTCCTGTGTATTCTATCTCTTCTATCTAGTCTCTTTTTAAAGGAGAAGGAGGAGGAGAAGTTCTCCTAGATTTATACTCCTTAGGCTTGTTGTCTCTGCCTTTAGAGTACTCCTCTATTTTATAAAGGTAATTAGTAATCTTTATTACTTTGTTTTGCAGGCTATCTAAATCTTTATAAGTAATACTTACAAGTTTGTCTTAAAGTTTCTAAATAAGACTTTTTAGAAAAGCATTATCCTTATATCTTATCTAAACTACTATTAGATAATAGTAGTTGTTCCTAGAATTCTATAATGTATTTGCGTATACTTTTCTTGCCTTAGCTTATAGACTAGAGCTTATTCTTAGCTCTTTGTACACTATAAAGATATCTAAATATTTAATTAAAGAAGTTTAATAGCTTATTAAAGTTCTATAAATTAGAAATCCCTATTTAGTTAAGGAAAGGCAGGGTAAGAGTTACAGCTAAGCCTTTTAGTTAACTAAAAGCGTAGTTACAAGTCTTTTTATCTATGTTAAAATCTTCCTTATTATTTTCTACCTTAGCAGTAAGCTGTTGTTAAAAAATTTAGTACATCTTTCTGTTTCTATTAAAGATATTAGTATCTAGTTGTTTAAAACGCTCAGGCGTTTAAGCTTATTAATTTCCTAAGGCAGCTAATAGAGTAGGTAACTAAGGTAGAGGTTGTTATTCTACTTTAGGCTCTCTTTGTTGTTGCAATGTTATGCCTATAGCTTCCTAAGCTTAGAAAGCTTTCTGTACTTTTATAGAGGTAGCTATCTTATCTAGGCCCCCTACTCTACAAAGTCCCTCTAAAGTAGTCTCTACTTTAAGTTTGCTTATACTATCTTAGTGTAATTCTACTATCCTTACAACTAGAAAAGCTATTAAGGGTTCTGCTATTATATTTGTAGGTACTTGCTAGTACTCTATATTGTTAACAGGAATTGTTATAGGTGCTACTACGCTTAGTAGGCTTATCCTTTTTGTGTAGGGGCTACTACGCTTAGTAGGCTTATCTAACAAATTTAAACGCCTTAGGGACTTATACAACTAAGTATCCTTTAGCACTTTTAATCTAGTGCTTCTTCTATTAATCCTTTAGTAGATTTGAACAGTTAACTAATTAACTAGCGCTCTAATTAACTAGTGCTCTAATTAATTAGATTCTCGCGCGTAGATATAGCTCTAGCTAGCTTCTTATCTAGATATAGCTCTAGAGGGCTCTTAAGTACGACGTAGCTACGCAAGTAGCTAAAGAAGAATCTAATTTAATTGTAAGGGTGCGTTGGGTTGACTAAAGATGCAAGGTAAACAGTAAATAAATTAGATACAGAACTATAGAGAGACTACGTAGGTTTTTATATCTAATCTAGATAGTTAGGACTAACTAAGGTTAGGACTAACTAAGGTTATCAGAGGTCGCCGGGTCAGCTAACAGTTAGCGTAACTAGTGCGGCTGATAGTCAGCAGCTAGTGCTGAGGTGCTAATGCTGAGGTAAGAAAAGCCAACGAAGGCCACAGGCCGAGTACTAGAGGACATCAAGGCTTCAGCCCTTTACACTATCCTTAAACTATAATATTAGGTTATGTAATAATGTTCTATTTATTGTCTAGATTATTATTAAGTTCTGTATAGTAAATAATATCAAGCTATTAAGTTACTTTATCTTAGCTTTAGTAATTCTATTTTATGTTACCTTTCTTACTATATTTATAATAAGTAACCTTTTTATTACTCTTGTTATACATAAACTTCTTCCTTTCTAGTCCTTTGTTAATGTTGTAAAAGTGTATTAGCTTATAGCTATTAGTAGCATAATATTCTAGGGTCCTAGATACATAGTTTTACTAACGTCCTTAGTTAAGGTATAAGTGTTAAACTATTTCAAGTGCTGAAGCGTTTGTATTTCTAAGTGCGTAATTCCCTAGTACAAATAACTATTCCTCTAACATAAACTTATAAAGTTTATTATTAACTTTAAAAGCTTTAGCTATAAGTTTGTCAAGTATATTAAGGTTAGCTCTACTTTATATAAGTTCCTATTATATAGTAGGTTTAAGACCTTATTAGTATATTTACATTAAAGCATTATTATTCTATTTAATAACTATTTTGTACTATTAGAATTCTGTTATATAGTTAGTAGTAGACTTAGTTTGTTGTAGTCTCTAAATCTTCTACTTTACAACTACAGATTCTTTAAGGAGTAAGAAAACTTCTTCTATCTTAGCTTTAAAGTTATTCTAGTCTTTAACTAAAGCAGTGTTGTTAGCGTTTATAATAGCACTATCTATATAGTATTAAAAGATTAAGTTAGCCTACTTCTCTGCATCTCTTTAAAGATACGTAGAAGCTAAGACTACCTTATTATTATTATTAATCTTGTCTCCTTTAACGTAGAAGTATCTATTAACTTAGAGGAGCTAAGCGTTAAGCTTGCTATAATTACTATAATAAGCCTTAGGCTTATTAGTGCGGCTTGTAGTCCTCCTAGTAAGGGAATTAGCGGGTGTGTCTATAACAGTATTACTTATCTTAAGGGTGTTTAAAGTGTAAAGATTATCTAAAGATAATCTAGGTTAGTTCTTAAGGAATAAACAAGTACTAAGGACATAGGGTGTACTAGCATAATTAGAAGATTAATGTAATAGTACAAGGTTAAGAAATAAGTCTTAATCCTTAGATTAGTTACTAAGATAAAACTCTAAGTTAAACATAATAAGCTATAAGGGCATATTACCTACTACTATATACTAGTAAGGGTGGCGCTCGTGTATAAGCATGCGCTTGTAGATAAGCGCTCGTTAGTGAGCAGTCACGTAGTTGCGCTCGTGGATAAGCGCTCGTCAGTAAGCAGTCACGTGGCGGCGTCGTGGTTGCCTGGCTGTGATCATCTGTCTATGTTGCATGGTCCCTGCGGGGTTGTCCCCCCGTCCCTTGGTCTAGATCGTAACAGCGCGTTAAGTTACTATTTACTACCTTTTATTGTCTTTGCAGGTAAGGTGCTTATAAACGTCTAGTTTAAGAACCTGCCTGCTAACTAGGTACTTAAAGTTAGTTCTAATAGCTAGATAACTAACTAGCTTACTCTTGCCTAGTTAAAGCACTTTAATACTTATACAAAGAGGTATTCTATAAGTAAGTATTAACTACTTATCATTAATAGCTATAAAAGCTACTGCTTAGTTAAATTTTTAAATTTTTATAAAAAAAAGAATATTATTTTTCTTTATATGCCTACGCACTTGTCTTACTTATTACAGCTTTTTAATATTGTCTACTTCTTACTATTAAAGCGCAAGTATAGTAACACTGTTTTAGGCTTAGCACGTAACTGCACTAACTATATTAGTAAAAAGACTTTCCTGCTAGCCTTTAAAGCTGCTTTTAAGCAGTTTATTACAAAGAAGAGTATCTAAGCTAGCTTTAAAGGTACTAGTTTAGTTCTATTCAACTTACAGGCTGTGCTATTAAAGCTTAATATTATAGTGTAGACGCTAAAATAATTACTACAATAAGTAGACACCTAAAAGGTATAGATACTATACAACGCGCGTAAAGTTAAAGCTTAAAGTACTTTTATTTAATAAAAAGTACAAAACTGTTATAAGTCTTCTGCAAATTTACTTAACACGCAGGTTACGCAGTTAAGTAAAAATGCCTAGCACATAGCACATATAATAATACTTATAATAGAAAAAATAAATAGCCTTTAAAAAGCTTTAGATAAATTAAATAAGTGTAAAAGCTGTAAGCAGCAATACGTACAGACAGAGGAAACTCTTAATATAGGCAAGGTGCAAGAAGTATTAGCTAAACAGGCAGGTAGTAGTTGTAGTAATAGTAAGAGTGCGTTAAAAAGGGTGTAAGGAGAGAGGCGGTGCAGGCGTTGCAAGCAGGTTAGACACAACGCTTATACCTGCGCAGTTAAGATAGATAGTGCAAGTAATAGCAGCAATTCTAATAGTTAACTTAGTACATTGTAATAGTTTATCAACTGTAATAAAAGTGCGTTATAACGTATCAACATTGACGCGCTAGTAGAGCGTGTCCGATTTGCTTAGGTGTCCGATTCGCTTGTGAACCACGTTACGTATTATACATAAGCGTAATTGTTTGCTTTTTGCAATTTCTAATTACTTAGATACTAAAGAACTACTTAACTAATTCTTGTTCCTGTATCTTGTACTTATTTATAATTTTTAACTACAAGTCTATTGCTTTCTGCTTATAATCTTTTACAAAGAGCAGTAGGATATTATTTATATAAAATAAAACTAGGATCCTCTTATCTTAATTAAAGAATAAGCAGGGCTCCTCTAGTAAGGCAATTAGTCTAATTTCTTTTAGTAATTCTAAGAACTTCTTATACTACAACAGTAGCAAGTCTTGCAATTTATAAAGTGCGCAGTTAAGCTGTAAATACTTTCTAAGCTTCTGAAAGCTGTTTAGCATTTTACAGATTACTAAGTTGTCTGCTATAATTAATGTATTAAGGAATGCTTTTACAACATTATTTTGCTTAATCTCTAGATTATTTTTAGCAGTAATAGCTATTGCTGCTAAGAAAGACTTAGCTGCTAATGTAGCAGCGTATATTAAGTTAATTAAGTCCTTTTTTTAAAAATTACTTCTTACAGCAATTTACGCCTTGCACTTAAGAAAAAAGCTATCTTAATTAAACTTATAAGTCTAAACCTACTTTATAGGTATCAGGCGATTATTTGCTTCTTCTTTTAATATCTTAGTCTAAGTCTTATTCTTACTTAACTAATTAATCTCTCTCCTGCAGGCATCCTTAAATAAGGCTCTTATAGAATACTAAAGCAATTGCTTTTATAATCCTAGCAGTCTAGGTAAATTATTACAAAGCTATTAAGCATTTCTACTTAGCTTATGCTTAGTAAGCAAAGCTGCTATAACTACATAATTAAGAGCCTTATAGCTTGCTTAGTCTTCCTAGGTTACTTGCGAACCTAGCAGGTAAGTATTATGAAAATTATTTTATTATAAATATTTATAATCTATTATTAATGCATTAATACTACCTGTGCCTCTACTTTTTAGTTAATTGTTAAGATCATAAGTTGCGTTCTTACACTTACGCCTACTACCTAGCTTATATAGTAGAAGATAACAATTTGTAAGCTAATTTAGACTTTTATCTACAATCTGTGCACTACGCCTTGTAAGTAAAGGCTTAGCTTATAATTGCCTACTCTGTCTACTATTTAAGGCCTAAGATCTTAAATCTTAAGATAATTTACGCCCTGCTATCCTGCTCACCTAAGCAAGTGTTCTATTACAATAAGCTAGCGCGTTAGAGTCTTTAAGTACAGACTATTAGACTAGTAATAAGTTGTTAAGCTTATTTAAAAAAGGCATTTTACTTCTAAGTATTAATAAATTAGCTTCTTTTAGCAAGCGCATTGCTATTTAACTATTAATAACCTTGTAATTAATCGCGTTGTCGCTCTTGAAAGTGTCTAGTTTAGAAGTTAGTTCTAAAGTAGTAAGACTAGTATTTGGCTGCTAATTTAAGCAAGTTCTTAATAGTGCACTAGCCTTGTGCTTTATTTGCTTAGCGTCTTCTAATCTACTCTTATTTTTAGTAGGCAGGCTTTCTTTACTACTTAAGATAGTAGATAAATTACTTTTAAGGTCTTTAGTAGTTAGCTGTATATCCTAATCTACCCTTCTTTAAACAGGCGAGAGGTGTAAATTCTCTCTTTAATTAACTAGCTTACTATTGTAAAAGATTTCTATAATTTTAATTACTTAATTTCTTAGTAGCTCTTCTTTGTAATCTTCTTTGTAGAATAACTATTTATTTAAAGTTATATTACAGGTAGTAATTACTTAATTAAGTGTTAGTACCTATATAAAGTATATATTAGAGGCTTAATAACTAACTAAATAACTAATATAGCTGCAAGGATTAACTTTAAATCCTTAATAATTACGCCTAGCTACTTTTTTTGTTTAAAGGATAAGCTCGGCAGCTATAGGCATAGATTCTACTCTAGTCTAGGCGTAGATTAGCAGTCTAGTGTCTAATCTTAGGTAGTTAATAGTATTCGAAATATTTCCTAAACTATTTTTAAGCACCTAGTTATAGGATTAGTAGCTATAAATCTTAGTAAAGCTTATTTTATATAAGTAAGCTGCTGCATTTATAATTACTAGCTAAAGCTTAGCTAGTAAAATAGCGCTTATGCGTATCTTAATAGCTTTTGTAATTAGCTCTTAACTAGCTCTCTCCGCCGAGCTATTAGGCTTATAAGTATATAGCAGTGGTGTTTTAATTACAATCTCTTTTTCTATAGCCTATTCTTTATATCTTAATTGCTCTCTCTAAGGCTGTGTAGCAGTAGTGTTATTCTAAAGAATTTATACAATCTTTCACTAATATTTTCTTTTAATCTTTGTAGCAAAGCCTTTAATTACTAGTATAATATTATTTAGTGTCTTGAACTAGATATTACAGTTGTACAGCTTACCTAAGTAATTCTCTTTAATAACTAATGCTTATTTCTTAAGTAGCTAACTAGTTAAAGAATTGAATAAATTTTATAAGATCTTATAAAAAGGTTGTAGTAATTTTTCCTTTAGTTGCTGTAAGATTACTTATAAGGCATAAGCTGTTACGCAGTAATTGCATTTTAATAGCTTTTTGCTAGTAATCTTAACGTTCTGCGCTAAGCAGACTAAGGCTTTAATAGCTTATTATCTTAGCTGTCTTAATTGTTAATGCTATAAGTTTTTATTACTAGTGCGTACTTAAAGTTTCCTTAATTGCGCTATAGCGTTTACAAGCAGTAGTTAAGTAAGGTAATAAGAAAGTTGCTTGTATTTAATAAATAAAAAATTAAAGTAATAATTAAAGATAATTAAAACAATGTTCTTCTAAATTATTTGATACTGTAAGGTAAAATTATATTTTAAATACTAAATACCTGCCTACTTAAGCCGTGCTTCTAATACAATATTAATATAGAAACCTAGTACAATCTTAATATTAGTAAGCAGAAGATTAGCTGTCTTAGGGCTAGCCTCACTATGCAGGACGTTCTTAAGCAGCCTGTTTCCTATTCTAGTAACTAAAATAGATTAAGTGCCTGCCTTAATAGTCTTATCCTCAGCGCATTTGCTAAAAGTGCCTAGTACTATATAATTTATAGTATTAACTAAGTAGACTGCTGCTCTACTATCTATAATTGTGCAAATAGACAAGGCATAAAAAGTAAAGGCTATGCTAAACATATTGAGTCAAATTTCTTTAATCAAGTTCTTTAGGTTAATTAATGCTGAAACTAATAAGCTAGAGTAGGATTTACTTGACTTATTAGTAGCTAATCTACTAGTGCTAGCCTTCTAGCTTAATTAAGGATCTTCTTCTTATCTTTGTCTAACAGCTTAATTAGTATACTGCTAAGAGAGCTTAGTCTAGCAACTGCAGTTTAAAGTTAATAGTAGTTATGCAGTATCTAAAAGTGCTTTCTTACAGACCCTTTACTAGCCTTGCAGAGGTAAAAGTGCACTTACCTACTACTCTTATTTAACTTTAAGTTGTTAGCGCTTGTAAATTGTTAAGCTGTCTTTAATTTAAATTTAGTTTAGAACACTGTGTGTCCTTTTCCTTTTAAAGAAGTAATCAACTAATCCTGCAACAAAACACTAAGGATCTTTTTTAAATTATTAAAAGTTAAATAAGTGTGAAGATCGTCCGAAGGTGATCTAGGTTGGTTCTCGGGGAATGAACGAGTACTAAGGACACGGGGTGTACTAGCATAATTAGAAGATTAATGTAATAGTACGAGGTGTGTTAGCACGATTAGAAGATTAATGTTATAACACAAGAGTTAAGAAACAAGTCTTAATCCTTAGATTAATTACTAAGGTAAAACTCTAAGTTAAACATAATAAGCTATAAGGGCATATTGCCTATTACTATATACTAATAAGGGTAGCGCTTGTGTACGAGCATGCGCTCGTGGATAAGCGCTTATTAATAATTAGTCACGTGGTCGCGCTTGTGGATAAGCGCTTATTAGTAAGCAGTCACGTGGTCGCGCTCGTGGATAAGCGCTTGTTAGTGAGCAGTTACGTGACAGCGTTGTAGTTGCCTAGCTGTAATTATCTGTCTATGTTGCATAGTTCTTGTAGGGGTTGTCCTCCGTTCCCTTAGTCTAAATTGTAACACTATTCTCCCTCTTTAAAGATTTGTACTTAAATTATGTAGTTATATTTATAAGTTTTAGTTAAAAAACTAAGGCTTGCCCCGCGTTATTAGTTAGGTAGTTGTTATATCCTCTTCTTATTAACATTACTTACGTCTTAGTTCTAAAATTGTTTATGCTAACTGTCCTGCTAAAACTCTTGATAATTATTATTTTCTAGAAGGCCTTATTTATTTTATTATACCTAATTCTTATCTAAAGTATGCTAAGTATACACAGCTAGGTTAAGTATACGTAAATATATCTTAAGAGTCCCTAGATTATACTCGCAATAAGTATTAAAAGAAAGTAGATAATAATAAAAAGGTACTTATAATAGTAATTTCGCGTTTGCTGCAGAATAAGAAAATTCTTAAATAGGCTAAAGAGCGTGTTTATAAGAAAGCGTTGTGCCTTGCTTTAGATATAGAGGTTGCTAGTAAGCTTAAAATAGCGCAAGAAACTAATTATCCTGCAGTATCTATTAGCATAGCCCTTTTGCCTATAATATAGGCTACTATAAATTTAATTAATACTTTTATTACTAAGCTTAGTATTGCTGTGTTAGAAAGTAGCAGTAGTTTATAAGGTACGTTGTTTATTTTGTTCTTGCTACTTAAGCGTTCTAATATAGTAGTCTAGTTATAAGGCTTCAGTAAGTTATTTTTGTTTCTATATGTGTGTGCTAACGTCCTTTAGTTTAATTCCTAGTACAGTTGTTGTATTTTTATAATAGTTACTAGCAGTTAGTTAGGTTTATGTTAGGTTCTTATATATTATTGCTATCTAGGTAGCCTAACTATTTAACTAGGTATTCCTTGCTATTATTATTGTTCTAGTGTGTAAGGATTCTCTTAACTTTAAATATATTTTCTTCTTCTATTTTATAATAGAAGTTTTTCTAGAGTAGCGTCCTTAGGTCTGCTAGTTCTAATATGTTAATATAGAATCTTAGGTAGATCTTTGAGCCTACTAAGAGGTTAAGTGTGTATATTACTAGTCACTTTTAGTTAAGAATTAAAAATAGTCTAACTTTAATATTATTAAGCCCTTTGCTAGGTTGTTTAGTGCAAAGATTTTTTGTAAGCAGGTATACTTTATCCTCCTTCTTTAGCTAAGGTGCTGTTTTTTATTTCTAGTTAATATATTAAAGGCTTTAGCGTTAGGCCTTTTTAAGTGTTATTTTAAGTAACTTATATACTAATTTTAGCTTATTAGCTATTGTAATAGCTACTTCTATTCTTAAGCTTAGAAGTATATATAGAAAGAAATTTAGGTATCTCCTGTAATTTGTATAAAATAATGTCTATTCTATAGACTCTAAAAGCTTGTTGTTGTATGCTATTTATGCTATAAGTAGTAGTAATACCTAATTATTCTGCTGTTAATTAACATATATCTTAAGGTATACTTTTATTATATAATTTGTTTACTCTATTTGTCTATCTATCTGCAGATAGTACGCTATTAATAGCTTTCTCTTAGTTCTAATTGCGGCAAGTAATGTTGTCTAAAAATTTAAGGTAAAGAGCTTGTCTATATTACTAATAATTAACTTTAGTATGCTGTAGTATCTAACAATTTAGATGTTAATAATATACGTAAGCTATACTACTATAAAATCTTTCTTAAAGGTAATGTACTTAGCTTATTTTTTAACTTAATTAACTACTATAAGAATTGTATTGTAAGATACTTTAGTAACAGGGTCTCTTAAGACTAGTAGGCCTATAACAAAGTCTATAAAGATGTCTAACTATAGTACATTAGGTATTCTATTACTTACATTTCTTTATAAGGTGCGTGTATACTGTATTGATTCTTCTAACAGTCTATGCACTTAGTAATAAAAGTAGTAACCTTATTCTTTATTCTTAAAAACTTAAAATATTTCTTAATAAGTTTTATAGTTCTTATAATACTAGAGTAACTATATACTAAGTTGTTGTAGTGTTGTCTAATAATTACTTCTTATAATTCTTCTAGTATGTTATGCGTAATACGTATTAGTAGATTAAGTGTCTATACTAGTTCTAATAATTTATTATTACTAACCTATAGTATTGCAGAATTAGTTATCTTTTTTATTCCTGCAATATTATATCTATAGCTAAAAGCATCTACTCTTCTATTATCTTTTCTTAGTATATATATAATCTCAAACTTATGTTGTCCTAGTTCTTCTAACTATTAAACTTAGTGTTAATTAAGTCTTTTAGTAGTTGTAAAGTTAACTAAGTTCTTATAATTTATTAATATTGTAAGTTCTAAGTAGCTTTTAGCATATACTCTCTAATATTTTAGATAATTAATAATAGCTAGCAGCTTCTTATTATAGATATAATATTGTTCTTCTAGTCTTAAACACTTGCAAAAATAATAGGCAATTAAGTGCTATTTACCTTTATATAGTTACCTAGTGTATCTTTTAAGTGTAAGGTTTAATACGTCTATTTTAAATTGTAGTAGCTGTCCTGCTTAAAATATGTAAAAGCATAGTAGTTTTATGCTTATATTCTTAAGCGTTTAGAGGGCATTCTCTACTTTTTTACTCTACTTAAAGGGTATCTCCTTCCTTATAAGTCTTGGTAATAGAATAGTAATCCTAGAGTAATTCTTAATAAACTATTAATTAAAGTTTAGAAATCCTAGGAAAGATTGTATTTTCTTAACTATTATTAGTTATAGCTATTCTTTAATAATTTATATATTTTTTTACTTATTTATACTCTTTGTGCTCTTATAATATATCTTAAAAGGATAGCTTTATTCTTGTAAAACTTGCATTTCTTAGGTTTTAGTTATAAGTTAAACTAGTCTAAGCACTTTAATACTGTGTAGATATATTTAACATAATCTATTAGGTTCTTAGAGTAGATAAGAATATTAGCTAAGTATATAATAATAAAGATGTCTAAGTATACTCTTAATATATTATTAATAAGTTCCTATGATATTACTAGGGCGGTTATTAACTTAAATAGTATAATAGTGTATTTATAGTATATATATTTTCTATTTAAAATGCTATCTTTAATTTTTTACCTTTCTTAATTCTACAAAGGTAGTATTTGTCTTATAAGTCTAATGCTGTAAAGACCTTAGCACAAGATAATTAATTTCTAATTTCTATAATATTAAGTAATAGATATTAATTCTTTACTATAATATTGTTTAACTTTTAGTAGTTAACGTACATCTTTAGTAGCTTATTCTTCTTTAGTATAAAGAATATAAGAAATCCTACTAGTAATATTAAAAGTCTTATATAGCCTTTTGCTAAATTCTTGTCTAGCTTTTTTTTAATATCTTAAGTTTTATCTCTAATAGTTAATAAATTAGTCTAAAAAGTAGAGTTTTCCCTTCTTCTAGAATAATCTTGTAATCTTAGAGTTAGTGTCTTAGTAAGGCTTTACTATTTACTACTTCTATAAAGAGGTACTAAAATTCTTTATACTTTTTTAGAATATTTAGAGTTATATATATTTTGAAAACTCTAACTTTGTAAATTAAGAGAGCTCTTTTAGTATTTATTAAGTTAAACTCTCTTATTTTATGGCTGTTTTTAGTTAAAGTTTACTATCTCTTAGCAATATTATTAATCTTCCTTTTATTTACTATCTTAGTTATTAGATATATAAGCTAGCTTATAGTTGCGTTAACTCTATAGCACTTAAATAAGAACTTTTTTAACTTCTAGTTAATCTGCAGGTTATGTTCTTGTAACTAAGAAAATCTTAATATAATATTGTAGGTAGCTAGTCTAAAAACGTCTAGGTCTATCTCTTCTTAGTGTTCCTAGATGTAAAGCGTTACTTAGGTAACTTTATAAGTAATTATTATCTTACTTAGTATAGGCGAACTATTAGCTATGTGTAGTAGATAAGGTTTTTATTTCTTTAGTAGTTATAGACTTGCTACTAGTGTGCTGGGGCACAGGGTGATACCCTGCTGCTCACTAGGTCGGTGCTTAACCACCTGATCTAAAGGTATATAGCTCGTTTCGGGGATCAAAACGAGCGGGATCATCAATTCTCCACCTCACAACTTAACTCCTGTACTTCTCTTCTAAATACAACCTATAATAAGATCTTTACCTTACTACCTTTGTTCTCGCATAACCTAACTACTAGTAATCTTATGCCCTTGTAGTAGTATGTCTTTATACACTCTAACATCCGTACAAAATAGCAAAGCCTATAAAGATATACTCTACTACTTAGTGCACGAAAGAACTAGTGTATAATTATTACAAGAATAATATAATAATCTTACGTAAGCATAGAATCTTTAAGATTATTACTAGACTTACTTTTAGAGGGTTAGCACTATCTCTTATTATAGACTATGTTAAGGACGATGTTACCTAAGTTAGCACTAACAACAACAATAAAGAAAAGTAAAATCTACTAATAAAAAAACTAAATGCGTTATTAAATGCTAATTTAAAGTCTATCTAGCAAAATAGAGTTAGTAAACTATCTAGTAAAATAGAGGCAGTCTTATATATTTTTAAAACGCAGATTTAAAGTCTACCTAGTAAAATAGAGGTAACAATCTGTCTAGCAAAATAGAGACAGTAATACACGCAAAAAGAAATACTAAGCTAAAGTACTATCTAGTAAAATAGAAATAGCACCTAAAGCTTATATATAAGTACTAGCTTTAAGTATAAATCTAAGTCTACCTAGCAAAATAAGAAGTACTTAAAAAGTAAGAATTAATACATTTATACCTAAAAAAACACACACTATAAAGACTTAAAAAAAGATATTCTTTCTTTTAGAGACTATACCTTGTCTATTTCTTTACTAATACTTATTAACTATCTAAGCAAAAAACTTATATAAGTCCTACTATACTCTAGATATTAAAAAGGGATTAGAAGACAGGTTAAGGGCAGGAAGGCGTAACGCTTCCTCCCTCTAGACCTACTACTACTAGCCCTAATCTACTCTTAACCCTATTAAGCTCTGTTATTAATACTATAGCTACATCTACACCCAACTTAGTGTTAACTATAATTTAACTAAAATATAGTATATTAGTTTTTACTAGAAAGAATATTATAGAATTCCTAGAGAACTTTAATTAATAAGCTAATAATAAAGGTATATATAATGCTATAAGGGTCTCTATTTTACTAAACTACTTTTCTAATAAGAATTAGTCTCTCTTTTATATCTTAAAGCGCTTACTTAGATATACTAAGAAAAATTAGTCTAAGTTACAGACACATATAAAGAAATAGTAAAAGAATAAAGATGTAGCTATTAAAATAAGTAAACGCTTATACCTTTAAACTTACATCTATAAATGCGTATAAAACTAGCCTAGTCTTGTAGAGTACTATACGCACTTTACTTCTATTGCTAATATATATATTAAGAACAAGCAAATCCCTTATAGAAAAGAAAGTATTCTCTTCTTCTAAGGCCTACTATAAACTAATAAAGAGGTAGTTATTTACTATATACTTTCTGCCTTAAATAGAGATAATTAGGATACGTATAAACTAGAAGAGATCTATTCTTTTCTAAAATCCTATTATAAGAAGATAACTAGCCTAGATAAGATTTATTAGCTAGAGTAAAGAGGTACTAATGCTAAAATACGCTAGATTATACTATCTAACTAGCAAACAACCTTTACCCTAGAGGAAGTAAAGAAAGTAGGGATTAAAATTAGCAAAGTATATAAGAAGACGAGTACACTAGTAGATGTTAACTTAGAAGTTAAGTACCTTATTAAGTCTTTAGGCAACCTAAAGCTTAGACTATTAACTATTAACATGCTTATAGCTTATCTTACAACTAAGAGACTCCTAGAGAAACTTTCTAACTATACGTACTTTGTTGCACAAGCAACTAATGCAGAATTCCCTAGTAAGAGAAATAATAGTTCCTTTATTACTAAGGCCTAAAAAGGGTTATCTAACAAGACAAGTACAGTATATGACACATGCTTAAGAAGTGCAAACAATACTACGCCCTAAAGCGGATAGGATAGGTTAGTTTCAACTAAGATATTTCTAGTAAGAAAGGAACATACTACTTTAGTCTACTATATAAGCGCTTAGGGGAAATCCTAGGGCAACTACTATTAAACTAAGTCTTACTGTAGTTAAAGGCGAAGATCTAGGAGTTCTACAACGTTACTAATAACGTGCTTAATTAACTAGCCTCTAGTGTGCTACTAAAGAAGTTTACTAGAGGAGACTCTTGACTAGGTTTAAGGTATAAAGGGAAAAACTCTAATTCTGTAAATGTAGTAACTAGTTTAACAAGCTAAGGCTACCACAGTAACGTCCTTTAGCAGTTCTAGCAATTCTAGGAACAACTATACACTTCTTCTACTAAGGAATATATTAAGAAGCTTAATAATATAGATGCGGCTAACATTATACTAGGAGGCAAAAAAAACGCTTTATATAGCATTTCTAAGTTAAATGCTGCTACCCGCTTAAAAGGCAAAGGCTCTACCCTCTACTAGGATATTAATTATGTCTAGAAGGGGGAAATAAAGAAGTAAGGAAGGACAAGCAAGGATTTAAGCACACAAAGAAGCAATTAAATAATATAAGCTAACTCTTCTATCCCTAACTTGCAGCCTATAAATATACAGTATCAGCAGGAAGAAATATAGAGCAATATACTTTTTGCAAGCTAGCCTTATAATACACTATTTTTAGCTATTAAACTACCTTAATTAGCTTATTAAGACAGCAATATGTTAGCAGATCTAAAGTACTTACAACAAGGAAGGAAGAAGAAGGCTGTAAAGTTTATTAACGCTCTTTCTAATATAGAACTTAAAGAGATAGTACAAGGACAGCTAAACTGTATTATAACTACTCTACTTAGACAGAAAGTATAAGAAGTTACAGTATTAGACTTTATAGGGCAAGTTAACATTTAAAAATAGCTGTATAATCTTCTTAATAACGTTGTTAGTGTTGTAGATAGTATAAGTGCGCTTAATGTTATAACTTATGTAAAAAACGCTAAGCTAATAGATACTAGGTGCGCTAAATCACCCCTAGGATCTGTTCTTGCCTCTAATTAGCTGAACAAGCGCACGGGCCCTATCTATAGAATTTTACTAAATATACTACCCGCTAAGAGCGCGCATTGCAATATAATAAATTTATATTGATATAATACGCAAACTCGCTACAAGGTAAGTAGAAAGAAAGATTCCTAAATAAATAAATTAGATAATATACCTACAAAAGATGTCTCAGAGGTTTAGTAAAAGAATAGGCAGGCTTTTACTTAAACTAACTTACTAGAATACTAGGTTACTGTAAATAGTAGCTATCTAAAGTGCTTAATTAATACTAGAGCACAAATACATATTCTAAGACTAAGTACTACGTAAGCATTAAAGATACTATATAAAATAATAAAGTACTAGCTAGAGCAGCCTTCTCCTAGTGTTACTCCAGCTAATAGCATATATAACCTATTTATTAGGACTGCATTTAATATACCTATACAAATAGGGACAGTTACTATTAGGACTACGTTTAGGATTATTACTAATGTTACTAAATCTATAATTCTAGGAGGACCTTAGTGTACAAGCACTAGAATATTAATATAGTATAATGCGTTTAGGCTAATTTTGTGCTAAGTCCTATTTAAGAATAGTACAAGAAACACAGTCTTTATTACGTCTAACCTATCTCTAAATTACTCTGCACAAATAATTAGAAATAAAGCCTTTAATAATAACTTAAAAAGAGAAACAGTAAGTAATATATAGTTGCATGTAATTACTAACAGATTAGGTAACAAACTATAAGTAGCTGTAGTAAAATACATATAGAAAGCTATATAGTCTAATCTAGTAGCTAAATTTAGCAACTTCAACATGCTATATATAGAGGGCAGCAGGAAGAATTAAATAGTCTAGATAAACTAAGTATTGACGCACGCAGCTAGACAGTCTATAGACCCTATAAGAAACTATAAACTTAGTAAATTTTTAATTATGTGTAAGCATAATTGTTAGCAGATGCAAGAAAGGCTACTTAAATATATCTAACAACATAATAATCTTTACACACTATAAAAGACAGTAGATAAGAAGGTTTAACCTATTAATATCCTGCAGTAGAAGATGCCTATAGAATTTAGACAAGAAGACTAGAAGAAAAAGGCAAAAGAACAGCAACACCTTAGAATAAGCATTCGCGATCTTAATAAGAGGCTGTACAATTATTTATTTAAACTAAGATATACTGCTTTTCTACAAAGGACAAGGCTTACTAAAAAACAACTTAACAAGCTACATACTAGAAACTACCTACAGCTATTAGAAAAGGAGATATTTATACATATACTTCTTAACAAAGAAGGAGCGCTCTCCTAGTAATTTAAGAAATTAGGAAGAATTTACCCTAATGTATATCTGCTATATAAGATACAAACAATACTATATAATGCTTAGCAAGTATAAAGTTTTACTATCCTAAAAGCTTTAAAGCTGCAAGTAGTAGATATAGTTAAGATCCGCCTAAATTAAGGAATATAAGAAAGGTGTAATAGTTAATATTACAACTTATAGCACCTAGTACCTAAGAAGGACGAAGGCGTTTAATAGATTAGTAATACGCAGCAAATAAATGCAGTTACTATACAAGATATAAACCTACTACTAATAGTAGACAAGTTTTCTAAGAGGTTTATAAGATGCAAGATTATCTTACTTATAAACTTATTCTTAAGATATAACTAAATTACACTACATCTAGAAAGCAGAGACATAATAACATTTTAAACACTAGTTAAGCTTATATAATTATACACAATAGTTATAAGTACTACTAACTCTATAGCAGCATTTTAACGTGTAATAATTAAAATTCTAAGAGACTACTAGCCTAATACTATGCCCTTTATTAACAACATTACATGTAGAGGGCTAAAAACTAATTATAGTAGAAAAGAATTAATGCTAGGTGTTTAACGTTATATTCTTAAGCATATCTTACAACTAAACAAGGTACTAACTAATATTAAATAAGCTAAAAGCACTATATTAGGAAAGAAGTATTATTTTCTTATATAAAGGCTTAAGGTTATAAGCTATAAAGTTAGCCTACAAGAACGTCACCCTAACTAGAAGAAAATTAAAAAGATTATAAACTAGCTACTATACAAAAATAAAAAGGAGGTACAATCCTTTGTAAGCATATGCGTCTACTACTATATATAAGTAAAAGACTTTACTATGATTACTAAACCTCTATTTACACTCTTACAAGACAATATCCCTTTTAAATAAAAAAATGCGCAAGACGCAGTAATATATAAGCTAAAATAGGCTATATACAACGCACCTACACTTGCAAACCTTAACTATACTAATACTAAAGATTACAAGATATTCTTAATAACTAATATAAGTTAAGACAGGGCAGGAGCATATATTAAACAACTTAAGAAAGATAATAAGCAACACCTAGTATAGTTTAAAAGCACGCTATAGTTAGCATAAGAGAGGTAATAGCACTCTACTAAGTTAGAATATAAGGCTGTACTGTAGGCTCTTAAGAAGTTTTGTACTTACCTCTATAGTGTTTACTTTACTATAGAAACTAACGCAGCAACTCTTATTACTTAACTAAATTACTTATCTACTAACAATCTAGGATCTGTTATAAATAAGTAAATATTAATAATTCTTTTATAGGACTTTAACATTAAGTATATACTAGGACAAAAGAATCTAGTTGCAGATATACTATTAAGGTATCTAAAACCTAATAATTAGGAATTACCTTTAGAACCTAAGAAGGATTTAGAGAAGTTTATTAATTATATAATTAAAAATGTAAATGCACTAATACTAGCAGGATAGGCAAGGATACTCTATTAGAAATTCTTAACAGAGTTAGAATAATACGCTTAATTTTTAGTTAACTTTAAGACTCCTAAGGATATAGAGCTATAAGAACTATAAGCATAGAAAAAGCAAGCTCTAAACTTCTTTATATAAGACAGGATACTCTTTAAGAAAATGTTTAAGAATATTATAATCTAGAGGGTTGTAGATAATACTAACCTAAGAATAGCTGTAGTATAGAACGTATATACTTAGATTAGACATAAAGGAGTTAACGCAGTATACTTTATGCTCGCTTAGTAATACTAGTAGAAAGAAATATACAAGCACGTGCGGCAAAAGCTAGTAACTTATCTAGACTATTAACTATGATTCTCTAAGAGGAAAGTTAATATACTTACTAATACCTATAGTTTCGCTATTTAAGAGACTGTTATAATTAATGTAGTATACATGCCTTAGTATTTTAGAAAGATGTTTTTAGTTATTATGAGAAACTACTTTAGTAGCTAGCTTAAAGTAAAAGCCCTGTTAAACAACTAGTTAAAGACAATTACAGAGTTTGTATATAAAGATATTATATTTTAATAGAGCACAGCGCGCAAAATTATAGTTAATAAACAGCCTAATTTTGCTAAAGTAGTATTACATCTATTAAATATGTACAGGATTAACTAAGTCTAGTCTTTAGCACACAACTCTTAAGCTATAAAAAAATTAAAGAAGAGTATAAGCTTATTATAAACGCCCTTGCAAAGCTACTAAGACTTTAAGTTAAGAACTTGCTAATAGTTCTCCTTACAGATAGGATCTTAATATAGGAATAAATAGGTTACTTACTGTACTAGTTAGTTATAGGGCAAAACCTAGTGCTTCCTATTAAACTCGCGCTGCCTATATAGCAAATACTTCTATTTAGGGAAGTAAAGGACTGTATACAGCTACTTACAATTTAAGCAATACAGCTAGATTTTAGAGATTAGTTTATAAAGAATGCTGTTACCTGTACTAACTAGATAAGAGCTGCTAAAAAGGAATACTAGGATAACACTAAAGAAATACAATATAAAAATAGAAAGCTAAAAGACTTAGTTCTTCTCTAGAACTCTATTTAGGAAATTAATATGTTACGAGACTATAAGCTAGATACAAGATAGTTAGGCCTATACTATATTTATAAAGCTAGACTTAATAGAGGAACCTATTATCTTAAAGACTTTAATAGTACACGCTTTCCCTACACAACACCTAGATAGCAATTAAAGCTATTTAGACAAAGACTTGTATAAGATATTTTTAAAGAAGATTAAAGAAACATAAAGCTATAAGATCCTAATTATTAGGAGCAAACTAGCCCTATAGTTGATATTCCTATCTCGCTAGACTTACTTAAGCCACGTAAAGAACTATAACTACCTTTACCTCCTACAATAAGTAATAAGCTTTGTCCTTAAGTTATTATTACTAAACGTCTTATAGAAGAAGAGCGTTAAGCATATAAATAAGACTTTAAAAGCTTAGACTCTAACTTAGATACTTCTATATTAGACAACTAATAGGCTATAAGACAGCCTATAGTTTTAGAAAGGGGAGGGGATACTATGCTAGTAGTACCTACTTTTACCTTTAGCTACTTATTTACTAATTTCCTATGTAAAATTTAGTTATAAGCTACCTATCTTACTAATTCTAGGTGCTTACTACTACACTAATACTATACTTAATTTCACGCACTCTTAAGGCAACAGCTAATTATAATAACTATTTTAATTACAAAACCTGCTTATTTTAGCGCAATTTAGACCCTGTTTATCTCTACTTACTAGCTAGCAGGATACCGCTACTATGTATAAACTAGAACTACAACCTTGCTAACTATCTAACTCTTCTACTACACAAACTTTACTACCTTTTATTAAAATCGTTACTTTTTAAGACAACAATAATAATAATATCTTTCCCCCCTTCTTAAATTAGCAGCAGCTAAAGACAATATTTAACTTACATTAGCTAACCTACTTAAATAATACTTCTAGCGCTGTTAGACAAGGCCTAGGGCAAGTAGCTATAGTAGTAACTACTACAAACACTAAAACTATTAAAGGTTTTTAACAACCTTAGAGTTATTACTAAGAAGGAAGGCTATATTGTAGACTAAATCCCTAAAGTTGTATAGCATTAAGACAGAGTACTAGAGCTTATAAAGCTTAGCAATAATATTAAAGTTATTAATATCTAGACTTTAGTAGATAAGATCCTTTTAAACGCTCTAAGACAACAACGTATTATTATAAATTATTAGTTTAATAATGCCTCTTACTAATTTAACTTAATTCTTAAGGTTGTCCTAGGAGTAATTAACCTTTGTACTTAGCTCCCTAGACTTATAGACAAATATAGTAGTATTGAATGTTTCTAGAAACACTATTTTACCATTAGCGCAGTATTCTTAACGAGGGATAAAAAGGCTAAAGAACTAGGCAGAGCTATAGCAATAGTAAAGAAGCTAGCCTTAAAATTTGTCTAAAAATATGTTAGTATCTACATGCCTTGTACGCTACTTAGTTACTAAGGATTAACTAATATAGCCTTTATATTAAGGCCTATAAATCTTAAAAATGCTGCTTAGTTCTTTAACGCTATAGTAGCGCACTGCATTAACTTTAAGAACTAAAGTAAGAAATAATATATATTAACAGCAAACTAGGCAACAGTAAAACTACTATATAAGGACATCTATACTTTTATTAATTAGAATAACCCTTACAACTAAGCACCTTACCTAGATTTTAATAAGTAAGAGGTAAAAAAGCTTTATAATATTTGCGCTAAGCCGCAAGTTTAGAAAGAAGATATTAAGTTTAACTTATAGAAGCTACAGCCTAATACTAAGGCAAAGAATAAGTAAGGCAAGCCTAATTCTCTCTATGCGTTCTAGTAAAAGGTTTTTTAACTTATAGCTAAAGCTAAGAACCCTAAAACTAGGCTAGTCTATTCTGCATAAAACATTTTAAGTAATAAGTATAGGCCGCTTAGTATAAAGATACATCTAATATATAGTATAATTATCTTTATAACTGTAGAGCTAGGAAGGACTCTAAATAAGGCTTAAGCTATTAATTGCTATAAAGATTTTATAATATCTAAGACCTACTTTTTAAGAACTTATAGTCTGTTAGTTATGACTAAGAATTTAAGGCAATTTATAAGAATATTAGCTAGTTAAAGACTTAACTAATATTTAGTAATTAAGTTGCATAAGTTTTAGAATAGAATAACTAGAGTACAATAGAGGCGTAACGCTGCTAATATCTAGGCAGGACAAGTTAGGACTAACGCTAGTAGCTAATAAGTCTTTACACTACTACATCTACTAAGCTCTTATGCTCTAAAAGCAATACTAGCCTACTAATAGGCAGCTACTTAATTAGATACTAACCTTAACAACGCTTTCTATGTAGACAAGGAGCTAGATACCCTTAATTAGAAACAGGAGATTCTTTAGGTAGGGTGTTATTACAAGAATTCTACTTTAGCTTTCCTTAAGCTACTTAAGTAAGCCTACGCAAAGAAGCTAATTACTAATTTAGACTGTGTCAAGATTATTAAGAAATAGTACTATAAGGTTAATATTAGATAATAGCCTAGCTCTAATAACCTGTTGTATAAGTAAGTATACTTTATCTATAAGTATACTGCTGCAAGTGTTATAAGTTCGTTTAAAAGGGCTATACTATCTAATATGCTTAATAAGTGTTTGCTCTTACTATATGTAAGACAGAGCTGCTAGTAAGAATTCTAATCTAATTTAGTTATTTTAAAGCTTTTTATAAGCAAGTATTACTTAGCAAAGCAGGATAAAGACCTACTAAGCTACTAATATTAACCCTCTAGACTTAATCTCTACCTACTCCCTACTTAAGACAAGGTTATTAATACTATAGAGTTTTAACTACAAGCTAAGGAGTTCTAACGTACTAAAAGCATTATTACTAATACTTATACCTAGCTGTTTAAGGATAGTTAGGTTAAGAATATTATTATTAAAACTTTTAAGATGTACTGCTTGTATCTATAACGCATAGACAGGAAGCTAAACCTTAGATAGCTACGTAACATGTATTACTTACTTATCTAATAAGCTATACGCACTAATCTAGGATATTAGTTGTAATATACTATACTCTGTAAGAAATATACTTTAATTTCCTACTTTTACTACGCTAAATACACTAAGAAAGGTAATTAAACTTACTTTAAGCATATTAACTTTAACTTTAAGTAAGCAATAACTAAAGGTCTTAGTATAGATATAATCTAAGGCAGCGTATTTTTTAACAATAAGGATAAGAACAACAATATAAAGATACTTCTAGGCTTTTACAACTATATACTAGAGTACTTAAAGTAGCGTAAAGACGTAAGCATTAAATTATTAAATAGTCTTATTAAAAAATAAGAAAATAAGACAGACTAGCTAAAAAACGCATAGAAACTAGCTCCTAATACTTACTAGGCAAAGCAAATCTATAAGAAAAAGTAAGTTTAAATTTTATTGCCTCTACTACTTTATAGATCTACTAGCCTAACTACTTACAACTGCCGCACTATCCTCTTTTAGTTTGTTATAGTTTGTAATAAAGTAATAAAGGTGCCTACTATAAAAACTTATAAAGAAATTTATAAAGCTTATTATAACTTTACTATAGCTCCTTGTACTCCTCTAGGCTATCCTAATAAGTTTAAAGAAATTAATTAGCTATTCCTTGCTAATATTTATATTAAGTATAAGTCTTAGATCTAGAAGGCCCTTATTAGACAAGCTAAGTAGAACAATTCTCTTGTCTATAAGGAGCTAAACAACATGCTATAGAACGCTAATAAGGAGTAGATTAATAACTATATTAAGGAACATCGCGACTATATACTATAATAAATTATTAACTAATAGCCTATAGTGCAAGAGTTAAAGAAAGATACTTTTTATTTTAATTTAGTTTAAGGATTCCTAAACTGTTGATACTTTACTAACTTTAGACAGAACTCTTCTTATACAACAAAGGACTAGGATAAGTAAGATATTAATTTCTCTTAAGCTAATTCTCTATAACGTCTCTAAGAGGAACTTAGCCTAGAGGCTAATAAGTACTAAGTTTTCTAGGAGAACAAAAATTCTGTAATATTCTCCTCTACGCAATACCTTTTTAGCATTTATTCTTAATTAGGTACTGTTATCTTAGATAACTTCTTAGTGCTAACAACTCTAACAAGGTAGCCTTGTTATAGCTGCCTTTAATTAATATTAGAATCTTAAGCGCCTGCTACTCTTGTCCCTGCTCTTACTACTACACCTGCGCCGAGACTACGTGTTATAACTACTACTTAAGAACCTTGCTAAAGTAAACGTTTAAAGAAGTAAGAGAAGATGTCTAGAGTAGATATAAGGTAATTAACTTACATTTATTTTATTGCTTTTATTTTATTTCCTTTGTTTTGCTATTTTCTTTCTGCTAAGTAGGTCGCTTAATGGGGCCAAGCTCGCAGGAAGGGGAGGTATGTGCTAGGGCACAGGGTGATACCCTGCTACTCACTAGGTTAGTGCTTAACTACCTAATCTAAAGGTATATAGCTCGTTTTAGGGATTAAAACGAGTGGGATTATTAATCCTCTACCTCACAACTCAACTCCTGTACTTCTCTTCTAGATACAACCTATAATAAGATCTTTATCTTACCACCTTCGTTCTCGCATGACCTAACCACTGATGATCTCATGCCCTCGTAGTAGTATGTCTTCATACACTCTAACACCCGTACACTAGCACTACTTAAGTAGAAATAAAGTTAGCCTATGCGCTAGAATTTACTAGTGCCTATATCTAGTATTTGTTAAGCTTTACTATAAGCTTAAGGAGGCTTAGGAGATTTATTATATTAATCTCCCTAGTAGTTCTAAGTGTTTAGGGCATCTGTCTAAAAAAGACTATATACTAAATCTATAGAACTTCTTCATAATAAGGTGTTTATTTTATTTAATATTCAGGTATATATACTATAAAGGTTAGTTACACTCCTATATACTAGTTCTATCCTTGTTATTCTTCTACTACGTTATTTGCATCTGCAGGGTTTCTTCTAAATTATTATATCTATAAAAGTATAGGCTGTGTCTCTTATTCTATATATATACTGCGTATTTATTGTTAGAGTAATTATACTATTAGTATTTACATCTAGGCCTTATTTTAAACTTCTTAAGAAACTATCCTACTCTACTTTTATTAAAATAATAGATTGTATAGTTGTTATGTATACATATAGTCTATAAATACTTTGCATATTCTAGATTACGCTAGTCTATTTAGTAGTATATATTCTTAGCGCGGCTATTATTTTAAGCCTTATATTATTATTATATTGCCTTAAGTTTATTGTAAATCTCCTTTATTTCTTTGTTTAAGAGTTAGCGTGTTAGCTTATTCTAGGAAGCCTTAGCTTTTTAGTTTATTTTTATACAAAATTATTATGTATAGCCTTATTAATAGTTGCTACTAGAGTAAGTCCTTTCTTCTACAGTTCCTCTAGTAAATTAGTATACTAGCTATAGTCTAAAAATATTCCTCTATAGGGTTTTATAAAGACTTGTTTAGGTTATTTAAGTTACTTAAGTAGGGCGTTAGTCTTCTTTACTAAATTTATAAAGCATCTAGTCTCTATAAGTAGTAGTACCTATATGCTAATATTATGTCTATCTTCTATAGTGTAGGTAAGGAGTTTCTATATATATATAGGAACTATCTTCTTATTATATACTACTAGCTTTTCCTATATAATTAGTGTAGCTAGTTAATAGCTTTTCTAAAACTAGGCTATCTTGCTATATTTAGTTTCTTTTACTAGGGTTACTTCTATATCTTTGTCTAGCACTATCTTAGAAATGTTGTTATCTAAGGTTTCCTCTAGTATAATTATAACTATGTTATCTAGACTATTAATACTTACCTAGTCTTGTCCTTATACTGTAATAGTAGGTTAAATAATAATGTTCTATTTATTGTCTAAATTATTATTAGGTCCTGTACAGTAAATAATATTAAGTTGTTAAGTTATCTTGCTTTAGCTTTAGTAGTCCTATTTTTTATAACCTTCTTTGCTATATTTATAATAAGTAATCTTCTTATTACTCTTATTATGGGTAAACTTCTTCCTCCCTAGTCCCTTATTAATATTATTAAGGTGTATTAGCTTATAGCTATTAGTAGTGTAATGCCTTAAAGTCCTAGGTACATAGTTTCGCTAACGTCCTTAGTTAGGGTACAGGCGTTAACGTGTTTAAGCGTTTATATTCCTAAGTGCGTAATTCCTTAGCGTAGATAGCTGTTCCTCTAATATTGTGCCGGTGCACAGGGTGATACCTCGCTGCTTACTAGGTTAGTGCTCAACCACCTGATCTAAAGGTATATAGCTCGTTTCGGGGATCAAAACGAGCGAGACTATCAACCCTCTACCTTACAACTTAACTCCTGTACTTCTTTTCTAGATACAACCTAGAATAAGATCTTTATCTTACTACCCTTATTCTTGCATAACTTAACTACTAGTAATCTTATGCCCTTGTAGTAGTATGTCTTTATACACTCTTACACCTGTATAAATAGCAAAGCCTATAGAGACATACTCTGCTACTTAGTACACAAAGAAACTAGTGCATAATTATTATAAGAATAATATAACAATCTTACATAAGCATAGAATTCTTAGAATTATTACTAAACTTACTTTTAAGGGGTTAGTACTACCTCCTATTATAAACTACGTTAAAGACGATGTTACCTAAGTTAGCACTAACAACAACAATAAGAAAAAGCAAAATCCACTAATAAAAAATAGAATACATTATTAAATGCTAATTTAAAGTCTATCTAGTAAAATAAAGACAGCAAACTGTCTAGTAAAATAGAGGCAGTCTTATATATATTCTAAACGCTAATTTAAAGTCTACCTAGCGAAATAGAGGTAGTAACTTATCTAGTAAAATAGAGACAGTAATACATGCGTAAAAAAATGCTAAGTAAGGGTACTATTTAGCAAAATAGAGATAGCACTAAAAGCTTATATATAAGTACTAGCTTTAAGTATAAATCTAAGCCTATCTAGCAAAATAAAGGGTATCTAAGAGGTAAAGATTAATACACTTATACTTAAGGAAACACACACTACAAAGACTTAAAGAAAGATATTCTTTCTCCTAAAAATTATACTCTATCTATTTCTTTACTAACACTTATTAACTATCTATATAGAGAACTTATATAAGTCCTACTATACTCTAGATGTTAAAAAGGGATTAGAAGACAGGTTAAGGGCAGAAAGACGTAATACTTCCTCTATTTAGACCTACTACTACTAGCCCTAATCTACTATTAACTCTATTAAGCTCTGTTATTAACACTATAGCTATACCTACGCATAACTTAGTATTAACTATAATTTAACTAAGATATAGTATATTAGTTTTTACTAAAAGAAATGTTACAGAATCTCTAAAAGACTTTAACTAATAAGCTAATAATAGAAGTATTTATAATACTATAAGGATCTCTATACTACTAGACTACTTTTTTAATAAAAATTAATCTCTCTCTTATATCCTAAAGCGCTTACCTAGATATGCTAAGAAGGATTAGTTTAAGTTATAGACACATATAATGGAATAGTAGAAGAATAAAAATATAGCTATTAAGATAGGCAAATACTTATACTTTTAAGCCTATATTTATAAATGCGTATAAAACTAGCCTAGTCTAGTAGATTACTATACATACTTTACTTCTATTGCTAATATATATATTAAGAATAGGCAAATCCCTTAAAAAGAGGAAGGCATTCTTTTCTTCTAAGGCCTACTACAAACTAATAAAGAGGTAGTTATATACTATATACTTTCTACCTTAAATAGAGATAATTAGGATATATATAAACTAGAAGAGATCTATTTTTCTAAAATCCTACTATAAGAAAATAACTAGCTTAGATATAATTTATTAGCTAGAGCAAGAAGGCGCTAATACTAAAATACGCTAGATTATGCTATCTAACTAGTAAACAACCTTTACTCTAGAAAAAGTAAAGAAAGTAGGGATTAAGATTAGTAAAGCACATAAGAAGATAAGTATACTAGTAGATGTTAACCTAGAGGTTAAAGACCTTATTAAGTCTTTAGGCAACCTAAAGCTTAGACTATTAACTATTAATATGCTTATAGCTTATCTTATAACTAAGAGACTTTTAAAGAAACCTTCTAACTATACGTACTTTGTTGCACAAGCAACTTATATAAAATTCCTTAATAAAAAAAATAGTTTTTTTATTACTAAGGCCCTAAAGGAGTAATCTAACAAGACAAGTACAGTATATATAAGTAATATAGAGACACCCCCACTCTACTATATATATAATATAGTAGGACATATACTTAAGAAGTGCAAATAATACTACGCCCTAAAGCAGATAGAGTAGGTTAGTTTTAACTAGAATATTTCTAGCAAGAAAAAAACGTACTACTTTAGTCTACTATATAAGTGTTTAGGAGAAATCCTAGAGTAACTATTATTAAACTAAGTCTTACTATAGTTAAAGGCAAAGATTTAAGATTTCTATAATATTACTAATAACGTGCTTAATTAACTAGCCTTTAGTATACTACTAGAGAAGTTTACTAGAGGAGACTTTTAACTAGGTTTAAGGTTTAAAAAGAAAAACTCTAATTCTACAAATATAGTAACTAGTTTAATAAGCTAAGGCTACTATAGTAACGTCCTTTAGTAGTTCTAGCAATTCTAGGAATAACTATATACTCCTTCTACTAAGGAATACGTTAAGAAGCTTAATAATATAAATGCAGCTAACATTATACTAAGAGGCGAAAAAAACACTTTATATAGTAATTCTAAGCTAAATGCTGCTACACGCTTAAAAGGCAAAGGCTCTGCCTTTTACTAGAATATTAATTATGTCTAGGAGGGAGGAGTAAAGAAGCAATGAAGGCTAAGCAAGAATTTAAGTACATAAGGAAGTAATTAAATAATATAAGATAACTTTTCTCCGTTTAACTTATAGCCTATAGATATACAGTATCTATAGAAAGAAATATAGAGTAATATACTTTTTGCAAGTTATCCTTATAATACGCTATTTTTAATTATTAAACTACTTTATTTAGCTTATTAATATAATAACATGTTAGCAGATCTAAAGCACTTATAGTAAAGAAAGAAGAAGAAGGCTGTAAAGTTTATTAACGCTCTTCCTAATCTAGAACTTAAAGAAATAGTATAAGGATAGCTAAACTATATTAAAACTGCCCTACTTAGACAGGAAGTACAAGGAGTTATAGTATTAGACCTTATAGAGCAAGCTAGTATTTAAAAATAGCTGCGTAATCTTCTTAATAATAGTGTTAGTGCTGTAAATAGTTTAAGTACACTTAATGTTATAACGTGTGTAAAAAACGCTAAGCTAATAGATACTAGGTACGCTAAATTACACCTAGAATCTATTCTAGCCTCTAATTAGCTAAACAAGCGCACAGGCCCTACCTATAGAATTTTACTAAATTTACCACTTACTAAGAGCGCGTATTGCAATGCAATAAATTTGTATTAATTTAATATATAAACTTACTACAAGGTAAGCAGAAAGAGAGATTTTTAGATGAATAGATTAGATAATATACCTACAAAAGATATCTAGGGAGTTAGCGTAAGAATAGGCAGGCTTTTGCTTAAACTAACTTACTAAAATACTAAGTTACTGCAAATAGCAGCTTTCTAAAATACTTAATTAACACTAAAGCATAAATAAATATTTTAAAACTAAGTGCTATGTAAGCATTAAAGATACTGTATAAAATAATAGAGCACTAGCTAGAGTAGCCTTCTTCTAGTGTTACTTTAGCTAATAGCATACATAACTTGTTTATTAGGACTATATTTAATATACTTATAAAAATAAGGATAGTTACTATTAGGACTATGTTTAGGATTGTTACTAATGTTACTAAATCTATAATTCTAGGAAGACCTTAGTGTGTAAGCGCTAAGATATTAATTTAGTATATTGCGTTTAGGTAAATTTTGTGCTAAGTCCTATCTAGAGATAGTCTAAAAAACGTAGTCTTTATTACGTCTAACCTATCTCTAAATTACCCTATATAGATAATTAGAGACAAAGCCTCTAACAACAACTTAAAAGAAGAAATAGTAAGTAATATATAGATGCATGTAATTACTAATAAATTAGGCAATAAACTTTAAGTAGCTGTAGTAAAATATATATAAGAAGCTATATAGTCTAATCTAGTAGCTAGATTTAGCAACTTTAACATGCTGTATATAGAGAGTAGTAGGAAGGATTAAATAGTCTAGATAAACTAAGTGTTTACGTACGTAGTTAGGCAGTCTAAAGACTCTATAAGAAACTATAAACTTAGTAAAATATGCTGCTTTCCTGTAAGAGACAAGACTTACTAAAGAATAACTTAATAAGCTATATACTAGAGACTACCTGTAGCTATAAAAAAGGAGATATTTATATAAATGCTTCTTAATAGAGAAAGAGTGCTCTTCTAGTAATTTAAGAAATTAGGAAGGATTTACCCTAATATATGTCTACTATATAAGATATAAACAATACTATATAAAGCTTAGTAAGTATAAGGTTTTGCTATCCTAAAAGCTTTAGAGCTGTAAGTAGTAGATATAGCTAACGTCTACCTAAATTAAGGAATATATGAAAAGTGTAATAGTTAATATTACAACTTATAGCACCTAGTACCTAAGAAGGACAAAGGCGTTTAATAGATTAGTAATGCGTAGCAAATAAATACAGTTACTATATAAAATGCGAACTTACTACTAACAGTAGATAAGTTTTCTAAAAGTTTATAAGATGCAAGATTATCTTGCTTATAGACTTATTTTTAGAATATAACTAAATTATACTACATCTAGAAAGCAGAGACATAATAGTATTTTAAACACTAGTTAGGCTTATATAATTATATACAATAGTTATAAGTGCTACTAACTCTATAGCAGCATTTTAACGTGTAATAATAAAGATTCTAAGAGACTACTAGCCTAATACTATGCCTTTTATTAACAACATTACATGTAGAGGGTTAAAAACTAAATATAGTAGAAAAGAATTAATGCTAGGTGTTTAATATTATGTTCTTAAGCATATCTTGCAACTAGATAGGGTGTTAACTAATATTAAACAAGCTAAAAGCACTATATTAGGAAAGAAGTATTATTTTTTTATAGAAAGGCTTAAGGTTATAGGCTATAAAGTTAGCCTACAAGGACATTATCCTAACTAGAAGAAAATTAAGAAGATTATAAACTAGCTACTATATAAGAATAAAAGGGAGGTATAATTCTTTGTAAGTATATACGTCTACTACTATATATAAGTAAAGGACTTTACTAAGATTACTAAACTTCTATTTATGCTCTTACGAGATAATGTCCCTTTTAAATAAGGAGATGCATAAGACGCAGTAATATATAAGCTAAAACAGGCTATATATAACACACCTGCACTTATAAACCTTAACTACACTAACACTAAAGATTATAAGATATTCCTAATAACTAATATAAGTTAAGATAATACAGGAGTATGTATTAAATAACTTAAGAAAGATAATAAGCAACACCTAGTGTAGTTTAAAAGCATGCTATAGTTAGCGTAAGAGAGGCAATAGCACTCTACTAAGTTAGAATGTAAGGCTATGCTGTAGGCTCTTAAAAAGTTTTATACCTACCTTTATAGTGTTTACTTTACTATAGAAACTAACGCAGTAACCCTTATTACTTAACTAAATTACTTATCTACTAATAATCTAGAATCTGTTATAAACAGGTAGATATTAACAATTCTTTTATAAGACTTTAATATTAAGTATATACTAGGATAGAAGAATATAGTTATAGATGCACTATTAAGGTATCTAAAACCTAATAATTAGGAACTACCTCTAGAACCTAAGGAGGATTTAGAGGAGTTTATTAATTATGTAATTAGAAATGTAAATGCACTAATACTAGTAGGATAGGCAAGAATACTCTGTTAAGAATTCTTAACAGGGTTAGAATAATATACTTAATTTTTAGTTAACTTTAAGACTTTTAGGGATATAAAACTACAAGAACTATAAGTATAAAAAAAGTAAGATCTAAACTTCTTTATATAAGATAAGATACTCTTTAGAAAAACATCTAGGAATATTATAATCTAGAAAGTTGTAGATAATACTAACCTAAGAATAGCTGCAGTATAGAACGTATACACTTAGATTAGATATAAAGGAGTTAATGCAGTGTACTTTATACTTACTTAGTAATACTAGTATAAAGGAATGTATAAGCACGTGTAGTAAAAGCTAGTAACTTATCTAGACTATTAACTGCAATCTTCTAAAAGGAAAGTTAATATACTTACTAACACCTATAGTTTTGCTATTTAGGAGACTATTATAATTAATGTAGTATACATGCCTTAGTGTTTTAGGAAGAAGTTTTTAGTTATTGAAAAAGACTACCTTAGTAGCTAGTTTAAAGCAAAAGCCTTTTTAAATAACTAGTTAAAGATAATTGCAGAGTTTGTATATAAAGATATTATATATTAACAAAGCACAGCACGCAAACTTATAGTTAATAAAAAGCCTAATTTTGCTAAGGTAGTATTACATCTATTAAATATGTACAGGATTAACTAAGTCTAGTCTTTAGGACACAACTCTTAAGCTATAAAAAAAATTAAACAAGGATATAAGCTTATTATAAACGCCCTTAAAAAGCTACTAAGCCGTTGGACACGTTTCAACTGGTGTCGTTTTTTGGTACCTTAGCAAATTTTTTGATCCTGATTATCGCTCGGTGGTCTGAGCTTTCCTCCCAGAACTCATCCACCCACCGTTCGAATCTCGTTGACTACACACAATCTTTTTTTTTGACTTTTGCGATTGATTAGTAGAGGGTAGCTGCTTTTCACTTTTTTGGAACCCCATTTTGACTACAACAACAACCACCACCTTTGACACCTTAAAAAATAAATAAAGCTACTAAGACTTTAAGTTAAGAACTTGCTAACAGTTCTTTTTGTAGACACAATCTTAATACAAGAATAGATAGGTTACTTACTGTACTAGTTAGTTATAAAATAGAACCTAGTGCTTCTTATTAAACTTACGCTATCTATATAGTAAACGCTTCTATTTAGGGAAGTAAAGGACTGTATACAGCTGCTTACAATTTAAGTAATATAGCTAAATCTTAGAGATTAGTTTATAAAGAATGCTGTTACCTGTACTAACTAGATAAGAGCTGCTAAAAAGGAATACTAGGATAACACTAAAGAAATACAATATAAAAATAGAAAGCTAAAAGACTTAGTTCTTCTTTAGAACTCTATTTAGGAAATTAATATATTATAAGACTATAAGCTAGATACAAGATAGTTAGGCCTATACTATATTTATAAAGCTAGACTTAATAGAGGAACTTATCGTCTTAAAGACCTTAATAGTACACGCTTCCTCTACACAACACCTAGATAATAATTAAAGCTATCTAGACAAAGACTTATTAAGGATATTATAGAAGAAGATTAAAGAAATATAAAGTTATAAGATTTTAATTATTAGGAACAAACTAGTCCTATAGTAGACATTACTATCTTACTAGACTTACCTAAGCTATATAAGGAACTACAACTACCTTTACCTTCTATAATAGGTAATAAGCTTTGTCCTTAAGTTGTTATTACTAAATATTTTATAGAAAAAGAGCGTTGTGTATATAGATAAGTCTTTAAAAGCTTAGACTCTAACTTAGATACCTTTATATTAGATAACTAATAGACTATAGGACAGCCTATAGTTTTAGGAAAGGGAGGAGATACTGTGCTAGTAGTACCTACTTTTACCTTTAGCTACTTGTTTACTAATTTCCTATATAAAATTTAGGTACAAGCTACCTATCCTACTAATTCTAAGTGCTTACTACTATACTAATACTATACTTAATTTCACGCACTCTTAAGGCAATAGCTAACTATACTAATACTATACTTAATTTCACGCACTCTTAAGGCAATAGCTAACTATAATAACTATTATAATTGTGAAACCTGCTTATTTTAGCGCAATTTAGACCCTGTTTATCTCTACCTGCTAGCTAGCAGGATACCGCCAGTACGCATAAACTAGAACTACAACTCTACTAACTATCTAACTCTCTTGCTACACAAAATTTACTACTTTTTATTAGAGTATTTACTTTCTAAGATAATAATAATAATAATATCTTTTCCATCTCTTAAACTAGTAGTAGCTAAAGATAATATTGAACTTATATTAGCTAACTTGCTTAAATAATACTTCTAGTACTGTTAGACAAGGCCTAAGGCAAGCAGCTATAGCAGTAACTACTACAAACACTAGAACTATTAAAGGTTTTTAACAACCTTAGAGTTATTGCTAAGAAAGAAGACTATGTTATAAACTAAATCCCTAAGGTTGTATAGTATTAAGACAGGGTACTAGAGCTTGTAAAGCTTAGTAACAATATTAAAGTTATTAATATTTTGACTCTAGTAGATAAGATCCTTTTAAATGCTCTATGATAACAACGTATTATTATAAATTATTAGTTTAAAAACGCCTCCTACTAATTTAACCTAATTCTTAAAGTTGTCCTAAGAGTAGGTAATTTTTATGCTTAGCTCCCTAGGCTTATAGACGAATATAGTAGTGTTAAAGGTTTCTAGGAACATTATCTTATTATTAGCGCAGCATTCTTAACGCGGGACAAAAGAGCTAAAGAACTAAGTAGAGCTATTATAATAGTAAAGAAACTAGCTCTTGAATTTATTTAAAAATATGTTAGTATCTATATACCTTATACGCTACTTAGTTACTAAGGATTAACTAATATAGCCTTTGTATTAAGGTATATAAATCTTAAGGATACTACTTAGTTCCTTAATGCTGTAGTAGCGCACCGCATTAACTTTAAGAACCAAGGTAAAAAATAATATATATCAATAGCTAACTAGGTAATCGTAAAACTGCTATGCAAGGATATCTGTGCTTTTATTAATTAGAATAACTCTTACAACTAAGCACCTTACCTAAAAATTAATAAGCAAGAGGTAAAGGAGCTTTGTAATATTCACGCTAAGCTATAAGTTTGAAAAGAAGATATTAAGTTTAATCTATAGAAGCTACAGCCTAATACTAAAGCAAAGAATAAGCAAAGTAAGCCTAATCCTCTCTATACGTTCTAGTAAAAGGTTTTTTAACTTATAGCTAAAGCTAAGGACTCTAAAACTAGCCTAGTCTATTCTATACAAAACGTTTTAAGTAATAAGTACAGGCTGCTTAGTGTAAAAACGTATCTAATATATAGTGTAGTTATCTTTATAACTATAGAGCTAGGAAGGACCCTAAATAAGGCTTAAGCTATTAATTGCTATAGAGATCTTATAACATCTAAGACTTGCTCTTTAGGAACTTATAGTTTATTAGTTATAACTAAGAATTTAAGGCAATCTACTAGAATATTAGCTAGTTAAGAACCTAACTAATACTTAGCAATTAAGTTGTATAAGTTTTAGAATAGAATAACTATAGTATAACAGAGGCGTAATGCTGCCAACATCTAGGTAAGATAAGTTAGGACTAACGCTAGTAGCTAACAAGTCCCTATACTACTGCCTTTACTAAGCTCTTGTGCTCTAAAAGCAACACTAGCCTACTAATAAGCGGCTATCTAATTAGATACTAACCTTAATAACGCTTTCTATGTAGACAAAGAGCTAAATACCCTTAATTAGAGATAGGAGATCATTTAGGTAGGGTGTTATTATAAAAATCTTACTTTAGCTTTCTTTAAGCTGCTTAAATAAGTCTATATAAAAAAGCTAATTACTAATCTAGACTGCATTAAGGTTATTAAGGAGTAGTATTATAAGGTTAATATTAGACAACAGCCTAGCTCTAATAACCTATTATATAAGTAAGTATACTTTATCTATAAGCGTACTGCTATAAGTGTTATAGGTTTATTTAAGAGGGCTATGCTGTCTAATATACTTAACAAGTGTCTGCTCTTACTATATATAAAACAAAGCTGCTAGCAAGAATTCTAATTTAATCTAGTTATTTTAAAGCTTTTTATAAGCAAGTATTGCCTAGTAAAGCAGGATAAAGACCTACTAAGCTATTAATATTAACTCTCTTGACTTAATCTCTACCTACTCTCTACTTAGGACAAAGTTATTAATACTATAGAGTTTTAACTATAAGCTAAAGAGTTCTAACGCACTAAAAGTATTATTACTAACGTATACACCTAGCTGTTTAAGGATAGTTAAGTTAAGACTATTATTATTAAAACCTTTAAGATGTACTACTTCTATCTATAATATATAAATAGGAAGCTAAACCTTAAATAGCTATGTAATATATACTACTTACTTATCTAACAAGCTATACGCACTAATCTAAGATACTAGTTACAATATACTATACTTTATAAAGAATATACTTTAATTTCCTACTTTTACTACGCTAAATACGCTTAAAAGAGTAATTAAACTTATTTTAAGCATATTAACTTTAATCTTAAGTAAGTAATAACTAAAGGCCTTAGTATAGATATAATCTAAGGCAGCGTATTATTTAACAATAAGAATAAAAATAACTACATAAAAATACTTCTAGGCTTTTATAACTATGTGCTAGAGTACTTAAAGTAGCGTAAAGACGTAGGCATTAAATTATTAAATAGTCTTATTAAAAGATAGGAAGACAAGATAGACTAGCTAGAGAACGCATAGAAACTAGCTCCTAATACTTACTAGGCAAAGTAAATTTATAAGGAAGAGTAAGTTTAAATTTTGTTATCTCTACTACCTTATAGATCTACTAGCCTAACTACTTATAACTGCTGCACTATTCTCCCCTAGTTTGTTATAGTTTGTAATAGAGTAATAAAGGTGCCTATTATAAGAACTTATAAAGAAATTTGTAAAGCTTATTATAACCTTACTATAGCTCTTTGTACTTCCTTAAGCTATTTTAATAAGTTTAGAGGAATTAATTAGCTATTCCCTACTAATATTTATATTAAGTATAAGTCTTAGATCTAGAAGGCCCTTATTAGACAGGCTAAGTAGGACAATCCTCTTATCTATAAGGAACTAAACGACATGCTATAAAACACTAATAAGGAGTACATTAACAACTATATTAAAGAACATTACAACTATATACTATAATAAATTATTAACTTATAGCCTGTAGTGTAAGAGTTAGAGAAGGATGCTTTTTATACTAATTTAGTTTAAGAATTTCTAGACTATTTGTACTTTACTAACCTTAGATAGAACCCTTCTTATACAATAAAGGACTAGAATAGGTAGAATACTAATTTCTCTTAAGCTAATTCTTTATAACGTCTCTAAGAGGAACTTAGCCTAAAAGCTAATAAGCGCTAAGTTTTTTAAGAAAGCAAAGATTCTATAATACTCTCCTCTACGTAATACTTTCCTAGCGTTTGTTCTTAATTAAGTACTATTATTTTAAATAACATCTTAGTGCTAACAACTCTAACAAGGCAGCCTCGTTATAGCCACCTTTAATTAATATTAGAATCTTAAGCGCCTGCTACTCCTGTCCCTGCTCCTACTACTGCACCTGCGCCAAGACCACGTGCTGCAACTACTACTTAAGAACCTCGCTAAAGTAAACATTTAAAGAATTAAGGAAAGATGTCTAGGGTAGATATAGGGTAATCAACTTACATTTTTTTTTATTTCTTTAGTTTTATTTCCTTTGTTTTACTATTTTTCTTTCTGCTAAGTAGGTCGCTTAATAGGGCCAAGCTCGCAGGAAGAGGAGGTATATGCTAGTGCATAGGGTGATACCCCGCTACTTACTAGGTTAGTGCTTAACCACCTAATCTAAAGGTATATAGCTCGTTTTAGGGATCAAAACGAGCAAGACTATTAACCCTCTACCTTACAACTTAACTCCTGTACTTCTCTGCTAGATACAACCTAGAATAAGATCTTTATCTTACCACCCTCGTTCTCGCATAACCTAACCACCAGTGATCTTATGCCCTCGTAGTAGTATGTCTTCATACACTCTTACACCCGTACAATATAAGTTTATAAAGTTTGTTATTAACTTTAATAGCTTTAGCTATAAATTTATTAAGTATGTTAAGGCTAGCTCTGCTTTGCATAGATTTCTGTTATATAGTAAGTTTAAGACCTTATTAGTATATCTATATTAAATCGTTGTTGTCTTATTTAATAACTATTTTATACTGTTAGAATTTAGTTGTGTAGTTAGTAGTGGACTCAGTTTATTATAGTCTTGAAATCTTTTACTTTATAACTATAAATTCTTTAAGAAGTAAGAAAACTTCTTTTATCTTAGCTTTAAAAGTATCTTAGTCTTTAACTAAGGCTGTGTTGTTAGCGTCTATATTAGCACTATCTATATAGTGTTAAAAGATTAAGTTAGCCTACTTCTCTGCATCTCTTTAAAAATACGTAGAGGCTAAGACTACTTTATTATTATTATTAATCCTATCTCCTTTAATACAGAAGTATCTATTAACCTAGAGGAGCTAAGCGTTAAGCTTGCTACAATTACTATAATAAGTTTAGGCTTATTAGCGCGGCTTATAGTCCTCTTAGTAAGGGAATTAGCAGGTGTGTCTATAGCAGTATTGCTTATCTTAAGGGTGTTTAAAGTGTAAAAATTGTCTAAAGATAATCTAGGTTAGTTCTTAGGGAATAAACAAGTACTAAGGACATAGGGTGTACTAGCATAATTAGAAGATTAATATAACAGTATAAGGTGTATGAGCATAATTAGAAAATTAATATAATAACACAAGGATTAAGAAACAAGTCTTAATCTTTAGATTAATTACTAAGGTAAAACTTTAAGTTAAATACATTAAGCTATAAGGGCATATTGCCTACTACTATATACTAATAAGGGTGGCGCTCGTGTACGAGCATGCGCTTATAGATAAGCGCTTGTTAATAATTAGTTACGTAGTCGCGCTTGTGGATAAGCGCTTGTTAGTAAGCAGTTACGTAGTCACGCTCGTGGATAAGCGCTTGTTAGTGAGCAGTCACGTGACGGCGTCGTAGTTGCCTAGCTGTGATTATCTGTCTATGTTGCATGGTTCCTGTGGGGGTTGTCCTCCGTTCCCTTAGTCTAGATCGTAACAATAAGCTTTACTAAGCGCTATTACTTATACTAGCTTATTGCGCTTCTTGCACAACTAGTCTAGTGCAATTTTATTGCTTAAAGCGTCTAAAAAATTAGTAACTACTAACAGCCTAATAACTATAGAGAGTAAGTAGATTGTTGCTTATTAATACAGTAGCTGCTACTTAGTAAACTATTGCTTAAGGCCAATTTGTCTCTAGTAAGCCTCATTAAGGTGTAATCTATATTACGCCTTAATTAAATACTAAGTATTCTAATCTGTAGGTGTAAGATCTTTCTTTAGAATCTTTACTAAGGCTTAAAAGCTAGTAAGGTTCTAAGTAATTACGCTTATTAAGGCGTTTAAGAGCAGGTCTAGATAGACAGTCTTACTAATTTAGTTCTTAACATTAGTAATCTTAGCAACTCTCTTTATTTATTAAGCAGCTTGTACCTTATACCTGTTAACTAGCTTGTTGTAATTATTCTTTTTATACTTAGTATTCAGTATTTAAGCCTTATATTGGCATTAAGCAATTTTATAGTTCTTTTATATTTAAGCGCTAGCGCTAGGTAATAGAGCAACTAGCTACTTAATATCCTTAGGCAGTTCTAGATACTGTGGCTCCTGGTGATCTATTAAGGGTACGTCCGGGAGATTAGGATTAACTTAATCCTAGATGCCTTTCTCTAAGCAGTGTAGCCTTAACAGAGCAAACTAGGTTAGCTAGTCTAATTAAGCCTTAAGGATTACCCCTAAGGCGACAAGCGGTGTATTAGTAAAGTCTATCTTAAGATAAGATGCTTTGTGTAGGATTACAACGTAGATTATTGTTAAGGTAACAACAAATTAATCAGTTAGTTAGTAGGTAGCTAGGTAGCTTGTAGGTTGTAGGATGGATTAGTAGGAGGTTAATTGTATAATTAATAAGAGAGGTATAGCAGCAGCAGCAATCTGCTAGCTGTACTGTAGAAGAATAAAGGAGAGTAAAAAGCTAATTAATTAGTTGACCTTACAGCTTGCTGATTGCGCAGTAAGAATCAAAACCACAATTAAGCAGCCGGGCTCATAATTATAGGAGCTAAAAAGAAGCAATTGCTTGATTAGGAGGAGTGGAATGAGTGTATTAGTTAACTAAGTGCCACAACAAAGTGACCAATAACTACTAAAGAGGAATAAGACGATCTAGCCCGTATATATAGGCGCTAGCGTGGTCGTCACGTGTTCAGCTTACTAGGATCACCTGATCAACAGGGTGATCCGCATGTTGCGCACGTTAATACTCCAACATTTTTTAATAAGCAAACAGAGAAACTATAGAAGGTTAATACAAGTACACCTTAAGGGAGTATAGCCTCTTCTATTTTATTCCTAATTTACACGAAACCGCTATTCTAAATAATTACAACAAATAACAACATATACTCCCTATTCTATATAGACAATGTTTAAATCTTGATATTAACAACATCTATTAGGAAGAATATTAAACTACTTAAAAGGGAGTTAGCAAACCTCTTTATTTAAGCAAAAAAGTTAGCTATTAAGTTTAATAGCTTAAAAACAGAATTAGTAAATTAGAGAAGATCAAGAAAAGATTTAAACAGATTTCTTATGCTACCTACTTGGAAAACTTTCTAGCTAAAAAGACTAGTTAGATAGCTAGGCATCTTCTTTAACAATACTCTTAAATTTAGAGACTACTGCTATATAGAAATACAACAAGCAAACTAAGCCTTTTTCTGCCTAAGCAGGCTAGCTAATATTAATAAAGGCTTCTTACTTAAAGTAATAAGGCAATTATACTTAGCGTGCATTACTAACGTAGCTAATTATAGATGTTAGCTATTTTAGAAAAGCTAACAACACGTTTTTAACAGCAGGCAAATACTTTAAAACTAGGCCTGTAGAAAGATTTTAAGTATCTTTAGGTGTTCTCCTGCAATGCCTAGTAAGGTAGAAGCCGCTCTATTTCTACCTAGAGTTCGGCTAGACAACGCTATAAGAAGATACGCCTTTAGATTTACTTTACTAGATCTAAAATAACCTTTAAGAGCTGCTATCAGCAACAACAAAAAAGAGTAACTTAATTAAATTTAAGAGTCTATTACTTTAGCCCCCTTAGACAATATAGAGGAGATATAACACTACGCCTTTACGCTATAGAAGGCTAAAACTCTCTACAAGGTCTATATATTAAACAAGCTAAAAAACATTATAGCTAAAAACTACAAGAAACTACTAGCAGACAACAACCTCTTCTTATTATACTTAGATGCCTTAGCTATAAGAGACAGCAAAGAAATTAGCATAGGCGTTGCCTTCTACAAAAGAGCTACTCTTATTAAAGAACTATAAGCAAATATAAGAAATAACTAGCTAGTTTACAACAGTAAACTAGAAAGTATTACTTTAAGGCTAAAGAAAGTAGTTAGCCTATTAAACAACTGCCTACACGTTAATATCTACGCAAATAATTAAGCTGCATTATTTTAATTAAAGAACACCCTAAACAACTCTAGCTAAAAGTAGCAAATTGAGTGCATTAGGGCAGCAACTTAACTAAAAGAAAAAGGCATTACTCTTACGCTACAATAGGTCCTAGGACACTAAGATATACAAGAAAACAATTAAGCAGACTCTCTAGCAAAGAAGGCTACAAAAATAAACCCTTTAACAAATTAAATAAGCTTAGCAGTTGTTAGTTTTAAATTAGACAACAAGGAAATATAAAATAGTTAAGCTTTCTAAAAAGAATACAGGAAAAACGCTACTAGCAAGAACCTAAGCACCTACTTAGCAACCTTTAAATAGAGAATAAGAAAACAGATACCTATCTTACCTACTAGGCAAGATATATCTAGCTCTTTTTTTTTAATTAAAACTAGGTTATAGCTACCTAAAGAGCTATCTATTTAAGAGAAGGAAAGTAGAATTTAAAACTTGCCTATGCAACTTTAGAGCTACACAAAATACAGCTTATACAATCTTTAGATGCTAACTATACAAGGACAGTAGAGCTATACTTTAGAACTCCTGTGTAGAGCTAATCTCTCTACAGTATCTTTTTTAAACAGAAGCAGGTATTAAGGATACTATAGCCTTTATTTAAAAAACTAGGGTTAGTACACAGGCCTAGTATAAAGGAAACTCCGATAACTAGATGCAAACGCCTTCTTAGGCGACTAAGCTCTACTTACCTCTCCCTCCCCCTCCTCCTTCTCCTCCTTCCCCCTCTACCCCTACACAATAGGCTGAGAGCCTCACCTTCATTTAGATAAACCACTCCTTGTAAATAACCTAAGAAGACAACACTACATAGATACCTGCAGGCCTCGGCCTGCACGTCTTATATAGCCCTTTAGGCTGAGAAAGGACGTTAAACTACAATAAAAAAAAGCTTCGGTTCTGGTTAGTTTCACCACGCCAAAATAGGGAGTGCGAACATGATCACAGAGGCTGCAGAGAATAAAACGCGATGCAATGCGTAGACTAGACCTGCACCTTCTTGATATTATATGAAGAGAAGCCGTAGTCTTGGATCCAACGCGCATTTTTCATAAATTGACTACTTCTCTTCATTACGATACTTTCCTGTTTGATGTCGACCTGGAAAGATTGTCGTGGAAAATTAAGATAGTAGGATTGCCAGTCAATGCCAAATTTAGTCAATGGATGTAGAGGGTGACCCCCTCTCCTGCTCCATCACCAGGCATTAGCTTGATTGCGCGACATGATAGTTGAGTTTGGATGTGACAGCAAGCGAAGACTATACCTGCATCGGTTCTACAGCCATCGTCGGATGAAAACAACAAGAAGGGAGCGAATCAGTCACAGGAAAACAATATTGACTGAGAGGCTAACAGGCAGACAACGACCCAGACCGACCTGAAGGAGGATGGCATCGATGAAGTGCGGGCCAGTCACTCTCACTTACCTACCCTTGGAGAGACGAACCTTCGTCGCCCCCTTCCTCGGGAAGAGGATACACGTCGCACCTCTCGAAAGCCCGGGGAGAGTAGTATGTACGTCCCACCTTTTCCGGAGAGAGGTACACACATCGCACCTTGCCTCTTTTTGTGGACATAGCATCACACAATAGTCTATCTTTCTGTGCGTCAATTCTGGGCGACTACAAGTCGCGCTGAGCAAATTCTTACAAATGTATCCGCCGTTCCGCAAGTGATCTCTTTGTACTCCTGGGGCATGCAACGCCGATTCCGAGCCTCAGCTTAGCGCGATGATAAAAAGTTATCCGAAATCCCTGGCAAGTTTGCCGGAGGTTTTGAATGGATCACACTCCCGCTCCAAACTGCTGATTGACAGGTCTTGAACACATGACAAATGGTCACATGCCATGGCCATACAACTGAAGCAACTTTCATGATAGGGCTTCCTCACGTGACGAGATTCCCGCCACAAAAGTCTTGGCATCCCCCACTGTCATCTAGGTTCTAACACTTTTCTGTCATGTGCAATATGTTCCGCCTTTCGACAGCCCATGGCAACCTTGGTCCCAGCAGCAGTCATAACATTGATACTGTTCCAATAGTGAGCAGCGTATAACTCAAGGTTATTCTGCCGTCAAGAAGCTGGCTTTGCCCCATCTGCGTTTGGACCGAGTGGTTGGGCATCAACACCGCTCATTCACACAGCTGTTCTTTTGCTGCGCTCGTGGATCTCCTCGCTTTATTCACCGCTCATCTCCCCATAGCACTAGCTCCACGGCATACAAAGACTTCTTTTGGAACAATATCGAGGTGACGCCACTAACAAATCCAACCTTCTCTTCTAGCAACTGACAGATCTTTATGTAGTCAACGCCTCCTCTCTTTCCACTAGAACCCCCATAGCGCTCTTAGCGCACAGTATTGAGGCTTCTTAAACGACAAACATCCGTTCCTTCCGATCATCCTTTGCGTAACGATTCGAGCGTATGTCTAAGGTTGGGGATACAGCGCTAGGAGGAGATTGGGAGACAATCTCAAATAACAGATTCAACATCACAGAGAATATGACGATATCATTTCAAGGTCGGTCTTGCAATATCACGGATAGTGGGGGGAACCTTGTCGAGAAGCTAGGGGAGAAAGACGATTTAGCAGAGAGAGATGTTCTGCCAGGTTACCAATGCTTTGTGATAAGAGCGAAGGTCAAGTTTGAGAGAAAAGATGGTTGATGGTCATGGCCACTCTAACCTATTTAATCATCTATCCCTAAGGAATTAGCTACATGAAAGCCGTTTTCGTATCCCATCCTGATCAATATAAAGGAATCCTCGTTACACAGTTCTGGTCAGAGGACGGTGACGCCATTTGTAACCGCTAATCCTCCTTGATCGTTTTCCTGCATCCAACGTTTACTCATTTTCACTCCCGCGCGTAAGGGCTCGGGTATGGAATTGACCAGCTGACGGCTCATGAACGAGAAAGAACAGTAACTGTCAAGCTCAGGTAGTGCTGAGTGAAGTTTAGTGCCAGTCTTCAGCAACCGTGAAAAGCATCAAAGACGTCTCACATACCTAGTGGGTGCGGAAATCGAAGCTGGGTTCGTTCCATTGCAGCGTCCTCTGTGGCTTTGCTTTGGTCAGCCGTGGTGATTGTTGAAGTTGAATCTGGTGAGGACGCATGTCCATTGGGTCCCTCGAAGGGCATGCTATCCACCCGAGCTTCCGCAGGGTCCGACGAATGATGCGAAGATGGGCTTTCAGGCACTACTTTGATAAGTCATAAGAACGAGAAAGACAGTACAATGGTTGCGCTTACGTTCTCTGGACAGTCTTTGGTCCTGCTGGAGATGACAGCGTACACTGGAGTGCCGCTTACGTTTCTTTGGTTTCGGGTTGATTCGAGCTTGTTAGTCGACCATCAGCGTATTTGATCGATGTCCATAAGCAAGCGCACGTACCTTTCAAAAAGTTTCTATATACATCTTCATCTTCGGCACTCAATTTCGTGGAGACCATATTGTCGATTTCATCGCGGTAAAGACTGTCTCCAATCCTTCTTCGCTGCACAAAGTCGCTTACATTCTTTACTAGGAACTCGAATCGCGTTTATGGTAGTTCAATGATGTCTTTGACCCTATACGTCAATCCGCAGAACGTCAAGGCATTGCAATCTAGTCGACGGAACGCTAAATGCCTATTATTACCCCGGGTTGTTGGTTCGAACACGAACTTGAGGAAGTGTTTGACTCTAGTTGCCTCTTGATTCGGAAATGATGGAAGTTGCACTAATTTTGCTGCAGCATGTAGCCTTTCCTGTACTTTGAGTTGGCTATGAAGTTGCGATAATGTCCGGCAAATGAGGTCGAAGCCGAGGTCGGGACCATCATAGTGCCATATACCGTGTCTGTGCGCCCGATGGGCCAGTTCACCCGATGGGCCACCCCAACATCAAAACAATAGTTCCATCCCAACTTTTAACACGCGATAACTCCACCACCATGAGCCTGATTAAGGAAGCGATTGAAGCAATCAAATCGCGTAAAGAAGGCGCATCTTTTAGCTATTGCAAAGTTGCAAAAAAGTATAGTGTTCCTTAGTCAACCTTAGCGCGCCGACACTAGCAGAAATCTAACAATGTGGCAGAAGCAGCGCGCTAACAACAACTACTTAACCTACAATAGGAGTTAGAGCTTATACAATACATAGAAAGATGCATAAGGAGAGTCTTGCTGCTAACACGCAAAATAGTATAAAATTTTGTGTTAACTATAATAGAGTGGGAGGTTTCCTAAAGCTAGGTTACTTAGTTTCTTTATCGCCACACTAACAAGCTTACTATTAAATAGAGCCCTAAAATTAATTATAATAGGCATAAAGCTAATTTACTATACAAGTATAAGTTCTACTTTAAACTATTACATTTAAAAATACGTGAATACGCTATTAACACGCGCAATACGTATAATATAAATAAAAAGGGCTTTTTTGTTAGTGTTTTAAAACGCAGCAAAAGAATCTTTACTAAGGCCTTATTAAGCTTAAAATAGTTAGCAACTGCTATACAAAATAGTAACTAGAAATAGATAATGCTACTAGCTTGCGTATGCACATTTAGAGAGGCATTACCGCTAGCGCTTGTGTACTAAGGCTTATCTAGACTTTAATTAAGCTAGTTTAACGCTATAAAGGCTAAGAAATATAATATTTTCTTCTTAAACTTACCTACAGGATAGAGTAATAATAAGATAGGATTAGCTTAGCTTAAACAAGTATTTAATTACTATATAAAGCAGAAAACGCGTTGTAATTACTAACTTCTTATTTTTAACAGCCACGGCAGCTATATTACTACTAATTTTATTAATTTTTGTAATAGTAATTAGATCCTCTTAGCTATATTTCTACTGCATGCTACCTATAGTCTCTAGCTACTTAATATAGTAATCTTTAGGCCTCTATTGCAATACTATACTTAAGAACTTGATTACTACATCTACTATACGCAGAACCTTACAAGGACTATAAAACGCAATTTCTTTAGCCTTTTTTAGCCTACGTAGAAGTCTATAATAATACCTAAGCTTATTTTAAAGAGTTTTTAAGCTATAGGCATCTAGCTAATAAATATAGACGCTGTACTAAAACGCTTTATTAACTACTAATAATAACAAGCTAAGGCTTTAGAACTTAGGCAGCCTAGTAATAGTAATAGCTAGAGAGAGCTGCAAAAATTTCTAGACTTTACACTACAGTATACTCTAAAAGTTAACTAAAATTAGGTTAAGGCTTTATTCTATTTTTTATAAGTGCAAAATAAGCTTATTAACTACAAAAATAAAAGTTTACAGGGCAAGCTTAGTACTAAAAGAAAGTAGAAACCTTAGCGCGTAACACTAACTACTTAAAATAGCAATAATTATTATAGCGGCGCTATATTTATAAGTCTTAGGAAGCTCTGCACAGCGCGCGCGCGTAAAGCTGTATAATAAGATAAAGCTAACTAACTATAACTCTAGAAAACTTATAATAGAGAGCTTAAAGTGGCAGCAACAGCATATAAAAAGCAGCTAGTAGAGGCAGTAAAAGTAGCCTAACAGCATACTGCTAATAAGCGCTGTAGGGCAAAGAAAGCGCACACTAAGGAGCTTACCGCCGCCTAGGCACTTAAAAAGCAGTAACGCAAAGCTGCAACTGTACAAAAATCTTACAATATACTTATAAGACTTAAGCAAAAAGCCTTATATAAAGTAGCAAAAAATCTAATAAAGCGTTGTTGTGTTAGTAGTAGTTAAACTAGTGTTAACGCTAGTCCGCCGGCTGCGTCTCCCCCACCCAAAATCAGCGCGCGCGGGCGCCAAATCAAGACACTAGCGAAATTTAAATAGTACAATCGATAGGCAAACCTCTATATATTAATACACCAACTTTTCTCGCGATAATCACTTTTGTAGGTGGCTCTACAGCCTCATCTTTTTTGTTGCCCAATATTGGTGGGGTGGCCCATCGGGTGAACTGGCCCATCGGGCGCACGGGCATAGTATCCGTTCCAATCATTTCAAGCTTCTCTTTAAAGGATGCGGCCAACATCTGATTCTTCGCGGGGTATCAGGAAGGGTCCAATATCGCGGAACGTGCTCGTTGAGGGGTATCGTTTAGAAGTCCAGAGAGAAGGGACTTGCTACGTTTGAGCGACGATGGTGATTGAGAGAACGAGGAGGGTGCGACGTACGATCGTCTCACTAAGGAGAAAGAGATGGCCTTCCTACTAGCAAGGGGGGTGGAAAAGTGTTGGTGGCTGCCGATAGAGGCACGAACCATCATATCCGTGTCCCCAATAGACAGCATTTGCAGCAGTGCCTACGCGAATGCTCAGCGGAACCTGTAGTGATCCACTATAATCTCACCATGTCAAGATCCTGGGTGCATGCTGGAAAGTAGCGCATGGGATGATTTGTATGCATTAGTGACACCTCTGTTGGCAGGACAGTCATTCGCCTATACGATACTGATCCTTCGCATACGCTCCTCATAATGCAGGTCAATAATTCCTCCAACATGATTACAACAGACTTAAAGGTGAAACGCCCACATCCAATCCTCGACCATCTAAGCCAGAACCATTGTTGATGTTGACTTGATTACGATGGCAGAAGTCTATGACACCACCAGATTTGGCGAGTTGTACTATGCATCCAGGCAGCCTAGCAGCGACCAGCTTGGGCTTGCAGCAGTACACATCACAACGTGGCTCAGTCAGTATGGTTTGCCGAATGCAATCATAGGTGGGTGGGCAGTGTTTCTGAGAGGAGGTGCACGGCAAACATTAGATGTGGATCTTACCGTCTCAACAACGATGCCGTACCTCAAGTCAGTACTACTTCCAGACCGCCGGTAAGTAACAATCCAACAGCAAAAGATGATACTAAGAAATCAGCATCTGTTTCCCATTAACGCATGGGTCAACATCTGTACAAATCTTCGTTTGGGTTGGTCGAAGCTTCGATACGTCATCTCCAAACACACCAGATTATGCTGTGAGCATGGACCTTGTCCTCAGCGGTATGCATCTCTGAGATCTACCATGAAAAGTTCATGCGACTGATGGATACAGGAAATCTGGACATTCCTGCCTCTCTGAACGGCGCATGCGAAAACATCAGACCAGTCGTTAATACGCCACATGGAGGGCCAGCGATGGTATTGAGCATTTTCTATCAGTTGTACGCCAAACTTGGGGCCTTCTCCAGACGTGGCACAACCACAGACAACGACTTCAACGATTTGGTTTTCCTGCTCAACAAGCACGCAAATGAAATGCCGTTTTTGCGGCAATCGCTGAATGTCGATCAGCGACGTTCTTTCTTGCAAACTTACAGTCAAAAATACGTCAGATATGACGAAAACATTATGTATATGAAACACCTTCTAGGGCTAGAGTAGCAACATCTCTATCGGTCAAGTCAAGGTCTTCCAAAATTAATTATATACGAGCTTGTGGCGCACTTCCGTGTCAGCCATACTGTGGCTTTGCTTGAGTGGCACAATGAGATGCAGCTATTGGCGTGGCTGAACTAGGGCCCTCTTGGAGCCAAGGTCATGAGTCACCTAGCACGTCAGTAAGCTGAGGTTCTAAAGCTTACCGTGTCACTGTATCAAGCGGTTACCTAGCAATGCTGCCTACATCGTCGAAAAAAAATGCTCTTGTAGAGCCGAGCCTGCGGGTGTCCAAGAACTGATCAAGACGCTTGAGGAGCATAATATTCATTCTTTTGTCACGGGAGTTTCAGCGCTAGTGTTCTATGGGGCCGAACGCCTACAACACGTATGTTCCCAGACCTACACGAGTCTCTGCGACTAACATCCACTAGGCTTGGGAGATATGTGTTCTTTCACATCAACTCGACTCTGTCATCGAACTCCTTTGCTCGGACTTACTTTCGTCCACGTACCAGCCCATTCTCCACAGACCGCTGCCTCAGCCTAGTACTCTGTCACACCTGCATGCTCGATTCCGCAGAAAGGATGTTGAGCTGGATATCGTTTTGGTTCCTTCGTTCGACGTGCACATGGGAAATATAGTCCCTACACTTACGTACAGTTCAAGCGGTATTCCGTATCCGGCACTCCATAACTTGGTACAAAGCTTCCTCGATACCTATGATGTAGTGTCGCTATGCGATATCATTGACGGGACCGATGTCTCTGAGGAATGGGGCCACAAATCTCTCGACTTGAGCGGTACAAATGATGTGCAGTGGGCCGAACATATGAATAAGCGACACTTCGCTTCGATCGCAAGGGGAGAGAAAATGGTGTTCCCATTATATCCAACTCAGAGTGTAGAAAGACAGCTCATGTGGGAGACCTATGTACGACAGAAAAAGGCAAGATTGGGATGGACGCACCCCGATGGTATGTTCGATACTCGGTTTCGATTGAAAGGGTGGAAGTACCCAGATTGGGAACAGAAAGTGGTTTAAGATGGCTGTTTCGATCCTCACAAGGACCCACGGAACATGTGAAAAGATCATGCTTCGTGGATTCTACGTCATTTACGACGATAAAGCAGGGAAAGCATATAATACTAAACCATGGTACTGTGTTGGGGCGTTAACCCACGTTGACAGGATATCAAATTAGTCGACAGAAAAAGATGAAGGTAATTATATATAACTTAACGTGCCACACGGGCGAGTCGGTCATGTTGCCAAGGCCCCACTAAAACCACGTCGATACACAAGCATACAGCACCGTTAAGAATAGTAATTAATATTTGTAGTAGGCTAACCTACTTAGAAGCTTCTACCACATCCTACTTAAACGTGCGTAAATTATCTCCTACCTTACTATAGCGTCTAAAGCGTTTTTAAGATAATTTACCTACTTTAACATCTTGTGTTAGGGCGGGGCATTGCTCGACCACGGGCATTACCGAGGTGGACGGCGTAACGCGCATGACGGCGTAACGCGCACCTTTTGCCATAGTAATCTCTAATATTTTCTAATATTAAAATAGCAATAACTTCTTTAAATACTAACCTTTTTTGAAAATTCTTGAAGATTGAGAATCTAGAAACTTAGATCTATGACTCTAGGATTTTACTTTAGTTTCATATAGCTTGGTTTTAGAGATATTAGCTCTCTATACAAATATAAACTTTTTAATTCAGCTATATTAAACTAAAGTAAAATTCTAAGTTTATATAGCTAAGCTTTCAAATACTAAAATTGAAAGAATTTTCAAAGAAAGTCAACATTTAAGAAAGTTATATTAAGAATAAGATTTTTTTATAGTGTGATTTTAGAATTTCTATTATATCTTCTTAAGTATAATACTTTTGAGTGCTATTACTTATATTGAAGACTATAAGTAAGAAACAGAAACTTTTAGCCTATTTAGAAGTTTTAAAATCTCTATCAATAAAAAGTTTATATTTGTATAGAGAGCTAATATCTCTAAAACTAAACTATATTAAACTAGAGTAAAATTCTAGAGTTATAGATCTAGGTTTCTAGATTCTAAATCTTTAAAAATCTTCAAAAAAGGTTAGTAATAAAAGAAGTTATTGCTATTTTAATATTAGAAAATATTAGAGATGACTATGGCAAAAGGTGCGCGTTACGCCGTCATGCGCGTTACGCCGTCCACCTCGGTACGCGCACGGACACGGTAACTCGCCTAAAAATCATTGACGCATCGCGACAGAGTGACGCGCATCGTTTCCTCTCATTGTATCCGCTCTTTGCTTCGATGCTTCCAAAGCTGTTCATAGTTGCTTCTCGTGTTTTCCCTTCTGTTCGTCAAGTTGGCTTCCAAACTTAGCGCTACGCAGCGAGTTACGACCATTACGACTCATGTCCGGTTCTTCGCCTTGCGCCATCGTCACGGTCGACTTATAGCGCATACGAATTACGCTGCCTTTACTCTCTACTCAAGAATTACCACTCTAGCGAATAGATTTTGCGTTTCTCCCCGAACTTTTGCGACCAGTAATCCACACCATCCAGTTCCTGATGCCTTTACGGATCTTGCATCTACACACCAGAAGAACGCCAAGGTCTATGATCTGGTGAAAACTAAAATACGCATACGTGCCATATACAGTGCTCAGAATCGGGTCGGAAGGAGCCAACACGCAACGCAAGCACATCCACAAGCTCGATCCATATCAAATTCATGCGAATCCGCGCAGCTACCAATTTCCGGACTGTCCGAACCCGAAAGTACACAAACAAAAGCTTCCGCGGACAGTTGTAGAATCATTGGAAAGGGAGGAGCAACCATGTCGTGTAGCATCGAAATCATCACAACGCCTACGGCTGACACGCCAGGCACAACGTTAGTACTGCGGACGCCGAGCAAGAACTACGTTTTCGGTAATCTGGCAGAGGGCACACAACGGGCAATGGTGCAGCAGGGTACACGCCTGCTGAAGGCACAGGATTTCTTCTTGACGGGAAGGGCAGAATGGAAAAACATGGGCGGATTGGTTGGCATGATGCTCACATTGGCTGACTCGAGTACGAGCTCTTATACCACAGCCATGGATATGTTTCGTCAAGGTCAAGAGCGGGGAAAGAAAGGCGAAGCACCACCCAAGCCGCACTTCGACATCTACGGACCACCGAACCTAAAACATACACTTGCAACATGTCGGAGATTCATCTTCAGGAAGAGCATACCCATCAATGCGACCGAGTATGTGAAGCAGTCGCCTGGGAAGGACGAGAATGGTGCTATAGTGCCGACCTGGCAGGACGCGAGTATCAAAGTCTGGGCCTTGTCAGTATCGCCTAGTGTTTCTGAACTGGATACGCAAGCGGAAGCTGAACTAGAGAAGCGACGACAGCACTTCGACGCACAGTTGAACACGTTTGACACTTTCCAGGCTCCTGAAAATGAGAGCCCGGAAGATCGCGAAGTGAGATACGACCGGATACGGACAGCGACCATCAAGTACATGTTCGATTCGAATTGGAGAATGGACACACTTGTGGAACGACACATCTCTGAGGTAGAAATGCCTGCGGCCATGTTCGTTCGTAATCCCAACACACACGGATACGAGCCCTACCAAGGTCCCAAGCCGGGTGGCTCAGACCCTCTTCCCGACATTACTGTCTGGACTCGGACGCCGTGGCCTGGCGCTACCATTCTGGCCCTTCCACCTACCAAGCCAGCGCCAGAGTGTGTTTCGTACATTGTGCGGTCACATCCATCTCGTGGCCAGTTCGACGTCGCACGCGCGAAAGCGCTAGGTGTCAAACCAGGACCCGATTTCGGAAAGCTCACGAACGGACAGTCGGTACCGAATGCGAACGGCGAGATGATAACCCCAAATCAGGTCATGGGAGCTGACAGGCCTGGTCAGGGTGTCGCTATCCTGGACATTCCCTCAGCCGCGTACATTGAAAGCATCCTTCAGCGAGAAGAGCTTAGCTCACCAGAAGTGATGACCGGCATTAGAGCTATCATTTGGATGCTTGGTCCAGGCGTTGTAGGTCATCCGACTCTTGTCAAGTTCATGAACAAGATGGACAGCGTAGGGCACGTAATATCATCCATAGATACTGCGCCCAATCGCATTGCAAATGACTCGGTAGCAGCACAAGCTACGCGTCTTGGACAGATCGACCCCAAAAGATATTCCACGCCCGTGTTCGACAACACTACTCTACCGCAGAATAGTTTGTACAGGACTGGCACGTCACCGGCATCGCCATTGTCTAATGGAGTCATCGCCGCTGACCGAGGCATGTCCTTTACACTCATGCCGAAGTTTGTCTTGAAGAAGGACACTGCTTCCAAACTCTTCGTTCCCAACGAAATACAACGTGACACCCCAACTGAAGTTCTTGAATTGGCCAAACAAGCCCAAGCAGCTGTACAGGGCAACGGCGGAGACATGCGAATGTGGAGGCAGCTACTAGCGCGTCCTGACACAGAGGTCACGACCCTTGGAACAGGCTCTGCCTTGCCGTCTAAGTACCGTAACGTGTCTGCCACTTTGGTACGGGTTCCTGGCATCGGAAATTACCTCCTTGATTGTGGAGAGAACACATTGGGTCAACTCTCAAGAGTCTTTCCCCATGAAGAGCTCGTCAGCATTATCAAGAACTTGCGATTAATCTGGATTAGTCACTTGCACGCCGATCATCATCTGGGTACAGCAGCAGTGATACGTGCTTGGTACCAAACGGTACACAATGCTGTTCCCAATTCCAAGCCTGTTAACACTTCCGGGAACAATATAGAAATCAGTGCATACGGTCTTTCTGTCATATCACACAGTGGTATGCTCCAGTGGCTCAGCGAGTACTCTGCAATCGAAGACTTTGGATACAGCCGGATTCTCCCTCTTCAAATCACTGCCAATGAAGCTCGCAAGAGCTCGACGTTATCCATACTAAATTCATTCGGAAAAAATGAGTCTGAGAACCCAATCGTGCAAAGAGGAGAGTATGAACGACTATTTGGGTTCTGCGACATACAAGCTGCGAAGGTGGCACATTGTCACGGAGCCATGGCTGTTTCGATGACTTTCCCGAGCTCGCCATCAGATCCTGAAGGTGTGAAGCCACTCAAAGTCAGCTATTCAGGCGACTGTAGACCGAGCTACCATTTCTCCAAGATCGGAACCGACACAACAGTTCTGATTCACGAAGCAACATTCGATGACGAACTACAAGGTGACGCAAAGGCAAAGAAACATTCCACCACCTCCGAAGCACTCGGTATCGGCGCGCAGATGAACGCTAAAGCTGTGGTCCTCACACATTTCAGCCAGCGATACCAAAAGATCCCTGTTTTACAAACCGTCAATGACGGCGAGGAAGAAGACCCTCTACTTGACCCCAAAGAGGTTGCAGAAGATGTACCCATGGAAGACGAAGAAGCGGAAGTCGACCCCACTATCGAAAATGCAGATAACATGGACATGCACCCCACCATTCCATCTTCCACAGTCCCTACTCCAGGCCCCGCAAAACCGATCCCTTCCCTTACACATGAAACCTCGTCTTCGCTCCGCGAGAATGCGCGTATCATCAAAGTACGCAACAGGGATATGAAAGTCGCCATTGCATTTGACTACATGCGTGTCAAGATTGGCGAGATATGTGAGTTGGAAAAGTTTAACGATGCTTTGAATGAGTTACTCGTCAAGGATGAGGATGCAGACAACGAACTGGAGGGCACTACGAAGGGAGCGGTTGGCAATGGGAAGAGGACGAGTGAGGACGACGGCGAAGGTGAAGAGGGTAAGGGAAAGAAGAAGCAGAAGAAGCAAAAGGAGAAGAGTAAGCGGAACAACTGAAGTGCGCTCGACATGGTGTGCAAGAGTAACGGGATTGATGTACTATATTATATGTAGAGTGCAATAGCCATCTGACATTGGCCACCAGGTTTCACTTTTTCGAAGTTTCTGATGAGCCCTTCGAATCACAAGGGAGTTAGGACCGAACTGGACTGAATTGTGTTAACGAGAAGATTAATGTTAGTAATCTTTCAACGAAGCAAGGGTTAATTCTGAAATGAGCCCTACGATAGCAAGAGGAGAGTAGTATGAAGATGAAAGCTGATACAGCATTGTGCGGAGCATGTCCAGTATGATGGAGCTACCTACAGAGGGGTAACACCGAAAAAGATTCCTTTGAAAAGTTATCTTTCTTAAAGCTCTATATATAGATAAGTAGAGGTGCTAGGACTATACTTTTTCGAGTTTTAAAAAGCCGAGAACTTCCTTTTTAAGTGAGGCTACTAGTAAGCCTGCTTAGTAAGCATTATTGAGGAGACAAAAGACAGCAAAAACAGGTAAAAAGAAAAGTCTAAATAAACCTAGCTACAACTTTTTGATAAGCGTATAAAAATTGCTATAATTAATATATGTAATACTAGATTATATAAACATTACGTAAGCAAATTTTTAGTATAAATCTATTATATTGTAATTTGAAAAAAAAGAAAGTACGCCAACAATGTGCGTTTAAATTCACGTAAGCTTTTTTAAAGCGTTAGTCTATGTAATAGTCTCTTTATAATTCAGGATTTTCTTTTCTCTATTATCTCTCTATGGTAGTTAAACTTTCTAAGGTTAAAAAACATGTCTACACTTTATCTTTACAACAAAAATCTACTAGTACTATTAGTACTATACCAGAAAAATGTTACAAATGTATCTATAATACTTTATAACATATTAAAAAGAAAAGAAAACTACTTTTTACTACTTTCTACGCCTAAACAGCACTTCGAACACCAATATTTCGAGGCGAGCGAAAGGTCTGGTTAGCCTCTTTTCTCGTCTCTATTCTATTAAATGCCTTCCCAGGATTAGTTTTTAACGCCTGCCTTGTTGTTGCAGGCGTTGTGGCGGGCGCGCAGACTATTGCAGTTATTTAAGAGTTGTTAACCTAGAAAACTCAGCACATAGCCTGTGCGCTAGCTAATTCTAGATGTTTAATTAAACGCCTGCTACACACAAAATGAACAGAGCAACAGCTCTTTTTTTAAGTATATAGCTCTATTGCCTTAGTAAAGCAGTAGGGCTATATATTTAGACATTTAAAATACTAAACAACCCTAAAGACTAATATACTAACCTTCTATACTAAACACAACAAAACGATAGCTAGGCTTCTAAGCTCGACACCTAGGCACCTGCTAGCACCTAGCAAGGCACCTAGCTTTCTACCTACACTGAAATCTCCTAAACGACTTAATATACTAACCTCCTATATTAAACGCACACAACAGAACGATAGCTAGGCTTCCTAGCTAGGCACCTAGCTATCTACCTACACTAAAAGTTCCTAAACGACTTGATATACCGACCTCCTTTATCAAACACACACAACAGAACAATAGCTAGGCTTTCTAGCTAGGCACCCAGGCACCTGCTAGCACCTAGCAAGGCACCTAGCTTTCTACCTACACTGAAATCTCCTAAACGACTTAATATACTAACCTCCTATATTAAACGCACACAACAGAACGATAGCTAGGCTTCCTAGCTAGGCACCTAGCTATCTACCTACACTAAAAGTTCCTAAACGACTTGATATACCGACCTCCTTTATCAAACACACACAACAGAACAATAGCTAGGCTTTCTAGCTAGGCACCCAGGCACCTGTTAGCACCTAGCAAGGCATCTAGCTATCTACCTACACCGAAATCTCCTAAATAACTTGATATACTGACCTCCTATATCAAACACACATAACAGAACGATAGCTAGGCTTCCTAGCTAGGCACCTAGGCACCTGCTAGGCTCCTAGCAAGGCAGATACCTTGCTATCTACCCACATTGAAATTCCCTACTAACTAGATATACCGACCTCCTATATTGAATCGCTTAGCAGTACCTGCACAAGCAATATATATAAGAAGGCTACTAGCACAGCCTATAATAATAAACAAGAAGTAGAGAAAGCTAGACTAGCACGCTAGCTTTATATACCTACTTCTTATATATATTATAACAAGCTTGTTGTCTTTCCTTATAAAGAAGCCTGCTATTATATCTCTTCCTGTTCTGCAAACTTCTCTTTAGCAATAGCGCCTGTTATAGCTACTAGCTCTATAGCTACTAGCTAGCAGCAGGAGCACGCTACATGCTACAAATATTGTACAGCACTACAGAATCAATGTATCTAAACATTACAGAGAACGGCTTCGCCACAGTCCTGCATAGCCTTCGGCTAAAAAAGGACTTTTATAGATTGATAATAATAATAATAATGATGATAATAATAATAATAATAATAATAATAATAATAATACGCCTAAAAAGCAGGGGGATAGCGCAGTGGTAAAGCGCCTAGTTACCTCTATAGGCTCTGCTTGCAACAGGTTGAAGGTTCGAATCCTTCTTCTCTTACAGCTATTATAGCTTTACTAAAAGCTCCTGTTCTCTTTAAAGGAAACATTTTACGAAAACCCCGCAATTTCAACGCTAGCCGCTGCGGTAATGCTAAGCTAGTGTTATCCGCTAAGACGAAAAACGCTGCAAAACGCCCCTATTACATGCTACGTTCAAGATCTTATAGCTTTTTTCCTCTATCTAGAGGCTTTTTAAGCTTTAGGAACACGAAGGATTTATAAGAAGCAGGGATTAGTAAGAGGAGGAAAGGTAGAGTGGGTATCTCTATACAAATACCTTAAGATAAGAAAGCCTACTGTTTTACCTCTCCCCACTATTACGACTGCTCTTCAGCACAGGCGCCCACTAGAGCTGTAGCAAGATACTAAGCCACTAGTTATCTAGTAGGAGCACGCCACAAACGCTACTAACAATGTACAACTCTATAGAAACAACTCATGTGTATAAAAACACAAACACAGAACGGCCTAACAGACACCGTCCTACATAGCCTAAGGCTAATACAGGACGTAAATAAAATACCTACCTACCTACCTACGCCTACGCTGGTTGATGGGTACGTGGTACCTAGGGTTAGGTAGGGGTTAGGTAGCTGATGCACGGTCCTTAGGTAGAGGTTAGGTAGGGGTTACGTTAGCGTGGGTTGTGGTTGGGGTTGGGTTGCACTGACCGGTAGTTAGGGTTAGGTTAGACTAGCTATATAGTAAGTCTAGGGTAGAGTTGCGATTTTTTTCTGCATAGCTTAGTTTTTTTTAGGATTAAGTTGCTTTATTATTACAAGGTCTAGATATATAGTAAATGTTTTTACAGAAACAAGTATATTAAATGTTGTATTATTAGAGTCCTATATTACGTTACATACACGTTTTGATTAAGATGAACTAGATAATAATACTTATGTCTAGGGGGTTCACGACGCTTAGGAGCTACAGTTGTCAGACGCTTTCGTGTCTGTAATGGAGATACCTTATTAACTAGTTCTTCTAACACCTCTACTTCCTCGTTATCCTTGTTGTCGTCTCTCCGCACAGAGTGCTATCCCACTACCTTCTTTATGCATTTAGCACCGCGTCTTGTGTCTTCTTAAGTAACAGGTGCGTAGGAGGATATTAGAGTTAATGCAACAAGTTTTGATCTCCTATCCTTGTAATTTAGGGGACTGTTAATGTAAACTAAGAAAGAATTAGTAGAATGTTAATAAATAGTTGCGCCATATAAAAAATTGCATGCGCAAGGCTGTATGTATGTAGCTGTAATGGTAAGCTGTAATAAATTGTAATAATGAGTGTAAATTTTTAACCAAGTCTTTACTGCTGTACAGAGAGCACTAGTAGTAACTCTCTATAGCTAGTAGAATATCTATAACGCGTACATGAAACCTATTAGGCTACTAGTAGAGGATTAATCTGCAGCTAAGACAGTAGCGCTGACGGTAGTAGAGAACATAATTAGTGTTTAGGGGTTAAAGTTCGTATTTAGTCTATATTTAGAATTGCCAAGGTGTTAGGGTACGTTTTAGTCTGCTATTATTAGCTGTAATAACTGCTCATCTTTGCTTATGCCTTAGTGCAATCCTAGCTGTTTCCTAATGCTAATTTATTCTAAGCCGTCTTTTAAGCCTGAGAAGCGTTCAAACACTAGCGATAAATTAATATCTTAAAGGTATGCTATTTACTATGCTATAGTTATTAAATTATATGCTAATATATATAGCCTGCAACTACAAAGCTATACATGCAAAGAGGGTTATTAATCAGGCGAAGGATTCTAAGCTAGCTTGCAGGTACTATAATAGGCTTAATCCTGGTGGACAGCTGTTTCGTTATTATATATAGCTTGTTCTTGGTTAAATTTCTGCATTTTACCCTCATGATTGCTTTGTACTTTATATAGAATAATTGCATAATTGCTCGCTCTTATATCCTCTTACACTGTAATAATATGCTGTAATAAACTATATAAATATAAGCTGTTTTAGAGTCTACATGCAACAAGTCTTCTACTTAGATAATAAAACTACTAGAACAACACAAGAAAACCCTCATAAATATACTTATAAAACTACTAGAATAACCTAAAGAAAACCTTACAGATGAACTAATAAAGTCAAAAAAAATACAGAAAGATAGCAACCCAACTCTAGCCTAACCCTAACCTGTGGTCCGTGCTGTTACGACCAGGAGTTAATACGCCGTGGCCACACCGCACAAGTAGAGACTTGGACAACGATCCTGCAGAATAATAACTGTTAGCAGTCACGTGACTAATCACTGCACTAAGGACTATTGCTAGGAGCAATTACAACTACTAAGGACTATTGCTAGAAGCAATTACAATTATTAAGGACTATTGCTAGAAGTTATTATAACTACTACCTAGTATATAGCTACTAGACAACGCACTCTTATAGTTGTTGTGTTCAACTTAAGTAACTAAAGTGTTAATTTAAGAATTACTACTTAATTCTTAACTCTTTATGTTATTACATTATTTAACTAAACGTGCTAACACACCCTGTACTATTACATTAATCTACTAATCGTGCTAGTATGCCACCGTCCATCGCACTCACTTATTCCCGAGAACTAACCCTAGATTATCTTCAGACAATCTTCACACTTTAAACACCCTTAAGATAAGTAACACTGCTATAGACACCCCCACTAATTCCTACATAGAAGGAACTAAGAGCCGCGCTAATAAACCTAATGTTTATTATAGCAACTGCGACAAGCTTAAGGCTTAGCTCCTCTAAGTTAACAGATATTTCTATCTTAAAGAAGAAAGAATTAAGAACGCTGACAAAGTCATCCTAGCCTCTACATATCTCTAAGGAAATACAGAGAAGTAGGCTAGCCTAATCCTCTAACGCTACACAGATAAGTCTATTACAGATACTAACAACACTGCTCTAGTCAAAGACTAGAAAGCCTTTAAAACTAAAATGCAAGAAATCTTCTCATTATTCTAAGAATTTATAGTTGCAAAACAAAAGATTTAGAAACTATAATAAACACATTCTGCAGCTAACTCCACAACTAAATTTTAGCAGTACAAAATAGTTATTAAATAAAACAATAACGCTTTAATGCAGATGTACTAACAAGGTCTTAAACCTACTATACGTAAAAAACTTATACAAAGCAGATATAGCCGAGACATACTTAATAAACTTATAGCTAAGGCTATTTAAATAGACAACAAACTCTATAAGCTAATGCTAGAAAAATAATTATACACACTACGGAATTATGCGCCTAGAAATACAGACGCTTAACAACATTAGACAGTTGAACACCTGTACTCTAACTAAGAACGTTAGCAAAACTATAGACCAAGAACTCTAGAATATTATGCAACTAATAGCTACAAGCCTATGCATCTTAATAACATTAATAAGGGACTAAGAGACAAGAGGTTAACGGGTAACAATAGTAACAAGATGAAGATTACTTATTATGCCTGTAGCAAAGAAGATTATATAAAACAGGACTACTAAAGCTAAGACAAAGTAACTTAATAGTTAAAAATTATTTACTGTATAGCACCTGACAACAATCTAGAAAAAGAATAGGATGTTATTACTTAACTTACTATTATAGTCTGTTGCAGATTAAGCTACTCAGCTGTTTCTCTACAGAATCCAGGTGCTCAAATCATACCTGGAATCTACAATCAACCTACAATCAATTGATTACTAGGAGCTATTACGCTACTAGTATTTCTTATCATTGTTATCAATTGATTGTTGTGATCAATGACGTTTAGGATTACGCAATCTACTATAAATTACGCAATCTACTACGCAAGCTATTGCGGAATACAGATCTTTCTAGAATGCAAGTTACAGGTATATATAGACTGTAGTTTAGCAGATAGTTAGGAATTAAGACAGCAAGACAAAAAGACAATCAAGACATTAAGATAAGCCTACAATTGCTATCTTCTACAACACTGTCTTCCCCTAGTCTCTATTATTTTATTCTCTTATCCTTATCCTTCACCCTGCGCACCTCCTCCTCAATCTCCAATAGGTTATAAGCCTAGATTAGGCTGCCTCTGAGTCTACTACAAACAAGTAGAAGGCAGAGACCTCTACCTCTGAGTTGATAGTAGAACAAGCAACTATACCTGGAGATTAAATCCGCAACATAGTCTAAGGATAGGACTAGACAACTATTAATAGTCTAAATAACATTATTATAATTACCTTAGAAGAAGCTTTAGACGACAACATCTCTAAAATAATGCTATATAAAGGAATAAAAGCAACCTTAAAAGATTAAACTAAGTATAGCAAGATAGTTAAGTTTTAGGAATACTGTTAACTCTTTACGCTAATTACAGAACTCCTTCCTGTACTAGACAAACAAGACGTTAATATTTAAGTAGTACAATCTTTACATACTTAGTACCTAAATAACTTAGCTAAAAAGATTAATGCTCTACTAAAGCAGCTTAGACAACCTAAGGAAATCTTTATAGGACCTTACAGTAGAATATTTTAAGAATATAGCTAGTATGCTAATTTATTAGAAGAACTGCAGAAGAAAGGGGTTACTCTAGCAGTAACTATAAACAAGACTATACACAACAACTTAATATAAAAATAAACTTAAAATGCTAAAGCATATTAGAATAAACTAATATACTAATTCTTAAAAGAAGAGCAGAAGGGGATTTACAATAAACTTTAAGCAACACGCTAGAAGCATAGAGCTAAGTACAACAGCCACGCTACAAATATATACTATTAAACAGACCTGTTTGACCTAGAACACGCAAAGTACTTATAAACTATAGATATACACAATAGTTATACAATCTACTACTCTAATAAGTGTAAATTAGGATATTTTTTTAAGGAATTTAAGAGAATGCCTAAATGCAAATCCTTATAATATAATTGCTAAAACAAAAAATGCATAGTATATATGCATCTGAGTTAAATAACATAGCCTATACTTATATTAATATAACAATCTAGAGAAAACCCTGCAAATGCACATAACGCAATAAAAGAATTATAAGGACAGAACATGTGCATAAGAGTGTAACTAGCCCTTATAGCACACGTGCCTTAATATTAAATGTACCCTATATATCAGCGTAAAGAAGTTCTACAGATTTAGCATACAGTTTTTTTTAGACAGGTACCCTAGACACCTAGAACTGCTAGAGAGATTAATGCAACAAATCCTTTAAGCCTTAAGCTTATAGTAAAGCCTAAAAGATATTAAATGCAGGTATTAGTAGATTTTAGCGTATAGGCTAATTACGTTTCTACTAAAGTAGTGCAAGTAGCAGGTTTATAACTACTAGAAAAACAATTTTTTTTTCTACTATTTGCAGCTAACAGTCAGCCTATGCTAGGCGAGACGACTATTACTTACAAGGTCACTAGAGTAAATGTAAAGGTACGTTGGGTTAACCAAAGATGCAAGAAAAACAGTAATAAATTAAATAAAGAACTACAAAGGCTACATAGTAAGTTTATCTACTTCTTTGTTAGGTCTGTGCTTAGTGTTTAGAAAAGAAGTAAAAGTGACTACGTAGCAGCTGCTAACGTAGTTTAAGAAAATAACGCAGTGCTAAGAAAAAGGCTAAGCAGGCTAGAAAAGTAGAAGGGCTAAGCAGGCTAAGAAAGGCTGAACGGGCAAAGCTTACAAGATCTAGGTGCTTACCGCACACTTAAGATCTGCAGGAAACAAGGTTTTTAGGCTAAGTACTAAGGACACTAGGGTTTTAGCCCTTTACAGTACCTCTCTTTTTAAAGTTAAAGTTCCTTTTTAATGTCTTCCTAGTTGTGTAGTGCTTCTGTACTTTTTAAGTTTAAAGCTAGTTTCTAAGTTAGTTCTAGCTTTTCTACTTATTAGACTAAGTATTTTTTTCTTCTTCCTGTGCTTCTTTCCTCTAATAGGCGCTTTACTAGGTACTCTTCATTACTATTTACTTTAATTAGTAAGGGCTTATTGTCATCTTATAGTTAACTTAGTAAATAGTCTAAAAAAGCTAGCCAGAGATTGTTAATATTAAATACTAGGTTTATTCTTCTAAGAGTGTTTAGCTTTACAGCAATTCACCTAATAATCTTAAGTACTGTATACTTTAAATTCTTTTAATTAAGTTTTTAGCTTAGTTTTTTAGTCTTGTAGTAGTCTCCTAGCTTTAACTAAACTTTACTACTTATTTAAAGCTAAAGTAATTGTTTTTTTTTCTTATATACTTACTGTTCTTGTTCCTGTTAAGATTCTGCTATTGTAGCTTAAGCTAACTTAATACTTTGCTAAAGTTTGCTAGCAATATTTTCTACCTTCTAATAGTCTTGTTATATTCTCCTTTCTTAAGGTTAATTTAGCAGTTTATGCTTTATAACTATTAAAAGAAGATTTACTTTATATCTATATTGTAGAAAAAAGGCAACATCTTAGTAAATTATGCTTGCCTTGCTATAATTGTAAATTTAGCTATTCTTAGATTGTCTTTCTAGTTTGTTTAATCCTAATTATAGAAAGCTTGTAAGTAGGCCTGTACTGTAGAGTTTCTTCGTTCTGTATAGCTGTTAGTCTTAAGGTAATATCTAGAAAATAAGTGTTGTTTACTCTCTAGTAGTTTACAAAGTTAAGTCTAAAAGTAGCTTATAAACTGTACACCTTAATTAAAAGTAATATAGTCTAGTAACTAGTAGTAAGCTACTACAGAGTTAATAAATGCTTTAGTAATACTTTTTGTAGTAATTTCTTCAAGGCCTATTAATATTACGTTCTTACTTAGTCTATTAGTTACTACTATTAAGTTTATTCAACCTACGCTTTCTAATAATTCTGTGAAAAAGTTAATTAAGATTCCTTTCTAAATACGCTTAGAGATTAGTAAAAGTTTTTACAATTCTTGTAAGCTATCTTTTTATAATTTATTCTTTTACAAACTAGGTAGTTTTTAATATATAGCCTTACTGTTTAGCTAATTAAAGGCTAAAAGTATTCTTTTGTAACAGCTTAGTAGGTAAAGTTCCTTCCTAGATCCTCTAGGGCCTTAGAACAGTAGATCTTATAGATAATTCTAGTGCGCAAAGGCTTGTTGTTTAGTACCTATTTTTAACTTTAGTATAGCAGGTTCCTAAAATTATCTAATTTGCATCCAGAAATAGAAAGCTTAAGGTCTAGCTTTGCTAGAAATTAGCATTCTCCCTTACTTACTGCTTTCTAGGCTAGCTAGTAGGTTTTATCTTCTTCTTTAGCGTTGTTCTAAAGTTCCTCTAGGTCTAATTGTTCTTAAAGTACTGTTGCTAGATAACTATTGCAGTAAAAAGTCTTAAGAGTCTTCTTTTTCTCTTGTTTTTCTGTTTCTAGAGTAGTTGCGGGAAATAGTTTAAAGACTTATAGAAACTTTTTAGAAATTTAAGCATTTAAACTATTTATAAGCATATCTTGATGTCTATAAAATAGAGTATCAGCTCTAAAGCTATTAACTCTAGGCCTATAGGCACTTTCTATGTTAGAAAAAATACTAAAGAATTAGGCTTATTTTATTTGTTTTTTACTAAGCTGCTTAAGCTTTCTAAAATACTCTAGGTTTTTGTAGTCTGTTATAACTAAGAACTTCTTGAATGAACGTAGCATAGCATTTTACTTAAATGTAGTAAATAACTGCAAGTATTTCCTTGTTATATATTTTGTAGTTGCTTTAAGCGCTAGTTATCTTTTTTAAGTAGTATACTACTAGTTGTAATCTTTTTTAATTATTGTATTGCAAATCGACTCCTGCTACAACGTAGCTAGAAGAATTAGTTTTTAAGATTATTTCTCATTAATAATAAATCTTTGCCAGTTAGTACTTTGCACGTTAAATTTGCATTTCTTAATATTAAAAAGTAACCTAGCCTTACTTATTACTTGTAAAACTTTGTTTGTATTACGTTAGTGTTCTTTGAGCGTGCTATTTGTGTAAATTAATACATTGTCTAAGTAGGCTAAGCAGAAATTGTTAATGTACTTACGTTGTGTCTAGTTAATATATTATTAAAAAGTGCTAAAAGTGTTTGCTATACTAAAAGGAGTAACTAACTATTTATATAATCTATATCTTGTGTAGAAAGTAGTTTTCTACTTATCTCCTGCATTAATCTTAATTTTGTAAAAAGCTACAGAGACGTTAATGTTTATAAACTATTTTGCCTTAGCAATATTGTTAAGCATCCTTTAAATTAACAGTAAAAGATAATGGTTCTTTCTTGTAATAGCGTTAAAAGCTTAATAATTAACGCAGAACTGTAATCCGCTTTTAAGTTTCTTAGTGAATAGAACTAAAGAAGAAGCTGCAGAACTGCTAGCTCTAATCTATCCTTAATTTAAGAAAGATATTAGCTCTTTGCGTAAAACTAAAAGCTTTAGTCTACTTATACTGTATAAAGGACTTTAAGAAGGTTCTTTTTTCTTTCTATTTTTATCCTTTTGTAACTCAATTTAGTAATGAACTATAGGTTTATATAAGGGGAGTAGTGCAGAAGTAGTTTAAAACTTAAAAATCTAAGCTATGTGTTAGTACGCCTTAAGAAGTAATAAAAAACATTTACTTTCTTTTTAAGAGCTAAAGCCTTCTTGATATTTTTAAAAAAAGCTATAAAATTCTAAATGAACTTGTCTTTTTTTGCTTATCTAATATAAAAGTAATAAGCTGTTGCGTTTATTTGCTTTGGTCTTTTGCTCTCTAAAATAAAGTAGTTAATAGTGCTTAGCAGTTTAATCCTTTGTCTAGAATAGTAAATGTAAATTAACTTTTTAGAAGAAGCAATAGTAACCTCTCTTCTATTTATCTAAGGCTGTCTAAGTATTAAATTGTATCTAGGGTGTGGAAAAGCAATATAGCCCTAAATAGTATCTTTGTATCCTTTAATGTTAATCTCTAACCTAGCAACTTTATTAATAGTTTTAAGTTTTTCAGTAACTCTTTCTAATCTGTGCAGAGAAATAGAGATGCACTGAAAACTAGCGTTCCTAACAAGTTAAAGGCTAATAAGAAAGTAAGTAAAGTTTTCTGTATTAATCAAAGTTAAATTTAAGGTGTAATAATTTACTAATGTTTTAATAGTAATTCTATTGCTGCTTATATTCTTTTTTAAACTAGCTTATTCCTTTGCTAAGTTGTTTTAGCTTATGTGTAGCTCTTGCTAGTAACTTTAAGCAAGAGCTAATCTTTTTCTTAAATTAAAATTTTAGTTCTTTAAAGTTTCTTTGCTACTTAAGCTTTTTTTACTAAGCTTTCTTGCCTTTGCTTTTCAAGACTTTAATACAGTAGTCTTATTTTTTTTTAGGCGTTTTATTTGTAGTACAATCTGTAGCTAAGTGCCTTTTATACTTGTAGGTAAAACAACGTCTCCCTTTTATTAGCTCATTTAGTTCTAGATTGCTAAACCTGCGTGGCCTAGCTAATTTACTAGTAAACTTAATTTCTTCTATCTAGTCTTCTGTAAAAGGAGAAGAAGAAGGAGAAACACGTCTTAGTCTGTACTCCTTAAGCTTTTCCTAGTCTCTGTTTTTAGAGAATTGTTTCTTAAGCTCGTCTTAGCCTTTAGAGTATTACTTTATCTTGTACAAATAGTCTGCGATTTTAATAAACTTATTCTGCAAATTATCTAAGTCTAAGAAAGTAATACTTACAAGCTTATCTTAAAGCTTATAATAAAGCTCTTTTCAGAAAGCGTGATTTTTTGTATTCTTATTTGAGTTGCTGTTTAATAATAGCAACTGTTCTTAAAATTTTGTAGTATAATTACAAATACTCTTCTTGCCTTCAGACATTAACTAGAGTTTATTTCTAGCTCTTTTAGAACTGTATAAATCTCTAAACATTTAATTAAAGAAGTTTAATAAGTGTTTAAAGTTCTAAGCGTCTAACAATTTTATTTAGTTAAGGTAGAGTAGCGTTAAGGTTGCTGCTAAGCCTTTAAGCCTACTAAAGGCGTAATAACAATTTTTTTTTCTATATTAAAGTCTTTTTGGTTGTTTTTTACTTTAGTAGTAAGCTACTTCTTAAGAATTTAGTACATTTTTCTTGATTTGTTTAAAGCGTCTAGATTAGGTTACTTAAAACGCTTTAGTGTTGTTGTAAGCTACTAAGCTAGTTTAAATGCAGCAAGTAAAGTTAGTAGCTAAGTAAGTAGCTATTTATATTCTAGTTTAGTTTCTTTAAAGTCCAAGTTAATAGCCTTCTAAATAAGAAAGGCTTCTTGTATTATTGTTAAAGTCGCTATCTTATCTAGTTTGTTTGCTCTGCAGAGGCTTTCTAGAGTGTTCTTTATTTTAGCCCTGCTAACACTATCTTAGTATAGTCTAGCTATCTAGACAGCAAAGCTTCTAGATGTAATCTCTGCCTCTGCTATTATTATATAAGTAAAAGCGTGCTAAATAAATAATGCCTTTGTCTTATAGTTAGTAAGGATTAGTTTCTAGGGCTACTAGAAATATAGTAGGCTTATCTAACAGTTTATATTGCGAAACGTTTTAAGTAAAGTCTTATACAGCTAAGTATCTTTTAGCACTCTTTGTGCTTCTTTTACTGTTATTTCCTTAGTAGATTTAAACAGCTTTAACTAAGATTAACGATTTAATTAATTAGAGTCTTGTTTAGATATAGCTCTAGGTGGCTTCTGTACGTAGATATAGCTCTAGGTGGCTTCTAATTTAACGTAGCAGCGCTACAGAAGAATTTGATTTAATTATAAGGATGCGTTAGATTAACTAAAGATGCAAGGAAAACAGTAATAAATTATATAAAGAACTCTAAAAGCTACATAGTAATTTTATTTACTTCTCTGTTAAGTCTATGCTTAGTTTTTAGAAAAGAAGTAAAAGTAACTACGTAGCGGCTGCTAACGTAGTTTAAGAAAATAACGCAGTGCTAAGAGAAAGGCTAACCAGGCTAGAAAAGTAGAAGGGCCGAGTAGGCCGAGAAGGGCCGAACGGGCAAAGCTTACAGGATCCGGGTGCTTACCGCACACCCGGGATCTGCAGAAAACGAGGTTTTTAGGCCGAGTACTAAGGACACTAGGGTTTCAGCCCTTTGGAATAAATTACAAAAGACACTTAAATTTCTTTACACGTATACTTCTAAGCTTAAAAATAAAAGTAGCTATTGTAACATTTAATAGGCTAAAATTAGTACACAAGTTACTTAAGAAGACACTTAAGAAAGCTTAACGCTAAAGCATTTTATATTTACACTAGAAACAAAAAACTGCACTTTAGCTAAAGAAGGAGGATAAAGTTTATTTGCTGACAAAGAATCTCCGCATTAGACAACTTAGCAAAGAGCTTAACATTGTTAAGGTTAAACTGTTTTTAATTTAAAACTAGAAGGGACTAGTTACATATAAACTTAACTTTCTACTTCATGCAAAAATCTACCTAAGATTCTATGTTAATATGTTAGAATTGGCAGACCTAGAGACACTACTCCAGAAAACTTTCTAGTACAAGATAAAAGAAGAAAATAAATTTAAAGTTAAGAAAATCCTTGTACACTAGAACCAAAGCAACAGAGCTAAATATATAGTAAAATGGTTAGGTTACCTAGACAGCAATAATACGTAGGAACTTGACACGAACTTTACAAATTGCTATCTGCACTTTGCAAGATACTACTAAGATAAAAAATTCTTTATAATTAAGTAGTAAACGCTTAAAAGCACTCTAAGTGCTAGGCAAAAGGTTTAAAGCTAAACTCTTAAAGACACTAGAGGAACTTTATAGTTTCATTAGCCTCCTTGCGCTCTAGCTCCTTAATCTCACATAATTTAACAGCTATTATTTTCTCTGCGTAACAATTTAATAAATCTATCTACAAGCGAAGCCGCTTCTTATAAGCGCGCTGCACGTGCAACTCTTTTAACGCCTTTTTATTTGTTTTTATTGCAGCATCCTGCGTATTATAACTTTCCTTTCTCTGCGCTTGTAGTTTTTTCTTTTCTACAGCTAAGCGCTTTAACTTTAACTCTATTATTTAGATGTTGTACTGCTAGCCACAATATAAACACTTACTACACTTTTTTAAACAAATATGCACCTTGCACACACGCTTGTCGTGCGCATAAGTAGAACATTTTTAAACTATAGCTTCTCTAAAAAAAATTAATAAAGTTGCAGAGACAGTAATAACGATTAGTGCTAGTAGAAAGTCTCTGCCTAAGCATAGTAAGATAGGAACTAGGCAGCTAACACTACTTATAACGCGGACCCACCTAGTTATAAGCTAAACTTCGCCACTGTTATGTGACTCAAGGACGACTTACTAGAAAAGAGAGAATAGTGTTACACTTAAAACTAGGACTTGTAGAGAAATCTTTACAAGGCATTAGCATACTTAAAAAATAACTTAACAACTGCTAGCAGTTACGTGATTGCTTAGTGCTTAGTGCTCTTAGTACAACTAAGCAACACCAATTATACTACAGGACTGCTTAGTGCTTAATGCTCTTAGCACGACTGAGTATACTAAGCAAAGCAACACTTATTAGTATATAGTGCTAGGCACTAACCCTTTATAGCTCAGTGTGTTTAACTTATGTGTCAATTTAAGAATTATACTTGATTCTCAAACCCTTGTGTTATTATATCGTTCTACTAAACGTGCTAACACACCCTCGTACTATTACATCGATCTTCCAATCGTGCTAGTACACCAACCGTCCTTAGTACTCATTCATTCTCCCGAGAACCAACTTAAATCATCTTCAGACGATCTTCACAGCTCTGCACTCTTAGTCAATAAGCTATGTGTTGCTTACTCTAATAAGAGTTGTCCTAAATAGTATGCTCTTTATTTAAAAATACAGGCGGGCGCTCTTTTTTTGTTAAATGCACATTATAGGCACTGTCTTTGAATTCTAGACTAGCGCATTGCTAGTACGCTCTAGGCTTTAGTGTTTGCTTTAGAGTAAAAAGTTTTTTTTGCTTGTAAGAGTCTGCATGGATTTTAAGTGGATTACTAGCCGTGCTTTCTACCTATACAGGAGATAAATTAACTGCTTTTTCTAGTGTAGGCTAGCCAGCCTGCTCTGTTGGAGCTTGTGACTTATTACTCCCTATCTTCTAGATAGGTACTCTACTTGCTTTAGTCTTTTGCGGCTTGCCTGCTGTAACTTAGAGTTGCTTATAAAAGTCTTTAAAAGCTTCTCCTGCATTACGTAGCTTATCCTTATGTAATAAGTTTATAAATCTAGTAATTTTTTCTTTTGTGTGCTCTAGAGCATTGATGTTCTTATTTTTATAGAAAAGCTCTTTATTAAATGTGACGTTCTGAGTTGTGATAACTTAGTTAAGCACAAGGATCTATGTTCTATAGATGTTTGATGCTTTTTATTCTACAAGATATCTAATATAGCCCTTATAATTCACTTTAAATCCTCTGTAATCTCTGCTGCTGCTGCTCTCTCTTTAGTTAAAGTGTTAGCTCTGCAGCTGTATACATATACTGTACTCTAATTAGGGCGCAGGTTAGCTGTGTCTACTTTAACTTTTTCTTAATTCTTGTTGTACTATTTATTAAGTACTGTATTTAGAGCTCAGAAATTATAAGTGCGTAATAAACTTATATTATAGAGCTAGGCTGCTGCTTTAATAATTTCTAGCTAAAGCTCTGTTAGTAGGTTTGCTTTAATTCTTGTCTTAATACCTTTGTAATAAGTTCCTAGCCTACTCTCTTTGTACTACTATTTAGTTTGTGCGTATATACTAGTGTGCTTTTAATAATAATTTCTTGCTTTTCTGCCTAGATTTTAAATCTCAACTTTCCTCTTTAAAGGAGCGTTGCGAGGTTATTATCCTAAAGAATTACGCATATGTCAAGAATTAAGTATAATCTTTAGATCAATATATAAGTTAAACACACTAAGCTATAAAGGTTTAGTGCCTACACTATATACTAATAAGTGTTCTTAAGTCTTAGTAAGTCCTAGTGAGTTTTAGCAAGTCTTACTTCCTAAGACGTAGTGAGGCTGCGTAGGATTCCCTAAGAATCTTATTATAGCTAAAGCTGCTAATGCACGGGACATGCGTAAGACTGCGGGGCAGGTTACGTATTCTTTAGCAAGCTCTTTGTTCTCGCAGGCTCGGTGTTGTTATACCTAACAGGCTATCTGTTGCTCACAAAACTCAACCTGCGCCTACACTCTTTCCTATAATCGCAACATGTACTTAGAAGATTAAAGAGAGTTTTTAGTAAGCAGCAATATATAAAAAAGGTTACTTTAGGCCTATAAAATAGCTCTAAAGAGTAAATTATAGTCCTAGCCTGTATTTGTTTAGACAGTATACCTCTTTCTTTATCTTTTATCTTTTAGTTAGCTGCTAAAGCCCTCTAATTAGCCTAGGTAGAGGCAATAAATCTAAATAAGCACTTAGTCTTTATTACTTTATCACCCTCTAGATAGACTAACAATAGTATAGGCCTATCTTAGCTTAAAAAGGTCTTTAAGAAAGAGACCAGACGCTACGCTTAAATTAAGTACTAGTTACTTATTCTTAATAGCTATTTTTGTTATGTAATTATCAATTTCCTTAAGTATTATAATTACTATAAGATATTAGTTGCTATAATTTCTCCTTATTTAGCTGATAGGCTTTAGCCACTTAACGTTAGAATGTTAAGGCCCTTAGCGTTAGCTTACTTGAAGGAGTTGTCAAATTTTCTTTATTAGAGCTATAGAATCTTTGCTTTAGTAAAAGGAGACTTCTTTAAGCTCTTTTAGTGGGCTTAGCCGTCTTCTTTCAGAAAGAAGACTATTATTAGCTTCTTCAAGGCAATTAGCATCTTACTACTTAATTCTAAGGTTATACCTTAAAAACTCCAGTAGGGAGCCTCTAGTTTAAATAAAAGCCCTTTTTCTGTCTTGAGTAGAGATGATTAGCTTAAAATTCAGTCTATTATGCGCAAGGAGATAAAAAGTTTTATTGATAAAAAGGTTAAAAAGCTTTGTCAAAGTCTTTATTACCTCTTAGCTCAAAATAGTATACTTAAAGGAGAAATTTGAAGCTTAAAAGCGGCTCTAAAGGTTGAAAAGAGACACTAAAAGAAGAGCTACACGCTTCAACTTAATAGGCCTAAGGAGTGTTATAAAGGGGCTGTCTTATAGTCTTCTAAGAGGAATTGTTAAGCTAAAGAAGATAAGATAAATGTAAGGGTGCGTTGGATTAACTAAAGATGCAGGGAAAACAGTAGTAAATTAAATAAAGAACTACAAAGGCTATCTGGCAAGCTTATCTACTCCTCTGTAAGGTCTGTGATTAGTACTAAGAAAGAGGCAAGAGTAGCTACGTAGCAGCTGCTAACGTAGCTTAGGAAAATAGCGCAGAGCTAAGAGAAAAGTTTAGTAGGCTAGAAAAGTAGAAAGGCTAATACGCCTAGCTTAAAGATGCTAGGTGCGCACAGACACCTTGGATCTGTAAGATAGCAAAATAAGGCTTTTTGTTAAGTACTAAAGACGTTAGGGCTTTAGCCCTTTATAGGACCCCCCTCCTTAATAGGAGTTCTAGAGTTCTTCTAGTTCTGTAGTGCTTCTATATCTTCTAAGTTTAAAGCTAGTTCTTACGTTAGTTCTAGTTATTTTACCTATTTAACTAGGTATTCTTTTTTTTTCTTATGCTTCTTTCTTATAATAGGCGCTCTACTAGGTACTCTTCTTCGCTGTCTACTTTAATTAGTAAAGGTTTAATATTATCTTATAGTTAGCTTAGTAAAGGATCTAAGCAAGCTAGTTAGAGGTTATTAATATTAAATACTAGATGTATTCATCTAAGAGTTTTTAGCTTTATAGTATTTAGTCTAATAATCTTAAGCACTGTGTACTTTAAATTCTTCTAATTAAGTTTTTAGCTTAGTTTCTTTATATTATAGTAGTCTTTAAGCTTTGACTAAACTTTATTACTTGTGTAAAGCTAAAGTAATTACTTTCTTTTTTATTTACTTAGCGTTCTTGCTCTTATTAAGATTTTACTATTATAGCTTAAGTTGTCTTAATACTTTGCCAGAGTTTATTAGCTATTTTTTCTACTTTCTAGTAGTCTTCTTATATTCTCCTTTCTTAAGCTTAATTTTAAAGTCTATGCTTTACTACTATTTAAAGAGGATTTACCTTGTATCTATGTTATAGAAAGAAAAGTAATATCCTAGTTAAATATGCTTGTCTTACTATAATTGTAATCTTAGCTATCTCTAAGTTGCTTTTCTGATTTTTTTTCATTCTAATTAAAAAAAGCTTATAAGTAGGTTTGTATTATAGAGTTTATTTATTCTATAGAGCTGTTAGTTTTAAGGTAATATTAAGAAAATAAATATTGTTTAATCTCTAGTAGCTTATATAGTCTAGTCTAAAAGTAGCTTACAAACTATACACCTTAATTAGATATAATATAGTCTAGTAACTAGCAGTAGACTACTATAGAGTTAATAAACGCTTTAGCTACGCTTTCTATAGTAATATCTTTAAAACTTATTAAAACTACGTCTTTACTTAACTTATTAGTAACTACTATTAGGTTTATGCAACTGTCGCTCTCTAGTAATTCTATAATAAAGTAATTAATATTTCTTTCTAAATACGTTCTTAAATTAGTAAAGGATTTAACAATCTTTATAAGCTATTTCTATATAGTTTTATTCTTCTACACACTAAGCAGTTTCAAATATATTACTTTACTATTTAGCTAATAAAAGGCTAAAAGTACTCTCTTGCAACTACTTAGTAGGTAATGTTCATTTCCAAGTGCCTTAGAGGTCTAAAATAGTAAATTTTATAGATAATTCTCGTGCGCTAAAGTTTATTGTTTAGTACTTATTTTTAACTATAGTATAGTAAGTTTCTAAAATTATCTAATTAGTATTTAGAAATAGAAAACTTAAAGTCTAGCTTTATTAGAAATTAGCATTCTTTCTTGCTAACTACTTTCTAGGCTAGCTAGTACATGTTATCCTCTTTTTTAGCTTTATTCTAAAGCTCTTCTAGATCTATCTGTTCTTAAAGTATTATTTTAAGATAGCTATTACAGCTAAAAGTTCTAAAGGTCTCCTTTTTTTCTCGTTCCTCTATTTTTAAGGTTGTTGTAGTAGATAGTTTAAAGACTTATAAGAACTTTCTAGAAATTTAAAAATCTAAACTATTTACAAGTATATCTTGTTATCTCTAGAATAGGCTATTAGCTTTAGAGTTATTAACTCTAGGCCTATAAGTAATTTCTATGTTAGGAAATTTACTAAGAAATTAGGCCTATCTTATTTATCTTTTACTAAGCTGCCTAGGCTTTCTAAAATACTGTAGGTTTTTATAGTTTATTATAACTAGGAACTTCTTTAAAGAATATAGCATAGCATCCTACTTAAATAAGTAGCAAATAACTATAAGTAATTCCTTATTATATGTCTTGTAGTTGCTTTAAGCGCTAGTTATCTTTTATACGTAGTATACTACTAGTTGTAATCTTCCTTAATTATTATATTGCAAAAGGACTCCTACTATAACGTAGCTAGAAGAATTAGTTTCTAAGATTATATCCTTATTAAGATTTTATTAAGCTAGTATTAGTTTAGTAATAAATAGCTCCTTTAGCTTATTAAAAGTTTCTTGTTTTGCTTTTCTCTATTAAAAGAAGACGTTTCTAGTAAGCCTTGTAAGTAGGGCAACTATATTAAAGTAGTTCTTAATAAAGTATTAATAAAAGTTCGCAAATCTAAAAAGAACTATGTACTCTTTTAATATTTATTAGTACGTTCTATTCTTAAATAGCTTTTACTTTCTTAAGGTCTATCTAAAGTCCTTTTCTAGCTTTAATAATATATTCTAAGTACTGAGTACTCTATATGTTAAATTTGTATTTCTTAATATCTTAAAGTAATCTAACCTTACTTATTATTTCTAAAACTTTGTTTATATTGCGTTAGTATTCTTGAAGCATGCTATTTATGTAAATTAATACATTATCTAAGTAGGCTAAGTAGAAATTGTAAATGTACTTATATAGTGTCTAGTTAATTTATTATTAAAAGGTGCTAAGAGCCTTTGCTATGCTAAAAAGAGTAACTAGCTATTTTTATAATCTAAATCTTGTTCTAAAAGCAGTTTTCTATTTATCTCTTATATTAATTCTAATTTTGTAGAAGGCTGTAGAGACGTTGATCTTAGTAAACTATTTTACTTTAGTAATATTATTAAGCGTCTTTTAGATTAACAACAAAAGAAAACACTCTTTTTTTATAATAGCGTTAAGAGCTTAGTAATTAACGTAGAACTAAAATCCTTCTTTAGGTTTCTTGGTAAATAGAACTAAGGAAGAAGCTGTAGAGCTGCTAGCTCTAATCTATTCTTTATTTAATAAAGATATAAGCTTCTTACGTAGACCTAAAAGCTCTAGTTTTCTTATTGTATAGAGGGCCCTAAGAAGGTTCTTTTTCTTTTCTATTTTTATCTTTTTATAACTTAATTTAGTAATTAACCTTAAGTCTACATAAGAGAGGTAGTATAGAAGTAGTTTATAACTTAAAAATTTAAGCTATGTATTAGTACGCTTTAAGAAATAATTATAAAATATTTACTTTCTTTTTAGAAGCTCAAGCCTTCTTAATATTTTTAAGAGAAGCTATAAAAGTCAAAATTAACTTATTCTTTTTTGCTTGTCTAATATAAAAGTAATAGGCTACTGCGTTTATTTGCTTTAACCTTTTATTCTCTAAAATAGAGTAGTCTTTAGTATTTAGCAGTTTAAACTTTTATTTAAAAAAGTAGATATAGATTTACTTTTAAGAAAAAGCAATAGTAACTTCTTTTCTATTTCTTTAGGGCTATCTAAGTATTAAATTATATCTAGAGTATGTAAGAGTAATATAGCCCTAGATATTATCTTTATATTCTTTAATATTAATCTCTAACTGAGCAACTTTATTAATAGTTCTAGGTTTTTCTATAAATTCTTCTAATTAGCGTAGAGAAATAGAGATATACTATAAACTAGTGTTCTTAACAAGTTAAGAGCTACTAAGAGAGTATATAAATTTTCTTGTATTAATAAGAGTTAAAGTAAAAGTATAATAATTTACTAATATTTTAATAGTAATTTGATTGCTACTCTTATTCTTTTTAAAACTAGCCTATTTCTTTATTAAGTTTTCTTAGCTTATGTATAGCTCTTGCTAGTAACTTTAAACAAGAGCTATTCTTTTTCTAAATTAAAATTTAGATCTTTTAAAGCATCTTTAGTACTTAAGCTGTCTTTACTAGGCTTTTTTACTTTTGCCTTTAAGGACTTTAATACATTAGTCCTCTTTTTCTTCTTCTTCTTTCTTAGCGTCTTTTCTCCTGTAGTATAATCTGTAGCTAAGTGTCCTTTCTACTTATAGGTAAAACAACATTCTTCTCTTATTAGCCTATTTAGCTCTAGATTGCTAAACCTACGTAGCTTAGCTAATCTTCTAGTAAACTCTATTCCTTCTATCTAGTCTCCTGTAGGAGGAAGAGGAGGAGGAGAAGCGCGTCTTAGCTTGTATTCCTTAGGCCTTTCCTAGTCTCTGTTCTTAGAGTATTGTTCCTTAGGCTTATCCTAGCCTTTAGAATACTACTCTATCTAGTATAAGTAGTCTATAACTTTAATAGACTTATTCTGTAAATTATTGAAGTCTAAGAAAGTAATACTTACAAGCTTATTTTAAAGCTTATTTTTTTTTAGGTGTCAAGGGTGGTGGTTGTTGTTGTAGTCAAAATAGGATTCCAAAAAAGTGAAAAGCAGCTACCCTCTACTAATTAATCGCAAAAGTCAAAAAAAAAGATTGTGTGTAGTTAACGAGATTTGAATAGTGGGTAGATGAGTTCTAGGAGGAAAGCTCAGACCACTAAGTAATAATTAGGGTCAAAAAATTTGCTAAGGTACTAAAAAACGACACTAGTTAAAACGTGTCTAAGAGCGATTGCTAGCCTATAGCTAACAACAGGATTACAGTAGGATTGCAATAGAATTGCAATATAATGTGATAGAGGAGGGAAAGGACACGTACGTACTATAGCAGGAGCCTACAATACTTTATAAAGCTAAAGCTATTACTTCTTACTTACTGCTTCTTACCTTTTAAACAGCACTGTATACAAACAATTTGAATATAATATACTGTAATAGCGTGTAACCTTAACAATAAGTATCTCCTTAACCTTAACTCATATCTAAAGATAGGAAGTTTTCCTATTGTACACCTAGCCCTTAAACTAGTCTAGCTTAAGCTAATTATGTAGACACCTAAGTTTATTAAGTATCTACAAACTTGGCCTTTTTAAAACTTTATAATTATATCTTTTATAAACAACTTTAGAATCTGCAATATCTCTATATATAAAAAGAATGTTAAGCCTCAACTTAGCTAGTTATAGAAGGAATACAAGATCTATAGGGTGTTTACCAATACTAGCAAAATACTTAAAATACTTTACTTTAGTATTCTTCTCTTCTAATTAATTGTGCATAAGCTAAGTAAAGAAACTATTTACTAGTTAGGCTAGCTGTTGCATAACTTCAAAATAGCAATAGAGAAGAAAGAAGCAGGAAAAGAGAAGTAGGCGTTCTATTATTATATATATAGTTTAGAAAGCAAGGTAATAATAATGCTGCTTCTTTAATTTGTCTAAAAGTACCTAGAAGTGAAGCCTTAACATAAGTAGTCAGTATAGGCGGGATAGAGCGCGTTAAGTTAGGATGTAATTCGCGTCTTTATCTTGATTTTCTTTATTTCTATCTAAACATGCGACATACTAATTGCGTGCTAGCAATGCTAAACAAGGGGGCATAAGCCCTAATACCTGTTGTTAGCAATAAATCTTTTTTTTTACTAAAAATGTGTCTACAAAATATGTAGTCACATCAAAAGGTTGTCTTAAAAGGCTGAAGCCAATTTTAAAGCTTATAAGTAAGGCTTTTTTAAAAAAGTATCATTTTTGTGTCCTTATCTAAGTTACTAATCAATAGTAGTAACTATTCCCAAAATTCTATAATATAATTATAGATACTCTTTTTACTTTAAAATATTAACAAGTGTTTATTCCTAGCTCTCTTAGAGCTGTATAGATCTCTAAATATCTAACTAAAGAAGTTTAATAAGTGTTTAAAGTTCTAGGCGTCTAATAATTCTATCTAGTTAAGGTAAAGCAGTGTTAAAGTTACTACTAAACCTTTTAGCCTGCTAAAGGCGTAATTACACGTCCTTCTTTTTATATCAAAGTCTTCTTAGTTATTTTCTACTTTAGCAGTAAGCTACTTCCTAAAGATTTAGTATATCTTTCTTGTTTTATCAAAAGTGTCTTAATTAGGTTACTTAAAACGCTTTAGTTATACTAGCTACTAAACTAGTTTTAATGTAGCAAGTAAAGTTAGTAGCTAAGTAAGTAGCTATTCTTATTCTAGTTTTATTTCTTTCAAGGCTAAGCTAATAGCGTCCTAGATAAGAAAGGCTTTTTAAATTATTATTAAAGTTGCTATCTTATCTAGTTCACTTGCTCTGCAGAGACCCTCTAGTGTGTTTACTATCTTAGTTCTACTAATACTATCTTAGTGCAGTCTTGTTATCTAGACAGCAAAGCTTCTAGATGTAATCTCTACTTTTGCTATTATTATATTTATATACTTACTAAGTAGTACTTATATTGTCTAATAGTAAGGATTAGTTTTTAGGGCTACTAGTAATATAGTAGGCTTACCTAATAGTTTGTATTGCAAAACGTTCTAGTTAGAGTCTTATACAGCTAAGTATCTCTTAGCACTCTTTATGATTGTTCTACTATTAATCCTTAGTAGATTTAAAACAGCTTTAACTAAAATTAGTAATTATATTAATTAGAGTCTTGTCTAGATGTAGCTCTAGGGGGCTTCTGCGCGTAGATATAGCTCTAGCCAGCTTCTTGTCTAGATGTAGCTCTAGGAGGCTTTTAATTTAACGTAGCAGCGTTAGTGCTACAGAAGGATTTAATTTAAATATAAAAATGCGTTAAATTAACTAAAAATATAAAGAAAGTAGTAGTAAATTAAATAAAGAACTACAAAGGCTATTTAGCAAGCTTATCTACTCTTCTATAAGGTATGTGCTTAGTACTAAGAAAGAGGCAAGAGTAGCTACGTAGCAGCTACTAACGTAGCTTAAGAAAATAGCGTAGAGCTAAGAGAAAAGTTTAGTAGGCTAGAAAAGCAGAAGGGCCGATACGCCCGGCTTACAGATGCTGGGTGCGCACAGACACCTAGGATCTGTAGGATAGCAAAACGAGGCTTTTTGTCGAGTACTAAAGACGTCAGGGCTTCAGCCCTTTATAATAAAGCAATAACAACAACAACAGCGATTCCAACTTTAAATAGTTAAAAAATTTAAGTTAAATAGGCAAGCTTAATTGTATAAGCTTTAAATAGCTTAAGACAAGCATATTAAGAGAGAGAGGCTTAAGGAGGTAAGGAAGAAGGAGAGAGCTAAAAAGCAGGCTAAAAGAAGCGTCAAAATGCAGCCCGCAACTCTAAGAAAGCTTTATAATTGTCTTAAAAGGGCAAGTGCAAAGCCTTACAAGCCTCTCCTTAAAAGGAGAAGTGTTAAAAATGTAGCAGTGTTAAGTTATCTTATGTACAGGCTAAGGTAGCGGAATTAGCTATCCTAACTTACACTATCTGTTTAGGCCACACTGCTAAGCTTTCTAGTAAATTCAGGTAGCCTAATTTAATTGCATGTATGTAATTACTATAACTCTGTAAAATCTTGTAATAATAGCTATTAGTTGTTGTCGCATATACCAGCCACGCGCCTCAGCCACGAGGCTCTAGGCCCAAGCGTTAAGGCCTGAGCGGCACGCGCAGCGCCAAGCGCCGAGGCTTAGAGCCTTCACGCTAAGGCTTAGAGATTTCACGCTAAGCTTAGATACTTACATTTAAGCTCTATAAGATACTTGCCGTGCTTAGAGGCATCTCTTTAAGCTCTACAACTGTAGTTACAGACTACAGTATTTCCTTTGTATTTATAGAGCGTCTTAGACGTAGATAGAAAGGCAGAATTAACTATCTAGTTCTCCTAAACTACTGTTTCTAGCTCCATTGTGAAGATCGTCCGAAGATGATCTAGGTTAGTTCTTGGGGAATGAACGAGTACTAAGGACACAGGGTGTACTAGCAGGATTAGAAGATTAATGTAATAGTACGAGGTGTGTTAGCACGATTAGAAGATTAATATAATAACATAAAGGTTAAGAAACAAGTCTTAATCCTTAGATTAATTACTAAGGTAAAACTTTAAGTTAAACACAATAAGCTATAAGAGTATATTGCCTACTACTATATACATAAGGAGTTCTAGAGATCCTATAGTGTACTATAGTCCTAGCAATCCTAAAGTCTATCTAGGACTTTCTAGGATTCTAGGATATCTACAGTCTTAAGGATCCTAAAGCCTAGCTAGGACCTTCTAGGATTCTAGGACTCTAGGACTAGCTACGTAATCTTCTTATTACCTAATCTCTAGGTTTATGCTATTAGTTGTTAGTACTTAAGGTAGTGGTGCCCTACTCTAGGTCTTAGGTTATAACACTATTTCCTCTCTCTAAGCTTAATGTCTTTATAAGCTATCTACTATTATCTTATTCTACTAAGTTCTATTATTGTTATGCTAATTGCATAGAAGCTGTAGGTGTTTTTATAATAGTTGCTTATACTTACTATGTAAAGCAATAGTTGCTCTATAAGCTATCCTCTCTACATAAGAAGTATAGAAATTATATTTATTTTAGTGTTTAGTTCTATAAGCTAGAGGTAGTTCCCTTGCCTAACTATTCCTATATTAACAGGGAAATAAATTGTTTAGAAAAAATAGAGGAAAAGAAAAAGCGCGTCTGCGTGTAGAAGAAAATATTACTTAGGCAGCTTTGTTACGTGCACGTCTAGCGCGTAAGAAGCTAGCAAGGCTTTAAAAATAAAAGAAACTTTTGCGTTAGAAAGAGTAAAAGTTGTTTAATAAAAGAATAAGTTCTATTAAAGGGTTAGAGGCTCTTAAAGCTTATGAAGAATTAAATTCTATAGTTCTTTTAGTGAATCCTAAGGCTGCATTAGGTGCTGCTATTGTAGACTAGTCTCTATTCTAGGGTGTTAATAGTACTGTGCCTAAAGCTAGTAGCAGTTTATAAAGTATGTTGTTTATTTTGTCTTTACTATTTAATTGTTGCGACATAGTAGTCTAGTTATAAGGATTAAACAACTTAATTTTTATTTCTGTGTATATATATGCTAACGTCTTTAGTTTAATTTCTAGTATAGTTGTTGTATTTTTGTAGTATTTGTTAGTAGTTAGTCAAGTCTGTGGTAGGTTCCTATGTATTATTGCTATCTAGGTAGCCTAACTATTTAACTAGATATTCTTTGCTGTTGTTATTGCCTTAGTATACGAGGATTCTTTTAACTTTAAAGATATTATCTTCTTTTATTTTGTAGTAGAATATTTTCTATACTAGCGTCCTTAGGTCTGCTAGTTCTAATATGTTCATATAGAATTTTAAGTAGATTTTTGTGTCTACTAGGAGGTTAAGTGTGTATGTTACTAGTCTCTTCTAGTTAAGAATTAAAAACAGTCTAACTTTAACGTTGTTAAGTTCTTTACTAGGTTATTTAGTGCTAAGATTCTTTGTAAGTAAGTATACTTTATCCTTTTTTTTTAGCTAAGGTGCTGTTTTTTATTTCTAGTTAACATATAAAAGGCTTTAGCGTTAGGCCTTCTTAAGTATTATTTTAAGTAACTTATGTACTAGTTTTAGCTTATTAGCTATTGTAATAGCTGCTTCTATCTTCAAACTTAGAAGTGTATGTGTAAAAAGATTTAGGTGTCTCCTATAATGTATATAGAATAAAGTCTATCTTATAAACTCTAAAAGCTTGTTGTTATATACTATTTGTGCTATAAGTAGTAGTAATACCTAATTATTCTCCTGTTAATTAATATATATCTTAAGGTACGCTTTTATTATATAGTTTATTTACTCTATTTACTTGTCTGTTTGTAGATAGTACGCTGTTAATAGCTTTCTTTTAGTTCTAATTGCAGCAAGTAATGTTGTCTAAAAATTACTCTATTTACTTGTCTGTTTGTAGATAGTACGCTGTTAATAGCTTTCTTTTAGTTCTAATTGCAGCAAGTAATGTTGTCTAAAAATTTAAGGTAAAGAGCTTATCTCTATTACTAATAATTAACTTTAGTATGCTGTAATATTTAATAATTTAATTGTTAATAATGTACGTAAGCTGTACTACTGTAAAGTCTTTTTTAAAAGTAATATACTCTACTTATTTTGTAAATTAATTAACTACTATAGGAATTACGTTGTAAGATACTTTTGTAATAGGGTCTCTTAAGACTAGTAGGCCTGTAATAAAGTTTATAAAGATGTCTAACTATAGTGCGTTAGGTAGTTCTATTACTTGCATTTCTTTATAAGGTGCATGTATACTGTGTTTATTCTTCTAACAGTCTGTGCACTTAGTAATAAAAGTTATAATCTTGTCCTTTATTCTTAGAAACTTGTAATTTCTCTTAATAAGTTCTATAGTTCTTATAATACCTAGGTAACTATATACTAAGTTATTATAATGTTGTTTAATAATTACTTTTTATAATTCTTCTAGTACGTTGTACGTAATGCGTGATAGTAGATTAAGCGTCTATGCTAGTTCTAATAATCTGTTGTTATTAACCTTTAGTATTGTAGAGTTAGTTATTTTTTTTATTCCTACAATGTTGTGTCTATAGCTAAGAGTGTGTACTTTTTTATTATCTTTTCTTAGTATATATATAATCTTTAACTTGTGTTGTGCTAGTTCCTTTAACTATTAAACCTAGTGTTAGTTAAGTCTTTTAGTAGTTGTAAAATTAACTAAGTTCTTGTAATTTATAAATATTATAAGTTCTAAGTAGCTTTTAGCATATACTCTCTAATATCTTAGATAATTAATAATAGCTAACAGCTCCTTGTTGTAAATATTATATTGTTCTTCTAGTCCTAAAAACTTGTAAGAATAATAGGCAATTAGGTATTATTTACTTTTGTATAGTTAGCTAGCGCATTTTCTAAGTGTAAAGTCTAATGCGTTTGTTTTAAATTATAGTAACTGTCCTGCTTAGAATATGTAAAAGTATAGTAGTTTTAAACTTATATTTTTAAGCGTTTAGAAAGCGTTCTTTACTTTTTTACTCTACTTAAAGGGTCTTTTCTTCCTTATTAGTCTTGTTAATAGAATGGTAATTCTAGAGTAATCCTTAATAAACTGTTAATTAAAGTTTAGAAATTTTAGGGAAAATTATATTACTTTAACTATTATTAGTTATAGCTATTCTTTAATTACTTATATTTTTTTTTTACTTATTTGTACTTCTTGTGCCCTTATAATATATCCTAGAAAAGTAACTTTGTTTTTATAAAACTTGCATTTCTTAGGTTTTAGTTATAGTTTAAACTAGTCTAGGCATCTTAGTACTGTGTAGATATGTTTAATATAATTCTCTAAGTTTTTAGAGTAAATAAGAATATTATCTAAGTATATAATAATAAAGATATCTGTTGGAGTATTGACATGCGCAACATGCGGGTCACCCTGTTGAGCAGGTGATCCTAGTAAGCTGAACACGTGACGATCGCGCTAGCGCCTATATATACGGGCTAGATCGTCTTATTCCTCTTAAGTAGTTATTGACCACTTTGTTGTGGCACTTAGTTGTTTAATACACTCATTCCACTCCTCCTAATTAAGCAATTGCTCCTTTTCAGCTCCCACAGTTATGAGCCCAGCTGCTTAATCATAGTTTTAATTCCTACTGCGCAATTAGCAAGCTGTAAGGTTAACTATTTAATTAGTATTCTACTCTCCTCTATCCTCCTATAGCACAGCTAGCAGATTGCTGCTGCCGCTGTACCTCTCTTACTTATTAATTATACGATCAACCTCTTTCTAATACAAGCTATCTAGCTACCTACTAACTAACTAATTGCTTCGTTGTTACTTTGACAATAACCTACGTCGTAATCCTACATAAAGTATCTTATCTTAATATAGACCTTACTAATACACCGCTTGTTGCCTTAGGGGTAATTCTTAAGGCTTAATTAGACTAGCCAACCTAGTTTGCTCTATTAAGGCTACACTGCTTAGAGAAAGGCATCTAGGATTAGGTTAATCCTAATCTCCTAGACGTACCCTAGATAGATTACTAGGAGCCACAGTATCTAGAACTGCCTAAGGATATTAAGCAGCTAGTTGCTCTATTACCTAGCGCTAGCGCTTAAATACGAGAGGACTATAAAATTACTTAACTCAAATAAAAGGCTTAATTACTTAATACTAAGTATAAGAAGGATAATTACAATAAGCTAGTTAACAGGTACAAGGTACAAGCTACTTAATAAATAAGAAAAGTTGCTAAGATTACTAATGTTAAGGACTAGATTAGCAAGACTATCTATCTAGACCTGCTTTTAAACGCCTTAATAAGCATAATTACTTAAAACCTTACTAGACTTTAAGCCTTAGTAAAGATCCTAAAGGAGGATCTCGCACCTACAGATTAGAATACTTAATATTTAATTAGGGCGTAGTACAGATTACACCTTAATAAGGCTTGCTAGGAACAAAAAGGTCCTAAGTAATAGTTTACTAAGTAGCAGCTACTGTATTAACAAGTAACAATCTACTTGCTCCTTAAGGTTGTTAGGCTATTAGCAATTACTAATTTTTTAGACACTTTAGGTACTAAGATTGTACTAGACTAGTTGCGTAAGAGGAAAAATAAGCTAGCACAAGCAATAGCGCTTAGGAAAGCTTAGTTAACTCTTAATTAATCTAGGAAAGATCTTTAGTATTTTATTGTAAGATTAGTTAATTACTTCCTTAAAAGGAAAAAGACACGTAGTATTCTAAACTAGATCTAAATTAGGGGTAGTATAATAGTCTACTAGCGCTAACAACTTAAAGTTAAATAAGAATAGTAAGTAATTACACCTTTGCCCCTACAAGGCTAGTAAAGGGCCTATAAGTAAGTATTTCTAGACGCTGCGTAACTGCTATTAACTTTAAACTGCAGTTACTAGATTAAGCCCTCCTAGCAGTATACTAATTAAACTGTTAGATAATAACAAAAAGAAGATCTTTAAGCAATAAAATAGTAATAAATAGGCAACTTTACGTACCTAGATTAAGAAGGAAGGCTAGAAGGCTAGCACTAGCAGATTAGTTACTAATAAGTTAAGTAGATCCTACCCTAGCTTATTAGTTTTAGCGTTAATTAACCTAAAAGACCTTATTAAAGAAATTAGACTAAATGTGTTTAGCGTAGCCTTTACCCTTTATGCCCTGTCCCTCTGCATAATTATAGATAGTAGGTTAGCAGTCTACCTAGTTAATACTATAGATTACATAGTACTAGGCACCTTTAGCAAATGCGCTAAGGACGAAACTGTTAAGGTAGGCACTTAAATTATACTAGTCGCTAGTATAGGAAACAGGCTGCTTAAGAACGTCCTATACAGTAAGGCTAGCCCTAAGACAGCTAATCTTCTACTTACTAACGTTAAGGTTGTACTAGGTTTCTATATTAATATTGTATTAGAAGCACGGCTTAAGCAGGCAGGTATTTAGTATTTAGGATATAATTATACCTTGCAATTTAAAATAATTAAGAAGAACATTATCTTAATTAACCTTAAGTGTTACTTTAATCTCTTATTTATTAAATATAAGTAACTTACTTGTTACCCTGCTCAACTACTGCTTGTAAACGCTGTATTATAATTAAGGAAACCTTAGTTGCGTACTAGTAATAAGGACTTATAGCATTAACAATTAGGATACCTAGAACAACAAGCTATTAAAGCCTTAGTCTACTTAGCGTAGAATGTTAAGATTACTAGCAAGAAGCTATTAAAATGTAAATACTGCGTAACAGCTTATGCCTTATAAGTAATCTTGCGGCGACTAAGGAAGAGATTACTACAACCTTTTTATAGGATCTTATAGAATCTATTTAATTTTCTAACTAGTTAGCTGCTTAAGAAATAGGCACTAATTATTAAGGAAGACTACTTAAGCAAGCTGTATAATTACAATATCTAGTTAAAGACACTAAACAATATTATGCCTGTAATTAAAGGCTTTGCTGCGAGGATTAAGAGGAAATATTAGTAGAAAATTATAGAGATCTATTAAGATAACAATACTGCTACACTACCTTAGAGAGGGAAATTAAGATATAAGGAATAGGCTATAGAGAAAGAGATTGTAATTAAGACGCTACTGCTATATACTTATAAGCCTAATAGCTTAGCGGAGAGAGCTAATTAAGAGCTAATTACAAAGGCTATTAATATGCGCATAAGCGATAATCTACTAGCTAAGCTTTAGCTAGTAATTATAGATACAGCGGCTTACTTACATAAAATAAGCCCTACTAAGATCTATAGCTACTAATCCCCTAACTAGGTGCTTAAAGAATAGTTTAGGAAATATTTCTAATATTATTAACTACCTAAGATTAGACACTAGACTACTAATCTACGCCTAGACAAGAGTAGAATTTATGCCTATAGCTGCTAAGCTTATCCTTTAAACAAGAAGAAGGCAGCTAGGCGTAATTATTTAGGATTTAAGGTTAATTCTCACAGCTATATTAGTTATTTAGTTAGTTATTAAGCCTCTAACATATACTATATATAAGTACTAACGCTTAATTAGGTAATTACTACCTGTAATGTAACTTTTAATAAACTTTAATTCTACAAAGGAGATTGTAAAGAAGAGCTACTAAGAGATTAAGAAATTAAGATTGTAGAGATTCTTTACAATAGCGAGCTAGTTAATCTAAGAGAGGATTTAGACCTCTCGCCTGTTTAAGGAAGAGTAGATTAGAATATACAGCTAACTACTAAAGACTTTAAGAGTAATCTATCTACTATCTTAAGTAGTAAGGAAGGCCTACCTACTAAAGAAGAGAGTAGATTAGAAGACACTAAGCAAATAGAGCACGAAGCTAGTGCACTATTAGGAACTTGCTTAGATTAGCAGCAAAATACTAGTCTTGCTACCTTAGAACTAACTCCTCAACTAGAAACTTTAGAGAGCAACAACGCAATTTATTGCAAGGTTATTAATAGTTAAACAGCATTGCGTATACTAAAAGGAGCTAATCTATTAATACTTAGAGGTAGGGAGCCTCTTTTAAATAAGCTAAATAACTTATTACTAGTCTAACAGTCTATGCCTAAAGACTCTAACGCGCTAGCTCGTTGTGATAGAACACCTACTTAGGTAAGCAGGATAGCAGGGCGTAAATTATCTTAAGATTTAAGATCTTAGGCCTTAAACAGCAGACAAGGTAAGTAATTACAAGCTTAACCTCTATTCACAAAATATAGTACTAAAATTATAAACAAAAGTCTAGATTAGCCTACAAATTATTATCTTCTACTGCATAAGCTAGATAGCGGGCGTAAGTGTAAGAACGCAACCTAAGATCCTAATAATTAACTAGGAGGTAGAAGCATAGGTAGTGTTAACACATTAATCGCAGATTATAAGGATCTATTATAGAACAACTTTTATAATACCTACCTGCTAGGTTTGTAAGCAACCTAGGAAGACTTAGCAAGCTACAAGACTCTTAATTACGTAGTTATAGTAGCTTTGCTTACTAAGTATAAACTAAGTATAGGAAATGCTTAACTATATTACAATAATCTACCTAAACTACTAGGATTATAAAAGTAGTTACTCTATTATCCTATAAGGGCCTTGTTTAAGGATGCCTGCAGGAGAGAGATTAATTAGTTATGTAAGATAAAGACTTAGACTAAAATATTAAGGGAAAAAGCAATTAATTGCCTAATACCTATAAAGTAAGTTTAGACCTATAAGTTTAATTAAGATAGCTTTTTTCTTAAATGCAAGGCGTAGATTGTTGTAAGAGGTAATCTTGAGGAAAAGGATTTAATTAATTTAACTTACGCTGCTACCTTAGCAGCTAAGTTCTTTTAAGCAGTAATAGCTATTACTGCTAAAAATAATTTAGAGATTAAGCAATATAATATTGTAGGAGTATTCCTTATTATGTTAATTATAGTAGACAACCTAGTAATTTGTAAGATGCTAAATAGCTTTAAGAAGCTAGAGAAGTGTGTACAGCTTAACTGTGCACTATATAAATTATAAGACTTGCTACTATTGTAGTATAAGAAGTTCTTAGGATTACTAAGAGAGATTAGACTAATTGCCTTACTAGAGGAACCCTGCCTATTCTTTAATTAAGAAAGGAGGATTTTAGTATTATTTTATATAAATAATATCCTACTGCTCTTTGCAAAAGGTTATAAGTAGAGGGTAATAAATCTTTAGTTAAAGATTATAGACAAATATAAGATACAGGAATAAGGATTAGTTAAATAATTTCTTAGTATTTAAATAATTAGAGATTGTAAGAAGTGAACGATTACGCTTGTATATAATACGTACATTAATAAGATTACAAAGAAGTTTAAGCTAGAGGATAGAAGTTTTCTAAAGACTTTATTGCTGTTAGAGGAGTTAATTAAGAATACTAGCAAAGCAACTAAGCAAGAGATTAAGGCCTACTAAAAAAGGGTTAGATTAGTGCTTTACATAGCTATTATGCTACAACTAGATATTGCCTACTTAATCTTAAAGCTCTTACACTTCCTTACAAACCCCAGCAATTAGTATATAAAAGCTATTAAATAGGTGATTATGTACCTTTGTTAAACAAGATAGGATATAATCTAATATAGGAACTATAATAGCCTAGACCTAATAATTGTAAGTAATGCTTTCTTTGCAGATAATTAGGAAACTTGTTAATTATCCTATAGATACATAGCTATTCTATATAGTAGTCTAATATTTTAGAAGGTAGCTTAGCAGACTACAATGACTACGTTAACTACTAAGGCTAAGCTACTCGCCCTTAGGCACACTACTAAGAAGGCTATAGCCCTTAAGCGCTTCTTTTGCAAGCTATCTCTTAATCTAGGAGATATCTAGACAGTCTAGTGTAATAATTAATAAACAATGAGGCTTATAGTTAGGAGAAATAAGTAGATTAGCACTTAATTAAGACATGTAGATAAACAAAACATATAGCTATAGTAAAAATTTGCTAAAGGATTATTTTAAGTTAAATACTTAGAAATAGTAATTACGCTAGCTAATAAACTAACTAATTTGCTTACCTAACAACAGTTTAAAAAGTTTAAGTAGTTACTTAACTTTTAGCAAGGTAAGCATTGAATTAAAGAAAATAATAATTAACAAGCAAAGGATTTGTATTAAGTAGCAACATTTATATACTAGGCTAACTCTCCTCTTAATTGCTTATAATAAGCAGGAGAACGTAAGCTAGACTATTAAACTAAAACTAGGAACCCTATTACTAATAAGCATTAGACTTATTATACTTACTAGACTCTATTATTGCATTATGCTTAGCCTGCTTAGCTTTAGCTAGCTTAAGAGTAATTTAAGCTATCTAAGCCTAAATAGCAAGAGTCTAGAGGTAAGTAGCATTACAGCGCAATTCTAACCTATTACTTCTATACGTAAAGTTGTAAGATAATTGCTTTCTTACTTTAGCGTAATAATTGCGCTTATATAAATAAGTTATATAGTAATTAGGACAACAAACAGAAGAACAATTGTATAGAGCAGCAGGGGGCAATATTCCGCAGGCAGCCTGCTCTTAAAGTAGCAACTTTTAAGTAGGTTACTACTAAGGCTACTTAGGTTGCTACTATTACTACTAAAGATAATAAGCTAACTATTGCAGCTAGTGTACAGGTTGCTACGCAGGAGCAGGAGCGAACGTAGGAGTAGGGGCAGGAGCAGGAGGCTGAGTAGCAAGACTGTGATACAACATTTCTTAAGCGCGACAATTATAGATAGGAGGCTTCTACAAAGAAGGCTTTCTAGTATACGTAATACTACTCTTAATCTCTTTGCAGCGAGCAATAATGTCCTTAAGTAGTTAAGCTTTTAAAGCTTAGTACATCTTATTATTGTTCTATCCCTAAAAACTAGTTAGTAAGCTAAGCAAGAAGGTTAATAGGTTAGAGACTTATCTCTTTATTTATTTTTAGGGTATCAAAGGTGGTGGTTGTTGTTGTAGTCAAAATGGGTTTTCCAAAAAAGTGAAAAGCAGCTGCCCTCTACTAATCAGTCGCAAAAGTCAAAAAAAGATTGTGTGTAGTCGACGAAATTCGAACGGTGAGTGGATGAGGTCCACGCGCTAAGCGCTCGGAGCAGAAAAGCTCAGACCACCGAGCGAAATCAGGGTCAAAAAATTTGCTGAAGGTACCAAAAAACGACACCAATTGAAACGTGTTCAACGGCGATTGCCAGCCTATGGCTGGCAACAGACTTATCTCTTTATCTCTATACATAGCTATAAATTAATTAGCAAGATTAATATTAACTGTATAGCAGGTGTAAGATAAGCAACTGCTACAGCGTAAGCTTCTCTAACTACTAGTCTAAATATAATTAAAGCAGCGTTTAGCGTACAAACTATCTAGCATCTTTTTTATATAGCGCTTATAAGGTAGAACGCAGGAGCGTAATAGATTAGTAGTAATCTTTAAAGAGCTATTAGGCACCTTTTTTTAAGTTAAGGAGGGCGCTATGCGCTTAGTAGACAAATTAGTAGGCGTTTTTAGCCTATTGCTGTCACTATGTTACTATTTACGCGTTGCTGCTTAAGTAGTTATCTGCTATTTATTTTTAAGGTATCAAAGGTGGTGGTTGTTGTTGTAGTCAAAATGGGTTTTCCAAAAAAGTGAAAAGCAGCTGCCCTCTACTAATCAGTCGCAAAAGTCAAAAAAAGATTGTGTGTAGTCGACGAGATTCGAACGGTGAGTGGATGAGTTCTGGGAGGAAAGCTCAGACCACCGAGCGGTAATCAGGGTCAAAAAATTTGCTAAGGTACCAAAAAACGACACCAGTTGAAACGTGTCCAACGGCGATTGCCAGCCTATGGCTGACAACAGGATTACAGTAGGATTGCAATAGGATTGCAACATGATGCGATGGAGGAGGGAAAGGACACGTGTAGTTATCTGCTATAACTTTTGCTTTAGCTCTTAAGGAGCCTTGCCTTTGCGCTAGCTTAATCGCTTAGTTAGGCTCTTATGTAGATTAAAATTTAAATAAGAACTTAACAGCAGGCTTAATTTAGTAGGTAAGGCAATTAGCCTCTAAGTAGAGCTACTAGATGTCTTGCAGTAAGCAAAAGGATTAATAAGTAGAGGTAACTAACCCTTATTATCTTAGAGATTAGCTGCTTGCTAAATTTTATTATTAAATAGGCTTTAGCGCGCGGAATGCTTATGCTTAGCACTGTTCTCGCGTTATTGGCGAAGGCTTTTTAAGCGTTAATTACGTTGTTAATAACAGCTCTCTAAGCTGCGCTTATTGTTGCTAGGGGCAGACTACACTAGAAAGATTAGCAACTAATTAGTAAGAGTACAATAGGGTAACACTTACTATATTAGTAATAGTAGTTAAGACAGTCCTAAAAAGCTTAGTAATTAATATTAGAGTAAGGTTAAGGACAAAAGTTTTAGAGGGGTAGTAGACGCAATTAATATTGTTGTAAAGGCTGCGCACTAACTAATTACGTGATATATAGGGTCTATCTAATATTTTAATATTAGGACTGCTAAGATTAATTAAAACATTACCAAGCAGCATTACTACAACAACAGAGGATTAGGTAGGAAAAGCTATAAATATAGAGGGACCTCTTAATTAACAACCTTGATTTATTATAATTGCCTAGTTGCTCACAGCTTAGATTGATAGTATTTTACTAACCTAGGGGGTGTGTTAGAGTATTAATATGCACAACATGCGGGTCACCCTGTTAAGCAGATGATCCTAGTAAGCTGAACACGTGATGATCGCGCTAGCGCCTATATATACAGGCTAGATCGTCTTATTCCTCTTAAGTAGTTATTGACCACTTTCTTGTGGCACTTAGTTGTTCAATACACTCATTCCACTCCTCCTGATCAAGCAATTGCTCCTTTTCAGCTCCCACAATATCTATGTGTACTTTTAATATATTATTAATAAGTTCCTAAAATGTTACTAGTGCGTTTGTCAACCTAAATAGTATAATAGTATATTTATAGTGTCTATATCTTATTTAAAATGCTATTGTTTATTCTTTACCTTTCTTAATTTTAATAAGGTAGTATCTATCTTATAAGTTAAGTACTATAAAGACTTTAGCATAAGATCATTAATCTTTAAGTTCTGTAATATTAGGTAGTAGATATTAATTCTTTACTATAATATTATTTAACTTCTAATAGTTAATGCATATCTTTAGTAGATTGTTCTTTTTTAGTATAAAGAGTATAAGGAATTCTACTAGTAATATTAAAAGTCTTATGTAGCTTTTTGCTAAATCCTTATCTAGCTTCACTTTTAATATCTTAAGTTCTATCTCTAATAGTTAAGAAACTAGTTTAAAGAGTAAAGTCTTTTCTTTTTCTAGGATAATCTTGTAATTTTAAGGTTAGTATTTTAGTAAGGCTTTGTTATCTACTACTTTTATAAAGAGGTGCTAAAATTCTTTATACTCTTTTAAGATATTTAGAGTTATACATGTCTTTAAAACTCTAACTTTATAATTTAAGAAAGCCTTTCTAGTATCTATTAAGTTAAACTCTCTTGTCTTAAGGCTGTTCTTAGTTAAGGTTTACTGTCCTTTAGTAATATTGTTAATCTTCTTCTTATCTACTATCTTAGTTATTAAATATGTAGGCTAGCTTGTAGTTACGTTAAGTCCCCAGCACTTAAATAAAAACTTCTTTAACTTCTAGTAAATCTATAAGTTATATTCTTATAACTAAGGAAGTTCGAATATAATGTTGTAGGTAGCTAGTCTAAAGACGTCTAGGTCTATCCCTTCCTAGTGTTCCTAGATGCGGAGCGTCACTTAGGTAACTTTATAAGTAATTATTATCTCGCCTAGTATAGGCTAACTATTTGCTATATATAGTAGATAGGTTTTTTATTTTCTTAGTAGTTGTAGACCTACTACTAGCACTACTTAAGTAGAAATAAAGTTAGCCTATACGCTAGAATTTACTAGTGCCTATATCTAGTGTCTGTTAAGCTTTACTATAAGCTTAAGGAGACTTAAGGGATTTATTATGTTAATCTTCTTAGTAGTTTTAGGTGTCTAGGGCATTTATCTAAAAAAGACTATATACTAAATCTATATAACTTCTTTGCAATAAAGTGTTTATTGTATTTAATATTAAAGCACGTATACTATAAGAGTTAATTATACTTTTTTATACTAGTTCTGTCCTTATTCTTCTTCTACTGTGTGATATACATCTATAGGTTTTCTTCCAAATTATTATATTTATAAAAGTATAGGCTATGTCTCTTATTTTATATATATACTACGCATTTGTTGTTAGAGTAATTATACTATTAGTATTTATATCTAGGCATTCCTTTAAACTTCTTAGGAAACTATCTTAATCTACTTTTATTAAAGTAATATATTATACAGTTATTATGTGTATATATAGACTATAAATACTTTGTATTATCTAGATTACATAGGTCTGTCTAGTAGTATATATCTTTAGCGTAGCTATTATTTTAAGCCTTATACTATTATTATATTACTTAAAGTTTGTTATAAATCTCCTTTATCTTTGTGTTTAAGAGCTAGAGTGCTAGCTTATTTTAGGAAGCCTTAGCTTCTTTAGTCTATTTTTATATAAATTTTTTATATATAGCCTTGTGAATAGTTGTTACTAGAGTAAGTTCTTTCTTCTATAGTTCTTCTAGTAAATTAATATACTAGCTATAGTCTAGAAATGTTCCTCTGCGAAGTTCTATAAAGATCTCTTTAAGTTATCTAAGTTGCCTTAGTAGGGCGTTAGTCTTCTCTACTAGATTTATAAAGCATCTAGTCTCTATAAGTAGTAGTACTTATATGCTAACATTATAGTTATCTTCTATAGTGTAGGTAAAGAGTTTCTATATATATATAAGAACTATCTCCTTGTTATGTGCTACTAGCTCTTCCTATATAATTAGTATAGCTAGTTAATAGATTTTTTAAAACTTAGCTATCTTGCCGTGTTTAGTTTTTTCTACTAGGGTTACTTTTATATCTTTGTTTAGCACTATTTTAGAAATATTGTTGTCTAAGGCTTCCTTTAGCGTAATTATAACTATGTTATCTAGACTATTAATACTTACCTAGTCCTGTCCTTAAACTATAATAGTAGGTTATGTAATAACGTTCTGTTTGTCGTCTAGATTGTTATTAAGTTCTACATAGTAAATAACATTAAGTTATTAAGTTACCTTGCTTTAGCTTTAGTAGTCCTATCTTATATAACCTTTCTTACTATATGTATAATAAGTAACTTTCTTGTTACCCTTATTATACGTAAACATCTTTCTTTCTAGCCCCTTATTAATGTTATTAAAGTGCATTAGCTTATAGCTATTGGTAGTGTAATGCTCTAGGGTCCTAAGTACATAGTTTCACTAACGTTCTTAGTTAGAGTATAAGTGTTAAAATGTTTAACGTAGTTAAGCGTTTATATTCCCAAGTGCATAATTCCCTAGTGTAGATAACTATTTTTCTAATATAAGCTTATAAAGTTTGTTTTTAACTCTAATAGCTTTAGCTATAAGTTTATTAAGTGTGTTAAGGCTAGCTCTGTTTTGCATAAGTTCCTGTTGTATAATGAGTTTAAGACCTTGTTAGTATATCTATATTAAAGCGTTGTTGTTCTATTTAATAACTATTTTGTACTATTAGAATTTAGATATATAGTTAGTAGTAGACTTAGTTTATTATAGTCTCTAAATCTTTTGCTCTGCAACTATAGATTCTTTAAGAGGTAAAAAACTTCTTTTATCTTAGCTTTAAAGGCATTCTAGTCTTTAACTAGAGCTATATTATTAGTATCTATAATAGCACTATCTATATAGCATTAAAGAAGTTAGCCTACTTCTCTGTATCTCCTTAAAGATATTTAGAGGCTAAGACTACTTTATTATTATTATTTATCCTGTCTCTTTTAATGTAGAAGTATGTATTAACCTAAAGGAGCTAAGCGTCAAGCTTACTACAATTACTATAATAAGTTTTAGGCTTATTAGCGCAGCTCGTAGTCCTCCTAGTAAAGGAATTAGTAGGTGTGTCTATAGCAGTATTACTTATCTTAAAAGTATTTAAAGTGTAAAGATTATCTAAAGATAATCCAGATTAGTCCTTAAGGAATAAATAAGTACTAAGGATACAGGGTGTACTAGCATAATGAGAAGATTAATATAATAGTGTAAAGGGTGTTAGAGTGTATGAAGACAAACTACTACGAGGGCATGAGATCACTAGTGGTCAGGCCATGCGAGAATAAGGGTGGTAAGATAAAGATCTTATTATAGGTTTGTATCTAGAAGAGAAGTACAAGAGGTGAGTTGTGAGGTAGAGGATTAATAATAAATGTGCTCGTTTTAATCCCCGAAACGAGCTATATACCTCTAGATTAGGTGGCTAAGCACTAACCTAGTGAGCAGCAGGGTATCACCCTGTGCACTAGCACATACCTCCTCTTCCTGCGAGCTTAGCCCTATCAAGCGACCTACTTAGCAGAAGGAAAAACAGCAAAACAAAGGAAATAAAATAATGGAAATAAAGTAAAAGAAACATAACTTAATCCCCTATATCTATTTTAGACACCTTCCCTTACTTTTTTAAACGTTTACTTTGGCAAGGTTCTTGAGTAGTAGTTAAAGCACGTGGCCTAGGCGCAGGTGCAGTAGTAGGAGCAGGGATAAGAGTAGCAGGCGCTTAAGATTCTAATATTAATTAAAGGCGACTATAATAAGGCTGCCTAGTTAAAGTAGTTAGCACTAAGATATTATCTAAGATAACAGTACTTAATTAAGAACAAACGCTAGAAAGGCATTGCGTAGAGGAGAGTATTACAAGATCTTTGCTCCCCTAAAAAACTTAGCGCTTATCTACTTCTAGGCTAAGTTCCTCTTAGAGGCGTTGTAGAGAATTAGCTTAAAAGAAATTAGTATTCTACCTATCCTAGTCCTTTGTTGTATAAGGAGGGTTCTGTCTAAGGTTAGTAAAGTATAAATAGTCTAGGAATCCTTAAACTAGATTAGTATAAAAAGTATTTTTCTCTAACTCTTATACTATAGGCTATAAGTTAATAATTTGTTACAGCATATAGTTACAGTATTCTTTAATATAGTTGTTAATCTACTCCTTATCTGCGTTCTATAGCATGTTATTTAGCTCCTTATAAATAAGAGAATTGTCCTACTTAGCTTATCTAACAAGAGCCTTCTAGATTTAAGACTTATGTTTAATATAAATATTAGCAGAAAATAGCTAATTAATTCCTTTAGACTTATAAGGATAGCCTAAGAGAGTATAAAGAGTAATAGTAAGGTTACAATAAGCCTTACAAATTTCCTTATAGGTTCTTATAGTAGGTACTTTTATTACTCTATTACAGACTGTAATAAACTAAGGGAGGATGATACAGCAGTTGTAAGTAGTTAGGCTAGTAGATTTATAAAGTAGTAGAGACAATAAAATTTAAACTTGCCTTTTCTTATAAATTTGCTTTACCTAGTAAGTGTTAGGAGCTAGTTTTTATGCGCTCTTTAGCTAGTCTATTTTATCTTTCTATCCTTTAATAAAACTATTTAATAATTTAACGCCTACGTCGTTACGCTACCTTAAGTACTCTAGCACATAGTTATAAAAGCCTAAGAGTATTTCTGTGCAGTTATTCTTATCTGTATTATTAAATAATACGCTACTTTAGATTATATCTACACTAAGGCCTTTAGTTATTGCTTGCTTAAAGTTAAGGTTAATATACTTAAAGTAAGTTTAGTTACTCTTCTTAGCGTATTTAGCGTAGTAGTGGTAAGAAATTAAAGTTTGTTCTTTCTAGAGCATAGCATATTATAACTAGTATCTTAGGTTAGTACGTATAGCCTATTAGATAAGCGAGTAGTACATATTGCGTAGCTATTTAAAGTTTAGCTTCTTATCTATATATTATAGATAGAAGTAGTATTTTTTAAAGGTTTTAATAATAATATCCTTAACCTAACTGTCTTTAAATAGCTAGGTATAGGCGTTAGTAATAATGCTCCTAGTATGTTAGAACTCTTTAGCTTGTAGTTAAAACTCTATAGTATTAATAACCTTGTCCTAAGTAGGGAGGAGATAGAGATTAAGTTTAGAAGGTTAATAGTAGTAGCTTAGTAGGTCTTTATCCTGCTTAGCTAGACAATACTTGCTAGTAAAAAGCTTTAAAATAATAGAGTTTAATTAGAATTCTTGCTAGCAGCTCTATCCTATATATAGTAAAAGTAGACACTTATTAAGTATATTAGACAGCATAGCTCTTTTAAATAAACCTATAACGCTTACAGCAGTGCGCTTATAAATAAAGTATACCTGCTTGTATAACAATTTATTAGAGCTAGGCTGTTATTTAATATTAACTTTACAGTACTACTTCTCAATAACTTTAACATAGTTAGAATTAGTAATTAGTTTCTTTATATAGGCTTACTTAAGTAGCTTAAGGAAAGCTAAGGTAGAATTTTTGTAATAACACTCTACCTAAAGAATCTCCTATTCCTAATTAAGGGTATCTAGCTCCTCGTCTATATAGGAAGCGTTATTAAAGTTAGTATCTAATTAGGTAGCTACCTATTAATAGGCTAGTGTTGCTTTTAGAGCATAAGAGCTTAGTAGAGGTAGTAGTATAGGGACTTATTAGCTACTAGCCTTAGTCCTAACTTATTGTGCCTAGATGTTAGCAGCGTTACGCCTTTATTATACTACAGTTATTCTATTTTAAAACTTATAAAACTTAATTACTAAGTATTAGTTAAGTCCTTAACTAGCTAATATTTCTGCAAATTACCTTAGATTCTTAGTTATAACTAACAGACTATAAGTCTCTAGAGAGTAAGTCTTAGATATTATAAGATTTCTATAATAATTAATAGCTTAAGCCTTATTTAAGGTTCTTTTTAGCTCTATAATTATAAAGATAACTACACTATATGTTAGATGCGTCTTTATACTAAGCAGCTTATACTTATTACTTAAAATGTTTTATACAGAGTAGACTAGGCTAGTTTTAGAGTCCTTAGCTTTAGCTATAAGTTAAAAAACTTTTTACTAGAACGTATAAAGAGAATTAGGCTTGCCTTACTTATTCTTTGCCTTAGTATTAGGCTGTAGCTTCTATAGGTTAAACTTAATATCTTCTTTCTAGACTTGCGGCTTAGCGTAGATATTACAAAGCTCCTTTACTTCTTACTTATTAATATTTAGGTAAGGTGCTTAGTTATAAGAGTTATTTTAATTAATAAAAGCATAGATGTCCTTATATAGTAGTTTTACTATTACTTAGTTAGCTGTTAATATATATTATTTCTTACTTTAGTTTTTAGAGTTAATATAGTGCGCTGCTGCAGTATTAAGGAACTAAGCAGTATTTTTAAGATCTATACGCCTTAACACAAAGGCTATATTATTTAATCCTTAGTAACTAAGTATTGTATAAGGTATATAAATACTAATACATTCTTAAATAAATTCTAGAGCTAGCTTCTTTATAGTTGTAATAGCTCTACTTAATTCTTTAGCCTTCTTGTCTTACATTAAGAATGCTGCACTAATAATAATATAGTATTCCTAGAAACTTTGAACACTACTATATTTATCTATAAGTCTAGGGAGCTAAGCATAAAGGTTACCTACTCTTAGGATAGCTTTAAAGATTAAGTTAAATTAGTAGGAGGCGTTATTAAACTAATAATTTAAAATAATATGTTGTTATTTTAGAGCGTTTAAAAGGATCTTGTCTACTAAAGTCTAAATATTAATAATTCTAATGTTATTGCTAAGCTTTGTAAGCTCTAGTACCTTATCTTAATACTATACAACTTTAGAGATTTAGTCTGCAACGTAGTCTTCCTTCTTAGTAATAACTTTAAAGTTATTAAAAACTCTTAATAGTCCTAGTGTTTGCAGTAGTTATAGCTATAGCTACTTGCCTTAGGACTTGTCTAACAGCGCTAAAAGTATTATTTAAGTAGGTTAGCTAATGTAAGTTAAATGTTGTCTTTAGCTACTGCTAGTTTAAGAGGGGGGGAGATATTATTATTATTATTGTCTTAGAAAGTAATTACTCTAACAAAAAGTAGTAAAGTTTGTGTAGTAGGAGAGTTAGATAGTTAGTAAGGTTGTAGTTCTAGTTTATATGTAGTAGCGGTATCTTACTAGCTAGCAGGTAGAAGTAAACAGAGTCTAAATTGCGCTAAAATAAGTAGGTTTTATAATTAAAATAAACGTTGTAATTAGCTGTTGCCTTAAGAGTGCGTAAAATGAAGTATAGTATTAGTATAGTAGTAAGCACCTAGAATTAGTAGGATAGGTAGCTTATACCTAGATTTTATATAGGAAATTAGTAAACAAGTAGCTAAAGGTAAAAGTAGGTACTACTAGTATAGTATCCTCTCCCCTTCCTAAAATTATAAGCTGTCCTATAGCCTATTAGTTGTCTAATATAGTAGTATCTAAGTTAGAGTTTAAGCTTTTAAAGTCTTATCTATATACACAACACTCTTTTTCTATAAAATATTTAGTAATAACAACTTAAGGATAAAGCTTATTACTTATTATAAAAGGTAAAGGTAGTTGTAGTTTTATATATAGCTTAGGCAAGTCTAGCGAGATAGGAATGTCTACTATAGAGCTAGTTTATTCCTAATAATTAGAATTCTATAACTTTATATTTTCTTAATCTTCTTTAATAATATCCTAAACAAGTCTTTGTCTAAATAGCATTAATTGCTATCTAGGTATTATGTAGAGGAATTATGTACTATGAAGGTCCTTAAGACAATAGGTTCCTCTATTAAGTTTAGCTTTATAAATATAGTATAGGCCTAACTATCTTGTATCTAGCTAGTAGTCTTGCAATATATTAATTTCCTAAATAGAGTTTTAGATAAGGACTAAGTCTCCTAGCTTTATATTTTTATGTTGTATATCCTTAGTATTATCCTAGTATTCCTTTTTAGCTGCTCTTATCTAGTTAGTACAGGCAACAGCATCTTTTATAAACTAATTTCTAAGATCTAGATACATTGCTTAAATTGTAAGTAGCTATACACAGTCCTTTACTTCCCTAAATAGAAGTATTTACTATATAGGTAGCGCGAGTTTAATAGGAAGCACTAGGTTCTGCCCTGTAACTAACTAGTATAGCAAGTAACTTATTTATTCTTATATAAAGATCTTGTCTGTAAGAAGAACTATTAGTAAGTTTTTAACTTAGAGTCCTAGCAGCTTTGCAAGGGTGTTTATAATAAGCTTATACTCTTTTTTAATTTTTTTTATAGCTTAAGAGTTATGTCCTAAAGACTAGACTTAGTTAATCTTGTACATATTTAATAAATATAATACTACCTTAGCAAAATTAGGCCCTCTATTAACTATAAGTTTGTGCGCTGTGCTCTATTAATATATAATATCCTTATATACAAACTCTATAATTGTCTTTAACTAGTTATTTAATAGGGCTTTTATTTTAGGCTAACTACTAACGTAGTCTCTTGTAATAACTAAAAACTTCTTTCTAAAATACTAAGGCATATATACTATATTAATTACAGTAGTCTCCTAAATAGCAAAACTGTAGGTGCTAGTAAGCATATTAACTTTCCTCTTAAAAAATTGTAGTTAATAGTTTAAATAGGTTGCTAGCTTTTACTGTACGTGCTTATACATTCCTTTCTACTAGTATTGTTAAGCAAGTATAGAGTACACTATGTTAACTCCTCTGTATCTAATCTAAGTATTTACGTTCTATACTGTAGCTATTCCTAGGTTAGTATTATCTATAACCCTCTAGATTATAATATTCCTAGATATTTTCTTAAAGAGTATCTTATCTTATACAAAGAAGTTTAGAGCTTACTTCTTTTATACTTATAGTTCTTTTATTTTTATATCCCTAAGAGTCTTAAAGTTAACTAAAAAATAAGCATATTATTCTAACTTTATTAAGAATTCCTAATAGAGTATCCTTGCCTGTCCTGTTAGTATTAGTGCATTTACATTTCTAATTATATAATTAATAAACTCCTCTAAATCCTCTTTAAGTTCAAGAGGTAGTTCCTAATTATTAGGTTTTAGATACCTTAATAGTGCATCTATAACTACATTCTTTAGTCCTAGTATATACTTAATATTAACGTTCTATAAAAGAATTGTTAATATCTACTTGTTTATAACAGATCCTAGATTATCTATAGATAAGTAATTTAGTTAAGCAATAAGGGTTACTACGTTAGTTCCTATAGTAAAGTAAATACTATAGAGATAGGTACAAAACTTCTTAAAAGCCTATAGCATAGCCTTATATTCCAACTTATTAAAGTGCTATTGCCTCTCTTACGCTAACTATAGCGTGCTTTTAAACTATACTAAGTATTACTTATTATCCTTCTTAAGTTGTTCAATATATACTCCTGCACTGTCTTAACTTGCATTAGTTATTAGAAATATCTTATAATCCTTAGTATTAGTGTAGTTAAGGTTTGTAAGTGTAGATGCGTTGTATATAGCTTATTTTAGCTTATACATTGCTGCGTCTTGTATATCTTTTTATTTAAAAGGGACATTATCTTGTAAGAGTGTAAATAGAGGTTTAGCAATTTTAGTAAAGCCCTTTACTTATATATAGTAGTAGACGCATATACCTATAAAGAATTATACTTCTCTTTTATTCTTGCATAGTAGCTAGTTTATAATTTTCTTAACTTTCTTCTAGTTAGGATAACGTCCTTATAGGCTAACCTTATAGCCTACAACTTTAAGCCTTTTTATAAAAAAATAACGCTTCTTTCCTAATATAGTGCCTTTAGCTTGTTTAATATTAGTTAGCACCCTATTTAGTTACAAGATATACTTAAGAATATAACGTTAAACACCTAGCATTAATTCTTCTCTACTATAATTAGTTTTTAGCCTTCTACATATAATGTTGCTAATAAAGGGCATAGTATTAGGCTATTAGTCTCTTAGAATCTTTTTTATTACACGTTAAAATGCTGCTACAGAGTTAGTAGCACTTATAACTATTATATATAATTGTATAAGCCTAACTAGTGTTTAAACCGCTGTTATATCTCTACTTTCTAGATATAGTGTAATTTAATTATATCTTAAGAATAAGTCTATAAGTAAGATGATTTTGCATCCTGTAAACCTTTTAGACAACTTATCTACTATTAGTAGTAAGTTTATATTTTATATAATAACTGCATTTATTTGCTGTATATTACTAATCTATTAAACACCTTTGTCCTTCTTAGGTACTAGGTACTATAAGTTGTAATATTATTTATTACACCTTTCCTATATTCCTTAATTTAGGTAGATGTTAACTATATCTACTACTTATAGCTCTAAAGCTTTTAGGATAGTAAAACCTTATACTTACTAAGCTTTGTGTAGTATTGTTTGTATCTTGTATAGCAGACATATATTAAAGTAAATCCTTCCTAATTCTTTAAATTACTAGAAAAGCGCTCCTTCTTTATTAAGAAGTATATATTTAAATATCTCCTTTTCTAGTAGCTACAGGTAGTCTTTAGTATGTAGCTTATTTAGTTGTTCTTTAGTAAGCCTTATCTCTTGCAGGAAAGTAGTATATCCTAGTTTAAATAAATAATTATACAGCTCCTTATTAAGATTATAAACGCTTATTCTAAGGTGTTACTATTTTTTTACTTTTTCTTTCTAGTCTTCTTGTCTAAATTCTATAAGCATTTCCTACTATAGGATATTAACAAGTTAAACCTTCTTGTTTACTATCTTATATATTGTGTAAAGATTATTATGTAGTTAAGTATATTTAAGTAGCTTTTCTTATATCTACTAATAATTAATCTTATACATAATTAAAAATTTACTAAGTTTATAGTTTCTTATAAGGTCTTTAGACTATCTAACTGTGTACGTAAACACTTAGTTTATTTAGACTATCTAATTCTTCTTACTACCTTTTATATACAGCATATTAAAGTTGCTAAATCTAGCTACTAGATTAGACTATATAGCTTTCTATATGTATTTTACTGCAGCTGCTCGCAGTTTATTACTTAATTTATTAGTAATTATATGCAACTATATATTACTTACTATTTCTTCTTCTAAGTTGTTATTAGAGGCTTTGTTTCTAATTATCTGTGCAGGGTAATTTAGAGACAAATTAGACATAATAAAGACTACATTTTTTGTACTATCTTTAGATAAGACTTAGCACAAAATTCGCCTAAACGCATTATATTAAATTAATATCTTAGCGCTTGTACACTAAGGTCCTCCTAGAATTATAGATCTAGTAATATTAGTAATAATCCTAAATATAGTCCTAATAGTAACTATCCTTATTTATATAATATATTAAATGTAGTTCTAATAAATAGGTTATGTGTACTATTAGCTAAAGTAATACTAGGAGAAGGTTGCCTTAGCTAGTACTCTATTAATTTATATAGTATCTTTAATGCTCGCGCAGCACTTAGTCTTAGGATATTTATTTATGCCTTAGTGTTAATTAAGCACCTTAGAAAGCTACTATGTACAGTAACTTAGCATTCTAGTAAGTTAGTTTAAATAAAAGCCTACCTATTCCTTTACTAAACCCCTTAGATATCCTTTATAGGTATATTATCTAATTTATTTATCTAGGAATCTCTCTTTCTACTAACCTTATAGTAAGTTTACGTATTAGATTAATACAAATTTATTACATTACAATACGCGCTTTTAGTAGGTAGTATATTTAGTAAAATTCTATAAGTAGGGCCTGTGCACTTGTTTAGCTAATTAGAGGCTAGAATAGCTTCTAAGTATAATTTAGCGCACCTAGTATCTATTAGCTTAGCGTTTTTTACACACGTTATAATATTAAGCGCACCTAAACTATCTGTAACACTAACATTATTACTAAGAAGATTACGTAACTGTTTTTAAATACTAGCTTGCCTTATAAAGTCTAATACTATAACTTCTTGTACTTCCAATCTAAGTAGGGCAGTTACTATACAGTTTAGTTGTCCTTGCACTATCTTTCTAAGTTCTAGATTAAGAAGAGCATTAATAGACTTTATAGCTTTTTTTTTCTTTTCTTACTATAAGTGCTTTAGATCTGCTAACATGTTGTTATCTTAATAAGCTAATTAAGGTAGTTTAATAATTAAAAATAGCGTATTATAAGGCTAACTTACAAAAGGTATATTACTTTATATTTCTTTTTATAAATACTATATATCTATAGGCTATAAATTAGGGATAGGAGAGTTACTTTATTTAATTTAATTACTTTTTTCTATTCTTAAATTCTTGCTTAGCCTTCCTTGCTTCTTTACTCCACCCTCCTAGACACAATTAATATCCTAGTAGAGGGCAGGGCCTCTACCTTCTAAGCGCGTAGTAGCATTTAACTTAAAGATACTATGTAAAGTGTTTTCTTTACCTCTTAGTATAATATTAGCTGTATCTATATTATTAAGCTTCTTAAGGTATTTCTTAGTAGAAGGAGGAGTGTATAGTTATTTTTAGAATTGTTAGAACTACTAAAGGACGTTACTATAGTAACCTTAGCTCGTTAAACTAGTCACTACATTTGCAGAATTGGAGTTTTTCCCCTTATACTTTAAACCTAGTTAAGAGTCTTCTCTAGTAAACTTCTTTAGTAGCATACTAAAGGCTAGTTAATTAAGCACGTTATTAGTAACGTTGTAGAACTCTTAGATCTTCGCCTTTAACTATAGTAAGACTTAGTTTAATAGTAGTTACTCTAAGATTTCCCCTAAACGCTTATATAGTAGACTAAAGTAGTACGTTCTTTTCTTGCTAGAATTATCCTAGTTAAAACTAACCTATCTTATCTACTTTAGGGCGTAGTATTATTTATACTCCTTAAGTATGTGTCCTACTATATTACACATACAGTAAAGAGAGTATGTCTCTATATTACTTATATATGCTATACTTATCTTGTTAAATAACCTCTTTAGGGCCTTAGTAATAAAGAAACTATTATTCCTCTTACTAGAGAATTCTGCATTAGTTGCTCTTGCAATAAAGTACGTATAGTTAGAGAGTTTCTTTAGGAGTCTTTTAGTTATAGAATAAGCTATAAGTATATTAATAGTTAATAGTCTAAGCTTTAGGTCACCTAAAGACTTAATAAGGTCCTTAACTTCTAAGTTAACGTCTACTAGCGTGCTTGTCTTTTCTTGTGCTTTACTAATCTTAATCCCTGCTTCTTTTACTTCCTTTAGGGTAAAAGTTACTCGCTAGTTAAATAGTATAATCTAGCGTATTTTAGTATTAGCGCCTTCTTGCTCTAGCTAATAAATCTTATTTAGGCTAGTTATCTTCTTGTAGTAGGATTTTAAAAAAGAATAGATCTCTTCTAGTTTATCCGTATTTTTATTATCTCTATTTAAAGTAGAAAGTATATAGTATATAACTACCTCTTTGTTAGTTTGTAGTAGGCCTTAGAAAATGAGAATACTTTCCTCTTCTTAAGGGATTTGCCTGTTCTTAATATATATATTAGTAATAAAAGTAAAGTGCGTATAGTACTCTACTAGACTAGGCTAGTTTTATACATATTTATAAATGTAGGCTTAAAAGTATAAGTGTTTACCTATTTTAATAGCTATATCTTTATTTTTTTACTATTTCTTTATGTGTGTCTGTAACTTAAATTAATCTTTCTTAGTATATCTAGGTAAGCACTTTAGGATACAAAAGAGAGATTAATCCTTATTAAAAAAATAGTCTAGTAGAATAGAGACTCTTATAGTATTATAAATGCCTTTATTATTAGCTGATTAGTTAAAGTTCTTTAAGAATTCTATAATATTCTTTCTAGTAAAAACTTATGTACTGTGTCTTAGTTAAATTATAGTTAATACTAAGTTATGTATAGGTGTAGCTATAGTGTTAATAATAGAGCTTAATAAGGTTAATAGTAGATTAGGGCTAGTAGTAGTAGGTCTAGATAAAAGAAGCGTTGCGCCTTCCTGCCCTTAACCTGTCTTCTAATCCCTTTTTAATATCTAGAGTATAGTAAGACTTATATAAGTTCTTTATATAAATAGTTAGTAAGTGTAAGTAAAGAAATAAACGGGGTATAGTCTCTAGAAGAAAGAATATTTCTCTTCTTTAAGTCTTTATAGTGTGTGTTTTCTTAGGTGTAGGTATATTAATCCTTATCTCTTAGGTACTTCTTATTTTTACTAGGTAGGCTTAGATTTATACTTAAAGCTAATACTTATATATAAGCTTTAAGTGCTATCTCTATTTTGCTAAATAGTACTTTAGCTTAGTATTTCTTTACGCATGTATTACTATCTCTATTTTACTAGACAGGTTGCTACTTTTATTTTACTAGGTAGACTTTAAATTAGCGTTTAGAACACATGTAAGACTGCCTTTATTTTACTAGATAGTTTACTACCTCTATTTTGCTAGACAGACTTTGAATTAGCATTTAATAACGTATTCTATTTTTTTATTAGTAGATTTTGCTTTTCTTTATTATTGTTGTTAGTGTTAACTTAGGTAACATTGTCCTTAACGTAGTTTGTAATAAGAGATAGTGCTAACTCCCTAAAAGTATGTCTAGTAATAATCCTAAGGCTTCTGTGCTTACGTAAGATTGTTATATTGTTCTTGTAATAATTATGCACTAGTTCCTTTATGCACTAAGTAGTAAAGTATGTCCTTATAGGCTTTGCTATTTGTAAAGGGTGTTAGAGTGTATAAAGACATACTACTACGAGGGCATAAGATTACTAGTGGTTAGGCTATGTAAGAATAAGAGTAGTAAGATAAAGATCTTATTATAGGTTTGTATCTAGAAGAGAAGTACAAGAGGTGAGTTGTGAGGTAGAGGATTGATGATAAATGTGCTCGTTTCGATCCCCGAAACGAGCTATATACCTCTAGATCAGGTGGCTGAGCACTAACCTAGTGAGCAGCAGGGTATCACCCTGTGCACCGGCACAATAGTACAAGGTGTGTTAGCATAATTAGAAGATTAATATAATAATATAAGGATTAAGAAACAAGTCTTAATCCTTAGATTAATTACTAAGGTAAAACTCTAAGTTAAACATAATAAGCTATAAGGGCATATTGCTTACTACTATATATATAAGGAGTTCTAGAGATCTTACAGTGTACTATAGTCCTAGCAATCCTAAAGTCTATCTAGGACTTTTTAAGATTTTAGGATGTCTATAGTCTTAAGGATCCTAAAGCCCAGCTAGGACCTTCTAGAATTCTGGGACTCTAGGACTGGCCACGTGATCTTCTTATCACCTAATCCCTGGGTCCGTGCCATCAGTTGTTGGTACTTGAGGTGGTGGTGCCCCACTCTAGGTCTTGGGTCGTAATATCCTTATTCTCTACAGTTATAAGCCTAGCGCTTTAAATTATAGTTTAGATTCTCCCTGCGCAACCCAGAGTACGCTAGTAGTAGTTTAGACCCTCTAATTTGTTTAAACACACCCCCCTTAACCTACTAACTAATCACACGCACTATAATAGCGAGCGACTCCCTGCAAATTACTAACTTAGCGCGCCTCTTAGGCTACGCAACCTAGACTTACTAGTATACCTAGCTAAAGTTTAACGCTAAATCTAAAGGAGTCTAGGAATATATTAACCTAGAGGCTATTATAACTATTAATATATTAACAGGGCCGCCTCTAAGGCCCTTAGTGCCTATAAAGAACTCCTCTAAAGAAAAGCTTAATGCTTATAATAGAAAGCTTAATAAATATCACGCAAGGCACGTAGACTAGGCCATAAACGCGCGCGCACTATAGCATATTTAGAATTAAGTCTATACAACTATTAACAAGTAGTTACTAGCTCTAATTATAATAAGACTTGTAGATAGACTAAGCTAGACTCTTAATAAGCTTGTTAAGCAATTACAGCTTAAACTAGCGCTAATAGACGCTATTAACTAAATAGTAACACGCTAGGAGTACTATGCAAGCCTTAAAAAAGCAAAGCTTAGTACTATAGAACTATAAGCTTAGTATAATAAGTAGCAAATAAACGAACTAAAAGCTAAAGAGCTAAAAATACTTAAGGTAGACAGCGCGCTTACTGTATTTAACTTTCTAGATACTATAAGAGCTAAATACTCCCCTAAATAGGCTAGCACTACAAAGACGCTCTATTAGTAACACTAGACGCTAGAGAAGGATTATTCTAAATTAGACTAAATAGGTTAAGTATTCTTAGAGATACTCTACTAGCGCTTAATTAGCTTACTAAGCTTAGCTAAATTCTTAAGAGCTTACGCTATATTAGGAAGCTTAAAACCTTGTCTACTAAAATAAGGTGCTAGAGACACAAGCTATAAACGCGGCCTTAAGTGCCTATATTAGGATAGTAATAATAGCTAGTATTACTAGGATCCTGTAGAATGCTATACACTCTTAGCAGCTATTAAGGCCTACTTAAAGGTTAACTATAATGTTAGTAAGAAGAAATCTTAAAAAATTTAAAAACGCCTGTACACTAACTAGTACAAAAAACTATAGGACAAACTTATTAAAACAGGACACAAGCTCTTTTAGAAAGAAAAAAGCAAGTTAAAGGCCTTTCTAGGTAGTATAGTTGCATCTTTAATTAACCTAGCGCTTCTTAAGGAAAACAAGAATCCTAGTGTATACTATACTAGCAACTTTAACACTTATATACTATTAAAGAGCACTATATTAGATAGTAAGGCTGCGTTGCACCTAGTAAACAACAGAGAACTACTTGTACTAGGCTCCTTTGTACTAGCTAAGGAGGTGGAGATAGTAGAGGTAGGCACTTAGGCCTTCTCTATTAGCGGCTAAGGCACGCGTATCTTACGCTAAGTTCTAAGTAGAACGCGTAGTAATAAAACTAAAGACCTTACGCTTATAAACGTAGTAGTTATTAAAGATTTTTATCTAAATATTATCTTAGAAGCTCGCCTACATAGAAAAGAAGTCCAGTACCTAGGCCTAGACAATACTCTTTATTAAGGTACACTAGGCAGAAACTTTGTACTAGCAAGGCTTAAACGCTATTTTAACCTCTTATTCCTTAAACATAAGCTACTATTCTCTTATCCTAAGCTTATTCTAAACGTAATGCCTTTAGTTAAAAGCTTATAAGTAACTTATCTAAAGAATAACTTAAAAGACCTTTAGTATGCCTGTATAAGGCACCTAGGCCCTACAGCGCTAGAAGTAGCTATTAACATAGCTTAGGGCGTAAAGATTAAAAAAATAGCACGTGTTAAGTATAAGCACTGTGCTCTAAACTATATAGAATAGGTTATATTAAGAAAGCTAAAAGAGCCCTCTCTTTAACTATACTAGAGGATCTTGTAGGACCTATTTAATATGCCTTAAGGCTAGTTAGGAGAGTAGTAGATACAAGTAATAAAAGACACCTTTAGTAGCAAGCTCTATGTGTATATTCTACAGGCGAAATCTATCTTAGAGATTATAAGAGCCTTTTAACACCTTAAAGCACTCCTTAAAGCTTATTATAAGCTCTAGATAGTTAAAATTACATAAAATAACAACTCTTTAATACTCCTTTAGTAAGAAATATTGCAGTACTAAATATAGTGTAAGGAACGCAGCATTACTATTAAGCCTTCTCTACTATATATATATATAAACTAAATAGAGCTGCTAAAAGAGCAGGCTAGGAGCTAATTACTAAGATAATTAAGATAAGGGTAAGCGCAAACCTACCTAAGAAACCCTAGCTAGAGATTATTAAAGCTACAGCCTAGCTTTATAATATAAGTTCTTCTTATACATATAACTTACGCTTACTAAATAAGCTCCTTAAGCAATAGAGTAGAGGGTACTTTAATTACTATAAGCCTAAGCCTCTTAAGAGTCTTATAGCTAATATAAAACTAGATTAGAGCAGTATATACGCCTACGGCTGCTACGCCTATCCCTTAAATAAGGATAGAATAGCTAGGCAATATAGGAAGAGCTTTAAGACTCTTCCTAGGGGCTATATTAGTTACTTAGTAGGCTATAGAGCTTCTAACATATTCTAAATATAAGTCTTAGCGCTTAACTAAGTTATTATAACGCGTAATGTTATATTTAATAAGATGCTGTACTACTAAGGACTATCTTATAAGCTACCTAGGCAGGACGCAGTCCTTATAGTAAACACCTTTAATAAAGATAAAATTAGTAAGGCTAGAGAAGTGCTTAAATAGCTTACTAGTATTAGTAAAGTAGTAGTAATAATACAGGAGGACTTGTAACTAATAAGTAATTAGCTAGCAATAAAGACTATAGAAGGCTTATTATAATCTTTAATAGGTAGTACGCTAACAGCACGTAAAGAGTGTTAGGCTATCGCTTCTTAAGGAATTTATGCAGGGCAAAAAGGTCCTTTAGAATAGCTACTAACGGCTAAGGCAACGCTAGCGCCTTCTTTACTAAGAGCGTAAATGCTAGGGCAAGACACCTTAGCTTAAAGAGCTATAGGTAGTAGTAATAAGCTACTTAGCTCCTAGAAATTGTAAACAACTAGTAAATTAAGCCTAATAGACGCGCTAAGACTCTTAGAGTCTTAAGAAGGAGTAGAGATTACTTCTAAGAACGCCTAGCGCGGTGCTAAGAATCTTATAACACTAACTAGAGCCCCTTAGAATTTTTTAGCAAAAAGACCTTATAAAAAGAAAGTATAAAGATCTCTTATAAGAAGCTCTTTAAGGCTAAAGAATAAAGACTAACATAGTCCTAACGTAGGGGGTATAGGTGTATATTACCTATTATATAACCCTTTAAAAGCTCTTAAGCTTAAGGCACTACTCTCTTAGCCTTAGGACCTTAATAGAGAGTTAATTATAGTTTACGCTATAATCTTAGTAGCTCTTAGAAAAGTTAATTAATTTTAAACGCACTTTAATAATATCTTAAAGCTTTTAAATAAGTAGAAAGACCTTTATACACACTAATATAGGACTCTATTTAGATAGGCTAGCTAAAAGGAGATTAATACTCTACTTTTAAAAGGCACTTAGATAGAGAAAGAGGTTCTAAAGGATACTAAGCCTCTTCCTCTTAAGTAGGTATTTACCTACAAGCTTAATAAGAACAGCTACTTTCTTAAATACAAAGCATATCTTGTAGTAAGAAGAGACCTTTAAGTAAAAGACTTAATATACTTAATATATATAGCAACACTAGCTACGCAATTCTTTAGGCTCGTAATTATAATTATAGCTAAGTTTAACATAGAAATATAGTAGCTTAACATAATAGGCACGTTCCTTAACGCATATATTAGTAAAGAAATAATAGTCTTATACAACTTACTAGATAGTTACAAGTGCCTAGGCAAATATATTAAGCTTAAGAAAGCCTTATATAGCTTAAAAGACTTACTATTATTATAGTATAACAAGTTCTTAAGTATACTAAGAAAGCTTAGCCTGTAGGACTTAGCTAAAGAGCTATACTTATTCTTTACTAAGGAGCGCTTAATACTCCTACTATTCTATGTAGATAATATACTTTTTATATTTTACTAAACTTACTAAACTAAGGCCTATAAGCTCCTTTAATTTATTAAAAACACCTATAAGGTTAAAGATAAAAAAGAGGCTAGCTAGTTTCTAGAGATAAAGATTATAAGAGACTGTAAGAAACGGATAATAGCACTACTACACAATACCTATATTAATAAAGTTACTAAATACTTTAGTCTAGACGCCTTGAGCAAGTTCCTTAAAACTCCTCTATTCTTAAAGGAGCTAGTTAAAAATCTAGAGGAGGCCTTAAAGCCTTAAATTAAGGCCTACTAGGAGCGCGTTAGTAGTGCGCTTTATATAGCTATTATACTGCGTCTTAACATTACTTACGTAGTTTCTAAGCTCTCTTATTTTCTTACTAACTCTTTAGAAGCTTATATAAAGGCTGTAAATTATCTTATATAATACCTCTACTATATAAAGTATAAAGGGATTATATATAGTAATAATAATAGTAAGGAGCCTACTATATATAGAGACACGTTTTTTGTAGGTAATTTAAAGACTTATTAGTCTTCTTAAAGCTATATTATTATACGCTTTAGAAGACTAATTGTTTAGAAAGTAGCTTGTTAAGCTATAGTAACAATCTTAACTATAGGAGCTAAGCTCCTTATGTTAAAGTATATAGTATAGAAGTCTATAGCGCTTAAGAGGCTATTTAATAAGCTTAAACTTATAGTCTTAGGAGCTTAGAAAATCTTCTATAACAACTAGCAAACTATACGCCTAATTGTTAAAGAATAAGAGAAAATTACTACTAAGCTTTTTTTATTAATATATAAAACATGTAGCTCTACTAAAAACACGCTAAAGGCTTGTTTTAGATTAAGTATTTGCTAATAGCTAAGATGCTAGCTAATAGACTTACTAAATACTTATTAAGATAGAAGCTTACACACTTTAAAGAACTTATTAATATAAAATACATATCTTATAAGAGTTTATTAGAGAAAAAGAGTATAAAAAGAAAAAAATTAGATGTTTAATTATCAGGGTAAATTAGCTCCCTACCTCTAAAGAACTTATAAAATTCTAGGAGAATAACCCCCTCTTAAATAGGTTTTTAAGTAACTAAGAGGTCTATTAACTTACTTATTAGCTCCTTAACGCGTAGACGACGCGTAAAGAGACTATTAAGAGAGCTAGTAGGCTTATTTTAGTTATTCTAACTCTTCTTTTTACTACTAAGGTCCTCCTTAGACTACTCCTTCTTAGCTGCTTTCTCTAAAAGGACGTAGACAGTAGCTTATAAGCTTTTTAGCCTACTTACCTTATAATTTATTAGTATAGAGAGCTTAAGAAAAGATTAAAGAAGAGCTTATAATAGCATATTCTTTTATAGCTTAGTAAGAAGCTTCTTAGCTAAAGAAATAGTAATTTAAGAGCTTTAATTATTAGTAAAAGCTTAAATTTTAAGAAGAAATTATATATAAGACCTTGTAGGTCTTATTATTAAAGTACTACTAGTAGCACGCCTTAGAGCTAGAGGCCTTGTCCTAGTAAGCTCTATTAAAGCTGCTAGACAAAGCGCTCTTAATATACCTAAAATAAGGTATACTATAATACGTACTAAGTGCGCCCTAATAACTAAAGGTTACTACTAAGGTCTTACGCCTACAGGTAGTCTTAACTAAAGTTTTAACTTTACCCTCACGCCCTCTAAATGTGTAAGCTAATACTATATTTAAAGCAGCACTAGTTAACTTTACGCAAAAAGCGCAGTTTAGTAAGGGCAGCTGTAGCTCTAGTAATAGCGAGGGCGAGGGCGCGGGCGAAGGTAAAGGCGGCCTAGCGGCGGCGTACGCAGAGGCGTAGGCGGTAGCGCAGGCAGCAGTAGCTTTTTAAAGTTTTAACTTCTATATAAAGTTAGTAACTAGATAAAAAAAGTACTAAAATAGAGCTAGAAGCTGCGTAAGAGTATAAAGTAACTTATAATAGCTTAAAAAGCTTTATAAGAGTATAGTAGAAACTAAAAAAGCTACTAGTATTACTTTTAAAAACTTTTAGTAAGTTGCTAAGTAATACTTACAGCAGCTATAGTAGTGTTAGATACTAAGCCTAACAGGCTTAAAAATTTGTTATTATTTTAGCGCCTTGCGCTAAGCTGCGCGTATAGAGCGTGTTATAAGACGTGCTATAACTATATAAAGCTCTATACAGCTAACTAAAGTCTTAGTTACCTAGAGGGTGTATTGTATATACTAGCTACGCGCCTTAGCTACAAGGCTCTAGGCCTAAGCGTTAAGGCCTAAGCAGCACGCGCAGCGCTAAGCGCTAAGGCTTAGAGCTTTTACGCTAAGGCTTAGAGATTTCACGCTAAGCTTAGATACTTACATTTAAGCTCTATAAGATACTTGCTGTGCTTAGAGGCATCCCTCTAAGCTCTACAAATATAGTTACAGACTACAGTATTTCCTTTGTATTTATAGAGCGTCTTAGACGCAGATAAAAAGGCAGAATTAACTATCTAGTTCTCCTAAACCACTGTTTCTAGCTCCTTGTTCTCCACAGTTGTTGTTGTACAGCCTTATCTTTAACAATGGGAATTTTGGTGGGGTAGACAGTTACGCGAACTGGACGGTTACGCGCACATACCTACACCCTACGCGAACTGGGTCATTGCGTGCACAGAGAGGTTAGTGCGGGGAAAGTATATGGGCTAGCTTATATATATTAATTAAGCCCAGTAGATATTAACACTGGCTTCGGCCTTTTAAGACAACCTTTTGATGTAACCACACATTTTGTAGACACCTTTTTAGTAGGAAAAAAGATTTATTACTAACAACAGGTATCCGGGCTCATGCCCCCTTGTTTAGCATTACTAGCACGCAATTAGTGTGTCGCATATTTAGACAGAAACAAAAAAAAGCAAGATAAAGACGCAAATCGCCTCCTAACTTCACGCGCCCTATTCTGCCTATTCTTGTTGCTTTACTACTAGGCGCTCCTAGATAAAGTAAAGCAGTAATACTATTATTGCCTTACTTACTAACCTATAGACGCAACAATAGAAAGCCTACTTCTTCTTTTCTATCTTTTTCTTCTTTATTGCTAATTTAACGTCTTGCAATAGCTGTTTAAGCTAGGTTCTAGTCTCTATACTTAGCCCTTGCACGACAAACAGGAAAAGGGGGATGTTCAAGTAATAGATCTTAAGTACCGCGCTAGTATTAGCAAATACTCTAGAGATTATGTATTCCTTGCACAACTAGCTAAATTAGGGCTTAATAATCTTTTTATATATAGAAATATTGCGGATAAGGGACTTATTTAAGATTTTTATAAACTTAGAAGTCTAGCTAGGTGGTTAAGTTTTAAGATATTTAATAAATTTAGGTGTCCGCATAAGCAGTTTAAGTTAGACTAAATTAGGTGCTAGGTAGATAGTAGCAAAGAATGCTTTTTTTATAAGAGAGCCTAGAATAAGGAGATGCTTGCCGCAGAGGTTACACGCTATTATAGTATATTATATGCAAATTGTTTGTATGCAGTGCTGTTTAAAAGGTAAGAAGTAGTAGGTAAGAAGCAGCAGCTTCAGCTTTATAAAGTATTACAGGCTCCCGCTGCGGTACGTACGTGTCCTTTCCCTCCTCTATCGCATTATGTTACAATCCTATTGCAATCCTACTGTAATTCTATTGTCAGCTATAGGCTAGCAATCGCCGTTGGACACGTTTCAACTAGTGTTGTTTTTTAGTACCTTAGCAAATTTTTTAACCCTAATTATTGCTTAGTGGTCTGAGCTTTCCTCCTAGAACTTATCCACCCACCGTTCGAATCTCGTTAACTACACACAATCTTTTTTTTTGACTTTTGCGATTGATTAGTAGAGGGTAGCTGCTTTTCACTTTTTTAGAACCCCATTTTGACTACAACAACAACCACCACCTTTGACACCTTAAAAAAATAAAAAGTAGATATTAACACTAGAAAAGATCGTGATAAAAGCTATTGTGTAAGGCTCTGCAGCCTTAAGTTTAGTGGTAGTTTTGGTGTTCAGGGGGGTCGTTAGGCCGTCGGGGTCTTTGGGCCGTTACGCACGGTAGAATTCCTCCAATCATCCAAACTGTGGCGAACCAATAAAGAGAACCATATCGCAACATTCCTTTCCTGTATTAAGATACCCTCTGCTACCAGATCTTTAAAAAGATATTCTGTAGAATGTTTACACTATCAGCTTTAGGGAGGGTCAAACAATTAAAGAGAGAGACGTTCATTCTATCCTCCGCTTGTTTGTCCGAATAGCTGACCTTATTGCAAAGACTGTAGCGCGAATGAAACATCGTCAAGCCCCTCATCAATAACGCTTATTTTGAAGATTCTCTTTCGTGCAACAGTAGCTACCTTTGCCGCAGTTTTAACCAACGGGGTTGCTAATAGTGTATCCCATCCTCCCTGATCAGCTGTAATGTCGAAGTTGGCGCTAGATCCTAGGCCAAGCCTTGATCGGACATTCGCAATCGCAGCTTTCGTGTCTTCATTAACAACCCAAGAAAACATAATAGTATTTATGTGCTGTGGCAAGTGACCCTCTCCACTCCACAAGGATAGCATTATTTCGCTTAGGTACAGTCGATTCGGCGTCTGATCGTGAGCGTTCCTAGCAGCCTTGACAGTGAGCTTGTAATCAAATTCATCGATAACAATCTTATCAAGTGGTGAACGGCCATCTTTGTAGCCTGTTGTGAATACTGTAATGCCTAATGGACCTTTCACCACAGTGTACGCAGGGTTACCCTAGTAATAGATATTAGAGTAGTGAACATTGACAGGCGTGTTGCTCACGTACGAGAAGCTAGAACGGAGTTAGCAAATCCGAAGATTGTACGTCTAGCAGAAGGGGTAAACTAGAGTACGTACATCGCCGAGCACAGAACCTATAAGAAGGGTGCCAGTAATAAAGAGATGTTTAAGTTGAAGGTACACCATGATTTGTTGTCAGCTTGAGAGTTGTAGAGATGTAATAAGTCAAGTATTGCTGAGGAAGGTGCGGCGGGAGAACGCGTAATAAATAAGTAAAAGGTACGTCTGTATTTGCGGTCTTTATATGTTGTACGTTGTTTAAATTGGCGGAAAGGAGAACATAACAACAATAATAATAATAGATTCATTAATAGACCTTTATAAAGTTACTAAATTAGTGTTGAGTTTATTATCCTTGTTGTGCTCGCCTGAACACTACCGGTAAAGCCGAATAGTTAGCTAAGTACGCCTCACTACCTTTCTTAAAGGGGGGATAGCGTAGTGGTAAGCGCTTAGAAAAAGTCTACTATAAGCAATCTAACGTTACCGTGTCCGTGCGCTAGTCGACTCAGGTCGCTACTCGCCTCACCCGAACATCATAACATCGAAATCGTCCCAACTTCAGCGTGTTATAACTCCACCACTATGGACCTAATTCAAGAAGCAATTGAATATTTAGAATCGCGTAAAGCTAGGGAACAATTCTTGTACTGCAAAGTTGCAAAAATATTTAATGTTAGTCTAACAACATTGGCGCGGAGGTACTAGGGCAAACAGTAAATAGATGTGACCTACCGCGCTGACAAGCGCTTACCGAGGTGGACGGCGTAACGCGCATGACTGCGTAACGCGCACCTTTTGCCATAGTAATCTCTAATATTTTCTAATATTAAAATAGCAGTAACTTCTTTGAATACTAACCTTTTTTGAAAATTCTTGAAGATTAAGAATCTCGAAACTTAGATCTATAACTCTAAAATTTTAATTTAGTTTTATATAGCTTGGTTTTAGAGATATTAGCTCTCTATACAAATGTAAACTTTTTAATTAATCTATATTAAACTAAAGTAAAATTAAAAGTTTATAAAGCTAAGCTTTTAAATACTTAAATTAAAAGAATTTTTAAAGAAAGTCAACATTTAAGAAAGTTTTATTAAAAATAAGATTATTTTATAGTGTGATTTTAGAATTTCTATTATATCTTCTTAAGTATAATACTTTTTAGTACTATTACTTATATTTACGACTATAAGTAAGAAACAGAAACTTTAAGCCTATTTAGAATTTTTAAAATCTTTATAAATAAAAAGTTTATATTTGTATAGAGAGCTAATAACTCTGAAACGAAACTATATTAAACTAGAGTAAAATTCTAGAGTTATAGATCTAGGTTTCTAGATTCTAAATCTCTAAAAATCTTCAAAAGAGGTTAGATTTTAAAGAAGTTTATTGCTATTTTAATATTAGAAAATATTAGAGATTACTATGACAAAAGGTGCGCGTTACGCAGTCATGCGCGTTACGCTGTCCACCTTAGTACCGTGTCTGTGCGCGTTTTGCGCATGGTCGAGATTTGCGCACCCTAACAACATAAAGATTATAGAAAAATAAGGCTGTAGAGCCGCTACTAATAGCTAGTATTGCAAGTTTTTATAAAGTAATACTAAATAAAGCCTTGCAATTAATTTGTACTACTTATATTTACTTAGTAAGGTAACGTTGCGCCCGCGGCGGGTGGTGCGCGCTGGGCTAGCTGGTGCAGCTACCTTAGCATTAACATAAGATAAATTAACAACTACACGTTTCTAAAGCTTCTACTTTTAAGTAAAGGCTTTTAAGGCTTTACGCTTACCCTTTTAGGACAGTTGTATAGCCTTTTAAGCGTCACGAGCTAATTTCTAACGCTTCTTTTTAGCTACCTTTTTAGCCTTCTCTTTCTCCCTTACCTCCTTGAGCTTCTCTCTCTTAACACGCCACTCCGTAGTTTATTAAAGCTTGTATAATTAAGCTTACCTCTTTAAGTAAGACTTCTTAGCTTTTAAAAGTTGTAGTAGTTATTATTTATGTTATTAAACTACCTAATCTTAAAGTTATCTTTTAAAGATTCTGCAAGAAGGCCTCTAACTTAGTTTAAATAAATTTTTAGCTTCTATACTTAGTAGAGATAAATAGCTTAAAATAGAGACTCTTATACGCCGTTTAGTGCGAGATTAGGGCACTAAGGAGGTAAAAAAGATTTATCGAAGCCTCTACTACATCTCAGCTTAAAATAGTATCCTCTATAGAGAAATTTAAAGCTTAAAGGAGGCTCTTTTAGTTAAAAAGAGACACTAAAAGAAGAGCTATACTCTCTAGCTTAACAATCCTTAGGAGTACTATAGTAGTGCTATTTCCTAGTTGCCTAGGAAGGTCTGTCAGGCTTAGGACGACAAGGTAGTTTAATAATATAAACAATAACTACTACAACTTTAAAAAGCTAAAAGGTCTTACTTAAAAGAGCAAGCTTAATTATATAAGGCTTAACAAGCTAAAAAGAGGCGTGTTAAGAGAGAGAGGCTTAAGGAGGTAAGGCAGAAAGAGAAGGCTAAAAAGGCAGCTAAAAAAGAGCATTAGAAATCAGCTTATAGCGCTTAAAAAGCTATACAACTGTCCTAAAAGGGTAAGTGTAAGGCCTTACAAGCCTCTACTTAAAAGTAAAAGCATTAAAAACGTGTTATTGTTAATTTATCTTATGTTAAAATGAAGGTAGCTGCACTAGCTGCCCCAGCGCGCACCACCCGCCGCGGGCGCAACGTCACCTTACTAAGCAAATATAAGTAGTACAAATTGATCGCAATACTATATATACTACAACTCTACAAAATCTCACGATACTAGCTATTAGTGGTGGCTTTACAGCCTTATTTTTCTAAAATCTTCATGTTGTTGGGGTGCGCAAAACTCGACCATGCGCAAAACGCGCACAGACACGGTACTTAACCTACAACAAGAGCTTGAACTTGTGTTATATATAGAAGGATGCACAAGGAGAGGCTTGCTGCTAACCCGTAAGATAGTACAAAATTTCGCGTTAATAGTAACAGAGTGGGAGGTTTCCTAAAGCTAAGTTACTTAGTTTCTCTATTACTACGCTGACAAGCTTACTATCAAATAGAGCCCTAAAATTAATTGCAATAGGTATAGAGCTAATTTACTATACAAGTATAAGCTCTACTTTAAACTATTACATTTAAAAATACGTAAACACGCTATTAATGCGCGCAATACGTATAATATAGATAAGAAGGGCTTTTTTATTAGTGTCTTAAAACGCGGCAAAATAATCTTTACTAAGGCCTTATTACGCTTAAATTAGTTAGTAACTACTATACAAGAGAGTAACTGTAAATAGATAACACTATTAGCTTGCATATACGCTTCTAGAGAGGTATTGCTGCTAGCGCTTGTGTACCAGGGCTTAGCTAGACTTTAATTAAGCTAGCTTAACGCTGTAGAGGCTAGAAAACACAAGATTTTCTTCTCAAACTTACCTACAGGATAGAGTAATAATAAGATAGGATTAGCTTAGCTTAAATAGGTATTTAATCGCTATATAAAGCAAAAAGCGCGTTATAATTACTAACTCTTTATCTTTAACAGCTACAGCAGCTATGTTACTACAATTTTATTAATTTTTGCGATAGTAATTAGATCCTCCTAGCTATATTTCTACCACATGCTACCTACAGTCTCTAGCTACTTAATGTAGTAATCTTTAGGCCTCTATTGTAATACTTTACTTAAGAGCTTTATTGCTATATCTACTATACGTAGAACTTTACAAGAACTACAAAACACAATTTCTTTAGCCTCTTTTAGCCTACGTAGAGGTCTAAAATAACGCCTAATTATATTTTAAAAAGTTTTTAAGCTATAGGTATCTAGCTAATAGATACAGATACTGTACTAAAACGCTTTAACAACTACTACTAACAACAAGATAAGGCTGTAGAACTTAGGCAGCCTAGTAATAGCAATAGCTAGAGAGAACTGCGAAAATTTCTAGACTTTGCGCTGTAGTATACCCTAAAAGTTAACTAAGATGAAATTAAGTCTTTATTCTATTCTCTATAGGTATAAAACAAGCTAGTTAACTATAAAAACAATAGTTTACGCGGCAAGCTTAGCACTAAAAGAAAGTAAAAACCTTAGCGCATAACACTAACTACTTAAGATTGTAATAATTATTATAGCAGCGCTACGTTTATAAATCTTAGAAAGCTCTGTATAGCGCGTGCGCGCATAGCTGTACAATAAGACAAAGCTAACTAACTATAACTCTAGAAAACTTACGATAGAGAGCTTAAAGCGGCAGCAATAGCATATAAAAAGCAGCTAGTAGAGGTAGTAAAGGTAGCCTAACAGCATGCTAAAGAGGAGCACAATTATAAGCGCAAGGCAAGAGCTAAGGAACTTGCAATAAGCTAGGCACTTAAAAAGTAACAACGCAACGCTGCAACTATATAAAAATCTTACAATATACTTATAAAACTTAAGTTAAAAGCTTTACACAAAGTAGCAAAAAATCTAACAAAGCGTTATTATGTTGGTGCTAATTAAACTAGTGCTAACGCTAGTCCGCCGGCTGCGTCTCCCCTACTAAAAACTAGCGCGCGCAGACGCCAAATTAAGACGCTAGCGAAATTTAAATGGATAGAAAGTTTCGTATACAGCTATATATTAATACACTAGAAATTCTCGCGATAATCGCTTTTGTGGCTGTCTCTACAGCCTCATCTTTTTGGTCGTCCGATCTTAGTGGGGTGAGGCAAGTAGCGACCTGAGTCGACTAGTGCCCAACCATAGTAATACGGAGGTGGCTTTCAAAAGTTCTTGCTAGCGCGGTACCGTGTCTGTGCGCGCAATGCCCATGTTCGCGCAATGCCCACCCCAACAACATCAAATATATAGAAAAATGAGGCTGCAGAGCCACCACTAATAGCTAATATCGCGAGATTTTGTAGAGTTGTAGTAAATATATTATTGCGATCAATTTGTGCTACTTGTATTTACTTGGTAAGTTAACGTTACGCCCGCGGCGGGTGGTGCGCGCTAGGGCAGCTAGTGCAGCCACCTTAGCTTTAACATAAGATAAATTAACAATAACACGTTTTTAACGTTTTTGCTTTTGAGTAAAGGCTTATAAGGCCTTACGCTTGCCTAATTAGGACAGTTGTATAGCTTTTTAAGCGTTGCGAGCTGATTTCTAACGCTCCTTTTTAGCTGCCTTTTTAGCCTTCTCTTTCTTCCTTACCTCCTTAAGCTTCTCCTTCTTAACACGCCTCTTCTTAGCTTGTTAAGCCTTATATAATTAAGCTTGCTCTTTTAAGTAAGACCTCTTAGCTTTTTAAAGTTATAGTAGTTGTTATTTATATTATTAAACTACCTTGTCGTCCTAAGCCTGACAGACCTTCTTAGGTAACTAGTAAACAGCACCTCTATAGTACTCTTAAGGATTTTTAAGTTAGAGAGTATAGCTCTTCTTTTATTATCTCTTTTTAACTAAAAGAGCTTCCTTTAAGCCTTAAATTTCTCTACAGAGGATACAATTTTGAGCTAAGATGTAGTAGAAGCTTTAATAAATCTTTTTTGCCTCCTTAGTACCTTAATCTCGCACTAAACGGCGTATAAGAGTCTCTATTTTAAGCTAATTTATTTAAACTAGAAGCCTCCTTGCGGAATCTTTGAAGGATAACCTTAGGATTAGGTAGGTAGATTTTAGTTACTTAGAAAGACTTTCTAATAGTCTCCTCCTTAAAAGCAGTACCCTAGGCCCTCTGAAAGAGGAGAAAGAAGTCTCCTTTTACTATAAGTAGGAGCTGCCAGCTTTTATAAAGGTAGAATAAAAGCTTAGTTAAGTAGGCAGTTAAGAGAGGCTTAAATGATCTAATATTAAGCAGTTAAAGCGTATAAGTTAAATAAGGAGGAAATACAACTAATAGATCTTGTAGTCGTTATAGTAATTAATAAAATCTATAGTTAGGTAAGATTTATAGCCGTTAAGGAGGAGTAATTAGTATCTTAAATAAGCTTTCTATCTAGTCTCTCTCTTAAAAACCTCTTTAAGCTAGGCTAGACCTATATTGTTGTTAGTCTAGCTAGAAAGAGATAAGCTAACAAATACTAAGTGCTTTTTATTATTAATGTCCTCAACTTAGCTTAATTTTAGAGCTCTAACAGCTAACTAAAAAATTAAAGCTAGAGATAGAGCTGTACTATCTAAACAAAAGCAGGCTAAGATAGTTACCTACTTTCTAGAACTGTCTTAAGTTACAGCTCTAACTCTTTTTTAGTTGTATCTCTTCTTATTAAACACCCTTTTTAATCTTCTAGTTATTCTAATTATTAAGCCTTTCTTATCTATATTAAAGATCTAAGAAGGCTTTATATTGTATTCTCTTATTTTCTTATATAGTAGCTTAAAGTAGAGGCTATATTTAGCCTCTAAATTAGCTTTGTGGCGATTGCAGTCTATTCCTGCCTGCTAGCGCAAGATAAGATAGGTAGAATTCCTGTTAATAAAGCAAATAACCTAGCTTTCTAAAACCTCTTTACTAGCTAAAGATAAGGTAAAGTTGCGTATTATTGCTTGTGTAGGTGCTGTACGTCGTTTAGTAAGCGTAGTAATATACTATAGAAGCTCAGTTTCTTGGTGTGGGTGAAGGAGTTAGTGGGCGAGTTGGCATAGTTGAATTTGGCTCTAGTGTCTTCAAGCGAGCGTTTAACAATTAATACTATACTTTGCTACAAATTTTGTATACTAAAAAGATGCGCCTAGTGCGCGCAATTTGATTTCTTCAATTTCTTTCCAAATCAGGTCTATGGTGGTTGAGTTATGACGCGATTTGTGTAGGTGGTTGTTGTGTTGGGGTGGGCATTGCGCGAACATGGGCATTGCGCGCACAGACACGGTATCGGCCCGAAATTTCTTGGCGTAATCTAGAGATTTTTTGATGAAGCTGTAGCTGGCTAGTATACTCGCTTTCTCTAGTGTTGTACTCCGTAATGGCTCTTAATATCTCTACACGGGCCTTAATTGTCACTCTAAAGTCTTCTTTTGGAGGCAAGTCAACGAGCCAGATCAGCGCTATTACTAGTATCTCTCCAGGCACGATTAACGCCATCTATGGCTGAGCTTGCTAGCGAGGCTCTAAGCTAAATAGACCTATGATAAAGCTCCTCCCTAAATATTTTGAAGATGCTCCACGTATAGGCCGCCCACGTAAGCAAGAGGTTACCTTATGCGCTCTACCATGGCAACATAATTGCAAGCTACAAACACAATAAAATTAAAATTGTAATAAGCTAATTTACTTTTTAGAAGCCTTGCTATTACTGTTTAACTTAATTTAAACTATATAGGTTGGCTTCAGCCTTTTGAGACAACCTTTTGATGTGACCACACATTTTGTAGACACCTTTTTAGTAAAAAAAAAGATTTATTGCTAACAACAGGTATCTGGGCTCACGTAAGCCCCCTTGTTCGGCATTGCTAGCACGCAATTAGTGTGTCGCTCCAGCATGTTTGGACGGAAACGAAGAAAAGCAAGACAAAGACACGAATCGCCTCCTAACTTAAAGCGCTCTATCCTGCCTATGCCGCCTACTTATGTTAAGGCTTTACTTATAAGTACTCTTAGGTACGTGTCCTTTCCCTCCTCCATCGCATCATGTTGCAATCCTATTGCAATCCTACTGTAATCCTGTTGTCAGCCATAGGCTGGCAATCGCCGTTGGACACGTTTTAACTAGTGTCGTTTTTTAGTACCTTAGCAAAATTTTTTGACCCTGATTATCGCTCGGTGGTCTGAACTTTCCTCCCAGAACTTATCCACCCACCGTTCGAATCTCGTTGACTACACACAATCTTTTTTTTGACTTTTGCGATTGATTAGTAGAGGGTAGCTGCTTTTCACTTTTTTGGAACCCCATTTTGACTACAACAACAACCACCACCCTTGACACCTTTAAAAAATAAACTATACAGGTACGCGTGTTGTGCCTAGTCCTCTTACAACGCCTGCAGCGCCTTGCGCTGTACACTCTCTTTGTAAGTATTTTGCTACCCTTTGGCTTGCTACGCGCTGGCTTGGCAATTATATTCTTTACTTTATTAACCATTAGGGACTCCTCTATTTGTATATATTGTTGTTTCTAGACTTTGTGCTTTGTAAGCTGCTTAATTACGCTTTACATACGTGCTTGTTCTTCTTGTAACAATGCTATAAAATGTACTATCTGCTGCGCTCTTTTACTAAGCTGTTAAACTTGCTTATTTAATTAGCTTGCAGAAGACTTAGGGCAGTTTCTTATTTTCTGTTAAATAAGCGTACTCTGCGCCTTAAATTTATAAGCTTTGCTAGGTGTCTTTACCTTTTATGCAATACACATGCGTAGTAGTAGCGTTAGTGTCTGTAACTGTACATTAAGATTAATAAGACAACGTACAAGATATAGCTAATAGACTACTCTAAAGGCGTAGTGGGGAGGAGGTTAGCAAGAACTAGGTTAATAAGTTTATTTAGCGCAATTTTAAGCTACGTACGCGCTAGAACTATTTATATAATTACTAGCAAGCTCTCTGCAAAGACCTAGCGCTTATTAAGGGCTAGTTTAAGCTAGTTTAAAATACAAAGGCAAAGTATAGTATTGTAAATAAAAATATTTATAACTTTAATAAAACTAGCTTTATTATAGGCAAGCTTTTATTACAGTCATTTATTTTAGGCACAGACAAACTGAGAAGAACAAAGAAAATCTAGCTAGGCAATTATAAGTAAATTACGCTAATACAGGGCGTGGGCACAATAAAAGAGCATATTTTAGCGTTTTTTATCTTTGTAGGCAAAGTTATAATCTCTACTTAGTTTACAAAAGACCTGCTATACAACTAAGTAATCTAAGTTAGTCTTACTAGCTAGACAAACAACAATTTAGCGCTTAACTAGCTTTGTTACTTTAATTCCTATGCGCGACCTGTAAGGACGCATAAGCTACTTATTATTAACAGCTATAAAAGCTACTACTTAGTAAATTTCAAAATTTTCTATAAAAAAAAATAGTTCTTTTTTATATACTTTTACACTTCTTGCACCTCTTACAGCCTCTTAATATAGGCTGCTTCTTGCTGTTAAAGCGCGCGTATAGTAATGCTATTTTAGTCTTAGTACGCAATTACATCTACTATATTAGCAAAGAAACCTTCCTACTAGCATTTAAAAAGGTCTATTACAAGGCTATTATACTAGAAAATTTTTATAGAAAATTTTAAGGTGCTAGGCTTACGCTACATAATTATTATATTGTTTTATTATAGCTTAACGTTGTACTGCGTATGCTAACTCTACTAGCGCAAGATAGCAGCACTTAGAAGCTAAAAATGCTACACAACACGTGCAAAATAAAAGTGTAAGCTCTACTTATTTAAAACTATATATAAATTTAGCAAAAGTCTCCTACAACTTCTTTTAAAGAGTAGATACAGTAGTTAAGTAAAAAAGCCTAGCAGATTGCTTATTATATAGTATTAATATAAAAGAAAATAAGTTACTTATAAAATGCTATTAAAGCGTAAACAAAGTAAAAAACTTTTAAGCAGCGCTATATACAGGCAGAGAGGTTATAGACAGTTAACTAGATAGCTAATTAAATTGCTAAAGTTAAAAGTAGTAGCTGTAATAATAGTACAACGCCTGCGAAGAGAGTACATAGTAAACAGCGCTGCGGGCGTTGTAGCTAAATTAGACACAACTCCCGCACGTGCTAAGTAGAATTAAAGGATATAGAGGATAGCGACGCGTCTAAAAAATAATATCTTATTCTACTTAATTAGAAAAATTATAACGTGTTTCACCACCAAGCGGCGCACCCCACCGAGCGGCGCAGTCTCCCCACTAAAACAACGTCGTAATACTTTCTACGCAACACTACCACGACTTTTCTCATTAAGTAGAACAAGATATTATTCTTTAGACGTGTTGCTATCCTCTATATTATCTAATTCTACTTAGCATCTACAAGAGTTGTGTCTAATTTAGCTACAACGCCTACAGCGCCGTTTACTACGCACTTTCTTTGCAGACGTTACATTATTATTATAGCTACTACTTTCTATCTTAACAATTTAATTAGCTATCTAGCTAACTATCTATAACTTTTCTGCTTATATATAGCGCTACTTGCAAGTTTTTTACTTTATTAACGCTTTAATAGTGTCTTATAAGTAACTTATTTTTTTTTGTATTAATACTATGTAATAAGTAATCTGCTAGGCTTTCTTACTTAACTGCTAAATCTACTCTTTAAAAGAAGTTATAAGAGACTCTTGCTAAATTTGCATGTAGTTTTAAATTAGTGTAGTCTACACCTTTATCTTGCGCACGTTGCGCAGCGTTTTTAGCTTTTAAGTGCTACTATCTTGTGCTAGTAAAGTTAGCGTACGCAGTACAGCATTAAGCTGTAATAAAACAACGTAATAATTGTGTAGCGTAAGCCTAGCACCTTAAAATCTTCTGCAGATATTCTCTAGTGTAATAGCCTTATAATAAGCTTTTTTAAATGCTAGTAAGAAGGTTTCTTTGCTAATATAGTAGATGTAATTGCGTGCTAAGACTAAAATAGCATCACTATACGCGCGCTTTAACAGCAAGAAGCAGTCTACATTAAAAGGCTGTAAGTGGCTTCGGCCTTTTAAGATAACTTTTTAATGTGACTACACATTTTGTAGACACCTTTTTAGTAGGAAAAAAAGATTTATTGCTAACAATAGGTATCCGGGCTTACGCCCCCTTGTTTAGCATTGCTGGTACGCAATTAGTGTGTCGCATGTTTAGACAGAAACAAAGAAAAGTAAAATAAAGACGCAAATTGCCTCCTAACTTAACGCGCTCTATCTTGCCTATTCTTATTACTTTACTACTAGGCGCTCTTAGATAAAGTAAAGTAGTAACACTATTATTGCCTTGCTTACTAACCTATAGACGCAATAATAGAAAGCCTACTCCTTCTTTCTTGCCTTTTTCTTCTTTATTGCTAATTTAACGTCTTGCAATAGCTGTTTAAGCTAAGTTCTAGTCTCTATACTTAGCCCTTACACAATAAATAGAAAAAGAAGGATACTAAAGTAATAGATTTAAACTAGTGCGCTAGTATTAGTAAATACTCTAGAGATTGTGTATTTCTTGCACAACTAGCTTAATTAGGGCTTAATAATCTTTTTGTATATAAAGATATTATAAATAAAGAACTTTTCTTGAATTTTTATAAACCTAGAAGTCTAGCTAGGTAGTTATGTTTTAAGATACTTAATAAATTTAGGTGTCTACATAAGCAGTTTAAGTGAGACTAAATTAGGTGCTAGGTAGACAGTAGCAAAAGAAACTTTTTTTAGAAGAGAACCTAGAATAAAGAGATGCTTGCTATAGAAGTTACACGCTATTATAGTGTATTGTATGCAAATTGTTTGTATACAGTGCTGTTTAAAAGGTAAGAAGCAGTAAGTAAGAAGTAATAGCTTTAGCTTTATAAAGTATTGTAGGCTCCTGCTATAGTACGTACGTGTCCTTTCCCTCCTCTATCACATTATATTGCAATTCTATTGCAATCCTACTGTAATCCTATTGCTAGCTATAGGCTGGCAATCGCCGTTAGACACGTTTTAACTAGTGTCGTTTTTTAGTACCTTAGCAAATTTTTTGACCCTAATTATTGCTCGGTAGTCTAAGCTTTTCTCCTAGAACTTATCTACCTACCGTTCAAATCTTATTAACTACACATAATCTTTTTTTTTTGACTTTTGCGACTAATTAGTAGAGGGTAGCTGCTTTTCACTTTTTTGGAAACCCTATTTTGACTACAACAACAACCACCACCTTTGACACCTTAAAAATAAATAAAAGGCTGTAAGAGGTGTAAGGAGTATAAAAGTATCTAAAAAAGATTTTTTTTTTTTTTTTTGCAGAGATCTTAAAAAGCTATAAAGTAGGAGCTCTTATAGCTATTAATAATAAGCAGCTTATACGTCCCTACAGGTCGCGCATAGAAATTAAAGTAATAAAGCTAGTTAAGCGCTAAATTGTTGTTTGTCTAGCTAGTAGGACTAACTTAAATTACCTAGTCGTATAGCAAATTCTTAGTAAACTAGGTAGAGATTGGAACCTTGCCTGCAAAGATAAAAAATACTAAAATATACCTACCTATTACGCCAACGCCTTGTATTAGCGTAACTTACTTACAATTGCTTAGTTAGATTTTTCTTACTTTTCCTAGTTTGTCTGTGCCTGTAATAACTAACTATAATAAAATCTTGCCTATAATAAAGCTAGTCTTATTAAAGTTATAAGTATCTTTGTTTATAATACTATACTTTGCTTTTGTATTCTAAACTAGCTTAAACTAGCCTTTAATAAGCACTAGGTCTTTGCAGGCAGCTTGTTAACAATTATATAAACAGCTCTAGCGCGTACGCAGCTTAGAATTGTGCTGGACAAACTTATTAACCTAGTTCTTGCCGACCTCCTCTCTGCCGCGCTCTCAGAGCAGTCTATTATTGTCGCAACGTGTATATGTATCCTCTAGCCGGAGCGCGATTCATCGATCGGTCGGTATTTTGTTTCCGACAATTAGCTATATCTCGCACGTTGTCTCTCCCACAAGGTAGTCCTCGCTCAGCCTTAACTATTACACGCTAAGTAATAGTCTCTTCTTCTAGTTTTGTTAGGCGCTTGCAATTTGGCTCGCAATTACGTTGAGAGTGCTTTTTGTCGCGTCGTCAGCGTATTGTTGTTTGTAGTACGTTATAGACTTTTTCAGCGCGTCAAATACTTTGAATTTGATTTCTACTAAGCTCAGAGACTACTAGTTGAATATTAGCTTTAGTATAGCTTCTACGAGGTTGTGGTTGTTGAGACATCACGCGTTATTGTTGGGACGTTGTTTTGGTGGGGAGACTGCGCCGCTCGGTGGTGAAACACGTTAGTGGTGTTGCGTAATATTGTTATAAAGGTAGGATGGTGCGGGGGAAGTAGCCCGCTTACTGGGGTGGCCCGCTTACTGGTGAAACACGTTAGTAGGAACGAGTACAAGGAAGGCAGAGGTTTGCCAAGAGAGCGTTAAGACTGGGCTAACTGTATTTCGGTAGTATTTCGGCCTTATTCAGGACACCCCTGTCAGCAAGAACTTTTGAAAGCCACCTCCGTATAAAAGAGATTACAAGTCTCTTCTTAGTGAAATTATAAACGTAGCGGTGAGAGGAGAAGGATTCAAACTTTCAACCTCCGTTGACGTGAGATTACTAACAGTAGATTCTTTTAAGGCGCTTTACTACTGCGTTATCCTCTTACGCTGCATTCTTTCACTTATATAACCACCTATTTGGTCCTCACACTCCGCAATCACAACCTTATTAATGATTGCTCGGCTACGGACATATTATCTACAATACTATCCCAAACTTCCACTATTACTATATACCTCACGGAGCTTAGGTATGTTCTCACACCAAAGTCGACCCTATATCATTGGCTAATTAGCGTCTAGCTGTGCTAAGATAAACAACGGGATGAAGACTTTCTACACAATTACGCTGCTACTAGGCATCTGCACTAGTGTGGTATCAAAAAATATATGTGGTGTACAAGCCGTAAAAGGATTCTATCCAAAGAGTCAGAAATGCGATATCGAATACGTCTCAGTGAACCCTCATGTCTACCGCGCATCATGTGGGACAACCGCAGCGCTTGACTTTTCCCCTGGCTCAGGAGGTAAATTCGGCAAGGTAAAAGCTACCAATTTTATTAGCAGCACTATCAAAATAACCGCAGAAAGAGAAGGTAATGACGGTAAGCTCCGATACTTCGAAGTCACTGTACTTCCACAGCAGGAGTGTTACGCCATACTTTGGCCTACGCAAGTAATATCGGAAGTTCACTGGATTATATAACAGTGGCGAGTTTCTTGTATATATCTATTAAACACCAACTTTTTAAGGCGAGCAAAAGGTGTGCTCAACCTCTTTTCTTATCTAAAATATATTAAATGCCTTCCTAAAATTAGTTTCTAACGCCTGCTTTGTTGTCGTAGGCGTTGTGGCAGGCGCGCAGGCTATTGCAGTTATTTAGGAGTTCTTAACCTAGAAAACTCTGCAAATAGCCCGTGTGTTAACTAATTGTAGATTTTCGATCAAATTTACCACAATACGAATTTGATAGAGCAACGGCTCTTCCTTAGGTATATAGCTCGACTGCCTTAGTGTAGTAATAGGGCTATATATCTAGTTCTCTACCTAAACCAAACGACTCTAACGAACTCGATATACCAACCTCCTATACCGAATATAATAAAGAACAATAGCTAGCTTAGCACCTAGCTATCTACCTACACCTAAATCCCTTAAACAACTTGATATATCAACCCCCTATACTAAACACACTACACATCACTACAACTTTTTTCAGAACGTGTTAAGGACTATTAGAGCAGGCTAAACCTACAGAAAGAAATTAACTCAAGTTACTATTAGGAATAATAGTAGATAGATACTAGATAACGTAGGTGCATACTTCGCGGATCAGTATGTTACACAGGGTTCGGCGATACTTCTCTAGGCCTGGTCTGGGTTAGGGCAGGCTAGCATCTGAGGTATGCGTAAGGTCGTGGAGTTGTCTGGCGACTAAGTGGGATAGTAGGTATTCGGGTAAAGACAATTCAATTCTATATAAATAATAGAATAACTAGCTTATAATCTGGGTAAGAAATAAAACTATACGAGTTGACCACAACAAGAGAAACAATAAAACCTTTCTATCCTTATATCCTCGTTGCCATGTCCATTGCCATCCTTTCCATTCCTCGGATACATCCTTCCGTGGGATGTTTGTGATGGCAGTCCATCCCTTCCTTGCCTGCCATCCCGGTCTTGGCGGGATGGTCATCCTTGGCGGGATGGCTCATCACGTGATCCGCGCGCCCCGCGTGGATTATTACCTTCTGACGTGTACAACTGTTAGCGCCTTCTAACTCAACGCGCCCTATCCCGCCTATGCCGCCTACTCATGTTAAGGCTTTACTTCCAGGTACTCTCAGACAAATTAAAGAAGCAGCACTATTATCACCTTGCTTTCTAACCTATACATACAACGATAGAACGCCTACTCCTTCTTTCCCGCCTCTTTCTTCTCTATTGCTATTTCGACATCATGCAACAGCTAGCCTAACTAGTTAATAGTTTCTTTACTTAGCCTATGCACGATTAACAAGAAGAGAGGGATACTAAAGTAGAGTATTTTAAGTACTTTGCTAGTATTAGCAAACACCCTGTAGATCTTATATTCCTTCTATAACTAGCTAAGTTAAGGCTTAACATTCTTTTTGTATATAGAGATATTGCAGATTCTAGAGTTATTTATAAGGGATATAATTGTAAAGTCTTAAAGAGGCTAAGTTTATAAATACTTAATAAACTTAGGTGTCTGCATAATTAGCTTAAGCTAGACTAGTTTAGGGGCTAGGTGTACAACAGGAAAGCTTCCTATCTTTAGATAAGAGTTAAGGTTAAAGAGATGCTTGTTATAGAGGTTACACGCTATTACAGCGTATTATATATAAATTATTTATATGCAGTGCTGTTTAAAAGGTAAGAAACAGTAAGTAAGAAGTAGCAGCTTTATAAAGTATTGCAGGCTCCTGCTGCAGTATATACGTGTTCTTTCTCTCCTCTATTGCATTATGTTGTAATTCTATTGCAATCCTACTGTAATCCTGTTGTTAGCTATAGGCTAGCAATCGCTGTTAGACACGTTTTAACTAGTGTCGTTTTTTAGTACCTTAGCAAATTTTTTAACCCTAATTATTGCTCGGTAGTCTAAGCTTTTCTTCTAGAACTTATCTACCTACCGTTTGAATCTCATTGACTACACACAATCTTTTTTTTTGACTTTTGCGATTAATTAGTAGAGGGTAGCTGCTTTTCACTTTTTTGGAACCCCATTTTGACTACAACAACAACCACCACCCTTGACACCTTAAAAAATAAAGTAACACCACCTTAAGGCTCTCTACTACTTGTAGGGCTCGCGATAAGCCTCTTTTTTCAAGTAGCCTTTTTAAGAGCTTTAAGGCTGCTCTTCCTACCCTTTTAAGAAGTGTATATAGATTGTTTAAGTCGTTTTGTAGTTCTGCAAGCAGCTGCCCTAGAGGCCTGTTTAGCAGCCTTCTTAGCCTTCTTCTTCTCCCTTACTAATTAAGCTGCAGCCCTTACTTATTACTTTATTTCCTTCTCTCTTGCCTTTGCCTGCCTTGTCTCCTTACAATGCCTATTTATCTTAGCTTTTTAGTATTATACCTGCTCCTCTTTATGCTCCTAGAGCTAGTAGCAATCACGTGCCTTCTTTACCTTCTTTAGAGACTAGACTATAGCTCCACCTTAGTACTCCTTAGGCTCCTAGAGTAGGAGAGGTTTGCCTTGTTTTCTACGTGTCTTTTTATTAATTAGAGCTTTGCGTAGGCCCTTAACTTTATGCTTAAGAAGGGTCTTTTAAGTTAAGATTTAGTAATAAACCTAGCATAGCCTTTAAGCTTGTTTATTACCTAGATCTTTAACTACCTTACGCAGGAGGCGTTTAACTTTCCTCTAATTTAAGGTACTTAAGCTTAAGGACTTACTATCGCTTAAAGGGCTCTTAATACTAAACCTTTTTAATATAACTTTAAGATTAAAGGGTGAAAGGCCTATAGCTTTAAAGGCCTTTAGGATTGTTATTTCCTTAAAGGAGGCCTACTAGGCTTAGTAGAAGAGGGGAAAGAAATCCCTCTTACTTATTAAGGTAAGGCCCTAGTTCCTCTCTAGAAATCTAGATATCTTAGCCTAGTAAGCTAATAAAAGAGGCTTAAATAGGGTAACATTAAGAGGCTGCAGCGTGTAGGTTAAACAAGGAGGATAGACTACAAGGAGAATATTGTTCTAATTATAGTACTTAATAAAATCTATAGTAAGGTAAGATCCATAGCTGTCTAAGATAAGAAATTAATAGGAGGATTAAGCTTTCGCCTTAGTATTGTAATTAAACACCTGTTTAAGCTACGCGAGACTAATATTGTTGTTTGTCTAGCTAGAGAGTAATAAAGTAATTTAAACTTCATAAGTCTTAGAATTAAGAGCTTGTAACTGAGTGTCCTATATTAATCCTAAGGTTAATTAATATATAAGGGTAGGCGTGTGAAGATCGTCCTTAGATGACCTAGTGTTAGTTCTTGGGAATGAGCGAGTGCGATGGACGAGGGGTTGTACTAGCACGATTAGAAGATCAATATAATAGTACAGGGTGTGTTAGCACGATTAGAAGATTAATATAATAACACAAGAGTTAAGAAGGTAATAACTAATCCTTAGATTATTACTTAAAGTTAAATACACTAAACTATAAGGGTTTAATGCCTAAGACTATATACTAGTAAGTAGACATCTAATAATCTCCGTTCTCTGCTTGCTTTATAAGATTAATAAGATTAGTAAGAGCGCTACTACTTTCTTGCTCTAGGTGCTCTATGCAGATCGTGAGATTAGTAAGAACGCTAAGACTTCTTTGCTCTGCAGGTCCTCTCGCTTAGTAAGAGCAGCCCTAGTCTAGGTTGTAGCTATAGTAGGGCTAGGCAGCAATAGTTATAACACTATTCTCTTCTTCCTAAGTTTCGTCCTTAAAGCTTTGTAGACAATACCTAAAGCACTATTCTTAAATAGCACAATCTGTTGTCTTTACCTTGCTTTCTTTATTAATTTATATAGAGATAGTATGCCTATTGTATTTATTTTTAGGGTATCAAAGGTGGTGGTTGTTGTTGTAGTCAAAATGGGTTTTCCAAAAAAGTGAAAAGCAGCTGCCCTCTACTAATCAGTCGCAAAAGTCAAAAAAAGATTGTGTGTAGTCGACGAAATTCGAACGGTGAGTGGATGAGGTCCACGCGCTAAGCGCTCGGAGCAGAAAAGCTCAGACCACCGAGCGAAATCAGGGTCAAAAAATTTGCTGAAGGTACCAAAAAACGACACCAATTGAAACGTGTTCAACGGCGATTGCCAGCCTATGGCTGGCAACAAGATTGCGATGGAGGTGATGCCTATTGTATATTATAATAATTGTAATAATAGTCTTGCTTATTAGGTACATGTTTGTTTAAGCTGCTGCAATAGATGCAACTGTTACAACCTTTAAAATTATAATATTTACATTTCTAAAAATAAGTAGTTAGTTATTAAAGCAGAAAAGAATCGTCTTTAGGCTTAGCTAGAGGCAATAAAATAGGAAGTGCTTAAAATTTAGAAGGCTCTTTGTAAAAATACAAAGCAGGCAGTAGAAGTAATATTAGTTAAAGAAACTAATATTAAGCTTCTAGAGTACTAAGAGGCACAGGCTTATGATGTTAGTAACTTAGCTCTTTCTCCTTTTACCTAGAGCGCTATGTCTAGTTTTGTAGATAGTGTTTAGGAGGCTAACGTTCCTGCCTATCTTAGTAATCCTTTAAAGGATGTTTCTTATAGAAGTAATACTACGCAAGTAACTAGTAATAGTTTGTAAAGTTTGTGTTAGGTTCTTATGTATTATTACTGTCTAGATATTCTAACTATTTAACTAGGTATTTCTTGCTGTTGTTGTTAGTTCTATGTGTAAGGATTCTCTTAACTTTAAAGATATTATCTTTCTCTATTTTATAGTAAAATGTTTTCTGTAATAGCGGTCTTAGGTCTACTAGTTCTAACATATTAATGTAGAATCTTAGGTAGATTTTTGTATTAGGTAGAAGGTTAAGTGTATATATTACTAGTCTCTTCTAGTTAAGAATTAAAAATAGTCTAACTTTAACGTTGTTAAGCTCTTTGCTAGGTTGTTTAGTGCAAAAATTCTTTGTAAGTAAGTATACTTTATCCCCCTTCTTTAGCTAAGGTGCTGTTTTTTATTTCTAGTTAACATATCAAAGGCTTTAGCGTTAAGCCTTTTTAAGTGTCTTCTTAAGTAACTTGTGTCTATCTTTAGCTTATTAGCTGTTATAATAGCTACTTTTATCTTTAAACTTAGAAGTGTATTTATAAAGATATTTAGGTGTCTCTTATAATTTATATAAAACAGCGTTTATTTTATAGACTCTAAAAGCTTGTTGTTGTATGCTATTTATGCTATAGGTAGTAATACATAATACCTAGTTGTTCTATTGTTAATTAATATATATCCTTAGGTATGCTTTTATTGTGCAATTTGTTTGTTCTATCTGTCTATCTGTCTATCTGTCTGCGGATAGTATGCTATTAATAGCTTTCTTTTAGTTTCTATTGCGGCGAGTAGTGTTGTCTAAAAATTGAAAGTAAAGAGCTTGTCTCTATTACTAATAATAAACTATAGTATACTATAGTGTCTAATATTTTTATTATTGATAATATACGTAAGCTGTACTGCTGTAAAAAAAATTCTAAAAGTAATATACTCTACTTATTTTATAAATTAGTTAACTACTACAAGAACTGCGTTGTAAGATACTTTTATAATAGAGTCTCTTAAGACTAGTAATCCTATAACAAAGTCTATAGAGATGTCTAACTATAGTGCGTTAGGTAGTTCTATTACTTGTATTTCTCTGTAGGGTGCATATATGCTGTGTTTATTCTTCTAACAGTCTGCATATTAAGCAATAAAGGTAGTAACCTTATCTTTTATTCCTAGAAACTTGTAATTTCTTTTAATAAGTTCTATAGTTCTTGTAATACTAGAGTAGCTATGTACTAAGTTATTATAGTGTTGCCTAATAATTGCTTCTTATAATTCTTCTAGTATATTATACGTAATACGTATTAATAAATTAAGTGTCTGTACTACTCCTAATAATCTATTGTTATTAACCTATATTATTATAGAGTTAGCTATTTCTTTTATTCCTGTAATGTTGTATTAGCGGCTAAGAGCATTTGCTCTCTTATTATCCTTTCCTAGTATATACATAATCTTAAACTTGTACTGTTCTAGTTTCTTTAACTATTAAACTTAGTATTAGTTAAGTCTTTTAGTAGTTGTAAAATTAACTAAGTTCTTGTAATTTATAAATATTATAAGTTTTAAGTAGCTTTTAGCGTATACTCTCTAGTATCTTAGATAATTAATAATAGCTAACAACTCCTTGTTGTAAATATTATATTATTCCTCTAGTCCTAAAAACTTACAAAAATAATAAGTAATTCGGTATTATTTACCTTTGTGTAGTTAGCTAGCGTATTTTCTAAGTGCAAGGTCTAATACGTTTGTTTTAAATTATAGTAGCTATCCTGCTTGAAATATGCAAAAGTATAGTAGTTCTATACTAATATTTTTAAGTATTTAGAAGGCATTCTTTACTTCTTTACTCTACTTAAAGGGTATTTCCTTCTTTGTAAGTCTTGTTAATAGAATAGCAATCTTAGAGTAATTTTTAATAAACTATTAGTTAAAGTTTAGAAATCCTAAGAAAAATTGTATTTCTTTAACTATTATTAGTTATAGCTATTCTTTAATTACTTATATCTTTTTTTTTACTTATCTGTACTTCTTGTGCCCTTATAATATATTTTAGAAAGGTTACTTTATTCTTATGAAACTTATATTTCTAAGGTTTTAGTTATAAGTTAAACTAGTCTAGGCACCTTAGTACTATGTAGATATATTTAATATAATCCCTTAAGTTCTTAAAGTTGATAAGAATATTATTTCAGTATATAAAACAAAGATATCTAGGTATACTGTTAATATATTATTAATAAGTTCTTAAAATATTGCTAGGGCGCTTATTAACTTAAAAAGTATAATAGTATATGTATAGTATCTATATTTTATTTAAAATACTATCTTTTATTCTTTACTTTTCTTAATCCTAATAAGGTAGTATTTGTCTTGTAAGTCTAGTGCTATAAAGACCTTAGTGTAAGATACTTAATTTCTAAGTTCTATAATATTTAGTAGTAGATATTAATTCTATACTGTAATATTGTTTAACTTTTAATAGTTAACGCATATCTTTAGTAAGCTATTCTTCTTTAGTACAAGAGTATAGAGAATCTTGCTAGTAATATTAAAAGTCTTATATAGCTTTTTACCAAATTCTTGTCTAGCTTTTCTCTTAGTATCTTAAGTTCTATTTGTAATAATTAATAAATTAGTCTAAAGGCTAGAGTTTTCCTTTCTTCTAGGATAATCTTATAGTCCTAGAGTTAGTATCTTAGTAAGGTTTTACTATCTACTACTTCTATAAAGAAGTGCTAAAATTCTTTATACTCTTTTAAGATATCTAGAGTTACGTATATCTCTAAAACTCTAACTTCATAATCTAGAAGAGCCTTTTTAGTATCTATTAAGTTAAACTCTCTTATCTTAAGGCTGTTCTTAGTTAAGGTTTACTATCTTTTAGCAATATTATTAAATTTCTTCTTATCTACTATCTTAGTTATTAGATATGTAGGCTAGCTTATAGTTATGTTAAGTCTACAGTACTTAAATAAGAACTTCTTTAACTTTTAGTTAATTTGTAGGTTATGTTTTTATAACTAAAGAAGTCTTAATATAATATTATAGGTAGCTAGTCTAAAAATGTCTAGGTCTATCTCTTTCTAGTATTTCTAGATGTAGAGCGTTACTTAGGTAACCTTATAAGTAATTATTGTCTTACTTAGTATAAGCTAACTATTAGCTACATATAGTAGATAAAGTTCTTATTTCCTTAGTAGTTATAGACCTGCTACTAATACTACTTAAGTAGAAACATAGTTAGCCTATACGCTAGAGTCTACTAGTGCCTATATCTAGTATCTGTTAAGCTTTACTATAAGCTTAAGGAGACTTAAGGGATTTATTACGTTAATCTCTTTAGTAGTTCTAGGTATCTAGGGCGTCTATCTAAAAAAGACTGTATACTAAATTTATAGAACTTCTTTATAATAAGGTGTTTATTATATCTAATATTAAGGTAGGTATACTATAAGAGTTAGTTACACTCTTATGCACTAGTTCTATCCTTGTAATCTTTCTACTACATTATATAAATCTATAGAGTTTCTTCTAGATTATTATATTTATAAAAGTGTAGGCTATGTCTCTTATTTTATATATATATATACTGCGTATTTGTTGTTAGAGCAATTATACTATTAGTATTTATATCTAGGCATTCTCTTTAGTCTCTTAAGAAACTTTCTTAATCTACTTTTATTCGAATAATAGGTTGTATAGTTATTATGTATACATGTAGTCTATAAATACTTTATATATTTTAGGTTGTGCAGGTCTATCTAGTAGCATATATCTTTAGCGTAGCTATTATTTTAAGCCTTATGCTGTTATTATGTTGCCTTAAGTTTATTATAAATATCTTTTTCTTTTTTGTTTAAGAGTTGGCGTGTTAGTTTATTCTAAAAAGCTTTAGCTTTTTTAGTTTATTTTTATATAAAATTGCTATGTACAGATTTATTAATAGTTACTATTAAAGTAAGTACTTTCTTCTATAGTTCCTCTAGTAAATTAGTATACTAGCTATAGTCTAGAAATATTCTTTTGTAGAGTTTTATAAAAATTTCCTTAAGTTATCTAAGTTACTTAAGTAGGGCGTTGGTTTTCTCTACTAGATTTATAAAGTATCTAGTCTTTGTAGGTAGTAGTACTTATGTGCTAATATTATGTCTGTCTTTTATAGTATAGGTAAAGAGTTTCTATATATATATAAGAACTGTCTTCTTATTATATATTACTAGCTCTTCCTATATAATTACTGTAGCTAGTCAATAGCTATTCTAAAACTTAGCTATTATACTGTGTTTAGTTTCTTCTACTAGGGTTGCTTCTATATCTTTATCTAGTACTATTTTAGAAATATTGCTATCTCAGGATTCTTTTTAAAGTAATTATAACTAGGTTATTTAGTCTGTTAATACTTACTTAGTCCTGTCCTTAAATTGTAATAGTAGGTTGTGTAACAACGTTCTATCTATTATCTAGATTATTATTAAGTTCTATATAGTAAATAATATTAAGTTGTTAAGTTACTTTACTTAAGCTTTAGTAGTCCTATTTTATGTAACCTTCCTTACTATATTTATAACAAGTAACCTTTTTGTTACCTTTGTTATACGCAAACTTCTTCCTTCCTAGTCCCTAATTTATATTATTAAGGTGTATTAGCTTATAGCTATTAGTAGCGTAATACCCTAAGGTCCTAGGTACATAGTTTTGCTAACGTCCTTAGTTAGGGTATAGGTAATAAAATGTTTAACATGCTTAAGTGTCTATGTTCTTAAGTACGTAATTCTCTAGCGCAGAAAACTATTCCTCTAACATAAGCTTATAAAGTTTGTTATTAACTTTAATAGCTTTAGCTATAAGTTTGTTAAGCGTGTTAAAGTTAGCTTTACTTCTTATAAGTTCCTATTATATAGTAGGTTTAAGACCTTGTTAGTACATCTATATTAAAGCGTTATTATCTTATTTAATAACTATCTTGTACTGTTAGAATTAAGTTATATAGTTAGTAGTAGACTTAGTTTGTTGTAGTCTCTAAATTTTCTACTCTACAACTACAGATTCTTTAAAAGGTAAGAAAACTTCTTTTATTTTAGCTTTAAAAGCATCTTAGTCTTTAACTAGGGCTGTGTTATTAGCGTTTATAATAGCACTGTCTATATAGTGTTAAAAGATTAAGTTAGCCTATTTCTCTGCATCTCCTTAAAGATACGTAGAGGCTAAGACTACCTTGTTATTATTATTAATTCTGTTTCCTTTAATATAGAAGTATTTGTTAACTTAGAAGAGCTAAGCGTTAAGCTTGCTATAATTACTATAATAAGTTTTAGGCTTATTAGCGCGGCTTGTAGTCCTCCTAGTAAGGAATTAGCGGGGGTGTCTATAGTAGTATTGCTTATTTTAAGAGTGTTTAAAGTGTGAAGGTTATCCTTAGATAACTTAGTATTAGTTCTTAGGAATAAGCAAGTGTAATAGAAAAGGGGTTGTACTAGCATAATCAGAAGATTAATATAATAGTACAGGGTGTGTTAGCACGATTAGAAGATTAATATAATAACATAAGGGTTAAGAAGGTAATAACTAATTCTTAGATTATTACTTAAAGTTAAACACACTAAACTATAGAGGTTTAATACCTAAGACTATATACTAGTAAGTAGACATCTTATAATCTCCGTGCTCTACTTGCTCTATAAGATTAATAAGATTAGTAAGAGCGCTACTACTCTCTTGCTCTAGGTGCTCTGTGTAGATTGTAAGATTAGTAAGAGCATTACTACTCTCTTACTCTAGGTGCTCTATGTAGATTGTAAGATTAGTAAGAATGCTAAGACTTCTTTGCTCTGCGGGTCCTCTCGCTTAGTGAGAGCAGCCCTGGTCTGGGTCGTGGCTATAGTAGGGCTAGGCAGCGATGGTCGTAACAAGGCGCTAGGTAAGATCTATTAGCGTAGATGTAGGCTAGGAGTGTTATCTACTCTTGTAAGCTATCTTAAATAGTACTCCTTCTTTTTCTCTGCTTGTATAAAGGCTTACTAAAGATCCTTTTTAATCTTCCTAGGATACTAAGAAGAAAGCTCTTCTTATCTATATTGTATATATAACGCGCCTTAACGTAGTACTGCTTAATTTTCTCGCGTAGAAGATCAAAGTATAGGCTATACTTCCTCCTAGAATTAGCCTTATAGCAATTATTATCTATACCTGTTATCTATCTCAAAATAAGCTTATTAGGGTACTAGTAGACAAAGCAATTAACCTAGTGTACTCTAACCTCTCTCCTTGCAATCTATAAGGCGAAATTTTGTATTATAGCTCGTGTAAGTGTAAGGCCTTGCCTAGTAAGCTGTTTAATATACTGTAGGAGCTCTAGCTCTAGTTGTAGATAGAGAGCTTGTTAATTTTAAGCCTTAAGGTTGCGTGAGGTTAAAACACCTTAGTGTCTTTAAGAGAGCGTAGATTATACTACACTATACTTTTCTACAAACTTTGTATATAAGAAAGATGCGCCTAGTGCGCGCGAATTAATTTTATTAATTGCTTCCTAAATTAGATCTATATTAGTGGAGTTATTAGGTGTTAAAAGGTGGTGTTGTTTTAGTGGGGGTGCGCGTTACGCCGTCATGCGCGTTACGCCGTCCACCTTAGTACAGTGCCCGTGCACCAGATGAACATGTGCGCTAGTTGAACACCCTAACAACCTGATATATTTAAAAAGATAAAGCTGTAGAGCCACCACAAATCGTGATTAAATTGCGCAAAGCTAGTTCTATACTAAATACAGGCTGGCGAAACTTTTAGCTTATTTAGAATATTTTTTTGGGCGCTAGATTGGCCGTGGACGGCGACTACGCGCTAGGATAGCTAGTGCAACGCTTGCAACTCCTACCACAGCTATAGTATTACTACTACGCTTCTAACGCTTTGTAGCTAGCCTATAAGCTTGTAAAGCTTTGCGCTTACCCTTTTAAGACAATTGTATAGCTTTTCTAGCGTCGCGAGCAGCCTTCTAGGCCTCCTTTTAAGCAGCCTTAGCAGCTTACTCCTTTCTCCGCACCTCCTAACGTCTCTCTCGCTCTACACGCCTTGCCTTAAGTAGCTAAAGCTTGCAGAGGCGAGCTTACTCTCTTATCTAAACTCTCTCTACTTTTTAAAGTTGCTTTTGCTTCGCTTATTATTATTGTAATACCTTATTATTCTAAGCTTGTTGTACACGCTTAGGTAACTAGAAAACAGCTCCTCTGTAATACTCCTAATTGCTATCAAGCTAGAGGGTATAGAGCTTGTTATCCCGTCTTTTCTTAATAGCTAGGGACTTTCTAAGACCCCTAACCTCTCTACAGAGTAGTGTATTTTAAGCTATAATATAGTGTAAGCTTTGTTAAAGCTTTTTAACGTTCTTATTGCTCTAATCCTTCGCCGTACGGCGTATAATAGACTTAAGCTTAAGCTAATCTTCTCCTAATAGTACTAAGTTGCTGCTATTAGAATTTAATACTTCTTTAGCAAACTTCTTAAGTATAACTTCTAAGTTAGGTGGTTGTATACTAGTTGCTTTAAAAGACCTTTAGATAAGTAGAAGCTTAAAAGTATTCCTCTAAGCCCTCTAAAAGAGCGGGAAGAAGTCTCCTTTACTTATATTAAGTATCCCTTAACTATCTTAGAGGTATTTAGCTAGCTTATTTAAGTAAGCAGTTGCGAGAGGTTTAAACATCTTAACGTTAAGCAGTTAAAGCGTATAAGTAGCATAAAGTAGAAATACAGCTAATAGGATCTTGTAATTATTGCAATAGTTAATAGAGTCTATAGTAACATAGGATCTATAGCCGTTAATAAGTAGTAATTAATACCTAGTTAAAGCGTATTATCTAGTCTCTCTCTTAAATACCTTCTTAAGCTAAGCTAGGCCTATATTGTTGTTACTCTAGCTAGTAGGAGATAAAGTAACAAAGACTAAGTAAGTACCTGCTTATATAGCATCAGTCTAGCTTAATTAAAACGTCCTATTGGCTCCCTTAAAGATAAGTAAAGGACTTAGAACTAAGCTATCTAAGCAAATACAAGCTAGTACTATTATCTACGTGCTTAAGCTATCTTTAAGAGCTTGTGTTACCCCCTTTTAGGTGTAGAGTACCTTGTTAAATATGCATTTTGTTCTACTAACTCGTCTAAGTTAAAACCTCTTCTCGTCTATATTAAATATATAGGTAGGCGCAACGTTATACTCCTCTATCTTTTTATGCAGAAGCTTAAAGTATAAGCTATACTTAGCCCCTAAATTAGCATTGTGCTGTACTCTACTTATCCCTTTGCTATAGCGAGAGATAAGATAGTTTAGATGCCTGCAGAGGAACTAGGTAACCTAGGTTTCTAAAACCTCTTTTCTAGCTAAAGATAAAGCAAAGCGTCTTATTATTAGCCTTGTAGGTGGTATACGTCGCTTAGTAAGCATTTTAATATACTATATAAGCTTAGTTTTTGGCTTCGGCCTTTTAAGACAACCTTTTGATGTGACCACACATTTGTAGACACCATTTTGGTAAAAAAGATTTATTGCTAACAACAGGTATCGGGGCTCATGCCCCCTTATTCAGCATTGCCGGCACGCAATTAGTGTGTTGCTCTAGCATGTTTAGACAGAAACGAAGAAAAGCAAGACAAAGACGCCAATCGCCTCCTAACTTAACGTGCCCTATCCCGCCTATGCCGCCTACTTATATTAAGGCTTCACTTTTAGGTACTCTTAGACGAATTAAAGAAGCAGCACTATTATCGCCTTGCTTTCTAACCTATACATACGACGATAGAACGCCTACTCCTCCTTTCTTACCTCTTTCTTCTCTATTGCTATTTTAACGTCATGCAACAGCTAGCCTAACTAATTAATAGTTTCTTTACTTAGCCTATGCACAATTAATAAGAAGAGAGGGATACTAAAGTAGAGCATTTTAAGTACTTTGCTAGTATTAGCGAACACCCTGTATATCTTGTATTCCTTCTACAACTAGCTAAGTTAAGGCTTAACATTTTTTATATATATAGAGATATTGCAGATTCTAGAGTTGTTTATAAAGAATATAATTATAAAGTCCTAAAGAGGCTAAGTTTGTAGATACTTAATAAACTTAGGTGTCTACATAGTTAGCTTAAGCTAAACTAGTTTAGAGACTAGGTGTACAACAGGAAAGCTTCCTGTCTTTAAATAAGAGTTAAGGTTAAGGTGATACTTATTACAGAAGTTATACACTATTATAGCGTATTGTATACAAATTATTTATATACAGTGCTATTTAAAAGATAAGAAGTAGTAAGTAAGAAGTAGCAGCTTTATAAAGTATTGTAGTCTCCTACTGCGGTACGTACGTGTCCTTTCTCTCCTCTATCGCATTATGTTACAATTCTATTACAATCCTACTATAATCTTGTTGTTAGCTATAGGCTGGCAATCGCTGTTGGACACGTTTTAACTAGTGTCGTTTTTTAGTACCTTAGCAAATTTTTTAACCCTAATTATTGCTTAGTGGTCTGAGCTTTCCTCCCAGAACTTATCCACTCACCGTTCGAATTTCGTCAACCACACACAATCTTTTTTTGACTTTTGCGACTAATTAGTAGAGGGCAGCTGCTTTTCACTTTTTTAGAAAACCTATTTTGACTACAACAACAACCACCACCTTTGATACCTTAAAAATAAATAAATAAGCTTAGTTTTGTGTTGTAGATAGAGGGAGAGGTTGCGTAGGCTATATAGTTCGTTTTGGTCCTTGTGCCTTCAAGCTAGCGTAATGCGATTAACACTATACTTTTTAGCAATTTAAGAATACGAGAATTTATCTCCTAGACTGCGCAATTTAATTTCTGCAATCGCTTCTTAAATTAGATCTATATTAGTTAAGTTATAACGCGTTGAACTTGAGTTGTTGTTGTGGTGGGGGTGTTCAACTGGCGCACATGTTCATCTGGTGCACGGGCACTGTACTGAGGTGGACGGGCCAACGCGCAGGACGGGCCAACGCGCGGTTTAAACACCAAAACCACCACTAAACTTAAGGCTGTAGAGTCTTACACAATAGCTACTATTGCAAGATTTTTGAGTAGTAAGATCTAGAGGGCTTAAATAATATATATAGCTATAGAAATTAAGTTAGAGTTTCAATCACGCGCCCTGTGCGTGAGGTAGACGCTAGTTAAGCTGTAACACTACCTTAAGGCTCTCCACTACTTATAAGCCTTGTAAAAGGCTTCTTTTTTAAGTAGCTTTTTTAAGAGCCTTAAGGCTGCTTCTCTTACTCTTTTAAGAAGTTTTTATAGATTATTAGAGTTGTTTTGCAGTCCTGCAAGCAGCTACCTTAGAGGCCTGTTTAGCAGCCTTCTTAGCCTTCTCCTTTTTCCTTACTAATTAAGCTGCAGCCCTTGCCTATTGCCTTATTTTCTTCTCCTTTGCCTTTGCCTGCCTTGTCTCCTTATAATGCTTATTTATTTTAGCTTTTTAGTGTTGTACCTACTCCTTCTTGTGCTCCTAGAGCTGCTAGCAATTACGTGCCTCCTTTACCTTCCTTAGAGACTAGACTATAGCTCTACTTTAGTACTCCTTAGGCTCTTAAAGTAGGAGAGGCCTGCCTTGTTTCCTGCGTGTCTTTTTATTAATTAGAGCTTTGCGTAGGCCCTTAACTTTATGCTTAAGAAGGGTCTTTTAAGTTAAGATTTAGTAATAAACCTAGCTTAGCCTTTAAGCTTATTTATTACCTTAATCTTCAACTACCTTACGGAGAAGGTGTTTAACTTTCCTCTAGTTTAAGGTACTTAAGCCTAAGGACTTACTATTATTGCTTAAAGGGCTCTTGATACTAAATCTTTTTAATATAACCTTAAGATTAAAGGGTAAGAGGCCTGTAGCCTTAAAGGCCTTTTGGATTGTTATTTCCTTAAAGGAGGCCTGCTAGGCTTAGTAGAAGAGGGGAAAGAAATCCCTCTTACTTATTAAGGTAAGGCCCTAGTTCCTCTCTAGAAATCTAGATATTATAGCCTAGTAAGCTAATAAGAGAGGCTTAAACAGGGTAATATTAAGAGGCTGCAGCGTATAGGTTAAATAAGGAGGATAGACTGTAAGGAGAATCCTGTTCTAATTATAGTACTTAATAAAATCTATAGTAAGGTAAGATCTATAGCTATCTAGGATAAGTCATTAATAGGAGGCTTAAGCCTTTACCTTAGTATTGTAATTAAATACCTATTTAAGCTACGCAAGACTAATATTGTTGTTTATTTAGCTAGAAAGTAATAAGCAGATTTAAACCTAATAAGTTTTAGGATTAAGAGCTTGTAACTAGGTGTCATGTATTAATCCTAAGGTTAATTAATATATAAGGGTAGGTGCTAGGTAAGATTTATTAGCGCAGATGTAGGCTAGGAGTGTTATCTACTCTTATAAGCTATTTTAAATAGTACTCCTTTTTTTTCCTGCTTGTATAAGGGCTTACTAAAGATCCTCTTTAATTTTCCTAGAATACTAAGGAGGAAGCCTTTCTTATCTATATTGTATATATAAAACGCCTTAATGTAATACTGCTCTATTTTCTTGCGTAGGAGATTAAAGTAGAGGCTATACTTTCTCCTTAAATTAGCCTTGTAGTAATTGTTATTAATGCCTGTTATCTATTTTAAAATAAGCTTATTAGGGTACTAGTAGATAAAGCAATTAATTTAGTGTAATCTAACCTTTCTCTTTGCAATCTATAAGGCGAAATTTTGTATTATAGCTCGTGTAAGTGTAAGGCCTTGCCTAGTAAGCTGTTTAATATACTGTAGGAGCTCTAGCTCTAGTTGTAGATAGAGAGCCTGTTAATTTTAAGCCTTAAGGTTGCGTGAGGTTAAAACACCTTAGTGTCTTTAAGAGAGCGTAAATTATACTACACTATACTTTTCTGCAAACTTTGTATATATAAAAGATGCGCCTAGTGCGCGTGAATTAATGTTATCAATTGCTTCCTAGATTAGATCTATATTAGTGGAGTTATCAGGTGTTGAAAGGTGGTGTTATTTTAGTGGGGTGAGCGTTGGCCCGTCCTGCGCGTTGGCCCGTCCACCTCGGTAGCGGCCACCCCCACCATACAGTGCCACCTAACAAAACAGCACCTCAACTTTAACACGCGATAACTCTACCAACATGACTCTAATTAAGGCTGCAATTGCAGCAATCAAATCGCGCGAACCTAGAGAACAATTTAGCTATTGCTAAATTACAATTAAGTATAATTGTAGCCGCGTAGCGCTGTTGAAAAGACACTAAGGCCTCTCAACCTTGCGCGCTACCTACTACAAGAACTAGCGAGATATTTACCCACAGCAAGAGCAGGAGCTCTTACAGTATATTAAGCAGCTTACTACGCAAAGCCTTGCACCTATATAAGCTATAATACAAAATTTCGCCTTGCAGATTGCGTAGAGAGAAGTTAGAGTATACTAAGTTAATTGCTTTGTCTAGTGATACCCGGACGAGCTTATCTTAAGATAAACAACAGGTATTAACAACAATTACTATAAGGCTAATTCTAGGAGGAAGTACAGCTTATACTTTTATCTTTTACGCAAGAAAATTAAGTACTACTACGTTAAGGCGCGTTATATATACAATATAGATATGAAGGGCTTCCTTCTTAGTATCCTAGGAAGATTAAAGAGAATCTTTAGTAAACCCTTATATAAGGAGGGAAAGAAGAGGAGTATTATTTAAGATAGCTTACAAGAGTAAATAACACTCTTAGCTTGCATCTGCGCTAATAGATCTTACCTTGCGCCTACCCTTATATATTAATTAACTTTAGGATTAATATAGAACGCTTAGTTACAAGCCTTTAATTTTAAGACTTATTAAGTTTGAATTTACTTATTGCCCTCTAGCTAGACAAACAACAATATTCGTTTTACGTAGCTGAAACAGGTGTTTAATTGTAATACTAAGGCAAAGGCTTGCTCTTCTCATTAATTACTTATTCTAGATAGCTATAAATTTTACCTTACTATAGATTTTATTAAGTACTGTAATTAGAACAAGATCCTCCTTGCAATTTAACCTCCTTATTTAACCTACACGCTACAGCTTCTTAATGTTGCCTTGTTTAAGACTGTGAAGATCGTCCGAAGATAATCTAGGTTAGTTCTCGGGAGAATAAACGAGTACTAAGGACACAGAGTGTACTAGCACGATTAGAAGATCGATGTAATAGTACGAGGGTGTGTTAGCACGATTAGAAGATTGATGTAATAACACAAGGGTTAAGAAACAAGTCTTAATCCTTAGATTAATTACTAAGTAAAACTTTAAGTTGAACACACTGAGCTATAAGAGTTCAGTGCCTACACTATTTATTTTTAAGGTGTTAAAGGTGGTGGTTGTTGTTGTAGTCAATATAGAGTTTCCAAAAAAGTGAAAAGCAGCTACCCCCTACTGATGAATCGCAAAAGTCAAAAAAAAAAGATTGTGTGTAGTTAAAGAGATTTAAACAGTAGGTGGATAGGTTCTAGGAGGAAAGCTCAGACTACTAAGCGATAATTAGGGTCAAAAAATCTGCTAAGGTACTAAAAAACAACACTAGTTAAAACATGTCCAACAGCGATTGCCAGCCTATAGCTAACAACAGGATTACAGTAGGATTGCAATAGAATGACAACATAATGCGATAGAGGAGGGAAAGGACATATACGTACCGCAGCAGGAGCTTGCAATACTTTATTAAGCTGCTGCTTTTTACCTACTATATTCTTACTTTTAAAACAGCACTATATATAAACAATTTGCATATAATACACTGTATTATAATATAGCATATAACCTCTGCAACAAGTATTTTCTTAACCTTAACTTTTATTTAAAGACAGGAAGCTTTTCTGTTGTACACCTAGCCCCTAAACTAGTTTAGCTTAAGCTAATTATATAGACACTTAAGTTTATTAAGTATCTATAAACTTAGCCTCTTTAAGACTTTACAGTTATATTCTTTATAAACAACTTTAGAATCTGTAATATTTCTATATATAAAAAAAATTTTAAGCCTTAACATAGCTAGTTCTAGAAGGAATATAAGATTTACAAGGTGTTTGCTAATACTAGCAAAGTACTTAAAATGCTCTATTTTAGTATCTTTTTCTTCTTATTAATTATGCATAAGCTAAGTTAAAATATTATTAACTAGTTAAGCTAACTGTTGCATGACGTTAAAATAGCAATAGAGAAAAAAAAGGCAGAAAAAAAGAAGTAGGCGTTCTATCGTTGCATGTATAAGTTAGAAAGCAAGGCAATAATAGTGCTGCTTCTTTAATTTATCTAAGAGTACGTAAAAGTAAAGCCTTAACATAAGTAGGCAGCATAGGCAGGATAGGGCGCGTTAAGTTAAGAGGCAATTTGCGTTTTTGTCTTGCTTTTCTTTGTTTCTGTTTAAACATGCGACACACTAATTGCGTGCTAGTAATGCTGAATAAGGGGGCGTAAGCCTAGATACTTGTTGTTAGCAATACATCTTTTTTTTACTAAAAAGGTGTCTACAAAATGTATAGTTACATTAAAAAGTTGTCTTAAAAGGCCGAAGCTAGTGCTTAACTTACTAAAGGTTAAGCAACTGCTTAAACTTCTTAAACTGTTGTTAGGTAAGCGACTTAGTTAGTCTATTAGCTAGCATAATTGCTGTTTCTAGGTACTTAACCTAAAATAATCCTTTAGCATATTCTTGCCGCAGCTATATGTTTTGTATATCTACATGTCTTAATTAGGTGCTAATCTACTTATTCTTCCTAACTATAAGCCTAATTGTTTGTTAGTTATTACACTAGACTGTCTAGATGTCTCCTAGATTAAGAGACAGCTTATAAAAGAAGCGCTTAAGGGCTATAGCTTCCTTAGTAGTGTGCTTAAGGGCGAGCAGCTTAGCCTTAGTAGTTAATGTAGTAATTGTAGTCTGCCGAGCTGCCTTCTAAAATATTAGACTATTATATAAAATAGCTATATAACTATAGGATAATTAGCAAGTTTTCTAATTATTTGCAAAAGAAGCGTTGCCTGCAATTATTAAGTCTAGGCTATTGTAGTTTCTGTACTAGATCGCGTCTTATCTTGTCTAATAAAGGTACATAATTACTTGTTTAACAGCTTTTATATACTTATTACTAGAGTTAGTAAGGAAGTGTAAGAGCTGTAAAAGTAAGTAAGCAACATCTAGTAGCAGCATAATAGCTGTATATAGCACTAATTTAACATTTTTTGTAGGCCTTAATTTCTTACTTAGTTGCTTCGCTAGTGTTCTTAATTAGCTCTTTTAACAGCAATAAAGTCTTAAGAAAGCTGTTATTTTTTAGCTTAAACTTTTTTGCAATTTTGTTAATATATGTATTATGTACAAGCGTAATTGTTTGCTTTTTGCAGTCTTAAATTACTTTAAAACTAAGAAACTGAGAAACTATTTCTTGTTCCTGTATCTTATACTTATTTATAATTTTTAACTAAAGATATATTACTTTTTGCTAAAAATATTTTGCAAAGAGCAGTAAGATATTATTTATATAAAATAAAACTAGGATCCTCTTATCTTAATTAAGGAACAAGCAGGGCTCCTCTAGTAAGGCAATTAGTTTAATCTCTTTTAGTAATCTTAAGAACTTCTTATACTATAACAGTAGTAAGTCTTGCAATTTTTAAAGTGCGCAGTTAAGCTGTACACATTTTCTAGGCTTTTTAAGGCTATCTAGCATCTTATAAATTACTAAGTTGTCGGCTGTAATTCATATATTAAAGAATGCTCTTACAACATTATATTGTTTAATTTCTAAATTATTGTTAGCGGCGATAGCTATTGCTGCTTAGAAGGACTTAGCTACTAATATAGCAGTGTATGTTAAGTTAAGTAAGTCTATTTTTTAGAAATTACCTTTTACAACAATCTGCGCCTTACATTTAAAAAGAAGCTGTCCTAATTAAACTTATAAGTTTAGATTTACTTTATAAGTATTAGGCAATTATTTGCTTCTCCTTTTAATATCTTAGTCTATGTCTTATTCTTACTTAACTAACTAATCTCTTTTCTGCAGGCATTCTTAAACAAGGCTCTTATAAGATGCTAAAGCAATTACTTTTATAATCCTAGTAGTTTAAGTAAATTGTTGCAATGCTGTTAAGTATTTAGCTTATACTTAGTAAGCAAAGCTGCTATAACTATATAATTATAAGTCTAGTAGCTTACTTAGTCTTTTTAAGTTGCTTGCAAACCTAGCAGGTAGGTATTACAAAAATTGTTCTATAATAAATTCTCATAACCCGCAATTAATGCATTAACACTACCTATGCTTCTACCTCTTAGTTAATTATTAGAATCTTAAGTTGCGTTCTTACGCTTACGCCCGCCACCTAGCTTATGCAGTAGAAGATAACAATTTATAAACTAATTTAGACTTTTATTTACAATCTGCGCACTACGCTTTATAAGTAGAGGCTTAGTATGTAATTGCCTACCTTATCTGCTGTCTAAGGCCTAAGATCTTAAATCTTAAAATAATTTATGCCCTGCTATTCTGCTTACCTAGGCAGGTATTCTATCACAACAAGCTAGCACTTAGAGTCTTTAAACACAGACTGTTAGACTAGTAATAAGTTATTAAGCTTATTTAAAAAAGGCTCCCTACCTTTAAGTATTAACAGATTAGCTTTTTTTAGTAAGCGCACTGCAATATAACTATTAATAACTCTGCAATTAATTGCGTTGTTGATCCTTAAGGTCTCTAATTTAAAAGTTAGTTCTAAAGTAACAAGACTAGTATTTTGCTGCTAATCTAAGCAAGTTCTTAATAGTGCACTAGCCTCGTGCTCTATTTACTTGGCGTCTTCTAATTTACTCTTGTTTTTCGTAGGCAGGCCTTTTTTACTACTTAAGATAGTAAATAGATTATCTTTAAGGTCTTTAGTAGTTAGCTGCGTATTCTAATTTGCCCTTTTCTAAACAGGCAACAGGTCTAAATGCTCTTTTAAATTAACTAGCTTGCTATTATAAAGGATCTCTACAATCTTAATTACTTAATCTTTTAGCAGCTCTTCTTTACAATCTCTTTTATAAAATTAACATTTATTAAAGGTTACATTATAAGTAGTAATTACCTAATTAAGTGTTAGTACCTATATATAGTATATATTGGATACTTAACAACTAACTACATAACTAATATAGCTGCAAGGATTAACTTTATATTCTTAATAATTATACTTAGCTGCCTTCTTCTTGTTTAAAGGATAAGCTCGGCAGCTATAGGCATAGATTCTACTCTAGTTTAGGCGTGGATTAGCAGTCTAGTGTCTAATTTTAAGTAGTTAATAGCATTAGAAATATTTCTTAAACTATTCTTTAAGCACCTAGTTAGGGGATTAGTAGCTATAAATCTTAGTAATGCTTATTCTATGTAGGTAAGCTGCTGCATTTATAATTACTAGCTAAAGCTTAGCTAGTAGATTAGTGCTTATACGCATCTTAATAGCCTTTGTAATTAGCTCTTAACTAGCTCTCTCCGCTGAGCTATTAGGCTTATAAGTATATAGCAGTGGCGTTTTAATTACAATCCCTTTCTCTCTAGCCTATTCTTTCTATCTTAATTGCCCTCTTTAAGGCAGTATAGTAGTATTATTTTCTTAAAAAATCTTTACCACTTTTTGCTAATATTTCCTTTTATTTCTTGTAGCAAAGCCTTTAATTACTAGCATAAGATTATTTAGTATCTTTAACTAGATATTATAATTATATAGCTTGCCTAAGTAATTCTCTTTAACAATTAACGCCTATTTCTTAAGCAACTAACTAGTTAGGAAATTAAACAAATCTTTTAAGATTTTATAAAAAAGTTATAATAATGTTTTCTTTAGTTGCTTTAAGATTACTTGTAAGGTATAAGCTATTATGTAGTAATTATATTCTTATAGCTTTTTGCTAGTAATCTTAACATTCTGCGCTAAGCAGACTAAGTCTTTATTAGCTTATTGTCTTAGGTGTTCTAATTGTTAATGCTATAAGTCTTTATTATTAGTGCGTACCTAAGGTTTCTTTAATTGCTCTACAGCGTTTACAAGCAGTAGTTAAGCAGAGTAATAAGAAAGTTGCTTAGATTTAATAAACAAAAAATTATAGTAATACTCAAAGTTAATTAAAACAACATTTTTCATACTTGTTTTAAACTACAAGGTGTAATTATATCTTAAATACTAAATACCTGCCTGCTTAAGCTGTGCTTCTAATATAATATTAACATAGAAACCTAGTACAACCTTAACGTTAGGAAGCAGAAGATTAGCTGTCTTAGGGCTAGCCTTACTATACAGGACGTTCTTAAGCAGCCTGTTTCTTATACTAGTAACTAGAATAGAATAAGTGCCTGCCTTAATAGTCTTGTCCTTAGCGCATTTGCTAAAGGTGCTTAGTACTATATAATCTATAGTATTAACTAAGTAGACTGCTGCTCTACTATCTATAATTGTGTAAAAAGACAAGGCATAAAAAGTAAAAGCTGCGCTAAATACATTTAGTTTAATTTTTTTAATTGAGTCTTTTAAGTTAATAAATGCTATAACTAATAAGCTAGGGTAGGGTCTACTTAACTTATTAATAGCTAATCTGCTAGTGCTAGCCTTCTTGCCTTTATTCTCAATCTAGGTGCGTAAGGTTACTTATTTGTTGCTGTTCTATTTCTTAAGAATCTTCTTTTTGTTGTTGTCTAACAGCTTAATTAGTATACTGCTAAGAGGGCTTAATTTAGTAACTGCAGTTTAAAGTTAATAGCAGTTATGCAGTGTCTAAAAGTGCTTACTTACAGGCCCTTTACTAGCTTTACTTTATTTTTTAAGGTATCAAGGGTGGTGGTGGTTGTTGTAGTCAAAATGGGGTTCCAAAAAAGTAAAAAGCAGCTACCCTCTACTAATTAGTCGCAAAAGTCAAAAAAAAAGATTGTGTGTAGTCAACGAGATTCGAACGGTGGGTGGATGAGTTCTGGGAGGAAAGCTCAGACCACCGAGCGATAATCAGGGTCAAAAAATTTGCTAAGGTACTAAAAAACGACACCAGTTGAAACGTGTCCAACGGCGATTGCCAGCCTATGGCTGACAACAGGATTACTTAGCAATAAATCTTTTTTTTTACCAAAAAGGTGTCTACAAAATGTGTGGTCACATCAAAAGGTTGTCTCAAAAGGCCGAAGCCATTACTAGCTTTACAAAGGCAAGAGTGTAATTGCCTATTACTCTTCTTTAACTTGAAGTTATTAGCGCTTCTAGATTGTTAAGCTGCCTCTAATTTTAATTTAGTTTAGAACACTGCGGGGTTTTTTCCTTTGAAAGAAGTTATCAACTAATCTTGCAATAAAATACTAAAAAAAATTCCTAAATGATTAAAAGTTAAATAAGCTTTACTAAGTGCTATTGCTTGTGCTAGCTTATTGCGCTTCTTGCGTAACTAGTCTAGTGCAATTTTAGTGCTTAAGGCGTCTAAAAAATTAGTAACTACTGATAGCCTAATAACTTTAAAAAGTAAGTAGATTGTTGCTTGTTAATACAGTAGCTGATACTTAGTAAACTATTGCTTAGGGCCTATTTATCCCTAGTAAGCCTTATGAAGGTGTAATCTATACTGTGCCCTGATTAAATACTAAGTATTCTAATCTGTAAGTGCAAGATCCTCTTTTAGGATCTTTACTAAGGCTAAAAGGCTAGTGAAGTTCTAAGTAATTATGCTTATTAAGACGTTTAAAAGCAGGTCTAGATAGGCAGTCTTACTAATTTAGTCTTTCATAGTAGTAATTTTAGCAACTTTTCTTATTCATTAAGCAGCTTGTACCTTGTACCTGTTAACTAGCTTGTTGTAATTATCCTTCTTATATTTAGTATCAAGTATTTGAGCCTTGTACATGTGTTAAGCAATTTTCTAGTTCTTTTGTACTTAAGCGCTAGCGCTAGGTAATAGAGCAACTAGCTGCTTAATATCCTTAGGCAGTTCTAGATACTTTAGCTCCTGATAATCTATGAAGGGTACGTCTAGGAGATTAGGATTAACTTAATCCTAGATGCCTTTCTCTAAGCAGTGTAGCCTTAATAGAGCAAACTAGGTTAGCTAGTCTAATTGAGCCTTAAGGATCACCCCTAAGGCGACAAGCAGTGTATTAGTAAAGTTTATCTTAAGATAAGATGCTTTATATAGAATCACGACGTGGGTTATTATTAAGGTGACGACAAATTAATTAGTTAGTCAGTAAGTAGCTATGTAGCTTGTAGGTTGTAGGATAGATTAGTAGGAGGTTGATCATATAATTAATAAAAGAGGTACAGCAGTAGCAGCAATCTGCTAGCTATGCTGTAATAGAATAGAGGAAAGTAAAATGCTAATTAAACAGTTAACCTGTCAGAAATAATAGCTGGTTAAATCTGGTAAGGTAATAATGATATAATTGATGATAAGTTGATTGTATTAATGATTGATTGTATTGATGTTCTGTCCTCTTCATTGTGCGGATTCCGGGTGCCCTTTTTATCCGTGGGACGCTTGGCAGCGCTAGCGCGTTAGTATCCTAGCCCCACCCCTAGATCGCCCTTCTAGGATCCTTTGTTTAGTCTCGCCGACCTCCTGATCACCTCGCGCAAATCTCCTAAATCTGACACACCCCCTTAGCTTAAACGTAAGGATTAAGCTAAAAACCTCTTGCGCGCTACTTAATTTCAAGTCTAAGGCATTAAGACGATTAGTTATTGATCTTAGATTAGCCTCTAGCCTTAGTTAGTTTCTTAGGTTAATCAATCCTATTTGTTGTAAGAATCTCAGCTATTAATTTGCTAGTAAGGGTTTAGTGAGTCTGTTAGCAAGCATCCTGTTCAACTTAACATAGATCACCTTAATTGACTTGTTCTGTACTTCTTGCCTAAGCTAGTAATTATAGATATCAACATGTTGTAGCTTTGTAGTTAACTAGGAGATCTCCTTTAAGATTAATTAGATTGTTTAAAGGTTATTACACTGTATAGTAATAGTTTAGTTGACTATTTGAACTTGTAGCTTAGTAAGTAATATTTAGATAAATATAGCTTCTTTAGTAACCTGTAAGAGCGTAAGTAGTTTAGCTTTAGTTATTAAAGTTGTAACTGTATCTTGTTTATTTGCTCTCTAGGCTCTTAGTCTACTAAATAGTTTAATTACGTATCTTTAAGAGCTCTTCTAGTTAAGTGTATTGTTAGCAAATAATGCGTTGCTTGTAATAACTAGGTAATTATGTCTACTAAATTGCAGTGCGAGCGTCTAGGTACAGTAGAGGTAGAGGAGTACGCGATTAGCTGCCGCTTAATAATTAGGTCTAGGGTTTGTAAAGAATTATGCTAGGCGTAATACTATAAAGGCTGTGTTAAGTCTTGTGTTAACTGCTGTAAATAAGAGTAATCTAATCTTTTATTAGTAGAGGTTAATCTCTCTAGGAGTTGCGTTGCTTTCTTAGGGTAGTAGTTTAGCCTTAATTATTGGGGTATCACTCTTAATTAAGTAATTACTTACTAGTTAGTTAATCTTCTTAATATATGCTAATTAAGAGATCTAGATCTTGCGCTGTAATTAATCTCTAAATAACTCTATACCTAAAAACTAATGTAGATTATCTCCTCTAGTTATACAGTACTTCTTCTTTATATCTTTAATAGCTGCTTACGCGTCTAATCTATAGTTCTTGCTGTATATTGCGATAATATTGTCAACGTAGAAGAACACGAAGATCCCTCAGTAGATTATGCAACATAGCTTATATAGAATAATAGTAAATCTATAGCTTTTAAGGTAAGTAGTAAAGTCTTATTACTAAAGTAGTAGCAATATTTAGAGGCCGTAAAGGGCTTTATTAAGCTTAAGAATTGTTCTCTTCTTTGCGTATCTACGCAGTATTCTTATGTATATAACTTAATTAATTAGTACGTGTATAAAGGCGTTAGTGACGTTATACTGCTTAAGCTTAAGGTTAAATTAGGCAGCAATTGCGAGAGCTATTTAGAAGAATTAACCTGCTAACATAGTAGCGTAGGTCTCTTAAGTAGTAATATTGCGCTGTTAATTGCCTTATATAACTAAGCGCGCTTTACACTTAATAAACTAATAATACTTGTTAATTTTGTAGGTATATACCTATATAGACTTAAGTATCTAGGTGTCTATTAGTTATACTTCTTGCGTTAGGACTTCTAACTATAAGTTTAATTGCTTGTAGCTCGCAAGGTGATCCTCTTTAGTCTTTTTAAATAACAGGTAGAATATATAATTCTCTTTTAGTTGATTTAGGCTTAGCGCTAGCGGGAGCTTTCTTAGAAAAGGTATCTAGTTATAACCTTAACTTTTAAGCAATTAATTAACTGCTGCGCTATTAAGTTTCTTATTATTTAATTGTTAAACTTCTCCTGCTCTTGCACCTACTATAAACGCTAAAGCTTATAGGTCTGTCTAGTTTTTCTAGAGGGTTTTACTAATAGAACTTAATCCTATATTAGCACTACGTGGATTAGGACACTCGCTGCAGCTAGTACTTAAAGGGTAATTAGGCCTAGAGTTTAATAGCTGCGTGAGGGCGACGTTCTAACCCTTAATATTAAGAGGATTATCTATACGCCTAATACTCTCTGCTGTTATAAGATTAGTTAAGAGGGCTACTAGTAGAGGCGTTAGCAGGGGTGAGGGATAATCTACTTAAACCTTTCTTTTACGTTAATTATATTAATTAGTTGTTTCTTCTTATATAGGCCTTTTATTAAAGAACTTATCCTTAAGAAATAATGGTGTCTCCTCTTAGTTATTTGTAATCTCTAAGGGAAGTTCTACAGTTCTAATCTATGCCTTAATCTCTTTAAAGTTGCTATACAATAAGTTATTTATAACATCCTTCTTATTTCTAGTAAAGATTAATTCTTTATTAAATACTACATCGCGTGTTGTAATCACCTTAGCTATAATTAGTACCTATACACAGTAAATGTTTATAGATTAATATCTAACTAAGTATCTAATTTATGCTTTAGGATTAAGCTGCTGTAGTTTTCACTTACTACGCTTTATATTATCTATTATTATAAACGCCTTATATCTGTATACTTATAGGTAGCCTTAGTATAGCTTACGTAGTAAGGTAATAATTCTATTTTTATATGCGTTATGCGTAAAGAATTCTTTATTAAGTAATCTCTATTAATTTGCGTATTAAGGCGTTTAATTATAGAGATATGCTACTAATTAAGTAATCTTAGGCTACAAAGGCTACAGTAGGTTAGTTTTAAGTTATATTGCTTATACTTTATTCTTAATTACACCCCCTAAGCGTTCTTCTCTACTATTCTGTACGTAGGTATTAGGAGCGGAAGGCTTAAGTTATATGCCTTAGAACTCTGCCTACTAAGCTACCTCTAGTTTAACTATAATAATCTTGTTATTAGTTTTAATAACCTTTACTGTGATATTAAATTAGGTCTTTATAAGGATTATAAAGAACTTTAGTAACTTAATAATCATTTGCGCTATTTAATTGTCTTTAAAGTAGTAGTCTTATATAAATTAAGAAACTGAATCTGTAATTAGTATTTAGCTTCTTTCCTTAGTTAAGCTGTTAACCTTATAATTATAAGAATTAAGTAAGATGTGTTCTCCTAAAGACTTATTAATTGTGCGTAGTGTACAACAGATTAGCCTTTTAGCTTTTACTCTTTTATAGACGTCGCATTCTACTATAAGCACTTTAGTAATTCTTACCCTCTAAGATTGTTGTATAAGGTGTTTAAGCGCACTTAGTTCTAAGTAACTTATATTTTTATACTATATAAGCGCTTGTGCGTGTTGTTGTTAATTATATTGTAGTATAACTGCCCTAGAGGCTATTGTGGCGTAGTTAGTAATTAGGTTTACCTTAAGCACCTACTGTCTATGTAGCTTAGTAAAGTTAGCAATTAGATTATTAGTAAGCAATCTTTAAAGGACTGTTAAATTATGTTTAGTGTCTAATTATAAGCCTTGTAGGCGGAGTATCCCAAACAAGACAAGATTACAGAGTAGATTAGGATAGTATGCTATGTCTATTAAGTATAGTTAGCTTTAAGTTTGTATACTAATTACTATTAAAGTAACTAATCTGTATGCCTTAATTTATACTTGTAAGTTACCTGCCTATAAGAAGTCTCTTTAGAGTACTAATTAGGTTTTTATAAATTAGCTTGTATTGTTAAAGACGTAACATGTTGATCTAGAATTAAGGATCTATAATTATTGTAGAAGATATGTAACTTAGCTTGTTTTAAACAATACTTTCTAAACGTGTAGTTAATCTCTCTAATCTTCTAACTATATAGTTAGTTATCGTGCTTAATTATAGGTGTTGCTATATATAATTTCTTAATTGCTAGTCTCTAAGATTGTAATTACTGCTTAGCGTTACAGATTGTTTCTTGTATAGCTAGGCTGTTATTAATACGTAATTAGACTTAATCTATTTTGTTGTCTTAGAGTTGCTACTAAGCTAGTGCACTACTTAGATGCGTATACTAGCAATCCTTAAGCGCGTGTTTTATATTATATGTTTTGCATTTGCTTGTAGTATAGTAGATATTAGTTAATTAAGTATTTTTAGTAGGCTTATAATTTTAGTAGAGTTTACGCTTATGTCTAGTGTTATTTATTTTATCTATTTTAAGCGTTAGTAATCTAACTCTTGCAGCTACTCTAAAGAATAACTTAGTTAACTTTGCTTTAGATAGGTAAAATAGCTACATGTAATCTTAATAGTCGCAGATTATATTTTTAACTGTAATTAGCAGATTCTTAAATTTATAGAATACGAATAATATTGTCTATTTTTCTAAGTGCTTAGCTGTAGCTTAGGTAAAGTCCTCCTTAATGTATGTATTTAGTTAACACTTAGGTATTCTAACCGCCTTGCTTTTAGTTATAGTGTAATTAACTTCTGTAAGCTATGTTTCTTATGCGCTAATTACCCTAGGCGCCTTTATTACAGTTTTGTACTGCTTACAGGCTTCTTTAATCTCGTCTTTAGCGTTAATACCTATAGTAGCTATTAGATTAGTAATTTACTAACAATGTAATTACTTTGCTCTATAGTAGTTTGTATATAGGTAGTTGTTAACTATACGCTGTATCTCCTGCGTAATCTTATCTAACGCTGCTTGCTCCCTTGTATACTTCTAATCTTCTGTTTTGTATTAATCTAGCTCTAACTTATAGATCTCTAGATCCTCTTTATATAAGGCTCTCGCGTTTATTGATAGATCTGTAGGCTAAGTAGGTATAAAAGGTGGTATAGGTGCGCTGTTACTGTAATTAGCTTAGTGTAAGGCAGCGTGCGCGTTAATTGCTTACTGTAACGCTTAGTATTTGCTTAGTTAAGGCATCTAAGGTACTGTTGGCTTAGTAAGAGGTTTGATTGTAAGATTTAGATCTATCTTCTCTTACACGCGTAGCGAGTCCGCGCGCGTCTTAATCTAGCGAATCTATTTAATCTAGTTCGTGTGATTAGTTAGGATTACTAAAGAATCTCGTAAGGGTAGAGTGGACATCCTGTTGATAACTTGTATAGTTTAGTGATTTGTTAGTTATTAATCCTCGTTTAGTTGAGGCAGTGAGACTCTTAATTGTTAGAAATAATAGCTATTTAAATCTAGTAAGGTAATAATAATTTAATTAATGATAAGTTAATTGTATTAATAATTGATTGTATTGATGTTCTGTCCTCTTTATTATGCGGATTCCGGGTGCCCTTTTTATCCGTGGGACGCTTGGCAGCGCTAGCGCGTTAGTGTCCTAGCCCCACCCCTAGATCGCCCTTCTAGGATCCTTTGTTCAGTCTCGCCGACCTCCTGATCACCTCGCGCAAATCTCCTAAATCTAACATAACCTTACAGCTTACTAATTGCGCAGTATAAATTAAAACTATAATTAAGCGGCTAGGCTTATAACTGTAGGAGCTGAAAAGGAGCAATTGCTTGATTAAGAGGAGTGGAATGAGTGTATTAATTAACTAAGTGCTACAACAAAGTGACTAATAACTACTAAAGAGGAATAAGACGATCTAGCCTGTATATATAGGCGCTAGCGTGGTCGTCACGTGTTTAGCTTACTAGGATCACCTGATCAACAGGGTGATCCGCATGTTGCGCACGTCAATACTCCAACATTAACTAAATGTGCTAACACACCCTTGTACTATTACATCAATCTACTAATCGTGCTAGTACACCAACCGTCCATCGCACTCGCTTATTCCCGAGAACCAACCGCAGATCATCTACGGACGATCTTCACAGTGGTTTTGGTGTTCAAAACTGCGCGTTATTACGCCGTCATGCGCGTTACGCCGTCTCTAGCACCAAGGGGAAAGTTGGAAATACCGAGGTGGACGGCGTAACGCGCATGACGGCGTAACGCGCACCTTTTGCCATAGTAATCTCTAATATTTTCTAATATTAAAATAGCAATAAATTCTTTAAATACTACCCTTTTTTGAAAATTCTTGAAGATTAAGAATCAGGAAACTTAGATCCATGACTCTAGAATTTTAATTTAGTTTCATATAGCTTGGTTTTAGAGATATTAGCTCTCTATACAAATGTAAACTTTTTAATTAAGCTATATTAAACTAAAGTAAAATTCTAAGTTTATAAAGCTAAGCTTTTAAATACTTAAATTAAAAGAATTTTTAAAGAAAGTCAACATTTAAGAAAGTTTTATTAAAAATAAGATTATTTTATAGCGTGATTTTAGAATTTCTATTATATCTTCTTAAGTATAATACTTTTAAGTACTATTACTTATGTTTAAGACAATAAGTAAGAAACAGAAACTTTTAGCCTATTTAGAATTTTTAAATCTTTATAAATAAAAAGTTTATATTTGTATAGAGAGCTAATAACTCTGAAACTAAACTATATTAAACTAGAGTAGAATTCTAGAGTTATAGATCTAGGTTTCGAGATTCTAAATCTTTAAAAAAAAATCCAAAAAGGTTAGTTTCTAAAGAAGTTATTGCTATTTTAATATTAGAAAATATTAGAGATTACTATGGCAAAAGGTGCGCGTTACGCAGTCATGCGCGTTACGCCGTCCACCTCGGTAAGCTAAGCTAGGCCACCTAGTGTTGGGCCAACCTAGAGGTGGGCCACCCCACCAAGATCGCGAGTTTTTTTTGGAATTATGATTACGATAGTACAACAGCTTATATTTGCTATTCTAGGTACACAGAATTAAAAATACAGTTACTAGACAGTGGAGCTGCTTTTTTGACCGCCTTGCCACGCTTTTTTGGTGGTTGCGCAGTCACTTTATCTGCTGCAGCGTCTATTGCAAGTTTAATCGCTTCTACGTTTTTAAACCTCTTATTTAGGTCTAGTAAAACTTGCACTTTTGACTTTTATATTATAAGCTAACATATTTAGTGTTGTAGTTTAAAATCATCTGTATACAACTGCGCAGCTTAAGTAGTAGTATTTAATATAGCCTTGCCTGCCTTAGTGAGGATTGCCTTAGTAGCTCGCAATTGCCCTTCTAAGCGTTAGAGCTTCTTACCCAACTTGTATAAATTCTAAGACTGCTTTAGTGTTGTAACTGCGGCTGTTGTACTGTAATCTTAGTGCGTAGGATGTAGTAGAGTTGGTAGGTAAGTCTATAGTTAAGTTAATTATAGTACAACTTGTAGATAATATAGAGCTATCTTGGTTGCTTACTATGTAGCTTGTATTACATGCTTAGTAAACCCTTGCAATTAAGCTTTGTAATAAAAGTTTATAAAGTGTTATGTTTTTACTAGCTCTGCATTACTAACTGCTGTAAGGTTGCTAACTTGTTGACAATAGCTTTTTATGACTACAGAGAACGGTAAGAGGTCTAATAGCTGTAATAGGTAAGAGGCGTAAGCTAGGACATAGAGTAGGTGTACATTATTGCTGTAGCAGCTCTATATAAACTTGATATTAACGTAGGAGCCATGCCTATTAAGAATTAAAAGGCAGTTGCGGGGTAGTAAGGATAAAGTTTCTAGCAGGAAAATGCTGTATAACTACTCTAAACCTATACTGTTGCTTGTCTAGCTGTTTTAGGAGGTTGTAAAAAGCTAGTTAGGTAAAGATTATAACTGTAATTAAAACTAGCTTGTAAGGACGTAGTTTCCCTTAAAAATTACTACTAGGCAGAGCATACGCCGCTTAGCCGAGATACACTTGATTATGGTAATTTACTTATAACTTTTAAGTATTTTAACCTAAGCCTTATGCTTAGAGGCTAACGCAATAACGCAAGAATTTTTACATACTCTAAACGTAATTTTAGTCTTGTCTATGTTGTAAGTATCACGAAGTTATATATTAAGGCAGCGTTAGGTGGCTTTGTGCAACTTAAGAAACTTAAGTATTAACTTAAGATTAGCTGCAATTGCTCTTAAGGCCTTGATTTTTTAAGCTAACAATTAAGTGTACACGTAGGTTACAACAGAGGAGGCTAGTAACCTTGTTTTAGCCTAGCGGCGCGTTATTGCTGTTCATATAGAGAATCCGGATCGCTATTTCTTATATACGTAAGTAAGTAGGCAGTTAAGCGCGTAGATCCTTATTAAAAAACCTAGTTAACAAAAAACTCTTTTTGTTTTAGAGGTAATTGCTGCTAATTTAGGTAAGCTGTTGCGTTAAGTGCGCGACTAGCAAGGCGGCGCTGTAGAGTTAATTACGGCATGCCTTAGGCGCAATAGGCCACTTGCTAAGATTTAAAAACACTAGCATAAAGATTTTACATAGCGTTTTGTATTGCGGCTTTATAATTATCTATATTAACAACGTTGTAGTGGAGGTCTACAGCTTCAAAAAAAAACTCGCGATCTTGGTGGGGTGGCCCACCTCTAGGTTGGCCCAACACTACGAAGGAGCTCGTTTTTAGTGTGTCCCCACCCAAATACCGAGATGCCGATTGCCATCCCAACTATGTAGATTCTTGCTTATTTTACTACCACAACACTCTAAAATCATAGGTTTAAACTGTAGAAAGCCTTTTAAATATAAAAATACATGTACTACTTAAGTTCCTAAAAGTTCTTATACCGAAATCCTTTCAGAGACGCGTGCGTTCATCGCTAGTGCAGCATTGCTCGGAAATGCCAGCCACTACACCATCGCTGCAGCTCTCTACCGCGACCGCTTAGGTATATCAAAGCTTCTAAAAAAAATACAAGAAAAGGCAGAGAGCAGAAGCTTTAATATACAAGATTCTGTTCTATTTTTAAATGATTATAGGCGTTAGAAACCTAAGGTTCTAAGTAATAATTAAAAAAAAGATTATTCGCATTACGACACAAAATTGCGACTACTGTAAGCAAAAGCTATAGCAAGCAATAAAGCAAGAAGAGCTTTATGCTATTGCGCCTAATTCAAGCGTCTCTACTTTTTAAAATGTTATGTATTAAGCTATCTACAGCTGTTAAAAGCTAAAATAAATATTACTCTTAACATCCTTACAACGCTGCGAGCGACTTATATAGGCTCTTAAGTACAACTCTAATAAGTACAAAGTTAGCAATAAACTGAAATTTAATTTTTGCTGTGTTGTATTTACTAATAAGACTTCAGCCAGCGTAAAAGAGCAGCAAGGCATAATTAGAACTTAGGCTCGTAATAATGAGATCTATAACAACAGCATCTGCCACAACCGCAACAGACGCGAATATTGTATACAACTCTTTAGAGCTTTTTAATACAACTACAAGAAACTTTATTATAAATATTTTTATAAGACGCAAAAGAAAAAAAAAGTAGCAGAAAAGCTTCTAGCGTTAAAGAATGCAGCAATGTAGGCATTCTTAAACTATGCTTAACCAAAGCCTGCGCAGCGCTTAACAAGCTTAAAAAGCTTAATATAAACTTTAAGGCAACTACAAGAAAGCTTTAGCATATTAAAAACATAACTATTATTGTAGTATCCGCGCTCGAGCCGGAGTAGATAGTTATCGCCACTGTAAAGGTGCTCTTAAGAAGGTCGCTTTATAAATTAATTTACTTTAAAGCTATAGTATACTATGCATATTACTTAAAGACAGAGCTTCTTCTGATAATTCTCGCATCGCTAATAACTACCTACAAGTGCAGAAAGTCAAGACGATAGCATAGCTAGGTTACAGCCTAGATTTGAACGCATCTAAACACGCTTGGCCATAGATACAACGTCATATAACGAAGCAGTTCACTCCCTTATGTACACTGAGGAGTGTCAACAACAATAGGAAGCTAAGTGGGAGGCCATGCCTATTAAAGCGATTAATAGGTGGGTAATAAGAGTTTCTCAGGTGGTGCGCAGGATCTTGCAAAATGAGGGCAGAAACAGCTTCTATAAGTAAGGCGCAACTCTAAAAATCGCTTTGTCAAAACATTTACATACAAATAAATAGCCTTATCTTTTTTAGCTTTAAAATTAAGTGCGTTGTGCTGTTGCTCTATTAATTTTGGTGGGCGCCCAGCCAAATAAGTGAAGTGGGGACACACTAAAAACGAGCTCCTTCGTGTAGGTGGTCTAGCTTAGGTACCGAGGTGGACGGCGTAACGCGCATGACGGCGTAACGCGCGGTTTGAACACCAAAACCACTACTAAACTTAAGGCTGTAGAGCCTTACACAATAGCTACTATCGCGAGATTTTTTAGTAGTAAGATCTATAAGGCTTAAATAATATATATAGCTATAGAAATTAAGTTAGAGTTCTAATCGCGCGCCCTGTGCGCGAGGTAGACGCTAGTTAAGCTATAACACTACCCTAAGGCTCTCTACTACTTGTAGGGCTTGTAATAAGCTTCTTTTTTTAAGTAGCCTTTTTAAGAGCCTTAAAGCTACTCCTTTTACCTTTTTAAGAAGTTTTTATAGATTATTTAAGTTGTTTTATAGTTCTATAAGCAGCTACCCTAGAGGCTTATTTAGTAGCTCTCTTAGCCTTCTTCTTTTCTTTTACTAATTAAGTTACAGCTTTTATTTAATACTTTATTTCTTTCTCTCTTGCCTTTACCTACTTTATTTTTTTTATAATACCTATTTATTTTAGCTTTTTAGTATTATACCTACTCTTCTTTGTGCTCTTAGAGCTACTAGTAATTATATACCTTTTTTACCTTCCTTAGAGACTAGACTATAGCTCTACCTTAGTACTCCTTAGGCTCCTAGAGTAGGAGAGGCCTACTTTATTACCTGCGTGTCTTTTTATTAATTAGAGCCTTATATAGGCTCTTAATTTTATATTTAAGGAAGGACTTTTAAGTTAAGATTTAGTAATAAACTTAGCTTAGCTTTTAAGCTTATTAATTACTTAGATCTTTAACTACTTTACGTAGAAGGCGTTTAACTTTTTTTTAATTTAAAATACTTAAGCCTAAAGACTTACTATTACTTAAAAAGCTCTTAATACTAAACTTTTTTTATATAACTTTAGAATTAAAAGGTAAGAGGCCTATAGTCTTAAAGGCCTTTAAGATTATTATTTCTTTAAAGAAGGCCTACTAGGCTTAGTAGAAGAGGTAAAAGAAATCCCTCTTACTTATTAAAGTAAGGCTCTAGTTCCTCTCTAGAAATTTAAATATCTTAGCTTAGTAAGCTAATAAAAGAAGCTTGAATAAGGCAATATTAAGAGGCTATAGCATGTAAGTTGAATAAGAAAAATAAACCATATAAAGAATTTTGTTCTAGTTATAGTACTTAATAAAATCTCTAGTAAAGTAAGATCTTTAGCTATCTAGAATAAGTAATTAATAAGAGAATTAAGCCTTTACTTTAGTATTGCAATTAAACACCTATTTAAGCTATATAAAACTAATATTATTATTTATCTAGCTAGAAAGTAATAAAGTAATTTAAACTTAATAAGTCTTAAAATTAAAGGCTTATAACTAAGTGTCCTATATTAATTCTAAGGTTAATTAATATATAAAATTAGGCGCTAGGTAAGATCTATTAGTATAGATATAGACTAGAAGTGTTATCTACTCTTATAAGCTATCCTAAATAGTACTCCTCTTTTTTCCCTGCTTGTATAAAGGCTTACTAAAGATCCTCTTTCATCTTCTTAAGATACTAAAGAAGAAGCTCTTCTTATTTATATTATATATATAACGCGCCTTAATATAGTACTACTTAATTTTCTTGCATAGAAGATTAAAGTATAAACTATACTTTCTCCTAGAATTAGCTTTATAGTAATTATTATTTATGCCTATTATTTATCTTAAAGTAACCTTATTATGGTACTAGTAGACAAAGCACTTAACTTAGTATACTTTAACTTCTCTTCTTGCAATTTATAAGGCAAAATTTTGTATTATAGCTTATGTAGGTGTAAGGCCTTGCCTAGTAAGCTGTTTAATATACTGTAGGAGCTCTAGCTCTTATTATTAATAGAGAGCCTATTAATTTTAAGCTTTAAGGTTGCGTAAGGTTAAAACAACTTAGTGTCTTTAAAAAAGTGTAGATTATACTATACTATTCTTTTCTACAAACTTTGTATATAAGAAAGATACGCCTAGTGCGCGTAAATTAATTTCATTAATTGCTTCCTAAATTAGATCTTTATTAGTAGAGTTATTAGGTGTTAAAAGGTGGTGTTGTATTAGTAGGGGTGCGCGTTACGCCGTTATGCGCGTTACGCCGTCTACCTTAGTAGGTGGTCTAGCTTAGGTACTAAGGTAGACGGCGTAACGCGCATAACGGCGTAACGCGCACCCCTACTAATACAACACCACCTTTAACACCTAATAACTCTACTAATAAAGATCTAATTTAGGAAGCAATTAATGAAATTAATTTACGCGCACTAGGCGTATCTTTCTTATATACAAAGTTTGTAGAAAAGAATAGTATAGTATAATCTACACTTTTTTAAAGACACTAAGTTGTTTTAACCTTACGCAACCTTAAAGCTTAAAATTAATAGGCTCTCTATTAATAATAAGAGCTAGAGCTCCTACAGTATATTAAACAGCTTACTAGGCAAGGCCTTACACCTACATAAGCTATAATACAAAATTTTGCCTTATAAATTGCAAGAAGAGAAGTTAAAGTATACTAAGTTAAGTGCTTTGTCTACTAGTACCATAATAAGGTTACTTTAAGATAAAAATAGGCATAAATAATAATTACTATAAAGCTAATTCTAGGAGAAAGTATAGTTTATACTTTTAATCTTCTATGCAAGAAAATTAAGTAGTACTATATTAAGGCGTTATATATATAATATAAATAAGAAGAGCTTCTTCTTTAGTATCTTAAGAAGATGAAAGAGGATCTTTAGTAAGCCTTTATACAAGCAGGGAAAAAAGAGGAGTACTATTTAGGATAGCTTATAAGAGTAGATAACACTTCTAGTCTATATCTATACTAATAGATCTTACCTAGCGCCTAATTTTATATATTAATTAACCTTAGAATTAATATAGACACTTAGTTATAAGCCTTTAATTTTAAGACTTATTAAGTTTAAATTACTTTATTACTTTCTAGCTAGATAAATAATAATATTAGTTTTATATAGCTTAAATAGGTGTTTAATTGCAATACTAAAGTAAAGGCTTAATTCTCTTATTAATTACTTATTCTAGATAGCTAAAGATCTTACTTTACTAGAGATTTTATTAAGTACTATAACTAGAACAAAATTCTTTATATGGTTTATTTTTCTTATTCAACTTACATGCTATAGCCTCTTAATATTGCCTTATTCAAGCTTCTTTTATTAGCTTACTAAGCTAAGATATTTAAATTTCTAGAGAGGAACTAGAGCCTTACTTTAATAAGTAAGAGGGATTTCTTTACCTCTTCTACTAAGCCTAGTAGGCCTTCTTTAAAGAAATAATAATCTTAAAGGCCTTTAAGACTATAGGCCTCTTACCTTTTAATTCTAAAGTTATATAAAAAAAGTTTAGTATTAAGAGCTTTTTAAGTAATAGTAAGTCTTTAGGCTTAAGTATTTTAAATTAAAAAAAAGTTAAACGCCTTCTACGTAAAGTAGTTAAAGATCTAAGTAATTAATAAGCTTAAAAGCTAAGCTAAGTTTATTACTAAATCTTAACTTAAAAGTCCTTCCTTAAATATAAAATTAAGAGCCTATATAAGGCTCTAATTAATAAAAAGACACGCAGGTAATAAAGTAGGCCTCCTACTCTAGGAGCCTAAGGAGTACTAAGGTAGAGCTATAGTCTAGTCTCTAAGGAAGGTAAAAAGGTATATAATTACTAGTAGCTCTAAGAGCACAAAGAAGAGTAGGTATAATACTAAAAAGCTAAAATAAATAGGTATTATAAAAAAAATAAAGTAGGTAAAGGCAAGAGAGAAAGAAATAAAGTATTAAATAAAAGCTGTAACTTAATTAGTAAAAGAAAAGAAGAAGGCTAAGAGAGCTACTAAATAAGCCTCTAGGGTAGCTGCTTATAGAACTATAAAACAACTTAAATAATCTATAAAAACTTCTTAAAAAGGTAAAAGGAGTAGCTTTAAGGCTCTTAAAAAGGCTACTTAAAAAAAGAAGCTTATTACAAGCCCTACAAGTAGTAGAGAGCCTTAGGGTAGTGTTATAGCTTAACTAGCGTCTACCTCGCGCACAGGGCGCGCGATTAGAACTCTAACTTAATTTCTATAGCTATATATATTATTTAAGCCTTATAGATCTTACTACTAAAAAATCTCGCGATAGTAGCTATTATGTGAGGCTCTACAGCCTTAAGTTTAGTAGTAGTTTTGGTGTTCAAACCGCGCGTTACGCCGTCATGCGCGTTACGCCGTCTACCTCGGTAGCCAACGCTCAGGCTACCCTCGCCTACCTACCGTGTCTGTGCGCGTTTTACGCATGGTCGAGTTTTGCGCACCCTAACAACATAAAGATTTTAGAAAAATGAGGCTATAGAGCTACTACTAATAGCGAGTATCGCGAGATTTTGTAAAGTTGTAGTATATATAGTATTACGATTAATTTGTACTACTTATATTTACTTAGTAAGGTGACGTTGCGCCCGCGGCGGGTAGTGCGAGCTATAGCAGCTAGTGCAGCTACCTTAGTTTCAACATAAGATAAATTAACAACAACACATTTTTAATACTTCTACTTTTAAGTAGAGGCTTATAAGGCCTTGCGCTTACCTTTTTTAGACAGCTGTATAGCTTTTTAAGCGTCGCGAGCTGATTTCTAACACTCCTTTTTAGCCTTCTCTTTCTGCCCTACCTCCTTAAGCCTCTCTCTCTTAACACGCCTCTCCTTAGCTTGTTAAGCCTTATATAATTAAGCTTGCTCTTTTAAGTAAGACCTCTTAGCTTTCTAAAGTTGTAGTAATTATTGTTTGTGTTATTAAATTACCTTGTTGTCCTAAGCTTAACAAACCTTCCTAAGTAACTAGAAAACAGCACTACTATAGTACTTCTTATTAATATTATTAATTTAGAGAGTATAGCTCTTCTTTTAGTATTACCTTTTAAATAATAAAGCCTTTCTTAAGCCTTTAACCTCTCTACAATGGATTCTATTTTAAGCTAAGATGTAGTAGAGACTTTAACAATTTTTTTTTACCTTTTTAGTGCCCTACTCTTGCACTAAACAGCGTATAAGAGTGTCTATCTTAAGCTATTTATCTCTACTAAGTATAAAAGCTAAAAATTAATTTAAATCAAGTTAGAGGCCTTCTTGCAGAATGTTTAAAAGATAACTTTAAGATTAGGTAGTTTAACAACATAAATAATAACTGCTACAACTTTAAAAGCTAAGAAGTCTTACTTAAAGAAGCAAGCTTAATTATAAAAGCTTTAACAAGCTAAGGACAGGCGTGTTAAGAGAGAGAAGCTTAAGGAGGTAAGGGAGAATGAAAAGGCTAAAAAGGCAGCTAAAAAGGCAGCTAAAAAGGCAGCTAAAAAGGCAGCTAAAAAGAAGCGTTAGAAATTAGCTTGCGACGCTTAAAAGGCTATACAACTGTCTTAAAAGAGTAAGCGCAAAGCCTTAAAAGCCTCTTCTTAAAAGCTGAAGCTTTAGAAACGTGTGGTTGTTAATTTATCTTATGTTAATGCTGAGGTAGCTGCACTAGCTGGCCTAGCGCGCACTACCCGCTGCGGGCGCAACGTTACCTTACTAAGTAAATATTAGTAGTACAAATTAATTGCAAGGCTCTATTTAGTATTACTTTATAAAAACTCGTGATACTAGCTATTAGTGGTGGCTTTATAGCCTTATTTTTCTATAATCTTTATGTTATTAGGGTGCGCAGAACTCGACCATGCGCAAAACGCGCACAGACACGGTACTGAGGTGGACGGGCCAACGCGCAGGACGGGCCAACGCGCGGTTTTTGCTCTAGTAATCTAAGCAAATCCCTAATATTTAAATAGCTATAACTTCTTTGAAAATCAACCTTTTTTAGAATTTTAAAAGTTTTTGAGCCTAGAAGCCTGAATCTATACGTCTAGAATTTTACTTTAGTTTAATACAGCTTAGTTTTCATAATGTTTACTACAAATACTTGCTATACAAATAAAAACTTTTTAACTAAGCTATAATAAACTAAAGCGAAACTTTAAGTCTATGGACCTAGACTTTCAGACCCTAACACTTAAAGAATTTTTTAAAAAAAAGTTAATATATAAGAATGTTATATAAGAAAAAAAATTATAAAAGAATAATTTTCAAATTTCTATTATATCTTCTTAATAATATTGCTTTTAAGTATTATTACTTCAGTTTTAGATTATAAGTAAGAGATATAAACTTTTAGCCCTTTTAGATTTTTTAAAATCTTTATAAATAAAAAGTTTATTCTTGTATAGAGAGTGGAAATTTAAATAACTAAGCTATATTAAACGAAAGTAGAATTGTAGACTTATAGATCTAGGGTTCTAGGCTCTAAGGCTTTTAAATTTTTCAAAAAAGGTTCATTTTTCAAGAATTTATAGCTATTTAAATATTAGAGATTTACTCAGATTACTATGGCAAAAACCGCGCGTTGGCCCGTCCTGCGCGTTGGCCCGTCCACCTCGGTAATTTAGAGCTTTCGATTGCAAACTTGAAGCTATTCCCACCTACACAACTTGCCCGCAACTCTATATTATCCAAGTTTTTTTGCGCGCATCTTTGTCGCAGCGTCAATTACGTTATCTATAAAAAAACACAGACTTTAACAGCGTTTTTCTATGCCTCTACCGTGTCTGTGCGCGTTTTGCGCATGGTCGAGTTTTGCGCACTCCACCAAAACAACACTACCTTTTTAACACCTGATAACTCCACCAATATAGATCTAATCTATGAAGCAATTAAGAAAATTAATTTGTGCGCACTAGGCGCATCTTTCTTATATACAAAGTTTGCAGAAAAGTATAGTGTAGTACGCTTAACCTTAACGCGAAGGCACTAAGGGCAAAACTAACCACACTAACTCGCCTACTAACTCCTTTACCTACACTAAGAAACTAAGCTCTTATAGTATATTACTACGCTTACTAAACGACGTACACTACCTACATAAGTAATAATACGCAACTTTGCCTTATTTTTAGCTAGTAGAGAGGTTTTAGAAAGCTAGGTTACTTGCTTTGTTAACAGGAATCCTACCTATCTTATTTTACGCTAGTAGGCAGGAATAGATCGCAATTGCTACAAAGCTAATTTAGAGGCTAAATATAGCTTTTACTTTAAGCTACTACATAAGAAGATAAGAGAATATAATATAAGGCCTTCTTAAATCTTTAATATAGATAAGAAAGGCTTTATAATTAAAGTAACTAGAAGGTTAAAAAAGGTGTTTAACAAGAAGGTATACAATTAAAAAGAAGTAATAGCTACAACTTAAGATAGTTTATAAGAGTAGTTAATTGTCTTAGCCTGCGTTTATTTTAATAGTACAGCTCTATCTCTAGCTCTTATCTTTTAGTTAGCTGTTAGAGCTCTAAAATTAAGCTAAGTTAAGGATATTAATAATAAAAAGCACTTAGTATTTGTTAGCTTATCTCCTTCTAGCTAGACTAACAATAATATAGGTCTAGCGTAGCTTAAGGAGGTTTTAAAGAGAGAGAATAGACAGAAAGCTTATTTAGAATACTAATTACTCCTTCTTAATAGCTATAGATTTTACTTAACTATAGATTTTATTAATTACTGTAATAACTACAAAATCTTATTAGCTATATTTCCTCTTTATTTAACTTATACGCTTTAAGTACTTAATATTGGATTATTTAAGCCTCTCTTAACTGCCTACTTAACTAAGCTTTTATCTTACCTTTATAAAAGCTAAGGGCTCCTACTAATAGTAAAAGGAGACTTCTTTCTCCTCCTTTAGAGGGCCTAAGATACTGCTTTTAAAGAGGAGACTATTAGAAAGTCTTTCTAAGTAACTAGGGTCTACTTACTTAATCCTAAGGTTATCCTTTAAAGATTCTATAAGGAGGCCTTTAGTTTAGATAAATCCTTAGCTTCTATACTTAGTAGAGATAATTAGCTTAAAATAGAGACTCTTATACGCTGTTTAGTGCGATATTAGGGCACTAAGGAGGTAAAAAAGATTTGTTAAAGCCTCTACTAAATCTTAACTTAAAATAGTATCTTCTGTAGAGAAATTTAAGGCTTAAAGGAGGCTCTTTTAGTTAAAAAGAGATAATAAAAGAAGAGCTATACTCTCTAACTTAACAATCCTTAGGAGTACTATAGTAGTACTGTTTTCTAGTTACCTAAGAAGGTCTGTTAGGCTTAGGATAATAAGGTAGTTTAATAATATAAATAACAACTACTATAACTTAAAAAAGCTAAGAGGTCTTACTTAAAAGAGCAAGCTTAATTATATAAAGCTTAATAAGCTAAGAAGAGGCGTGTTAAGAGGGAGAGGCTTAAGGAGATAAGGCAGAAAGAGAAGGCTAAAAAGGTAGCTAAAAAGAAGCGTTAGAAATTAGCTTGCGACGCTTAAAAAGCTATACAACTATCCTAAAAGAGTAAGTATAGGGCCTTATAAGCCTCTACTTAAAAGTAGAAGCGTTAAAAACGTGTTATTGTTAATTTATCTGATGTTAAAACTAAGGTAGCTGCACTAGCTACCCTAGCGCGCACCACCCGCTGCGGGCGCAACGTCACCTTACTAAGCAAATATAAGTAGTACAAATTGATCGCAATACTATATATACTACAACTCTACAAGATCTCGCGATACTAGCTATTAGTAGTGGCTCTATAGCCTCATTTTTCTAAAATCTTTATGTTGTTGGGGTGCGCAAAACTTGACCATGCGCAAAACGCGCACAGACACGGTAGGTACTGAGGTGGACGGCGTAACGCGCATGACGGCGTAACGCGCACCTTTTGCCATAGTAATCTCTAATATTTTCTAATATTAAAATAGCAATAACTTCTTTAAATACTAACCTTTTTTGAACATTCTTGAAGATTGAGAATTTAAAAACTTAGATCTATGACTCTAGGATTTTACTTTAGTTTCATATAGCTTGGTTTTAGAGATATTAGCTCTCTATACAAATATAAACCTTTTAATTAAGCTATATTAAACTAAAGTAAAATTCTAAGTTTATAAAGCTAAGCTTTCAAATACTAAAATTAAAAGAATTTTCAAAGAAAGTCAACATTTAAGACAGTTATATTGAAAATAAGATTTTTTTATAGTGTGATTTTAGAATTTCTATTATATCTTCTTAAGTATAATACTTTTAAGTACTATTACTTATATTTACGACTATAAGTAAGAAACAGAAACTTTTAGCCTATTTAGAAGTTTTAAAGACTTTATAAATAAAAAGTTTATTTTTGTATAGAGAGCTAATATCTCTAAATTTAAACTATATTAAACTAGAGTAAAATTCTAGAGTTATAGATCTAGGTTTCTAGATTCTCAATCTTGAAAAATCTTTAAAAAAGGTTAGTTTTGAAAGAAGTTATTGCTATTTTAATATTAGAAAATATTAGAGATTACTATGGAAAAAGGTGCGCGTTACGCCGTCATGCGCGTTACGCCGTCCACCTCGGTACCGTGTCTGTGCGTAATCCGAGCCAGTTCGCAATCTAAGCCACCCCACCAATATTAGACGATTGAAAAAATGAGGTTATTAAGCCACACTAAATAGCTATTATTATGAGATTTTTTAGACAATTGCTATATAGAAGCTTCTACAGCGTTTGCACTACTTGTATCTCGCTAGCGTATTAATTTGGCGCCCGCGCGCGCTGTTTTTGGGTGGGGGAGACGCTGCTAGCGGACTAGCGTTAACTTAACTTAATACAGCAACAATACAACAATACTTTGTTAGATTTTTTGCTACTTTAAGTAAGGCTTTTTACTTACGTGTATTTGCTGTATTATAAGATTTTTGTGCAGTTGCAGCGTCACGTTGCTGCTTTTTAAGCGCCCGCTGTGCAGCTAGTTCCTTAGCCCGCGCTTTTCGTTTGCAATTATGCTCTATTTTAGCCTGTTGTTAAGCAATCTTTGCTTCCTCTTAAAGCTTCTTTTTATAAGCTGTTGCTGCTGCTTTAACCTCTCTATTGTAAGCTTTTTAGAATTATAGTTTCTTAGCTTTATCTTGTTCTGCGGCTTTGCAGGCGCGCACTGTATAAATCTTTCTAAGACTTATAAAGACAGCCCTGCTGTGCTACCTATCGCCCTCTTAAATTGTTAAAGTTTTCTACTATATTATTTACTTTTTTTTAGTGTTAATCTTACGTTGTAAGCCCTTATTTTTATAGTAGAGTAACTTGTTTTGTACCTATAGAGAGTGTAATAAAGCTTCTAACTACTAGGCTTTAACTTTTAACTTATTAAGTACTGCAGCGTTGTAAACTTTTTAGAGCTCTCTCTAACTATCTTTATTACTATGCTGCCTAATTTTTAAAGCCTTATCTTGTCATTGTAAGTAGTTATTAAAGCGTTTTAGTATAACCTCTGCATCTATTAGCTACATGCCTGTAGCTTAAAAACTCTTCTTAATAAGATCTAGCCTTATTATAGAGCTCTACGCGGGCTACAAGTTATTAAAAAATTACATTTAGTAACATTTGTAATACCTTGTAATTAGTAGAGGTAGTAATTAAGTTCTTGAAAGTAGTACTACGAAAGAGGTCTAAAAAGCACGACGTTAAGCGGCTGTAAAGTGTAAGTTAAATAAAATAGAAAGATAGCAAGAAGGATTTTTTTACTATCATAAAAATTAATAAAATTAGCTGTAATATAGCTACTGTAGCTGTTAAGGATTAGAAGTCTATAAATACAACGCGCTTTTTGCTTTATAAAGTAATTAAAAACTTATTAAAGTTATGCTAAACCTTTCTTGTTATTGCTCTATTCTATTAGTAAGTTTAAGAAGAAAACCTTGTGTTTCTTAACTTCTACAGCGTTAAGCTAGCTTAATTAGAGCCTAGATAATCTCTAGTACACGAGAGCTAGCGGCAATAACTCTCTAGAAGCGCATATGTAAGCTAACAGCATAACCTATTTATAATTACTATCTTATATAGCTGCGTTAGCTTAATTAGAGGTTAACAAGGCCTTTGTAAAGATTCTTTTAGACTATTTTATAACCCTAATATAGAAGCCTTTCTAATCTATATTATATGTATTGTAGGCTTTAACGTTGTGTTCTTGCATCTTTAAATGCAGCAAGTTAAAGTATAACTTGTATTTAAATTCTAAGTTAGCTTTACGCCTATCGCGATTAATTCTAGGGCTCTATTTTAATAGTAAGGACGTCCTTGTAGTAGTAGAGAAACTAAGTAACCTAGCTTTAGAAAACCTCCTACTTTGTAAAATTCAACGCGAAATTTTGTATTATCTCTTATATAGGTAGTAAGCCTCGCCTTACGCATCTTTTTATATATAATATACGTTTATGCTCTTGTTGTAAGTTAAGTAATTACTTATTGCATCCCTAAGTCTTATTTAATCGCTGCGTACCTTAGTGCTGCCGCAACAGCGTTGTTTAATTAACTTTAAATTTTTTTGCGACTTTATGGTATAAGAAATGTTCTCCTAGTTTGCGTAATTTAATATATGCAATTGCTTCTTGAATTAGGTTTATGGTGGTGGAGATATGACGTGTTGAAGATGGGACGACGCGCAATGTTGGGATAGTGGGGTGGCTCGGATTGCGAATTGGCTCGGATTACGCACAGACACGGTACTACATAGTTGTTGCGGACCTAGAAGCTAGCAAGAAGCGGTTAGAGACGCCGCAACGCTCTACAGTGTTTGTAGCACTTTATTTCTGCTAAAAGATGGGTTACCTAGCTAGTTTAGAGGACATTACAAAGGGTTTCAACATTAAAAAAAGCACTGCAGCTTTAATATTAGCTAGCAGGCGTGCGCGGAGGCTCTAGAACTAGCAGGAAGTTTTAACAATTGTAGTAGCACTTGCTAGCTTACTAGCTAATAGGCAAACTTTATTGCTAAGTATATTAACAACGCTAAGTTTAATAATAAGGCTCTAATTTAGGAAGACCTTTAAGAGGCAGCGCAAGTCCTAGTTACTTAAGAGCTCTATTAGGCAAGCAACAGTAACAGCTTAACGTACAGCTTAAACCTTATTTAATGCTAGGTAACTAAGGTTTCTAGTATTAAGACCTGCAAAGTAGCTATTAAAGAAGAGCTCTTAGAAGCTATCTGAACGCAGCGCGTCTTCTAGGCAAACCTCTAGCTTTCTGCTCACCCTAACTACCTCTTTTGGCGCAACGTTATCTAGTGCGACGAGCTATATTAGGCTGCCGGTCCCTATCACGCAAAGCATATTAAGCGGCGTCTAAATTAGAGATTTTGTCTAGACAATATGCAGTACAACGCTGGTAGACAGCCTAAAAACAATACTAAGAAGGGACAACAACAGGATAAAGTTTGTGAGCAGAGATTCTATATCTTTACAGTGTTAGGCTTTAACTTTAGCTAGGCAATTAAGTACAACGCTAGCAACTGCAATAGCAAGATAAATTAGTAACCTTTTTCAAAAATTCTGCTACATTTATGTAATGCTATACTTAGTTAAGACTGCGTCTAATACATTGATTAAGACTTAGCTTACTGCTCTCCCAACGTCTTAAGGTGGCTTAAGAGAAATGGCATAGAGTATATAATTGTACCGCCAGCGTCACCCGACCTGAGTATTATAGAGACGTGGGTAAAACCTATCCGCCAAAAGTTCTTTAGACGACAGATAAAGACAGCAGCAGCAGGAGTACAGCGTTTCTATAAGGTTTAGTATTTTTTTTATTGTAGTTTAGCGTCCTTTCTCAGCCTAAAGGGCTATATAAGACGTGCAGGCCGAGGCCTGCAGGTATCTATGTAGAGTTGTCTTCTTAGGTTATTTACAAGGAGTGGTTTATCTAAATAAAAGTAAGGCTCTTAGCCTATTGTGTAGAGGTAGAGGGGGGGGGAGGAGGAGGGAGGGGAGGGGTAAGTAGAGCTAAGTCGCCTACATAGGCGTTTGCATCTAGTTATCGGAGTTTCCTTTGTACCAGGCTTGTGTACTAACCCTAGTTTCTTAAATAAAGGCTATAGTAGCCTTAATGCCTGCTCCTGTTTAAAAGAGATACTGTAGAGAGATTGGCTCTGCCCAAGAGTTCTAAAGTAAAGCTCTACTATCCTTGTATAGTTGGCACCTAAAGATTATATAAGCTGTGTTTTGTGTAGCTCTAAAATTACATAGGCAAGTTTTAGATTCTACTTTTCCTCTCTTAAATTAATAGCTCTTTAGGCAGCTATAGCCTAGTTTTAGTTAAAAGAAAGAGCTTAATTTATCTTGCCTAGTAAAGTGGATAAGTATCTGTATTCTTTTTCTTTATTTAAAGGTTGCTAAGTAAGTACTTAAGTTCTTGCTAGTAGCTTTCTTCCTGTATTTTCCTAAGAGATTTAACTAGTCGCTATGTGCTTATCGTTTAATTTAGGAACTCACAACTAGTAGGCTTATTTTATTCATTTAAAGATTTATTTTTGTAGCCTCTTTTGCTAGAGAGTCTGCTTAATTATTTCCTAGTGTATCTTAGTGTCCTAGAATCTATTGTAGCGTAGGAGTAATGCCTTTTTCTTCTAGTTAAGTTGCTGCCCTAATATACTTAATTTGCTACTCTTGGCTAGAGTTATTTAAGGTGTTCTTTAGTTAAAATAAAGCAGCCTGATAATCTACATAAATATTAACGTATTAGTAGTTGTTTAGTAGGCTAATTGCTTTCTCTAGCCCTAAAGTAATACCTTCTAGTTTACTGTTGTAAACTAGCTAGTTATTTTCAATATTTGCTTGTAATTTTTTAGTAAGAGTAGCTCCTTTGTAAAAAGCAATACCTACGCTAATTCTTTTACTGTCCTTTATAGCTAAAGTATCTAAGTATATTAATAAGAAGTTGTTGTCTGCTAATAGGTTCTTGTATTCTTAGCTTTAATGTCTTTTAGCTTGTTAAATATATAGACTTTGTAGGGAGTTTTAGCTTTTCATAGCGTAAAGGTACAGTGTTGTATCTCCTTTATTTTGTCTAAGAAGGCTAAGCTAACAAAATTTAAAATTTAATTGCGTTACTCACTTTTGTTATTGCTGATAGCAGCTCTTAGAGGGTGATTTATATTTAGTAAAGTAAATTTAAAGGCGTATCTTCTTATAGCGTTGTCTAGCCTGATACTAAGTAGAAATAGAGCGGCTTCTACCTTACTAGGCATTGCAGGAGAAGACCTAAAAGTACCTAGAATCTTTTTATAGGCCTAGTTTTGTAGTTCTTGCCTACAGTTAAGAACCTGTTGTTAGCTTCTTTAAAATAGCTAACATCTGTAATTAGCTATACTAGTAATACACGCTAAGTCTAATTGTCTTATTACTTTAAGTAAAAGGCCTTTATTGATGTTAGCTAGACAGCTTAAGAAGAAAAAAACTTAGTTTACTTGTTGCATTTTTATGTAGCAATAGTCTCTAAATTGAAAAGCATTGTTAAAAAAATACCTAGCTATCTAACTAGGCTTTTTAGCTAAAAGGTTTCTTAGACAGGTAGCGTAAGAGATCTATTTATATCTTTTCTAGATCTTGTCTAATTTGCTAATTCTGTTTTTAAGCTATTAAACTTAATACCTAACTTTTTTACTTAATTAAAAACGTTTGCTAACTTTTTTTAAGTAATTTAATATTTTTCTTAATAGATGTTGTTAATATTAAGATTTAAAGATTGTTTATAAAAGATAAAAAGTATATATTGTCGTTAAATGTAATTAACTAGAATAGCGGTTTAGTATAAATTAGACATAGAATAGGCAATGCTAGGCTACTTTAAAGTATACTAGTATTAACTTTCTGTAATTTTTTTATTTGCCTATTAAAAGATAACTCTAAGAGCTTTTCTGTAAGAAAGGAGTTTGTCTAGGATAAGAGACAGATAAGTAGCTGTTAGTTGCTTGTATTTTCTAGAAGCTTGTTCTTAGATAAATAGTTAAACGCGCCTCTAATGTCTAAAAAGGCTATTAAAGTAACTTTATCCTTCTTTCTTTCTTGTTGAATATTATTGTAGAAGAGGAGTACAGCGTTAATAGCTAATTTCTTAAGCCTACCTCCTATTTATGTAGAGTGTAGCAGGCTAGTTGTTTCTGCTAAGGTACTTAATCTTTTTAAGTAGAGTCTTTCTAGTGCCTTCCCTAGACAGCAAAGGAAGGAGATAACTCTATATACTTTTAGAATTAAGTAGTCTAGCTTGTTTAGCTTTCTAAGGATAACACCTTTTGCTTTTTACTAGCATCTTAGTTAGTATCCTAAGTCAAATAAAGCTAAATAGACTTTAAAGAAGATGCTAGGTTAATATCTATATACTTTTAAGATAACTTCTTAGCTAATACTATCTAGTCCTAGTAAGGTAGCTTTTATTTTCTAGCAGGCTGTGTTAAGCTCCTTTTTAGATAAAATCAGCTACTCCTATTTATAGTGTCCTTAGTAATTATTAAGTGATATGGCAGGTGTAGAAGGAGGTAGTAAGAATAACTCCTCTCTAAAGGTATAGCATTACTCTCTAAAAGATTCTTTTCTTCTAATAGTAGGGATTCTTGTTAAGAGGTTGTTTTTTGTATAGGCTATTGCTTTAAATATCTCTTTAGGCGATTTGTTTTAGAAGAACTGTTCCTAATAATTAAGCTTAGCTTTCTTAATAGCTTTAAGGTATTTGTTCTTAGCAAGCAAGTAATCTCTTTTTACTACTCGCTTGTATTCTTAAAAGGCTCTGTTTAGAGTAGCTTTAAGAAGATTTAGCTTATTAGTCTACTAGAGTTTTAGTTTTAGTTTCTAGTTTATAAGAGGGGTAGTCCTTTTAAGTGCCTGTTAGATTACTAATATAAAGTCCTCTACTACTTTATTTAGGCTCTCCTCTAAGGGTTTGTTAAGGCCTAGAAGAAGTTATCTTAAGTAGTAGTTTAATGCGCGTAGTAGAGCTAGTAATTAATCTTCTAGCTTTACTTAAATTATTTCCTCTTGTAAAGTATTGTTAAAAAGGCTCTAATTTGATTTTTTTTGTGTTGTATTTCTTTAGCTGCCTTAGTAGTTGCCCTTAGTTAACAATACTAAACAGGATAGTGTAGTAGTCTAATCTAACTTTAGGGATACCTTACTTGTCTAGAATACTAGAAGCTATATTAATTGTAAAAAAAGTAAGATTAAGTATGCTCTCTTTCTACATATAAGCTCTAAAGAATATGCTAACTCTTATAGTATTTAATAGAGATAGGTTTTAGTTATTAACCTACTTTACTAACTCCTCTACCTGTTAGTTTAGGTTGCACTCCTATAGGCTCTATCTAAGGTAGTAGCAATTAAAATCCCTTAGGATAACTAAACATAATTCTATAGACTCTCCTAAGAGGCGTCTTTAGATTATTGTTATATTTAGCCCTTGTCTTAGGCTCTTTTTATTGTAAATGTTGTAGGCATAGATCTTTCTTGTGTTAAGTTGTATTAAAATAGCTTAAAAGTTGTTGTCGTCGCTAATATAAGAATTAACTTCTACTTCTAAATCCTTTTAAATATAAAATAGAGTTCTAGGTTGTAGGCCTTAGTAGGTTAGTAGTATTTGCGTAAAGTTAAGATAGGCAATTAACCTAGTATTTTTGTATAGTCCTCTTACTAACTAAAGCTCTTGTATTGCAATAATCTTAATGTTTACTGTAATAGCTAGGTTAATCGCGCTTCTATAGCAGAGCTGCTCCTATTAACATTTATTTATAGGACTTTAATTATACTAATTAGTTTAATTAGTCCTAGCTATCCTAGCTTGTAAGATTTTGCATTCTTAGCTGTTTACTATATATACTTTACTGCAGTTAATACACTTAAATATAGTATAAATATAGAGTTTTCTTTTACTAGCACAAGACTTATACTTATGTTAGCTAGTGTAGTATGTTTTGCTGCAAATTTAGCAGGCTATTTTTAAGCACCTAGCTACTAAGTAACTAAATCCTTAGCATTTAGTGCATTATTTTAAGATATTAATAACTCGTAGTTTCTCTACTCTAAGGCTTTGCCCTAGGATATAAAGCTTCCCTCTAATAGCCTTTTATACTTCTTTCTTTGTTGCAAAGGCCACGCATGCTAAACTAAAGTTTTAGTTTTTTTTAATCCTTAGGCGTTACCTAAAAAGGACTGCTAATAACTTTTAAGCCTTTATTAAAGATTCTAATTTCTTCTTTAACTACCTCTAAGCTGTAGTTTGTAGGAAGCTTGTAGATAACAACCTTAAACTAGGGCGTAATAAGTTAAGCAGCCTTAAAGGTTATAATATCTTGCTCTATAGCCTAGTTCTCTAAGAGGTATTTTGCTTTAAAAGCTAGTGTAGTTGTAATTATTTTATTTCCCTTAGAAGATATTGTAATTAAGGCAACTATAGGTAATTATACACCTCTTTTTATTACAAAGGCGTTATTAAAGGCGTTAAATGCAGCTAAGGTCTTGCTAACTAGAACTAGCTAGTAGTCTTTTAGGCTAGTAGCCTTTAGTTTTTGTATTTTTTAGATATTTGTCTATAGTTAATCTTTGTTGTTGCCTGCTATAGTAGCAAAAGTAGCTGTAGTAGTAAAAGGCGTGTTTTAGATAGGCGTATTTTAGATAGGCGTGTTCTAGATAGGCGTATTCTAGATAGGCGTGTTCTAGATAGGCGTATTCTAGATAGGCGTGTTTGTTAGTTTCTTAATACGTCTAATTTTCTCCTTTAACTCCCTTAAGACGTTTAAAAGGCTTAATATTTAATTTGCTAAAATAGCTATATTCTTTTTATTTATTTTCCCATTTTCCGTTTAGTCTCTAAAGACTTCTACTAGGTCTAAAAGACTTATTTGCTAAGTAGGGTTGTTTTTAGCTAAATTAGCTGCTTAGATTACTAGGTTCCTAGCTATCTTAAGTGCTTCTTCTACTAAGGTAGCTTTTAGTGTTTTATTTCTAATAGGGTATTAAGGAATAGGTCTATGTTATATTGTCTTCCTCTATCTTTATTTGTCTTTTGTTTAATCTTCCTAAGTCCTTAGAAGTAAGTTATTTTTTATTACTTTTTAAAGTTGTTGTAATTTCTTAGTTTAGTTAGGCTTTAATAAGCTCCTCGATCTTAATTAGCTTAAGATGCCTTAGCATGTGGTCTAAGCTTTTGAGAGAAAACGCAAATTTTTCCTCTAAAAAGGAGGGGGCAGGTGACCCTTTCACCCTCTCTAGCGCGCTAGCGCCCTCGCTGCAGGCTCTGAAAAGTATCGCAATCGATTCCTCGGGGTTGTTTCCTTGGGATCTGGTTGTTTCTGATCAATTTCCAGAAAAGTCGACGTTGGTGTTGTGTGAAAAGGTTTGGTAGTTATTAGACCCTAAAAAGATTAATTACATAATCAATAGCTACCTAGCGCGTCTACATAAAGTTATAGACGTAACAGAGGGTTGTATAACCAAATATTAAGCTTTTAAATAAACAAAATCAACTTCTACACCTTTAGAAATAGCTGTTACAGCCAAAATTACTATACAGTCGACATTGAGGTTGGTGGGGTGCGGGGCATCCCACCATCAGCTTATTTCCAACTTTCCCCTTGGTGCTAGAGGCCGTCCACCTCGGTACCCCGCTAAGAGTCACTGCCCCACCAAAATTTTGATACTGTCTTCTGGATTGTGACGGCGCACATATCGCCAGCTATTTCGACATTTTCTACGGAGGGAAACCTGCCTAACTTTCTACTCGACAAACTCGTCACACGATGTCGAAGCCAAAAGATCTGCGCACACTTGTCGACCTCACCAAAACCACACAAGCGCTCCTGACGCACTACCAATCCTCCCTTGCGCCCGTCAAAGATGCCGCTCCAGTTTCCGAAACCTCAACAGCTGAGATAGCAAATCCTCTCGATGTTATCAAAGCATCGACTACGCTTCTCAAATCACACACCACCACCCTGTCGCTCCTTCTCATAAATCCACCTCTCACACCTTCGGCGATAATAGCGAAGATTGGCGATGTGAGCTCAGGCCCGCTGAACAGCATGGTGGCTGCGGCCTCGTATACCCCACGAGAGGGACAGAGGGGTGATATCGGGAACATCATGCGCACGGAAGTCAAAGCGCAGGTGCGGAGACTGTTGGCGACATGCGGAGAGGTTCTTGTGATAATCCTGAAGATGGCAGAGAAGAGACAAAGCACGCAAGGCAAAGACAAAGGTCCGACTGAGAGTGAGAAGCAGGAGGTCTTGTCTTCCACTGGTGTGTTATGGGATGCTTGCGACGCGCTGTTGAAGTTGTGTGAGAATGGCGTTGTTGGACTGGTGGTCAAAAAGGCGCAGGAACTACGAGCAGTTCTCCTGGATGCGATTGAGGAGTTGAAAGAATGGGGCGAAAACGTTGACGACGACGATGATGAAGCAGAGGGCAGTGATGACGAAGACGAGATCTTCGGCGCTTCGAACAAGATTGGCAAGGACGACAAGGAGTTGAAGGAACTACTAGACACCAGTGTCAAGAAGCTGAAGATGGTCGGCATGCTATACCAGGCACTGATTAAGAGGAGGTTGAAAACCTATCCTGCGTCATCTACGCTCGAACCGACTGCAGCTGCGAATGACAAGACCTCAACACCCAGCAAGAAGCTTGATGAACTCATGAATACCCTCAAAACGATACCCGAGACCGTTGATGATATCGCGGGCGCATTCTACAATCTCGATGAAGATGAGGCGAAACAAACGCTAGATAAATGCTGTGGCGAGGCTAGGAGCGCAATTGAACTGGCCAAACAGAGCTGGGCTGGCGAAGATGACGAGTTCACAGCATGGTCTGAGAAGTGGGTGGGCGCATTCGGGGCTGCGTGAACGAAGCCTATACCACTGCAGCACGGTATTGAAGATACAACGATTCCGATGAACGACACGGTATCAGTTGCGAACCAAGGACGTATATACGACCGCAGCATTATAAGTTCGTAAATCACCAAGATGCGCCATCTCGATATTGTATCCTCCCTTCTAAAGCCTAATCCATTCCTCTACAATCCGAAAACAGCAGCCATACCCATGGCGATGATACCGTAGCTGGCAAGCTTGCCGGCAGCAGCGTTCGCAGTCTGTTCTGCAGTCTGGGAGCCAGTAGGAGTAGCAGAGCCGCTCAAGGTGCGGCTTCCGCTGATCTGGCTGGCGGATGCGGAACCGGTAGGGCTAGCGGAGCCAGGGGATGGCACGGCAGTGGGGAGGTTGGAGAGGGTTACACCGGCGGCGGCGCAAAGGGAGGCGACGGCGGGTGCGAGGCCTGGAACATGTTAGGTACGAAGATGGCATGGAAGCATGTAGAGGTATCAACGTACGGGCAGCGTCCTTCTCTTCGCATCGCTTAGGCGCACAAGTGAGCAGAGACTTCTCAATGGCAGAACGGCCGCTGGTGCACTGGCATTTTGCGTCTGTGACGTCGCAGTTGGAGTCGGGAATAGCGGCTACGAAGCAGGGAATCTGTTGGCCACTGTGTTAGTTGTGGGTATCTAGTAAAGATGCACTGATGTCGGATCAAGATAAGTGGAGCTGTCTTGTTCCGAGAACTAGGATCGCGTCGGAATCAACGATGTTATGGGGGAAGCCAACATACAGCGCACTGCGGGATCCCGCTCAAATCCTGAGCACCAACGAAAGCCAGCGAAGCGGTAACGGCGAGAACGGCGGCTTGGAAACGCATCTTGATTGTATTGTGTAATTGGCTGTGGTGACTTCGGCAGTGTTGAAAAAGAAGAGAAAAAGAAGAAAAAAAGATAGACTGTAGGTGAGGTACTCGAAGAGAAAGGTTGGATGAACAGGGTTGAGCGAGACGGGATTGTGGAGAGAGGGGGTCTATGTACTGGTAAGACAGGCAAACAAACGTGTCCCAACTTATTCTAGTAACCGATCCCTAGGCTCGAGCTTGCTCCATGGGACAAGACTCGTAGAGATTGATTAATATTGGAGTACCCGAGGATCGTCTCAGGGATACCCGCGGGTTCTCATCGGAGGCTTGGTTTGCTTGATTTGTTCCTTTGGACATTCCTTGATCTGCACGATGCTTTTACCTTGGCTACATCATCGAGATGGGTGTGTTCTGTCGAGTTATGAGGACCGGAGTGTGAGCAACAGCCTCGCATAGGTGTGTGATGTGCCTCGGATGGAAAGTTAGGTTGTAGTTAGAGTTTGGGGGATAGCGTCAAGCTTACGGTCCTTTAGCGTAGATTAAGCGGCGTGGTGGCACAGCAGTGGAGATGTAGGGAGGGATTGCGTCTTTGCTTTTTTTTTTCCACTCCTCCTCAAACCTGCATCACCGCGACGGAGCGATTCTTTCTCGCCGGACCAATCATGTTCGATCGGGAGCTGTGTCATTGGTGTTTTGGCAAGCCTGATGCTGAGGCTCGTTGTCGTAGATGTGCGGGGATACCGAACCCCATGAAGCAATGCGGCGTTTCTTTTGATTCTCAACTTTTCTCGTATATTCTGCATCTTCTTCGTTGCTTTTGCGGCGGTACGTCTGCTTCGGGCAACCCACGTTCGTTCGTGCGGCACCGGATACCAACCCTGCGACGTTAGACCAAAGTATGTTATATTGGCATGCGGATGGAGGAGATGCCGTCGACGGTTCGAACGCATCAGTGGCGTAGACTTGGACAGCACATGCACATGCACAGTCTTTATTGTAAAAGACTTGTTCTTTCGCAGTAACACTTTGCGCTCGGCCCCCCAAGAAAAGAATTGTGCCTAAGCCACGACGCAGGAAAAGTTCTCTGCGTCATCTCCCGGGCAAATAAAACCGAGAGTTGTCGGTAACTTCCAGTTGGATTCGGCCAAGGATCCCAAAGATGCAGGTGCGCGATAAGCGGGGCATGCTGGCTTAGATCACCATCTCCACACGCATGTCCCCTTTCTCCACTCTCACACCAATTCTGATTTGTTCGTCAAAGATGGCCCTAATCTAACCTCCCATTTTTATCTCGTCTGGCCTTCTTCAAGTCATCAATCGAGCTCCTCTTCCTCGTCTCACGCCTAGAGTTTCTTTGAATCGCTTTGCGTAGCGACGATCCCCACATCCTCGATCTTACGCATGTTCCTTTCCGCGGCACTTGAAACACAAGGTTCGTGAGTCGCTCGCCCTTGCAGACCGGCAAAATCTTGCCTCGAAATCGATCTGCATGGTGATGGAATTATGCCTGCCTTCATGTGATGGTGTTGACGTCGTTGGTGATGCATGCCGTCGGCAGCGATGAAACCGGGAACGCGGCACGGTAGGTGTGCCAGACCAAATATTGGACGCGGGGGGTTCAACAATGCGACCGTTGAACCCTTTCCCACAGTCGGCGCTGGCTTCAGACGACACAGTAGCCATGATGCAATCTGTCTCGAGTCATTCTGATCAATAATTCTCACAGTGGAAAAGGCTTTGCTCATGGGAGGTCTTGTTGCGGTGTAATTGATTGTATTCAACACCATGAATTGGCTGACGCAACTCCGGCAGCACAGGCTGTACCGGGAACCTAACGAGCCCATAAAAGGACTGTAGTGACTAGCCGTACATTTCGACTCCGACAAATATGCAATCCTCCCGAACCCGACTCTACTGAATGTACTCAAACTTGTGTGATGCGATTGCCAACCTCCAAGAACACCGTGTCCAGCCCGGTGAGGGTTGTAATCTAGCCAGAACCCTATCATTGATCATAAAAAGAGATCTTAGCAAAGAGAAGTCGCAGAACGGGGGAGGTATATTGCTGAGCCGGAAGCCAAATGGAAATAAACACACGAAGGAAAGACCAAGGCCGTGGTCGCAGACACGGCAATCCATGAACCGAAAGAAGAGACAGAAAGAAAAAAAAGAGAGGGTTTCAAATGTGCCAAAAATTGAGAAACGTTCACTTTTGATCGCAAATATCGAGATGTCAAAAAAAGAGCCGGACGTAACACCTATAGAGGAGCCTTCTAAAACATGCCCCCCTCCATAGGCAGTTGGGAAACAGCCGGAGCGTTGATAGGACGTGGAGGCGAGTTGTTGCGCACAGCAAAGCCGTTCTGAGGCATAGCTGGAGATGGCCCGAATTGACTTTGTGCGTTTCCACGCAGACTCCTGCCTTCGCTTGACGCCTTCCGCAGCCTGGCTTTTGGTTGCTGGGACTGGTTCATCAATCCGTCAGACGAGTTTGTGCGGAGGGGTTCAGCAAAAGGAGCCCGCGGTACATCCATGCCAGGCTGTACAGCAGGATCATAAGGTGATTGTCCTGCTGGGCTTTGGTTTTCACCGCGGCCAAAGCCGAAACGTCGCCTCATAGGGTTGATCGGCGGAACGGGTGGTGCGTCGTTCTCCATGCCATTCTTCAGAGAAGCACCAGATGGGAGGTTGATCGTATCAATGGAAGAAGTTGTAGAAAGGAACACGGGCTCAGAGATCTCTGACTTGGCAATCGACTTCTTCCGTAGCATTCCAGGCTTAGTCAACGGCTGCACAGTACTTGGGTTAAAGGCAATTGTGTTGGGTGTTGTGGGGTTCGAGACAGGAGGAGTATGACTGGCGGAAAATGGAGGTACCGGGGAAGTTGGATGCGAGAAGCCGTTGTTGCCGCTTGCAGTGTTGTATCCCCCTGGAGATGGTCGGGGTGAAATCGGTATTCCCGGAGAGAACTTGCCCTGAGGAAGAGGGAGACGAGAGTTCTGACCCGATCCAGCATTGGTCTGGATGGGATGAAGATGCTTGGATTCGAAGTAGTTTGCTGCTGCAGTTTTACTGTTGCTACGCGTTCGCATGCGACCCTGGGACTCCAGTGATGGCCTTTCCGCAGGAAGTGGAGGCGTGGGATGAGCGACGTAACCAGGAAGTGATGGTATTGTGTTGGGAGGATACGCGCCACGGGATCCCTCTGTCATAGCCTGGTCCAAATCATCACAGTACTGATCAGGGCGGCTTCGAGAGCGGCCTGATGATGTTCCCGAGCTCGAGCGCTCTCGCGTTGAACTTCTGGTCGATGCTTGTGGAGATCTACCTGTTGGGCGACCAGTGCGACTGCCTTCTGTTGCTGATCGCTGTCGATTCTCCAGTTCCCGTTGTGCGTCCTGCTCACTTTGCTGCAGTACTCGAGACTGCTTTGGTCGCAGTGGGGGCATATCGCCTTGAAGGCCGACGAGCGAGGTGCTGCTAACATTCGCTGAAGTTCCTCCAAGAGCAAGCTTCCTCACCGATTTGTTCGAAACGTCGACTGTGGCGAACGATTCACGGCTCGTCTTTGCACGAAGCATGTTCAGAGCAGTCTTCAGTCCGCCAGAGGGTCCGCCAGGTGCTGGGCTTGTTGAGCGGCCTTCAGCCTTGGCACGCAGGTTTTCCTGTATCAAACGCTGCCTCTGAGCGAGGTCCCGCTGGAAAGCCTCGTGGTCGGCCTCTGTCTCATTGCTAGCGATTCGTTCATGAGTTCTTCGCGGGGTAAGGTCCCAAGGGGCCGCAGAGTTTGAGTCAGTAGCGCTCACGATGAGTGGTGTGACATTCTGGCCGTTGACCGGATCCTCGGAGTTCATCCTGCCATTTTCATCATGGTAGGGGTTGTCCATGTCATCCAAATCCCATGGGTTAGAATGGCTGTAGGTCGAGGGCGCAGGGGTGACTGATTCGGATCCTGGCTGGCGGCGTTGAAGGCCAAACTCTTGGGTATGGATGGCAAGTTCCATGGGTGGGCTCATCATTGGTGGTCCTGGTTCACCATAGTTTGAAGAAACGTTGCTCATGTTGCGGAGGTGCTGCCGGATCATGCCACTGAGTCCGCCGTTATCGGGACCTAATGTTGGAGAGTCAACCTCAGCACCGTCCACCTTGACCGTCTCCTCTGGGCGAGGAGACGCTTCTTGAGTCAGGGTGGGGCTGTACGATGTAGGTCCAGTCTGAGGAATCTCTTCCCCCGATGTTGCCCGAGAGCGGAGAGCAGGATGCTCAAGTATTGAGGGTGCAGGTCCAGTGGCTACGGGAAGGTTATCAAATCGACGGGTCGACTCCATCGGGCGAGGAACCGTCGGCTTGGGGGCTCCTTCCTCTCCATCACAGGAACCGGGAGAAGTGAAGAAAGTCGCCTTGTTGCAACTGTCTGGAGATGCTGCGCGCTGATGTGGGAGTTCTGGAAGGCATTGGGCTGGTGGTGAGCTCGATGTCACTGGGCCGGCGGTCCTCATCTGGCTTGCGGCAGCTTGGAATCTGGAAAAAGCAGATGCTGCTTGACTTGGTTCGGCAGTTGACTCAGAGCTCGACCGCTCATTTGCGTCGCTTCCAGCTCGCCTTCGCATTTGCTGTTCTGCACGCTCTCTCAAAGTGGGCTTGCGAGGCGGTGACTTTTCAACCTTGTGAGTGGGTGGTGTACTGCGCCCTTCGCGGTCCTGTTGCATATGGCGCAAGCGCTCTGCGTATTGCTCCTCGCTGAAAGCCGCCTTGGGTTTATTGAAGGCTCCCATGGCGGTAGCTTTGCCCCGATCATTGGGCTGCAGTGCTGCGTTGAGAGTATGTGCCTCCTCACTGTCACTGATGACGGGACTCGCCAAAGCAGGCGACAGTGGACGAGCGAGGACAGGACTCGACGCACCGGAAGAGTTGTTTCTGCTCACGCCCGGGTATTGGAGCGCGTTTGGGCTGTCTGAGCGGAAGCCGGGTCCTCGGGCAAAGCGATCGCTGAGATTGGTGGCAGACCGCGCCTGAGACATGGGAATTGGTGGTGTTGATCGACCCGTTGGCGCACGTGCGCGTTGTATGGAGTTGAGACGGTTCATGGCTGACGACTGTTGCTCTTGGATCTGCTGATCCAGCCCCTGATCGTAAAGTCTCCGTTTCGTCGTTGACCTGCTTAGGTCGGGGGATGTCATGGGAGCACCTGCAGGAGGAAGCGCAGGAGAAGACGCTGTTACCGAGTTGGTGCCCTGAGATGCTATCGATGTCGCAGCCGTGGACGTACGTGTGTTCACCGTGCCCGAGTTGGTGGAGGACGAAGTTTCCCTCTTACGACTGAGCTCTGTGGGACTAGACGGCTCAGAAAGCTGGCCCTCGTCATGCCCTGCCTGCAGCTTCATCCTGTCCTTTTCCTCCTGTCGGAGCCGTTGGTATGCTGACATGTTGACGTCGTCGTCGTATAGTGTGCGTCCGATGCCCTTGGTATTACTATTGGAGATCATGTAGATCTTTTGCCGTCCACCAAACAAGACGTTGCCCTCGCCAGGTCTAGCTCTGCTCATGACGCTACCGGAACCGTCGTCGTCTCTGGTGCTGTCGAAGGAGTTGGTTCGCTCGTTTGCGAAGGGCCGTCGAATGGAGCCGTTGAGGGAGGAAACTTCAGCAATGTCAGAGAGGCCACCGGGGACGAAGCCGAACTCGTGGAGGCGCGATTGGCGTTTCGGTTGTAGCACACTGTCGTCGCTGGCCTTGCCAATCTTGGAGTCTGGGTCGTCCTGCTCCTTCAACATGCTGAAGCGGGTGGATAGGCCAGGCATGATCAGACTTGTCCGGAAGTCGTCTGCTTTGGGTAGTACGGCACTGAGATCGAACTCTGGCTTGGGTTCCTCATGGCCCTTCTTGCCCTTCTTCGTCTTTTTTACAGCGGCCACATCCTCGCCGCCGTCCTTCTTCCTGTTCAGCCAGCGGTTCATGATGCCCTGGCAGTTGTTAGCAAACAGACTCGAAGGCGACATTGCGAGAGGCAACGGGTGGGCGCCTTGGCAACGGAGAAAAGGAGAGGTATCATCTTACTGGTGACCAGCGATCCGACTAGACTATAGCGACAAGTGCGCGCTAACCAAGCTCTCACGGGGCTTTCTCTGTGCAGGCTGGGCAGGCGCAGTCGAGCAGTGCGTGGGGAAGGTGAGGGCAAGGCGACTCGGGGTGGGAGGAAAGAGCAGACGCGAACATGTAGCGGGGCCCAAAACAACAGAGCAGGCGATGGCGAGCAGTCTTTTTCGAAGCGGCGTCCTAGGCACGGTGGAATGCAATGTCTCGGCCAAAGGCAAAGGAGGGTGCTCGGGGCGAAAAGGAACGTGTGCAGCGTTTGCAGGCGTCTCTGGACGGCTCGGTTGGCGGCCAAAAAGTACAAAACGATAGAAGACGGCAAAAGGTAAGGAGCGTGTGCAGCGGGAGCCGACAGGTGAAGGAGTGGTGGATGCACGCGCGCTGCGGAGTGCTGGCGTGGTGAAGGGAAGGAATGCAGAGAGCAGATCTCCCGGCCGAAGAGATGCTTCGAGCAGCGGGTCGGCGAGGATTTGCGCTCTTTGGGGCCTCTGGGGGAGTGACAAGCATGCGCGCACGGCCCAGGATCGAATTCCACTAGCCTCATTTCCGTCTTGTGCATGGGCGTCGCGGTGCAGGCGCTGCAGGGTGAAGAGAGCAGGGCCCGCTGGAGTCTGACGGCCACGATTGCGCCGCTGCGCCCAAGACCCGCGCCGTCCCAGGAGCCGCAGGCGGCCAGCACACGCGACAAGGCACATTTGGTCATTTGCGCGTGCCGTCGCTCCTGCCTCGCCAGACGGGCGCCTTCCGTGCCACACGTCGCGCCTGCCTGCGCCGACGCGTCGCAGAGGCGCCCCTTCCTTTTTCCACGACCGACCTCGCACTCACCCCACGGGCTCCAAAACCACACCGCACGCCCTCCGCATCGCCCGTGGCCCGCCATGTCCAGCTGCCGCAGCGACAAAAAGCACCATGAACACGGCGAGGGACATTGTGCTGCCATGGCGCGCGAGCCAATCAGCGCCCGGCCCTGGGCGGTACCTTGCAGGCGCCGGGAGGGGCTGGTCCATCGCTGCGTCCTGCATGTAGCCTCCGCCGACTTGCTTTTATCCTCTCGCCGCCTCTCGCCGCCACACACCGTCAGCTTGCGCTCTCCGCCCGACGCCCGTCAGCGCTGCAGCGCCCACAAGATGCACTGTCCAATCGCCAGCCTCGCACATGGGCTGCCAAAGCATGCGCCGATGCGGGGACGCGACCCCCAAAGTACCAAACGCCCATCGCGTACCTGAAGCCGCTAGCCTCGGGACGCACAATGAAGCGAGCGAATCACCCAGCCGCCTAGTCATGGTCCCGGTGGCCTTTCTCCGCCTCCCCCTGGCCTAACCGCCTGCTGCTGTCATACCTCCCCTTTCCGTGTACTACCCTCAGAGCACAACCATGCTCGACGACTCCTCCTGATCGACTCTCGAGCACGACAACTCACCTGGTCTTGTATTGTCGCGATAACAAGCCCGGCCACATCCTATCCGTAGACCTGGTCCGACTCTCGTGTCATCTCCCGTGTGGCCATCTTTTCTACCGTCCCACCGCCCCTGTCTGCGGATCCGAGCGGCCACGCCTCCCCTTCTGCTCGGAACGTTAACGGTTGATTACCTCATATTAGAGTCGGCGTTTTCTTCGCATGCAAGCTTCAGTATTGAGTGCACCACGCGGACCCAATGCCGACACATGGCCGATTCCCTTCATCGTGAGCGAACAACTAACATTACCTGACTTTGCTGCGTATCCGTGAATGCTGGCCTCACTGCAGATAACGCATCGTCTTCTCGCAAATGCAGTACCCACGGTCGGTCTGAGTTGTTCTACATATTATTAACAGCTCTCCTGCAAGTTTCAACCCATGTACCGAAATTAATAGCCAGGGCTGGACCTAATCGATTGCATCGGTGCCACGAGGTGAGCAGATTGCCCCTCATCAGCCGCCTGCCGTTGTACGCTGGCGATGATCATCTCCCGGCTGTCCGCGAAATTGCTGTAGGATCGGCGCTACACCAGCCCTGTGAGACGCCCAAAACCCATTTGGCTGCGGCGTCCTGAAAAACGCGACCAAGACGCGTCTAGTCTCTTCAACACCGTGTTGACCAACACCCACGCGCTGGGACTTTGGACAACTATCAGACCAGATTCCACATCTAGCCCAGGCTGCCCTGCCCGACGATCCCACGATTGTTTCATATTCGCAAATACCATGTCCGGCGAACACCCTACTGCGGTATGAATAGCCGTACACGTTCCCTCAAACTCGGCTACTCAAGCATCATCGTTGCAAGCCAGCATCACCCTTATTTTGACAGCGGGTCAGGCTTATCAGGCTGTGGCAACACACGTCAACATTCGACACCTCCGCGCTTACCTAGAAGCTGAGATCCCTTCTCACTCCCCTCATTTGCGTCAGGATGATAACAATCCATCACCAACTTGACTTCAAGACCCATAAGATGAGCTGCGAGCGTTCTTGGCGCCGCCGACGTCACCGTCATCTTACGAATCAAGTCACAAATTAACATTTCCCCGCCAAGAAAGAACTGCGAAATTGAATTTGCAAACTCTGTCTTACGAATACGGCAGCATCTCGCGATCGACCCGTCGGTAAATCTAAAGTCTGTCAATGTCCCAAGGACCGACATGACAAACCAGTATAATTTCCGCGGATCTTCTGGATAACGTATTGGGTGAGCAGGGTCGTACCGCGTCAGTGCAGTGCGGGAACCTTAATTATTCCCAATCTAAGTAAAGCGCTCTTATTCGTAATAGTTGCAAGGCTCCACCGATGAAGAGCCGACTCTGAACTTAATGGCGCCTTGTGTGATCCGGGATATGGTGGCATTCAACAGCAGATCAATGGGTATACTTCGCTTTGATCTCAAGTCTAATTCATCGTCGTGCCCTGTTTCACATTTCCTAGGAACGATGCAATTAGACTAAATGCCTATCTCTGCTTCCGATATTTGAAGAAATAGTAGGTGGACATTTGTACATATGGTGACTACTAATGCGTTCAACGAGAAAGAGCTCGACGACTGTAAACCAAAAGAGACTTGGACTCGAATTTGAAAAGAACAGCTGAGCTGTTGGCAACTTTTTTTCCCATTTCCCCCCATTTCGAGTACTGAGAGTAGCAACGGGTAGCAGCGATTTGAACCAAAAAAACCAGCCTGTGCAGTCGTCACTATAACATACAAGTTCCGTCTATTTCTCCCGTCCTTGTGTGGAGCTATATCATCACGTGCTCTCACTCTTACCTTCACTCTCACCTCACTGGTTTCTAGCTTGCTATTATTCTATGTCCTCTTACAAGGCGCAGCCCTCACAAGCGCAGTTGTGGTCCAAGCCTAAGCCGAGTCCAGACAATGCTTTTTCCCACAGTACACCTATTCCTCGTTTTAACAATGGTACCAAAGCTGCCAGCTGGGCCGAGTATCTCGATGAGACTGATGCAGACCCTGGTCAAAACGATCAAGGTGTCGCTGACACGTTTGGCGAGTCCTGGCTGGTAAGGCTCCAAACAAATGGCCTCGTAACTCGGAAAACAAGGTCGTCATCTCGTACTGTTATGCGGAATGGGATTGCGAGGAACTCCACCAGCCCATGGAGTATGGTAGTGACAAGTCGGATGTCGTAAGTACATACCCCTATCATGACTAGTATATGTAGTAGGACTTCACCAATGACCCGTTAGCTAGAATTGGTTTTTCCCCATCTTTCACTCGAGTCTGCAATGTGAAAAAAAGATGGGAAAAAAAATTAAAAAAAAAAATTGTTTACTCAAGTGTACCAATCCCCATCTTAACTATCAACCCGGGGGGATATCCCCTTCCAATACCGACACCACCCACCCCAAAAGCCTGCGTCCCCACATTTCCCCAACAACTTTTCCAACCCAGAACCCGCGCTCAACAACATGCAAGCTATGCAGCTAACCTGCTGCAGGTCAGCCTCAACTGCATGACGAACCGTGGTAAACGGCTAACAGTGGGGTCGGGGGACGTCTTATCTCCTGATGTAACACGGAAGCCCTCACTCAACAAGATATCGGTTTCCCTTTTGTGCGGTACGGAGCGGGGCTTATTTGTTGAGCTTATCTCGCTTTCCTCGAGTCGTGAAGATAACGATCGAGAGCGTCCACGTGGAAGAAAAAAAAATGATGAGCGATACAGCTTTAAGCGCAATATCCGTACAGAGCACGCAATGCGATAGGTATTCTTTTGAACGTGGTTTTTTTTTGGCATTACAATACATAAATCTTTACGAGTCAAGGACACATCTAATCTATGCGCCTGAGACCAGAACACTGAAAGGAATAGTGTTCCTTCTCTTGCCCAACTAAACTACCATGCATCTATTGTCGTGAATGTGAACACATCGCTGTCCCCCTTGTATGTTCAAAATTGCGCAATCGCAACCGAAACAGCCTGGTCGTCCGAGTGGCTGATGCTGATGTTGATGTTCTTGACACCGACGCGCTTGGCTTCTTCGTGAGCTTGGCCGTAGAGCTGTGTGGATGTTAGTATGTGCTTTTTGGAATTTGTGTTCGAATGAACAAACCTGAACAGTTGGCGCGCCCGACTCGTCGTTGACGATCTCAATGTCCTTCAGCGGAGCACCGGCGCCTTGACCCTTGACACCAAGAGACTTGAAGACAGCCTCCTTGGCTGACCACTTTCCAGTGAAGCTTGCCTGAGGGTTCGGTGCCTTTTGGCAGTACGCAATCTCCTTCTCGGTGAAGTTGCGCTCGATGAAGGTCTCATTTTCGATGTTCAACGCACTGAGACTCTCAACATCCACGCCAACCTTGCTGTTGGCGGAAGCAGTGGCTTCCGTGAGCTGCTCCACCATCTTCATCGTCTCCTGCGCTTTCTTGTCCTTATTGGGAGCAGGTGTCTTCGCATAGCTGTAAGTCGAAGTCTTCTTGTCCATGGTGACACGCGCTTGAGGGTTGAGGAAAACCTCCTGCATCTTCGCATCTTCATATGGCGCATTGTCCTTGGCGCGGAACATAGTGTTGTTGATGAGGCCATCGTGGAAGTATCGGTAGGCCTTCTTTTGGCGAGCTTCAACCTTCTGCTTGTAGGCGGCAAATTCGTTGTGCTCAAGCGCGGCGAAGAGGTACCTAGGATGGATACCGATCGCTTGGGTTCCCTTCTGTCCAAAACCAAATGAAGTGACGGAGAAGGCCTTGACACCATCGGTCTGAATGGTTTGCGATGGATAAACAAGGTAGTCATACTGCTCCATGACCTTGTCGACGTTGTCGGCGTTGCGGTTGCCGGGTACGAGACCACTATTCAGTACCTGTAAGCCGCCATTGAACATCCAAGCACCGGCAGCACCCTTGGGGTGACCAGTGAGATACTTCTGCCAGATACCAAGCAGCGCATTGCCCTTCTTGCGGCCAAGGTGGCGCATTTGGTGGTTGACAACGTCAGACTCATTCTTGTCGTTGGCGACAGTAGAGGTACCGTGGAAAGACGCGACATTGAGATCATCAATCGTAAGACCCCAAGTAGCAAGTGCGCCACGAAGAGGAGCAATGCGGGAGTCCTGCTTCCAAAAGCTGTTGCCTAGACTGTTGAGCGCATCCTTCTCCTGTCGCTTGGCTTCCATCTCGATGTTGGAAGCACGTTCCTCCAGATAACTGGCCTCGTCGAAATCCTCGCCAGTGGCATCCTTCATCGCCGCAACTTCCTCCTGAAGATACAGTATTTCCGACTCTTGCCACTGCTTGATCTGTTTGCGTCTAAGGTCCATCTGTCGCCTCCTGTACTTGACGTCGAGGAGAGGAGATGGGAACTTGGTCGGGTTCTCTCGCGCAGTTGTCAACACACCCTTACCTGGCGCAGGGACTGAACGACCAATCTTGTCGGTCGCTGTAGCAGTGAAACCAAGGATACCGTAGATGGGAACTCCCATGTCGAGAGCGAGCTTGGCGTCCATGATGACTTGCATACCGCAACCCTGCGATTCCATGAAACCATTCCTGGTCGTTGTGGTAGGACGCGACATTTCCTTGGGGGTACGTCCGTGAGCGAACTCGTCTTCAGCATTGCTGGTGGCTTTCATGTTGGCGAATTCGTACGAGCCTTCCTCTTGGAAGTCATCGAAACCACCAACAAAGCAGACGCGAGCCTTTCCTTCGACAATAGTGTCGTAGCCGATATCAAGAGACTCAACAGCGGTAGCACAGGCACCGACAGGAGTCTTGATTGGTCCGGTAGACGAGAGTAGCAACATGTTGACCCAAGCGCTCATAGTATTGATAAAAGATTCCTGCAAGATATCCTTCTGAACTGGCTTGTCCATGAATCGGTCTTTGTACATTCCTCGAAGGGCGGTAGTACCGCCAATGCCGGAACCGACGCAGTTACCGACCTGAGACAGGTGGACATATTGGTAGAACTCGTAGGGATCGGTAATACCACTGGCAAGCAGACACTCTGCAGTGCACACGAGCACGAATAATGTTACAGGGTCGACTTGAGAGATGATGTCGTCGGGCACACCGTACTTCTTGGCATCCCAGCCAGTCGGGATCTGGCCGGCAACGAGACGGTCAAAACGTAGTGCCTTAGGAAGAAGGAGCGTAGCGCCCTTTTTCATGCGAACAGTGTACTCACTCGAGTCTTCAATCGCGAAGATCTCAACCTTGTCGCCATGCTCCTTCTTAAACTCCTCCGCAAGCTCCTTGGAAGCCTCGAATGGATCGAGATCCTCCTCGATCTGGATCTCCTGCATAAGTTGCTTCTTCTTGGGATCGTAGCCGTTGAAGAGCTCGGGCTCGATTAGACGGATACCAGCGTGCTCAAGGATGTACTTTTCATACTTGGGCTTAACATCCTTGTCGTCGATTGGCTCATTAGTCTTAGCATCAACCCATCCGGAGTAGCTCTTGCCCTTGAGAGGACCGTTGTGGTTCTTGATCAGACCCATGATCCAAGCCATCTCAACGCATCCTTCGATGGAGAACTCGCCGTACGCTTCCATCTCCCAGCGTGTCCTAGAGTTACCCCATGGTCCCACCTCAGAGAAGCCGGTGACAACGACAACCTTCTCGAGATCAACCATACCCTTCAGGTTGTCGTTAAGAGGCTTAACCTCTGTATCCCAGTCGGGTAGCTTAGGGAAATCGAACTTCATGTTTGCTCGTGGTTCGATGGTGGCCTTCTTGTACAGGGCCTCGCTCGCCTCGCCGTTGACAACCTTGTTCTCAATGGCATTCTCCTTGATGACAGCCCTACGGATGTCACTCGTCTCGGTAAGTTCTTTGCGCAGGTCGGTCGTGAGGTCTTTCAGGTTTGGAATGTACTGGAAGCCACCGTTGAGATCTGCCCACACCGGCTCGACCTGGCAGAGGTTGACAATCGGTGGTGCCATCAGACCAAGCAAGTTGAAGGCCATCTCCTGCTGAGAGAAGGTGCGTACACCGTACTTCTCGACGCCCTCAGCGACGATGTTATTGCCGCCCATCAGACCAGTACCACGAGTCCAACCGATGACAGCACCGCAGATGGTGAGGTAGTTACCCCAGCTCTCTGAGTGCCACCTTGAGAAGAGAGTCTCAAGTGATATCTTGGACTCTGAGTAGAGACCATCGTTACCGAAGGTTCCGTGGTTGGGTGATAATGGTAAGATGACTTGTGCTGGACGGGTTTCGTAGCCGTAGGCCTGCTTTTGCTTCTTAATAGCTCCAAGCATGCGCAGGAGATTAGTCAACATGATACGGTGAGCGAGCTCCGACTTGGAGTCGATGCTGTCGATCTCGCGACCGTTCTCCGGAATGGCGGCAAAGGGAACGATGAGGTCGAGATCCCAACCAAGGCCCTTCTTGGTATCGAAAATGTAGTCAACCAAAGCCTCAACGTCCTGGTTGCTGCCCTGGTTGAAGGGTACAACAATAAGCTGAGACCCACGAGCGCCATACCGCGAGTACATGGATTGGTAGTACTCGGTAACTTCACGAGAGAACCTGGAAGTTGTGACGACAACCTTGGCGCCGCCACTAATGAGGCCTTGAAGGACTTGCGCACCGATAGAGCCGGCACCAGCGCCGGTCATAAGAGCGTACTTGCCCTGGAAAGTGACGCCAGCCTTGGCAGCCTCCTCCAGGCAATCGAGGTAAACGCCGGTCAGCTTCTTACTGTATTCCCAGCCATGGTCGTCCTTTCTCTTCAGATGTAGGAATGGAATTGTCTCAACCTTGCCCTGCTTGGCAGTCGCATTGACGCGACTATTACGGCCCCTCTTGCCTCCAATAGCCTTGACGTTCTCGTGGGGCATAATCTGGCCCTCGTTCATTGACAAGGAACGAATGACGTTGCTGTAGAGGCTCTTGATTTGGAGTTGCGATGACTTGGAAAGCTTGTGTTGCTGCTTGATGAGCTTGTAGATTCTCTGCAGGTCATTCTGAACCTTGGTGCGGTTGCCGTACTCTGACAGCTTTCCACCCTCAGCCATCTGGCGCACATAGTGCTCCAGCTTGCGAACGCTCGCTCTTGGGGCTTCCTTGTAGTTCATGTTGCCCCTAGCATCAATCTCCAGGTGTGGCGCGGTGGGTACTGCGACATCCTTATAGACTGGAGCCTCATTCAGTACCTCCTTGCAGTTGTCGATGAGCTGTTGACCGAGCTCCTTTGCAAGCTCGTATGTCTCACCACGCTCAGTAGGGCAGTGGTCCATGTGGTACTGCATGAAGTCAAGAAGGAGAGGGTTTGAGCGGTTCATGATGGCGATGCAACGACTGACAATCTCACGATCAACAGCCTTGAGCTTGCCAAAGATGATGTCGTAGTACATGGTGAGAGCGTCCTGACGTGCCCAGTTCCATGATGAGTCGTAGACGCGTGCCTTTAGTGGGGTGAATTGGGGCTCAATGCCGGAAGCGTAGAACTCGCCGTGCTCGGTGGTCCAGAGGTCAAGCTGGGCCTGGAGCGCAGACTGCGCCTTTTGCGAGTCGACGAAGGACTTGTCACCCGCATGAAGATCGATCTTGAGGTATCGGGCGAAGAGCTCAAGCTGCTGCTTGAAGAGTTGGCGTTGGTCCTTGGTAAGCGCGTCGATGGCCGCGGGGTCCATCATCATGCCACCACCAGAACCACCAGCGTCGCCGCCAGCTGTAGGAGCGGACAAGCTGATTCCAGCAATACCCGCGTACTTGTTCGCCTGATCGTCCAAAAACGCCTTGCCGTCGGCTTCTGAGCCGAGACGAGCGGCTGGCTCGTTGGTGATGGCGAGCAGTAAAACTCCGTCTTGTCGTCCCTGCGCCAGTCCCCATCTTGTCTCGAGGTGTTTTCGCACAGCTGTGATATTGAAGCCACCAGGCATCTTGGACGACACCATGCGGGCAATGAGGGAGGACGATTGCTTTCCAAGCTGACCATTGAAGGTAGCCTGCATCGAAGCACCGAGCTCGTCGAGAGGGGTATCTTCGGGCTTTTCGGGAGTCGAGCCAAACTCCTTGCCCAAGTCTCCGAGGATCTCGTTCTGGAGGGTAGACTTGCCTGTGAAGTTGCTAGTTAGCGGTTTACCGCACATGTGCAGTTGACTCACCTCCGACTAAATCCTTGATGGCCTTGCTCAGCGGAATGTCCATGAGCGGCTTCTTCAGCTTCTGAGCCACCAGTGTCCGGACAATGTCGGTAGCTGTGACTGGCGCATCTGGCACCTGGGCTGCAGGGCCAGCACTCGAAGGAGGTGGTGCAGCAGCAGCAGCGGCGGCAGGTGCTGAAGCTGCTGGTGCAGACGAGGGCGCTGATGAAGCACCGCCACTGCTCGCAGCTGGAGCCTCTGGTTCCTCCTCTACTGGGTCTACGTCGTAGTAGATGTCCTTGGCGTCCTTGTTGTAGCACAGAATCTGACGCTGCAGCGACCGCGCCGCATCGTGTCCTTCGTACTTGCTGGCGAGTGTGCGCTTCGCCATGACACCGAGCGTGTCCGCGGGGCCGATTTCGACGATGCGCTCCGTCGTCTTCTCGCCGAGGACGACATCCTGCGTCTCAATCCACCTCACAGGCGAGGCAAATTGGTATGCGAGCAGCTCAATGAGCAGCGTGTGCGAAAGCTCCTGCTCGACCTCGGGACGCATGATGAGGTAATGGAGGGAGCAATTGGCGGAAAGGAGGGTGGGTTGAGACTCGACGGAGCTCAAGGGGTATCTCTATTACAAAATAGAAGAAGGGTATCGTGGGTCTCTTCTCACCGCAGGCGATTCAAGGGTTCCGGGAGGGGTGAGCTGTGTCCCCGCGAACGGCTTGCGTGTGTTTTTCTTCTCACAGGAAGAGGAGTGGGCAACGGGTGTTCCAGGAAGAAGAGACCCAACGCATTGGCTGTTGATCTCTTGTTGGACAGCAGAGCGGCTTGCGTTGATATGGCAGGGCGTTGAGGAATTCTCCCGCCGCGGGCTGGCGGGACTAAAATTCCAGCCCCCTGCAACTGCAGCTCGTTACTGCTTTGGCCGGTGCTCAACGAACTAAGCTCGCCTGGAAGAGGCGGGCTTGCGAGCGGTGCAAAGGCAGCCACCAGGACGACAGGCGGCTCTGGTTGGACTTGCGAGCGGATGAGTGGCTCAATTGGAGGACGATGCCTCGGACCACCGTGTCCTCAACAGCTGCGTGGAGCCGGGCAGGCGTATCGTCATCCGAGTTGTTGAGTGGCTCTGCCCCAGCATTCATTTGTGTACGCTGTAGGAACACACCGCAGACCCCTGCCCGCGCTAGCGACCCATGGTATGCGGGCCAAATCTGAGCTCCTCGTCGAAAAAGTCGACCAGCTCGGCGCGAACACAACCACGCCAGCGCACCGCTTCCGACTCATTCCTCACCTCCCCGCCCAATTGCCGAAGCACTCCCTCCTGCTTGCTTTTCTGATACCCTGGGGCCCGTTGCAATCCTGCTGCCTGCGGTATTCTCTCTACGCCCCCTCGCACACAGTACCGCACCGCACCGCACCGCACCGCACCGCACACAGCAAGGGAGCTGCTACACCGGTTACTAGTACTACGGGCCAGATCCCGAGCACGTCGGCCAGATTAGCTTCTGTCTGACCGAAGAGGTACGCATTGAGTTCTTCTTGCGCGCAGAGCAACTGCGGACACCTGTTCTCCAGGCGTGTTTCGCTCGTTGCATTGCGTTGGTGGCGCCTTCCCCGCCAGAACGAGACACCAGGCGAGAGCTCACAACTCCTCAGACGCTCCTTCCTGCCCACGTCGTTCCTTCCACATCTATCGTCTGTCCGAGGTATGCGCCTTCCGTTGCTCGTCACTCACTTCCAACTGCCAGAACCCTCAGCTTACCAAGTCGCACAGGACTACCAGTAATCGCACACGCACACACACACACACCCCACACCCACACCATGTACGGTTCCGGCCAGCAGACGGGCATCTCCACGCCCCGCTCAGCGGCAAACCTGCGCCCGCTCATCCTCTCCCACGGCTCGCTCGAATACACCCTCCTCATCCCCACCGCTCTCCACTTCAATGCACAACAACTGAGGGACACGTTCAAGTCGACGCTTCCAGAGCCAACCGACGAGCTTGCCCTAGACGATGAGCCGTCATCAGTGGCGGAGCTGGTGGCGCGATACCTTGGCTTTGTCGCGAAAGAGGTCGAGGAGGGGGAGGATCCCGACTCTTTCGAGGAGGTGCTCAAGCTCGTTCTTACCGAATTCGAGCGTGCCTTCCTCCGGGGCAACGAGGTGCATGCGCTGGCTGCGTCACTGCCAGGCATCACCGAGAAGAAGCTAGTCACTGTGCGGTCATACTACGCTGCCCGTGCCGCAGTCGAGAGGCCTATCAAGCACCACGAATCGGCCCTCTTCCGCGAAGCCTCCGACGAGAATGCCTTCATATACGCTGTGCTGGGTGGCCAGGGCAACATCGAGGAGTACTTCGATGAACTCCGCGAGATCTACAACACCTACCCCTCCTTCGTCGAGGATTTCGTTGCCGCCGAGGCACAACATCTCCTCGTCTTGTCGCGTGACCCGCGCGCTGAGAAGCTCTACTCCAAGGGCCTCGATGTCATGCGATGGCTCAACAACCGGGACTCGCAGCCCGATACCGACTACCTGGTTTCGGCACCCGTCAGTTTGCCCTTGATTGGGTTGACTCAGCTTGCACACTATGTTGTAACGTGCAGAGTGCTCGGCAGCCATCCCGGACACGTACGCAGTCGCTTGTCTGGTGTGACCGGTCACTCGCAGGGCGTCGTTACAGCCGCTGCTATCGCCGAATCCAAGAACTGGGAGACCTTTGAGCGATCTGCCAAGAAAGCCATTGAGATCCTCTTCTGGATTGGTGCGCGAAGTCAGCAAGCCTTCCCTAGAACCTCACTGGCACCTACGGTCTTGCAAGACTCGGACGACAATGGCGAGGGTGTACCCACGCCCATGCTTTCCATCCGTGACCTCTCAAGAAAGGCGGTCCAGGACCACATTGACGCAACCAATGCCCATTTACCCCAAGACCGACACATTGCCATCTCTCTCGTCAATAGCGCGCGCAACTTTGTAGTTACAGGTCCACCAATCTCTCTGTATGGTCTCAATCTCCGTCTGCGCAAGGTCAAGGCTCCGACTGGCTTGGACCAGACCAGGATACCCTTCACTGAGCGAAAAGTACGCTTTGTCAATCGCTTCCTTCCCATCACTGCCCCATTCCACAGCCCCTATCTGGTAGATGCGACCAAGCAGCTTGAGGATGATCTCAAGGCGATCAAGATCTCCACCGCAGATCTTGGCATTCCCATGTACGACACACATACAGGCCAAGACATTCGCGAAACCGAGACCGACAACATCGTCCCCCGCCTTGTTAGCATGATCACTGCTGACTCGGTGGAGTGGGAGAAGGCAACCGTGTTCCCTAAGGCTACGCACATACTTGACTTCGGCCCTGGCGGTATCTCCGGTCTTGGCGTACTCACGAACCGTAACAAGGACGGAACTGGTGTCCGCGTCATCCTCGCGGGTGCTATCGATGGCCAAAACGCCGAGGTTGGCTACAAGCCAGAGATCTTTGACCGTGACTTCGACCACGCCGTTAAGTACGCTGTGGACTGGGTCAAGGAGCACGGACCTCGTCTTGTCAAAACGTCAACGGGCCAGACCTATGTTGACACCAAGATGAGCCGCATGCTTGGTTTGCCTCCGGTCATGGTCGCAGGTATGACACCTTGCACTGTGCCATGGGACTTTGTCGCAGCGACGATGAATGCCGGCTACGAGATCGAACTTGCTGGTGGCGGCTACTACAACGAGAAAGCTATGACTGCTGCCATCAACAAGGTCGAGAAGGCGATCCCGGCTGGTCGTGGTATCACCGTCAATCTCATCTACGTCAACCCGCGCGCTATGGGCTGGCAAATTCCGCTTTTGGCCAAGCTCAGGGCTGAGGGCGTTCCGATTGAAGGTCTCACCATCGGTGCCGGTGTGCCATCCATTGAAGTAGCCAACGAGTACATCGAGACCCTAGGCATCAAGCACATTGCCTTTAAGCCTGGTTCCGTCGAGGCTATCCAGCAAACCATCAACATCGCCAAGGCGAACCCTACCTTCCCAGTCTTGCTCCAGTGGACTGGTGGTCGTGGTGGCGGTCATCACTCCTTCGAAGACTTCCATCAGCCTATTCTGCAGATGTACAGCCGCCTGCGCAAGTGCGAGAATCTGATTCTCGTCGCAGGTTCCGGTTTTGGTGGTGCGGAAGACACATACCCATACCTTACCGGATCATGGTCGACCAAATTTGGCTACCCGCCCATGCCATACGATGGTTGCTTGTTCGGCAGTCGCGTTATGACAGCCAAGGAAGCAAAGACATCAAAGATGGCCAAGCAGGCTATCGTTGACGCCCCCGGTCTCGATGACGGTGAATGGGAGAAGACCTACAAGGGCCCAGCTGGAGGTGTAATCACTGTTCGCTCCGAGATGGGTGAGCCCATCCACAAGCTCGCTACACGTGGTGTTATCTTCTGGCACGAGATGGACCAGAAGATCTTTAGTCTTGACAAGGCCAAGCGTGTCCCCGAATTGAAGAAGATGCGCGAATACATCATTGAGAAGCTGAACAAGGACTTCCAGAAAGTCTGGTTCGGCAAGAACAAGAAGGGGGAGTCGGTCGACCTAGAAGACATGACCTATGCTGAGGTTGTTCAACGCATGGTAGACCTCATGTATGTCAAGCACCAGTCCCGCTGGATCGACCAGAGCTTGAAGCGCTTGACCGGTGACTTCATCCGCCGACTGGAGGAGCGTTTCAGCAAAGCTAGCAGCGAGTCACTGATTCAGAACTATGATGAGCTCAACGACCCCTTCCCAATGCTTGAGAAGGTCTTCAAGGCTTACCCCGACGCCGACCAGCAGCTTATTAGCGCCCAAGATGTGCAGCACTTCTTACTGCTCTGCCAACGTCGTGGACAGAAGCCTGTTCCATTCGTCCCCGTTCTCGACGAGACATTTGAATTCTTCTTCAAGAAGGATTCACTGTGGCAATCTGAAGATCTCGATGCTGTTGTTGACCAGGACGTTGGTAGGACTTGTATTCTTCAAGGACCCATGGCCGTCAAATACTCCACCAAGGTCGACGAGCCTATTAAGGAGATCCTAGACGGTGTTCACCAGGGTCACATCAAGTACCTTTTGCGCGACATTTACGGTGATGACGAGTCTAAGGTTCCTGTCATAGAGTACTTCGGTAGTAACCTACTAGCACCACCACAAGGTTTGGAGGTTGATGGCCTTACTGTGTCGGAGCTTGAGAACAAGGTCATCTACCGCCTATCCGCTGCCCCCAACACTACAATGCCGGAGGCACACTTATGGCTACAGCTCCTGGCAGGTACTAGCTACTCATGGAGACACGCTTTCTTTACTGCAGACATCTTCGTGCAGGGCCAGCGTTTCCAGACCAACCCCACGTCTAGGGTATTCGCTCCCACACCTGGTATGGTCGTCGAGATCCAAAACCCCAACGAGCCTGTCAAGACTGCAATCATCGTCAAAGAGCTACACCATGGCGGCAAATTGATCAAGACTGTCGATGTCAGCCTCACAAAAGACAACGAGATTCTGCTCAACATTTACGAGGAGCGTAACGCCCTCAAGCAAGCTGTCGCGTTGCCTTTCCGCTTCACCTACCGTCCCGACGTAGGTTATGCGCCTATCCATGAGGTCATGGACGCCCGAAACGACAGGATCAAGGAATTCTACTACAAAATCTGGTTTGGAGATGAGGAGTGCCCATTCGGTGCGTCTGTCACATCAAGCTTCGATGGTGGCCGCGCTACCGTCACAAGTGAAGCCATAAATGACTTTGTCCACGCTGTTGGTAACACGGGCGAAGCCTTTGTTGACCGACCTGGCAAGGAAGTTTATGCCCCCATGGACTTCGCTATCGTTGTCGGTTGGAAGGCTATTACCAAGCCGATTTTCCCTCGTGCGATCGACGGTGACCTCCTCAAGTTGGTCCATCTCTCCAATGGATTCCGCATGATCTCTGGCGCTGAGCCTTTAAAAAAGGGCGATGTTCTTGACACCACTGCACAGATCAACGCTGTCATTAACCAAGATTCTGGTAAGATGGTTGAAATCTGCGGCACTATCACTCGCGACGGTAAGCCGGTAATGGAAGTTACCAGCCAGTTTCTCTACCGCGGTGCGTACGACGACTTCGAGAATACGTTCCAGAGGAAGGTCGAGAAGCCTATTCAGCTCAACTTGGCTACCAGCAAGGATGTCGCGATCCTGCGGTCAAAGGAGTGGTTCAACTTCGAAGAGCCTGAGATCGACCTGCTGAACAAGACATTGCTCTTCAAGCTTGAGAGCGTCGTCCGATACAAGAACAAGACAGTCTTTTCAGACATGGAGACTCAGGGAGAGGTCTTGCTTGAGCTCCCAACCAAGGAGGTTATCCAGATTGCCTCCGTTGACTATCGATCTGGCACCGCATATGGCAACCCTGTCCTCGACTACTTGGAGCGCAACGGTGCTGCGGTCGATCAGCCGGTGCTTTTTGACAATGCTATCCCGCTACATGGCAAAAACCCTCTCAAGCTCAAAGCACCTGCCTCAAACGAAAACTACGCTCGCGTCTCTGGCGACTACAACCCCATTCACGTCTCTCGTGTCTTTGCTAGCTACGCCAACCTGCCTGGTACAATTACCCACGGCATGTACTCTAGCGCAGCTGTGCGAAGTTTGGTCGAGACATGGGCCGCTGAGAACAATGTTGGTCGTGTCAGGAGCTACCACGTCAACCTTGTCGGCATGGTGCTTCCTGATGACATGCTTGATGTTAAGCTTCAACATGTCGGCATGGTGTCTGGTCGTAAGATCATCAAGATTGAGGTCAGCAACCAGGAGACCGAAGACAAGGTCCTTCTCGGTGAGGCTGAGGTTGAGCAACCCACTACCTCGTACGTCTTCACTGGACAAGGTTCGCAAGAGCAAGGCATGGGTATGGAGCTTTACAACAGCAGTCCTGTTGCCAAGGAGGTCTGGGACCGTGCCGACAAGCACTTCATGGACAACTATGGTAAGTCTGAACCGCATCACCTTCATTGTACACCTGCTAATTCACCACAGGCTTTGCTATTACCAACATCGTGAAGAACAACCCGAAGGAGCTCACCATCCATTTCGGTGGTCCAGTCGGCAAGGCTATTCGACAGAACTACATGTCCATGACTTTCGAGACTGTTGCTGCGGATGGCTCCATCAAATCCGAGAAGATTTTCAAGGAGATTGACGAAAACATCACATCGTACACTTACCGGTCACCAACTGGTCTGCTGTCAGCCACTCAGTTCACACAGCCTGCACTGACGCTCATGGAGAAGGCGTCTTTCGAAGACATGCGCGCCAAGGGTTTGATCCAGGTCGAGAGCACATTCGCCGGACACTCTCTTGGTGAATACTCTGCTCTTGCGGCCATGGCTGAGGTCATGCCTATCGAGAGTCTAGTTTCGGTCGTGTTCTACCGTGGTCTTACGATGCAGGTCGCTGTCGAGCGTGACGAGACTGGTCGTTCGAACTACTCCATGTGTGCTGTCAACCCCAGCAGGATCTCCAAGACCTTCAATGAGCAGGCACTCCAATATGTGGTTGAGAACATTGCCGAGACAACCGGATGGCTTCTGGAGATTGTCAACTACAACATCGCCAACATGCAGTACGTTGCTGCTGGTGACCTCCGCGCTCTCGACTGCCTTACTGGCGTGACCAATTACCTCAAGCAACAAAAGATCGACATTCAGGCGCTTATGCAGACCCTGTCACTAGAGGAAGTCAAGAATCACCTAGTCGAAATCATCAAGGGCTGTGCTGAGCAGACAGAGGCCAAGCCCAAGCCGTTGGACCTACAGCGCGGCTTCGCTACCATCCCGCTCAAGGGTATCGACGTACCCTTCCACTCCACCTTCTTGCGTTCTGGTGTCAAGCCTTTCAGGTCTTTCCTTCTGAAGAAGATCCACAAGACATCCATTGATCCAAGCAAGCTGGTCGGGAAATACATTCCCAACGTGACTGCCAAGCCATTTGCGTTGACCAAGGAGTACTTTGAGGATGTGTACAAGCTTACCAACTCACCCAAGATTGGCAACATTCTGGCCAACTGGGAGAAGTACGAGGAGAGTGGCAAGGAGGAGAGCAAGATCGAGGCTGCTGCCTAAGGTTCGATTATACGTGTGTAGATCAATACGGGATCCATGAATCGGGCGTTTTGGTTGTTCATAAGTAGATGATTAGCCATTTGATATCCAGGTTGGAGGCTTAGGTGCGCTTCTTGTGATAAGGAAATTAGTAATTTATTCGTTCAATAAGATACTCGCACAGAAGTCAACTGTGATGTTCTGGAAGCAGAGGACAGGGTATTGAGAAAGGCATGCTGGATAGGCAAGACCAAGAATGAAAAAAAGCACACGCGAAAGCAATGGAAGATGTTTAAAAACAATCGTGACATGAACTGCTACACCAGCTTAGCCACGCTTACGCTACCCAACCCGACCCCAAACCCAAACCGAGGCCTACCCTACAACAACCCTGAGAAATTAAATTCAAATTGAAGCAATCCGGTTATCCAGACGAACATAAAAAAAGTCCAAGGACACAGTAATGACCAAGAGCAATTACCGGAACAGTCCCCGTTTCCGTGGTGTCTTCCCGCTCTCCAGCACTGGCGCTCCTTCTTGTGCCGTGCTGGGTAGCGCAGGCATGGTATGCGCATGAAGCAGTGGCGGCGCTTCAATGTGCCTCTGCGAATATGGTGTATGACTCTGATACGGCGTGTGTTGTTGCTGGTACGGTGGTAATTGCTGCCAATTTTGCTGGTAGTTTTGCTGGTAGTTGCCACTTGGTGGAGGGAAGTTCTCGTGGTTTTGTATGTAGCCGTTGCTGGTTACTCTGTGTGGGGTTTGTGGGACGAAATCGTTGGGTTGTTGTTGTTGTTGTCGTTGCTGTTGTTGATGGTGTGTTTGCGTCTGCTGTTGTTGTTGTTGTTGTTGCGAGCGGAGCAGGCCGAAAGCCCAGTTGGAGAGGTTGAAGCCGCCGAAAATGACGATGGCTGTGAAGATCTAGGAGAGGATTTGGTCAGCCAAATGATGCCTATGTAGTCTGTTGGAGCTTGAAGCCAGTCTTCGAATTTGTAGCTATGGGTATATCGGGGATTTGGGGCTTGGGCTTGGGCTCTGCTGCGCTGCGCATAGTCGTAAAACTGTGCATACAGCTTGTGCTCAAGCATGCACGCCTGTTCGTCCTTATGTCGTTGGTGTGCAAGTCTGTCCACACATTGACAACAAAACAAAGAAGGCAACATACCATGGACTTGTAGCTGAACTCTTCTACGAAAGAGTTGAAGATCATGGCGAAGGTTTTCGCCGTTACGCTTGCGCGTGCAACCTTTTTCGGATCGCGGTTCATGCACGTCTCCCAGACACCGCATGCCTTCTCCATAGCTGGTACAACCTCGTCCGGTCGACAGCGGTTGCGATTGTATTCCGTGGCGCAAGCGGCAATTTCGACCATGACTTCGGACGCGTGTTTTGAGGATTCAATGTCGACGTCTGTCATGACGCCAGCCCAGGCAGAATAGACAATGTATATGAAGAGACTACCGAGGAACATGTTGACGGTGAGTTGAAGGTAGTACGATAGTACGGACGGGAGGTTGGGGTGCGCTTCAACCCACGAGAGGAAACCGCCCACAGTCATGGCGAACGTCGGCTGGACGGGCCCCGCCTCCTTTGGAGGAACTGGCGGGCGTGCTCGTTCATTTTCCGAGTCGTCACCGTCGTCGTCGGGTAGAGCAGCGCGCTTCTTGGACCGCGATCGCTCCGACCGGCGCTTGACTATGCGGTTTTCAGCCTTCTTGGAGTAATGCTTTTGCGACATGTCCTTGTCGCGAGGCTCCTTGGTGGGGCTTGGACTTGACATGAAGGTTCGCTTGAACCAGCTGTCTCGCCGGCCGCCCTTTGCATCGCCATTGCCTAATCGTCCCATCTTGCTCGCCAATTGGGTGTCGGGTGTGCCTGCTTCGCTGTCTACTTGTGGTGTGCCAGGTGTCTCCCCGCCTGAGCTGAAGTCGAGGTCGTGTGAGGGTGTTCGCATAGACCAAGGGCTCGTTTGTATATGTGCTGGCACTGAAGACGCTGGTGTTGAGGGTAATGGCTTGCTGGGATCGCGGCTGAAGTATGCCACGCGGTTGTCCGGGTCGCGCAGCCGATTTGGTGTCGCGAAACCGCTTTTCGACGGTGATTCTAGTACTGAATGTGGGCCTGATTGACCAAATAAAGGCCCTGAAGTCAGTGGTTGTGTTTCTCCTTGTGTATCTTGTCTGAACGTAGAGGAGGGGTCTGAAGGCTTACGCTTCTTTTGCTGGCCGGCTGCGAGGAACGGCGATTGAGAGTCGATGGGCCCTGTTTGATTCGTCCACTCAAAGTCCATAGGCGTGGTAGAAGGTCGGTGGCTTCGCGACATTGTGTTTGCCAGAAGAAGTATAGGACAGGTTGAAAAGAGGGCTCGATACGTGCGTTGTGGCGTGTCTCGCTGTTGTTGATCAACACTTGAGGGTCTAGGTTCCCACGTTGCGGACTTCCGGCGCTAGTCTCGATTTGGCTGACTACAGTTGCAAATAACGTTGTGATTTTATTTGATACTAGCAAAGAAGAGTACTGATTGTTTTGTATCTTGACGGAAGAATGGTGAAAGTAAGACATCCGGGACATCGTGAGTTGACAGATTACACCAGCATGTCTCAGCAGCACCACTCAGAATTCACCCTGCAAGCCTGGATTTCTTATCAGGGGAGCTGGATCAATTTCACGCTCATTAATGTTCTTCTAATGAAGAGTAAGAATTATACTCATAAGTGCTCTCCAATAAACCCCTTGAACCGAGAATACCCTAGTATAGAGATGGCTGCCTCCATTTGCTGGGCTTCCTCCCGTGCCCATGCATGTGCTCATGCAAAGTAGATCGCATACTTGAATAGTCCTCTTCTGTTTCAGAAAGCAAGCACAACTCGTCATGCTGGACTTTTCCATTATCGTCTCCAACCTGACACCTCTTGAAGCAGCTTGACCCCCGTCGTCGCTTACGTTCCTTCTAGGCAGGCGTAAGGCTAACCTTTGTACCATTCATCGAGCACACAGTCAATGTCAGACTCTCTCGCCACACCTCGGGGTCTCGACTCTCCATAGTCTTGAACTCTTGTACCATTCGAACCGTCACGTAGCTCGCTTCGGTGAGTGCGTATTGCTGGCCGAGACAGATACGTGGGCCGCCGTTGAAGGGCAAGTATTCCCAGCCCGGCCGTAGGGTTTCCCATCTCTCAGGCTTGTATTCGTCTGCATCTGGGCCGTAGAGGTCGTGGCGGCGGTGCATGGTGTATGGTGAATAGCCAACCGTCGTTCCCTTGGGTACGAAAAGGGGCGCTTGACCGTCTGGACCGCCACCTCGGGGCAGAACAGTGTCACGGATGGCTCGGCGAGCATTATTAGGTACGACTGAATGGATGCGGAGTGCTGGTCACAATTAGTACACCGACAATTTCAGCTCAGAAGGCAAACTCACATTCGTTTAGGCACCACTTGACGTACTTGAGGTTCCTCAACTCCTCATACGTTGGTATGCGACCTTCAAGCGTTGCAACCTCATCCCTCAACTTCGCATAGATATCAGGCTTCTTTGCGATCTCGAAGAACATGTTACTGAGCAGACTGGCAGTCGTATCACGTCCTGCAAGGAGGATGTTGATGAGTTCTTCGCGGATCCTCTTCTGGTCGGTAGTCTGCTTGGCAACCTCTTGAATAAAATAGTACTTCTCATCCTTGTTTCCAGCATTCTTCTCAGCGTCAAGTTCTTTTCTGAAACGCAGAGCATCATCCACAAACTTGTCAATGTAGGTATGGCAAATGTTGATGGCCTTCTTGCCTTCCTCGTTCTTTCGGAATCGGTCGAATATACCATAGCGGGTGCGGATCGCAATGTCCTCTTGTGCGAAGTTGAACGACTTGCTGAAGATGACGTCCTCGTTAGTGGCGTCTTCTTGTCCAAACATGCGGAGCGAGTTGGTAGAGTGGTTGAAGAGGAACTCTGTTGTGGTATCGATTGTCAGGCGGAAGAAGAGTTTTTGCAAATCGACAGTCGAGCCATCCTTTGGGATATGTTTGAGCATGAGCTTGAAGTGGCGCTCGAAAGCCTCAATGTCAGCGACTTGATCCCTGGCGAAGTTGGGCCGCAGCAGGTGACGGCTATTAGCCCATCGTTCACCATCTGCATTGAAGATACCGTGACCCAAGAGAGGAGTGAAGGCAGCTTTCCTATGTTCAAGACTGAAGTCCTTGAATTTCAAACTCAATATCGTCTTGATGTTTTCCGGCTCACACGTCGCAATAAAAGGCTCGGTCATTATCCTGTTGTGGAAAGTGTTACCGAGTCTCTGGAAGCGCTTTCGGTTCTCTTGTAGTATGATGTGATTCTTGCTGTTGTACGCCATGGCCTTCACATTGTCGATTCCGAAGATGGGGTCTTTGTGGAATTGCGCCGTGCATGGCTGGCAGCCATTCTCCTTCTTGAAGCGTTGGCGCGCAAGGTAGAGTGTGATGCGGGTATATAGGATGTAGGAGATGGCGGCTCCCGCAACAATGAAGAGTATAGGAGAGTGTGCCATTGTGTTTGTAGGTGGAATGTTGTTGATAAGACGGTAGTTTCCGGAAACGGTTTTAGTAGTGACGCCGAGAAACGAAAATGGTGGGCAGCCAAGCTTTTGTAGGTGATTCTCAGGTGCTTCCGTCGTGGCAATCGCATTCACCTTGTGGAGTATTCGATTGGGATCTCGCACAAAGTCAATTGTACTGTCAACGCGGTAACAGGAGGATTGCTGCGGTACACAAGACAGCCGTCGTCAGCTCTGCCTAGGTTTGCTCTTCACGAAGTTTCTTTCTTCGAGCCAAGTCTAGGTATCAGATATACCAGGTCCTCGTTTCCTTAGTTCCTTTGCCAATTACAATCTCTTCTCTTACGTGCCAAGACGTCAGAAGTATAAGTGGGTGTTCCGTTGTTGTTTTTTCCGCTTGCTGTGGTGTTGTTCACAGGGTTCAATGTTCCAGTAAGCGTCCGTCGTTCGTCGAGTACAGCCACAGGCTTTGGATCTACTTTAACAGCCACCAGGGCAAGCCGGACTCTTATGTGGTACCATAGGCCTCTGACGTCCGAAAATCTAGTGGTTCCACAGAGTATCGTTGAAGACCCCTACGGCACATGCAACGATTGAAGTATTCAGCTCCGACACGGTGCAAAGCGGTGGCCGACTGCTGGGATAACACCCTTTCGCAGGCGGACGTGCTCGGGGAGGCTTGAGCCCGGAGACTTTCGGTGACGCGGCCTCTCTCTGCCCTGCTCTGTTACCGAGGCCGAATTACGGGGGTCGTGATTGGCCAAGTCTGATACAGTAGATCTGCAACTCGCATGTAATGCTTAATAGGGTTACTAGCCGATGGTACATCTGCATTATCGGAGGACACGGAGGATACTATGTGTTAGGCAGGATTTACGTTGCAGGTAGTAGGAGAATATTGCTGATTGCAGACAACGTCCGACATCTGAAGGGAAATCTTATTTTATCGGAGAAAATATTCCCTTGTAACACCGCTGTGGAAACAAGGTGCACAGTCAGATCACACCTGCATGTCGAAGGAAACGCTCAAAAGTAGCTAGTATCTTGGAGGTGCTGATGGCAACTTAAAGACACGTCATCCGTGTGCGGAGCTTTTCTGGCTTACTGTACTCGTGCGTCTATCCAAACGGCCCGCACTCTAAGGCTTGCTCTTCTTCAAATGCTATTTACGAGGGAATGACGCAAACCACTAATCCGACGAGATCCACTTCATGTGGTTGATCGTTTCCTTCTCCAAGTACTCGTATACCTGCCCATAGTCTTTGCACACATGCTTCGTATCCCACCCGTCACTTCCGCCTCGATCCTCCCCATGTTCATCGCTTGGGAAACTTGTCGCAGCCCCTTCTAATGCCACATCTCCCGCGCACATTATCGCCTGTCTGATGTAGTCAAAACAGTGATTAATGTGCCATGGCATCTTAACAGGGTTTGTCGACACTGGCGAGACAACCATGAGCTTCATGGTGTTATACGCTCCCAGTATAGTGTATAGACAATGAAGCTGATGCGTTACAGAGGTGGTGAAGACGGTATGATTGGGGTAATCGTGTATCGAGTGCGGGAGGTTGGAGTATTCGGAAGGGTTTTTGACATTGATGTAGCCCAGGCCCTCTACTCAAGTTGTCAGTACCAAACGATTATGAGAGGCAAAAAGTAGGGCAAAAAATACCAGGTACAATGTTCAACCATGCACGCTGCGTTTCGTTGCTCCAGAGCCCTGATGCATCTTCTGGAGCAAAAACAGGATCGGGCTTGAAGCTCACGATCTGTTGCGAGAATGTTGGAGCAAAACCCGTAATGTCTCCTGCGAGCTCGTATTGGTCGCTCTTTGTATGCTTCTGCCATCTCTTCTCAACCAGCAATCCTACGATGACGAGAAGAAGCGCCGTATCCAGTATCCATCTGTAGCCTTTCAGTCTCCTCCATATTGTCCTACTTCTCCGCCTTGGTTGAACAACGTCATCTGTATCCCAATCACCAACCTCTGTACTCGAATTGGAGTGGTCGTCGGTGTTGCGTAGAGAGTCGTATCGCTGATCGCGCTTCAATGTGTCGTCAGTCGCGAATGCCATGATGGAGACATCGTGACTGGATTTGTGGGGTGCAAACGCGGGCATTGCTGTAGCTGTGATCTAGTAAGTGTATATTGGGGGGCACAGGGATAGTGGCGTTAACGCGGCATGATGTTCATCTGCCTCGATGCTCAAACGTCTGATGCGACGCCAATTGTTAGATAATACGTTGTGAGGCTTGGGAGGCTATAGTGATCATCGTCATAGCAGACCCTATATCATTAGCAGAGAGTAGAAGCCTTAGTAGAAGTACCGGTTTTCTATGCGCATTGCGACAACGTGCTGGCATAGATACAACAAACGCACTGCATTGCATCCTTTGATGAAGCGAGTTTGAAACGAGCCATGCCATGTGCCAGAGAAAATGTTGCGATGACTAGAGATCAATGGTATGTTCGGAATGGTGCCTGAAGAGGACGCAGTCGAGCTTCGTTGATGCATGTGTTGGAGTGTTGGAGTGGGAAAGCTGTAACTCAGTGACGACCTCGGCATGTCAGTAGAACGATGAATGCGCCGATCGTACGCCTAGCCATCCATCCCAAACATCCCTCGCTCACCATCATCCCCTAGGATCTGACAACGGTGAGATCAAGATCAACACACTCGAATTGACAATACATTCTGATGGGTGCTAACCATCTGGAGAGAGGATTACAAGAGATCAATGTCACCTCCCATCCGGCCTGTACACCTACTCAGTCCCATTCCTTGACTAACATCATCCGTCCAGCTATAGACTCGCTCACTCGACTATCCGTATGTGGCGTTTTACGGGAGCCTGTTGTGGTGACTGGAGGATGGACGGTGAGTTGCTGTTTCTGAGCGCTTGTACAGCATGCTCCTCGACGTTGGGCAGTGTCACTGCCGGGATATCTTCACTAGTAAAGAGACCCAGTACCTCGACCGACACCTCTTTCTGACGCGACTGTGTTCTTACTGCTGATGCGGCATGATTTCTCGCATGCATGCGCTTCTTCCCTAGCGATACCGAATCTCGATGCGCGAACAGTTCAGGCGACACACCGCCCGAATGCACAAGACGAGAATGCGCAATTGTAACAGAGTCGCGATGGTCGCGGAACTTGGTATCTGCCTCTTCCAAATTTGAAAGCTTTCGGGCTCCTGCTGAAGGTTTCGTCTTTCGTCCTCTGATCTCAACACTGGGCACGACAAGAGATTGCTCCAAAGGCGTTGACCCCGCTCCTGGATTGTGTGGTGGCGTCTCTAGTAAGGCGTCCCGGAACGATATCTCCTCACACGACACCGTCCTGGTCATAGGCGCACTTACGGGGCGTGATGGGATGCGAGACGGCGTGCCGCTTGTCATCCTGCTGTTTGGAGGTACTGCTGCTGTTAGGTCTTCCTCTTCGTCCACTGCGCAATCATAGCGACCAGCCCGACCATCGTCATCGGGGAAAACAACAATTGTAGGCTTGAAGCTGTCTGATGGGCTGTTCCAGGTTCCCGACCAGCCTGCCAACTTCGAGTTGACTCGCTCGAGGCCACGTTTGGCGCTTGGATTAGCAGCCTCTAGCGCATGACTTGCTGAGGAGCTTCGTCTCTCTCTTGTCCTAATGCTGTGCTCAGGTGGTACATCATCCCAAATCACCTCATAACTGCCACTGTTTGTCTCGATGATCTGCATGGTGGGTGTTGCTGGATCAGCGCCGTCATTATTGGTGAGGTCTTCGGCGTTCCACGATGGAGCAATAGCGATAACATGTACATCCGTTCGCGTAGTAGCGGGTTCTGCCACAGTGCCCTTTGCTATACTTATTGTGTTTGGGCAGGATGGATACCGCTTGACAGTCTTTGGTAGATTATTGGCAGGCCTGACACTAATCTTGCTATCACATGCAAGGGCCTTGGTCGAGCGTTCTGGTGTGACGGTTACCTGAGGCAGTGAGAGCAATGGTTTTGAGCCATTTTCTTCGAAGTCGACTGTCTTTACGCGACGTAAAGTCTTGGGCTCAGGATCGATCGCATTTTGTTGCAACTCGCCAGGTGGTGTGGTCGTAGTACTCTTCGCTTTTTTCTTTATGCATGGCTTCAGCGTCACATTGCAGTGCCGCGTCTTTGGGTTTGCAAATGCTTTTGCTGGGTCCGGCTCAGAATTTGAGCGCATAGCAGTAGACCTGGTAGGTTCTGGCCGCGGAATCTTTATGATCTCGTTCTCAACCGGGCTAGGCTTACGGGGTTGATTGATTGCAGGTCTTGTCTGCTCAACAAGTTGCTTCTGGAGGCTCGCAGATGAGATTGCCGGATCATGGTAGCGAGATTTAAGTTCATATCGAGAATTGCTGATGGAGCGGTGAGAGCTAGGGCGAGGAGGCTGTAGCCGGGTACGTGTTGGGGATAGGATCGTAGGTGCAACACGGCGCTTGTCTTCCTTGAAGCGCACTGCATTCGGCGCTGCAGTCGCAGTCAAACGTTCGTTTCGCATTTGACTTGGGACAACCAGTTCACTGGCAGATCTCTTTAGCGAGTGTCTGGGACTCGTCTTTGAGAAATGTCTCGCTGACGTCCCTGTCCGATCATCGCATCCTGTTTCAGCATCATGGGAAATGGTCGCTACTAGAGTAGGGTACAGTTCGCCCGGTTGATCGGATGTAGGAGGAGGAAGTTCGGGGGGTGTAATTTTATCGGTTGCGAGGTATGAGGTGAGCTTGGTAATCAAGCCATCGCCAGACATTCCAAGCATTGCTGTTGCAAGACACAATGGATGGGAGTGTCAAGCAAAGATCAGGCAAGATGTGCCAGCGATTTTACCCGAGTGTGAAAGGCGATCACTCTTATCGCTATAGATGAATCGAGACGTAGGGAATCTGGAAGTCGGTGATGTGAGGGCCGTAGGATAAGATTTCTGTCGCAGATCGACGTGTGTGAAGTTTCAGACAGGGCAAGCATGCAGCGGACAAACACCAGACACGAAGAAGGAAGAGTACACTGATGAAAGAGAGTCCTTACTCTCTCAGAACTAGTATCACCTAATTTTGGGAAGCCACAGCTGGACCAGCGTGCCTCCACCGTACCACCCAGAGAAACCAGAGCATCTTGGAAAGCTGAAGAAGCAACGAAGCACTCGATTTTGTGTTCGTAAGAACTGATCCTCAATCGAAAGTCCTCATCACGACGCAATAGTTGTCTCTTGCGTATTGTACAGCCGTGATGTTTCGACACAGGGGTGGGCATAGTCACCGGTCTTTAAGACGTCTCTCCCGCCACGGGTCAGCATGAGCATCTGGCTCCATATCTACTTTGAACGTTCAGAACAAGGTCGAGTGTCGTTGCCAACAGCCAATTATGTGTGGACTTGAGAAACCGCCCAATTGGTGTTAGCTCACATGCAGCCAGCCCGATTAAGTCTAGCGCTGGCTCGGCATGATCGGCGGGCAGCGACTCACAACAGGTCCTCGAACAACGTGCGCGTTCACCTCCGTACACGTCACGTCATCATTGGGGGATCGACAAGCAACCTGAACTCCTACAGCGCTGGCGGGTATGGCCTGGTGACATCCCAAGAGAAGGATTCATGGTCAACCCCGTCTCTCCAATGCCATTTGCCTCCTTACACGGCTGCAGTGAACGCCATGCCGCGGCTAGAGCTATAGCCCCGCCAATTGCAGCCAACAGACAGCGCACTTGTAGCCAGCCTATTGAAGATATGTTTATTTACTTTTAAGGTGTCAAAGGTGGTGGTTGTTGTAGTCAAAATGGGGTTTCCAAAAAAGTGAAAAGCAGCTACCCTCTACTACCGAGGTGGACGGCGTAACGCGCATGACGGCGTAACGCGCACCCCCACCAAAACAACACCACCTTTCAACACCTAATAACTCTACTAATATAGATCTAATTTAGGAAGCAATTAATGAAATTAATTCGTGCGTACTAGGCGCATCTTTCTTATATACAAAGTTTGTAAAAATGTATAGTGTAGTACAATCTACGCTCTCTTAAAGACACTAAGGTGTTTTAACCTTACGCAACCTTAAGGCTTAAAATTAATAGGCTCTCTATCTATAATAGGAGCTAGAGCTCTTATAGTATATTAACTAGCTTACTAGACAAGGCCTTACACTTACACGAGCTATAATATAAAATTTCGCCTTATAGATTGTAAGAAGAGAGGTTAGAGTACACTAGGTTAATTACTTTATCTACTAGTACCTTAATAAGCTTATTTTAAGATAAATAACAGGTATAGATAATAATTACTACAAGGCTAATTCTAAGAAGAAGTATAGCTTATACTTTAATCTTCTACAGAAGAAAATTAAGTAGTACTACGTTAAAGCGCGTTATATATATAATATAAATAAGAAGAGCTTCCTCCTTAGTATCCTAGGAAGATTAAAGAGGATCTTTAGTAAGCCTTTATACAAGCAGAGAAAAAGGAGGAGTACTATTTAAGATAGCTTACAAGAGTAAATAATACTCCTAGCCTATATTTACGCTAATAGATCTTACCTAGCGCCTACCCTTATATATTAATTAGCCTTAGAATTAATACAGGATACCTAGTTATAAGCCTTTAATTTTAAGACTTATTAAGTTTAAATTACTTTATTACTTTCTAGCTAGATCAATAATAATATTAGTCTTACGTAGCTTAAACAGGTGTTTAATTATAATACTAAGGCAAAGGCTTAATTCTCTTATTAATTACTTATCCTAGACAGCTATAGATCTTACCTTACTATAGATTTTATTAAGTACTATAATTAGAACAAGATTCTCCTTATAGTCTATTCTCCTTATTTAACTTATACGCTATAGCCTCTAAATGTTACTCTATTTAAGCCTCTTTTATTAGCTTACTAGGCTAAGTTATCTAGATTTTAAGAGAGGAACTAGAGCCTTACCTTAATAAGTAAGAGGGATTTCTTTTACCTCTTCTACTAAGCCTAGCAAGCCTTCTTTAAAGAAATAATAATCCTAAAAGCCTTTAAGGCTATAAGCCTCTTACCCTTTAATCTTAAACTTATATTAAAAAGGTTTAGTATCAAGAGCCCTTTAAGTAATAGTAAGTCTTTAAGCTTAAGTACCTTAAATTAGAAGAAAGTTAAACGCCTTCTACGTAAGGTAGTTAAAGATCTAGGTAATAAATAAGCTTTAAGGCTAAGCTAAGTTTATTACTAAATCTTAACTTAAAAGACTCTCTTTAAATATAAAGTTAAAGGCCTACGCAAGGCTCTAATTAATAAAAAGACACGCAGGGAACAAGGCAGGCCTCTCCTACTCTAAGAGCCTAAGAAGTACTAAGGTAGAGCTATAGTCTAGTCTCTAAGAAAGGTGAAGGAGGCATGTAATTGCTAGCAGCTCTAGGAGCGCAAGGAGGAGCAGGTACAACACTAAAAAGCTAAGATAAATAGGCATTATAAGGAGACAAGGCAGGCAAAGGCGAGAGAGAAGGAAATAAGGCAATAGGCAAGAGCTACAGCTTAATTAATAAAGGAGAAGAAGAAAGCTAAGAGGGCTACTAAATAGGCCTCTAGGGCAACTGCTTGCTGAACTATAAAACAACTTAAATAATTCAAAAAACTTCTTAAACGGGTAAGAGGAGCAGCCTTAAGGCTCTTAAAAAGGCTACTTAAAAAACGAGGCTTATTGTAAGCCCTACAAGTAGTAGAGAGCCTTAAGGTAGTGCTACAGCTTAACTAGCGTCTACCTCGCGCACAAGGCGCGCGATTAGAACTCCAACTTAATTTCTATAGCTATATATATTATTTAAGCCCTTTAGATCTTACTACTAAAAAATCTTGCGATAGTAGCTATTGTGTAAGGCTCTACAGCCTTAAGTTTAGTGGTAGTTTTAGTGTTCAAACTGCGCGTTACGCCGTTATGCGCGTTACTAAGGTGGACGGCGTAACGCGCATAACGGCGTAACGCGTACCTTTTGCCATAGTAATCTCTAATATTTTTTAATATTAAAATAGCAATAACTTCTTTCAAAACAAACCTTTTTTAAATTTTTTTAAAGATTTAGAACCTAGAAACTTAGATCTATGACTTTAGAATTTTACTTTAGTTTTATATAGCTTAGATTTAGAGATATTAGCTCTCAATACAAATATAAACTTTTTAATTAAGCTATATTAAACTAAAATAAAATTCTAAGTTTATAAAGCTAAGCTTCCAAATACTAAAATTGAAAGAATTTTCAAAAAAAGTCAACATTCAAGAAAGTTATATTAAATATAAGATTTTTTATAGTATGATTTTAGAATTTCTATTATTGTGATGGGCTGAGGCCCAGGGTGGATCTTCGGTTGTACCTCGGTGGTACACCTCACATTACAGGTCGCGGCGGCGGCCTATAAGTATCAACTACGCAAGACAATCAGACGCTCTATTGTCTTGTGCCAGCCTTTTGGCTAAGTGGTCGGCGTGTGCAGTTGCATGCAAGGCCTGGTAGGCCCGCCCATTACAATTATATCTTCTTAAGTATAATACTTTTAAGTACTATTACTTATATTTAAGACTATAAGTAAGAAACAGAAACTTTTAGCCTATTCAGGAGTTTTAAAATCTTTATAAATAAAAAGTTTATATTTATATAGAGAGCTAATATCTCTAAAACTAAACTATATTAAACTAGAGTAAAATTCTAGAGTTATAGATCTAGGTTTCTAGATTCTAAATCTTTAAAAATCTTTAAAAAAGGGTTGTTTTGAAAGAAGTTATTGCTATTTTAATATTAGAAAATATTAGAGATTACTATAGCAAAAGGTGCGCGTTACGCCGTCATGCGCGTTACGCCGTCTACCTTAGTACCGTGTCTGTGCGCGTTTTGCGCATGGTCGAGTTTTGCGCACCCTACTAAAACAACACTACCTTTTTAACACCTAATAACTCCACTAATATAGATCTAATCTAGGAAGCAATTAATAAAATTAATTTGCACGCACTAGGCGTATCTTTCTTATATACGAATTTTACAGAAAAGTATAGTATAGTACGCTTAACCTTAACGCGAAGGCACTAAGGGCAAAACTAACTACACTAACTTACCTACTAACTCCTTTACCTACACTAAGAAACTAAGCTCCTATAGTATATTACTACGCTTACTAAGCAACGTACACTACCTATATAAGTAATAATACGCAACTTTGCCTTATTTTTAGCTAGTAGAGAAGTTTTAGAAAGCTAGGTTACTTGCTTTATTAACAGGAATCCTACCTATCTTATCTTATGCTAGCAGGCAGAAATAGATTGTAATTGCTATAAAGCTAATTTAAAGGCTAAATATAGCCTTTACTTTAAGCTACTACATAAGAAGATAAGAGAATATAATATAGCGTCTTCTTAAATCTTTAATATAGTTAAGAAAGGCTTTATAATTAAAGTAACTAGAAGGTTAAAAAAGGTGTTTAATAAGAAGATATATAATAAAAAAGAAGTAATAGCTATAACTTAGGATAGTACTAGAGAGTAGGTAACTGTCCTAGCCCACGTTTATTTAGACAGTATAGCTTTGTCCCTAGCTCTTATTTTTTAGTTAGCTGTTAGAGCTCTAAAATTAAGCTAGGTTAAGGATATTAATAACAAAAAGCACTAAGTATTAATTAGCTTATCTCCTTCTAGCTAAACTAATAATAATATAGGTCTAGCCTAGCTTAAGGAGGATTTTAAGAGAGAGACTAGACAAAAAGCTTATTTAAAATACTAATTACTCCTCCTTAACAGCTATAGATCTTACTTAACTATAGATTTTATTAATTACTGTAACAACTATAAGATTCTATTAGCTATATTTCCTTTTTAATTAACTTTTACGCTTGAACTACTTAACATTAAGTTATTTAAGCCTCTCTTAACTACCTACTTAACTAAGCTTTAACTTACTTTTATGAAAGCTAGGGGCTCCTACTAATAGTAAAAAGAGACTTCTTTCTCCTCTTTTAGAGGGCCTAGGGTACTGCTTTTAAAAAGGAGACTATTAGAAGTCTTTCTAGGTAACTAGGGTCTACCTACCTAATTCTAAAGTTATCCTTTAAAGATTCTATAAAGAGGCCTCTAGTTTAAATAAATTCTTAGCTTTTGTACTTAGTAGAGATAATTAGCTTAAAATAGAGACTCTTATACGCTGTTTAGTGCGAGATTAGGGCACTAAAGAGGTAAAAAAGATTTGTTAAAGCCTCTACTACATCTTAGCTTAAAATAGTATCCTCTATAAAGAAATTTAAGGCTTAAAGGAGGCTCTTTTAGTTAAAAAGAGACACTAAAAGACGAGCTATACTCTCTAACTTAATAATCCTTAGGAGAACTATAGTAGTGCTGTTTTTTAGTTGCCTAGGAAGGTCTATTAGGCTTAGGACGACAAGGTAGTTTAACAATATAAATAACAACTACTATAACTTTACAAAGCTAAGAGGTTTTACTTAAAAGAGCAAGCTTAATTATATAAGGCTTAACAAGCTAAGGAGAGGCGTGTTAAGAGGAAGAGGCTTAAGGAGGTAAGGTAGAAAGAGAAGGCTAAAAAGGCAGCTAAAAAGGAGCGTTAGAAATTAGCTTGTGACACTTAAAAAGCTATATAACTATCTTAAAAAGGTAAGCATAAGGCCTTAAAAGCCTCTACTTAAAAGCAGAAGCATTAAAAACGTGTTATTGTTAATTTATCTTATGTTAAAACTAAGGTAGCTGCACTAGCTGCCCTAGCGCACACCACCCGCCGCGGGCGCAACGTCACCTTACTAAGCAAATATAAGTAGTACTCATTGATCGCAATACTATATATACTACAACTCTACAAAATCTCGCGATACTAGCTATTAGTGGTGGCTCTACAGCCTTATTTTTCTAAAATCTTCATGTTGTTGGGATGCGCAAAACTCGACCATGCGCAAAACGCGCACAGACACGGTACCGTGTCTGTGCGCCTGATGGGCCAGTTCACCTGATGGGCCACCCCAACATTAAAACAATAGTTCCATCCTAACTTTTAACACGCGATAACTCTACCACTATAAGCCTAATTAAGGAAGCGATTAAAGCAATCAAATCGCGTAAAGAAGGCGCATCTTTTAGCTATCACAAAGTTACAAAAAAGTATAGTGTTCCTTAGTTAACCTTAGCACGCCAACACTAGCAGAAATCTAACAATGTGGCAGAAGCAGCGCGCCAACAACAACTACTTAACCTACAATAGAAGTTAGAGCTTATACAATACATAGAAAGATGCATAAAGAGAGGCTTACTGCTAACACGCAAAATAGTACAAAATTTCGCGTTTAACTGTAACAGAGTAGGAGGTTTCCTAAAGCTAAGTTACTTAGTTTCTTTATTGCTACGCTAACAAGCTTACTATTAAATAGAGCCCTAAAATTAATTGCAATAGGCACAAAGCTAATTTACTATATAAGTACAAGCTCTACTTTAAACTATTACATTTAAAGATATGTAAACACGCTGTTAACGCGCGCAATACGTATAATATAGATAAGAAGGGCTTTTTTGTTAGTGTCTTAAAACGTAGTAAAAGAATTTTTACTAAGGCCTTATTAAGCTTAAAACAGTTAGCAACTACTATATAAGATAACAACTAGGAATAAATAACGCTACTAGCTTGCGTATGCGCTTTTAGAGAGGCATTGCTGCTAGCGCTTGTATACTAAGGCTTATCTAGACTTTAATTAAGCTAGTTTAACGCTGTAGAGGCTAAGAAATATAATATTTTCTTCTTAAACTCACCTACAGGATAGAGTAATAATAAAATAGGATTAGCTTAGCTTAAACAAGTATTTAATTGCTATATAAAGCAGAAAGCGCGTCGTAATTACTAACTTCTTATCCTTAACAGCCACAGCAGCTATATTACTACTAATTTTATTAATTTTTGCGATAGCAATTAGATCCTCCTAGCTATATTTCTACTGCATGCTACTTATAGTCTCTAGCTACTTAATATAGTAATCTTTAGGCCGCTATTGTAATACTATACTTAAGAACTTAATTACTATATTTACTATACGCAGAACCTTATAAGGACTACAAAATGCAATTTTTTTAGCCTTTTTTAGCCCGCGTAGAGGTCTACAATAACGCCTAAGCTTATTTTAAAGAGTTTTTAAGCTATAGGCGTCTAGCTAATAGATGCAGACGCTGTACTAAAACGCTTTATTAACTACTAACAACAACAAGCTAAGGCTTTAGAACTTAGGCAGCCTAGTAATAGTAATAGCTAGAGAGAGCTACAAAAATTTCTAGACTTTACGCTGTAGTATACCCTAAAAGTTAACTAAAATTAGGTTAAGGCTTTATTTTATTCTCTATAGGTACAAAATAAGCTTATTAACTACAAAAACAATAGTTTATAGGGCGAGCTTAGCACTAAAAGAAAGTAGAAACCTTAGCGCGTAACACTAACTACTTAAGATAGTAATAATTATTATAGCAGCGCTATATTTATAAGTCTTAGGAAGCTTTGTACAGTGCGCGCGCGTAAAGCTGTATAATAAAACAAAGCTAACTAACTATAACTCTAAAAAACTTATAATAGAGAGCTTAAAGCAGCAGCAATAGTATATAAAAAGTAGCTAGCAGAGGCAGCAAAAGTAGCCTAATAGTATACTGCTAATAAGCGCTGTAAGGCAAAGAAAGCGCACACTAAGAAGCTTGCCGCCGCCTAGGCACTTAAAAAGCAGCAACGTAAAGCTGCAACTGCACAAAAATCTTACAATACACCTACAGGACTTAAGCAAAAAGCCTTATATAAAGTAGCAAAAAATCTAACAAAGCGTTGTTGTGTTAGTAGTAGTTAAACTAGTGTTAACGCTAGTCCGCCGGCTGCGTCTCCCCCACCCAAAATCAGCGCGCGCGGGCGCCAAATCAAGACACCAGCGAAATTTAAATAGTACAATTGATAGGCAAACCTCTATATATTAATACACTAACTTTTCTTGCGATAATTACTTTTGTAGGTAGCTCTACAGCCTTATCTTTTTTATTGCCCAATATTGGTGGGGTGGCCCATCGGGTGAACTGGCCCATCGGGCGCACGGGCATAGTACGCCGTCCACCTCAGTAATTAGTCGCAAAAGCCAAAAAAAGATTGTGTATAGTTAACAAGATTTAAACAGTAGGTAAATAAGTTTTACAAGGAAAGCCTAGACCACTAAGCAATAATAAGAGTTTAAAAAATTTGCTAAAGTACTAAAAAACAACACTAGTTAAAACGTGTCTAACAGTAATTGCCAGCTTATAGCTAGCAATAAAATTACAGTAGGATTGCAATAAGATTGCAACATAATGCAATGAAAGAAAGAAAAAACACGTACGCACCGCAGCAGGAGCCTGCAATACTTTATAAAGCTGCTGCTTCTTACTTACTGCTTCTTACCTACTGCTTCTTACTTTTAAACAGCACTACATACAAACAATTTACATATAATACACTACACTGTAACATAGCGTGCAACTTCAGCAGTAAGCATTTCCTTATTCTAGGCTCCCTTCTAAAAAAAAGCATCTTTTGCTACTGTTTACCTAGTACCTGATCTAGTCTAACTTGAACTGCTCATGCGGACACCTAAATTCATCAAGTATCTTGAAACTCAACCACCTGGCTAGACTTCTGAGTTCATGAAAATCTTAAACAAGTCCCTCATCCGCGATATCCCTATATACGAAAAGATTGTCAAGCCCCGATTCATTGAAGATATGTAAGATGGCCTTATGTGCCTGGCTGTGGGGTCGCGTCATTGCGGCACGGCCCTCGCAGGTACCTAGGTATTTATTTTTAAGGTGTCAAAGGTGGTGGTTGTTGTTGTAGTCAAAATGGGGTTCCAAAAAAGTGAAAAGCAGCTATCCTCTACTAATCAATCGCAAAAGTCAAAAAAAAAGATTGTGTGTAGTCAACGAGATTCGAACGGTGGGTGGATGAGTTCTGGGAGGAAAGCTCAGACCACCGAAAGGTTTAGTTATAAGCCTTTGTCTACTATAGCTTTTACAATTTTTAATACCTTAACTATATACCTTATAGTTAAAGGCTTACTAATTTAGGTAAGATAGCCTTACGTAGCGTGCTTAATTCCTTGTTCTTCTTGTAAAGAGCGATGTGGGCGGCAAGGTCGGACTTAAGTTCCTCTACCCCTAGTCTTTTCCTAACTTAGGTGCGTTAGCGCTGTCTGCTGTTCTTTTTAGCTTACTTAGCTTATAGTAGTTAGACTTGTAGTGGCTAAGTTCCCTGCACTTATAATACTGTAGAATTGTCAGAAATAATAGGTTGTTAAAACTGATAGGATAATGATAATATAGTTGATAATAATTGTATTGTATTAATGATTGATTGTGTGTTTTTTTATTGTAGTTTAACGTCCTTTCTCAGCCTGAAAGGCTATATAAGACGTGCAGGTTTAGGACCTACAGGTATCTACGTGGTGTTTTCTAATATATAATTTATTTACAAGGAGGTCTTCGTCTAAATGAAGGTGAGGCTCGTAGCCTAGGGTAGTTTTAACGAGTAGCTTTCTTAGTCCTTTGTTAGGCTCAAAGCCTAGAGTAGTTTTAATAAGTATCTCTCTCAGTCCTTTGTTTTGTAGGAAGTATATAGAGCTAGTATGCTAGTCTAGTTATCTCCTTTACTTCTTATTTGTTGTTGTTGTAGGCTATGCTAGCTGCCTTCTTGTATTGCTTATATAGGTACGCTAAGCAGTTCGGTATAGGGTCGATATATGAGGTCGGTATATCGAGTTGGTATAGGGATTGCGGTGTAGGTAGATAGCTAGAGCCTAGAGGTCTAGCTATCAATTCTAATGTGTAGGTTGGTATATTGGATCAGTATATCGAGTTGGTATAGGGGGAATTCGAATGTGGAGGTCGGTATAGGAGGTTGGTATATCGAGTCGAGGGGGGGATTTCGGAAGGTAGATAGCTAGAAAGATAGATTTATTAGTTCACTACGCCAATAAATCTATCTACCTAAGTAGAAAGCCGTTGCTTTGTCGAGTAGGAGTCAAATTGCCTTTGATCGAACTCTAAAATCAGCTTACGCACAGACTACCTGTAGAGTTTTTAACAGTCAACTACTCTATTTCTCTACAACCAGCCAGCGCGCACGCTACAACACCTGCACCTAGAAAACAAGTATCAGAAGCTGATTTTGGGAAGGCGTTTAAGATAGTTGAGGCGAGAAAAAGGCAAAGCCAGACCTTTTTCTCGCCTCGAAAAGTTGGTGTTCGATGATTGATTGTGTGTTGTTCTGTTAATTAACTGTGCGGATTCCGGGTGCCCTTTTTATCTGAGGGACTCTTGGCGGCGCTAGCGCGTTTAGCGTCCTTTAGCGCCACTCTCTAATCACCCTTCTAGGATCATTTGCTTAATCTCGCTAACCTCCTGATCAACTGCGCGAACCTCTCAAATCTAACACACCCCCTTAGCTCAACCGTGCGGATTGAGCTGAAGACCTAACCTCCATTGTGAGGTAGTTAATTATAGATCTAAAGCGTTGAACTAGTTAGTTATTAATACTAGGTTAGCCTTTTGTTGTAGTTGTGTGCCTAGATCGATTAGTCCCATTTGTTGTAGGAATCTTGGCTATTAATTAGCTAGTAATAGTTTAGTAAGTCCGTCGGCGAGCATCTTGCTTAACTCTACGTAGATTACCTTAATTAACTTGTTCTAAACTTCTTGCCTAAGCTAGTAGTTGTAAATATTAACATGTTGTAACTTTGTTGTTAACTAGGAGATCTCCTCTAAAATTAATTAAATTATTTGCAGGTTATTGCACTGTTTAGTAATTGTTTAGTTGATTATCTTAACTTGTAGCTCTGTAAGCAGCATTTAAATAAATATAGCTTTTTTTGCAACTTGTAAAAGTAAAAGTAGTTTAGCTTAAGTTATTAAGGTAGTAACTGTTTCTTATTTGTTTGCTTTCTAAGCTATTAGTCTACTAAATAGTTTAATTATGTATTTTTAGGAGCTCTTGTAATTAAGTGTATTATTAGTAAATAAAGCATTACTTATAATAACTAAGTAATTGTGTTTACTAAATTGCAGTGCGAGCGTCCGGGTATAGTTAAAGTATAAGAGTACGCAATTAGCTGCTAACTAATAATTAGGTTTAGAGTTTGTAAGAAATCTTGCTAGGCGTTATACTGCAAAGGCTGTGTTAGGTCTTGTGTTAACTGCTGTAAAAAGGAGTAATCTAATCTTTCGTTAGTAGAAGTTTATTTCGCCAGGAGTCGCGTAGCTATCTTAAGGCAACAGCTTAGCTTTAATTATTAGGGTGCTGCTCTTGATTAAGTAGTTGCTTACTAATTAGGTAATCTTCTTCATGTATACTAATTAGGAGATCTAAATCTTACGCTGTAATTAATCCCTAATAAACTTTATGCCTAAAAACTAATGTAGATGGTCTTTTCTAGTTATATAGTACTTTTTTCTTATATTTTTAACAGCTGCTTGCGCGTCTAATTTATAATTCCTGCTGTGTATTACAATAATATTGTTAACGTAAAAGAATACAAAGATTCTTTAATAGATTATGCAACATAGCTTATGTAAGACAGTAGTAAATTTACAGCTTTAGAGGTAAGTAGTAAAGTCTTGTTGCTAGAGCAGTAGTAATATCTAGAGGCTGTAAAAAGCTTTCTTAAGCTTTAAAATTATTCTCTTCTTTGTATATCTACGCAGCATTTTTATATATACAACCTGATTAATCTGTGTATATGCAAAGGCGGTAGTAACATTATACTGCTTAAGCTTAAAGTTAAATTAAGCAGCAATTGTAAGCGCTATTAAGAAAAATCAACCTGCAAGCGTAGCAGCGTAAGTTTTTTAAGCAGTAACATTGCGCTGATAATTGCCTTATATAACTAGGCAAGCTTTATACTTAATAAACTAATAAACTTTGTTAATCTTGTAAGTATATACTTACATAGACTTAAGTATCTAGGTGTTAGTTAGTTGTGCTTCTTGTGCTAAGACTTTTAACTATAAGTCTAATTACTTGTAGCTTAATAGGTAATCCTCTTTAGCTTTCTTAAATAACTAGTAGAATATGTAATTTTTTTTTAGTTAATTTAGACTTGGCACTAGCAGAAGCTTACTTAAAAGAGGCATTTAGCTATAACTTTAGCTTTTAAGCAATTAATTAACTACTGTGCTATTAAGTTTCTTATTATTTAGTTGTTAAACTTCTCTTACTCTTGTATCTGCTATAAACGCTAAAGCTTATAAGTCTGTTTAGTTTTTCTAAAAACTTTTACTAATAGATGTTAATCCTATATTAGCACTGCGTAGATTAAGACACTTGCTGCGGCGAGTACTTAAGAAGTAATTAGGCCTAGGGTTTAATAGCTGCGCAAGGGCAACGCTTTAACTCTTAATATTAAGAAAATTATTTACACGCCTAATGCTCTCTGCTGTTATAAAATTAGTTAAAAGAGCTACTAGTAGAGGCGTTAGCAGTAGTACAGGATAAGCTACTTAAACCTTTCTTCTGCGCTAATTATATCAATTAAGTATTTTTTTTATATAAGTTTTTTATTAAAGGACTTATCTCAAGAAAACATTATGTCTCTTCTTAGTTATTTGTGATCTCTAGAGGAAATTCTACAGCCTCAATTTATGCCTTAATCTCTTTAAGGGTGCTATGCATTAGGTTATTTATAACATTTTTCTTTTCTTTAGTAAAGATTAATTCTTCGTCAAATACTACATCGCGTGTAGTAATTACTTTAGCTATTGTTAGTACTTATACACAGTAAATGTTTGTAGATTAATATCTAACTAAGTATCTAATTTATACCCTAAAACTAAGTTGCTGTAGTTTGTGCTTGCTATACTTTATATTATCTATTATTACAAACACCTTGCACCTATATGCTTGTAGGTAGCCTTAGTAAGGTTTGTATAGTAAGGTAACAATTCTGTTTTTGTATACATTATGCGTAAAATATTCTTAATATAGTAATCTTTATTAATTTGCGTATTAAGGTGTTTTATTATAGAGATATACTGCTAATTAAGTAATCTTAGGCTACAGTAGCTATAGCAGGTAAGCGTCTAGTTGCATTGCTTGTGCTTTATCCTTAATTACACTCTTTAAGCGTTCTGCTCTACTGTTTTATGCTTAGGTATTAAGGGTGGAAGGCTCAAATTGCATGCTGTAGGACTCTGCCTAACAAGCTACTTCTAGTTTAACTGTAACAATCTTGTTGTTAGTTTTAATAACCTTTACTGTAATATTAATTAGGTCTTTATAAGAATTATAAAGAACTTTAGTAACTTAATAATAATCTGCGCTGTTTAATTGTCTTTAAAGTAGTAGTCTTATATAAATCTAGTAGCTTAATTTGTAATTAGTATTTAGCTTCTTTTTTTGTTAAGCTGTTAACTTTATAGTTATAAAAGTTAAGTAATATGCGTTCTTTTAGAGCCTTATTAATCCTGTACAGTGTACAGTAGATTGGCTTTTTAGCTTTTGCTTTTCTACAAGCATTGCATTTTACTGTAAGCACTTTAGTAATTTTTACTCTCTTAAATTGCTGTATAAGGTGCTTAAGTGCACTTAGTCCTAAGTAACCTATTCTTTTATACTATATAATCGCTTGTACATGTTGTCTTTAATTGTATTATTAATTAACTGCCCTAAAACCTATTGTTACTTAGTTGTTAATTAGGTTTGTTTAAGCACCTACTGTCTATATAACTTAGTAAGGTTAGCAATTAGATTGTTAGCAATTAATCTTTAAAGAACTATTAAATAATATTTAGTGTTCTACTACAGGCTTTGTAAGCAAAGTATTCTAAATAAAACAAAGTTACAGAGCAGATTAAGACAGTATGCTACGTCTTTTAAGTGTAGTTAGCTTTAAGTCCTGCTACTAGCTACTGTTAAAGTAACTAATCTATATGCCTTAATTTATACTTGTAAGTTACCTGCTTATAAGAAGTCTCTCTAGAGTGCTAATTATGGTCTAGTAAATTAGCTTGTATAGTTAGATACATAACATGTTAAACTAGAGTTAAGGATCTAAAATTGTTGTAGAGGATACATAACCTAGTTAGCTTTAAACAAGGCCTTAATAAACGTATAGTTAATTTCTCTAACCTGCTAACTATATAGTAATTATTTTACTTAATTATAAAGGTTGCTGTGCGTAACTTTTTAATTGCAGGTTTTTAAAATTGTAGTTACTGCTTAGCATTGCAAATGATTTCTTGCATAGCTAGGCTGTTGTTAATACGCAATTAGACTTAATTTATCTTATTGTCTTAAGGTTGCTACTATGCTAGTGCGTTGTTAAAGTGCGCGTACTAGTAATCCTTAAAGGCGTGTTTTATATTATATGATTTGCATTTGCTTGTAGTGTGTTGAATATTAGTTAATTTAGTATTATTAGTAGGCTTTTAGTTTTGGCAGTGTTAACACTTCTGCCTAGTGTTATTTAATTTGTCTTTGTTAAGCGTTAGTAATCTAGCTCCTGCAGCTGCTTTAAATAACGCCTTAGTTAGCTTTGCTTTAAATAGATAAAAAAGCTGCATATAATCTTAATATTTGCAGATTATATGTTTAACTGTAATTAAAAAATTCTTTAATTTATAAAATACAAATAATATTGTTAATTGTTCTAAGTATTTAGCTGTTGCTTAAGTAAAGTCTTCTTTAATGTACGTTTCTAGTTAGCACTTAAGTATTTTAACTACTTTGCTTTTAGTTATAGTATAATCAACTTGAGTAAGCTATGTTTCCTATGCAGTAATTACTTTAGGCAGTTTTATTACAGTTTTATACTGCTTTTAGGCCTCCTTAATCTTGTCTTTAGCGTTAATACCTACAGTAGCTATAAGATTAGTAATTTATTAATAGTGTAATCGTCTTGCTCTACAGCAGTTTGTATATAAGTAATTATTAACTATTTGCTATATCTCTTGCGTAATCTTATTAAACACTACTTGCTTTCTTTTGTACTTCTAATCTTCTGTCTTATATTAATATAGCTCTAACTTATAAATCTCTAGATTCTCTTTGTACAAGACTCTAGCGTTTATCGCTAGATTAGCAGGTTAAGTAGGTATTAAAGGCGGTATTAGTGCGCTATTGCTGTAATTAGCCTATTGCGTTGCAGCGTGCGCGTTAATTGCTTATTGCAACACTTAATAGTCGCTTAATTGCAGAATTTAAGGCACTATTAGCTTAGTAAGAGGTTTGATTATAAGGTTTAGATTTATTTTTTCTTGCACGCGTAGGGAGTTAGCGCGCGTCTCAATCTAGCAGATCTATTTAATTTAATTTATATAATTAGTAAAGATTACAAAAGAGTCTCGTAGAGGTAGTGTAGACATCCTGTTAATAGAGTGCAGAGTTTTTCTTATGTTTGTTAATCCGTATTTAGTTAAGGCAGTGAGACTCTTAATTGTCAGAAATAATAGGATGTTAAAACTAATAAGATAATAATAATATAGGTGATAATAATTGTATTGTATTAATAATTAATTATGTGTTGTTCTGTTAATTAACTGTGCAGATTCCAGGTACCCTTTTCATCTAAGGGACTCTTGGCGGCGCTAGCGCGTTTAGCGTCCTTTAGCGCCACTCCCTAATCACCCTTCCAGGATTATTTGCTCAATCTCGCTAACTCCTGATCAACTGCGCGAACCTCTTAAATCTGACAAGAATACGTTTTTTAGCGCTTTTCTTGCTTATTTTACTTTGCTTTAGGCTATAATAGCTTGTTTTTATACGCTTAGTGTTATTTAAAGTTTTTTTTTACATCTTTGACCTTTTTTAGTTTTAAAGTGCTTTCGTTTTCTCTTTCTTAAAGTATTGCAGTTTAAACTCTGCTTTTTAAGTTTTTTGCTAGTATACGTATAAAGTTTGCGTGTTTTTTTTACTTACGGCAATATTGCCTGTTAGTCCATTAGTAGCAAGAGGAGAGTTTTTTTTAATATCTTTATGCAATGTTGCGGTAAATTCTAGGACTTAAATATTAAATATGCGGTCTAAGCCTATTTCTTTTTAGAATAGTTTGCTATAGTCTAATAAGTCTGTGGAATGCTAACTTAGGCGGTTAGAAACTTAATTTAAGCAGTTATAATCCTATTACTTGCGCTCTTAGGGTAATCTCAGAGAGTTTAATATTACTTTCTTTAGATCTGCCTATTTTAGTGTTTAAGAAGATAACTTCTGTCTTTCTGCAGTTTAATGTGCATACTATAGCGTTTTTAATAATTCTAAAATATATATTGTGTTAAAGTCATTTTTCTAAGTTTTAGTGGTAAAACTTTGTAGTACGCAGAGAATGTATAAATTATGATTTTTTTCTTATTAGTTGTATTGCGCACAGCTAGTCTTAAAGAACATATGTAGTAGCTTTAGGCGTAGAAGACTAGACAAAAAGGTTAGGTTAGTTTGTATAATCAAGGCTATAGTTTTTGGATTTATATTAAGTGCACTTAAGTTTTTTAACGTTACTTTATTGTATATTTTTTCAAGCTTAGCTAACTTGCGTTGTTTTTGTTGTTTCTTTTTTTATACTTGTAATTGTGCTAGCTCTTAGTTCAAAGTAGCCTTTTTTAGGATATTTGTGCTATCTTTGGGTGTGTATAGGCGTTGTGGCGCGTTTAGAGATTAAAATGCGTTACTTTTTTTATTATCAAGTGCCTGTTCTTGTTCTATTTAAGAATAGGTGCTAGTTCTAACAATTTTATTCTTTAGAATCTTAGGTTAGATAATTCTTCTTTGTTATTGGTGAGGGTACGGGCGCGGCTGTCTACATAGGTAAATTAAGCACTTATTGTGTAGCATGAGCGTATCTGAAAGAAGATTAATTTATGTTGGAGTATTGATATGCGGATCACCCTGGTGATCAGGTGATCCTAGTAAGCTGGACACGTGACGACCGCGCTAGCGCCTATATATATGGGCCAGATCGTCTCATGTCCTTTCAGTAGTTATTGGACACTTAGTTGTGGCACTTAGTTGGTCAATATACTCATTTCACTCCCCTGATCAAGCAATTGCTCCTTCTCAGCTCCCACAATTTAAATATAAGGCTTAATACTAGATAAGGGTAAAGGATGCTAGAGATAGAGGGATAATAGTATATTGCTTATAGAGGAGAGACGAATTGATACCGTCTCAACCACGATATCGTATTCCTACTTATACTAGGTTAATCTAGGGTCATGTGACCTATTCAGGCATAACATGGCCGAATCTGACCTCAGCCATTCCGAACTGGTCCGGCCCGGCCTGGAAGGCCACCTGGTTCTGACAAGAACGGCCTAACAGCCACTGTCCTACATAGCCTCTGGCTGATACAGGACGTTAATAGAATATATACATACACACATTTAGGTCTGCATAGAGGTAGTAGTGCAGAAGTAGTTTTTAAAATAAAAATCTAAGCTATGTGGTAATGCGCTTTAGGAATGTGAAGATCGTCCGGAGATGATCTAAGGTGGGTTCTCGGGAATAAGTAAGTGCAATAGACGGTTAGTGTACTAGCACAATTAGAAGATTAATGTAGTAGTACAAGGTATGTTAGCACAATTAAAAGATTAATATAATAACACAAGGGTATAAGAATAAAGTATAATTCTTAAATTAATATATAAGTTAAACACACTAAGCTATATATTGTAATAACTGTTACATTAATCTCCTTGCTTTATATGCTTTGTAAAATTAGTAAAATCTATAAAAGTATGTTACTCTCTTGCTCTAGCTGCTTTGTAGGGATTATAAGATTTATAAGAGTGCTAAGACTTCTTGCTCTGCAGGTCTTCTCGTTACGGTAATATTAACCCTAGTCCAGGTCGTGGCTCTAGTGGGGCTAGGCAGCGGTGGTCGTAGCAAGGAAGTAATAATAGAACATCTACTTTTTTTCAAGAGCTAGGGCGTTTTTAGTGTTCTTAAGACAAGTTGTAAATTTCTAAATTAACTTTTTCTTTTTTGCTTGTTTAATATAGAAGTAAGAAGCTGTTGCGTTTATTTGCTTTAGCCTCTAGTACTTTAAAACCGAATGATCTTTAGGACTTAGTAGCTTAATCTTCTGTTTAGAAAAGTAGATGTATATTAACTTTTTAAAAGAAGCAGTATGTTACGACTACCGCTGCCTAGCCCTACTATAGCTACAACCCGGACTAGGGTTAATCTTACCGTAACAAGAAGACCTGCAGAGCAAGAAGTCTTAGCACTCTTATAAATCTTATAATCCCTACAAAGCAGCTAGAGCAAGAGAGTAGCATACTTTTATAGATTTTACTAATTTTACAAAGCATATAAAGCAAGGAGATTAATGTAACAGTTATTACAATATATAGCTTAGTGTGTTTAACTTATATATTAATTTAAGAATTATACTTTATTCTTATACCCTTGTGTTATTATATTAATCTTTTAATTGTGCTAACATACCTTGTACTACTACATTAATCTTCTAATTGTGCTAGTAGACTACTGTCTATCGCACTTACCTATTTCCTGAGAACTAACCTTAGATTATCCTTAGACAATCTTCACACTTTAAACACCTTTAAAGATAAGTAATACTGCTATAAACACCTCTGCTAATTCCTACACCGGAGGACCTACGAGCCGCGCCAAGAAGCCTGACAACTATTATAGCGATTGTAGCAAGCTCAAGGCTTGGCTCTTTTAGGTCAATAAATACTTCTACATTAAAGAAGACAGAATTAAGGACAACAACAAGGTAGTCTTAACTTCTACGTATTTTTAAGGAGATGCAGAGAAATAGGCTAACTTAATCTTTTAACGCTATATAGATAACTCTATTGTGAATACTAACAAAGCTGCTTTAGTTAAAGACTAGGACGCCTTGAAATCAAAGATGCAAGAAATTTTTTGATTTTTAAGAAATTTAAAGTTGCAGAGCAGAAGATTTAGAAACTACAACAAACTAAATCTACTGCTAACTACATAAACAAATTCTAACAGTACAAAATAGTTATTAAATAAAACAACAATGCTTTAATATAAATGTACTAACAAGGTCTTAAACTAACTGTACAACAGGAACTTATAAAAAGTATATTTAACTTTAACACGCTTAACAAACTTATAGCTAAAGCTATTAAAGTAGATAACAAACTTTATAAGCTTATAATAAAAAAACAATTATTTACATAAAAGAATTGTTCATCTAAGAACACAAATACTTAACTATACTAGATATTTAAACGCCTGTACCTTAACTAAGAATGTTAGCAAAACTATGTACCTAGAACTCTAAAGCATTATATAACTAACAGCTACAAGCTAATGCACTTTAACAACATTAATTAAAAACTAAAAAAAAAGTTTGCGCATAACAAGAGTAAGAAGAAGGTTACTTATTATAACTTTAGCAAAGAAAACTACAAAAAACAGGACTGCTAAAGCTAAGGCAAAATAATGCAATAATTAAACATTAATTACTATGTAGGACTTAACAACAAACTAAATAAAAAATAAAATGTTATTACACAACTTGCTATTACAGTTTAAGGACAGGACTAAGTAAGTATTAATAGTCTAGATAATTTTACTATAATTACCCTAGAGGAAGCCTTAGATAACGACATTTCTAAGATAGTGCTAGACAAAAGTAGAAAGGTAATCCTAGTAGACTAAACTAAGCACAGTAAAATAGCTAAGTTTTAAGAAAACTATTAACCTACTACACTAATTACATCAGAAGAACTAGTAGCTTACACAGGGGTGACAAAAAAAAAGATGTCAAAAAAGTTATACTTTTCAAAGCTTTATATTTCTACAACCAGAAGGGCTATACCCAAAATGGTTAGTGATTTGGAAAGTCAAGATCTTCTTCTTTAAGTAGAGCCACTTAGTAAGCTGCCTAGTAAACACTTTTGCGCTCAACTTCAGCAGTGAAAATAAAGATAAAAAAACTCAAGAATAAATAACAAAATAACTTTTTTTTAAAGGCGTAAAAATCGCTATAGGGTATATATATTAAATAATACTAGTTGAACTCGTCTGTGTGTAAGTTCGAAGGTAATTACAAAAAAAACTATTAAGTAGTAATTAAGAGCTTGTTTTTAGGGTTTTTTCTAAATAAATAACAAAGAAAGCTTACTAATACTTAGTGTACCAGCCTTCAGCTTCCTTAACGTCCAAATAACGCCTTAGTAAAAATCGAATACAATTATTAATCGCCTTTTGAGGTAATTAATCCTATTCCTCCCTTATAGCAGCCTTAAAGGCTGCTATACTTTTTTTACTCTTTCCTATACCTAAAGAAGTAATAGGCCTTTTAGCTAAAGCGTTTTTTAGCAAGGCCCACACGTTGTCTATAGGATTTAGATTATGACTATAAGCAGGATGCTTAAAAAGCGATATCCTATTCCTAGAAAACCAAGATAAAACTTCTAGAGTTTTATAAATCTTAGCGTTATCTTGTTAAAACTTCCAGCCTATATAGAGGTTAGTAAGTCCTTTGATTATATAGGAAAAGATCGCTACTTTATAATTTAAATATAGAGTAAACACTCTCTAAGTAGGAAAAAGGAGTATATGTAACTTACCTTTTTTTATCGCAGGTTTTACTATAGGAATAAGGATCTTTTTAATATAGTCTTGTAAAGGGCTGAAGCCTTGATGTTCTCTAGTACTCGGCCTGTGGCCTTCGTTGGCTTTTCTTACCTCAGCATTGGCACCTCAGCACTAGCTGCTGACTATCGGCCGCACTAGTTACGCTAACTGTCAGCTGACCCGGCGACCTCTAATAACCTTAGTTAGTCCTAACCTTGGTTAGTCCTAACTATCCAGATTAGATATAAAAACCTACGTAGTCTCTCTATAGTTCTGTATCTAATTCATTCACCGTTTACCTTGCATCTTTGGTCAACCCAACGCACCCTTACAAGTCTGAACTCCTAAAAGGAGTAGTAATTAAAAGGCTTTTAATTACTACTAATTTGGATCTACTACCTATCCAAATCGCTCCCTAAACTTGGATAGAATTATCTTGACCTATAACTTAATTAGTAAGCGTGCTAAAAATAGATTTAAATAATAGAAAAATTATAGATATATTAAAATTTTTTTTAGTTAAATAGAGTTTTTTTAAACTTACTTGTGTTAGTTGTAGAAACTATTCTCCTTCTAACCCTATTATTTTGCCGTGTTTAATAGTATTCTGTCCTAGCACTCTGCCCTCGCTTAATAGCAGACTCGTCTGAAAATATAACTTTATTAAAGTTAATATTTTTGAGGTTTTTAAGTAATTGCTTAGCGTAAATATAATGATTATAAGCCTTTTTTGCCTCTAAAGGCGTCTTTTTTCGAGAAATGTTAACAGAATAGTTCTCCTTCTTTAAAAAGCGTTGTAAGCTTCTGATAAAAAGATCTAGACTATTTTCTTTTAAAAGACGTCGATTTGTATTTTTAGGGCTTTTAGTAAGGTCTCTATTAAGCACTCTTTTTGCTTTATTTAAGATCTTTGTAGAACGACCTTTTTAAGGCCTAAAAGTAGATAAAGGAGCCTTTTTTTTGTTGTATTTAATAAAGAGTATTAGTAATACTTCTAGAGAACTTTTCTAGTATGTTACTAATCAAAGAAATAGGCTTGTTTTGTGAATATAAAGTATAAACTTCTTGCTCAAATTAAGAAAGATTGCCAGGCATAGAGGAGGTATTATAAAAAAAGCAAGTTAGGACAAACAAGAGGAGTTAATATACTAAAGACTTACTAAGCTATTACGTAATTAGCGCTTACGTAAGCAAATCCTATGTTTTTTACCCTTTTATTAAACTCTAAGGAATTAAGATGTAAGCCTCTAAAATACGCTTACGCTATACTTTTGTAAGCTTATTAAACTTATTTTTTTCTTAGCGTGTTTTTATACAATTATAAAAAAGTTATACTGAAATCTATTTTCACTTTTTTTTCATCTCATTTCAAGCAAGATTACAGGGACAACCGTGATGACTAAGCAGCTTACTAAGCCACTCAACTCAAAAAGGAAGATATTGGCTTTCCAAATCACTAATTCTTTTGGGTATAGTACTTCAAGTTCTCGAAATATAAAGCTTTAAAAACTATAACTTTTTTGACATCTTTTTTTTGTCACCCCTCTGTAATTAACCTAAAAGACCTAATTAAGGAAATTAGACTAAAATGTTTAGTGCAGCCTTTACCCCTTATGCCCTGTCCCTCTACACAATTATAGATAGTAGGTTAGCAGTCTATCTAGTTAATACTATAGATTACATAGTACGAGGCATCTTTAGCAAATACGCTAAGGACAAGACTATTAAGGCAGGCACTTAAATTATACTAGTTACTAGTATAAGAAATAGGCTGCTTAAGAACATCCCGCATAGCGAGACTAGCCCTAAGATAGCTAATCTTTTGCTTACTAACGTTAAGGTTGTATTAGGTTTCTATGTTAATATTGTCTTAGAAGCACGGCTTAAGCAGGCAAGTATTTAGTCCTTAGGATATAATTACACCTTGCAATTTAGAATAATTAATAAAAACGTTATCTAAATTAACTTTAAGTGTTACTTTAATCTCTTGTTTGTTAAATACAAGTAACTTACTTATTACCCTACTTAACTACTACTTGTAAACGCCGTAGCGCAACTAAGGAAACCTTAGTTACTTACTAGCAATAAGGACCTATAGTATTAATAATTAGGACACCTAGGACAACAAGCTATTAAAGCCTTAGTCTACTTAGTGTAGAATGTTAAGATTACTAGTAAGAAGCTATTAGAATATAAATACTACGTAATAGCTTATGCCTTGCAAGTAATCTTGCAGTAACTAAAAGAGAGATTACTACAACCTTTTTATAAGATCTTATAGAACCTATTTAATTTCCTAACTAGTTAGCTACTTAAGAAATAAGCACTAATTATTAAGGAAGATTACTTAGGCAAGCTGTATAATTATAATATCTAGTTAAAGATACTAAACAATATTACGCTTGTAATTAAAGGCTTTGCTGTAAGGATTAAGAGGAAATATTAGTAAAAAATTATAGAAATTTATTAAAAAACAATACTACTACACTACCTTAGAGAGGGCGATTAAGATATAAGGAATAAGCAATAGAGAAAGAGATTATAATTAAGACGCTACTACTATATACTTATAAGCCTAATAGCTTAGTAGAAAGAGCTAGTTAAGAGCTAATTATAAAGGCTATTAAGATACGCACAAGCGCTAATCTACTAGCTAAGCTTTAGCTAGTAATTATAGATGCGGTGGCTTACTTATATAGAATAAGCCCTACTAAGATCTATAGCTACTAATCCCCTAACTAGGTGCTTAAAGAATAGTTTAGGAAATATTTCTAATATTATTAACTACCTAAGATTAGATACTAGCCTGCTAATCTATGCCTAGACTAGAGTAGAATCTATGCCTATAGCTGCTAAACTTATCCTTTAAACAAGGAGAAGGCAGCTAGGCGTAATTATTAAGGATTTAAAGTTAATCCTTGTAGCTATATTAGTTATTTAGTTAGTTATTAAGCTTCTAATATATACTATATATAAGTACTTATACTTAATTAGGTAATTACTACCTGTAATGTAATATTTAATAAACGTTAATTTTACAAAGGAGATTGCAAGGAAAAGCTACTAAGAGATTAAGTAATTAAAATTGTAGAGATCCTTTATAATAGCAAGCTAGTTAATCTAGAAGAGGATTTAGACCTCTTGCTTGTTTAAGGAAGAGCAGATTAGGATACGTAGCTAACTACTAAAGACCTTAAGGGTAATCTATCTACTATTTTAAGTAGTAAGGAAGGCCTACCTACTAAAGACAAGAGTAGATTAGAAGACGCTAAGTAAATAGAGCATAAGGCTAGTGCACTATTAAGAACTTGCTTAGATTAGTAATAAAATACTAGTCTTGCTACCTTAGAACTAACTCCTAAACTAGAGACCCTAGGGAGCGACAACACGCTTAATTATAGGGTTATTAATAGGTAAACAGCAATGCACATGCTAAAAAGAGCTAATCTATTAATACTTAGAGGTAGGGAGCCTCTTTTAAATAAGCTTAATAACTTATTACTAGTCTAATAGTTTATGCCTAAAGACTCTAACGCGCTAGCTTATTGTAATAGAACACTTGTTTAGGTAAGTAGGATAGTAGGGCGTAAATTATCTTAAGATTTAAGATCTTAGGCCTTAAATAGCAAACAAGGTAAGTAATTACAAGCTTAACCTCTACTTATAAGACGTAGTGCTAAGATTATAGACAAAAGTCTAGATTAGTCTACAAATTGTTATCTTCTACTGCGTAAGCTAAGTGGCAGGCGTAAGCATAAGAACGTAACCTAAGATCCTAATAATTAACTAGAGGGTAGAAGCACAGGTAGTATTAATGCATTAATTATAGATTATAAGGATTTATTATAGAATAATTTTTGTAATACCTACCTGCTAGGTTTACAAGCAACCTAGGAAGACTAAGCAAGCTATAAGACTCTTAATTACGTAGTTATAGCAGCTTTACTTACTAAGTATAAGCTAAGTAAAAATGCTTAACAGTATTAGAACAATCTACCTAAACTGCTAAAATTATAAAAGTAGTTACTTTAGCATTTTATAAGGGCCCTATTTAAAGATGCCTGTAGGAAGGAGATTTATTAGTTAAGTAAGAATAGAACTTAGACTAAGATATTAAGAGAAGAAGCAAATACTTGCCTAATACCTATAAAGTAGGTTTAGACCTATAAGTTTAATTAGGACAGCTTCTTCCTTAAATGTAAAGCGCAGATTGTTATAAGAAATAATCTCTAAAAGAAGGACTTAATTAACTTAACATACGCTGCTATATTGGCAGCTAAGTCCTTTTAAGTAGCAATAGCTATTACTGCTAAGAATAATTTAGAGATTAAGTAATATAATATTGTAAGAGCATTTCTTAATGCGTAAATTACAGTAGACAACTTAGTAATCTATAAAATGCTAGATAGCTTTAAGAAGCTAAGGAAGTACATACAGCTTAACTGCGCATTATATAAATTATTAAACTTACTACTATTGTAGTATAAAGAGTTCTTAGAATTACTAAGAAAGATTAGACTAATCGCCTTACTAAAGGAGCTCTGCCTTTTCTTTAATTAAGAAAGGAGGATCTTAGTATTGTTTTATATAGATAATATCCTACTGCTCTTTGCAAAAGATTATAAGCAGAGAGTAATAAATCTTTAGTTAAAGATTATAGATAAGTACAAGATAAAGGAATAAGAATTAGTTAGATAGTTCTTTAGTATCTAGATAATTAGAAATTACAAGAAGTAAATAATTACGCTTATACATAATACGTATATTAATAAGATTATAAAGAAGTTTAAGCTAAAGAATAGTAGCTTTCTAAAGACTCTATTGCTGTTAGAAGAGCTAATTAAGAACACTAGCGAAGCAACTAAGCAAGAGATTAAGGCCTACTAAGAAAAGGTTAGATTAGTGCTATATATAGCTATTATACTACAACTAGATATTGCCTACTTAATCTTAAAGCTCTTACACTTCCTTATAAACTCTAGTAATTAGCATATAAAAGCTGTTAAACGAGTAATTATATACCTCTATTAAACAAGATAGGATGCAATCTAATATAGAAACTATAATAGCCTAGACTTAATAATTACAGGTAATGCTTCCTTTACAGATAATTAGGAAACTTGTTAATTATCCTATAGATACATATCTATCTTATATAGTAGTCTAATATTTTAGAAGGTAGCTTAGTAGACTACAGTAACTATATTAATTACTAAGGCTAAGCTACTCGCCCTTAAGTATACTACTAAGGAGGCTATAGCTCTTAAGCGCTTTTTTTATAAGCTGTCTCTTAATCTAGGTAATGTCTAGACAGTTTAGTATAATAATTAACAAATAATTAGGCTTATAGTTAAAAAGAACAAGCAGATTAGCACTTAATTAAGGTATATAGATATATAAAATATATAGCTACAGTAGGAATTTACTAAAGAATTATTTTAGGTTAAATACCTAGAAATAGTAATTATGCTAGCTAATAGACTAACTAAGTTACTTACCTAATAATAGTTTAAAAAGTTTAAGCAGTTACTTAACTTTTAGCAAGTTAAGTATTTAATTAAAGGAAATAATAATTAACAAGCAAAGGATTTGTATTAAGTAGCAACATCTATATACTAGGCTAAGTTTTTTCTTATTAGCTTATTTTATTAAGCAGGAGAACGTAAGCTAGACTATTAAACTAAAACTAAGAACCTTATTACTAATAAGCATTAGACTTATTATACTTGCTAGACTCTATTATTGTATTACGCTTAGCCTGCTTAGCTTTAGCTAACTTAAGAGCAATTTAAGCTATCTAAGCCTAAATAGTAAGAGTCTAGAGGTAAGTAGTATTACAGCGCAATTCTAACCTATTACTTCTATACATAGAGTTGTTAAATAATTACCTTCTTACTTTAGCGTAATAATTGCGCTTATATAAATAAGTTGTATAGCAATTAGGACGACGAACAGAAGAACAATTATATAAAGCAGTAGGGGGCAATATTCTACAGGCAGCCTACTCTTAAAGTAGCAACTTTTAAGCAAGTTACTGCTAAGGCTGCTTATATTGCTGCTATTACTACTAAGAATAATAAGCTAACTATTGTGGCTAGTGTGTAAGTTGCCACACAGGAGTAGGAGTAAACGTAGGTACAGAAGCAGGAGCAAGAGCAGGAGGCTAAGCAGCAAAACTGTAATACAACATTTCTTAAGCGCAACAACTATAGATAGGAGGCTTCTGTAAAGAAGGCTTTCTAGTAAACGTAACGCTGCTCTTAATCTTTTTGCGGTAAGCAATAATGTTCTTAAGTAGTTAAGCTTTTAAAGCTTAGTACATCTTATTGTTATTTTATCCCTAAACACTAGTTAGCAAGCTAAGCAAGAAGGTTAATAAGTTAGAGACTTACCTCTTTATCTCTATACATAGCTATAAATTAATTAGTCAGATTAATATTAACTGTATAGTAGGTGTAAGATAAGCAACTGCTACAGCGTAGGCTGCTCTAACTACTAGTCTAAACGCAATTAAAGCAGCGTTTAGCGTATAAACTATCTAGTATCTTCTTTATATAGTGCTTACATAGTAGAACATAAGAGCGTAATAAATTAACAGTAACTTTTAAGGAGCTATTAGGCGCCTTTTTCTGTGTAGAGAGGGGCGCGGTGCGCTTAGTAGATAAATTAGTAGGCGTTTTTAGTCTATTACTGTTACTATGTTACTGTTTACGCGTTACTGCTTAAGCAGTTATCTACTATAACTTTTACTTTAGCTTTTAAAGAGCCTTACCTTTGCGCTAGCTTAATTACTTAGTTAAACTCTTATGTAGATTAAAAGTTAAATAAGAACTTAATAACAGACTTAATTTAGCAGGTAAGGTAATTAGCCTCTAAGCAGAGCTACTAGATGTCTTGCAGTAAGTGAAAGGATTAATAAGCAGAGGCAACTAACTCTTATTATTTTAGAGATTAGCTGCTTGCTAAATCTTATTGTTAAACAGGCTTTAGCGCGCGTAATGCTTATACTTAGTACTATTCTTATATTATTAGCAAAGGCTTTCTAAGCGTTAATTACGTCATTAATACAGCTCTCTAAGCTGCGCTTATTGTTGCTAGGGGCAGACTATACTAGAAAAATTAGCAGCTAATTAGTAAGAGTACAATAAGGCAACACTTACTATGTTAGTAATAGTAGTTAAGACAGTCCTAAAAAGCTTAGTAATTAATATTAGAGTAAGGTTAAGAACAAAAGTTTTAGAGAGGTAGTAGACGCAATTAATATTGTTGTAGAGGCCGCGCACTAACTAATTACGCGATATTTAGGGTCTATCTAATGTTTTAATATTAGAACTGCTAGGATTAGTTAAAACATCAACAAGCAGTATCACTACGACAACAGAGGATTAGGCAGAAAAAAGCTATTATTATAGAGGGGCCTCTTAATTAACAACCTTAATTTATTATAATTGCCTAGTTGCTTACAGCTTATATTAATAGTATCTTACTGACCTAAGGGGTGTGTTGGAGTATTAACATGCGCAACATGCGGGTCACCTTGTTAAGTAGATGATCCTAGTAAGCTAAACACGTGACGATCGCGCTAGCGCCTATATATACGGGCTAGATCGTCTTATTCCTCTTAAGTAGTTATTGACCACTTTGTTGTGGCACTTAGTTGATCAATACACTCATTCCACTCCTCCTGATCAAGCAATTGCTCCTTTTCAGCTCCCACAATTAAACTCTAAGGAAATAAGATATAAGCCTCCAAAATTTGCTCACGTTATACTTATGTAAGCTTATTAAACTTTGTTTTTTCTTGGCAATTTTTTATATATTTATAAAAAAGTTATTCTAAAATCTATTTTGATTTTGATTTTCATCTCATTTCAAGCAAGAATACAGGGACAATCGTGCTGACTAAGTAGCTTACTAAGCCACCCAACTCAAAGAAGAAGATATTGGCTTTCCAAATCACTAACTCCTTTAGGTATAGTCCTTCTAGTTATAGAAATATAAAGCTTTAAAAACTATAACTTTTTTGACATCTTTTTTTTTGTCACCCCTCTGTAGTTTATAGTGTAGGCACTAAACTATTATGGCTTAGTGTGTTTAACTTAACAATTCAATTTAGTAATTAATCTAAGGATTAAGACTTAATTCTCACCCCTTATGTTATTACATCGATCTTCCAATCATGCTAACAAACCCCCGTCCATCGTACTCACTCATTTCCCGAGAACCAACCTAGATTATCATCGGACGATCTTCACACTTTGTAGCACTTGCAAAGGTTAAACTCTCTTTTCTTAAATCTTGCTAAGTATAAATTAAAGTATTTATGCCTTAGTTTAATTAAGTAGAAAGCGCTCGTTATTTCTCTTGGCACTAATCTTGGTGTTTTAATTGTAGTAGAGAGTGTTAGTGGATAGGTTTTTGCGTAGGAAGTTTTATTTGATATTGCTTTTTTTTATTCGTTGTATTTGTTTCTTTGTTCTGTTGTTTGGAGTTCCTTAATCTTAGTGCCTAAGTAGGCATAGCTTGTTGTTTCTAAGGTAGCTAGGCCGTCTTTAGCTGCCTCCTTTGCTAGCGCGTCTGCTTGTTCGTTTTGTTTGACGTTCGTGTTGCCTGGGGTCCATTAGAGGTAGATAGTAGCCTTTTTTTTCCTAATTTTCTTAGCTGCTTTAAGGCATCGAAGTAGCCAGCATTGACCTAAATTGTTAAATAGACTCTTTAGCCTATAATTAGCTGCTTGGTTGTCTGCAAAGACGTCAATTTCTTAATCTTTTTCTGCAATTGTAGCAGCTTATTTAAGGGCCTGGGCTATTCCTTCTAACTCGCTTATGTAGACTAACTAGAATAGTCCAATATTTGTCTTTTTTACGTAGGTCTCTTGATGTGCTAAGTTGTACGCTGCTAGGCTAACGCCTATCCCTGTGCTCTTGTTGAGCTGTGAGGCGTCTAAGTAAATTGCTATAAACTTGTCTTTTTCTTTGCTTTTTCTTTTAATGTATTCTGCGTGTGCAATTGCCTCTTCTTCTTTTGTCTTTTTAGACACTGGGACAGTATAGGTTAGAGTATCCTATAGTCTAAACCTGTATAAGATAATCTTTTCTATTTGTTTGTCCTGTGTTAAGATAGCGTTAACTATTGTAGCTAGCTGTTAATATTAGCCTAGTTTATACTAAATTTAGAGGTCTAATAATCTAAGTCTAGTAATAGCAGTTAGTATTAGATGGCTGCTAGCTAGCTTTATTGTTTGTCTTGCGTATTTCTGTGTTGTTGTGTTCAATCAAATTGTTGGTGACGTAAGGCCTAATTTAATGCTAGTAGGCAGGGCTAGTGAGGTTCTAAAGGCACCTATAATCTTTCTGCATGCTAGGTTGTGTAGTGGCTGTAGCATGCTAATTGCGTAGCTTTGCGCTTTCTAGTATATTGGTGATCTGTAGTCTGCTACGCTAGTAATGCATGCTAGGTAGAGTTGCCTTATTGCCTGTGGTGATTGGCCTCTCTCGCTGTTTGCTAGTCTGTTTAACCTATAGAAAGCCTGTCTTGCCTGGCTTGTTCTAGTAGCTATGTGGCCTTTAAAGGATAGCGTGTTGTCTAAGTATATGCCAAGCCATTTGTTATTGTCTGTTAGGGCTACTGTTGTATTGTCTGGTACTTGAAAGGCTATCTTCTTTCTCTCTGCTTTGGCCGTAATGCGAATAAGCTCTATCTTAGTTATATTAAACATAATTGCTAGTTCCATACCTCTTTGGAAGAGGAGAGAAGTTTGTTGTTGTAGTAATTCGATGTTCTTCTTTATTAATGTGGATGATGCTGATAGAAATAGATTATTAATATAGGATAAGTTGAAGCTTTGTAATCTAGAGAAGAGGTCTCTTATGTAGATTAAAAAGAAAATAGGAGATACTGGGCTACCTTGCGATATACCAGCTATTATCTCACTAAATTCTTCAGTCTTGTTGTCGAAAGAGAGCCTTAGCGTTCTATTTGATAGGAATGATTCTGCCTATGAAATGAGATTAGCTAGGAGACCAAGTTTTTTCATTGTTTGTAGGAACTGGTTGTGTAATACGTGGTCTAAGGGTGCATTAGGTTGACCAAAGATGCAAAGAAAACAGTAATAAATTTAATAAAGAACTACAAAGGCTATATAGCGAGGTTATAAACTCTTCTGTTAAGCTTTTGCTTAGCGCTAGTTAGGAAGCAAGAGTGGCTACGTAGCAACTGCTAACGTGGCAAAAAAATAGCGCAGAGATAAGAAAAAGGCTAAGCAGGCTAGAACAGCTAAGAAGGGCCGAGCAGGCAAAAGCTCACAGAATCCGGGCGCTTACTGCACACCCGGAATCTGTGGGAAAACGAGGCTTTTAGCCGAGTACCAAGACATCATGGCTTTAGCCCTTTACACTTTTTAAATATTTAGTACATCTTTTTGTTGCTATTAAAAGCATCTAGATCAAGTTGCTTAAGACGTCTTAGTGTTGTAGCTAGCTAGCTGTTTTAGCTTAGCGCAGGTAGAAGAGTAGGCAGCTCGGCTAGTAGCTGTTATTCTGTTCTAAGCTTGCTCTCTTTTTTAAGAGTTAATCCTTTTGTTTCATAAATGCAAAAGGCATCTTTTATTATTATTAAAGTTGCTATTTTGTCTAGTTCGCTTGCTCTGTATTGACCTTCTAAAGTGCTTCCTATCTTAGTCTTACTAACACTATTTTAGTGTAGTTTTGCTAACTTAATAGCTACGCTTTCTGCAGAAATGCCTGCCTCTCCTATTGTTATATATATATAGGTACTTAAACTGGCTTCGGCCTTTTGAGGCAACCTTTTGATGTGACCACACATTTTGTAGACACCTTTTTGGTAAAAAAAAAGATTTATTGCTAATCCTATTGCAATCCTACTGTAATCCTGTTGTCAGCCATAGGCTGGCAATTGCTGTTGGACACGTTTCAACTAGTGTCGTTTTTTGGTACCTTAGCAAATTTTTTGACCCTGATTATCGCTCGGTAGTATGAGCTTTCCTCCCAGAACTCATCCACCCACCGTTCGAATCTCGTTGACTACACACAATCTTTTTTTGACTTTTGCGATTAATTAGTAGAGGGTAGCTGCTTTTCACTTTTTTGGAACCCTATTTTGACTACAACAACCACCACCACCTTTAACTCCTTAAAAAACAAATAGGTACTTTTTTTTATTGTAGTTTAACGTCCTTTCTCAGCCAGAAGGGCTATATAAGACGTGTAGGTTTAGGGCCTACAAGTATCTACGTAGTGTTTTCTAATATATTATTTACAAGGAGAGGTTCGTCTAAATAAAGGTGAGGCTCGTAGCCTAGAGTAGTTTTAAAGAGTATCTCTCTCAGTTCTTTGTTAGGAAGTATGTAGAGCTAGTATGCTAGTCTAGTTATCTCCTTTACTTCTTTTATGTTGTTGTAGGCTATGCTAGCTGCTCTCTTGTATTGCCTATATAGGTACGCTAAGCAGTTCGGTATAGGGTCGATATATTAAGTCGGTATATTGAGTTGGTATAGGGATTGCGGTGTAGGTAGATAGCTAGGGGTCTAGCTATTAATTCTAATATGTAGGTCGGTATATTAGGTCGGTATATCGAGTCGTTTAGGGTCTTTTGGTATAGGTAGATAGCTAGGTGCGCTAGACCTAGCTATCGTTCTATTGTGTGTTCGGTATAGGAGGTCGGTATATCAAGTCGAGGGGATTTCGGATAGTAGATAGCTAGAAAGATAGATTTATTAGTTCACTACGCTAATAAATCTATCTACTTAAGTAGAAAGCCGTTGCTTTGTCGAGTAGGAGTCGAATTGCCTTTATTTAAACTCTAAAATCAGCTTACGCACAGACCACTTGCAGAGTTTTTAACAGATTACCACTCTGTTTCTCTACAACAGCCAGCGCGCACGCTACAACACCTGCACCAGGAAAACAGGTATCGGAAACTGATTTTGGGAAGGCGGTTAAGATAGTTAAGGCGAGAAAAAGGCAAAGCCAGACCTTTTTCTCGCCTCGAAAAGTTGGTGTTCGATGATAAATAGGTACTTAATAGTACATGTATCATTTGTTTGTAGGGAGGATTTATTTCTAGGGCTACTTTAAATAATTAGCTTATCTAATAGTTTATATCGCGAAACGTGTCTAAGTGGAAGCTTATTTAGTTAAGTATCTCTTAGCACTTCTTGTGCTTTTTCTTTTATTAATCTTTTAGTGGATTTTAACAGTCTTAACTAAGATTAGGCAGTCTAATTGATTCAAATCTAAGGCATAGATGTAGCTCTAGGCAGCTTCTTGTCTAGATATAGCTCTAGTGGGCTTCCAGTTCAACGTAGCAGCGCTACAGAAGGCTCCAATTTAATTATAAAAGTGCATTAGGTTAACTAAAGATGCAGGGAAAACAGTAGTAAATTTAATAAGAAGCTAAAGATGCCACGTAGAGAGTTTTGTATTAACTCCTTAGTAGGGTCTATGCAGGCTTGGCGCTAGTTGCTAAGCGAGGAAGAAAGAACACCAAACGAGGGCTACAGGCTAAGTACTAATAAGTGTGAAGATCGTCCGAAGATGATCTAAGAGTTGGTTCTCGGGAATGAGTGAGTGCGATGGACGGGGTGTACTAGCACGATTAGAAGATCGATGTAATAGTACGAGGGTGTGTTAGCACGATTAGAAGATTGATGTAATAACACGAGGGTTAAGAATAAAGTATAATCCTTAAATTGAATACTAGACTCTTGTACAAAGTTGAACACACTAAGCTATAAGGGTTTAATGCCTAAGCTATATACTGTAAGAAAAGTGTTGGATCTTAGTAAGTCCTAGTAAGTCTTAGTAAGTCTTACTTCCTAAGATGTAGTGAGGCTGCGTAGGATTTTCTGAGAATCCTATTGTGGCTAAGACCGCTAATGCACGGGACATGCGTAGGACTGCGGGGCAGATCACGTATTCCTTGGCAAGCCCTTTGTTCTTGCGGGCTCGGTGTTGTCATACCTGACAGGCCATCTGTTACTCACAAAACTCAACCTGCGCCCACTCTCTTTCATGTGATCGTAACAATAAGACACTACAGGGCTTTAGTTCTTTACATATATTTTTTAACGTTTTTTAGTTTTAAAGTGCTTTTGCTTTTTCTTTCTTAAAGTATTGTAGTTAAGACTCTACTTTTTAAGTTTTTTACTAGTAAATAAAGTTTGCATGTTTTTTTACTTATAGCAATATTGCATGTTAGTTTACTACAAGTAAAAAAAGACTTTTTTTAATATCTTTAGATAATGCTGTAGTATATTTTAGGACTTAAATATTAGGTATGTAATCTAAGCTTAGTTGTTTCAAGAATAGTGCTATGTAGTTTAATGAGTTTGTAGAATTCTAACTTAGGAATTAATAAACTTATCCGAGTAGTTATAAGCCTATTGCTTGCGCTTTTGAAGAAATTTTAAAAAGTTCAATATTACTTCTTTTAAATCTACTTCTTTTAAATCTACTTCTTTTAGTATTCAAGAAGGTAACTTTTGTTTTTTTGCAGTTTAATACATATGCTATCGCGTTTTTAATAACTCTAAAATATATTGTTTTAAAGTTAATAATTTAAGTTTTTGTTAAAAAACTTTGTAGTACGTAATAGACGCATAACTTATAATCTGTTTTTATTAGTTGAATTGCGCACAACTAGTGTATAAGAAAACATATAGTAGCTCTAAACATAATAAATATAACAATAAAGTTAAGTGGGTTTGTTTAATTAAGGCTGTAGTTTTTAAATTTTTCTTAAGTCCGCTTCAGTTTCTTAACGTTACTTTATGGTATATCTTGTTAAGCTTAGCTAACTTAAATTATTTTAGTTGTTCTTCTTTCTATGCGCGCAATTGTGCTAGCTCCTAGTTTAAAGTCGTCTCTTCTAAGCTACTCTTGCCTTCTTTAGGTATATGTAGGCGTTGTAGCGCAATCAAAAATTAAAATATATTGCTTTTAGTTGGGTTTATCTTCTAACGAGGTGGACGGGCCAACGCTCACCCCCACCAAAACAACACTACCTTTCAACACCTGATATCTCTATCAATATAGATCCGATCCAGGAAACAATTAATAAAATTAATTCGCGCGCACTAGGCGCTTCTTTCTTACATACAAAGTTTGCAGAAAAGTATAGTGTAGTACGATTTACACTTTCTTGAAGACACTAAGGTGTTTTAACCTTACGCAACCTTGAGTCTTAAAATTGACAGGCCTTCTACCTACAATAGAAGCTAGATATCCTACAGTACACTAAACAGCTTACTAGGCGAGACCTTCTACCTACACGAGCTATAATACAAAATTTTGCCTTACAAACTGTGAGGAGAGAGGTTGGATTATACTGGATTGATCGCTTTATCTACTAGGTCCCTGATGAGCTTATTTTGAAATGGACAACAGGCATTAATAATAATCGCCACAGGGTAGTTTGAAGAAGAAGTATAGTCTTTACTTTAATCTTCTACGCGAGAAAATAGAGCATTATTACATTTAGGCATCTTACATATACAATATAGATAAGAAGGGCTTCTTCTTTAGTATATTAGGAAGATTAAAGAGGATCTTTAGTAAGCCCTTATACAAGCAGGGGAAAAAATAGTACTATTTAGAATAGCTTGCAAGAGTAGATAACACTCTTAGCCTGTATCTGTGCTAATAGATCTTACCTAGCGCCTACTATTATATATTAATTAACTTTAGGATTAATATAGAACACCTAGTTATAAGCCCTTAATCTTAAGACTGATTAGTTTTAGATCTGCTTATTGCTTTTTAGCTAGTGAAATAATAATATTTGTCTTACGTGGCTTAAACAGGTGTTTCATCGCAATACTAAAGTAAAAGCTTAATTTTCTTATTAATTACTTATTCTATACGGCCATGAATCTTACCTTACTTTAGATTTTATTAAGTACTGTAATCAGAACAAGATTTTCTTTGCAGTTTATCCTCCTTATTTAACTTACACGCTGCAGCCTCTTGATGTTGCCTTGTTTAAGCCTTTGTTATTAGCTTACTAGGCTAAGATATCTAGATTTCTAGAGAGGTACTAAGGCCTTACTTTAATGAGCAAGAGGGATTTCTTTCTTTTTCTCTACTAAGCCTGGCAGGCCTTCTTTAAGGAAATAATGATTTTAAAGGCCTTTAGGGCTATAGGCCTCTTACCCTTTAATCTTAAGGTTATATTAAAAAGATCTAGTATTAAGAGCCTTTTAAGTAATAGTAGTGAGTCTTTAGGCTTAAATGCCTTAAACTTGGGGAAAATTAAAGGCTTACTGCGCGAAGTAGCTAAAGATTAAGGTAATAAACGAGCTTAAAGGCTAAGCTAGGTGTATTACATACTAAATCTTAACTTAAAAGGCCCTTTTTAAGCATAAAGTTAAGGGCCTACGCGAGGCTCTAATTAATGAAAAGACGCGCAGGAAACAAGGTAAGCCTCTCCTACTCTAGGAGCTTAAGGAGTACTGAGGTGGAGCTATAGTCTGGTCTCTAAGGAAGGTGAAAGAGGCACGTGATTGCTAGCAGCTCTAAGAGCGCGAGGAGGAGCAGGTACAACACTAAAAAGCTAAAATAAACAGGCATTGTAAGGAGACAAGGTAGACAAAGAGGAAGGAGAAGGAAATAAGGTAACAGGCAAGAGCTGCAGCTTAATTAGTGAGGGAAAAGAAGAAAGCTAAGAGGGCTGCTAAACAGGCCTTTAGGGCAGCTACTTGCAGGGCTGCAAAACGACTCTAACAATCTATTAAATCTTCTTAAAAGGGTAAGAGGAGCAGCCTTAAGGCTCTTAAAAGGGTTACTCAAAAGAAGAGGGCTATCGCGAGCCTTACAAGTAGTAGAGAGCCTTAAGGTAGTGTTACAGCTTAACTAGCGTCTACCTCGCGCACATAGCGCGCAATTGAAACTTTAACTTAATTTCTATAGCTATATATATTATTTAAGCTTTATAAATCTCACTACTAAAACACCTTGCGATAGTAGCTGTTGCGTGAGGCTCTACTTTATTTTTTAAGGTGTCAAAGGTGGTGGTTGTTGTTATAGTCAAAATGGGGTTCTGAATAAGTGAAAAGCAGCTACCCTCTACTAATCAATCACAAAAGTCAAAAAAAAGATTGTGTGTAGTTAACGAGATTTGAACGGTGGGTGGATAAGTTCTAGGAGCAAAGCTCAGACCACTAAGCAATAATTAGGGTTAAAAAATTTGCTAAGGTACAAAAAAATTACACTAGTTAAAACGTGTCTAACAGCGATTGCTAGCCTATGGCTAACAACAGAATTACAGTAGGATTACAATAAGATTGCAACATAATGCAATAAAGAAAGGAAAGAACATGTACGTACTGCAGCAAGAGCCTGCAATACTTTATAAAGCTAATACTTCTTACTTACTGCTTTTTACTTTTTAAATAGCACTGCATACAAACAATATGCATATAATATACTGTAATAGTGTGTAACCTTTGTAATAAGCATTTCTTTAACCTTAACTTTAACTTAAAGACAGTAAGCTTTCTTGTTGTACATCTAGCCCCTAAACTAGTCTAGCTTAAGCTAATTATGCAGACACCTAAGTTTATTACGCATTAACAAACTTAGCCTCTCTAAGACTTTACAATAATATTTTTTATAAACAACTCTAGAATTTACAATATTTCTATATACAAAAAGAATGTTAAGCCTTAACTTAGCTAGTTATAAAAAAAATTCAAAATTTACAAAGTGTTTGCTAATACTAGTAGAGTACTTAATATACTTTGCTTTAGTATTTTTTTTCTTGTTAATTGTGCACAAGCTAAGTAAAAAAAACTATTAACTAGTTAAGCTAGCTGTTGCATAACGTTAAAATATCAATAAAAAAAGACAGGAAAGAAAAAGTAGGTATTTTATTGTCGCATGTATAGGCTAAAAAGCAAAGCAATAATTGTGCTGCTTCTTTAATTCGTCTAAAAGTACTTAGAAGTGAAGCCTTAACACAAGTAGGCAGCATAGGCAGCATAGGCAGAATAGGACGCGTTAAGTTAGAAGGCAATTCGCGTCTTTGTCTTGCTTTTCTTTGTTTCTGTCTAAACATGCTAAAGCAACACACTAATTGCGTGCCGGCAATGCTAAACAAGGGGACGTAAGCCCGGATACCTATTGTTAGCAATAAATCTTTTTTTTTACTAAAAAGATGTCTACAAAATTTCTAGTCACATTGGAAGGTTGTCTTAGAAGGCTAAAGCCAGTGTGAGGCTCTACAGCCTCAAGTTTGGTGGTGGTTTTGGTGTTCAAACCGCGCGTTAGCCCGTCCTGCGCGTTGGCCCGTCTACCTCGGTACCGAGGTAGACGGGCCAACGAGCCATTTTTACATAGTAATTTTAGCAAATTTCTAATATTAAAATTAGTATTACTTTTTTAAAAATTAACATTTCTAAAGAATTCTTCAAGATTGAAAATCTAAAAGCATAGATCTATAGATTTAAATTTTTACTTTAGCCTAGTAAGCTTAAGTTATAGAAATATTGACTTTGTTAAGTTTGTATACAAATATAAACTTTTTAACTATTAAGATTCTAAAAAATCCAATTAGCCTAAAACATACTATTTTTATCTAAAAATATTAAATATAAGTAATATTACTTAAGAGTATAATATTCAAAAAGATATAACAGAAATTCTAAGTCTATACTGTTAAAGAATGTATTTTTTACATAACCTCTTTGAATGTTAATTTTTTTTTCAAAAAAAATACAAGATTAATAATCCAAAAGCTTAGGCCTATAAATAAAGAGTTTCATTTCAGTTTAATATAGCTTAGTTAAAAAGTTGATATTTGTATACAGAGTAGAAATCTCTATAACTAAGGCTTACTAAGCTGAAGTAAAATTCTAGATCTATAGATCTATGCTTCCAAATTCTTAATCATCAAGAATTCTTTAAAAAGGCTAATATTAAAAAAAAAGTAATACGAATTTAAATATTCGAAATTTGCTGAAATTACTGTATAAAGTGGCTCATTGGGTGGTGTGGGCTCGCTGGGCCGTCCACATCGGGAGTTGTTAAGTGCCTGTTCTTGTTTTTATTTTTGAGAATAAGTGCTAGTTTTAATAATTTTGTCTCTTAAGTTCTTAAGTTAAATAATCCTTCCTTATTGTTAGCAAGGGTACAGGCGCGGCTATCTGCACAAGTAAATTAAGCACTTATTATATAGCATAAGCATATTTAAAAAAAGATTAATTGAAATATAAGGCTTAAACTAGAAAAAGATATAAGATACTAAAAATAAAGGGATAATAGTATATTGCCTGTAGAGAAAAGACGAATTAATACTGTCTTAACTACAATCTCGTATCTCTACTTATACTAGGGTAATCTAGGGTCATGTAACCTATTCGGACATAATATGGCCGAATCTGACCTCAGCCATTCCGAACTGATCCGACCTGGCCTGGAAGGCCACCTGGTCCTGACAGACATTTTGATACGCTCACTAATAAGAAACAGTTAGTTCTATTTTTATGTTTTTCTAACTCTGTTTTCAAGATGATTAGCGTGCGTACTAGTGCTGACTAAGCTGCTTACTAAGTGGCCTAACTTCAAAAGGAAGTTCTTGGCTTTTCGAATTACTAACTCTTCTTAGACTAGCTTATGACGTTAGTTAGATAGTAGCAATTGAAAACTATAACTTTTTCGATTCGTTTTTCTTTTTGTCACCCCTCTGTACCTAGGTTGCTGATCTCCTCAAAACCTCCCCTGCTCAGGCACACGACAGTCAGGCACTTTTTCACGATGCTGTTTGCCGCTTCACTCAGCCTTCTGGCGCTTCCCGTCAGCCAAGCCATTGCTGGCCCTGTCTTCACCCGTGACGACTCCGCGACAGCGGCTAACATCACTACCTGTAACGGCAAGCTGTATACCTATGAAGAGCTCGCGGGTTACGGGAAACTAGCCAGCAACGCCCGTGATAAGTTTGGCGACACTATTGGTGGTATTGGAAGCGCCATCGCGTTTGAGAAGAAGTCTTGGAAATACAAGAACGGCGCCTACAAGGGTCTTGTATGGGGCCTGCCTGACCGTGGCTGGAATACGCAGGGCACCCAAAACACTCAGACGCGCATTCACAAGTTCAGTGTCTCATTCACACCGGTCGAAGCAACCCTTGAGAAGCCAGCCAGTCCAAACTTTCAGATCTCTTATGTCGACACCCTGCTCCTCACTGGACCCGACGGTACGCCCTTGACAGGTCTTGATCCCGCCGAAACCATCACGTACCCAGGATTTCCAGCCCTTCCTCTAGCTAAATGTGAGCTATGCACTCGCAAGCTGGTCTACAGCGCTAATCATTGCAGATACGGGTAACGGCTTTGGCCAGAATGGAACTGGCGGTGCTCGTGTTCCGCTAGATACCGAAGGGCTAGTACTCGGAGACGATGAATCTTTCTGGATTAGCGATGAATATGCCGCCTATGTATACCAGTTCGACAAGAACGGCAAGATGATTAAGGCTATTCGCACCCCGGATGCCTTTGTTCCCCATCGTAACGGCACCGATAGTTTCAATGCGGCTTCTCCACCCATCTACGACCCTGATCTTGAGACCACACCAGAAGATCCAGACAGTGGCCGAGGCAACAATCAAGGCCTGGAAGCACTGACCGCCAGCCCAGATGGCAAGTACCTCTACACTATGCTTCAGAGTGCTACCATTCAGGACGGTGGCAGCTCTGCGAAGAAGCGTCGCAACACTCGCCTCCTCAAGTACCGTATCAATGATGACACAACCACGCTAGAAGCTGAGTATGCTGTCCAGCTTCCTGTTCTACCGACAGAACGCGTGGCTAGCCAGTCCGAGTTGCACTACATCTCTGAAACCCAATTTCTTGTTCTGGCGCGAGACTCCAACGCTGGCCATGGCGCAGAAAGTACCGAGTCCATCTACCGCAACGCAGATGTGATCGATATATCTAAAGCTACGAACGTTGCAGGTACAGCGGCTGATGCCACCAGTGGACAAATTGCAAGCAAGGATGGCGTATTGAAGAGCAGCATCGTACCGGCTACCTATTGCCCGTGGCTTTCTTACAACAACAACAACCAGCTGGGCAAGTTTGGTCTCCACAACGGCGGCAAGCAAGACGCAAACCTGTTGAACGAGAAATGGGAAAGCTTCGCAATGTTGCCCGTTGACATGGACGACAAGATTGGTAGAAGTGGGAGGCAAGATGAGGAGGAAGGAAAGCAGTACTACCTGGTATCATTCTCGGATAACGACTTCATCACTCAAAATGGCAAGTGGTTTCCCTTTAAATCCACGAGCTCACACTAATGAAATGTAGGCTACATCAACTTCGGCCAGAACAAATACGCGGACGCAACTGGTTACAATCTAGACAATCAGGTTTTGGTGTTCAAGGTCAAGCTTCCAAAGGGAGCGAATCCCTTGTAGACAGACCCACGTAGTTAATAGCGCCGCCAATCAACGCCGCTATGATAGGCTCGAAAATATATAACAGCAAGGATTCGCTTGGGTTCATCCACTTCCATGTTGCGACGGCTGCATGTGACGGCAAACTCAAGCACAGCATGGCAGTGACGGACAATGGATCTTGTCAAATGACTGTCATCTCGCGCCTGGACGACACGCTATGGCTATTCCAGCAGACTTTCATGCCTTTTAACGTTGCTGCCTGGTCCAGTATGTGCTATCCGCAAAATTATTCAATGAAAGGTACAAGCTCTGGCATGATGTGAGGGTGTATTGGAAGTCGCGTAGGAGCTGTACGAGGCTCTTAGAGGCTGCCAAGGCACTAAACACATACGATCACGTGAGAGGTATCGGCGGACTAGTTATTCCTCTTAACAGTATGATCTTGTGATGATGTGTTCTGTCGAAAACGCTGTATACGACCACCACGGCCCCTCGGCGTTTGTCTCCGGTCGTACCTACCGTGCCCGTGCGCGGGATGAGCCACGTCGCGGGTTGAGCCACCTAACCATGAAAATTGAGATTATAAAGATGAGGCTGTACGCCTACAGCTAAAAGCTACTATTGCGAGATTTCTTAGTGTATTACTATATAGAGCCTTGCGCGTCTTTTGTACTATTTGAATTTCACTAGTGTCTTAATTTAGCGTCCGCGCGCGCTGATTTTGGGTAGAGGGGACGCCGCTAAAGGACTAGCGTCAAACTAACCTACTGTACCCACAACACAACAATGCTGTACTGTATTATTGTTAGCTTTGTATAAGGCTTTTCACTTAGCTATATTACTTATATTATAAGATTTTTGTGCGGTTATAGCGTCGTGTTACTACTTTTTAAGCGCCTAAGCTACAGCTAGTTCCTTAGCCTGTGCTTTTTTAGCCTTTGCCTACTCCTTAGCAGCTTATTGTTAAGCTACCTTTACAGCCTCTACTTACTTCTTTTTATATAATGTTGCCGCCGCTTTTAGCTCTTTATTATAAGTTTTTTAGAGTTATTAGCGCTTATCTTTATCTTATTTTATTACCTAGCAGGCGCGGGCTTTGCAAAGCTTCCTTAAAGACTAAAAAATAGCACTACTATTAAACTCTTTGCGCTATTAAAAGTCTATAGTATTACTCTTTTTCTTAGATTTCTTTTTAGCTTTAAGCGCGCGCGTAAGGCTGTTATTTTTATAGTAGAAGAGCTTATTTTGCACCTGTAAAGAGTGTAATAAAGCCTTAAGCTACTAGGCTTTAATTCTAGCCTTATTAATAACTATAGAGTTAAAAAATTTATACAGCTCTCTCTAGCTATTACTATTACTATGTTACCTAAGTCTTAAAGCCTTATTTTGCTCTAAAGTAGTGTTATAGAAGCGTTTAAGTATAACCTCTGCATCTATTAGCTACACGCCTATAGCTTAAAAACTCTTTAATATAAAATCTAGCTTTATTATAGCGCCTTAGGCAGGCTAAAAGACTTTAAAGAAGTTATATTTTATAACTCTTGTAAGGCCTTATAAGCGTTAGAGGTAGTAGTTAAGTTCTTAGGAGTAGTACTTTAAAAGAGGCACAAAGAGTACTATATTAAGTAGCTAAAGGCTGTAGGTTGTGTAGGGGGGAAAGATAAAGAGAAGGATTTAATTACTGTTGCAAAAATTTATAAAATTAGTTATTAAATAACTGCTATAGCTATTAAGAATAAGGAGCCTATAGTTGCAGCGCGCTTTTTACTTTATATAGTGCTTAAATACTTATTTAAGCTAGGCTAATCCTATGTTATTATTTCTTTATTCTAAGGGTAAATTTAAGAAGAAAACCTCGTGTTTACTAACCTCTATAGCGTTAACCTAGCTTAATTAAAGCCTAGAGGTGCCCTAGTACACAAGAGCGGGTAGTAGTGCATCCTTAAAAGCGCATACGCAAGCTAGCAGTGTTATTTATTCCTTATTACTATCTTAAACTACTGCTGTACGCTCTTTTAAAGCCTAAACTATCTTAAACTACTGCTGTACGCTCTTTTAAAGCCTAAACTATCTTAAACTACTGCTGTACGCTCTTTTAAAGCCTAAACTACCTTAGTAAAGACGCGCTTTAAGTAGTTTATAATACTAATAAAAAAGCCCTTCTTATTTATATTATAGGTATTGCGCGTGTTAACGTTGTACTCTTATATCTTTAAGTGCAACATATTAAAGTACAGCTTATATCTTTCTTTAGAGTTAGCCTAGTATTAGTTGTAATTAATTCTAGCGCTCTATTTAATAGTAAGCTTGTTAGCGTAGCAATATAGAAATTAAGAAACCTAGCTTTTAGAAACTATATATTTTATTACTGTCTCTACAAAATTTTGTATTATTTCTTATGTAGGTAGTAAGCCTCGCCTTATATATCTTTTTATATATTTTATAAGCTTATCCTCTTATTATAGGTTAAGTAAGAGCTAGCGTTTAGCCTAGGCTGTATAGGAGCACGTTTTGCCCTTGTGCCTTCGCAACAACGTTGTTTAATTAACTCTAAATTTTTTTACAACATAGCAGTATAAAGAATTATCTCTAGCTTTACGCAATTTAATATATCTAATTACTTCTTAAATTAGGTCTATAGTTGTGCAGTTATGGCGCGGTAAAGATAGGATGATTAAAATGTTATGATGTTGGGGTGGCTCAACCCGCGACGTGGCTCATCCCGCGCACGGGCACGGTAGCATCTTGGCACCTAGGCCTGCTCCATTACCGCTGTCCACCTTCGTTCCTGTCATGTCCTGTGCAAATCACGACTCTTGACTGATCCTTAACAGAACCATCTGTGCTTGATTCTAAAGTTTGAGCTTAATCCCATGTGTTCGCTCTTTCGAATCGGTCAAGTCCTGAAGGGGCGTGCTAGCAAATACACGATCACGAAAGAAATCCAGGATACTGTGTGGTTTGCGAAGTAAGCAGAATACACCTAATCTTCATCGCATATCCTTATAATTGCTAGAAATCATTTGCAGGAGCTTGTGGTGATCAAGAGTGTTCAGAATCACCCGCGGGTAGAGAATGAAAGAAATATACTCAAAAGATTTCAGCACCGCACCCCGTACCTCCGACCTCTGATGGATGAAATTGACGAACCGTCTGTCCCTATCACTATCGCTCTAAAATACTTGCAATCAGACCTTTTAGACGCGTCCGTTGCAAGAAAAATTGAATAGGAGAGAACTCAAGTACGTGTCGCGATGCGTACTAGAGGCAATAGAGACCTTACATGAAGATGGGTTTGTGCACACAGGTATAATGATACCTTAAATTAGGGAATGACTCTGCGTGACTAATAGACCACCTAGACGTCAAGCCAGATAACGTGTTTGTTAATCTGCAAGAAGGCGACATTCGATTCTCCGACGTCCAATTGGGCGACTTAGGTGGATGCTACCCCGCCGACTCGGAGTGGGCTACATCTGGCACTGTAGTGGCACCGATGTGGGCAAGCCCAGAGATTCTTATGGAACTGCCGTGGAACACCGCGGCTGACATATGGTCTTTGGGTGCTATGGTGCGTCACAGTCCTACTGCAACTATGGATATAGATGAAAGCTAATGTTCTCATAGCTTATCAGCCTTATCTACGGTGGAAACTTCAACCTTTTCCAACCTAAAGGATTGAAACGCAACGACGAAGAGTATGTGCTTGGGGTTGTCGAAGAGCAATTCAAATATTTTGGCCCTTTCCCAGCCAAAATCGCTGAGATCGCAGACCCAGAAACGGTTCAGTCTATTATGTTGATCATGCAAAACATCCCAAAAGAGAAGACAACGCCGTTTTTGCGAACTACCGAGAGCGAAGTAAACCGGAGAGACAACATCTTCATATCAAAGATGATGAAACTCGATTGTAGGGACCGCCCAACTGCAAAAGAGTTACTGAAAGACGAATGGTGGAATAGCGACGCGGAATAATATCGACTAGTATACCATTGAGTAGGAGTAATTTGCTTATTCTTGGAGGACAACGATGGGACGGAGTGTTAAGATGGATAGAGAGGGCAGGCGACTAATACCGTGTATAACAAATTATGGCGAAGCATTCTACTTCATCAGCACATGGTAGCCTAGCGAACACATATAGTTATGGGGTTAGTTTTGCGGCGGGGTGGTTGCATAGCGCCTGTTGACACGTTTTACAGAGAGGTGACAAAAAGAAAAAGATGTCAAAAAAGTTATTATTTTTAAAGCGACATATTTCCAAAACTAGAAGGGCTATACTAAGAAAAGTTAGTGATTTGAAAAGCCAAGAACTTCTTCTTCAAGATGGGCTGCTTAGTAAGCTGCTTAGTCAGCACGGTCGCGCCTGCAATCTTGCTTGAAATAAGATAATAAAAAAAGTCAAAATGAATTTTAGTATATCTTTTTTTGAACGTATAAAATTGCTAATGAGAAACTATGTTTAATAAGCTTACGTAAGCATTATGTGAACAAATTTTGGAGAGTAGCATCTTATTAACTTAGAGTCTTATCAAAGGGTGAAAAATATAAAGGTTACTAATGTAAGCGCTAATTACGTAATATTTTAGTAAGCTTATAGTATATTAAATCTTTTTCTTAAATTTAACTCACTTTTTTTATATTATCTTCTTTATAGCTTGTAATTCTTCTTAGTTCCAATAGTAAGTTGATTCTTTTTATTTATAACACAAGCTTATTTCCTTATATAGTAATATACTAGAAAAGCTTTCTAAAAGTATTAGTAAATACTATTTATCAAATTAAATAATAAAAAATTTTTTATTTACTTTTAGGCCAAAACGATGATGTTCTACTAAGAACCTTATAAAGGTTAAAAAAATACTTAAAAAGACCTTACAAAAATGTCTAGAAAATTATATTGAAGACTAAAAAAGTAAAATAGTTTATATTTCTTCATAAAAAGCTTACAAAACTTCATAAGAAAAGTTATTTATTTTATAAGAATTCTTCAAAAAAAGTTGCCTCTAAACACTAAAAAAAGCATATAATTATTATATTTATATTAGGCAAAAACTTGAAGAACTATAAAATATAGACGTAAATTAGGTTTAATAGTAAAAAAAGTTTACTATAAAGCAATGTTATAGTATTAGAATAACATACTATTCTATATAAGAAAATAATGGTATTACAAAAAACTTAGTTTTTACAAAAAGCTGTTTATAATTATATTTTTTTATAGCTAAAGCGTTATTTAGCAACTAAATAGGCTAAGGGCTAGTTCACTAAGTATTAGTAAGCTGTTTGAATTAACTATTTCAAAAAAACATAAAAATAAGCTTTTTACTATTACTTGATAATTTACAATACTATTACTGTAAAACTTCAACACAAAGAAGAGTTGACAGTGTTGTTGAATATATGCAATATATAGCAGTTTTTACACATTCAATAAAAAGTTATTCTGAAATCAATTTTCATTTGTTTTTTTATCTTATTTCAAGCGGGATTGCAGGCGCGACCGTGCTGACTAAGCAGCTTACTAAGCAGCCCATCTTGAAGAAGAAGTTCTTGGCTTTTCAAATCACTAACTTTTCTTAGTATAGCCCTTCTAGTTTTGGAAATATATAGCTTTAAAAATAATAACCTTTTTAATATCTTTTTCTTCTTGCCACCCCTTTATAAGATAAAATCCTTAAATAGAGCTATTTAACGGATGAAAACTTTTTCTAGATTTGTTTATTGTGGAGAACAAGGAGCTAGTAACAGTGGTTTAGGAGAACTAGACGGTTAATTCTGTTTTTCTACCTGCGTCGAAGACGCTCTATAAATACAAAGGAAATACTGTAGTCTATAACAACAGTTGTAGAGCTTAAAAGAATGCCTCTAAGTACAGTAAGTGTTTTATAGAGCTTAAATGCAAGTATCTAAGCTTAGCGTAAAATCTTTAAGCCTTAGTATAAAGGCTCTAAGCCTCAGCGCTTAGCGCTGCGCGTGCTGCGCAGGCCTTAACGCTTAGGCCTAGAGCCTTGTAGCTAAGGCGCGTGGCTAATATATACAACACACCCTTAAGTAACTAAGATTTTAGTCAGCTGTATAGAGCTTTGTGTAGTTATAGCGCGTCCTGTAACGCGCTGCGCACGCGCAGCTTAGCGCAAGGTGCTAAAACAATAATAAATTTTTAAGCCTCTTAGGCTTAGTATCTAACACTACTATAGCTGCTGTAAGTATCACTCAGCAACCTGCTTAAATCTTTTAAAAGCAATACTAATTGCTTTTTTAAGTTTTACTATACTCTTATATAGCTTTTTAGGCTACTCTACTCTATACTCCTGCGCAGCTTCTAGCTTTAGTTTAGCACTTTTTCTGCTTAGTTACTAACTCTATACAGAAGTTAAAACTACAAAAAGCTGCTGCTGCTTGCACTACTGCCCGCGCCTCCGCGCGCGCTGCTGCTGCGCCGCCCTCGCCCTCGCCGCCGCTGTTGCCCTCGCTGGAGCTGCAGCCGCCTTTACTAAAACGCACTTCTCGCGTTAAGTTAACTAGTGCTGCTTTAAGTGCAGCACTAGCCTGCATGTTTAAAAGGCGTGTAAGCCAAGTTAAAACACTAGTCAAAACCGCCTGCAGGTGTAAAACTTTAGCAGTAACCTTTAGTTGTTAGAGCGCAACTAGTGTGCATTGCAACGTGCCCTGTTTTAAGTGCGTTAAGAGCGCTTTGTTTAGTAGCTTTAATAAAGCTTATTTAGACAGAGCTTTTAGCTTTAGAGCATGCTGCTAGCAGTGCTCTAATAAGAAGACTTGCAAGGTCCTGTATATAATTCTTTTTTAAATTTTAAGCTTTTGCTAATAATTAAAGTCCTTAAATTGCTGTCTTTTTAGCTAAAAAGCTTCTTGCTAAGCTTTAAAAAGATGCGCTGTTGTAAGCCTTTTTTTTTATCTTTTTTAAAGCTTTTTATACTAACAAATTGTAGGGCAAGCAGGCTAAAAAGCCTGCAAGCTGCCGTCCGCATCCTTTTAGAGGAAGCGGCTAAGAAGAAGAAGTGTAAGAAGGGCCTTAGTAGTAAGGAGGAGAGTTAGGATAACTAAAATAAGCTTACTAGCTCTTTTAACAGTCTTTTTGCGCGCTGTCTGCGCGTTAAGAAGCTGTTAGATAAGCTAGTAGACCTCCTAGTTACTTAAAGACCTATTAGGAGGGGGTTGTCCTCCTAGAATTTTATAAGTTCTTTAGAGGTAGAGGGCTAATTTACCTTAATATTTAAACATTTGTCTTTTCTTTTTTTTGTGCTCTTTTTTTCTTGTAAACTTTTGTAAGACACGCGTTTTATAATAATAAATTTTTTAAAGTGCTTAAGCTTTTACCTTAACAAGTATTTAGTAAGTCTGCTAGCTAGCATCTTAGCTGTTAGCAAATACTTGATCTAAAACAAGCCTTTAGCGTGCTTTTAGCAGAGCTACATGTTCTGTATATTTATATAACAGAGCTTAGTAGTAATCCTTTCTTACTTTCTAACTACTAGGCGTATAGTTTGCTAGTTGTTACAGAAGATTCTTTAAGCTCCTAAAACTACAAGTTTAAGCTTATTAAATAACTTTTTAAGCGCTATAGACTCTTTTGCTATATACTTTAACGCAAGGAGCTTAGCTTTTATAGTTAAGATTACAGAGGGGTGACAAAAAAAAGATGTCAAAAAAGTAATAGTTTTCAAAGCTTTATATTTCTACAACAAGAAGGGCTAGACCCAAAATGTTTAGTGATTTGGAAAGCCAAGATCTTCCTCTTTAAGTAGAGCCACTTAGTAAGCTGCTTAGTAAGCACCTTTGCGCTCAACTTCCGCAGTGAAAGTAAAGATAAAAATACTCAAGAATAAATAACAAAATACCTTTTTTTAAAGGCGTAAAAATCGCTATAGGGTATATATATTAAATAATACTAGTTGAAATCTTTTGTGTGTAAGTTTGAAGGTAGTTGTAAAAAAACTATTAAGTAGTAATAAAGTGCTTGTTTCTAGGATTTTTCTGGATAAATAACAAAAAAAGCTTACTAATACTTAGTGTACCAGCCTTCAGCTTCCTTAACGTCCAAATAACGCCTTAGTAAAAATAGAATACAATCATTAATCGCCTTTTAAGGTAATAGATCCTATTCCTCCCTTATAGCAGCCTTAAAGGCTGCTATGCATTTTTTACGCTTTCCTATACCTAAAGAAGTAATAGGCCTTTAGCTAAAGCGTTTTTTAGCAAGGCCCACACGTTTTCTATAGGATTTAGATTAGGACTATAAGCAGGATACTTAAAAAGCGATATCCTATTCCTAGAAAACCAAGATAAAACTTATAAAGTTTTATGAATCTTAGCGTTATCCTGTTAAAACTTCTAGCCTATATAGAGGTTAGTAAGTCCTTTAATTATATAAAAAAAGATTGCTACTTTATAATTTACATATAGAGTAAACACTCTCTAAGTAGGAAAAAGGAGTATATGTAGCTTACCTTTTTTTATCGCAGGTTTTACTATAGGAATAAGGATCTTTTTAATATAGTCTAGATTCCTAAAAGGAGTAGTAATTAAAGGGCTTTAAATTACAACTAGTTTAGATCTACTACCTATCCAAGTCGCTCCCTAAACTTGGATAGAAATATCCTAACTTATAACTCGATTAGTAAGCGTGCTAAAAATAGATTAAAAAAAAATAGAAAAATAATAAATATATTAAAGTATTTTTTAGTTAAATAAAGTTTTTTTAAACTTACTTGTGTTAGTTGTAGAATCTATTTTCCTTCTAACTCTATTATTTTGCTGTGTTTGATAGTATTCTGTCCTAGCACCGTGCTCTCGCTTAATAGCAGACTCGTCTAAAAATATAACCTTATTAAAGTTGATATGTTTGAGGTTTTTAAGAAATTGCTGAGCGTAAATATAATAATTATAAGCCTTTTTAGCGTCTAAAAGCGTCATTTTTTGAAAATGATAACAGAATAGTTCTCCTTTTTTAAAAAGTGTTGTAAGCTTCTAATAGAAAGATCTAGACTATTTTCTTTTTAAAAGACGTCGATTTGTCTTTTTAGGGCTTTTAGTAAGGTCTCTATTAAGTACTCTTTTTGCTTTATTTGAGATCTTTGTAGAACGACCTTTTTAAGGCCTGAAAGTAGATAAAGAAGCCTTTTTTTTTATTGGATAAAGAGTATTAGTAATACTTCTAGAAGACTTTTCTAGTATATTATTAATTAAAAAAATAGGCTTGTTTTGTAAATATAAAGTATAAACATCTTGCTCAAATTGAGAAAGATTGCGAGACATAGAGGAGGTATTACAAAAAAAGCAAGTTAGGATAAACAAGAGGAGTTAATATACTAAAGACTTACTAAGCTATTACGTAATTAGCGCTTACGTAAGCAACCCCTATTTTTTCACACTTTAATTAAACTCTAAGGAAATAAGATATAAGCCTCTAAAATTTACTCACGTCATACTTATGTAAGCTTATTAAACTCAGTTTTTTCTTACCGATTTTTTATACATTTATAAAAAAGTTATACTAAAATCTATTTTTATTTTTTTTCATCTCATTTTAAGCAAGAATACAGGGACAATCGTGCTAACTAAGCAGCTTACTAAGCCACCCAACTCAAAGAGGAAGATATTGGCTTCCCAAATCACTAACTCTTTTCGGTATAGTCTTTCTAGTTGTAGAAATATAAAGGTTTAGAAACTATAACTTTTTTGACATCTTTTTTTCTATCACCTCTCTGTATTACTGTAGCTTAATAAGCTGCTTTCTACACAATTAAACTTCTAAAGAGCATAATAATGTAGCCTTAAGAAGATTAACAAGTCTTTAAATTATCTGCAAAAGACGCGTCTTTATATATAGTAAGCTTTTTACTATTGTTGTTGCTGTATGTAATCCCCTTATGCCTTGTATAGTAGAGGTATTGTATAAAATAATCTACAGCCTCTATGTAAGCTTCTAAAAAGTTAGTAAAAAAGTAAGAGAACTTAAAAACTGCGTAGGCAGCGTTAAGACGCAGCATAATAGCTGTGTACAGCGTACTGCTAACGCGCTCTTAGTAGGCCCTAATTTAAGGCTTTAAGGCCTTTCCTAGATTTTTAACTAGCTCCTCTAAGAGCAAAAGAGTTTAAGGGAACTTGCTAAAGGCGTCTAAATTCAAGCGTTTAGCAACTTTGTTAATATAAGTGTTATATAGTAGCGCTACTGTACGCTTCTAACAGTTTTTTACAATCCTTATCCCTAAAAACTAGCTTATCTTTTCTTTATCCTTAACTTTGTAACTGTTTTTAATAGATTTAAGGACTTTGTAAGCTTTAATCTAGTAAGTTTAATAATACATAAAAATTATATTATCTACATAGAATAGTAGAAGTATTAAGCACTCTTTAGTAAAAAATAGGCATAGCTCCTTAGCTAAGGCCTACAGGCTAAGCTTTTTTAGTGTACTTAAAAACTTGTTATACTATAATAATAGCAAGTCCTGTAGGCTGTACAAAGCTCTCTTAAGCTTAATATACTTACCTAGGCACTTGTAACTATCTAGTAGGTTACATAGGACTATTGTTTTATTATTAATATAAGCATTAAAAAACGTGCCTACTACGTTAAGCTGCTGTATCTTTATATTAAACTTAGCTGCAACTGTAATTGCGAGCCTAAAGAATCGCGCAGCTAGTGTTGCCGCGTATGTTAAGTATAATAAGTCTTTTACTTAAAAGTCTTTTTTTACTACGAAACGTGCTTTACATTTAAAAAAGTAGCTGTTCTTATTAAGCTTGTAGGTAAATACCTACTTAAAAGGAAGAGGCTTAGTGTTTTCTAAGATCTCTTCCTTTATCTAAGTGCCTTGTAAAAGTAGAGTATTAATCTCTTTTTAGCCAGCCTATTTAAATAGAGTTCTATATTAGTAGTTGTAGAGGTCCTTCTATTTATTTAGAAGCTTTAAGAGATTATGAAAGTGCGTTTAAGATAAATAACCTTTTTAAGAGCTGCTGCTATTACAGCGTAAACTGTAATTAACTCTTTATTAAAGTTTTAAAGCTAAAGAAGTAATGCTTTAAGCTTAGGAGCCTTTAACAGATTATATAACAGGCAATATACGCTTACACCCTCTACGTTAAGACTGCGTTAGTCCTTATTTTTTAGCCTTAAAAAGCTCTTTGTAGGAGGTCTTTATACTTTTTTTATAAAGTCTTTTTACTAGAAAATTCTAAAAAGCTTTAGTTAGTGTTGTAGGATTCTTAGCACCGCGCTAGACGTCTTTAAAAGTAATCTCTGCTTCCTTTTAAGACTGTAAAAGTCTTAGCGCGTTTGTTAAGCTTGATCTACTAGTAGTTTGTAATTTTTAAGAGCTAAGCAGCTTATTACTGCTACCTATAGCCTTTTAAGCTAGAGTGCCTTGCCCTAGCATTTGCGCTTTTAATAAAGGAGGCGCTAGCGTTGCCTTAGGCATTAGTAGCTGTTCTAAAGAACCTTTCTACCCTGTACAAATTCTCTAAAAAGCGTTAGCTTAATACTTCTTATATGCTATTAGTGTACTGCCTGTTGAAGATTAAAACAGGCCTTTTACAGTCTTTATTACTAGCTAATTATTTGTTAGCTGCAAGTCTTTCTGTGTTGTTACTACTGCTTAATTAATACTAGTAAGCTGCTTAAATACTCTTCTAGCCTTACTAATTTTGTCCTTATTAAAGGTATTTACTATAAGGACCGCGTCCTGCCTAGGCAGCTTATAAGCTAGTCCCTAGTAGTACAGCATCTTATTAAATATAACGTTACGCGTTATAATTACTTAGTTAAGCGCTAAGACCTATATATAGTATATTTTAGAAGCTCTATAGCCTACTAAGTAACTAATATAGCCCTTAGAAAGAGTCTTAAAGCTCTTTTTATATTACCTAGCTGCTCTATCCTTGTTTAAGGGATAGGCGCGGCAGCCGTAGGCATATATACTACTTTAATTTAGTTTTATATTAGCTGTAAAGCTCTTAAGAGGCTTAGACTTATAGTATTTAAAGTACCCCCTGCTTTATTGCTTAAGGAGCTTGTTTAGTAAGCGCAAGCTGTGCGTATAAAAGAAACTTATATTATAAAGCTAGGCTGCAGCCTTAATAATCTTTAGCTTGAGTTTTTTAGGTAGGTTTACGCTTACCCTTATCTTAATTAAATAAGTTATTAGCTTCTAGCCTGCTTGTTTAGTAGCTCTATTTAGTTTATGTGTATATAGTAAAGAAAGCTTAAATATAATGCTGCGTTCCTTACACTATGTTTAGTACTGCAACGTCTCTTACTAAAGAAGTGTTAAAAAGTTATTATTATGTGTAATTTTAACTATCTAGAGCTTGTAACAAGCTTTAGGGAGTGCCTCTAGGTAGTAAAAGGCTCTTATAATTTCTAAAATAGATTTTGCTTGCAAGATATACACATAGAGCTTGCTACTAAATGCGTTTTTTATTACCTGTATCTACTGCTCTGCTAAACAGCCTTAAGGCATGTTAAATAGGTTTTACAAGATCCTTTAGTATAGTTAAGTAGAGGGCTTCTTTAGCTTATGTAATATAACTTGTTTTGCATAAGTTTAAGTACAATACTTATACTTAACACGTGCTATTTCTTGAATTTTTACGCTTTAAGCTGCATTAACAAGTGCTTTTAGTGCTTTAGGGCCTAGGTGCCTTATGCAGGCATACTAAAGGTCCTTTAAGTTACTCCTTAGACAGGTTGCTTATAAGCTTCTAACTAAAAGCATTACGTTTATAATAAGCTTAAGATAAGAAGATAGAGGCTTATATTCTTAGAATAAGAATTGAAAACAGCATTTAAGCCTTGCTAGTACAACGTTTCTGCCTAGTGTACCTTAGCAGAAAGTATTGTCTAAGCCTAGGTACTAGACTTCTTTTTTATGTAGGCGAGCTTCTAAGACAATATTTAAATAAAACCCTTTTAGAACTGCTATATCTGTAAGCATAAGGTCCTTTGTTTTATTACTACGTGTTTTATTTAAAACTTAGCGTAGGATACAAGTGCCTTAGCTGCTAATAAGGAAGGCCTAAGATCCTGCCTCTATTGTCTTTACTTCCCTAGCAGGTACGAAGGAGCCTAGTACTACAGTAGGGTGACATCGAAAAAGAGACTTTTGAAAAGTTATACTTTTTCAAGCTCTATATATAATCAACTAGAGGTGCTAGGACTATAATTTTTAGAGTTTTGAAAAGCCAAGAACTTCTTTTTTAAGTTAGGCTATTAGTAAGCCTGATTAGCAAGCCTAATGGGAAAGATAAAAAGCAGTAAAAACAGCTAATAAAAAAAGCCTTAATAAATGTAGCTACAACTTTTTATTCACAGTATCTTTTTAGCTAAAAGTCAGAAGTGTTATATAATAGTGTAAGATCTATAATGTATCAATATTAATAATTATTCTAATTATTACTAGAATAGTTAGATAAGAGAGTTATTTTTTAAGGTTTTTTTATATTAAAGTAGCTAAACCTAGTAACTAGTACTTAGTATACCAACCTTAAGCAGCTTTAACAGCTAAATAACGCCTAGGTAAAGAATTAATACAATTATCAATCGCCTATTGTGGTATAAGGTCCCACTCTTCTAAAATTGCCTTTTTAAACAATTCTACTGCTTTAACGCTTTTACCTATGCCTAAAGAGGCAATCGGCCTTTTTCCTAGCACGTTTTTAAGTAGACTCTAAACGTTTTCTATAGGATTTAAATCTAGGCTATAGGCAGGATGCTCGAAAAGAGGAATCCTATTTCTAGAAAACTAGGCGATAACTTGTGGCGTTTTATAGATCTTAGCATTATTCTGCTGAAATTTCTAGCCTAAATAGAATTAGCTATAAGCTTTTTAAACATAAAATAATATTCAAAAAATATAAAGTAATAACAAAGTTATAGCCTTTTAAAGTAAAAAATAAGGGAGTTTGTACTTACCTCTTTTAAAAAGAGGTTTAACAATAGGATTTAAAACTTCTTTTAAATATTAAGTATTTAAAAAGGTTGTAGTATCTTTTAGTGATCTAGTTATGTATAACTTAGATCTACCACCTAGCCAAATAGCTCCCTAAACAGAGATAGAAATATCGCGAGCTATATCTTAGTCAGCAGGCTAGCTATATATAATTCAAAATACTAGAAAAATACTAGATTTTTTAGTAAAATTCTAAGGTTAATTAAAATATTTTTAAACTTAGTTGTATTTGTAGTAGACACCTGTTTCTTACCAAGTCGCTTATGTCTCCTTTTTTAGACGTATTCTTGCCTAGCGCCGTGTCCATGCTGAATAGAAGACTTGTTAGAAAATATAACTTTTCTAAAGTTAATGTCTTTTAATATTTTTATAGTGTTCTTAGTGTATTTCTTGCAATTCAAAGCTCTTTTCTTGTTTAAAAGCTGTTTTTTCTTAGCAGTAGAAATAGAGTATTTCTCTGCTTTTAATAAGCGTTGTAAGCTTCTATTAGAAAAAGATAAACTATTTTCTTCTAGAATACGCTTATTTGTTTTCTTAGGACTTCTTTCTAGGTCTCTATTAACTACTCGCGTAGCTCTTTTAGAGACCTTTATAGGCAGGCGCTGTTTAGGCGTAGAAAGTAGTAAAAAAGTATTTTTCTTTTCTTTTTAATACGTTGTAGAGTATTATAAATAGATTTGTAAGATTTTTCTAGTATAGTACTAATAGTACTAGTAGATTTTTGTTGTAAAGATAAAGTATTTATTTTTAAGGTATCAAAGGTGGTGGTTGTTGTTGTAGTCAAAATGGGTTTTCCAAAAAAGTGAAAAGCAGCTGCCCTCTACTAATCAGTCGCAAAAGTCAAAAAAAGATTGTGTGTAGTCGACGAAATTCGAACGGTGAGTGGATGAGTTCTGGGAGGAAAGCTCAGACCACCGAGCGATAATCAGGGTCAAAAAATTTGCTAAGGTACCAAAAAACGACACCAGTTGAAACGTGTCCAACGGCGATTGCCAGCCTATGGCTGACAACAAAAGATAAAGTATAGACTTGTTTTTTAAACTTAGAAAGTTTGACTGACATAGAGAGATAATAAAGAAGAGAAAATCTCAGGTTAGAAAGAGATTATTATATAGACTAACGCTAAGAAAAGCTTACGTAATTTTAGCGTACTTTTTTAGCGTACTTTTTTTTATATTTTTATATCTAAACTTATTAAATTATAAACTTGTGCCAAGACTTTGCTTACGTAATGCTTATATAATCTAGTATTACATGTCTTAATTTTAGCGATTTTGATACGCTCATTAAAAAGTTGTAGCTAGATTTATCTAGCTATTTTTTTTTACTGTTTTTACTGCTTTTTATCTCCTCTATTATGCTTACTAAGCAGGCGTACTAATAGCCTAACTTGAAATGGAAGTTCTTGGCTTTTCAAAACTTTAACAATTATAGTCTTAGCACCTCTAGTTAACTATATAAAATGGCTTCGGCCTTTTGAGACAACCTTTTGATGTAACCACACATTTTGTAGACACCATTTTAGTAAAAAAGATTTATTGCTAACAACAGGTATCCGGGCTCATGCCCCCTTATTTGGCATTGCCAGCACGCAATTGGTGTGTCGCTCTAGCATGTTTGGACGGAAACGAAGATGCGCGATATCCCTCTAACTAACCCTCTTGACTAATGACTATTTACTAATAACTATTTACCGCTGACCGCAACTTCTGTCGTCTCTGTCGCCATCCCGGCGGTGTTGCAGTCGCGGCGTTTCTGGCGCCTATACTTAGATGTAAACATACGACAACAGCGTCACTATCTAAGCATGGCTCTCTTATCCCTAGAGGCGACTTACAAAATCCTCCTGCTCATTAGTTTGTCCTAGCTGCTTAATAGCTGTTTTAACACGCTCTTGCTCCTTGTAGAGCTACTGCAAGGTCTCTCTACTAAGGTTGTATTTACGTAGGAGAAGATTTGTAAGATAACACACTATTACTGCACCTAGACTATTAACATGCGCAACGTATTTAATAGACTTGCCGCTAAATAAGCCTTTCATAACCTCTATTGTAACTTTAACATCTATAATACTAGACGCATTAATAAGGTGTTAATAAATGACAGAATTTAACCTCTGCGTCCACCTGATTACTATAGGAGCTACCGCCGACAGCTCCTCTTTAACTAACTAGGGAGGCCGCTTAATAAAGGTAAACGCGGGCTTTGTGATCTACCACTATAGCTTCTTGTATAGTAACCTAGTAAGGTCTAACTTTACTTAATGTAAGCTATTAGTCTTCGTGTTAAACAGGGAGAAGAATAGTCTAAGCATTATATTGTTTGTATGTAGTACCGTGTAGTGTAGGAAATCCTAAAGGTAAGAAGCAGCAGGCAGGGAGCTTTTATAAAGTATTGCAGGCTCCTGCTGCGGTAACGTACGTGTCCTTACCCTCCTCTACCTCTACCTCCTCTACCTCCATCGCAATCTTGTTGCTAGCTATAGGCTAGCAATCGCCGTTGAACACGTTTTAATTGGTGTCGTTTTTTAGTACCTTTAGCAAATTTTTTAACCCTGATTTCGCTCAGTAGTCTAAGCTTTTCTGCTCCAAGCGCTTAGCGCGTGGACCTTATCTACTTACTGTTTGAATTTTGTTAACTACACATAATCTTTTTTTAACTTTTGCGACTAATTAGTAGAGGGCAGCTGCTTTTCACTTTTTTAGAAAACCCATTTTGACTACAACAACAACTACCACCTTTGATACCCTAAAAATAAACTATATAAAAAGCTTTAAAATGTATAACTTTTTAAAAGTCTCTTTTTCGATGTCACCCCTCTGTAGCAGTTCCTTGTTGTTTACTAGGTGCAACGCGGCCCTACTGTCTAGTATAGTACTCCTTAATAGTACATAAGCGTTAAAGTCGCTAGTGTAGTATACACTAAAATTGTTTTTTTTAAGAAGCACTAGGTTAATTAAGAATACAACTATACTACTTAAAAAAGTTTTTAACTTACTTTTGTCTTTCTAAGGGAGCTTGTGCTCTGCTTTAACAAGTTTGTCCTAAAGTTCTTTGTACTAGTTAGTGTGCAGGCGTACTTACATCTTTTTAAATTTTTTTTACTAATATTGTAGTTAACTTTTAAGTAGGCCATAATTGCTGCTAAGAGTATATAGCACTCTATAAAATTTTAGTAATACCTGCTGTTGTTATTTTAATATAGGTACTTAATGACACGTTTGTAGCTTGCGTCTCTAGCGTCTTGTCTTAGTAGACAAGGTTTTAAGCTTCTTAATGTAGCGTAAGCTTTTAAGGATTTAGCTAAGCTTAGTAAGCTAATTAAACGCTAGTAGAGCATTTCTAAGAATACTTAACTAGTTTAGTCTAGATTAGGATAATCTTTCCTAAGCGTCTAGTGCTGCTAGTAGAGCGTCTTTGTAGTGCTAGCCTATTTAAGAGTGTATTTAGCTCCTACAGCATCTAGAAAGTTAAATACAGCAAGTGCGCTGTCTACTTTAAAGATCTTTAGCTTTTTAGCTTTTAGTTAGTTTATTTGCTACTTGTTGTACTAAGCTTATAGTTTTATAGTACTAAGCTTTGCCTTTTTAAGGCTTACACAGTACTCTTAGCATGTTACTATTTAGTTAATAGCATCTGTTAGCGCTAGTTTAAGCTTTCATTATTTAATAAGCTTATTAAAAGTCTAGCTTAGTCTATTTGCAAGTTTTATTATAATGAAAGCTAGTAACTACTTGTTAACAGTTGCATAAACTTAATCCTAAATGTGCTGTAGTATGTACGTGTTTACAGTCTAGTTTATATACCTTATGTAATATTTGTCGCAACGTGTATATGTATCCTCTAGCCAGAGCGCGATCTATCGATCGGTCGGTATTTTGTTTCCGACAGTTATGAGCCCGGTTCGGTCAAACTGCGTCAGCAATTTTGATGTGGTCGCTTACCTAGGTGGGTGACCACAAGCGAGAAATAGCAGCAAAGACAAAAAAGATAAGCCTAGGGGCTACAACACACACAGACAGCCCGCAGTACAAGGTAGTAGCTTCGCTAGCCTTATAGGGTCGGTGCGCCTTTAGAGCGCTAGCGCCAGCAAGCTAGTATTTTAGCCTCCTGCTCAAAAAAAAAGAGCGCCAAAGAAAAAGGGCCATGAAGCTCTTAGGTAGATTGACTATACTGCTAGTTAATCTAGAGGGTGTATCGCAACGTGTATATGTATCCTCTAGCCGGAGCGCGATTTATCGATCGGTCGGTATTTTGTTTCCAACAATATTTATTAAGCTTTTTGTTGTAAGCTTTAAGCTTTTTTTAAAGAAGTCTTTTATAGGCACTAAGGGCCTTAGAGGCGGCCCTTTTAATATATTAATAGTTACAATAGCCTCTAAGTTAACATATTCTTAGACTCCTTTAAATTTAGCGTTAAACTTTAGCTAAGTATACTAGTAAGTCTAGCTTGCATAGCCTAAGAGGCGCGCTAAGTTAGTAATTTGCAGGGAGTCGCTTACTATTATAGTACGTATAATTAGTTAGTAGGTTAAGAGGTGTGTTTAAACAAATTAGAGGGTTTAAACTACTGCTAGTATATTTTAGGTTGCACAGAAAGAATCTTAACTGCGATTTAAAGCGCTAGGCTTATAACTATAAAGAACTAGCTTCGGCCTTTTAAGACAACCTTTTGATGTAACCACACATTTTATAGACACCTTTTTAGTAAAAAAAAAGATTTATTGCTAACTATAGGTATTAGGGCTTATGCCCCCTTATTTAGCATTGCTAGCATATAATTAGTGTGTCGCATGTTTAAATAGAAACGAAGAAAAGCAAGACAAAGACGCAAATCACCTCCTAACTTAACGCGCTCTATCCTGCCTATACTGTCTACTTATGTTAAGGCTTTACTTCTAGGTACTCTTAGACAAATTAAAGAAGCAGCACTATTATTACCTTGCTTTCTAACCTATATATATGACAATAGAACGCCTACTCCTTCTTTCCCGCCTCTTTTTTCTTTATCGCTATTTTAACGTTATGCAATAGCTAGCCTAACTAGTTAATAGTTTTTTTACTTAGCCTATACATAATTAACAAGAAGAGAGAGATACTAAAGTAGAGTATTTTAAATACTTTGCTAGTATTAGTAAATACCCTATAGATCTTGTATTCTTTCTACAACTAGCTAAGTTAAGGCTTAATATTCTTTTTATATATAAAGATATTGCGAATTCTAGAGTTGTTTATAAAAGATATAATTATAAAGTCCTAAAGAGGCTAAGTTTGTAAATGCTTAATAAACTTAGGTGTCCGCATAATTAGCTTAAGCTAGACTAGTTTAGGGGCTAGGTGTATAATAGAAAAGCTTCCTGTCTTTAAATAAAAGTTAAGGTTAAGGAGATACTTGTTGCAGAGGTTATACGCTATTATAGCGTATTATATGTAAATTGTTTGTATACAGTGCTGTTTAAAAGGTAAAAAGCAGTAGGTAAGAAGTAGTAGCTTTAGCTTTATAAAGTATTGCAGTCTCCTGCTGCGGTATATACGTGTCCTTTCCCTCCTCTATTGTATTATATTATAATCTTATTACAATCCTACTGTAATCCTGTTATTAGCTATAGGCTAGCAATTGCTGTTAGACACGTTTTAACTAGTGTTGTTTTTTAGTACCTTAGCAAATTTTTTAACCCTAATTATTGCTTAGTAGTCTAAGCTTTCCTTCTAGAACTTATCTACTTACTATTTAAATTTTTTCAACTACACATAATCTTTTTTTGACTTTTACAACTAATTAGTAGAGGGCAGCTGCTTTTTACTTTTTTAGAAAACCCATTTTGACTACAACAACCACCACCACCTTTAATACCTTAAAAATAAATAACTGTAAAGAACAAGGAGCTAGTAACAGTAGTTTAAAAAAACTAAATAGTTAATTCTATCTTTCTACCTGCGTTTAAGACGCTCTATAAATACAAAAGAAATACTATAGTTTGTAACAACAGTTGTAGAGCTTAAAGAAATACTTCTAAGCATAGTAAGTGTTTTGTAGAGCTTAAATATAAGTATCTAAGCTTAGCGTGAAATCTCTAAGCCTCGGCGCTTGGCGCTGCGCGTGCCGCACAGGCCCTGACGCTTGGGCCTAGAGCCTCGTGGCTGAGGCGCGTGGCTGATATATGCGACATTTATTTAATACAAGAACATGAACTATGTTTCAAGGGTGTCAGAGATCCTGAGATATCCTTATTAGACTTGACTCAAGGAAATCTGCCCTTCTTTTGGACCAAAACCAAGCAAGCTATCAGCCTTAGTCAGTTCGGCCAAGTCTAGCACCAAGGTAAATCAAAGGGGCTTGCACTAATGGTCGACGTAGCAAGAGCAAAGAATTCCCTAGTCATGTACGAAAGAATCCCATGGGTTTCTTGATAACAACAACGAGCGAAGGATTGTCGATTTTGTTGACTTGATTGTGACCAGTGACCGGCCCGTCACGGAGGAAGATCGGCAACACGCAAAAAATGACTTGAGGCCTCTCGTCCATTCAATAAAGAAAACCTGAAATTGTTCTGTTGACGGGAATTGTTGCTCAGATGATTCTCCAGCCAGAGATTTGAATGGGAAGGCAATTGTGATTGGGTCATCGCAACAACGGGGCGAATGGCCACATTTTCACCTCCAATTAGTCAAGTGAGTATACAGAAGACATTGGCAGGTGACTTTGCTAACATAGATCATTGAAGTGATCTCCAGCGCCTTATCCAGCCTACAATTGGAATCAGGGAAGCAGCAGTTAGGAGGAAGGGAAGCAAGTGTGATTGGCATAGAAGAATCTGGCTTAGGGGCATTTGTAACTTTTTAATGGTAGCGACTGCGTACATGATTAGTATTTGCACTTGGCCCATGGTTTTCAACGTACCCTCCAATTCCACGTCTACAAGGGCTTCTTCCGCACTCGTATAGCTCTGCTTCCAACATTTCGTAATCATGTTCTTGAAGGCAGAAACATATTCCAGATCAGGATAGCGACCCTCGGTAAAAGCAGCAAACACTTCGTGGTCCGGTAGATCTTTGTATGGCTTTGAACCAGTCATAATCTCATAAGTAGTAGAGCCGAGGGCAAAGAGATCAGTTTTTCTGGAGATATCTTCGCCAGGAAGTTCATGGCTGGTCTCATAACAGATGAGCGGTGGAAGGTCATCAATGGCTGAACCGGCGAAATCACCCAGCTTGACGTTCAGATTGTCATCGAGGAAGACGTTATTGCACGATATGTCCCCATGGAGCACGCTTCTTGAGTGTATGAAATTAATAGCACCGGTAAGTTGTTTAACCCAACGAAGCCTGAGAGAGAGCGGAACTTGTTTCTTCTGCTTTGCAAGGTATTGCCTGATAGACGTCTGACTCGCAAACTGTAAGATGATGGCATTTTCCAGAGCTTCTCCCTTTCCAAAAAGTGCGATTCGGAAGGCCCGAAGAACTTGACAACAGCATCCAGACGTGCGACAATCGCCGAAATGCATGCGCCAACCAAATCCTTGCCGTCTAAGCCAAGTGGCCACTGTATAGCAGACTCTCGCATAGGCATTTCCAACTTGATTATTGGCGAAGGCTACGCCCGATCGATTGAGTGTCAACGGTCGCCTAGGAAGTGGGGGGTACTGCTCAATCGGATGTGATGTTGACAAATGAAGAATCAGCACCAATCGCAGTCGTTGGCTGATGAAAGATGTTACGTGCTTGGAGAGGTGATAGAAGAAGTTATTGTCGATTCTCCAGGATGGCTGCCCTCGTTGTAGTAGTGAGTTGAGCGGAGCTGAGGCCTGGCGATAGCTCGGATGGCTGTGCACGGGCCATTGAACCCTGAAACTATTGTCGATGTGGCATTTCAAGCGTCTCGAGTCTCCAGCTCCAATTGCTTTCTCCATACTCAAAATGGGAAGGAAGCACGTGTCTTCGTTAGCCTTTATACTCCCTCTGCTAGCCAGCACTGCAGATGCGGCATCAGAACCCGCCAGGCCGCGGGGTGTTGGTCCGGAGTGTATGTTGCACCTGTAACAGCTCATGGAGAGCTTGGAGATGGGCGACTGAGTGTAACTAACAATCAGTGTTTAGTTGCAAAGTACTACAAGGATGCCGAGACATTCACTTGTATCTCGAATCCGGCCATCAAGCTCCCAATTGCACGCTTGAACGACGACTACTGCGACTGCCCTGATGGCTCGGACGAGCCAGGCACCTCAGCATGCTCCTACCTCTCGCCCCTCTCCCCACCACAGCCACTGAGCTTCCAAGGCAAAGACGTCAATTCTACGCCTGCCCTGCCTGGCTTCTACTGCAAGAACAAGGGCCACCAGCCGAGCTACATTCCTTCTACGAACGTGAACGATGGGGCATGCGACTACGAACTCTGCTGTGACGGAAGCGACGAATACGAGCATGTAGGAGGCGTCAAATGTGAGGACAAATGTGCGGCTATCGGAAAAGAATGGAGAAAGGCGGACGAGTCAAGACAAAAGAGCCTCACTGCCGCACGACAAAAACGCAAAGAGCTGGTGGCTGAGGCTGGTCGCCTGCGGAAGGAAGTAGAGGACCGCATACAGACGCTCAAGACACAGATCGGAGGCGCGACGCTCAAGGTAGATGACCTGACAAAGAGCCTCGCTGAGATCGAGAGGGCGGATCGAGGCAAGGTTGTCAAAGGCACAGGAAAGGGCGGCAAAGTCGCAGTGCTGGCCAGCCTGGCCAAAGAGAGGATTCAAGAGCTTACTGAGAACGTGAACCGTGTGCGAGATGAGAGAAATGCAGCACAAGCAAGGATTGAGGAGCTTGAGGGCATGTTGAAACGCTTCAAGGAGGAGTACAACCCCAACTTCAACGACGAGGGCGTGAAGCGTGCCGTGCAGGCCTGGGAGAACTACGCCGCACAGGAACGCTCAGGTCCCAACACTGCCCTGGACCGCGACCTCGATGAGATCCTCAAGCCAGACTCTGACAGCGCTATCAAGTGGGAACAGTTCGAGACGGTTGAAGAGTCCGACGTGGAGCTCCGTAAGTACACTTTCACGTCACACATTTTCATCTATCCACTGACCATAGGACGCAGTCTACAAGTTCGAAGAGTACCTCCCCGACTCTATCCGTGGCTGGGTGGACAGCAAGCTCCGCGACTTGCGTGTCATGCTCATCGAGAACGGCATCCTCGCAGACTCTACGACCGGCGATGCCCCTGAATCCAAGGCCGTCACCGACGCCAAGTCGCAGCTGGACTCCGCGAAGAAGGAACTTGAGGGAGACAAGTCAGAACTTACAAAGCACGAGGACGATCTCACCAAAGACTACGGCCCAGATTCCATCTTCCGCGCCCTCAAAGACCGCTGCACATCCACTGACTCTGGCGAATACACATACGAGCACTGCTTCCTTTCAAAGACCACTCAGAAGCCCAAGAAAGGTGGTAGCCACACTGGCATGGGTAACTTTGCACGCATTGAATCCATCACCGTTGATGAAGAGCTCCCTGCCGACGGAAGGGGCTTGGGCAGTGGTGAAAGAATCGCACTCAAGTACGAGAACGGCCAACATTGCTGGAACGGACCAAACAGAAGCACCATGGTTGTTTTAGCTTGCGCTGAGAAAGACGAGATCTGGAAGATCGTCGAAGAGGAGAAGTGTGTATACCGAATGGAAGTAGGTACGCCTGCTGTCTGCGGTATCGAAGTACAAAAGGCTGCGCCGGCGCACAGTGAGCTGTGAAAAGTTGAATATACGTATTGGAACGAATCAGGCAGGTAAGCATATTGATGTTCTGGAACATGCATTGCTGTCTTGCGACCCATGCGATAGCATGTGAAGCGCCTTATAGTAGATAAGAACGCAATTACCACAATTCAGCGTACGGTTATACCGTTTCAGGCTTCCCCGCTTTCGCACTCTTTTACTCCAGCCTGATTTACCATCCATACCAGGCTATCTATGTAAGGACGAAGTTACACAGCGCGATGCCATATTTGTATAATCATACATATACGGCGTTCCATCAGGTTGTATTAGTCTCACGGGTCGGGATCGTAAGCTGGTCGACAATGCTCTCAGGCCCGTAGTATACAATAAGTGATGTAAGACGCGACCTTGCGACAGAATAACGGAAAACGGAAGTGCCTTGGCGGTGAATAGACCTACACAAAATGTCGACCGGGAACGAATCGACGAAAGCAACATTTAAGAACCATAGGGCTCTTCCGATTGCGATCGTCGGGGGCGGCCTTGGTGGCCTTGGGCTCACAATCAGTCTCCTCAGATATGGTGTCAAGGTGCACATCTACGAAGCTTCCCCAGCCTTCTCCGAGATAAGCGCCGATTCACATTTGGTGTCAATGCCACAACTGCTCTATATCTTATCGACCCCCGACTGCTGCAAAGCTTCATGAAACATGCGGCCTTTAATACCGACCTTGAGCGAGACAGCACTTTCAACACAATCAGATGGGGCGTGGACGAGAAACGAACTCATGAATCTAAAGCTGGAGACCTCGCGTTCTATCAAAGTGACACACTGCAGCCACAGGATGCGCTGGCCGGATTCCGAATGCGAGGTCGTATACATCGAGCACGTCTACTCGACGAAATGATCGCGCTCGTTCCTACGGACATAACAAGCTTTAGCAAGAGCTTTAAGAGTGTCAAAGAAATGAGTATTGGGGAGCTCGAGCTAGGATTCTCCGATGGGACAACTTGTCTAGCCACTGCAGTCATCGGCTGTGATGGCATCAAAAGTAAGGTACGAAGCTTCGTGTGCGGTCCGGACATATAGGTGAAGTATGCGCATGAAGTAGCAATGAGGGCTATGGATCCAGGGGAGGAGGCCAAGAAGGCATTGGGAGCAGAAATAGCTCTGAATAGCCAGTTGTACTGGGATTACGGAGGCTATATCGCCACGTACCCTATCGAGCATGGCGAGTTTATCAACATGGTCGCTATGCCACATGATCGATCCATTACCGGGTATTGATGCGGGGTTAGGTACAAACAGTCGCAAGACTCTCATTTTCCTTGGGGATAGCTGAGTTTCGTGGCTTTCTGCAACCTTTATACCTTCCTCCGACACTCACGCTATTTTGCTATCCAACATCCGCTGATTTTGCAGACAGGGATTGTAAAGCTTCGGCTTTCGCTCTCTGTATTTGATGATCCTGACAAATGCAGATTACGTCATACCGAGGCTCACCGCCCAACGCGCGGCTAGCCAAATAACACCTCAACTTCAACACGCGATAACTCCACCAAACTAAATGGAATTGAGGCTGCGCTTGCAGCTATAGATGCCCTAGCACCTGGAGAAAATATTAATTATACTCAGATCTTAAAAGAATATAGTGTTGTGCGATTTACTCTCACCCAAAGACACCAAGGTAGATCTACCTCGCGCAGCCTCGAGGCTTAACACCGACAAGCTATCCACCCACAACAGGAGGAGGAGCTCCTACAATATATTAAATAGCTTACTATACAAGGCCTTCTACCTACCTAAGCTATAATTAGGAATTTTGCCTTACAGGTTGCTTAAAGAAAGCTTAGAGTTGACTAGGTTAATTGCTTTGTCTACAAGCACTCTAACAAGCTTACTTTAAAATAGATAACAAGGATTAATAACAGTCGCTATAAAGCTAATCTAGGGAGGAAGTATAGCCTTTACTTTACCCTCCTACGCGATAAAATTAAGCAGTATTACGTTAAGCCTCGTTACACATACAATATAGATAAGAAGGGCTTCCTTCTTAGTATTCTAAGTAGATTAAAGAGGATCTTTAATAGGCCCTTATACAAGGAGGAAAAGAGAAAGAGTACTATTTAAGATAAATTTTAAAAGTAAATAACACTGCTAGCCTGTATTTGCGCTAATAGATCTTACTTTAAGCCTGCCCTTATCTATTAGTTAACTTTAAGATTAATACAGGACTCCTAGCTTTAAGGCTTTAATCCTAATTTTTATTAGGCTTAAACTTCCTGTTTACTTTTAAGCTAAATAAATAATAAAATAGGCCTTGCGTAGCTTAAACAGGTGTTTAATTACAAAACTAAAGCAAAAGCTTAATTAAGCTATTAATTACTTATTCTTAATAGCTTTAAATCTTACCTTACAATAGATTTTATTAACTATTATAATTAAAACAAAATCCTCCTTGCAGTATATCCTCCTTACTTAACTTATACGCTATAGCCTTTAGACGTTAGATTGTTTAAGCCTCTTTCCTCTGCTTAATAGGCTAAAAAAAAATTTATAGCAAGGAGCTAGGGCCTTGTTTTTATAAGTAAAAGAGACTTCTTCTCTTTCTTTTATTAAGCCTAGCAAGCCTTCTTTAAGAAGAAGACTATTTTAAAAGCTTTTAAGGCTATAAGCCTTTTACCTTTTAATTTAAATAAAATTCTTTACTACTTTCCTCTACTTAATCTCTTAAGCAATAGCAACTCCTTAGCCCTTAGTATATTTAATTAAAAGAGAATAAAGCGTCTGCTAGGTTATGTAGTAGCTAATTAGGGTAATAAGCAAGTTAAAAAGCTAAGCTAAGTTATTTATATAAGCTCTGCTTAGAATAGCTTTCTTAAAGATAAAGTAACAAAGCTAAAAAAAAGGCTCTAGTTAATAAAAAAGCGCGTAGAAAGCAAGGTAAGCCTCTCCTCCTTTAGAAGCCTAAAAAGTATTATAGTAGAGCTATATTTTAGTCTTTAAGGAAGGTGAGGGAGGCTTACAATTGTTAGCTCCTTTAAAAAAAAGCAGAAAGAGCAGCAACAACACTAAAAAGCTAAAGCAAGCAGGTATTGTAAAGAGCTAAGAAGTAAAAAGGCTAGACAGAATTAGCTTAGGCGTAAGGCAAAGGCTAAAGCTAAAAAACTAAAGAAAGTGCTAAGGGCTAATTAAGCTGCTAAGTAAGCTGCGCGGCAGGCTGCTTGTAAGGCTGCACAACAACTTAAAAAGGCTATTAAAACTTCCTAAAGAGGTAATTAGAAGGGCCTTAAGGCTTCTACAAACTCTACTTAAAAAAAGGGCTTATTATAAGGCGTATAGGTGTTGAGCAGCCTCAACAGCCACCATCAGCCTCACCAGCCTATATCGGCCGCCACGGCCGAGCGATTAGGACACCTACTCGATATTTATAGCTATATAGATCAATCAAGGCCTATAGATCTCACCACCAAAAAAATCGTGATAATAGCTTTTATATAGGGCTGTATAGCCTCATATTGATATGGCTGTTTTGGTGTTCGGCCGCGCGTTGGGTGGTGCGCGTTGAGCGGTGAGCCTCGGTAGAATTCGGCGACCGCCATTGTCGCCGACACTTCCCATGCCCGGTTGAGCTCAGGTACTATCTCGTTCTCAACGGCAACATATCTTAGTTCAGACGTTCTTTACCGTTTGCAGGCTAGACAAGCCTTGGAACCACTACATCGTCAGGGTCTACACCGGCATAGAACAAAGCGGGAAATTCTATGCAGTCAGTACCGCGCGTATGCCGAGATCGACCGAAGGATGATTTCAAACCATCGCCCAGGATGTGATTAGTATGAGGCTTGTATAGGTTTTTTGACGTTTCTTCATCCTCTGTACTTAACTCTCTCAGCTACAATCCATCTTCTCCTACATTTTCCTACATGTCCCTACATGCCGGACGAACTCTCAAACCTTCCCAAATCAAACCTCCACAACACCAAGATGTCCGCAGAACACCTTTTCCAGCCACTCAAGGTGGGCTCTATGGAGCTCAAGAACCGCATCGCCATGGCACCTCTGACGCGTTTCCGTGTCAATGACAACTTTGAAATCCTACCCATGGCCGCACAATACTACGGCCAGCGCGCTGTCGTACCAGGAACCCTCCTCATCACAGAAGCTACTCTGGTTTCGAAACAATCTGGCGGTTACCCCAATGTACCCGGTATCTACACACAGGCCCAGATCGACGCATGGAAACCGGTTACCAAGGCTGTGCATGAGAAGGGCTCGTACATCTTCCTCCAGCTTTGGGCCCTTGGGCGTGTAGCGAACAAGGATTTCGCACAAGCGAACGACATCACTATCAAGTCTTCCAGCGCAACATCCCTAGGCGAGGGCTACGCCACCCCCAAAGAGATGACCGTCGAAGAGATCAAGCAGAGCATCTCCGACTACGCTCAAGCAGCCAAGAACGCCATCGAAGCTGGCTTCGACGGTGTAGAGATACACGCCGCAAATGGCTACCTCATCGATCAATTCCTACAAGATACTTGCAACAAGCGCACAGACTCCTACGGCGGCTCCATCGAGAACCGCTCTAGGTTTGCCGTCGAGGTTACTCAGGCTGTTGTAGAAGCTGTGGGCGCGGACAAGACTGGCATCCGATTGAGTCCTTTCTCAGAGTTCCAGGGAATGAAGATGAAGGACCCTCTTCCCCAGTTTACCGATATCATGAAGAGACTTGACGCGTTCAACCTGGCCTACCTCCACCTTATCGAGGCCCGCGTATCCGGCAACACAGATGTTGAGAAATACGAATCTCTCGACCCACTGTTGCCCAATTACTCTGGCAAGCTGCTCATCGCCGGTGGGCTCAAGGCCGCGGACGCAAAGAAGTTGGTTGAAGAGCACAAGGACCGCGATGTCGTTGCGGTGTTCGGACGGTACTTTATCAGCACCCCCGATCTTGTTTTCCGGATCGAGAAGGGTATTGAGCTTACTCCATACGACCGCGACACCTTCTACCTTCCCAAGAGCGAGAAGGGGTACATTGACTACCCTTTCAGCAAGGAATTTGAGGAGGCGCATCCCAACTTGTAGAGACGGTTTGGAAAGATACCCAGTGGCATTTGCGCATATGGTAGCAAATAGACATAATTGAAGTACATCATCATCATAGTCACGTCTGCGCTGCTAGCCATTTGCTTACATGTCAGTGATTGGTATATCGTCGATGTGAAGGCCGATGGCAAATAAGATGGTCGAGGAAGCGCAGTCAAGTGTTGATACATTGAAACAAGAACGGCAACACCCAAAATGAAACACAACAAGTGACGTGATTGCGAAATTACACATGGCGTGGACCGGAGCAAACCTCGGTAGTAGGTTAAAATGTTTGGCGCGTATATTTCAGCCTCTTGTCCTCTCCACGCCCGAGCTTTGGATTCTCTTGATCGCTTATCTTTTAAGATTGGTGGCCATGAATGGTTTAATGAAGCGCAAGAGGCTGATTCGCCAGCTGAGGAAGCGTTCCGTGGGTTGGTGAGGCAGACGAGCCCGCCAGTCAAACTTCAGTTGTAGCCCGTACGATATTACTCCAGGAGTAGGTACGAAAGTCACAAATCAACCATGAATTCGTCCCAATGACTACTTGATCATGTTTTGAAGATGGGTCCCATGTTCTCTTGCCAAGTATCCACAATCTTGTTTGCGGGGCCGGCAGCGATCATTTCGTCTCCTTTTTTCCACTTCCCTATTGTTTCCTCTGTGAACTCCTCCACACTCAACGCAGCTTTGTTCTTCTCCTTCTTATTGTCATCTGGATCCTTCCTTTCGCGATGCAAGTCCGTCGCCACAGTCGGCGGCGCAATCTCGATGACCTTGATCTTTGTGTCCTTTAGCTGGGCTCGTAGATCCATGGACCAGAAGTGCAGCCATGCTTTCGTACCGCAGTACACAGGGTTGATTATGGAGAACGGTACGAAGCCCAGGACGGAGGATATGTTGACAATGAGTGCCACTGGTTTGGATTTGAAGTGCGAGAGCAGATGAAGAGTAAGGTGCATCGGTCCACGGATATTGATATCGACTTCCTGGTCGGCTTTGCTGCCGAATTCCTCTGGATCCATTTCGTTGACGTCGAGCGGCCGCTGCACACCAGCATTGTTGACGAGACAATCGAGGTCCGGGTGCGAGGATGTCAGCTTCTTGATGAAAACTGGGATGGACTTGACATCTCCGGTATCAAGCACGTAGTAAGCTGCTGCTCCGATCTCTTCTGCAGCTTCTTGCAGTTTTGACTCTGTGCGGCCGGCGATGATGACTTTCTTCCCATCTCTAATCAACTGCTGCGCAAGCGCCTTTCCGATGCCACCGCCACCGCCGGTCACGAGGGCGGTCATGAAGTCGTAGTTTGTGGGCGACATGTTGAGCGTAAAACTTTGCGGTGTTCTGGAAGATGGGTGAGACTGTTCCAGATGCCATGGCGATGCTTGACAACTGGCTAGCTAACGACTAAGTGCTAGTGACGTGCACTTGAGACGGCGTCGCTGGTGACGTATGTACGTCATGACTGAAGTTGTAGAATCTGCCATGGTGCGCAAAGTGCTGGCAACCGGTACACTTAGTCAACTTTCGATCAACACGTGCCACCAAATGCGGTACTTGCTCAAGGTAGTTGACGACTTTTGAGATGCAGGTTCTGACCGCTATTAAAACTCGTGTTCACTAAACAGAAAGAGGGGCCAGTAGTCCGCCCGAAGTTACCACGGGACTGTGCAGCATTGCCGTTGCCGCACCCGGAACGGCAGCATTCATGTCCTCATCTCCTCTTCACCTGATCTGACAAAGTCCTGACCAACTTCAAATTGATCCTCCGCTTAGTCTCGACCCACATCCAGATACACCAATCACGACCTCTGGATACTGTTCCGCGTCATGCGACCCAAAACCGGCTTGGCGTGGTGTGGGTCGATGCCAACAGGATGTCCACTCTCGACGCGCCGAACTGCACTGCCGTACTGTAAGACTACTAGGATGCCCGAGACGAAGCGGTTGTAAGAGCTTATATTAGATGCAAGCCACACTTGGTGATATGCATCGCCTATCTGTCGTACAAGCAACCTTCGAGCGGGGTAGCTACACTTGAACTACCAGCTCCCAGTGAGAACAGCGAAAACCCCCCAAGATGGCAGTCTCGGAAACACAACAGTCAAAGTGCGATGTGTCAGTCTGTCAACCTCGAAAGATCGGAACATGCGACTAACAAATGCAAAGTCTCATCATCGGTGCTGGTCCTGCAGGGTAATCATTGCTGTCCTGACTGACATCTTTGAAAGACTGACCAGATCTTAGGCTGATGCTCGCGGCTTGGATGGCTAGATGCGGCATCAATGCTCGTATCATCGACAAACGTGGCACAAAGATTTACTCAGGACAAGCGGATGGTTTACAGCTCCGCAGCCTGGAGATTTTTGATAGCTTTGGTTTCGCTGATAGGGTTTGTAAGGAAGCCAACCACCTGATAGAGGTATGTGCATGTGGTTTTCGATCTAATGGACAGTTGGCCTAGAACTGTTTTAGCTGCATCTAAACTGAGTGAGCCTGACTGACTAGTACTTAGTTCTGCATGTGGGTATGTTGTCGCACTTCAATAGACCTCCGGCCTTCCTAACACACGTAGAACCCCGGCGAAGATGGTGCAATATGCCGTTCAGACGTGGTGCCGGATACACTACCTGGTCTCTCCCGATTCAAGGAGATTGTGCTCCACCAGGGACGGATTGAAAGGTTCTTTCTTGATCATATCAAGAAACACTCCAAGGATACGCTACGTGTCGAGCGTGCGGTGCTACCCGAGTCGCTCCATATTGCTGAGGATCTAGTTGATGACCACTCGTCAGATAACTACCCTATTACAGTTAAGCTGAGATATCTCACTGAAGATGAGGCCAAACCAGCTCAAAGCAAGGGTTCTGGAGTTAACGATGGTCTGTTCAGAAGTAATCTGGCAGACGACGATACGGAAGACCTCATCGCGAACAGCCAAAAAAAGCAGGGCAGCACAGAGACTGTAAAGGCAAAATATGTCGTAGGCTCCGACGGCGCTCACAGCTGGACGCGAAAACAGCTAGGCTTTGAGCTTGAGGGAGAGCCCACAGACCACATCTGGGGAGTTTTGGACATTATCCCCATCACAGACTTTCCAGATATCCGCAAGCGTTGCGCTATACACAGCGCGTCTTCTGGATCAATGATGATCATTCCGCGTGAGAAGAAGATGACCCGGCTCTATATCCAGCTCACGGAGATCAAGCCCGACGCCAGTGGCCGAGCGGACAGGTCGAAGATCACACCTGATACGATCGCTACTGCTGCGCAAAGAATCATTGCGCCGTACAAGCTAACGTACGAATACTGCGACTGGTGGACAGCATACCAGATCGGCCAGAGAGTCGGCAAGAACTTCCATCACAAGAGCCGCGTGTTCCTGGCTGGTGATGCTGTACACACGCACTCACCGAAGGCTGGCCAGGGTATGAACGTCTCGATGCAGGATGGGTACAACTTGGGCTGGAAGCTGGGTTTGGTGGTGAAGGGTATTGCTCAACCATCCATTCTGAAGACCTACCAGTCCGAGCGGAGACGTATCGCGCAGGACCTGATTGCGTTTGATCACAAGTTCTCGAGGCTGTTCTCAGGGCGGCCGGCCAAGGACGTCATGGATGAGGAAGGCGTCAGTATGGACGAGTTCAAGCAGGCATTCCTGACGGGTAAGGTCAAAAGTTCACGGGCTAGTTACATTTGCTAACAAGACCAAGGTCAACTGTTCGCCACAGGGCTCTCAGTCGACTACGGCACGAGCATGCTAGTTGGGAAACCAGGCAACGCGGCAGATCAAGGCGACGGAACAAATGTATCGTCAAAGTTTGAAGTCATTGGGAAGCAAGAGCTCGCCTCAGAAACGAAGCTGGGCATGCGTTTCCCAAGCCACCAGGTCATCAGTCAATCCGACGGTCGAGCCTGGGAGTTCCAGCAAAAGCTGAGAAGCGATGGACGTTTCCGCATCATTGTGTTTGCTGGCAATGTCGCAGATGTGCAGCAGAGCGCCCGCCTGAAAGGTTTTTGCCAAGGTTTGTCATCGTCATCAGTACTAGCTCCGCATCTCATCAAGAACGTGGACGTGCTCACACTGCACTCGTCCAAGTGCAATGAAGTAGAACTTTTGCACGACTTCCCAGATGTACTGCATCCTTTCGATGCGAAGACTGGATGGGATTACGATTCGGTGTATGCGGATGACGCCAATCCGTTCGACGGGTTCGGCGATGCATATAAGGGGTATGGTGTCAACAGAGAGACGGGATGTGTGGTTGTCACGAGACCGGATCAATACGTTGGGTACATTGACACGGTCGATGAGGAGGGGTTCAAGGGCGTGGAGACTTACTTCAAAGGGATATTTGCATTGTAGGCAACTCTTGAGGTACAGTGAAGCTTTGCGAAATTCTTGTCGGATAGCTTCGCTTGTGGTGGATGTTCCTGAGATGAGATGAGTCGTTGCCATATTTGCAGTGATGTTCTCTTGAGGGTTCTGTTATGTGGTGATGCATTCTCACTGACGTCAAGCCAATTTGAAGTCCAATCGCACTTCAGGGGGATATCTGTGTCATTGACAGAAGCAAAAGCATATGCTCAACACACAAACAAGTCGTAGCTGTGGCGGGAACCTGCAAACACCCTGTTCGGCTGTGGTGGGTTCATCTGAAGTGCTCCAGACCTAGTACGAAAACGGCAAGACTCGCAGACATTTGCCTCGACTACAGATGACGGACACCAATAGTGCAGGCCGCATCCCGGACCAATAGAACACGACAGGTGAAAGGGTCGCACGCGAGTACGGACGAATTACACAAGGTAAGCCACATGGGGCCGCATCTGGGGTGTGTTCCTGGGTTGACCGGGACAGGGGTAGGGCGTTGCTATAACAACGCCCGAAGCAACAACAGCGCTGCATGCGCCTCCATCGCATCACTGCTGGGAAAGTAGCTATTCCACCCTTTTTGAAGGCATCCATATCGCATTTTTGCCCATCTCAGATCACTTCTTGGGTTTCACGAAGAAAGACGACACTTTTCCATTACCCATTTCTGTTTTCGGGGCGTATACACACATAATGGACGGATCTACACCACATAGTGGTTCACACTATGGACGGCCACCTGCATATGACTACGATGACGGCTCCCCTCAGCAACTACAAGGAGGATCAACAATGCGATTGTTGACAAATGTGGATGATAGCCAAGGTTACATGCCGTGAGTATTTGTCTTCTTTGTTGTCTCTCTTTCACTTGCGTCCTGCATTCCGGACCCAATCTCATTCCCCACCAGAAGACCCTCATTCGAGGACACTTCAAACATGTCAAGTGCCAACAGCAACACGGCCGAGTCGGGGGAGCGCATGACCATGTCAGAGGTGGGCAAGCAGAAGGCCGCCGAGGCAGACATTCACGATTTTCTGCGCGAGGCGGGCAATGCGCTGAGTTCAACTTCGAGCGCCGCAGCAGTACCTACACATGTGCCGCAAAGGAAGACACTCAAGCCGCAATTCGCAAACTCCACGGCGCCCTCCAAGACCGTACGGTTACAAGACCCAGACTTACCATTACGTGATCTCCGCAGACCTCCATCGCCAGTATCACGAACATACCACCCCACATCATCCTCAGTATCCGGCCTGTCACGGACGCCGTCAGTAATGGATACTGCACCGAACATGCCCCCGCCAGAGGACGATTCATACGTTCCCTACCGGCGGCCGTTGTCACCCGACCGACCATACTCACCCACGCGCACATCAGACGATTACTCGCGGCCTCCAGCTTCAGTCAACTCATACGAGCCATTAGACCTTCATGGCAGCCCACGGCCAGGCAGCCCTCAGCGACCTCTACCTCCTGCGCCCTTGTTCACCAATGGCGCCAGACCCGGCTCTCGTGGATCTGAGGGCACCATGGACATGACCGATATGACCTCTATACCCATTCACGACGACGACGACCCCTTCACCGACGCTGGCGATGACAGACCTGACCTGCGATCGCGCGACTCATACATGACCGACGACACATATACGGATATTTACACTGAGATGGATGAGAAGACAGAGCACTACGGGCCGGCTCCCGATGGCGCACAAGAACGACGTGGAGCGCGAGACGCAGTAATGACGAAGAAAGAGGTTCGCTTGATCAACGGTGAGCTCATTCTCGAGTGCAAGATCCCGACCATCCTCCACAGTTTTCTTCCACGACGAGACGACATTGAATTCACACACATGCGATACACGGCTGTCACATGCGACCCAGATGACTTCATCGATCGTGGCTACAAACTGCGCCAAAACATTGGCAATCCGCGGGAGACGGAGCTGTTCATCGCCATTACCATGTACAACGAGAACGAGATAGACTTTACCCGAACAATGCACAGTGTAATGCAGAACATTAGCCATTTCTGCTCGCGAATGAAGTCAAGAACTTGGGGAAAGGACGGATGGCAAAAGATTGTTGTGTGCATCATTGCGGATGGTCGTGGAAAGGTCCATCCCCGAACCCTAGACGCGATCGCTGCCATGGGATGCTTCCAAGAAGGTATCGCGAAAAACCACGTCAATCAAAAAGAGGTCACAGCTCACGTCTACGAATACACCACTCAAGTCTCCTTGGATTCCGATCTCAAGTTCAAGGGTGCGGAGAAGGGCATTGTGCCCTGTCAAATGATCTTCTGTTTGAAGGAGAAGAACTCAAAGAAGCTGAATTCGCATCGTTGGTTCTTCAACGCTTTTGGACGAGCACTCAACCCAAATGTCTGCATTCTACTTGACGTGGGTACAAAGCCTGGACCCAAAGCCCTGTATCATTTGTGGAAAGCATTTGACACTGACTCTTCGGTCGCCGGAGCTGCTGGAGAAATCAAGGCGGGCAAAGGCAAAGCCTGGCTTGGTCTCCTGAATCCACTTGTCGCATCGCAAAACTTCGAATACAAGATGTCCAATATCCTCGACAAGCCACTGGAGTCTGTGTTCGGTTACATCACGGTCTTACCAGGTGCGCTTTCGGCATACCGATACCACGCGTTGCAGAATGACCACACAGGCCACGGTCCTCTCAGCCAGTACTTCAAGGGAGAGACGCTTCATGGTCAAGATGCAGATGTTTTCACTGCAAACATGTATCTGGCTGAAGATCGTATCCTCTGTTGGGAACTTGTAGCGAAGCGCAGCGAGCAATGGGTCTTGAAATATGTCAAAGCGGCGACTGGTGAGACGGATGTGCCAGGTAAGAACGTTCATTTGGAAGATATGGATCCTCGGCGCTAACAAACTGCAGATGCTGTACCCGAGTTCATCTCCCAACGTCGGCGGTGGCTGAACGGTGCTTTCTTCGCGGCTGTTTACTCGCTGCTCCATTTCAAGCAGGTATGGGCAACTGACCATACCATCGGGCGCAAGATCCTCCTCCACATCGAATTCGTGTACCAGTTCGTGCAACTATTGTTCACGTTCTTCTCGCTTGCCAACTTCTACCTGACGTTTTACTTTGTTGCCGGCTCGCTGGCAGACCCGGAACTCGATCCCTTTGGCCACAACATCGGAAAATACATCTTCTACATTCTACGCTACACTTGCACCCTGCTCATCTGCATGCAATTCATTTTATCTATGGGTAACCGACCCCAAGGTGCGAAGAAGATGTTTTTCTGGAGCATGGTCATGTACAGTGTGATCATGGCGTATACCACCTTCGCCTCCTTCTACATCGTCGTCGTCCAACTCATGGACCCGAAAACACCAAAGACGATAGGCTCCAATGTCTTCACCAACATGATCATCTCAACAGCGACAACAATTGGTCTCTACTTCCTCATGTCCTTCTTATACCTAGATCCATGGCACATGTTTACGTCGAGTGGGCAATACTTTGCCCTTCTCCCGTCTTACATCGCCACCCTTCAAGTATACGCCTTCTGCAATACGCACGACATTACCTGGGGAACCAAGGGAGACAACATAGCGAAGACGGATCTAGGAGATGCCAAAGGAAAGGAAAAGGACATTGTCGAGCTCGAAATGCCATCCGAGCAACTGGATATTGACAGTGGTTACGACGAAGCGCTTCGGAACCTCCGTGACCGCGTCGAAGTACCCGAGCCTCCGATCTCTGAATCGCAGCAACAGGAAGATTACTACCGTGCTGTCCGAACGTACATGGTTGTCATCTGGCTCGTCTCCAACGCCATCCTTGCCATGTCTGTCAGCGAAATTTACTCGGACCGCAAAGTGACAAACAACTTCTATCTGACCTTCATTCTCTGGTCTGTCGCTGGTCTTGCCTTCTTCCGTGCCATTGGCTCCACCACTTTCCTTGTCATCAATTCCATCCAAGCAATCATGGAGACGAAACTCAAGTGGCAAGACAAGATTGACGACAAGAAGAGCAATAGAACTGGTCTTGGAGGCGGCAGGAAATATGGTAGAGGAAAGTGGTGGAAGTTCGGATTTGGCAGCGGCGTGTCATCAAGCTGGTTCTCTGGCAGTACAGTATCAAGCAAGCTTAGCAGTCTGGCGCCTAGCAATTGGGGTGGAAGTAGTGTTGGGAGATGAGTGTATAGTGGGTAAGGGTTCGACGGTAATGTGGTGCATGCGACGACCTCACGATGAACTGATCTTGGGCGTTGCGGATTTATACTTTGGGATGATACCTGAGCCGGGTGGATAAGCCCGTCTACTGTAGTAGATAGCTTCTTGTGAATAATAACGATTCTCTCATCTTGTCTTTTGCCATAAGCTAGATTGTGCTTGTTAATGAAGACCTGGTTGCGTGTTCGGGGGCAGACGCGCCATGTTAGGAAACGACGCTACTGGAAGGGTCGTGTGTTTACATGCCACTCCCGCTCCCATCCCGCCGCACACTTAACCGGCGCAACACTCCCCACTTCTTTACCAATCTTTCGGGACAGAACGAGATGGCGCCCAGAAGCAAAGCTGCGAACATTTCATTTACCGTCGACTCAGCCTCGGAAGACGAAATGACAACCGACGAGCTCGATGCGCTTCCCACACCCGAATCTAACAGCGAAAACAAAGCGCCGGCGCGAAAAACGCGTGGTGCCGCTGCGCAAACAAACATAACGGCTCCCGCGACCCAGGCGGCTGCGAGGGGTAGGCCGGCGACGCGTCGAACGAGCGGCACCAGCGCCGTAGCCACGAAGAAGAGCGCTGCGGCACGCGCAAAGAACACAGCGGCAAAAGGTGGTCGCAAATTGCTAGCGAAAAATTCAGGAGCCACTGCAAGCGACACAGAGGAGGTGGAGGAATTTGCAGAACAGGAACCGGTTGCCCAGGCCAAACCAGCTAAGAGAGGCAGGCCAGCAAAGAAGGCGCAGGAAGAGGACGGTGTCGAAGAGCCGGCGCCAGCAAAGAGAGGTCGCAAGGCTGTTGTGAAAGAAGAAGCTGCGAAGAAGCAGACCAAAGCGAAGCCTACGGCAAAACCAAGAGGGTCGAAACGCGCACCTGAGCCCGAGACCGAGCCCGAGCAGATGACAATCCCGGAGACACAACAGGAGCCAGACGCAGACCCAATGGACGTGTCGGAGTCGATTGAAATGAACGAAATACCCGAAAGCATGCCTCCACCACACGTACGACCCTCGGCACGTCGAGCCCAACCGAACAGTAGAGCACGACGAACATCAGCTGGAGTGAGACGAACAGGAAGCGTGTCAGATTCTGAGCGGGATCCTGTCATGCGACGGAAAGTCGGTGACCTCACCAGGAAATTGGATGCTATGACAGCCAAGTATGAGACGCTTAAGGAGTCTGCTTTATTAGGGAAGGAGTCCAACTTTGAACAGCTCAAGAAGCGGACAGACCAGATTGCAAAAGGTACGACTCTACAAACACAGTCTAACAGCGTGTACTAACACATCCCCAGATCAAGACGCAGTCATCAAAGCTCTCAAGCAACAAATATCTGATTTCCAATCTCGCACCTCCGATCTCACGTCGACAAAGAAAGAGCTCGCAGCAGTTTCCAAAGAGTCAGCGCGACTCACTGCCGAAAACAAGAAACTCGCAGATTCGCTCACAACAGCGCAAAACGAGAGCAAGACACTATCGAGCAAGCTAGCAGCAGCCCGGTCATCGGCGCAGCCAGAGATCAAGAATGTGCCCGGTAGCGCGGTGAAAGCGCGGACAACCGGCGTTGTCCTACCAGGCAATGTTGAAGCGGCCAAGGAAGCGACGCTGGCAAAGCAGAAAGTTGACCTCTACAGCGACCTTACAAACCTCGTCGTTCTAGGCGTAAAGAGGTCTGAAGACGAGGAAGACATTTACGATTGTCTACAAACAGGACGTAACGGCAGTAAGTCACTTTTTACCCATGTATCTACTCACCTTGGATAACCAGTATACTGACCACTCTTCTCCCAGCACTACATTTCCACCTTACGGTAGCCTCGAGCGGTACATCCTATGAAGACACAGAGTTCATCTACCAGCCCCTGCTGAACGAGCAAAGAGACAAGGAGCTCTTGGATTTACTGCCTGACTACCTTACAGAGGAGATTTGTTTCCCGAGGGCGCAGGCGGCCAAGTTCTATTGCAAGGTTGTTGATAGCATGAGTAAGAAGATTATCTTGGAGGAGGACCAGGATTAAGAGAGGAAGCCGATGGGTTATGGATGGGGGGACTTCCAAGAGCCCGAATTTTCAAGAAGCGTATTCGCACACTCCCAGTTATACGATGCTTATGACGGCTGTTTTGTACCTGTCCTTGAGCGCACGTTTATGTATGCATTCTGCTTTGTAGTATCGAATACCCAGTCATGTTCATATCATCTGAATAACAGCAGTTTGTGTGGAAGACGGAAATATCGTTCCAATGCTTGCTTGTTGGTACAATTGGCGTATCTATAGTATTCCACACCATTGAAGCACGCACGCGGCTATCCGAAGAGGTCTCGTTGCCGCGTCGTGTTCTTGTCCGCTATCGTCAAAGTTCCAGTCCGAACGTCATATTTATTGTTTTCCTTGGACCTTGTCGGCGGCCTTCTTGACGTACTCCCTGATTGTCTTGTTAGCCCTAGTTTCCCGCTTCAACAAGCAGCTCTCCTCCGCTGTTTTCACAAACAGCTAGCGTAGGCTACTTCCAGGGTATTTGTACGCACTTGACGAAGTTCTCCTCCTCGCTGCTCTTTGCGTTGATGGGGGGAGTGGTGGGGTCCTCGGCCTTCTTGCCGCCCACAGAGAGCGCAGCACCGGTGATAGTGACACCAAGGGTGGCCATTGCGAGCTGGACACAGTACTTTGTTAGCCCAACGTCCAAGATCATGTTCCCAATCATTCTTTTTCGACCGGCCCCTAAATCCCCCGATTTTGGCTTTCCGAGGGGATGCGCCATGAAGCACTTGATCAATGCTTCCGGTCTCTTCCCACCCATCCAAAGTTTTCTTCCTCCGCTACATCCCTAGGGAAAGAACATACGACGTGCGATCCGACCTGGCGGCCAAAAATAGTGTACATGGCAACCATCTTTGCGGTATTTAAGGATTATCCGTGCCGTAAGCGGGGTGATGGAGCGTCAATGGATGGAGAGAGTCGTGGGGTGGAGCGATGGTGGTTGCTGCGCTTGGGCGGAGCTCTCTTCGGAAGAGAAGATGGGGTCTTGGCGGTATGTGGCTGTGGCTGGTGCGAACGAGCACAGCCACACCGATGGAGTGAGAGTGACGTCTGTATGCCGAGGTGCTGGTAGGGCAGGCAGTAGTGGTACGAAAGAAGCATGGAGGCATACGCATTCGCACATTTCCAGGTTCCGCTTTCACTTTTTCCTTTGTCTGTCGTTTGAGAATCCGTTTTAGAGGAAGAGAGACTGTATAGCAAGCACATCGACCATGGCGAAAGGCGGCAATCAGAAAATCGAAGAAGTCGATGGTGTGCCGGTGGAGCGTCAAGGCACACGACCAGATTTCTCGATCCTACCGCCTAGGAAAAAGCTCCCGAAAGAGCTCCAGGATACGCTCAACGATGACGAGAAAATGTGGGAGGTGCTCTACGATGGCGAGTACGTACTTGTGCCTCGATCATCTTCTGCACACCCCATCTGAACGACAATCAGCAATGCGCCTCTTGCTCTCTTCACGGTATACGAATCCAGCTGACATGACTACAGAGGTGAAGATACAACAGATACGTCTATTCGCTATGCGGCATATGCCTCGCGAATCCGCACCATTATGCTTTCTGCACACCGCTACGTGGCCTACACTTCCGACATTGGCGAATCCTTCCGTCCCATCGCACACCCCTATTTAGTAAAAGGCGCTTACGGTATATCCTGGCTCTACCTCACTGGCGACGTCGCGCACGAAGGCTACAAAGCCTATTGCCGCAACCAACACACACTACATCCCGAAAAGTACATGGACGAAACAGCAGAGAAGAGTCCAGGAGAAGCCAAGGACAAGAATCTCGCAGCAACAGGCAAGAGTGCTAGTACAGGCATCTTCGACAAAGTCCAGGATCTGGCGAGAAATGCTACAAGTACAGAGGGTGTCAAGTATGGCGAGGCTAGTGGCGCATTGACTGGTGGTCAGGTTGTTGCGGGGAAGATACCAGCGATTGAGGATTACAGGGCTGTCATGGCGCAGAGGGCTGTTTTCCAGGCTGTTGCTTCTATGGGTCTACCTGCTTTTACCATACACAGCATTGTCAGGTACTCTGGGCGTGCGCTGAAGGATGCGAAGAATAAGACGTTGAGGACTTGGGGACCCATTGGGGTAAGTGACTCAAAGCTATTCGGTATAGATGTAATGCTAACGAGGTGCAGCTTGGCCTTGCCGCAGTTCCTTTCCTACCCTTTGTTTTCGATGAGCCGGTCGAACACGCTACTGAATGGATCTTCTACAATGCGTTCAAGACGTTTGGTGGTAAGGAGGCGGTCGCAGGCAGACCGGCGACTGGGGTCAAGGAGTTGAGGAAAGAGGAGACGCAGTCAAATAAGCTGAAGAAGGAGTTGTAGCAAGCTCTCACAATGTAGGGCGCACCATGTCTTGATCGACATCTGTAGATACCACGATGCACGTAATCCACTGAATATGAATTTATATAGCGAGTTCTGCGGTCGCTAGACGGCCAAGTACCGTTCGACTAATTCTACAAGGGGGGTCTTTGTAACAGATCCAAAACCATTCCCCCAAAAGTGTTCATTTGCGCTTATTGTCAAACCTTGTCTTTGTTATTCTGCCTCTCACAAGCCACTGTGAAAGCCCTCAACAACTCAGGGAAATCACACACGTTCATCGACTCAAAAGCACTTGTTGACAAGACCTTCAGTGCCGTCATGCGCGGACTCTTGATTCCAAACGCAAGCTTGGCAAGGAACCTAGGATCATCGCGTACGCAGATTTCCCTCAGTACCTGTTGAACTTTAATAGGATCGGGAGGTTGTGGCGGCTCATCAGGTAGTACGACTTGGGTATGTGTCTCGCACCACGTGCAATGGCCACATTCTTCTGATACATCAGAGCTCTCTCCAAAGTAGTCTGCGATGGACCTGGACAAGCAGCGTTTGTCGGTGATGAGGTTGAGTAATGCTTTGGTCCGGGCAAGGTTCTGCTTCTCCGTCTTTTCCATGGTTTCGTCCAGCTGTTTGACGATCTTGTCAATCTCTTCCGGTGTAGACGGCAGAGGTCGTTCTAGGCGGTATATATTCTGTACGTCCTCTTTCTTCAGCTCGATTGCACCGCGCTCGTTCCATTCGTCCATTTTGCGTACGAGATGTGCTCGGGGGATGCCGGTAGAGTTTGCGAGATCATCCAACGCAACGTGTGTCCATTTGCCACTCTTGAGTGATGCCCTGACAATGGCAGATGCTGCAGGTGATCCATCGCTCCGCACAATGTTCGGGTTCTTCGTGATGTACATGTACTTGGAGTAGAGCGCCCCGGCAGAACGGAAAAGTTCAAAATTCAACTCCATTTGCGCGTACAAGATGCCGAGAACAATGGCTTTGATATCGGTTTCCTGGCTCTGTGTGTAAAGCGAGAGTGTAAAAGTATCGCCGGCTTTGAGCTGCGCACGAGCTGGCGAACATATGTCTTGCATTAGGAGCTTCAGTGAGCGGAGCGAGGGTCGATCGCCGTAGGTGAAGATGTTTCGGAGGTAGAAGTCTTTGGTCGAGAGATAGAACATACACACACTCGGTTTGCCGTCTCGACCAGCTCTGCCGATCTGCTGACTGTATGATTCGATGCTATCAGGTATGTCAAAATGGACGATGCTACGGATGTCTGGCTTGTCAATACCCATGCCGAATGCGATTGTGGCGATGATGACCATGTCGGTGCTGACGAGGAACTCCTCTTGCGTTTTCGAGCGCAGTGGCGCAGGCATTCCAGCGTGGTAGAATCTGGCCTTGAAGCCTCGGTTCTGCAGTTCTGTGGCCAGCATCTCTGCGCCTTTCTGAATCGTCACGTAGACGATGGTAGGGCCGGGGTATTTCGCAAGATGAGCGGCGAGTTTCGATACGTAGTCGGCGTCTTTGCCATTCGCCTCAGCAAGGAGGCGCAGGTTGGGGCGATACATGGTGGTCCGGAACAGGCCCTCTTTCGGTATGGAGAAAGCATCTCGAATGTCTTGGGCAACTTTTGGCGTTGCTGTGGCCGTTAGACACACGACCCTCTCAACCTGCGCTTCTGTGGCGAAACGAGCAATCTTGAGGTAGTCGGGGCGGAACGAGTGGCCCCATTCCGAAATACAATGCGCTTCATCTACAGCTAACAAACGGATGCCTCCAGGGATACCTTTGAGTGACGCAATGAAGCCTTCGCTATTGAGACGCTCCGGTGCGCAGTAAACAAGATCTAAACGGCCTTTCTTGAGGTCATCTTGTGTGGCTAGGAATTGGTCGCGGGAGATGGAGGAGTTTAATACGGCAGCTTTGATGCCGCGGCGCCAAAGGGCATCAACCTGGTCCTTCATCAACGCAATGAGCGGCGCGATGACCAGAGTAATGCCGCTTTGTTCAGCCGTCCGGCGACCAAGTTGTTCGTCTTGATATCTGAACGCCACGGCAGGCACCTTGGGGGGAAATTAGATGAGCAAGGCGTTGCACAGAGACATGACTCGCCTGATAGCAAAGACTCTTGCCACCTCCAGTGGGAAACACGACGACTGCGCTGCCTCCATCGAGAAGTCGAGTGATGGCTCTTTCCTGTTCCAGCCGGAAGCCGTTGACTGCGAAGCGTTCCTTGAGGATGCGGTTTGCAAGCACTGTGCTGGCTGAAGGCGTGGCGACGGTACTATTCTCATGTCTATTCCGCTTGGCCGAGGACGCCGCGTGCACGCTGTTGTTGGTAAGCTTGCGCTTTCCATCTGGCGCGGCATCTGTCATGGCCGCGAACTGCTCTTCGTCGCCCGAGGACCAGCCGAACTCGTCATGGCCCATATTGGCGGATTGGGCGATCGCTGGTCAGCAGCAACATACCCAGATGTTGGGGGTAGTCGCACGATGGTCGGTTGTGGAGGGAAGTCGTGGTCGCGGCTGCATCCAGGTGCACGGTCTCACGCCAAGAGACTGGAAGCGCGTTGGCACGTGATGTGGTGTGTGGTGCGTGAGGACTGGACAGCGAAAAGGGAGCATGGGCGCTGGCGACACCAATTACTATGGTAGACGGACAAGCAACACACAGACTGGTGAATGGCATCCGGTGCCGTCCAGCGATCGGCACGACAGGGCCTCGGTGCTGCGACAGCGACGCTGTCTTTGGAGAGTGAGTTGGAGAACGAGTTGGAGTCGGCATTACTGCTCGTGATTATGCCATGCTTGTGCTTGCTTGGACAGGGAGATCCCAATCTGACACGCCGGAAGAGGCTGCAGGGCCACACGGGCTGGCGCTCAACAGCAGTGCATGAGGAATCGATCATCCTGGACCCTGAACGGCGACGCTTCTGTCGCGGTCGAGAATGAGCTGGCGTCCGGAGCAGAGCTTCACTGCTCGCCACGGCAGCCAATGGCCTTGTCCTCCATGCTGGCCCCGATAGTCGACACCTCTACCTCTAGTCGCTTCACCCGGCCATCGAGGACTAGAACGGTCCGACTCCTCCCCCACCGAGCACGCTTACAGTAGTTGCCATGCCACACAATGGTGCACTTGGCCGGCCCTGCAGCCCAGATCGCACATCACCCTGGAACATACACACCCCATTCACCGTTTTGGACAGCAGTCTCGTGAGACCATCGGGAAACACACTGGTCTTGACTTGCTTGGTGGCGAACTTGCACAGCAACTTCCTTAGCATATTCCCGCTCGACTCCGCCCTTGCCATCGCATTGCTACTACTACATCTGGCACCATGCGCTGAACACCGAGCATTTCCCCAGTACCATACACTCACTATCCCACAATTCAATCGCCTATGATTCGTCTAGGCTCCATCGAGAATTGTCGGAACCCATTCGGAATGCCGTCAGCCGAGCGTTCCAGCGCACGCTTGCTGGACCTGGAGCTCCTGGAGTCTGATACCGCACCGCTCTTCGTCATTAGAGCGGGTGAGATAGCTTTGGGGTTCGAGTTCCTCTTCTGCAACGAGGCCTTCCGGAAACTCCGTCTCCACAATTCCATATTGGCCGACGACAGAGCAGCACTCCTCTTCCGCTCATGGACGCAGGCTTTGGCTGAATTCAACCCGCGGTATGAGTTTGGCGGTCGGGTCTGGGCTGCCCAACTATCGGGTCGGAATGGCGGCTGGAAAATAGTGAGAGCGACAGAGTCGCACACGCAGCAGCAGGGTCCACCGCCGTTGGAGGAACAAACGGATGACGGCCATCACCTTAGTATTAGTCGAACCCCCGTCTTCACACGATCAAAGGCGCAGTTGATGAGTGAACTCAAGCGCGATAGAACGGTATCGCTCAAGAACATACCATACACAAACCTTCATGCCAGGTGGGAAAGTATCCAGACCATGATGGAGATGAGCGATGTTGGCGTATTTGAGTACAACACAGAGGGAAAGCTTTTACATGCAAACGAGGCTTGGTATAGACTCAGGTAAACTTTAACCGCAACACCATAGATGAACTATTCCATTGACAGCATTTAGTTCCCAACCCAGAGACGTCGACCCTGACGAGTTCTCATTCATGGATCTCGTCTACCCGGATGACCAAGCACTAGTAATGTCCATGTGGAATACGCTTGCCCAAGGGAAATCCGTTACTTTTGAGATGCGTTGGAAGGCACGCCCAGGGACCAAAGACGCTGCGCAATGGGTGCTCTCAGCTTGTGTTCCCGTGTTCGATGATGAGAAGCAATTGATCGGTATTGCCGGCAATACAATAGATATCAACGCACAAAAGAAGTCACAAGAAGCAGCGCAAGCGCAGGTGTGAGTTTCTATTTTCAGTATTCTGAAACACAACATACTAAGTTCATATCTAGGGAAGCACTCGAACAAGCGCGGCTGGCGGAGATGAAGTTTGCGCGATTCGCTCAAGCTTCACCTACAGCTATTTACATATACGTCCCTGAAAGTGGTGAATATGGTCAGCTCATCGTTTAGTACATGCTAACATTGATGTAGGCATGAACTTTGTCAATGACCAGTTCTTTGAACTTACGGGTCACGCACATGCTCCAGTCAACCAATATGAATGGTTCAATCTAATCTCCAACGAAGACGTGGAAAGAGTAGCGAAGGACTGGGAAACCATGCTCAAAAGTGGTATATCTAGCGGAGTGCAATTCCGTCTGAAGAAGACTTGGGTCAATCAAGATGGTATTCGGTCCAACATTTGGGTACAAAGTTCGAGTTACCCAGAGATGGATGAAAACGGAAAAGTTATAAGTACGATTGTATCCCTTGTAAATTACTTCATGCACACACTAACCACTGCAGGCATAATGGGGACTTTATTCGATATATCGCAATTCAAATGGGCGGAGAGCGTTCAGCGGCGACGCATCGAAGAGGCGCTGGAAGCTAAACGACAACAAGAAAAGTAAGGTTTCCCGCGCTCTCCGTCTGTCTCCTACTAACCAAGACAGCTTCATCGATATGACATCGCACGAACTCCGGAGTTAGTCAAGTCCATTTTCAAACCGCATGTGAGACATGTGCTAATATCCTTCACCAATGTTTAGATCCACTGTCAGCGGTAATACAATGTGCCGACTCAGTCATCGCTTCGCTCCAGCAACTATCTGGACGCCAGCTCGCAGCATCAAACCGACTGTCCGACATATCCAAAGCAGAGGCGGAAGTTCAGAGCTGCATGGAATCGTTACTCATTATCGTGTCGTGTTCAATGCACCAGAAACGCGTTATTGACGACGTACTCACATTGTCCAAATTGGATTCTAACTTGATCCTGATAACGCCAACGCGCGTCCAGCCTGCGTTGGTAATGTCAGATGCGGTAAGGATGTTCGAAGTCGAATGCAACCAGTCGGGGATCAAACTCACTTTCCACGTCGACAAGACATTCAACGGTATGGATTGGACTATGCTCGATCCCTCGCGTTTGCTACAAGTCCTTATCAATCTACTGTAAGCTGCCCCATCTTCTGTCTTCACGCCAATTTATTGACGCAGTCAGTACCAATGCCATCAAGTTCACCAAAGACCGCCCTCAAAAAGCCATCACCGTTACCATGGGTGGTTCTTGGAGCCGTCCACCAAAATGCTGGAACGAAGTAACATTCACCGACGACGAAAAGTCAGAGACCGACATTACCGATAAGGCGGAATGGGGCGAGGGCCGTAAAGCGTTCCTGTGGCTCAAGGTTAAGGACACTGGCTGCGGAATGACCACGAATGAGCAAAAGAAACTCTTCGCCCGTTTTTCGCAAGCTACGCCGCGCACCCACGTCAAATACGGAGGTTCGGGCCTAGGCCTTTTTATTTCGAAATCCCTTACCAAGTTGCAAGGGGGGTCCATTGGGGTTCACTCAGAGAAGGAACAAGGATCGACGTTCGCCTTCTTCATCAGCACCCGCCTCGCGCATCCACCAGCTGACCATGTCTCCGCTCGAGCGGTACAAGCGCGACCCGTTCCTCGTAGAACGATGACAGGCGAGGAAGCTATGCAGACGATCAAACTCAACGTCCTTATTGTTGAAGACAACCTCGTCAACCAAAAGGTGCTTAGAAAGCAGCTGCAAAAGTTTGGTTGGAACATCAGCGTGGCCGGCAACGGTCAAGAGGCGTTAGACTGGTTGAAGGACAGTGTCTACTGGCGAAACGAGAAAGACGGCTCTCGTACTGAGCACAGACACGAACTCGACATCATTTTCATGGACATTGAAATGCCCATCATGGATGGTCTTACCTGCGCCCGCCTCATCCGCGACTACGAACACCAAGGCCTCCTCGCGGCTCCGTCGGCTCCCCATTCCGCATCGCCTACTCAATCTCATCACAGAAAAACTTCGTCTACCTCTTCCACCTCCCACGAAAGGCCTAACAAGCAGTCGCTGCGTCTTCCTATCCTAGCTGTCAGCGCAAACGCACGCATGGAACAGATTGAGCAGTCGCTTGCTTCCGGCATGGACGATGCCATTTCGAAACCTTTTCGCATACCAGAACTCTGGCCCAAGATTAGAGGGTTGGTGAAGAGGGTCGCAGATGCTGATACGAGGACCAGGTCGTGATTTTTCTTGCGCATTAAATCTTTTTGTCATTTTTTTCCGGTTACGGTTTCCACAAATATGGCGTTACTTACAAGCATAAGCGTGGATTCGGCGTTTGGTACCCTTAGTATTGCAACGATTTTGTCTTGTCAGGTCATTGGATTGGAGATGAAGTGATCGAAAACACTTTTTTTATTTAATCGTGGTATTATAATTTTGAGGCATTTGTACAATTTCCGCACATTAGAAATGGTCTTCGAGTGACAAGGATTTGAGTACGAGGGATCTTGTCGTGTACAAGGTGGTACTCAGTTTACTACGAAGCTTTGAGTATGTTTTGAAGGCTTTCCAGCATGAGCATGTTCGATCTATCTCGCTTTTGCCTCTAATCACCTCGGTGAAATATGAGGTAGCACCACAATTCATTTTACCCCAAGGTCAATCGTATCATTTGTTCCTGGAACCGTGCTCCCAGTCGTAGCTTACGTCAATAACTGAATGTTCTGCCTGCGAGTATCCAGTGGGTATACGGGAAAACTTGTTTCCTCGACTGACATGCCTATCAGGCCGGTTCACCTAGTCTCTGCACGAACCAATCGATCGTCTCAAGATTGACGCAGAACCAGCTTTGGAGAAATGGTGTCATGCCATCTCCTTCAGGCATGTCGATATAATGAAACCTAGTGTTCCAAAATATATCCGCAGTTTCTGGCGCCATTCATATTTCGCCATGTATGTCTGTTAAACTGTGGAAACTTTTCTGGTCTAACTCTAGGGCCCGAGGAATATCGATGGCATGTAAAACAAGCGGCTCGATCACCTTGAGGTGGCAGAGAGCGGGAAGCAGCAGAAAGGTAGTTGCGACGTTTGTAAGACGCATGTGGCGATCAATTAGCGCTGAGGTAAGCAGATCCATGATCCGGGGCTTTTGCGGATGGGGTAAAGAGTCCACAGTCAGCGCTTAACAAGCGTCGAACGGAGTCGCTGAGGCCTAGAGCCACGGCTATATGTAGCAGCATCCTCAACCCGGTAGCCCACAAGACGGTGAAATGGATTGGGGCAAGCGAATACCTACGGTTAAAAGTCGAAACTTTGCATTTTGTACGACGCGTGTCATTGCAGGATCATCGGTACAAGATCACCAAGGCCTCGAACTGAGAAACATCATCAATTGTCCACCGAAGCAAAATGCAGAACTCACTATCGACCCGATCTTCAAGTAAATCCAATTACCGGATCTTGCGGCGAATGTCAGTTAATTGATAGGTATAATGAATTTCTGCATCTGCTATGAAGGGTTGGGAAGTATAACCCCCCAGCGTCTACAACCCGTTCCAAGAAACACATCCATGTACATGTGGATAGCATTCGCTAAGCACGAGTATCACCATGTGTCGGTCAACGTTGACCTTCTCGACAGAAAGCATAGCACTGGTTTGATGGGTCAAAGCCGTACAAGACTTCCGCCGAATACCGAGATCAACCTGTAGCTGCTTGTGGGACGCAGCTCAATATCATGAGCTGGCATCGTGTAACGGTAGAAGCGGTGTGCGGGCAAAAGGTTGAGATCGAGCGTGTTACCAGGCTGATGAGGAGACGCGAAAGCTAGGATTCCGTTCGGAGGCCGAGACCATAGACGAAAGACGCAGTGGGTGCCGAGCCGTAGTCCGTGCCTGCTGTTTGCTGGAAATATCAAACACAGCCATGGAGACGGAATCCGATGGTTGTGGTGAAGGTTGATAAAGACGCGAGTTGATAGAACGGCTTGGACCCTTGGCGCTAGCGGGCGTAGATGGCTAGCGCCATTCGTCCTTCATCGGAATCGCCTTCCGAACATGGCGCGGCGACAATCGTAAGCTCTTGGTAGCCTAATCGGCCTTCTCGAGGCTTCTCATGCTTGCTCAGCTTGTGTATTACAGATTACATTCGCCCTCTTGACTCTCCAGCATCTTCCCTACTTGTCCCTCCCTTATATACTGTATTTTGCTTATCTCCACCGCAAGCATGGCAACCAACGAATCAAGCTACACCGAGATGAAGAGCGACTTGGAAGCTATTGGGGCGCATTGCCAGATGGAGTACTGTAATGTACTTGACTTCCTACCATTCCGATGCGAGAGTTGTCACGGGTAGGTACATGACACGTAAAGCATCTGAACATGTAGTCATGCTAACAAACCCTAGGAAATTCTGCCTTGACCACCGCACCGAATACGCGCACAAGTGCCCCAAGGAAGGCGAATGGGCGAGACAGAAAGCCAAAAACGCCAAAGATTCGTCGCTGTCCACGCCGAAACCAACCGTCTTCAACCACGACCAACAGTGTGCCGAGCCGTCGTGTAAGACACTGATCGACACCGCGCGCGCGCAAGGTGTACATTGTACACGATGTAATCGCAGATACTGTCTAAAGCATCGCTTCGAAGAGGACCACGATTGCAAGAACCTCACGCCCGTCGGTGCGCGACCGCAAAACTACGTACAAGCGCGCACGCAAACAGCGCTCACGAGACTAAAAGCATGGGCTGAACAGAAGAAGAAGGATGACGAAAAGCGGAGATCTGCTCCCAAAAAGACGGGGTTTCTGGGAATGGGAAGAAGTTCAGCGTCATCGGCGGCTGCTTCAGCACAAGTCGAGCTCAACGCGCTGAAGCGCACAGCAAAGGGCGAGGCCAACGTACCCCAGGAGAAGCGGATATACCTCCACGTCGAAGCATCGGCCGATACAACCAAGGCGAAATACCCGACGGGAAAGTTCTTCTACAATAAGGAGTGGACTGTGGGACGCGTGCTGGATATGGCGGCCAAGTCACTGCAGGTGCAAAACGTGAATAACCGTGGTGGCGGCGAGGAGGAGAAATTGCGCGTCTTCCACGTGGAAGGCGGACGGCTGCTCAAGTTCGGCGAGAAGATCGGCGAGCCGTGCAAGAGTGGGAACATGATTGTCCTTTTGCGCGGTGTAGGGTCGGGAGAGGCTCCCGATTTGATCGATTTGTAGGTGGCAGCGAGAAGTGGAAGTGAAAGGAAGCATTGCATGGCATCGCATGGCGTTTTAGCGGCTGGTTTTCGCGCTGGAGATACCCAGGTGCTCGTGATGGCACGAATGAATGTATGAATAAGTCATCTCATATCTCGCCAGGCTGCTCGAGATCTGAAAGGCACGCAAATGGCTGAAAACCTACACATTGTCACAGAGGAAGGTGTATTTCGACATTGCGACTTCCTTGCAACACAACAGTCATATGCATACAACCCGCCGACAAACAGGATCATTTGACTGATATTTACGACTAAACTTGTTCGGTATTGGTTCAGCACTAAAGTGGGCGTCGAGCACTTCGAACGCCGGTGTTGTCACCCGTCTCATGTGGGTGCAGAGCCCAATGTAAACGCCAATCCCACCACTGTATCGCATGATACGTGTCCCTGATATCCACTCGTCGCCTTTTCTGCTTGTATGCTTGATCGGTTCGCGCCGTGCGCTTGGCACACGTCTGTATCGCATGCTTCTGTCCGTTCCCCATGCGTTCCTTTCTCCACGACAGAGGTATCTCGCTGGCCTATTGATCTCGAATCCATGCCGTTGTACGACAGTCCGTATCCGATACGGGCGAAGCTTGATTAACGTATGGCTGCACGTGTTCGTCTCTCCTAGTGGCTCATCGCTCGCTCAGTCGTCGTAGTCGTTGTCACGATTGCGGCACCTCAGGCCATGTATCTTCGTACCCCAAGCAATGCTGCCAAGGTTGTTTGCACCGTCGGATATGGCGAGGTACCGATCCATGTTGTCATCGCCTTCGCAGTCGTAGTTGCTGTCAGAACGTCAGCTGCTAGCTTCTCCTCAAAGCCAAACGCACCACCTACTCATAGAAGCGACAATTCCAGTAATCGTCTCTCTGCAACACAGTTGCGACGTCGTGTCCGCCTACTAAGATGCTCTGCACGCGCCCGTCGATGCTATTTTCGAGTCAGCGCAGCCGCCCAAATGCCGCAATACGGATGCAACATACAGATTATTATCTAGCGACAAACACTGGTTGTTATACGCGTCTACACTAACCTCGCTCAGAAACGAGGGCGAAGCAAATAGCTGTATTTTGATCTTCTCGGATGTGATGCTGTCGCTGGCCAGCACAAAGCCCGCACAAGCTAGCAGCAGAGTCGAGAAGGGAACGAGGCGGCTACTGGGTATCATATCGTAGGCACCCAGAATACGTCCGTGGGCGTCGGAGGGTAGACACAAATCGAAGGTACGGTAGCCGTGACAGGCGAAGGGGCAGCGTGAGTCGTTGGCGTGCACTTCAGCAGGAGAGAACTGAAGTTGGTGGATGACGGCGGGTAGGTGGCTCATCTGAGCGAATGATTGGTTGGTTGGGCGCTGCGCCACCTCGCCGTTATATCCGCACGGGCGTCCCGATAAATGAGCTCGCCAACCTCCTACGCACTTTTCATGCTGACAATTCGCGTTGTATCACAAGTTAGTGCTAGGAGGACTGTGGATTTCCAAATGTTAGATGCAGTATGTATGAGGATAGGCCGGCTCCCTTTGCTATCGAATGATCTTTCCAATGTCACATGCTGTTCTACGCCTAGCACGTACTCGTCACAGTCCTACCAAGCTGGAAAAAGTAGAAATGAAAGCAGTTCCGAAGCTGTGATCTCGATTGCTCAAATTCATACATTGATCGCGACGACTGCAACCCGGAAATCACGCAAGAGGTAATCGTTTGTACCTAGGTGGTGCACGGAAGGTCTTTCAAAAAGCTACCGTGCGGTCTAGGAACCCAAGACGAACAAGAGGCCGCTTTTCACTTGAGTGTGCAGGAAGGCCGAGGTGGGGTTTGATTTCATGGTAGTCCAGATTGCGGCTTGTATCATGCTCGTAGAATACTAGCACCCATAGCCTATCGGTCGAGAAAAGAAAATTCCATCTCATCATCGTCCAACGTGTTGTCCTGAATATTGGAGCTATACCCGTTGCTTCTGCTCCCAATAGTCTCAACTGATCCAGATCGCAATTGTACTGGATTGCTGCGGTCATACGTGTTGTTGGGCGTTGGTTTGACAATGAGTACCTTGAGGTACGGGAGTGAGACGACGATGATGGCGGTGCACATTTCGGCGGTGTACCATAGACCTGTGGCTGTGTTAGCGAGGGTCGTAGACTTGGGTTAGTCAAGGTGGCGACTTAATTCCAGCGGCATTGGTAACGTCGTAGTCCATGTTGTAGACGATGAATCGGGCAAGACTAATCGCCATCGTGATTGCCCCAAGTGAGAAGACACCGACCAAACCAATCTTTTGTCGTCTCCGAAGCTTCAGGCAGCCAAAGATGAAGAACGGTAGCCCAAATACTAGTTGTCAAGATATCTTAGCGAACATATCATAAGGCGATTTGAGAGCCACTTACGCAACAGATCAGTGCCGAAATTCAGTGTCCAGTGGATTATTAAGTCGGAGCAAGTTTTACATGTCATCTGGGTCTCAGCAGACCTTATGAGCAGGAGATGTTAGCTGGAAGAACACTTGGGTGTGATGAGCTTGCTTTGGTCGTACCGATTGTCCGTCAATTTAGGTACAATGAGTATGTCTACCAATACACTGGCGACGAAAGTGCAGGCCACAATAGCAGTGGTAACATAAACTGCGATTTGGAGACGTCTGAAGCCCTGTGGAACTAACCACCAGTAGAAAGCGACAAGCGAAGCTTTGGGGAAATACAATCCCGTGTCGAAGAGAAAGAATGAGACGAAGACAACCTAGTATCGAACACCAGTTAGCGCATATGTTCCGTACTGTGCTATCGACGTACCTTCAGGTAAACAACAGAATCGCTTTTTGTCTCCTCGTCCAGCTGACGGTCAATCAGGATGTAGAGCGCTTTCGTAGAGCAAGTAAACCATCCAAACGCACAAAGAATTCCCCCCCATACAAGATAGTCGGGTAGCATCAGTGAGCGTCGCTCTACACCGAGACGAACCCAGCATCGTAGAATCGTGACGACTAGTGCTAGAGCGAGTAGAAAACCCTGGAGAAACTGTGGATGATAAGTGAGACTTCAAGACGTTTGCATACGCCAGGGTCTTACAAGGGAAGTGACTATCTCCATTGCGGCGAGCAGGCACATACAGTGCGTGTGTGGCTGGCGGAGGTTCGCTTCATCCCAATGGAATCTGATGGAGCGAATGTTTATGAACGCGGGTATAGGCTCTACTTGGGGCTGTTTGACATCTTGACACTTGCATCTACCAGGCAGCACGAAGACAAGGGTCAGGGTATCTTAAGAAGGGGTAGCGTTATCCCGGTTCCGAACTGGTGGTTTGATCAGGCGTGGTATGCTGCAAATTAGTATCATAAGTCGCGTAGTTCCAAGCGCCTGGTATCGTTGTCCGTCCCGTGCTGATTAGTAGTCGATCAACCAGCTCCGTGCTCCAGTTTATTGCCGTTACGACAAGCCTCGTTGCCGGATAGGGGAAGAGCTTCTGCATTTTCTATGCATTATAATTGCGCTATTGTGCAAACGTCCATCAGCATATTATGAAGCTCTTCGGAGCGTCCCATAGCACACTATAGCCAGCAGCCACAGAAGTGTTGTTCGATATCGCGTGGTGTCTCAAACATGGGTGGAAATACCCTCCATCCTGTCCATCATCTATCCAAGCCTGGCCACGTGCTCTTAAAGCTATATCGTCCGCCAGGCATGATGCCTCGGCATTCCTGACTGCCGGAGCGGAGCAGTGAAACTTCGTTATCAAACCTAGACAGCATTAGAAGAAAGCGGAAGTGGCTTGAGGACCTCAAGCTGCGATGAGAGCCCTTGAGTGCACTGGAAACGTGGTAAGCTACGGGCGGAACCCGTCAGGTTCTATAGCATTCTTGGATGAGCTTGTCACGAGGCTACTGCACGAGATAGGAACTTCCTGGATTTCTCTTCGTGGCGTTCGTCTAGACGTAGCGTTTCGAGGACTTGGCGACTTCCCGGGGTTACCTCCGATACGACTGCGATCGCTCGTGGTTGTTGCGGTTGACTTTTCCTTGACAACAATCGGCCCTACTTCACACTGATGAAGCGACTAAGAACGTGTGGCGGATTTCAATGAAGTTGTCGCGTAGCGCCATGATCGATTTGCTGTTTCTCGAACAGCTCAGATCCCACAATTATCACGCTTTGAGCTACGGTCGTTGGCAGAGTGGGCCGACGGGCTCTCAGACAAGAGGTTGGTCTAAGGTCGAGGGTATTATACCGCACCGTTGGCTGGTTGGCGCCATAATTTTGCTCAGATTATCCCAGGGGCTATGCGCTAGAGGAAATGACGCGACGCCAGCAAACCTTACAGGACTCTTAGTTTTGGTTTCCACATCATGTTAATAGGCGAGAAGATGTCCAAATAAATGAAATTGAGGTAGAGCGCAAAGTCCAATTTCGCCAACTATGCTGGAACAGAAGCGCAAATTGTTGATGCTCGCCTACCTATCCACTTTGGAGTCCAACCAAAATACAGAGGTCTTCACAAGGAAAGAGTAGGAGAATCGAAGAGAGCGTTTTCAACTCAGCCATCGTGCAATCTACAAAGCAACGGTCTTCGAAAAGTGCAGGGGCAGAAGAGATGATAGGGTTGATGGAGGCTTGACGCTGACGGTGAGTGAAACCACGAACGACTTGATCAAAGCTGCTTGCTGAGTAACCGTGACTACCTACCCTTGCCATCTTTCGCGGTCGTTACTGTCTGGACGAAAAAGACCATTAGGTCCACTACTCTGCGTAAGGCGTTAACTGGTACGAGAAGCGGATCAAGTACCAGCATGGATGTGCGATGATGCGTCTCAATTGGACATGTACGCGCTGAGTCTCTTCGTACAATGTCCTCGCGATCTGAGAACAAAGGGGCTCGCATCGCGTCCCATATCTGCGCCACGGCAAGTTCGCAATTTCTCACACGGCAAGCAGAATGACACAATTTACGAGCAGCGAAACACAGCCTTGAAGCGACGTCTTGTGTGCACTTGGAAACACGGTTCGCGCTTACAAATCTCCAAACTCTTCGCCCACCTGCGGGGCGCACGAAACTCATTCGTCTGTCAGATTTTCCATTATTGCGATCGTAGGTTCTCTTGGACGAGCGCGCGACGAAAGCCTCCTTATGTCCAAGACCCCTGCCTACGATGCCTGTTGTATCCCTCGGTATGGTAGCACGCCTCCGGCTTGGAAAGGGCCTTAAAAGTTATGCGAATGTCATATTAACATCCGAGTCTGTCCTAGTGGACGCCTGAAGTGGTCCTTCATGCCGCAAGGCTGCATACACGGCAGGCTGCAAGGCACTTAAACATTCATTTCCATTATACTCTTCTACCCCGCGCTTTCTGGATATCGTTCCTAGTCTAGCAGCGCGACCTCACGGCCCACACAGCTTCGGTGTCGTCGAACGTACGGCTCCAACAATCCACGAAGATGCAGCGTGACGAGGAACGATATGCAGATGGCCTTGCGGAATACGGTAGTTATTTTGGCGGACCATCCTTCGACTACCTTGCGCCCGCTCAGCCGATTTCCCCAACAATCGCAGGAGCGCATATTGTGCAAGCCTCGTACTCGAAACCCGACTCCTACAACCCTACTTACAAGGCGCCTGAGTACAGGAAAGTAGAGGATACTTTCCCAGTGGCGTCTCCCGATTTCGGTTATGATGCCCACATTCCTAGCCATCATTCCACGGCCGACGATCCATCTCTGAAGTCGAGCAAGGTCTACTCAACGTCGCGTATAGCACCTGTACCACTAAACTATCGTCAAAGAGCCCAGAGTCACGACTCCGCATCTCATGAATTCTCTCAACTTCCGAGCAGCCCAGGTGCGCAAGCTTCTAGAGCGCATTCACCACAGCATACATCTGAGTCTTCGCAACCACAGCCTCTACGGTTTCTTAAACGTGCGTTAACAGCTCCTCCGACTCCTCCAATGTCTTGGGGAAGTAGCGCTAGCAACGGAGATGGCCTCTCCGACCGGATGCAGTCCATGTATATCGCTCCTGAACCTCCTGGAGCTTCCAATCCAGCACCAGAGCCATTGAAGGTTGCTCATGGAACATTTGAGTTTTTTACCACTGCCAGCAGCATAAGCAGTGGCCGCAGCTCTAGTCTCATTTCGTCGCCCATGCAAGGCTTGCCTGGTAGTCCTTTCCAGTCATCGCAAAGGGGTTTCTCCATTTCGACCCTGCAAAGTACAGAAAGCGAGGCACCTGAAATGGACCCTAGCGATGCTCAAGCCGAGATTCTGCGTATACTTGGCAGAAAAAATGATGCGTCAAGTCGGACGGGTCTCTCGTCTTTCAAGAAAAGCTTCTCACTCAAAAGGGCAGTCACTTCGTCAAAGCCAGCTAGTGGACCAACGCAGGATACTTTGACCGATGTTCTTGAAGAAGTCGCTGCAGAAGGCAGTCTTTCTCTCGTCAAAGCAGTCATTGGTATGGGAGCTGACCCTGTATATCGATCAACCGGTAAATTGAAAAGGGTGAAGCACGAAGCTTTAGCAAAGGCCACTTTGAGTGGGCGAGCAAAAGTGGTCGACTATCTTCTGAGAGAAGGCGCTAGTTACGGAGAGAGCACGAAAAGAGGTAACTACACTCCAATGGATCGCGCGATACTGGCAGCTGCCTACAAAGGGCATGGGGATCTTATCAACTGCCTTGTAGCGTCGCATGGAGCAAATCCAATGGTTGAGCAATGGCCGAGGGAGATGTATGATGCCCAACACTATTGGGCAGAGAACCAAGTCAGACTGGCGAAAACTAGTCTTCTCGACGGCCTATCCAAATGGAAGAACGCCGATCAGGGCATGCGTACATTAAAGCTCATTATGCAACATCAAGACTTTGACCCCACGGCTTTGGTTTCCGGCGTATTCGACAACAAGAGTGAACTACAGAGTGCCGAATTCGGGCATCATCCGTGGCAGACGACGTATGAGTACTCGGTGCTATCTTGCTTCGTCCGCGCTGGCTGGGCAGACGCGGTGGAAGAAATGCTGAGCATAAAGGGTATGCCGAAAGATTACGAGAAAGAAGACGATGTCCTGCAGTATCAAGGGAAGGTTACGCGATATATATCACCAATCAATGCATTGACGAAAGAAACATGGGAGAAGCGACCGGAAGACGCACTTCGCATTCTAAGACTGTTGATCGATAGAGGCTTTAGTCCTTGTCTCGCACAACGCACTGCCACGGATTCGGGTTTGAGAACGGCGATTGGGCGAGCGCTTTCAGCAGACGCTGCGCAAGGAGTCGAACTTATCTTGCAGGCCAAGGGCGGGCTAGTACGAGAGGAAGTCTTCTTCCGTCGAAACAGAAAAGAGATCAAAGCTCTGCCACTTGCTGCTGCTCTCTCATTCGACGCTCTTGAAACAGCTCGTGTACTTCTTCGGGCAGGCGCACATCCTCGCGATGCAGCTTTTGAGGACATGAATGTACTGCAGTTCGCTGCCTATCACAGCAGTGAAACGAATTCGTCGATGCTTGCGGAAATGATAGGCCTTGCCCCAGAGCTAACATACGACGCATTAAGCTTCGCCATCAAAGGCATTAACAAAAACGCGGTACTTGTGCTTCTGGACACCATCTCCGCAGCCGCCCGACGCGAACAGATCGCCGCTCTGCCGCCCATTCACGACATGCTCCTCCACTGTACTCCTCCTATCAAGCCGGAGCCCAAAACGCATTACCTTGAGCTCATCGACATGGTAGTTCAATGGGACGTCGGATACGCGCTACAACGTCCGCAACTTCCAGCAATTTTGTCGGCGATCCGGAAAGACAATTACATTGGTATGGAGAAACTGCTCCAGCTTGGCGTAGTAGATGGAAGAAGCCTAGTGTTGAACAGCAAGGCGCAGCCGCGTGGGGAGTTGGGGACGTGGACCGTGTTGGAATGCTGTGAGTTGACAGAAAGGAGTTCGGAGTGGTTGGGCTTGTTGAGAAACTTTGGGGCGCCGTTGTATCATTAACGCCTTGTCGTGTTCGAGGCTCGACGAACCCTGGGTTCAACAAAAGAATTCGTCATGTTGTTGGCTTCGCTGTGGCGGGTGACGTATCTTGTTTGGTTTTAACAGTATGGTCCACGGGTGCTGCTGAAGGCAATTCTGAGGTTGATTCAACCTTGGTCTTCCGTCCCCATTTACCCTTAAATTTGCCTCCCTGCTGCTTAATCCTCTCTTTTTTTGTTTCGGCTACCCATTCCCCACGAAACCTCTGTCTAGGCTTCGTTTCTTTCTTTTGCGCCATTTTCCTCCTCATGCTTTCTTGGCGTCCATTTACATGCCCCAGGTTGACCGGATTCGCCGCAACCCACTTCTCAAGCTGCGGTGTGAGCTTTGGACCCCACGTTGATTCGCCGGCGTCCAGCTCTGCGTATGTGAGGGCGGGAACGGTATCTAGAGTTGTGAGCGAGGAGTCGATGGTGAAATTGGCTTGGCGTGTACGATGCAGAGAGGTCATATGTGAAAGGGTGTTGCATGCGATACCCAGATCGTGCGCAAAGCTGCGAACATAGAAGCCGGAACACACGGTCAACCTGATACGCGCTGCAGGTGCTGAAGCCGGCTCTTCTTCGCCAGGAAATGCGAAGGAATGCTCTCCCGCGTCATACCAATTTAGTAGCGTACATTCATCGACTTGCATCTCTCTACTTTCCAACTCCCTCGGTAACTCGTTGCCCTGTCGTACGTACTCGCAAGCCTTCATGCCATTGATTTTGAGCGCAGAGTATACAGGAGGGACTTGCTGGATGGTTCCTCTAAAGTTTCCCAGTTTCTCTTCGACCAGCTGACGAGTGATATGCGAGATGGCTGCTCTTTCTGTTATGGCTCCCGTACCATCGTAACTGTCGGTGCTAGCACCGAACAAGACAACCGTTTCGTAAGTCTTGTCACATGCCAAGAACTGCGATAATGACTTTGTACCGCGCCCAATCCCTACAATGAGCACGCCTGAGGCCAACGGGTCGAGCGTGCCGCCATGGCCTAGACGGAAGACCTGGTCGGACGCTTTGCTGGTGCGTCTAGGCTGGTGCTCGAGCAATGGCGCAAATGTAACTGATGGAGCGAACGTTGACTGAAGTTTGAGAAGGACATCTGCTGCCGAGACTGGTGCAGGCTTGGCTACCGCTATGTGGGGTCAGAGACAGGGTGCGAAGTGGTGATAAAGTGGCCTACCAAAGATGCCCTCTAGAACCTGCGCCGCCTGTCCTCGGACAGCTTTCCCGTCTGCGTCTTCCATCGTCAGGCAGGTCACGTTACGGCGCGTTGGTGGGCGACGGTCCGTTTGCGCCTACAGGGAAGGGATTGCTCCAGAGCGCGCGGGGCTAGCGTGTTCTGAGCTTTACGCCGCCGCACGCCCTGCGCCTTGTGAGATGCAGTACCTGGGCATCGGCCAGAGCAAACCCGAGACGCTTTTGAGTGTATCCCGATTCACGACCACTTGCTAACCCCGATGTGTTCATGTCCTCGTAGCGAAGCTGTCATTGGTACCGACGCCGACTTCGGGCTGGCCCCTTCATCTGCCGCCATTTTCCTCAGTCATCCTTGTATCCTCACTACCACCAGACCAACACTCGCGACTACCGAAGCCATGGATCACCAGCGAATGAACAATTGGCAACCACAGCCCTGGAATGAAGACACGATCGACCCTTCATGGTTACCCATATGCCTCGCAGCTGATGCTGGCCAGGATGCGCCTAACGCTGCATATGGTGCGCCTGCCGCATTCAGCGTGAACGACGACTTGGCAATCGACCCGAACTTCCACGACTTTACGTTGGAGGACACATCACAACCAATGAGCGCTGTGGCTTCACCAAGTTATCCGGTTGATGCCTTCCAACCAACTGAGTTTCACAAACGCCCATTCGAGCAACGACATCACACACTCCCTCGTCGTCGAAGCAAATACTTTACGCGCAGATCAACGGGTACCACCAGCCCAATAGTTATACCCAGCCGGAGTCCCCGGCACGAAGGAGGGCAGTCACTAGCTATTCAGCGGTGGCGGAACTCGCCGCCTGAAGACGAAGCCGCGTCTTTGTCGGCCATCTACCATGCCCTAGAAGACAGGCCCATAGCTATCTCACCACGCATCAGCCAGCCCTCTAGTAGCGACACATTCCGTAGATATCGAGGTCCATCGTCAACGACCAGTCTCGACAGCGCTGCAAGCGAATCCTCACTACGATCCCTAAACTCGAGCCACTCCGCCACGTCACAGTCGAAGCGTCGCAGCCAAGCCACCAAAACGCGAAACAAGGGCAGAGTAAGAGGCAACAAAATGAACGACCCAGAGCGCATCTTTAAATGCACCTTCTGCTGCGACACATTCAAGCACAAGTACGACTGGACCCGCCATGAGAAATCACTGCATCTCAATCTCGAAAGTTGGACGTGTACGCCGCACGGAGCCTCTGTGGTGCTACCTCTAACCGGTAGAGTACATTGCGCCTACTGTAGTGCACTAGACCCGACACCTCAACATCTGCAACAACACAATCACGCTGCATGCACCGACGGGAATAACACTCCTCGTATTTTCCACCGCAAGGATCACCTCACGCAGCACCTTCGCCTAGTACATGGACTTGAAACGCTGCCTTTAATTGACGACTGGAAGCTTGAGACTTTACCAGTAAAATCTCGTTGCGGCATTTGCAATACGAACCTGAATAGCTGGGATGAGAGGGCCGACCACCTAGCCGCCCATTTTCGTGAAGGCAAAACAATGGCAGATTGGAAAGGCGATCAATGCTTTGAGCCTGCTGTGGCCGCTCGTGTCATTAACGCGTTCCCACCCTACCTACTTGCCGAACAAGCCAACACCGTCGTGCCTTTCTCAGCAACGAATCCCGGATCAATCGATCACACAAAGCAATTAATTTCACGCATTCAACTCGAGGAGCCGGCGCTAGTGCCTCCGATAGAGATCGTAGAAACACCGGATCAACAAGCCTTTGTAGACTCTTTGGCGGCTCTTCGAGAATTGTCAACACAGCACGACCATGACTTTGCTACTGTTCTTACACGCCACCTGAGTCGCTTTGCAAGACAGCAGATGTTATCTGGCATCATTCTAACGGACGAAATGTTTCAGCGCGAGTCGCGGAGATTGTTATATCAGGATCCGGATGATGGGGTAAGAACGCAAAATGTACAGACTGCATAAGAGACAAACACTAACTGCGCACACTAGTGGAACCAAACAGTAGCTGACAACCCGAACTGGTTACACGACTTTCGTCGCCGCAGTGGACTTGAAGGAAGCCCTAGTATATAAGACTGGCGTGGTTCTCTTATAGTTCCAATTGGTCCGTCCTCCTATCCTCAACCGCCTTTGTACACTATCTTGCGTCGTACGAGATTTTGATCGTCTATCATCAGATGACACCACCCTGCAGAGTTACTCGATCCTTGAGATATGATAGATCGACACTGCTGATCTTCTTGGCTCCTTCGAAGAAGCGTAACGCGCGTTGACCAGTCCAAGCTGGATTCTCATCGCCTATCTCGACCGTTAGTTCATCTTCTCTAGCTAGAGGCGCACCTCAAACTCAGACCTAACTGAAAATATTTCGAAAAAAGAGTCTTACCAATCCAGTGTCCAGCCTTTGGAATCGCATCGGCAATGAAGTCATCACCGATTTGTGGCCATATGTCTTCCAACAAAGACACGGGGGAGAAACTAGCTTCACCACCCAATACTAGCAACGGCATCTGCAGCCTATTCCCATTACCGAACACTGAAGTGAAGTAGGCTTCGTCGTCCCACACCGCCGCGAAGTACTCCATACCACTTCTTAAAAACCCGGGTTTCGAGATCTCGTTTGTGTAGCGCTGCAAGTGGTCTTCGCTCAAAGCCGATGTGCCGGAATAACTCGCATGGAAGAAGTACCAGCTCAGCATCTGCTTCTCGCGCCCTCGAATGAAGAACTCGGCTGCATCAGGCACTGCAAAGAATGCAAGTTGCCAATTCTGATATAAGGCTGGGCTTTCTACGCGCGTAGGATAACCGTAACCGGGGAGAGCGTATTCGGCGAGAATAATAGCTTCAACGACGGGAGGATGTTCGATGGCGAGAGAAGTCGCAAGCCCTACACCTTTATCGTGGGCAAAGACGTACGCAGACGTGATGTTGAGGTAGTCTAGGATGGCTTTGAGATCGGCGCCGGCAGCCGCAGCGGTGTAGTTTTTGGAAAGGGGAAGCGATGAGTCTCCGCAACCGCGAATATCTGGGGCGATCACAGTATCTGCTTTGACATTAGCCTGCGAGTTTTCGTGCCATACAAAAAGTTAATTGTTCGACCACATACAATTCTGCGCCAAGATGGGCCCGATGGTATGCCATGTCAGTGAGTGTTGGGGGAAGCCATGCACAAGGAGAACAGGCGGTCCTTGGCCATGGTATCGAAAATGAATCGACACGTCGTCGAGCTGGATGCGCTCATGCTCCCAGTCATCAAAGTTTGACAGTTGCGCGAGCGTCAGCTGCAACAAAGCGAATGTACAAATTGTAGTGATGCCGACGAGCTTCATGGTGCAAGGAATCTTGATTGGCGATGCTGGAGGAAATCAACGTCAGCATGCGCAACTTTATCTCTTTTTTTTTTCTTTCTTTTCCCCGCGTTATAAAGCCATCGATAATCTTGCAGAGCATGTTTCAGGCCCACTGTCACATTTTTCGCTCGTGATGTTGTTGCTTTGCTACTCTTTTCCTATCGCGATGCATGGTCGTCCTTTGGGAGCCACATTACGCTGACTGTGCATGTGGGCTGCATCGGACATAGGAGTTTAGCTTACTAAACTCGGTACAACCATTCAGCCGATGCGGAAGACGTTTGCAAGAGTACGCAGAGTTAAGTTGGAGAAGCCTGAATTGCAGGTGGATGCAAAGGGCTATGCCTCTAGGCGATACGCTTTCGTTGGCCTCTATCGAGGTCACATCTTGTGCTTCATGCCAAAAGCATATCTAGCTAATGATTCATGTCGTTACAATTCGTCCCTTTCGATACCGTCTTCTCTCGAGATGCTCTTTGCCTCGAATGCATCTCCCTCCCGTTTGACTCTCCGTAGTCTGAAGACTCGCGCAGCATGACTCTTCACATTTGCTTTGAGCACACCACCAGCTTCGACCACGCCAATTTTCCCGCCAAATAGTCGCGCATCCTCTTGGGCTAGGCCCTTGGCGTAAGGGATCTCAGTAGCATTGTACCAGCTGGCTTTTGACAGGATCGATTCTCTCTGCACGTGGCTTTCCGCAGCAAGAAGCTCTTCGGCGGTTGCTTCGGTCATGCGATGAGCCCAGAGGTCATGGATAGCCCAGTCATACTTTACGTGCGGTGCTGATCCACCGGGTCCATATGGTATGAAAATCTCAGCGAGGGAGACGCTCATCTCAATGTCTTCACCACCAGCATTGAGGAGTATTACGGCTTCGTCCCCGTTCTGGAGATGTCCGGCCCAGACGTGCGTCTCACCAACGCCCCACTCATCTTTCGCCACACCTTCCGTGTCCCTTCGGACACGCGTTACACTTCGTCCATGGGGGTCCTGGCTAAGCGCAATGATGGCAGGGTTGTTGATGATGGTAAGAGCAGAAGCTGGCATATTGCGTAGATCATTACCAAGGAACAGCGGAGATTTGAGAGCGGTCCAGAGCGCAAAGTGCGCTTTGTATTCTTCGTCGGTCATACCGCCTTGACCAACCTCGAGCATGTCGAGATCACTCCAACCACCGGGGATGCTGCGGTCAGCGAAAGGAGCGACTTTGTTGAGAATGAAGAGTACTGAGCAATGTGTGCCTGGTGCTACGCAGTTCACATCGCCTGGCGTCACGGTGTTGCATCCACAAAGATCATCAGGGCGTGTAAAAGAGTCGTAGATGTCGCCCGTAATGCGCCAGCTGTTGGAGATGCTCATTCCCCACTACAACAAGTCAATTTATGAGTAACGTAGTGTATGCAGAAGTTCGTGGTGCTTACTGTGTGAACAAGATCCTCGCCCCAGTTACACAGATTGAGGAGAATGTTTTCCTGTTGCTTTCAGAGCATCCGACATATTTTTGAAGCGATTGAATGACACTGATGGTGTGCCAACACGACCCATGTGGTAGCAGCTATCGTACTTGAGCATGTCGACACCCCAGCCCGCAAAGTTCTTGGCATCGTCGACCTCGTGGTCTAGTGATCCCTCTAACTAACATCAGTATGCTACAAGAAGTTGGAATAGCCAGTTTATCATACCAAACCTCGCACATGTCATCTCCCCAGCGCTACTGTACATGCCGAACTTGAGGTCTTGACTATGCAGGTGATTCGAGATAGAGTTCAAGCCGTTTGGGAACTTGTCAAGCGCCGGTTGAAGCTTTCCTTTCTTATCTCGACCCTTTGGATCTTGCCAACAGTCGTCTAGCACGACATAGTCGTAACCTAGATCTCGTAATCCTAAGCTTAAAATCTGGGAAGTGGTTGTGAGAAGCAGGTCCTCAGAGACGTCGCATCCGAAAGCGTTCCAGTTGTTCTTTTCCCATCAGTGGTAGATCTGAAGTAGTAGTTAGGAATCTTACCCAGCCTATCGGTGGTGTGATTGCGAGGCCATTGTTGATGGCCGTCGCGCTGCCCAGTAGCGTCGTTACCACGAGAATACTGCTACGCGACACTGTCATGATGGAAATAAGATGTTGTTTCTTGACTAGAGACGCGCCATCAGCGTCTTAAGCAGCCTTCTACGTGTGAATCATCTCGAGTGGGTCATCAACGTGAGTGGATGGACCCTGGCGCCAAGTCCGCAGATTCGGATGGGGTCCACGGGTACGTCGTTGGGGCTCCGCTTGGCCAGGAAAATTGGCGAATTTTCCGCCGCTAACGCTTGGCGCCATTGCTACTGCACCATACATCTTGACAATCTTGTCGTCTATAGTTCGGTAGCTACTGCCTGGCATCTCGATCTAGGACGATCACATAGACAGTCCTGAATAACACGATAATGGGGACTGTTTGCTCAACGCAAGCAGTGCTTCGTAATCAGGATCATTATCCCTCGGCTCGAGCTCCATGTGAGGCGCAAATTGGACAAGAAAGCGCAATAGCCACCGATCAAGAACGAAGCTGGTCTCTTTGCTTCGAAGACAGGTTTGATGAAACGCTCGGAGACGACTCATGGCGCCGTCGACACTCGGCCAATACATTTTCAGACGCAAGAGTATCTCAAAGTTGCGTTCCAATCTGAACTTCGATATGCGTATTTCGCCTTCATCGCCGGAAAAGAGCAGAGTGTGGATCTGAACTGTGGAGGCCACAACGAGGACATGTGAAACCGCCGAATACAAAACTTCACTCCCTGGGTTTGCATGCGAGCGGTAGACAAGAGAGCAGAGACGAGCGGCATGCTGCTTGCAGGCGTCAGCATAACGCGCAGAGCCGGCTGGGGCTTCGATTGACGAAGACAAAAATTGATAGTTGAGAAGCAGCCCGTAGTGATAATAGCCCAGGTACACAGCTACGAACATTCGTCCAAGGCCACACGATGCAAAAGCTGCAAAGTTTGCCGGCGTATCACGCATCTCGTACGGAATGTTCTCCAGCCAGATGTCTAGATCGCGAGAAAGTTCGCGTATGCCTCTTTCCAGTGGTGGGCCTTGGAGATGTTCTAACACGCACACATGGTTGAAGTCGATGATTTTCGCCAAAATCCTATTGAGTTTGACCATCTCAGCAAGGAGAGGAGAGGGTATTTGGTCGGTGATTTCTCCCCTCAGATCGTTGCTCATTACGGAGAACAACATCTCGTCGACTGGAAGCGGAACAGCGCTATCAAATGGCATGATGCGCGGAAGTCTCACGGCAGCGGATGACCAAACGTCCACCATACAAAGAGTCCACCAAGTTCTGATATTGACTTCGCGCTCCACCAGACTTGTGACGAGACGATTCGGCAAATCAAAAGCTAGAGAGAGCCTGCCACCCATGCTGTAGTAAAGGTTTTCGACATCAGTCTCACCACTTGCAGCGGCGTATGCTCCCAGCAAAACGCACACTTGAACCGTCGTGGTGGTGAGCTCGCGGATGCTGAACTGCTTCTCGCATGCTTTACGGTAGACCTCGCCTCTTTCTCTCGGGTCGGTTCCGTCAAAGAATTCGTCGATGGAAAATCTAGCGGCGAGTGCAAAGATAGCTAGAAGCACAACATGTGGTACCCGGTCATTCATGACGTCGTCCATGAACGACACTTCATGGTACATAGAGTGGAATTGGTCGTGGATGTAGTCGAAATATAGCTCCACCAATGCTCGCCGCAATGCAATCGGCGGCAGATGTTCATGACATTGACTTGTCGGTGTCTTTATCTGGTCTGAGAGAGCTGGCTGAATCGCACTATTCCCGTGTAGCCTGGCTCGACGATTGGCATAATAGCCTCCTGCTGGGGGACCTCGGAGACACTGCAGACCATGTGTCAAGCAATATTCGCACACCGTTGCCAGCCGGTTGGTCGGATAGTTGCATTTGCGCCGTCGAGCTCTTCACCCAGGTTAGCGGGTGCTCGCATGCACAAACAGCGTATGAGAGGCCTACCGGCATGCACTACATGCAGATGGCTTGCGCATCACCCAGGTCTGAAGGTGCGCAATAATCTGGGGATGGGTAACGGAATACTGGTGGGGAACTTCAAAAGTGGATGGAAGATGGAAGAAGCCGGCCTGCATGATTCGCGTGTGCCTCGGAACAGCTGACCTAAACGGGACATGGCTCTGCCAAGTCAACGCACGTGCCTCGACAGCGCTAGCGGCGGCTTACTGGCGGAAAAGTCTCTTGCAGTCTAGTGGCCGACTGGGCAAACCTCGCCCTTTTTGTGATTGGCCTTCTTTGCGCACTTGGATGCTCCATTTATCCCCATGGGCACTCTGTACGATTGTTCCGCCATGTGTTTCCCCGCAAGGCAACCTGGTCTTGCCCCTTCCCGGCCATTACCGGGGCTAAGCCTCCCGAACTCTCGGCTAGGTAGCCCTTCACTCGTGCCATGACTCCTGTCAAAGGCTCACCTGTTGACTTTGCATACAAGAGCGCTGGGGTCTATATAGACCGTGGATCTGTCCATGTGGTTGACCTGCATCTTCTCAACACGCCAATACCCAAGACTAGCACTCGTGGTACCTCGCACACTTTGGTGTCAGGTCCAATATGGCTTCAATGGAGAAGACCACTGGCAATGTGGCTGCCGAAAGGGTCACCTCAACACAAGGAGACAACATCGTCAATGACACCAGTGCGGCCATCAACAATGAGCACAACATGTCTGTTCGGCAGTCCTTGAGGTTCTGGTGGAGAGCGATCGTCTTTTCCTTCGTCATATCGCTCTGCGTTGTGATGGAAGGCTATGATACCAGTCTCATGAACAAGTTCTTCGCGTTCCAGCCTTTCCGAAATAAGTTTGGCGATGAGGTCGACGCCGACGGCATCATGCTTGTCTCTTCGAGATGGCAAACTATCATCCTGGACGGAACCCAGGTACGCAGATGTTCAATGCGAGTATCAACTGTATAAGCTTTACTAATAGCCACATAGGTCGGATGCATCCTCGGTCTCATTATCAACGGCTACATCATAGAATGGATCGGATACAAGAAGACAATGATTGGCAGCATGTTGTTCATGGTTGGCGCCATCTTCATCCCATTCTTCTCTACAGGATTGGAAATGTTTCTTGTTGGAGGCATCATTCAGGGTTTGCCATGGGGCGTCTTCCAAACACTGGCAATCTCGTACGCTGCGGATCTCTGTCCTATGCACCTGAGAGGATAAATGACTTCTTGGATCAACATGTGCTGGGTCATCGGCGGGCTTCTGTCTACTGGCATTCTCACGGGGTTGATGAAAAACACGACTCAATGGGGCTATCGTGTGCCTTTTGCTCTCCAATGGATCTGGCCTATTCCCATTATCCTAGCTACTTTCCTCGCTCCAGAATCTCCATGGTGGCTAGTCCGACAAGGCCGTATCGACGAGGCCAAAGCCGCTATTCGCCAGATCACTACACCCACAGATGGCATCGAGTTCGACCTCGATGCCCACGTTGAGATGATGTTTGTCACTGACCAATACGAGAAACAAGTTGGCGCTGGAAGCAACTATTGGCATTTATTCCCGGGAAGTGATCTACACCGCACTGAGGTCTCTGCCATGGCCTTCATCACCCAAGCTCTTTGCGGCGTCCCCTTCATGGGCTTTGGGTAAGTCCCTGTTCGAGATGCGTGTGATACATGTACTGACTTCATCAGAACGCAATTCATGCAAGGCGTAGGTCTTAGTCAAGACGACTCCTTCCACCTCACGATTGGCCAGGACTGCTTGGGTCTAGTTGGATGCTTCATCGCCTGGTGGATCATGACACGCTTTGGTCGACGACCCATATACCTTGTTGGTTTGACTTCTATCTTCATCATACTTTTGATTGTCGGATTCATTGGTCTTGCGCCGACCACCAACAAGAGTGCAAGTCTCGCTGGAGGTATTTTAATCATCCTTATGATCTTCTGCTTCCAGGTTAGTCTCTTCATTCTACTAAGTTATGGACTATACGCTAACCAAAACAGCTTTCGTTAGGTCCCATCTGCTACTCACTTGCGGCCGAGATCCCCTCGTCACGCCTCCGTGTAAAGACCGTCGCCCTCTCTCGCGCTTCCTACAACTTAATAGTTTTCGTTACAAACACCATCATGCCGAAGATGGTTAGCAAGAACGACTGGAATTGGGGCGCCAAGGGTGGCTTCTTCTGGGCTGGCATTGCACTTCTGTTTATTCTATGGGGATACTTCCGTCTACCTGAGCCTAAAGGCTTCACCTATTCTGAGCTGGATCTGATGTTCGAGCACAAGGTTTCTGCACGCAAGTTCACGCGCGAGGCAGCGGACGCGCTGAAGCCCGCATTGACGGACGTCGCGATGCAGTATGAGAAACAGAACGGCGTTGAGCGCGTAGAATCGCATGCATGACGTGTTTAGTTTGTTGTGGAGATAGTAGCGACGGCTGTTGCGGTCAATTTTGTCGTCGAATAAAATTCTCGAGAACAATTATTCAAACAATATCGGATCGAATTCCTATATTTCACGTGCATTCCTCCCATTCATCTATTGCCAGAACCTCATTACCTCCTCGTATTTCAATCCTCCATCTGTCTCTTTTGGCGTCGTGGCTTGACTAGACTCAGGTTTCGTCGTTTCAGTAGCTTCCAAGCCCCAACGTTCGAGCTCTTCTTGGCTTTCTGTCCACTCATCCCCACTCCCTTGTGGGGTGGCGATAGGCTTCTGAATCGGGTGCAGCTGTACGAGGGCACAGACTTCGCTGCATGAGTAGAGTGTCTGCCGTTGTGCGCGGCAGTGACCAATGATGTGGTCGTGTTGATTCGTTGTCGAGACGACAGGGGGGGTTGGGGTGGTGGACACAGTCATCGAGAGGTGTATTGGAGTGGTAATTGACTGATTCTTATCAACCGTGTTGGATGATGTCAAAGTATTTGTTGTAGTAATAGATGTGATGGTTATGTTGATAATGAGGCAATGGCTTACCTTTTATACCATGCTGCAATAATATCGAGAATATTTGGTCTCACCACCATGTCGCATCAGGGCGAGACCACAAGGTATGAGGTGGCTTTGCTCAGCATGTTGCGCGTGTGGCGTTATCTCGTTGTACTAACTTGGCGGTGGTGGTGAGATCGATAGTGCCCACGTGCAAGGTGGCACCACCTCAACCTCGATGCGCGGTTTGGTCGCTGCATCGCGATTGGCGCACTGAAGTACCTCATTGGATGAACCAAAGTGCATTGATAGATACGGATATATTGTTTATGCAGAGACTGACTTAAAGCCTGAAACGTTGACTCTGTAGCAAGCACCTATGGGGTATTGGAGATCTAAACAAAAACGACAAAAAGAGGTTATGAACAGTGCAAACGTGGAGAGCTGAACGAAATCCCATCCTACGCATCCGATACGGGCGGTGATGGCGGATGCGTCAGGTCCAGATGCTGCTTCTTCGCATCTGGTTGGTCGTCGGAGTCATCGCACAGGCGCTTCTTCATCGACCCATTCGCATGCGATTCTACTTTCTCCTTGATCTCCTTGTTCCTAGCAATCACCTTCTTCCATTGCGCTTTAACACGCAGTACGGATGTTACGCGCTCGAAATGCGATATCGGTGGTGCGGGCTTCATATCTAGACAGTCAATCCTTCTCAAGCCAATCGATTCCTTGTTGTTCAGTGCTTTTGTAAGGAGCTTGGCCATGTAATCGATTTGTGCTTGGTTCAGCGACGCGTCGCGAAGACCGAATCGCAAAGTCAGATAGCCTTTGGCCCTTGGGCGGTACTCGTGTAAAACATCAGGTTTCCCGGGACTTAGAGGCGTCAAAAATATGTGCTCTTGATTTGGCTGAGGATTGCGGCTACGGCCCCAGAGGTGTGAGGGTGTATCCATGCGCCTCGCGTCTTCGTTGATGCGCTGTGTTAGGCTGAAAGTAGATATTGGACGCTTAGGATCGTTGTCGAGGAATTGCTTGGCAGCGTCAATGAAAGCACGGGTATACGAGTTTGGGCCAGGTGCAGCTGTAGTTTCATCGATTGAACAGGCGCTTAGTAGCTCAAACTTCTTCTCTTCTTGCCTGCTAGACTTGACAAGATTGCTGGAGTAGCAAGTGTCCAGGATAGTCAGTACATCGGCCTCGACGTCTTCATGACGCAGCTTCTCCTCGGCCTTGTTCCAAGTCGCACGGGCTACGTTGCTAAGGCCTCTGTCTTTAGAAGGGTCTTGAGTCCCCGTGAGCTCCAAAGTCTTCTTCAGAGGCTGGAAAACACCATGCCCAGTATAGTACACAATGAGCAGATTCTGTGTTCCGTCGTGCTCGCATATAAATTGACTAATATGTTTGTCGAGCTGGTGCTGGGGCTTCTCTCGCACGTTCAGTTCGACGGTCCTGGTTTCGTAGAAGAAGCGGTCGCGGAAGAGAGATTCGAGTTCTTTGGCCTTTGCATTTGTTAACCAACCAATTCGGTCCCGACAAACTTCACTAGAACATACCTCGTCAGCAGTTCTTAGCTCGTCTAGATAGTCTGCCCATTTGATCAGGAGCACTGCGACTTTGGAGTAACCATCTGAAAGATCCATGTTCTTTGCAATGGCCTCGGCCCACCAGTTCTTTTGCGACTCTACACCGGCGCTGCCATTGTCCTTGTCAGGCGTGCTCTCTACGAGAGGTCCGTCGGTTTGCGGAGTCTGCCCATTGCGCCTAGGTTCATCCTCCACAGATCTTATACGGAAGTCGGCATTTATGACTTTGTCGGGGAGTGGGTTTGTGTTGCGGGGAGCTATCTCGGTCGTTGCTGCGTTCGCGGCGGGCATCGTGGAATCTGGAAGGGGAGACATTGGCTAGAGAAACCTCGAGGCTGCGAAACTGGGAGAGTTCGCAGGCACCCGCCATTTTGAAGGATGGAGTTCATAGCCTTGGAGCAACCTTCAGCCCCAATATTGGGTGGGACCTTGTTTGGGGGCCGAAACGATGCACTCCCGGCGCTCGTCTTACCACATCAACCAAACGCCCCATGCGATGACCCTTTACGGTAAATGGCAGCGAACTATGACGGCTGGCTCAGCGACAGTATACCCACAGAGGGGGCCATTGTGCAGTATCGCGGAATGCACCTAGCAACAATTTTGTAAGCTGGGCTGTGCACGCATGTGAGGCCCCCCCCCCATCCATTATCGATACCGGTCACGAACCTGTGTTGCCTGGGGCTGCAGCGAGTACATGGTTAAGGAGGCCAGCAATAGCCTTTTCTATAACAGCGGACAGCCTGCTCATCCCCAACGGCATCACCTACAAGGCTATCCTGCTTCGCTTTACACATCCGGCGACAATGACAACTGACATGCTCGAAGATCAGCCTATGCAGGCTGCGGAGGTGAGTCGCGCCGCAATTTTCTCGCGGTGCAGGGCTGACGCTCAGGCACAGAGTCACGATTTGGACTCAGCATCCGGAGTGCCAATGCCTCTGACCAAGTCTGGGGTTGGACAAATCACAGTTGCGGATGCGGTACGCCCCTTCGTTTCTGAGCACACGGCTGTTTCTGACAAAGACTCAGGCAGAGGCGCGCTTCAAGAAGGGTGATCTGGTGCGCAAGAAGGCATCGGCGTCCAGTGGTGCTCAAACCAAGGCTGCCTATTCGATTTATGCGAGTAGGAACAGCCCGCATGGGTGGATCGAGTATCAGCTGAAAGACTTCTATACGCACAAAGTGGACGGTACATGGACACGCGAGAAGGACCTGAAGGCCGGCGGCTGAGCAGTGAGTGCTACATTAACGTGGCTGAGCTCACCGGTGTGCCATCATGCAAGCTGAAATTGTTACGCGCCTAGTCGATTGTGGGAGAGGCGTCCAGGGCGTTGGGGCTGAGTCTTACGGATACGACGATCACCTTTGTCCTTGCTTTCTCAATACTACTTACACCCTTCTGTCGCCACAACCTATTAGCCACATCTCAATCTTAATGCCCACTTGAGTTGTTTTTGACTGTGCGCAAAATCTCGCCCGCCCTCTTTTGGTCAGTTCTTCGCTTCTGTGCGGGCCGCGTTTGCCTTCCTGCCTTAATATGACCCCTCCCCGTACCATGACCGGAGATACGTTCACCAACGAGAAAACACCTCAATCGCCAGCATCTCCAACGAACACCGACAGAACCCTAACAGGAGATGCTTTTATCGAGATAGCGGACGAGAATAGCGACTGCCACTCTACCATTTCACCTTCTGTACGAACGAATGAACTTGATGTTGAAAGTGCACAGCCTCGTACGTTACTCCACGCGATCTTTTTGGCCCCCAAACGACGTCAACGACGATGATAAGCGCCAAAGATAGCCGATGCAGAGCATCGACTATTGCGCAATGACTGTTTTTGGTCATATAGTTCGTATGCATTGACATGATGACAACATATGGAACAGGCCGTTCTGGGGGCTAGAACTTTGCACCTGTAATGAGCTACACTAACACATCTTCAGAAACCGAGAACAAGCGGCCTGGAGTCTTACAGCGCGTGACGGGTTCCTTCCGCTCAGAGCCAGAACCCATCTTCGTGACTGAGACCAACACCCGAACATGTGTGCACTCCAAAGTCTTTCTATATCGCTTAGCGCTGATGAGGTTTAGTGGAGGATACACCCAACGGCTTCCCAAGACTTGCAGCTTTCCAGGCTAGCGATACAAACTTCGCACTATATCGATCTTTCAGTTACCTGCACTCACGTGTTCTACTTGATTTGCAGGATGAAATCACCTCGTTAGAACGAGAGCTCGACGAAATCGACCTGGAGGATTCATTCGAAGACCATCGTCGTTTGATGTCAAGGGACTACGATGTCCGGCAACCTCATGGTGAAGGAGCGCCTCGCAGCCGTCGGGTCATACTTCGCGAGATCAAAACCAAGCTAATGGAATATGGTATGTATACGCCAACGACAGCCGTAGGCGTCTGTTGTTGAGCCGAAAGCTAACCGTGGTATAGATGAGGTGCTTATGAAAGCAAGAGATCTCCAATCATTTCAGAAGCCATCAGATCGAAACTATCGCAGTTTACGACGCTATTGTTACAAGAAGAAACCACTTCTGGATGACGAGCTTGATTCCATCCGCACTAAAGAAGACATGGTTACTATCCACAACGGTCGTGAATGGGCGACCTTCGATGGCGGCGTGGAGACTCTGATAGGCCAAACAGACAAACTTCTCCAGAAGTTGTTTGGAACAAAGATACCTCCATTACAGGTATGCACGCTCTATTTTCAAAGTGCCGAGACATGTCACTTATGGATTTTGCAGAGATACTTCCGCACCCCGGAAGCACAAAAGAAGACCACTGATCCCGACATCTCCTACTACAGCAGCTCTCGCATTGACAAGCTGGTCAACGTTCTAATCACCTTCATCATATTCTGTTTACTCGTAATACCAGTCATCACGATGTACCAGTTGACGAACACAGCTGCACATATTGAGATCGATCCCTCAGGCAATACAACCACAACCAGCGCCATCGATACCAACAAGCGAGATACATTCAATGCGGTTGGTGTTTTGATGGTGTTCACTCTGCTATTTAGCGCTGCGATGAGTTTACTGACAAAGGCGGCGAGACACGAACTCTTCGCCGCGTCTGCGGCATACTGTGCTATCCTAGTTGTGTTCATTGGAAACTTCACTGGACCTGGCAATTGATAGTTCTTTGTGGGGACGGTAACGATGAAATGAAAACGATCTTATGACACCTACATACTTCATCTAGCACGTATGTTTCGATACTGAGATGAGTATAAGCTGCTTGTGGGTATGATAGAAACCGCGAGGTCTCACCCTGGCATCCATCACACAATCCCCTGACACACTCCTCCTAGAATCCATAGATTGCTTTGCCGGTCAAGCATATGCAACTCCAGACACACGAGTGGAGATGCAAACCTCAATGCGAAACTATGCGCATTTAGCCGATGCACCACTTAAAAATCCAGCCCTTTGACGCGGAACAGAATATGAGCAGCTGCGCCGCTGACGAGCGGATAACCTTGGAAGTAATAAGGACGAATACCATGAGCAGAAGCGTTCCACTCAATCTCGCCCGTGTCAGACCTCCTCGTTTCCAGCTTACCATGTCTCTTGGTGAAACGAAACGCCCGGAGAGATCCTTTGGTATTAGTGAGCAGCGAGACGTTACGTGTTACGGCTGAGAGCCTGTAGGATCGGTGCCACATCGCTTACGCTGCAAAGCATCCATATGAGGCAAGGTGTTCAGGCAAGACGTTCAGGCAAGACGTTCAGGCAAGACTCTATATCCTATTGCATGATATCCTTGAGTTTTCGTCCGTAACTTTTGAAATAGACCCATGATAGCTTCTACGTCTTTCACAATGTCCAACCCGTCAACCTTCTCCACCGCCCCAGCGCACAGCACCTCCTCACATACCCACGGATACCATTATACCACTCTTCAGTCGCGATGACACGGACCAAAACAGAAACATTTCCGTCGAATTCACCATGCGATTTGATCATGTTCTTGATGCAGAGAAGCTCGTCAACGCACTATGGCAATTGCTCGAGAAACCTGGCTGGAAGAAACTGGGAGCGTGGTTGCGTCTCAACGCCACGAATGGTAAACTAGAGTACCATATACCAGCACAATACACAAAGCAACGTCCGCCGATTAATTTCACTCAAAACACGTACGACATGAAGTTAGAGGAGCACTCGATCAGCCGCCTGTTCCCGGTCGTAGATGAGCACAACGATGGTGTTCAGTCCTTTGACGTGCTCGACTCGCTACGTGGGATTACCGGTACACAACCGGAAACAAGTACTGTGGTGCTAGATGACTGGATCTATGCGGATAAAGCGCAACTGGGCATGCACATTGCGAGCTTCAAGGATACGACGCTTGTCACCTTGACGTGGCTGCACACGTTGCTGGATGCGATGGGGCGACAGGCCCTGCTCAGGGCATGGCAAGCCGTTCTGGAGGGTAGGGATCACCATGTACCAGAGTTCTGGGGCTTTGATTTCGATCCGCTAGCGCAACTTGGAGCGCCCCTCGACGAAGATAAAACGAACGTGGAGGATACGGATGCTGTTGATGCGAAGGCGCAAGAGAAGAAAGAACAGCCTTCGTCTCAAGTCTCCGAACCAAAAAGTCTACAAGGCGGACGTATGCTCTACATGCCCACGTCTTACATGGCTCGCCTACATACCAAAGCAATGCGCGATCTCACCTCCCTCGACACCTCACAAATCACTTACAACACTTCGACCCCTTCCGAACCCAAACCCTTTCTTTCCGACGGTGACATCTTCTCCGCGTGGCTGATCCGACATCTCGTAAACTCCGACACCACTCTTCTCGACTCTCCACCTGTTCGACCAGTCGTTTTGGTCAACGTCTTGGGCATGCGAGACGTACTATCAGCATCCTCATCCAGGTACGAAGCCCTGATCCCAAAAGGAAAAGCATATATTGGGAACTGCGCAACCGGTGTCGTCTCCCCGTTCAGTCTACAGCAATTTTTGAACATGCCACTAGGACATGTTGCGGCTCGCATACGCAAAGACCTTGTTGAACAGGGGACCAGGGAGGCTGTGGAAGCTTCTCAGCGCCCTAGCCGTATCGGACAACAAACAGATATGCCACCGCCGGATGTGCAGACTACGCCGGCGGTGTTCGTGTTCACAAACTGGGCAAAGGCGAAGTTGTTCGAGACAGATTTCAGCGCTGCTATCGTCTCTCATAAAGAAAAGGAAGGCACGCCAATTGAGAAGCCGACTAGAGGCAAGCCAACATATATCCACGTCTATGGCACTGATAGACGATCAAACGGCCTTAGTGTTGGTCCAGGAGGCGTTGGAAACTGTGTGGGCAAGGACGCGAGGGGTGGGTATTGGATTGGAGGAATCTCCTCGGGGGAGTGCGCGGAAAGGCTTGAGAAGGCTGTGTTGAGCGATGTGCGGGCCGGTGGATCGCTCTGAACGGGGAGCTGTGATAATGTTCGAGGTTGTCCGGTACGTATTAGCGCTGTACGTGGAATTGTTCACATTTAGTTTTGTGGATTATAGTCGAGTCGACGATGTTTGCCAAAACCGTGGCGGAATACCTGGTGTTCGACATGAGGAGGGCCATGCCCAAGTAGGCCTACCTCGCGCATCACTCCTTTTCGACGTAAAACGAGAACCGTCATTACGACATCATAGTGAAACCATTACGAGATACCCGTTCATGTCTGTCCGTGAAGTCGGTTGAGCCGAAATTCTGTGCAAGTCACACCTGGGTCAGCTGTCGTGTTCACTGGCCGAACCTCTCTCTCACAACTTCGCGATTCCTCCATCTGTTCGTGCAGACTTGCCAACAATCAATCCAGATCAATCTCATCAATCAAGCTGTAACTATCCCTATTGCAAGCCAAGCCAATCTAGCGTATAACCAAAAAGCAGTCAATCAAGCTCGTATATGAGATTGATGAGATTGATAAGATTGATAACCGTGCGTGAGGCTGTTGTTTTTGCGGTACGAGCGATCTCACGATAATTTTCTAGAGTTGAGGTTCGCAACGATATCTTAAAAAAAATACTACTACGCCACAACGCGTTATAAGTATATATATACAAAAGCTTTGTAATCTTTGTGTATAATAATTGAGAGACTCAACACCAGAAATAGTTACGATATAGCTAACCTCACCTACCTGTACAGCCTTACGCACGGTTGTCAATCTCATCAATCAAGCCAATCAAGCCCATTGGTTTTTGCTTATCAATCTCATCAATCAAGCTATACTACTCCAAATCGTCAAGCCAAGCCAAGCTGGAGGCCTCAGCTTGATTGGCTTGATTGTTGGCAAAGTCTGTGTTCGTGACATTAAATACCAAAGACTGCTGAGATAGTATCGTGCATTAAATTGTGTGAAATTGAACCAAGGACAGCGCTGGGAATAACTAACCCTCGCTTCCTACTACTCTGCTCTAAACGGCCCTTCAATATACATCATACCCATCTAATGTTTACCTCCTCACATGTCCCCGGAAACAATCAGACATAATCAGACCGCCTCTACTATCATCGAGAACAGCTTCTGTTCCTCTTTCCACATTTCAACTACCCTATGGTAACGAGAGAAATGCGGGTTGCCTGCTATACTAGTTATTAGAAAGGCAACGCCGCATATGGTATGCACATCTGCCAGAGCTTGAAACAGTTCGAGATCATCGGACTTAAGAAGTAAAGAGCTATGGGGTGATGTTTCTGCTGATGGATTGTTCTGTGCTATTAGGCGAGAGATGCAGTGCTCGATACTCATCATTTGAGCGTTGAGCCGGCATTACATAGGCTTAGAACTGTGTATTTACCTAGATATCGGATCAAGTCATCCTTAAAGAACGCTTTTGGCGGTCTCGTGGCGCAGGCTTGAGAGATGATGATAGCCCGGCTGACTTTGCGCGAAACGACTATGTTGGCAGTCGGGAAAAAACGACATGATGCACTTGGGGAGCAAACTTGGAACTACCATATATCGTAAACACATGACGTTGCAATACGTGCAGTGGTCGCCACTTTGTTACGTCATTCCATGGAAACCCTGTATCTGGATAAACAAGACGTGGGAGATGGGACAGTATATCCTTGGTAGCAGGGTTATGAAATCAGACGTAGGGAGCGCGCCTTAAGATTGCCAACAGGAAGTGAGGACCTGTTGCCGAAATTATCAAACCTCATTAGAAGTGTGCGCAAACACGAAGCCTGTCCTTAACAAACTTACCCTCAATACTAGAACCTACTATAAAAGCGTACAATGTTACTTTTTTTTTCCCGGGGCTTACTGTAGGTTACTACAAGTACTTGTAAAGTGCATTTTAAGCAACAGGTACAGCTTAGAGAAAACAAGCTTCTCAGTATGTGTGCGCTCAGGAAATCACACAACACGATTTGTATCTTCAGATTAAAACAGGTGCTTTGTATTGTGTTGAATAATGCTGCATTGTTTTGCACAGCGGTTACAGAAAACGCGACCTAGTTGCGCCTTCGCTAAACATGAAGTTTGTGAGAATATAATACATTACGACTGCGACTAATCCCCTCCTACACACATGTGCTTGTTTGGTCGTTGAGCTAGGAAATGAGGGAAGTATGCGGGACGCTTTGTCTGCACCTCTGATGGTTGCGCGCTTAGTGGCGAACGCCATCGGCTACCATGCCGTTGTGTTGATGAGCGGTCTTATCCTGCTCGAGCCTGTTCCTTCGGTGATGGTCCTTAATCTCATGGAAGGAGGCGGTAATGGCGTGCAGGAGCCTGAGAGTACGTTAGGAGCGGCGACTAGAACTTTGGAATACAAGAACTTACGTGCTGATGATGGCCAAGATGAAGGTACCCCAGGGCAAATTGCAAGAGTCGTCGCGGCTCGCAGTCTCGCCAGTAATGGTGCTGGGGGTTGTACCGTTTGCAAGACGCCTAGGATTGTAGCAGTGCCTAGCACCTGCGAGACCGCCATTCGGACGCGTCAACACAGCAACGGCGATGAATGCGCCGACAAAGAGCAGGTCGAGAAGTACCCATATCCACCGCACCGCTCTACCTCCAGGGTTGGCGGACTTCTTGATACAAGACAGCAACAAGGTGATGAGCGTGTACAGCACAGCGGCGGCAAGGATGCCTTCGACAGCGCCATACGCACCATTCACGCCCCGGCGTGTCTTGACACTGTTGACGAGGCGGAAGACCTTGTACAGGCGCTGGCTGAAGATACCGAGAGAGACAACGGACGAGATGAATTGCAAGACGCGGGTAAGGCGCAGCAGCCAGCGATAGAAGGAGGTGTTCTTGAGTTTTTCGGGCACAAAACGCGTGAGCAGAGCGGTTTCCTCGCGCTTGTCGACAACTGGATAATCGGCTGGGCCGTCAACTGGCTGCTGGGCACGAACCATGATGAAATGCTTTTGGGTATTGACGTTGAAGTTGATGGTAATGTTGGGATTGGTGAAGTTCTGTTGATTGATGCTCGAGGGAGGCGGAAAGCGTGTGGAGCAACTATGTTATAGTGCTGGAGAGGAGGTGAGTGCGATGTGACACGAAGGCCCCTCTTGCTCGTTCGACACAATCGTCACTCATCGTCACCGTCAACGTCAACCACCCCACACCCAAAATAAACCTGGAACCGCGGAGGAGTGCTTGGAACTGCTGCACGACAAAGACGTGTATCGCCTTTGTGATTTCTCGGCGCGTCATGATGCCGGATAATTCCAAACGCCAAGCTACAACACAGGTGCCGTTGGTGGCTGGAGAGCGGAGCACGTGAGGACGCTGACGTAACGTGCGTCACTGACTTCTTTTCCATGCTTTTCTTTGAACGTGTTCCAGAAGCCCATGCAGCCACTCCAGTGCGCGTCAGATCCTTGCCTATCTCCAATGGTATTTCCACCGTGGCTGCAGCATCGCTCGATCCCAGAGCCGATTATCGTTGAATGACGAGCCCCGCCTGCCGTAGTCGCTTGCTTTTTTGAGCCGATCACTGTGAAGCTTGTTTCTACGGCTCCAAGTTATAGATGAGATTTGATTCCACTAACCAGTTTCCTCCCGAATACTCTTCATCTGCACTCTGACGAGCTGGGATGACACCTTCTTGTTAAACGTCATGAAGGAGGGATTGAGGAAACCACATCGTGCCCCAAAGGTGGTAGTTTCGTGGTGGGTGTCTCGGTCGTATGGGATACAAGCTGTGCTTCAAACGTCGGTGGCACGCCCTGTAAAATCCAGTTCTTTGCACATCTCTTCACTGAGATTTGAAAGGTATTCTCTAGTCTCAATGTACATTTTTTGATTGAGGAGTAGCAAATTTGTGGCTCTCGGAATTTTCAAATCCAGGTTGGATATGCAGTATAGATTGCGGTGAGAGGTGTTCCACCAGTTGGGCCGATAACGTATGCCGTTCTTCGGTTGCACAGTGGGCGATGAAAGCACAAGGTCGAAATGATGTTGAAGAGCAGCTCGCTCGGTAGGTCCAGTAAGCCAACCATAGCGGCCGTCTGCTAGGAGTTGCAACGATGTTGTGCGACCGAAGATTCACGGGCTGTTCGCGGCGTCTCGTGCACCGTAGCCTATGACGCACTGACCCCACTTGATGCTCGGGCCGTTGGAGGAGAGCTTCCCACCTAGGCATGGACAGTCCTCGACTTTGTTGGAGTCATCTCACACGACGCCTAGAGTGTTCTGCGAATAATCTTCCGACAAGACTGCGCATTCGTGGGGCGTCTTATTTAGATGGACCTGTCTCCTGTGGCGTGAGACCCGCATTTGGCTAGCGCTAATGACTTACTTTTGCTCACTTGGCCTGCGCCTCACGCATGAGGCTCAGCAACTCGCGGAATCATATATCTTGCCCGATCGGGAAGTAGGCTGATACACTGGGTCGATAAAAACGCTTTGGTGTGTGATTTTCATACAAGACATAAAGGTCGCTGTACACTTACAACAGGGCACAATCGTCAACACATTGGTCGTTTCTTACGCTTTCAAATGTACGATTTGCAATAGCTTCCGTGAATCTCTTTTACATTCAGACAATGGCATCTACTGTCCAATCTTCATCTCCAGCTAGGATGTCAACGACATCATACGACACGGCGTTGTGCATTATTCCGCCGGTCTCCCAGTGTCGTCACGTTGACCATTTGCGGGAACTTTACGACAAGGCGTACGGAAAGGCAAGTTCTGCACCGACTAAAGATACGGGAGACATAAACTGACCTTGATCTTCCGTATCTGCAGTGGCCACCGCACATAAACCTTGTTTACCCTTTCGTAGCGCCGGAGCATCTCCCTAAAGCACAACAGCAAATTCGAGAGTACTTGGTAGAACATCTTGACCAAGACAGTCCGATCGATATAGCACTGGTTCAAGCCGGTGGCTCCTTTCAAAAGAACAGTATGAATGTGTTTCTTACTGATGATGGTGGCGAGGAAGATGATTCGCCTCTCGTGTCTCTGCGTACGACTGTACTGGAAGCCTTGGGCCAGGGACCTGCTTGATCTACCCCACATCTTACTATCGGTCAATCACAGGGTAACCCTCTGTTATCACAATCGTACCTACTAGGCAAGGCGCGTTTACTGCCTGATATGCGTTTCCGTATCGGCACGCTTGCTATACTAATTCGCGAGAGGACGACTGACAAACACTCAATGGATCACATGCGGCTGTATGGAACTATCGATATCGGGGCTCCGAGTGATATCTGGGGATCTCATATCTCGGAATACTGGGTGAAATTACCCATCTCAAATCTGCCTACTTTTCAATCTGAGGGCGACGAAGGCCAGCAAGTGACCGTATCTGGCGATCATGAGGGGCTACCCGAACCAGCTCTCTGCTTTGATCCAATCGAATACAAATGGTCAGCATACATAGGCGAAGACAAGAGCGAAGCTGAAGTTAAGGAAATCACTGTTTCGAGCTACAACGTCCTGGTAGATACCGAGTATCCGCCAGACCATGATCGCGACCCGTTGATCGTCAGCACTATCTTGTCCCACTCAGCGATGGCTGACGTGTTGGTTTTACAAGAAGTCTCCGATGATTTCCTTGGTTATCTATTGTGGAGTTGTCCCGAAGTTGTCCAAATCGCAAAAAGATACCCGTTTGTTTCGCATGGACCTCCCAGGCAGAACGACCTCGGCCCTCTTCCTAGTCTGCGGAACGTCGTTATTCTGAGTCGCTACCCATTTCACTGGCATTCGGTTCCTTTCCATCGCAAACACAAGAGTGCTCTCGTTGCGCAATTCAGAGGTGTTGCGACGTCTAGCTCTGCGGGCTCAGAGGGACTTGTTGTTGCTGGCGTGCATCTGACTGCTGGTCTTACTGATGGCTCAGTTGCCACCAAGAAATCTCAAATTGGAACTCTAACACATTACCTAGAGCGACACTACAGAAAAGAGCCATGGGTCATTGCTGGAGACTTTAACCTTGTCACGTCGACCTATACAATCGAGGCTTCCGTCAAGAACCAGTCCATATCCAGCGAGACTGTATGCGCACTATCAGCAATCGAGACCGAGATTCGCGAAGCTGAGTTGTCTGATGCATGGTCTATTGCCCGTGTTGAAGGGGTAGACCAAGCAAGTATTACTGAGTCTGGGGATTTGTTCGAGGGTGAAGAAGGAGCGACGTTCGACCCCCAGAACAACCGACTTGCTGCAGGAGGAACAACTACTACTTCCCACGATCGGCCACAGCGCTACGATAGAATACTAGTCCGGCCGCAAGAATCGCTCAGCATAACCTGCTTCAACCATTTCGGCGTCCCGGAGATCATAAATGGCGTGCAGGTCGTTGCCAGCGATCATTACGGTGTGAGAGCAAGGATCGAATTGATGAATGCAGCGGTATTGAACGATGGGAGTAGGGACATGTCGTCAGAGCAACCCATCGTTGAATACAAGCGAGCAACGGGGACCTTGACGGAGATCACAAGCTTACATTCCGTGCTTGAGGCTCACGATATGTTCCCGAACGAGAAGCAAGTGGGTGACTGGCGCGACGCATTCGCAAGCCTCCAGCATGTCCTACTTGGTACATTGGATGATGTGGGCTCAGTGCAGCGTGATATAACACTGGTCATAGTACCAGTCGGCTCATACGCACTAGGTGTATGGACGGCAGATTCCGACATCGACTGCCTTTGCATTGGCACCATCAGCCCCAAGACCTTTTTCAAGCTTGCTTGACAACGACTTGCTAAAGCCGAGAGTCAAGGTGTTAGAATCTTGCGGAAAGTCGAAGCTAGTACCGGAACCATGCTCGAGCTTTCCGTCAATGGGATATTTATGGACTTGCAATACTGCGCTGCGCCTCAGGTCGTTGCAAGGTGAGTTCCTTGTGACAGTTGTTCCGTTTCGATGCTGATACACAGCAAACAGGTGGCACGAGTTTCGCAGCATCCCAGCATCTGACCCCATCTTTAACCTTTCCGTTCTCTCTCTACGCAAACTCAAGCCTTATCGCGATCTCCTCTACGTTCAACGTACATTGCCCTCGCTTCCTGCATTTCGCCTAGCTTATCGTTGCATCAAGCTCTGGGCTGTTCAGCACGGCATCTACAGTGCGAAGTTTGGTTTTCTTGGCGGCGTCCACATCACACTCATGCTGTCCTGGGTCTGCAAAAAACTTATGCATGACTATGGGTCAGCCACGGTTGCAGATATAGTCGTGAGTTTCTTCCACCATTACGCTCATTTCGACTGGACGAACGGCATTGTCTACGACGCTATCTGCCACAAGAAGCGACCAAGTTACTACCGTAGCGCAAGAGAGCCAATGGTAGTCCTGGGTTATCACGCACCCAACTCTAACATCGCTCATACGGCTACTATTCCTGGTCTACAGCTGCTAGTCAAGGCTTTCAAGACCGCCGAACAGCAGCTATGCGAGCCAGGGATGATATGGGAGGCGTTCTTCGGTGCACAATCAACTTCGGAATTGGAATTGAACCTTCCTCATGGAGTTGCAGAGTTTCTCCGCGCTTACAGCAATTTTGTCAAAGTTGACATACAGTTCTGGGGCCGAACGCTAGCGAAGGGAAAGAGTCTAGTCGGCTGGGTCGAGTCTCGCTGCATATCGCTCGTCATAGGTAAGTATTTTACTACTTGTAATTGTTGCGCAATTGTTTTACTAATTTTGATAGATATCCATAAAGCCATACCTGATTTCGAAGTCCAGATCTGACGGGCCCGCTTCGTCGATGGCGAGTCGAAAGACGTCGGCGAAGGCAAAGAGTACCAAGGATGTTATCTAGTTGGACTCTCAAAAGCTGAGAAGGCCGTCTCCGCAAACAGTGTGGTTGAAAGGCAAGTGGCCAAACAAGCTTTGGAAACAGTACTGGATCGTTTCTTGACGCAGCTCCGGACTGACAGGAAGAACTTCGATCCAAGTATTTCCTGGATTGATGCGTCGTTAGTAAGATCTAGCGAGGTGAAATGCTTGCAGTTGGATGATCGGGAGTGGGGTGTTTATGCTGCGGATATGGATTCAGACTCTGACGACGAAGAAGATCTCAAAGATGATCCCGCGGATGCCGATGAGATGAAGCCCCAGCGTGCGATGCCTCAGCGCCCAAAGCCCACTTCGGAACCTGTGTCGAGAGCTAAACTACGTCCTGCCGCTGACGTTCTCAATCGCCTACGCTGGGACCCGAGTCTCGATCCGAGTGATTACATCATCGGATATGAAGACCGGTTTTTGGGAGCAAGGGAGACTGGGCTCGAGAAATGGAAGACTGAACAAACAGATGAGGAATTCATACCTCAGCATCGGATACTGTACTTCAAGAAGAAGGGTGAAGAGGGCGGAAGAGGTGATGTGGTGTGGGAGAGGGCAACTAGGACAGACAAGGTATTTGGCAGTGGACTTGGTAGTGGAGAAGGAGTCTAGTTCAGAAATTCGAGCGCATGATACACCAGTGTAACTGAAGACTTCAGTAGTATATGCAAATTTGTGAAAGAACATACACGCGCAGTCTGGCTTGAAACCTTTCAATACTGCCTAGAGAGATGATACGAACCTGTAGATAGCATTCGCAAGCATGGGTATAGATGAACGAGACAAGCATAACAATTGACTTCGATCTCTTCGTATTACGCATGTCTTCCGCGCTTCTCTCCGCGGCACACATTTACCCTTCCCAGCAACGTTCGGGCCGGCCCGGCCCGTTTCGAATAAAAGCATTTTACTCGGGTCATTCGCCAACAGCTTCACTGCCGACTTGGTGTTTATGGTCTTTCTCATCTGGTATGTTTCTATTCATTCGAGTGTCGTTTAGGTTTCCGTCGAGACCACCCTTTTTCTTCTCCCCGGGCCGTCGGAGATCTAATGGTTGGTAGATTCCTAATTTCCCAGCGCTTGGTGTGTGTGTGTGTGTGTGTGTGGATCCGGATTAGTCGTTCGTAGAAGTCCAGGTTTCGTTGTAGGGGCACGATGCACATCTGTAGAGTAGTCGCCAGGAAATGATTTACGAACGTAAGCTTGCCTTGAGATTCACAGGAGAATATACGCTTTTAGTCATTCAGGCTTCTAGTGCTTACAATCGGTCCCTCTTCGAATATTACGGTGGTTCTTTTTTCGTTATTTACGCAGGTGGCGACCGACTATGCTTTGTGATTGCGATCTCCCTCAACGTAGGAAGCAGCCTTCGATGAATTTCAACGGTCCTGCAGAATCACACATGTGTAAGACCGGCTGCAAAGTCCTCGGGCAAAACGCCCGAGCGCTGGTGCAAATTGCGAGGCTGCTTGTGTAACACGGATGGTGTTCGACGGCCGAAACGCTGGCTGCCCCGGGCGTGGCGCAGTATGTGAGGCGTCGATAGTAGGTCTGAGACAAGGCTTGTCGAGCTTGGAAGTCCTGCATGCGGCGGATTATTTTCCGGTGACGATTTGCGTCTTTTCCTGTCTTTGTTGAATGGTCCGCGCGGAATGAATATTTGGTTGCGTGCGGCTCCGTGGGATTGATGGAGCCGGAGGACGGAACGCTAGATCACATTCGGTCAAGTCTCGCCTCAACATCACACGGCACGTTGCAATCCTCAAGTAAGGGTTGACAAACGCACATACCTCGAACAGGAATACGTATAGTAAACGGAAAAAAGAAAGAAAGGAAATTGACTTGACTACATCTAAATCCATCTAGAACGCCACTCCCATGCTCCAAACGCCGCTGATATCACAGCCGAAACAGATGCCATCTATATATTCCAAAGGATATTTCTCTGGTCCTTGGCATTGACCCAGACATACTCCGTACATCTCGGGTTCGCCTTTTCAGTACCCAATGTGATGGCAAAGAGGTTGATTTCCATCCACACGGGTCGCATGCCCATGCGTTCCAGCCTCTCCCACCAAGTCCTGAACCGGCCAAAGTCTACGTTGCCGCCGGCGTTTTTGTTTGCGGTATTGATGCCGTCGCCAAGATGGAGTTCAATCATGACTTGGCCAATGGGCAGGACCGAATTTCCAGATGCAGTTTTCACGTTGTCGAAAGCGTCCATCATTGTGTCCAAAGCGTCGTATTCGCTTCCTTCAATATCAATTTTCAGAATATCGATGTAAGTATGGTTGTTTTGCTTCATTAGGCTGGGTAGAGTCCAGAATGGCGGCTGAGAGTCATGCTTGTCCTCTTTGCCTAGCCCGACCTTCTTGAAGAAAGTGCGATGGCGGTGTTTCTCTGCGATTTGCGGACCCCAGGCGTCGACGGAGAAGTCGTAACCCCAGATACGGGCGCTCGGGACGCGTTCAAGCATCTCAGCTTCGAAGGAGGATTCGCCGTTGATACCGAAACTGTACATGACGAGGCCGTCTTGTGCATTCGAAAGGGCATCTTGCGATCCGACGGTTGCGGATGCGGATTTGGGTGCGGGAAGACTCTCGTAAACATTCATTCCGCATACCCATTTGCCTCCGTCACCGAGTCGGCCCACGCGCTGGATGTCGTGGGGGCATGTCCATGTGGCTGGGAAAAAGTCCCAGATCGTGAATGGATATTTGAGGAAGTCCATTGGGAAGAACGGAATCTTCGGGTTGTCCGGGTGCTGTTTAGCCATCTGGTCGCGGAGCTCGACGCTCTTCTTCCAGGACTTTTCCGATAGCACAGATTTGTCTTTTATCCATGCTTGGAGTATCGAGGAAGTTTGCGAAGAGCCGGTTGATGGCAGAGTGGGAAGGTAAGGAAGTAGAGCCGTGCCAGCGGATTCTTCGTTGCGGAAAATGAGGATGAGGAAAACGACGACGAATACTCCAGCGAATATACGGGCTGTGAGACTTGTAAGTAGGTTTCTAAGCAGGAATGAGTCGATTCAACGTACCACCGAAAGACCTGAACATCTTCGCGAGTAAAAGAGTCACGTTGTAGATGGCGAGGAGAGTTGAGTCGAAGAAAGACGGTCGCGATGTATAACCTCCGAGTTGAATCGGTGGAGGTAACAATTGCGTCAAGCGTACACAGAGGAGAGAGCAGGAAGAAGGAAGGGGCAAGCACAAGAGAAGCCCAAGTGGTCGGAGGATTCGCGCGACAAGTGGTCCCTCAAACAACTTCGCTCCTGGGTGTGGCTGCGTTATGCCGGCCCTTTAGGATCTGCCAAGGACGTGCGAAACGACAGACAACAGCGGAACAACCAACAACGTTACGTGTTCATGTGCCGAGCGCTTGTCACAGCCCCAGACAAGTAATGAACCGTTACGTGCTGTCTTGACATGCGAGACCCCGCTCAAGCCGCACGCCGCTATCTTCGCACCATTGAGACTAGTAGATGACGAGGCATTTGTGGTTCGGTTGATCATCAAGTCTTGTTTCGATCATGTCTGTGCTGTTGCACCTCCTGAACAAGGTACGTGTTTCAGGACGCACCATCTAAATGCGCATCCCAATGCATCATGCCATGGTATCTATTGTCTATTATACAAGAGGAAATGCGGATATTGTCTCCTACTATGGTATCAGGCAAAAGTTATGTATGTGGGCCACTAGTAAGGGGCTGCATTAGCAGGAGTAGACGTCATGTGTGTACAAAGAAAGGTTGCTTACATAAGCGCTTGTTATTAGCTAGCAGCTATCCGAAGTACCGCCTGATCTACAAATTTTAGCGCCTCTACATACAAAACTTTTGCCTAATACCATAGTATGCAAGAGGAAATGTGGATATTGTCTATGTTTGTAATAATGTCGTGACGTGGCTATCCTGTTCTGGATATCCGAGGGTGTGTTTATTTTATTTTTATTGTGTTTCGGCGACCTGCAGATTGGCTAAGAATGGAAAAGTGGGGTGTTACGAGATCATGTTAATGTCTTGTGAACGACAATTGCAGCCGCCACCAACAGCACACTGCAGGTCGTAAAAACCGTATCGCGATGCGCTTCGCCTGCATCTATGGTTAGTTCTTGGCTTCTCAGGACTAGACAGAGCGCACTAGTGCTTACCTTCTTTTGTAGTGCTTAGAGCAAGGACAACAAACACATTCAGCGGAATACGAAGAATGCCGTAGATGCTGGCTCTTGAGCCGTCCTCAACAAGCTTACTCTTCAATGAGCCCATGGCGGGGTAGTAAACTCCGCAGCACAACTCGAAGATGCAAAAGCACCGTAGCGTAACGCGCTCGTCGCGGAAGTACCCAGGAACAAAGAAGCAGGCAGATGAAAGAGCGAGGATGGCTGCAAGCATCTTCTGCGCTGGCACAGGTGTTGCAGATGTGGATAGGTGTTTGTAAAGGAGAGAACCAAACATCATAGAACACATGAGGATGGCAAATATGAGACCAAATGGAAGTTCTGCTACATGTTAGCTCTGTCGTGTTGGCGTTGACTGAATAGAGTGTTGCTTACCATCTGTTGAGCCCGCCAATTTATGGCTGAGCTTCAAGGCTGGGAACTTGAAGAAGATGAATAGGAAAAGGGACCCTTCGAAGAATCCCGACACCAATGCAAGCATCATAATATTACGATCACGCAGAATTGTTTGGAGAGCAGACGTGGCCGGAAGAGCTGGGGAAGCCTCTTCCTGCTGAAGCAGTCCGTCAGTCTCTGACGCCCACTGGCTGCTTGTCCCGTAGTTTTCTCCCCAGTACTTTGAAATGGCGAGAAAAGACAGGCTCAAGCAGCCAATAGCGGCCATGAACGGTGCCTTTGCCGTGCCTGCCGCTGTAACCGCCCATTCGGCGAAAATACCCGCACTGATAGCCACACATGTATTGGAAGTAGTCATCGTGCTGAATATCGCGCTCAAATGGGGTTCGCTGTCTGGGAGCATGAGTTGGTTGAACTCAGCGACCATCCAGCTCTCGAAGACGCTCCAAAGAATGGTTCCACACACACCACCGAGGATGCGGCCGAAGAAGAGAATATAGATGTTGTCGGACAGGAGGGTGGCGCATGATAGAGAGTACAGAGCGCAGTATCCCAAGCATACTGTCTTGCGCCCGTATCGGTCTGCTAGTGTGCCTGCGAAAGATGCGGAGATGCCAGCGGAGATGAAACCGATGAGGAAGAGGAATGCGACTGTTTCTTCCGGGAGTCCTTTCTCGTCTACATTTGTGTTAGCATTTCAGACTGTGGTATAATGGTCACTCGAGCCCACCTTTGTAAATGGGGTAAATGTATGGCCCTTGAAGCCAGTCGGCAGCATTGACCAGCAAATAAATGGGAAAGAAGCGCTTCTTGAGTCTGCTCAATCCCTCCATGTCAGGCTCTACATGTTCGAGTTCATCCTTCTTGTCGGTAGTCGCCGTCTCCACGACAGCTGCCCTATGCGAGCGGTGCGACTGATAGAAAGCAAGTGCATTGAGCAGTAGCGATCCGGCGAATGTGGCTTGATAAAGGTCCATGTTGAATGTGGACTGTAGTTGTTGAAAATGAGCGAAAGTCGTTGGTCGGTTGTTATGAAGTGTGATGTCCGGCAAACACGGAGGAAAGTAGAAGCTCAGGGTCTCAATCTATCAAGAGGTTGTAAACGGTACTAGTTCTGGAAGGGTTCGGTGAATGATGAGATTGGAATGCTCTTGTCCCGTGCCAACGCCGCCCATGTTCCCAGGACAGGAGACGGCAATACGAACACGATATGCTGACTTCCATTGGTTGCCAATAGAACATCCGCCTCATGCACCAGGACAAGCTGATCCCAATCAAGACGTACTATGACGGAGCTGAGCAAGACCGGGAACCATACATGGGGTTATCCTCGCGAGTACGGGCTGACGATAGGCTTAGACGGATTGCGCGTCAATAAGTGGACTTAGTGGAGTGGCACACTACGGCGTTTCCAAAATATGGGGCGCTAGTCTGTGCTAGGATGACTGCCCGTACCCACGTCTTGGCATATGCGGGGTCAATGCTCAATCAGGGGCTGCCGCGTGAAACCCAGGAGGACGGGTTTCCGATCTGGGGACAACGTGTATCCCGGAGACATTTACCAGCTTGGACTGCTCACAATCACTTCAGGACAACCGACCCTGGACCTTCGCCATCGCCATTTACAAAGAAGAAAAAAGTCGGCCTTGGAGGTCACGTGTCATGAGAGCACTCGGAGACGACGCATCACGTAGATGAGGTTTTGTGCATTGCTTCCAGCATGTCTTGGTGTTTCGAGGCCTATTCAACTGTCTATGAAGACTACCATCACGACTCATCTTGAAAGCCATCCCACCTTTCGCTTTAACCACCAGACGAGCAGTGCTGCGCCTTCGACCTTAGACCCTCAAAAGGGATCCGCTCCAACGCACGAACCTTCTCGACACAAGCCTTGCATGCCAGCACCTCACAACCAGGACATCTCCTACCGCCAGTGTGAACGACCATACAGAACACACAATGGTCTCCACCACCAGTCTGAACACGCCATGCTGTGCTCTTGTAGATGCAGCTTTGTTGGACGCAGGGGTGAGACATCAGGACGACCATGCCATGTGCCACACCTCCAGGCTTGGGAGTTGGAGGTCCACTGTTGAGCGGACTAGGGAGCAACTTAGCAAAGATCAGGTATGAAGGAAACGATTCCGCATACCTCTCGCAAACCTCAGGGTGTCTTATGTGGTAGGCGGCCTCTTCCTTCTGCCACGCGGTATACGCCTTTCCCAAGAAGTACTGCCAACTCGGCTCGTTGGGCTTACGTTGCGGCTTGACAGGCGGGGGGCTTGCTCTACGAGCTTCCTTTTGAATCTCGGCTCCATACTGGGCGGTGCGTGTGCCACCCAAGTTCTCTTCGCCTCCACCATGGTTATGCTGCTCTGTCGGAACGTCTGTCTGGAATTTCCTGCGCCAGCAGGTGCGGTCGTATTGAGAGCGGTACTCTGTGTCGGAGAGCTGTTCGAAAGCTTCGCGGGCGCTGCGGAAGAGGGTAGTGTCTGCTGCACCTGACTTATCTGGATGGTACTTCTTAGCAAGATCGTGGAACGCCTTCTTGATAGCTCCAGTGGAAGCGCCAAATTCGAGACCGAGGTCCCCATAGTAGTCCTTGAAAGAGTTGGACATGGCTGCAGAGGTCTGAAAAGCGGCGGAGGTACCGAGAGAACGATGAAGTGCAGGTTTTTGTGGATAGTTGGTCAAAGGGGAGGAATAACTTTGAGTAGACTTATCCCATCGTCCGCAAAAACAGCCCTCTCGATTCGCTTATCCCAATACGGACAGATGCCTGTCAGGCACCAACGATACAAACAGTCACGTCTATCCTTTTGGCAGGTGCGCCATCCGTAGAAGACGGAGACTCAGTACCAGCAAGCCGACTTATTCGATCCTAGTGGCTCCGCGGCCGCTAACACGTGGAACGCGGGTCATATTGGTTGTACAGACGATGATGAGTGTTGAGCAGAGTGACGCAATTCAGAGGCGGACAAGAGCTTCATGTGCGCGCATTTGTCTCAGGTGGGATGATGACATCTTCGGCGGACAAACGGTCTTGTTGGCGCGACATCGAGGAGTCACGTGCTGTGGAGGCACTAGCTGGGGCGTTCCTGCCACATGGTCCTGGCATACTTCAACTCATCTGTGGGGAACGCCATCCAGTCCAACGTGGATATAGCGCAATGTCTCTCGTCGCCTAGTACTGCATGATTCCTGGTAAGCTCACTCCGTTAGTACATCTCTACTCGGTTACTGCAGCCAAGTCAACTTTCAGCTATTGCGCAGTCTGATCGTTCTTCAGGTGTAGTTCCTATTCCTGACGATACTGCTGCTCTCATTCTCCAGCTCACCCTTCGCTTTGACAATGTATCAAATCTCTACAGTCGCCAACTCGTTTTGACTGCGCTGCCCAAAGTCCACATCTAAATTTGGTCAGGCAAATCCTGCGAACTGAGCACCCGCGCTCAAGGTCACTCCGTCTGCCCTAACTCGCTTTCGCAAACTCCATATACCGTTCATAACCAGTTGTACCGCTCGCCCGAAGAATGTCGAACTCTTGTTTGGTTGACGTAGGCCGAGCCCGAGCAGGCCATGGCTGCACAATGGTGTGATCCTGCTTGATCTTCAAACCACAGGTTTCTGCGCCTTTGACTATCCCTACAGCTGCCACGAACAGATCGTACTTATCCCAGTCCTTGAACATGTCATAGCTAGCTATGCGCATTAACAGACCGGGATGATACTCGCCTGTAGTGTTGATAGAAGCAACCTTTGCGGCATTCATAGGCATGTAGGTCTGCATCCGGTCCATGGCATACTCCAGATCTACTTTGTTCCCTTTGGGGTTGCATCTCTGCTCGACTTGTGGTGCTGCGTTCATGAAGAGCATAAGAAGTGTGGCCTTGGGTGATTGCGTCTTCGGTTTGAGCAGTGGAGAGAAGATGCTAAGGCATTCTTGTGGACCGACATATGCGATATCGCAGATATTAGAGATCTTCCAGTTAGTTAGCAAGATCAGCTTTTACATAAGATTTTGCTACTTACCTCGATACGATCGAACTTCAGACCTTGAACACAGCCTTCTAGCTTCCGGCATCCATGCTAAACATCTGGATCGAAACGTTAGAATCCCACACCCGCCTACAGAACCGAACGAGGAGACTTCGGAGATGGAAGAATATGGCGCCGAATTCATCAGCCTTTGCACCCGGAGTGCCTTCCATGTACTCCGAGTAGAGCCAACCTTCGCGAGGTGTGGAGCTGTCCTTCATTGACCAGCTTCCTGCCGGAAAGAGCGTACTTGGAAAGTGTTAGCTATACGTCCATCGGGGTGACGCGAGAGACCTACGGGTTTGGCACGACGAACGAGGTAGTCACACAACTATATGGCAGGAGGATTCCTGTATCACGGAAATGCATCTCACCCTGGCGGGCGGCCTTTGGTAGATGTAGCATACCACGATCGCGGTAGTCCACCCTCTCCGGCGCGAACATGATGTCACGACGTACAGCCTGCGCCTCCTGTGCAGTGAATCCTTCCGGTGGCTTGCAGAGCTTCGTAAGTTTGTACCAATCTGCCTTCCTCAACACTATGCGCAGCTTACGACCATTGACACTGAACGTCTTTGCTTGCAGCGAATTATCTGGCTTGGCTTTGATCTTGTCACAAACATCCTGGATCAAAGGGAGGATCTTGTTCTCCAAAGCGACAATCATGGCTGATGGGAGCAGCGCTGAGTACCACAGGCGTATGATCATTGGAACTGCAGTCTCAGGATCCATGTGCAGTGCGATCAGGAGCATGATGGCATTGCGCGCCACGAGCAGGAAGTCCATATCATTGAGAACAGCCACGCACTCCCCGCTGTACCCGTCCGGTAGTCCAACGATAGATTTGATCACGTTTCGGAGGTCGCCAGAGGCAGCGAAGAGTAGGTTGAAGTTGCGATGGATGGCGTCCGTCGTACCTTCGTTACCTTCGACATTCAAGATATCGAGCGCCGGCATGTTGCCCCAGAGATAGTTCAGCGTACCGAACGCTATGCGAGGCGGACCGGAACCGATAAATGCCGGCGTTCGACCCTTCGCAAACCAGTCAGGCTCCTAGGTTTCTTTCATAAACGTCGACTTGCATGTCGCCTTGTGGTGTGGTCGGTCAGCGATCTGACATTCCTTGGAGCAATACTACGAGCGTCAGCATGTCAGGTTGGGTTATTGAATAGGAGTTCTGGGAAAGAGATCACTTACCTGGACCAAATAACAGCCGCTGCATGTGAGCAGAGCACTGTTCGTACACGGTGCAACCACTCCATCGACTTTTTGCTCGGTGTTGGCGCAAAGGTGCGGGCTGAGAAAGTCCGTCATGTCTAGAATGCTGGTCGACATATCGTAACAATGGTGGATGTGATCAGTAGCATTGATGGTGCGCGAGACGATAAACTTTTGGCATGACAATTTGATGTACAGCAAACGGACCATCAAGGGGCACGGGCCCGCTTCCGCGGCAGTGACGAAGCTCATGGAAGTTTATGAATAGAGCAAAAATACGTTATGGATGCAGAAGTAAAAAGGTCGCCTTACAGGATTGTGCAACGAACCAAGTTGGGCTGGCTACCAATGGCATTCTTGCGCGCACTAATCGGGTCTTCACGTACGGCGACGATGGAAACACTTTCTTTCCATCTACACTGTAAAATACGCCCCAAACATTCGAATCACGTATTCTGGTTGTCTTGACGGTACCTACTGAGTCAATAGCACGATAAGAAACACGATCGAGGGTTGAAGAGATATCAAGCTCCTTTCAGCTTGCTGACTAGCTAATGACGGAGTAGCAAGCTCATTGAGTCGATCTTGCAAGCAACTGCAGTACACTAGACTGAATGATAGCGAAATTGACGCATTACTTGTGAGAAAGCTTCGGCTGGCGAATGCAGCTCGTTCAAAATATCAACGTATCACGACAGCGCCTCAATTGCAAAGTCTCATTATACATCCTGACTTTAAGACTCCATGAATGCGATGTGACTATGAACCCCAGGCATACATCGGTGGGATAAATGACGAGTAATAGTTACATTCCAGGAACCCGATACACCTTAGCTCCTTGGGAATCCAATGATCAGTTGCTGGACGTGAAAACTACGAATGACTCCCTTTCGTGAGAGGGAAAGTTCCGTGTGCCACTGCGACCTGACAAATGTGGGCAAACGATCCTGGGCCCCGATTTTGAGACTTTCTGTCTACCCTCCTTGATCCTCTAGAAAACCTTTGTGACCGAATACTATCGACCAAGAACCTATTTCGCCATGGCACAAGTGCTTAGAGAGTTTCTCGAATTGCGAGACATGGTAGAAAAGTATAACCCAACTTCAAGAAGCCTTTTCTTCATCTAACGTAGATCCTCTAGTCCAACCGCCGAAAGGGTCACTTTCGTCATCCGTGAACCACACCTTCCTGATCTTACACACATTCAAGTACACAAAGGTATTCTGTTCAAGCGATCGCCAAGAATGGCTCTTCACTGCGGGAGGATCCATAACGACACGGTAGATTTGACAGCCGAACCACCAGGCGTTATCAAGGACTACGTCACTCTACTTCACACTGGCAACATTACCAACCTACAGCGTCCGCTCAGTGGCAGTTCATCCATGTCCGACGTCGCCAAATCACAGTACGGTCGACTGAGCGCTCTCTACATTTTTTGCGGACAATCGGAAGACCTAACCTCCATGACGATTATTTTCTGCGCCATCTTGGACGTCTTCCATTACACCTGGCCAGACGGTGGGCGGTAAATTCCTGGAAGCGACGTGATCAACAATGTCTATCACTTTTGTCTGCCTGCCGACCCCTTGCGCCAGTTCCTCGCAGACTGCTACGTTGACTTCGCCAACGGTGATTGGATACTCCGCGAAGATCATTATAACCCCGAGTTTATTAAGAACGTCTTGATGGGTGTCTTAGTCCGTCGTGACCTTCCAAAGTACCCTTCCCGAACAACGACCCCGCGGGAATATGTCGACATCAAGGAGCCTGAAACGCCCACAATGAAGTTTACGCGGTAAGTGGTGGTAAAACCGACACATTTAGTACACAATTGACATCACTACTAGGCCCGGAAAGAATGATCCCAAGCACCGCAGGGCTTCAATGTAGGCGCCGCAGAAGCGATTCGGTCAGATTGAGACCTTGGAGGACGAGAAGTAGATGGCAATGGGGGTTGGGATTTCTCGATTGGTCAGATGGTACAGGTACTGTAGTCTCCTTTGAGGTCTTAGAGTGAGAGGAAATTAGAAACTTTTCACTAATGGTCTACAGCCTCAGAGGAAGCCTCGCTCGGCAAGGCAGGATGTGTGGCTGTATTATCGACTCGTTGGGCGTAAATCTACTCGGCTCGCATGACTACGACCAGCTTAATCAGAGCTCTGCGAGCTTGTGAAGGTGGAAGTGAAAGTGGAGGAATGACCAATCCGACTCCCATCTGGGCAAGGCAATGATGTTGGCAATAAAAGGTTAATTGTCTGATATTCATTTCGAAGTCCATCCATCATGAAGACCTGCATGTGCAGCATGTTCACTTCATTGGGTTTTCATCATAATACTGTCCTGGTCTCAAAGGTACCTTATAGACCATGCCTACCTCTTTGTACTCCTGCGTTACGACGCCTCCTTTGCTTGACTCAAATGTGACGTTCATGCTTTTTTCAAGCGCGGCTTCAAATCCTGTCTTCTTGTACAGATGTACAGCCTCCTCAGTTGACTCGAGATATGCGGACACCCTTTCTTTCTCACATCGACAGAGGCCCCATGCAACCATGAGAATACCAGCACCATGTCGTTGATATTGTGGATCCGTCGCAATAAATGTGAGTCCTAGGGTCTTGCTTAGCAAAAGCTGTAACTATGATTGAGGGATAGCTGAATAATAAAACGGAGCCGTGGTTAGACAATCTGAGTTCATTGAACGACTTACGATAGCACGCCTGTGAACCCATCGCTGTTGTTTGCGCTTTCTCCACGAGCTTCGTCCAGTCATCCAGAACGTCAAATGCTGTGCCCTCCGGCAATATCCACGGCGGTTCTTCATGTTCGTCGTTTGGTTCTATTGGATGGGCCCATTTCGCAAATGCGATGATGGCGCCTTCCGAAGATGCTGCGCCCAAACCGTTGCTCAGCTCTTTCTCATCAAAAATGGTCGATGCACCGCTCCGTTGTACGGTCAAGACTGTAGTGTTGAGGTCCGCGATGTCGACGAGAGCCTTCAGCTCGATGGAGTGCTGAAGAGCCTGGCGAACCTCTGCGGAGCGAAATTGCGCCAGCAGCATCGCGTTAGATCCGAATGCAGCCATATGAATTTCGGCAATGCATGGTGCATCTTTGGGTCCGGCAACACAGCATCGTAGTAACATTTCCGATTAGATCCGGGGTGTGCAATGGATGTGCAGATGGGTGTAGGAAAAGCGGTATGAGCTGATATGGAGGAGGGCTTGGGGAAATTACAACGAAACTTGAGTCGCTGACGCATGCACTGTTTTCAAGCCGCTGCGTCACTTGCTAATCCCTGTCATTGCGTGCGCAACTCACCAGGCTTGCTGCCTACAACGTATGCCTGTGATCTGCGTGTCTGCCTGAGGTCGTAGCTATGCGACACAAAATTGCGGTGTGAACTTTCAGGTTTTGATAGTGATAAATCCGCTGCTCTACGTAGCCAGACATAACTCCTTTCATACTAATGCCATATTTTCTACTGCCATGCATAGTGCTCATTATTTACCCAGAGTGGTGGCTCTTTGCTAATTCCATCTTCCTGGTCGTACCACAGCAAACTAGAAATGCTGTAGTCTTCCCGCTCTATGATTGTATATTCCAACCCGCCGTACTTCAGCATATCCAAGACCAGTGGCGTCGGGTCCCACAGCTTCACTACATTGAGCTTCCATTCAGCAGCCTCAGCCTGTGCAGCTTGCAGCACAGCCTTGAGGAGCTCTATCTGCGTCTCGTAAACATCTTTTGCCGGTCTTTTGGCAGCATCCCCCGGAAGTCTCGTTGCAGTTTCATCGACCTCTACGACTAATCGAAGTATGTACAGAACGTTGCTTGGTTTCTCGGCATCGAGAGGACCATAATATCGATGTACCCATATCGCCCATACTTGATTGCCTGGTGATCCTGCTATGGCGCCCTTCGCAGTCGGTGTTTCACCGAAGAGATAGTCGGTCGCAAATTGTTCTTTTCCGATATGCCAACCCATGTGATCCACGTCCGGTATGATTGTGAAACGTGTCTTGACCTCATCCGTAGGTGCCGACATCTGAGACCGTATTAAGGCTTCGTCTCTCTTGCAGATATCGTCGAGATCGTTCTCCATGATCGCTGTGGCCAGGGTTGACCATGCAATGGGCTTTGGCGCTAACTCAACCTGTGAGTTCGTGATGTTTAGAGACCAGCCAAGCTTCGCGTAGTACTCTTTCCCAATATCGGAGTAGAGGGTGGTCCCTACGCATGGGAACTTGTCAGTTTGCCATTTATACAGTTCCTTGACTAACTCTTGCATCATGCGACCTGCGTAACCACGACGACGGCACAACAGTGGGCAGAAGACGCTAGCAATTCCATGTACGATGTTATCGCTAACTTTTCCTTGTGTATCACTAGTCAAAGAGTGTTTCCAGAAAGTTTCGCACGAACACAGGATCTGTCGTTCGTTTGGAGCCAAATCTTTGTGGACGAGGACCCAATTGGTCATACCCCGATCTCTAGCTAGAGGAACCGTTGTAAGAAAGAGGGACTCTTTCAGATAAACGGAAGGGGTGAGGGAATCGATCCATGCAGCGGAGTTGTTGTTCCAGATCGCGACACACTCGTCTTCAGTCGGGTGGCGTAGGATGAGATCAGGACTTTTTGAGTCAGGCAAATCGCCCTTCGGTAGGACCTCCTGGTGAACATCAACTGAGTAGGCATCACAACCGATAAGAAATGAGCAGGAGGCTGAGCTCCATGGGAGAATCAGGGTCATACTGGTGTAATGCTCCTATGTGGGTGGCTGCATCTGCATGTTAAACATCGCGGCGAATCTGTTTTGGGCGAGGTCATACCGAGGTTGACGGCGAAACGAGCCCCCCGGCGAAGCGAGCCACCTGAACACTAAAACACCTCTACAACTTAAGGCTGTAGAGCCTTACATAATAGCTATAATTGCAATATTTCTTAGTAGTAAGATTTAGAAGGCTTAATTAATACATACAGCTATAGATAACTTAATGCATAGCACCTTTAGAGAGATTAAGGCATAAATTAGCGCTGTAGAACTTTCTTAAGAGATTACAAATAACTAAAAAAAGATATAATTTTTTTTAAAAAATAAGTTTTTTAATAAAAGTCTTATATAAAAAATACACTTATTGATAAAATTAGCGCAGAAGAAAGGTTTAAGTAGCTTATCTCTTACTACTGCTAATACCTCTACTAGTAGCCCTCTTAACTAATTTTATAACAGCAGAGAGCATCAGGCGTGTAGATAATTTTCTTAATATTAAGAGTTAGAGCGTCGCCCTTGCGCAGCTATTGAACCCTAGGCCTAATCACCCCTTAAGTACTAGCCGCAGCAAGTGTCCTAATTCACGCAGTACTAATATAAGATTAACATTTATTAGTAAAACTCTTTAAAAAAAAACTAGATAGACTTATAGGCTTTAGCGTTTATAGCAGGTGCAAAAGCAGGAGAAGTTTAACAACTAAATAACAAAAAACTTAATAGCACAGTACTTAATTAATTGCTTAAAAGCTAAAGCTATAGCTAAATACCACTTTTAAGTAAGCTTTTGCTAGTGCTAAGTCTAAATTAACTAAAAGAGAATTACATATTCTACTAGTTGTTTAAGAAAGCTAAAAAGAATTACCTCTTAAGCTACAAGCAATTAGACTTATAGTTAAAAGTCTTAGCGCAAGAAGCACAACTAACTAATACTTAAATACTTAAGTTAATATAAGTATATACCTACAAGATTAATAAAGATTATTAGTTTATTAAGTGCGAAGCTTGCCTAGTTGTACAAGGTAATGAACAGCGCAATTACGGTGGTTGATGGGTAGGGGTGGGGTAGGGGTTGGGTAGGTTTACGTAATATGTAAGGGGTGGTTTCAGGCAATAGTACTTGCTTTACACCACAGAAGATAGTGAGAGATAGCTCAGAACAATAACGTGTATATATTTTAAACAGTAATACCTGCAGGACTCCTCTGCAGTCAAGGCAGCTTATATACAGAATTACAAGTGTGTACGCTAGCGCTAAGTGAGACTTAGCGGACCCTAGCTAACACACAGCCATCCGTGACAGAGCCTCCCCCTCTAGGTTAGCGTCCTAACAGCCTTTATTTAAACTCTAAACTGTAAATATAGGATAGTATAGCAGGAAGCGCGTCCTACGCGCGGCTTAGGTGCGCTCTAGACGCTTGTTATATATAAGTCACACGCGTTGTGAGCTATAGTAGTCTAGGTTTTAGGCTCTTGTAGTGTTGTTATAGTAATTCTTAAAATTTGTTATTTGTTTATTAAAAATTTTTAAAGTAAAAGTAAGAGTGTGTAATTATTATAGATAGTTTATGTAAGGTAATGTTTATTGTAGTAACAAAGAATTTTTTAGTATTTTCTTTTTCTAGTCCTCTCCCTACTTAATATAATTATTACGCACCTAAACTGTATTAAACAAGTACCTAGACATTAAGCTCTAATCTTTACAATAGTTTACTACCTTAATCCTAAGTATATTAAGAAATTGCACCTCTAAGGTGCTTAGCTATATATGTTTAGTGCGCTAGAAAAGGCTACTAATCTCGTTACTCTACACGCGACTTGCCTGCGCTATGTATAGAACATTACTAAGCAAAAGAAGATCTATAGAAAGACTAAGCATTATTATTATAACTACTGTGCTAAAGGTAACTGTAGTAGCTATAATAAAGTAAGTCTTTTATCTTATTTACTTCGCCTTAGCTAATCTAAACAGGTGCCTACAGCGCTTAATAAGTAATTAAATCGCCTATACTAACTCTATAGTTGCTTTAACATAGTAGTTACTAATACTACTATTCCTTAAACTAATGCTATAGTTATTACTGTAGGCGTAAAGCTTACATATTACTAGCGCTAATTTAACTTTAAGCTTGTAAACCGCCGCCGCGTTACAGCCTATATAGGTACTCCCTTAGGAGTTCCTACTTAGCTGCTAACAACCTTACTCTACTTTCTAAGCTTAATTTTAGTAAAGTAGCGTTATATAGTAACTACTCTTAAGTAGCTTGTTAGCTATATAGCTAGAATAGCTAGTCCTGCTGTTAATAATAACAAGGATAATAAGAGCTTAGGTAACAAGGGTGTAGTACCTATTAGGCCTACTTAGGGCATAGGTAGCGCTTATAAAGATAGTGTAGAAGATTTAGGTAATAGTAAAATAGAAAGTAGTAAAGAGATTAGTAATAATAAGTAGTAGTTAGTAATTTTGTACTTATAATATATTCCTCTTAGATACTAGGGTTTGCGCTCCTTATGCGCCTTAATAATATTTATTATCTACTCTTTGTGCGCTTACAACGTAATGCGCTTTACTCCTATTTAAATTCCTTAACTAGTTCTTCTATATTCTTAAACTGTAATGCTAGGGTCTAGGTATCCTATAATTTATTATAGCCTTTCTATTGCAACTAATATTCTAACTAGCTATTTTTAATCTATTTCTCTAATATCTTCTTAACTTCCTAAATCTCTTCGCCCTTAGGGCTAATCTCTAGTGCTTAAGTATTATCTTCTTAACTATTGCGCAACTCCTACTACTCTAGTAGAGACACATAAAAGATGTTGTAAATATAATAATATAGTACTAATTATAGATAGTAAGCCTGCGCTCTAACTGCTTTTTGCACTTAAAATAGCTCTTTAAACTTGCTAGAAAGCTTCTTACTAGGTTAGTAAGCTATATTAATATTTTTTGTGCTAAGGCGCACTAAGTCTCCTTAGTAGAAAGTCTTTAGTTTATATATTTTATTATAGTAGTAGTATTAATATTCTTATGTTACTTGTAGGTGCTTTTTTGCTGTTATACGTGCGCTGTGCATGCGCTGTACTCTATTCACAGCGTCTAGCACCTCCCCTTCTAGCCTACTGTCCTTAGAAGGCAAGGTAAGTAGCAGGTGCTTGCCGTATACCGCGTAAAAAGGTGTTATTTTTATTAACTTATAGATAGAGTTGTTATATACAAATTAAGCTGTTAGTAAAAGCAAGACCTAATTATCTTGTTATTTAGAAGCAAAGGTTCTTAAATATTATTCTATTATCTAATTTTAACGTTTAGTTTGCTTGTCTGTCTAGGAATAGAAAGCTGTACTTAACCTACGCTTTACCTATAGTTAGTAGCATATTTCTGTCTAAAATTTTAAAGTAAAGATTAAGCTGCGATTAAACACAATGCCTTTCTAAATTTTATATTTTAGGATAATATATTTAAAGTAGGATTCTGCAAACTGCTTTACGTTCTACGTCTTTAACGCTAGTATATAGATTGCTATTTTTAAAAAGTAATCTATAATTAAAAGGATCCTAGTAAACACGCAACCTAAACTATTCTTTACTAGTAGTAGCCTAGTAATAAAATTAAGGCTTACTTCTTTAAAAATCTTATTAGAGACTAGTAGTAGTAACAACTTACTATATTTACTGTGCCTAGGAGCTTTGCTCCTTTAGTATACCGCACAGGTCCTTACGTAATCCTAAACATTATAGCTTAGCTCTAGCTAGTAATATAGCCTGCTAATAAGCTTATGCGTTGTACATACACTAAAATAACTTACTATACGCGTATTATAATTCTATAATAAAATTTCCTGCCTAATAGTTTGTTCTAGTAGAACATAAATTCTACTTTTATATCTTAGGACTTCTTTATTATTAATGCGCTATACTTACGCGCTGCTACTATTTTAAGTGCATATAACTTGCTTAGATTCTATAACCTACTGCTAGGCAAAAGCGTCTCTTTGCTGCAGCTAGTATAGTTTATTTATTAAAGCTTCTAACTCTACTGTTGTAGGTTTGCTACTAACTAATACTCTAGCTAGAGAGTGTAGTACGCATAGTGTGCACTCTATAGCACTAGTAATATAAATACTCTTTATTTTATAAAAGCTAGCTACATGCGTCTTACATGCGCCTTTTAGGCTCTACTAGGTTGTAGAACTTTTTATTCTAATACGCTCTACTCTTGCTAGAAGTTTATTCTGCAAGGTAGGCAATAATTAAGTTAGTAACAGGTTCTTCTATTTATAATCTACTCTTCTTAATAGTCTATCTACAAGGTTTGTATGCCCTAGGCAGTGCTTAACTTTAAAGTTAAAAGCTCCTAAATATAGAGCCTAGCGTGCTTAGCGCTAGTTTAGCTTCTGTACAGCGCGTATAGAACGCAGGTTATTATAGTTAGTTAACACCTATATAGTGTGTTAAGCGCCTTCTAAATAGTGCTACTATTTCTTAAAGCTTTGTATAATAGCTAAGAGTTCTAAGTTGTATACCTTATAGTTTAATTTAGCGTTTTGTAACTTTTATAAGTAGAATGCAACAGGGTGCTATTTCTTGTCTTTAAATAGTTAAGATAATATGCTTAAAAAAGCAAAAGTAGAGGCATCTATCTTAATGCAAATTATATATATATATTATTAAAGTAGCGTAGAATAGGCGCATATGTAAAGCATTGCTTTAGCCTTATAAAGGCAGCATGTATGTCCTTATTCTAATAAAACACCTATTTCCCTTTTAAGATATCTATAAGAGGGGCTATTTCTACAGCGTAATTCTTAATAAAATACTAGTAGAAATTTGTAAATTTTAAGAAAGACTGTAACTCCTTAATATTAGTTAGTGTAGGCTATTACTTAATAGTAGCAACGCGCGCAGGGTCTACGTAGATGCCGCTCCTTATAACTATAAATTTAAGGAAATACACTTTGCTAAAAGTAAATGTATATTTCTTAAAATTTATGTTAAGCTTTACTTTTTGCAATAAGTTAAGAACAGCGTGTACAGCACGCTAGTGTAGCGCAATATTATTATTGTAAGTATAAATAAGAATATTATTTAGGTAAACTACATATATGTAATCTAAGTGCCCTTATAAAGCCTTATTAATATAGGCTTAAAAACTTGCTAGGGCGTTTGTAAGCCTAAAAGGCATAACTAGATACTTAAAGTGTTTATATTGTGTTCTAAAAGTAGTCTTCTACTTGTCCCCTGCCTTTATCCTTAGATAATAGTAGGCGTCTTTTAGATCTAAGGTCGTGTAGTAACATGCGCCTAATAGGCAGTCTAGTATCTCTCTAATTAAAGGGAGTAGGTAATAATTCTTAATTATAACAGCGTTAAAGCCTCTATAATATATACATAGGCGTAAGGTTCTATCCTTCTTTAGTATAAATAATATAGGAGCGCTAGCAGGACTAGTGCTATAGCAAATCTATCCTTTCCTTAGGGCCTTCTTAATGTATTTACAAAGCACCTAGAGCTTATAAGAAAAGAGGGTGTAAAGGGGCCTATAAGGAGGCTCCTTGCCTAGTTAAATAAGGATTACATAATCTAAACTTTTAAGTTGTAGGAGAGTCTTTATAGCGTTGTTGTTAAAGATATTAGCGTAGTCCTATAATGTATTAGAAATGCGCAGTACCTACGCTGCAGATATATTTAGTACGTATACTTTAGGCTTAATACACGCGCTATATAATTAAAGCACTTTTAAGAGGTAAGTTCTTAAGTCTGTAAGTCTTGTATTTTTTAGAAATACCTTAGTAGCTACTAGGTTAATATTTGCCCTTGTATATCCCTAGCGCTATATTTATTATTTACAGTTAATGCAGATGCTTTCCTAGCTTAAGAAGGGGTTGCTAAGTAGTAATAGAGCGCTCTCCTTGTCTACTCTATATGTAGTAACCTTTATAATGCGCTCTACGCTATTATTATCTATAAGGCGCAACTAAAGCTTGTATATAGCGTAAGTGTTTTGCCTTTATAGTCTAATTTAACTAAGGCAGGGAAGCTCTATATTCTTAATAGGTTTTAAATTTATTTCTACAGCTGTCTTTTAACTAATAAGGCTAACGTTTACTTGTAAATCTAAAATAACCTATAGTTTTTTTTCTACCTCTATTATTAAACGTATGTGGCACGTGCGCTTTATTTTTAGTAAAATATTTATTAGTACGTACCTTACTAATCCTAGGTTTATAGTAAGGCTTAACCTTTTCCTATCTAGTTTATATTAATTAGGACTTTATTAGAATTACTGCTTTAGCACTTATTTGCGTAGTGCCCCTTCTTCTAGCACTTAAAGTAAGTAATATAGTTATTATTATTCTTACGCCTTTTAGGTGCGTCTAGTGTAGTAGTAGTAGAGGAGTGCTTTTTCTTTTTCTTTGTAAAGGTTTGCTAGCTAGGTTACTTATGCGCTATAGGTGCTCTACACAGATTCTGCTTAAGAGTAGAGCTAAGTACAATAAGGTCTTTCTTAGTTACTAAGATCTAGTAGTAGTTTGTAATTGTGCGTTGTAACTTAGGTCTTAGCTTTATAAATAGGTGCTAGACCCTTTATACCTTAGTGTATGTTGTAAGTTAGTCTTTAAGAACGTCTAAGTAGGTTGTAAACAATTAGATAGTCTAATTCTTTTGCTGTATAGCCTACGTATGCGTAGTAGCTACTTTAAGGCTATAGTTAATAGGGTTTAAAAGTAAGTTAAGTAAATAGTACTTAAAATAGTCCTATATTAGTACTTCTCTCTTTACCTTAAAAGAGCGCTTATAGTAAGTATACTAAAGCTCTTAAAGGTCTACCCTAAGATATTATATTGCCTAAATTACTTTATTAGTGTCCCTTTTAAATTTTTGTAGTAATAACTAAAACATTACTTTACAAGAGTAAATAAACTTATAATGTTTTTTGAGAGTTTTGCCTTAGTATTTAGCTAGGTCTTTAGGTTTTAACGTGTATTGTATGTGCTGTTTGTGTAGTTAGGGTCTCCCCTTCTCTAATCCTTTTAAGTTGTATAACTTCTTCTTCTAGATTATGCAGTTGTTGTAAGGATTAAAGTTTATTATGTTACTTTTTAGCTGCTTTAATGCGCTGCTTAAGTGTTAGGGGTATATCTTAAGTGCGCCCTTTAGGCTCTTTAGGTGTAGTATGCCTTAATAAAATTATGGGAGGGTTAGAGAGTTCTAATAGTGTAAGGCTCTAGCTTTCTTAGTTACTATAAGTGTTAGATCGCGTTAAGGGAGCTATCTCTAGACTATTAGCCTATAGGTAGAGGTATTATTCTGTAAGGGGTAGTTTTAGGCAATAGTACTTGCTTTACACTATAGAAGATAGTAAAAGATAGCTTAGAACAATAACATGTATATATTTTAAACAATAATACCTGCAAGACTCCTCTGCAGGCAAGGCAGCTTATATATAGGATTACAAGTGTGCACGCTAGCGCTAAGCGAGACTTGGCGGACCCTGGCTAACACACAGCCATCCGTGACATAATACCACACCCCCTACCTAACCCCTACCCATTTTTTTGGTACTCAAAATGGGTAGAGGTGTGGTAGGTCTAGGGTTAGGTTGCACGGACCACGGGTTAGGGTTAGGTTAGGGTTAGGTTGCTATTTTTTGGCGTTTTTTTCTAGACTTTATTACTATATTTATTTATTTTTTAAGGTGTCAAGGGTGGTGGTTGTTGTTGTAGTCAAAATAGGGTTCCAAAAAAGTGAAAAGCAGCTACCCTCTACTAATTAATTGCAAAAGTCAAAAAAAAGATTATATGTAGTTAACGAGATTTAAACAGTAGGTAGATAAGTTCTAAGAGGAAAGCTTAGACTACTAAGTAATAATTAGGGTTAAAAAAATTGCTAAGGTACTAAAAAACAACACTAGTTAAAACGTGTCTAATAGCGATTGCCAGCTTATAGCTGACAACAGGATTACAGTAGGATTGTAATAGAATTGCAACATAATACGATGGAGGAGGGAAAGGACACGTACGTACCGCAGCGGGAGACTGCAATACTTTATAAAGCTGCTGCTTCTCACCTACTGCTTCTTACCTTTTAAATAGCACTGTATACAAACAATTCGCATACGATACGCTGCACTACAACATAGCGTGCAACCTCCGCGATAAGCATCTTCTTAACCCCAACTCTTATCTAAAGACAGGAAGCTTTCCTGTCGTACACCTAGCCTCTAAACTAGTCCAGCTCGAGCTGATCATGCGGACACCTGAGTTCATCAAGCATCTACAAACTCAGCCTCTTCGGGACTTTACATTACTATATTTATAAAGTTTTCCTGTGTCACTCTAGTAGTTTTATAAGTATATTTATCAGCATTTTCTTGTGTTGTTTTAGGTTTTATTATCTAAGTAGGAGTTTTGTTACATATAGACTCTTAAACAGCTTATGTTTATATAGTTTATTACAGCATATTATTACAGTGTAAGAGGATATAAGTAAATAATTGCTAGCCATAGGCTGGCAATCGCCGTTGAACACGTTTCAATTGGTGTCGTTTTTTGGTACCTTCAGCAAATTTTTTGACCCTGATTTCGCTCGGTGGTCTGAGCTTTTCTGCTCCGAGCGCTTTCCTCCCAGAACTTATCCACCTACTGTTCGAATCTCGTCGACTACACACAATCTTTTTTTGACTTTTGCGACTGATTAGTAGAGGGCAGCTGCTTTTCACTTTTTTGGAAAACCCATTTTGACTACAACAACAACCACCACCTTTGATACCTTAAAAATAAATAAGTAAATAATTACGCAATTATTCTGTTTAGAGTATAAAGCATTTATAACAGTATAATGCAGAAATTTAACAAAGAACAAGCTACATATAATAGAAAAACAGCAGTCTACTAGAATTAAGCCTACTATAGTACCTGCAAGCTAGCCTAAAATCCTTTGCCTAAATAGTAACCCTCTTTACATGTATAGCGTTGTAGTTGCAGTCTATATATATTAGTATATAATTTTATAACTATAGCATAGTAAATAACATACCTTTAAAATATCTAACTAAGTACGCCTTAGCTGCCTCTTAGATAGCGCATAGAGCTTGTGCCTAAAAGCGCAACTCTCCTTTATACCCTAGTGCAATCTCTTAAACAAGCTTAGAGAAGGGTAGCTTGCGGATAAAGAAGTTAGTTAACTTCTAGTAGCACTTAATCTCTTGTAGTGCAACAGCTGTGCATTGTTAGTCTTAAACTGTAATTATATATTGTTTAAACATACTGCCTAGCTTAAATTAACAACGTTAACAAGGTGCGGTATTAGAGGCGTAATTGCGCGCAGAAGTAGCAGTGCAGGTAGCTTTTAATGCTAGGTCTTTGCAGATAGATTTGCCGCTAGTTAACTTGCAGGCAGTCTACTTTGTACAGGCTATTAAAGTAGTTAGCAGCAGCAGTTAATATAATAAATAGATATAATAATTAAGAGCTTTGTATTGTATTGCGTGTAGGTGTTAGTAGTGTAGGTTGTGTAAAAATCTATGTGCGGAGCTGATATTTTAGCAGGCGCTAGCGTGGTGCACAGCCTACTTGTAATTTTAGGCAACACTATAGTATATTAAGTTTTCTGCAACCTACTAATATTAAGACTAGCAGTATTATAATTGTAGCCTCTACCTATACTATTGTAATATTAACTGTTAAGCAAGAAACCTTTAATAAGCCCAAAGGTCTTATCCTACGCATTACAATTTAAGTTCCGCTAGAGTTTAATTATAAGGAGTAGGAAAAGCTAACTAAGGTAATTAATATAGCTATTTATAACAGCATGTACTAACTTGTGCAAGGTTACAACTATAAAGAAGACAAAGTTAACAACGTTATTACGCAACGTAGTGCTGTTAGATCTTAGAAAGGCCGCCCTACAAACCTTAGTATGCCTTACACGGGTTAGCTAAGTAACTCTACTTATGCTATTGCATAGAGAGACCGCACTGCACTGCTTAGTGCAGAAGAGAAAGCAATTAAAGTAACAAGAAGTGCAGATAGAACTGTAAAGTACAACTTTAAGGCTAATATTAAAAAGAAGAACAAGTACTAAAATGCTAGTAAGAAGGATTAGGTAGAGATACTACGCAAGGCGCAAGAAGAGCTTAATAAGAAGCACTTCTAAACTAAGAAGAGTAGTAAGTTAACACAGCTATTAATTACATACTAGTACTTATAAGTAGTAGCAGAGTGGTTAAAGAATAATCTTAACGCTATCTACAAGAAATAGGCTAATATACACTAAGAAATTAACCTAAGGTAGCACTATAAATCTATGTGCAATCCTATTGCAATCCTACTGTAATCCTGTTGTTAGCCATAGGCTGGCAATCGCCGTTGGACACGTTTCAACTAGTGTCGTTTTTTGGTACCTTAGCAAATTTTTTTGACCCTGATTATCGCTTAGTGGTCTGAGCTTTCCTCCCAGAACTTATCCACCTACTGTTCGAATCTCGTTGACTACACACAATCTTTTTTTTGACTTTTGCGATTGATTAGTAGAGGGTAGCTGCTTTTCACTTTTTTAGAACCCCATTTTGACTACAACAACAACCACCACCTTTGACACCTTAAAAAATAAATAAATCTATGTTAAGGGCTGCGCAAGCAACAGACAACCTAAATAAGCCTACCTAAAGTTAACTATATATACGCGTTTACGGCTAAGGTAGTATGCTTTAGAAGATTATGCAACGTACATACAACAAAGAACTATATAAGCTTAATACTAATAGCTTTAAGAGCATAGAAGCTAAAAAGGAGTAGCAGCAATTTCTAAATAAGATGTCGCCTAAGGAGTTAGTAATAGTAACTAACAAGCATTAGGAGTAAGTTTATTACAGTACTTTATAACAGTAACATACTAACATGCCTAGACAAGTAGAACCACCGTCCGCGCTTAAGGCCTTAGGACTTTCGGACGACGCCTGCCTGTAAGCCAATAAATTATACATATAAGGCGACAATAACAAGTATAAGAAAGAGGTTAACAAGGATTTAGATATTAACGCATACTATAACTAAGGCAAGGATAAATATAAGACTAAGGAACAGTAGGCAGAGGCAAAGGCTAAAGCTAAGGCTAAGAAGGAGAAGTATATAGACTTTAAAGGGTTCCTAGATTTATTACTAGAGTTTAAATACTTCTTAGACTAAGAAGATAGCTTAGAATAAGTTAGTATTATAAAACAGCTAGGATTGCACTAAGGCATAAGCTAAGATTAGTAGTTATTATATCGAATAATAGCAGACTAAAACCTATACTAGCAACTTAGCAATTCTAGATATAGACTAAATACAAACTTTAATCCCTAGATAATAATTATGTCCTCTACTCGCGTTGTCGTTACTATATTAGCTGCAGATTAATCCTCTACTAGTAGCCTAATAGGCTTTAAGTACGCGTTATAGATATTTTACTAGCTATAGGGAGTTAATACTAGTGCTCCTTGTACAGCAGTAAAGATCTTGTTAAAAATTTATACTTGTTATTACAATTTATTACAGCTTTTATTACAGCTACATACGTATAGCCCTATGTATACTATTTATTATATAGCGCAACTATTTATTAATATTCTACCTATTCTCTCTTAATTTATATTCACAGCCCCCTAAATTATAAGGACAAGAGATTAAAACTTATTACATTTACTTAAATATCCTCCTACGCACCTGTTACTTAAGAAGACAGGAGACGCAGTGCTAAATGCATAGAGAAAGTAGTAAGATAGCACTCTATAGGGAGAAAATCCTACAACCCCTAAGCTAAGATAGAACTTATTAAGCTAGTTAGGTACTATTTAGCAAAACATTAGAGAGGCAGCTAAAGTTCTTAATAGTTAACTATATATGTTTTGTTTAAATTGTAGTCTAGCACTACAACACCTAGCTAGCGTAAAGCTTATTAGAACTAAACATCTTTATACCTATCTCTAATTAAAAGCATACTAAAACACTATTAACGCAGTTTACAATTAACTAGATTAAACCTTAGGCTTATTATTATAAAGTTAAAACAAAGCTATATCTTCTCTAGTTCTAATATACACTACGCTAGCTTTTTAACACAAGCTTGTAAGGGTAGTAATTAATAACAACTAGTTATTCTAGACGCTTAATTAACTATTATTTAAGCGTTTCTTCTAGTTTCTCTAACCTAATGCTGTGTCTATTAGCTGTTTTAAATTTATAGAGGTTTTTAGAACACAGTCTTAAGAAGCTAAAGCTATTATTCTTAGTAACCTTAGCCTATTAATAAAAATCTTAATTGCTTTAGACGCCTAGTTAGCTACTAATTATATTAGCTTCCTTGCAATAAAAGCGTACTACATTAGCCCTAAATAGCAACTACAAGAGAAGCTACTTAATTTCTTACTACTACAAGGTTAGTATACAGGAGCTTCTATAGCGTTAGACGTCTTCTAAGTACTTGCTAAAACACAAACTAAGTATTGCCTCCTAGCTATTACCTGCGATAATGCTAGCAACAATACTACTCTAATAAGAGCCCTCTATACAAGCTTATAAGAGGAGCATATTAGATAGTACTTACAAGAAAATACAATTCTATACCTTATATATATTATTAACCTTGTTGTTTAGGATATTATTTAGAATCTTCAGCTTACACCCTCTTTTAACGCAGATATTAAACAGCCCCTAGAGAGACATTATGTTTAAGATATTAGTATATAGATCTCTATCTTAAACTCGCTTTACAAAGTTAGTTAGTATTTATTACATAAAGTTATTACATGCTAAGTAGAATCTAGCTCTAAGCTATCTGTATTACTATTAACGTATCCCCTTAACAATTTAAACGCTTTATTACTACACAACACCACCTACTAGTAAAGGACTATTTTATAGTTATTCGCGACGTTAAAACTTAGTAGAACTTAATATACAATATATGTAAGCGCGCAACTACAATTAGGTAATACATTAATAAATAGTTACAATAAGAGGTTGCATTAAAGCTACAAACTAGTTAAGCTACTATCCTTAGTAATCCTAGTACTACAGAGATAGACTTCTACAATATTAAGAAGCTCTAACTATCTTATATAGAGTGGCACTACCTTAACTTTATTACTAAGCTGCTTACAAAGTTTAAGGACGCTACTAACTTCCTAAGCTAGAATAATAAGCCTTAAATCTAGTTTATCTAGCTTATGTACAACAAACTATTTAACTTTCTAGATTAGATAACTATTAAGCTAGACAAAGAACTTAAGAACTAAGAGTTAATAGAGTGGCTAGAAGTAGTACAGAACACAGCCCTTTATAGTAAAGCGAAACTTAGCAAGTACTATACAAGGACAGATAATAAATGTAAGTTTCTATTTAACTATGTAACAGTTCTTAATCTGACTGTAAAGCTTACTATATATAAGGTACTATTTATTACATACAATTATTACAGTACAAACTAATTAAGCGTATAAGAAGATAGCTAGGAGGTATAAGATAAGCATTTGTATTGCTAAAAGTTCCTTAACTACTTAGATTAATACAATAATAAGGATAGGGCGGGAGCTACCCTAATATTAGCATCTTTTACAAGACAATTATTAACTAATAAGTAGTTTTAAAAGCCTGCTTCTGTAACTCTATTATAAGCAGCTAGTTTTACATCACTAGACAATAGCAATAGTTAAGAAGCTAACAAGAACAGCAGCCTTACTTATATAGAGAGAGAAGAATATCTTAGTATTCCTTGTGTTAAGCAAACAGCCTTTTACAACATCCTAGAGTAGTAGTAGTTAAACAAATAAACCTACCCTTACTTATCTTAAGTTATAAAGGATATACTAGCAATCTCTATTACAGGCGTTAGTCTTAAGCAAGTTTTTAACGTTGCGAAAGATGTAATTAGTAATAGAAGATATTAACTTGCTGCTTAAATTATAAGATAAGTTATAGTCTATAAGGGACTGGTTTAGGGGCTAGGTGTACGACAGGAAAGCTTCCTGTCTTTGGATGAGAGTCGAGGTTGAGGAGATGCTCGTCGCGGAGGTTGCACGCCATTGCAGCGTATCGTATGCGAATTGTTCGTATGCGGTGCTGTTTGAAAGGTGAGAAGTAGTAGGTAAGAAGTAGCAGCTTCAGCTTTATGAAGTATTGCAGGCTCCTGCTGCGGTACGTACGTGTCCTTTCCCTCCTCTATCGTATTATGTTGCAATTCTATTACAATCCTACTGTAATCCTGTTGTCAGCTATAAGCTGGCAATCGCCATTAGACACGTTTTAACTAGTGTTGTTTTTTAGTACCTTAGCAAATTTTTTGACCTTAATTATTGCTTAGTGGTCTAAGCTTTCCTTCTAGAACTTATCTACCTACTGTTTAAATCTCGTTAACTACATATAATCTTTTTTTTGACTTTTGCAATTAATTAGTAGAGTGTAGCTGCTTTTCACTTTTTTGGAACCCCATTTTGACTACAACAACAACCACCACCCTTAACACCTTAAAAAATAAAATAGTTTATAAGGACTTAATTTCTTAAAGAGAGCAAGAAAAGACTTTAGATATTAAAGTTAGAGTAGACAGTATCTCCTGTAATTAGATTAAAGATCTATTTGAACTTCTAGTTCCTGTTAGGGATATGTCTATAACAGACAACGACAAGGACGACGAGGACAACAAGGAAGTAGAGGTGTTAGAAGAACTAGTTGACGAGGTATCTCTATTACAGACACAAAAGCGTTAGACAACTGTAGCTCTTAAGCTTCGCGAACACTCTAGATGTAAGCGTTATTGTCTAGTTTATCTTAATCTAAATTAGTATATAATGTAATAAAAGACTGTAATAATACAACATTTACTATACTTGTTTTTGTAAAATTGTGTAATTATTAACTATATATCTAAATCCTGTAATAATAGAGCAACTTAATGCCTAAAAAAAAACAAAGCTATGCAAAAAAAAATCGCAACTCTACCCTAGACCTACTATATAGCTAGTCCTACCTAACCCTAACCACTAGTCCGTGCAACCCAACCCTAACCACAACCCACGCTAGAGTAACCCCTACCTAACCCCTACCTAAGGACCGTACATCAGCTACCCAACCCCTACCCAACCCTGGGGCCTCCCTACCCATCAACCGGCGTAAGCGCAATGTTACTACTTAAGAAACCTACGCTGCTACACTTACAAGTTAATTATTCTAAATAGCGCTTGCAATTGCTGCCTAATTTAACTTTGAGCTTAAGTAGTACAATGTTATTAACGCCTTTACACACGCACAGATTAATTAAGTTATATATATATAAAAATACTTTATAAATATACAAAGAAGGAAATAATTTTAAAGCTTAAGAAAGCTCTGTACAGCCTTTAGATATTGCTACTACTCTAGCAACAAGACTTTACTACTTACCTTTAAAGTTGTAGATTTACTGCTGTTTTATATAAGCTATGCTGCATAATTTTTTAAAAGATCTTTGTGTTCTTTTACGTTAACAATATTATTATAATATATAGAAAGGAGCAAAGATTAGATGCACAAGCAGCTATTAAGAATATAAAAAAGAAGTACTGTATAACAAGAGGAGATAATCTATATTAGCTCTTAGGCATAAAGTTAATTAAAGATTAATTACAACATAAAATTTAAATCTCCCAATTAGCATACATTAAGAAGATTACTTAATTCGTAAGCAACTACTTAAATAAAAATAATACTCTAATAATTAAAGCTAAGTTGTTGCCCTAAAATAGCTACGCGACTTCTAGGGAAATTAACTTATACTAACAAAAAATTAAATTACTTCTTTTTGCAGCAATTAACACAAAACCTAATACAGCCTTTGCAGTATTACGCTTAGCGCAATTCCTTACAAACCCTAGACTTAATTACTAGTTAGTAGCTAATTGCGTACTTATATACCTTAACTGCACCTAGACGCTTGCACTATAATTTAGTAGACACAATTACTTAGTTATTGCAAGTAATACTTTACTTGCTAATAATATACTTAATTATAAGAGCTTTTAAAAATATATATTTAAATTATTTAGCAGACTAATAGCTTAGAGAGTAAATAAACAAGATATAGTTATAACTTTAACAACTAAAGCTAAACTACTTAAGATTTTACAAGTTGCAAAAGAAGTAATATTTATCTAAATGCTGCTTACAGAGCTATAAGTTAAGATAATTGACTAAACAATTACTATATAGTGCAATAACCTACAGACAATCTAATTAATTTTAGAGGAGATCTTCTAATTAACAACAAAGCTACAACATATTAATATCTATAATTACTAGCTTAGGTAAGAAGTTTAGAATAAGTTAATTAAAGTAATTTATGTAGAGTTAAGCAAGATGCTTGCTAACAGACTTACTAAATCCTTACTAGCTAATTAATAGCTAAGATTCCTACAACAGATAGAACTAAATAATTTAGGCACATAACTACACTAAGAGGCTAATTTAGTATTAATAACTAACCAGCTTGACGCCTTAGATTTATAATCAACTATCTTGCAGCAGAGACAGAGGTTAAGTCTTTAGCTTAATCTATATAGTTAAGCTAAAAGAGTGTGTTAGATTTAAGAAATCTACTTAGTTTATTTTTTAAGGTATTAAGGGTGGTGGTTGTTGTTGTAGTCAAAATGGGTTTCTAAAAAAGTGAAAAGCAGCTACCCTCTACTAATTAATCGCAAAAGTCAAAAAAAAAGATTGTGTGTAGTTAATAAGATTCGAACAGTAGGTAGATAAGTTCTAGGAGAAAAGCTTAGACTACTAAGCGATAATTAGGGTTAAAAAATTTGCTAAAGTACTAAAAAACGACACTAGTTAAAACGTGTCTAACAGCGATTGCTAGCCTATAGCTAACAACAAGATTACAGTAGGATTATAATAGGATTACAATATAATACAATAGAGGAGGGAAAGAACACATACGTACTGTAGCGGGAGCCTATAATACTTTATAAAGCTAAAGCTGCTACTTCCTACTTACTACTTCTTACCTTTTAAATAATACTATATATAGACAATTTGCATATAATATGCTGCACTGTAATATAGTATATGACCTTTACAATAAGTATCTCCTTAACCTTAATTTTTATCTAAAGACAGGAAGCTTTCTTATTATACACTTAGCCCCTAAACTAGTCTAGCTTAAGCTAATTATGCAGACACCTAAGTTTATTAAGTATTTACAAACTTAGCCTCTTTAAGACTTTATAATTATATTTCTTATAAACAACTCTAGAATCTGCAATATCTCTATATATAAAAAGAATGTTAAGCCTTAACTTAGCTAGTTATAGAAGAAATACAAGATCTATAAGATATTTACTAATACTAGCAAAGTACTTAAAATACTCTACTTTAGTATTTTTCTCTTCTTATTAATTATGTATAGGCTAAGTAAAGAAACTATTAACTAGTTAGGCTAGTTATTACATAACGTTAAAATAGCAATAAAGAAGAAAGAGGTAGGAAAAGAGAAGTAGACGTTCTATTGTTATATTTATAAGTTAGAAAGCAAGGTAATAATAGTGCTACTTCTTTAATTTGTCTAAGAGTACCTAGAAGTAAAGCCTTAATATAAGTAGGCAGTATAGGCAGTATAGAGCGTGTTAAGTTAGAAGGCAATTTGCGTCTTTGTCTTGCTTTTCTTTGTTTTTATCTAAACATGCAATACACTAATTGCGTGCTAGCAATGCTAAACAAGGGGGCATAAGCCCTAATACCTATTGTTAGCAATAAATCTTTTTTTCTACTAAAAAGGTGTCTACAAAATGTATGGTCACATCAAAAGGTTGTCTTAAAAGGCTAAAGCCACTACTTAGTTAATTAGGAGGTTAGCAAGGTTAGTTAGGAAGGATCCTGCAAGGGTGATTAGGGTGGCGCTAAAAGACGCTAAACGCGCTAGCGCCGCCAAGGGTCACCTAGATAAAAGGAGCACCCGAGATCGGTACAATCGATCAACAGAACAACACACAATCAATTTTTGATACAATACAATTATTATTAACTATATTATTATTATTTTATTAGTCTTAACAACCTATTATTTCTGACAACACGCTTTTCTATAAGCGCACGCTTGTATACAAGCACAACACTTATTAGTATATAGTGTAGGCACTAAACTTTTATAGCTTAGTGTGTTTAACTTATATGTTTAACTTATGTATTAATCTAAGAATTATATTTAATTTTTAAACTTTGTGTTATTACATTATTCTACTAAACGTGCTAACACACCTTCGTACTATTATATTAATCTTCTAATTATGCTAGTACACCCACCGTCCATCGCACTCACTCATTCCCGAGAACCATCCCTAGATCATCTTCAGACGATCTTCACAGTAGGCTGTTAAAAATAGCTTAAAGATAACAACGTTAAGCAGCTAGAGAGTGCAAGTTAAATAAGGGGGATATACTGCAAGGAGAATTCTATTCTAATTGCAGTACTGAATTAAATTTCTTTCAAAGTAAATTCTATAGCTATTAAAGATAAGTAATTAATAAAAACGCCTTGCCTTTTTCTTTATAGATCAATTAAATACGTGTTTAAGCTAGAATAGTTCTATCTTATTGTTCGTCTATCTAGAGGGTGAGAAGGATATATATACTTAATTTTTAGGCTTTAGAGCCTGCAGCTAAGTATCCTGTATTAAGCCTAAGGCTAATTAATATATTAGCGCAGGTGCGAGAGCTAATCTATTAGCGCATATGCAGGCGAGCAGCGTTATTTACTCTTAATTGCTATTTTAGATATAAGCCTTAATCTTCCTTTCTTTATATAGCCTTTTGCTAAACACCTGCTTTAAGCAAGTAAGTATTTCTAGTATACAGCTTTTCTTATCTATATTGTATATATTGCAAAGCTTTATATTATATTAGCTAAGCTTACTGCGTAGAAGCTTAAAGTAAAGGCTGTACTTTAATATAGAATTAGCCTAGTAATACGTATAATTAATTCTAGTTGCCTAGCATAAAATAAGATTAACCTAGTATTGCTTAATATATTAATTAACCTAGTGTACGCTAAGCTCTTTTCTAGCTATCTCTAAGGCAAAGCGTTGTATTATAGGCTGTGTAGAAGGTAGGCCTTGCTTTGTAAGGCGCTTAATATAGCGTACAAGCTCCTGCTCTTGCTAAGGGTAGAAAGCGCGTTAATTCTGCCCTCTAAGCTGCTGAGATGCTGATGCGCCTTAATGTCTCCGCGCAAGCGTCCTGCAATTAACACTATACTTTACTGCGATTTACGTATATATAAGCTTTTCTTCTAGTTCTAGTGCTTTAATAGCTGCAAGCGCAGCCTCAGTTAAGCTTATATTAATAGAGATAACGTGTGTTGAAGTTTTGGTGTTGCATTAGGCAACCGGGCATTGACCCGTCCCGGGCGTTGAGGGGTAATCCTCGGTATCCCCACCGAATAAAGTTAGCGTGAAACTCACTTCCCGACCCTTCGATGGGTGCAACGAGCCATGTTCTCTTTCCCCACCTTATCAGCATCGACGAGGAAATCTCACTCGTGATAAGATACTGAAGCATTGTCGCTGAGCAGACTTGATACCTATTTCTTGCGACGCGCAAAGCGCATTGGAGCTCGAAAGACCGCAGCGCCTTTTGCCAACAAAGCTTCCACAGATCTGAGGCTTCTCCACTTTCGTCCCGTGTAACCTTGGAAAGGACCCGCTCAACCCTGTGCAGCTTACTGGACTTCTCCCTATTAAGATTACCTGAGGCCGGCAGCAGCTTCACATGTCAGGCCCAACGCCAAACCCAGCCTGGAACAGAAGCGGCAGTCCTGCCTATGGCACCTTCACTCGACCACCGTTCAATCCGAATCCCACCAAAAGCCACGACAGTAATGATAGTGCTATTGCGCCCTCCAGTACCGGCGGTGAGGATGTCTCACCTACTACGCACGGGCCGTCACCACAGGGAAAGTCGTCAAGACACATTGAGTTTAGGAAGTATTTGAAGCGCCCACATATGATGGAACCGCAGAGAACACTGAGCGATGCATTGAGATCGGCAAAGAGCAGAGAGGAACAGGAGACGTTGCTTCCTGAAGAGGACTATGCCGGCGCCGACGGGTGCTTCAACGGTCAAGGCGAGCCGATGGCCACGAGGACTGCCAGTACCCCTGATCTAAACAACAACAAGAAGACGTACTTCAATATTCATAGGTATGTCCAATGCGGCAGATAAATAACCAATCTCCGATGTTAATCTTGTGTCAGGATACGACGGCTCGTCCTGGCAGTGATCGAGGATCCATACACTGTAGATCAGCTCCGAGAGCCTCGCATGAACGTTCTCATCGTAAAACCATTAGTAGACCGCCTTTACGACGAGGAAGACATATCCATTGTTTATTGTCTGCTCGTTAATCGCATGCAATTCCTTCGAGAGCAGCAGTTTCAGCAACATCACCAGACTGTCGACCTAACGCGCGCGAATCTGTGCGAGCTGGTTGCCATGAAAGTGCTCCGACGGCACGATGAAGAGTCCACCGGCAAGACTGGCCTACTACTCCTAGCGCAGATTATGGTAGCGCCTTTCCAGCCGTTCCAAGGTGCACCCGAGGAGCGCTGTCCACGGCGTCACAGCTCGGAGTACCAGGGCCAGGGCGATTACGAGGGTAAACTAACAGCATTAGAGGTGGCTATCGTCTCAGAAAGTAAAGTATTGTTAGCTGGTTCTGCGAGTCAAAAGGTCATCGATGCTATCTATCGGGGACGCATCGTGTATACCCCGACCGTATACATGGATATCATACCAGATCATTACAAGCATAAACCCATATCACTCTACGATCCACGAAAAGCACCGACACTGAACCAGTACCGTCTCATGGTTCCGAGAACACGCAATATCATCGAAGTAGTACAGTTTATCATATTACTCGCACTGTACTGCTGGTGCATGACCATGCGAAAAGACCATTTCCTGACGGGTGCCGAAATCATCTTCTTACTATACGGTAGCGGCTGGGTGCTCGATGAACTCATATCGTGTCTCGAGCATGGCTGGGAAGTACATACACAGGAACTCTGGGCCTTCTTGGACGTCACGTTTGCTGGAATATTTCTCATATATCTAGGCATGCGGTTCCATGGGTGGACAACGGGTCAAGACGAGACGGGCAGACAAGCTCTCGACGTCCTGGCTGTCGCATCGCCAATACTATTTCCACGAATCGCATTCAACCTCATGCCTGAGAACATGCTCTTCATCGCCCTAAGAGCTATGGTCAAGGAATTTACAGCATTGAGCCTGATCGCCGTGTGGTGCTTTGGTGGCTTCCTTTTGGCGCTCAAATGGCTAAGCATCAGTAACCCTGCAGTCGGCTACGAAGACTCACCAAATTCGATAACCATCTCAAAGTGGATGCTATGGATCTGGTTCGGTCTGGATGGTAGAGGCATAGATGAAGCTCCCGGTTTCCATGCGATACTCGGTCCTACACTCATGGTTATCTACGCTTTCCTGGGTAACACCCTTTTTTTGACCGTCCTGGTCTCGATTCTCTCCAACACCTTCAGCAAAATTGCAGCAGATGCTACAGCGGAAATCCAGTTCCGTCGCGCAGTGCTTACCTTTGAAGGCGTCAAATCGGACTCTCTATTTGCCTACCGCCCGCCATTCAACCTACTTGCGTTCATCATCCTACTCCCTCTCAAATTTATCTTATCGCCACGATGGTTCCACAAGATCAACGTCTCAGCGGTACGCATTTTGAACTTCCCGATCCTCCTTGCTATCTCCCGCTACGAGCGTGGCTACTTGTGGAAGCCGCGCCGCCAACTCAGCATCAACGGCCCCGGGCCTTCGAAACGCACCACATGGCTGCAGGATATTGGCTTCTGGAGGAGTTGGAAGCAGTTGAGCCCGCATGCCGATTTGCAGGCTGTGTTTGAAGAGGAGCCGCCAGAGGATGTAGTGCAGAGGATCGAGGAGGAGGACGATCTTGAAGACGCTATACTCGAGAACAGTTTTGCGGCAACAGGCATGGGAACAAGAAGTGTTAGTCCAGGAAGTGCGATGACGGGGAGAAGGAGGAGATTGAGCAGTGTGTGGCCGGGACCGGGCACTTAGGATGGGTTTCGGCGGTCTACACGCTAGGACACAATCGGAAGCTTTATGATGGTTCTAGTACACGGGCTATAGCGACTTTCGGTACCTCTTACTCTTCATAAATTCAAACTGTGCACTTATCTTGGTGAATTTGCAAGCTGTTGCGTATCAGCGCCTCGCTTGTTGGGCCCACAAGAGACGTCGCAATGTAGCAACCCCCACTCCGTAGGTACTTACTCCGGTATCCACCACCAGCGGCAAACTATCACCTCCAGCTTATCGCACATCTTTCCCATTGAGGTAGCATCGCGACGATAGCAGAATTCATTACCCCCAGCTTACTACACACCTGGTTTTTTCCCTCATCCGCGGCCTTTCAAAAGTCCTTGTCTTGTTCGACGAAGCTGCGCGGCCGATCCGCATCGCCCATACCTTCTTTCTCCGACGGCTAACGCGTTCAACGCCTACGGCCGATAAACAACAACACGACCAAATTCTAGGAAGAGAAGAATCCAGGCCAGAGATCTAGGGCTAGAAAAGTGACTCACAGCCCAGCACCTGATTGGAAATTCTCTGCGACAGCGGCCTTGAAAATTGTATATGAAAGAAAGAGAAGAAGAAAAAAAGGCGCTCCTACAGCTTTGTAACAACAGCTGTAATTCCAACACCTACCTGTTTTCCGATTTGCACATCTACAAGAACGTCAAGGATGGCAAATATCAATCCTCTATCGTCCTACCCGCTCCCTACGCGCGCCTCTCTCCTTTCACAATACCTGGGCCAAAGGTTGGAAGACCTTCCCACTCCAGCCGTCGTCCTCGACCGCGCCATCATACAACGCAACTGCGATGCCATGCTCAGCATCTGCACCGAACTCAAAGTAGGGTTTCGAGCGCATGTCAAGAGCCACAAAACTCTTGAATTGTCCAGGTTGCAAGTCGGAGAGAGCGGCCCGGCCAACTTCATCGTTAGCACGATTGCTGAGGCGGAGAACTTGTTGCCATATCTTTGTGATGCGCAGGGTGAAGGGAGGGAAGTTAGTGTATGTATTATGGTTCTCACAGTTTTCGAATCCTACTCTGTTGCATTTTGCGTCATGTTTTCTTTTGAGTTCATTCATCATTAATCTTCACTGCTCAATTTTTTATCATTAAGCAATAAACTTATAACTGATGCTCAACCTTTCCAGGTCCTCTACGGCGTACCCGTACCTCAATCCGGGATTCCGCGCCTCATCTCCCTGGCCTCGACATTGCAACCAAGATCTGTCCATGTCATCATCGACAACGAGAACGCTTTTCTCAAATTCCATGATCGACTCACCACGTCTGAGACCAAGGTGGAAATGGGAATCTTTATCAAGATCGATACTGGCTATGAACGCGCTGGCATCAAGACTTCCTCGCCTGCTTTTGCTTCCCTCGTCAAGACGGTGGTTGAGAAGAGTCAGGAAGCAGGATCCGGATGTTTCCTGCAAGGTTTCTACTCGCATTTCGGGCATTCGTATGCTGGATCTTCGGAAGACGATGCCGCGAACGGGCTAATCGAAGAGCTGGTAGGCTTGGAAACAGCAGTCAAGGCTGTTCCAGACAGCTTCCATGGGAAGTTGGTGCTGAGTGTGGGCGCGACACCCACTGCGACAGCAGCACAGAACATGTTGTCGAGCTCCAGCGCCAAGGCCGAGGCATTTCAACAAGTGCTTGGACGTCTCCAGAAAGACCATGTTGTTGAGCTGCATGCTGGGGTATACCCGGTGCTTGACTGCCAGCAAGTCGCAACACATGCCCGACCGCCAACTTCCTCTAGCGCAGCCACATCATCCTTCCAGCCTCTCGCCAAATCGAACATCGGCATGAGGATGTTGGTCGAAGTGACAAGTGTGTACAACGAGCGATCGAAGCCTGAAGCCCTTGTGTCGGCTGGCTCTCTGGCGATGGGTCGCGAACCTTGCAAGTCCTACCCAGGGTGGGGTATCGTCACGCCCGCCTTGGGCAATGCTTCTGCTAAGCACATATACGACGAGCGGGGAGGCAAAACGGGATGGATTGTAGGACGTGTCAGCCAAGAGCATGGCGTTTTGACATGGGAGGGCGATAGGAGTAGATGCAACAGGTTGACAATTGGTGAAAAGGTCATGGTCTGGCCAAATCATGCATGCATTGCTGGCGCAGGGTTCGGCTGGTATCTCGTGGTCGATTCAGAATCGGGTGGAGATACGGTGGTGGATGTCTGGGTCAGATGGAGGGGTTGGTAAAACCAAGTCAACAGCAAGTTGAAGCATGTTATTCTCCATACCAGTCACATCATCGACTCTACAAGCGATGCGACTGTCACTGTGAGAATATGTCATATTTTCCCTTGCATTACTTTGCTTCGGCCGTCGCCCTCTTGACTCTGCACTGGTGGCGTAGATAGTGTAGGCGACGACGACTCAACCGTGAAGGATTCTGGCGTCTCTCACGGTCTGGCCTACGTGTGCAGTCCAATCGCCTTGACTCTGCTTATAGTCCGACTCGAGGTCTCAGTCTTCCCGCTTAACGTAGATGTCTGCGCCGACCTTTCTGCAGATTTCGGCCCACCTGAATCTGGTGCAACACAAGCTGCATCTCGCGGTGGAAGATGTCCGGTATGGGTGCATCTTGTGCTATGGCGTCGCAGTCTTGGCCACGTAATCTAACTTTCTCTTCTTTGCCAGGCAAAAGCCAATCGCTGTCTCGGTGTCAGAGACGTGCGGTTTGCGGGTCGCGGATCGCGTTTCACTGTGATTGGATGCTTGTGACCTTGCTCGTCAGTCAGGCACAGGCACGAGTTTGTAAGTTGGCGCTTGCAGCACGAATTCGAAACTTCCCGCTGAGATCGGCCAGGAACCGTGGCGCTGGTTAAACTTGCGCTTGATGCGCTCGAGGCGGTTGATGACGCCTGGTAGTTAGCCGCGGCACTTGCTGTGCCCGTCGACGACGACGACGACGACGACGACGACGACGACGACGACGGCAACACGGCAGGATCGCCACTCAGGGCAGCCATGGAAAGGTGGGAGGCGTTTCCTGGTCTGGTACAGGCGGCTGCATTGCATCTTCTGGCGCACACAGAAGCGATGTGTGCTGTGGTCAAAATCCCTGCTTGACCACGCTGGCACCCCGGTAAGCGTGGCAGAAGGGCCAAGGAAACGGATATCCGTAGTGATGCGCGCGAACCACCTTGAAGTATGAATACACAGCGACGTAAGATAATGCCAAAGTATATTCTTGTTTGAGGCTTGCCCGTCTGCTTCTAGTCGCCATAGCTGTGTGGCGGAGAGCGGCCATCGCTTCCCCGCCCTGCCTCTGGACACCAACCGTCCCGGGCACTAAGGCTTCCGCCAAACCTCTTGTGGTCAAGCCTCCTGCACCACCTGCAGACCTCCTGGCGGCCAGAAACCCCCGTCTTTGTGCCAGATCCCCAGGCTGATCTGTGACCTGTGACCTGATGGCTGACGAACCGAAGGGGTCCTTGAACCTTGGGACCGTGTCCAGTCTTCTTTCCGCCATCTCCGGCACGCTGAACACTTCCATCCCCTGCGGCCTCGACCCTCTTCACACAATGGCATCCTTCACCATGCGTTTTTAAGAAGGCCCGACGACGACACACCAGAGCCCCAGACCCTCTAGCCTTGTGTTTCGAGCTTATGCACAGGCCGGATCCTTGAACTGCGAGTTGCGAGTTGCGTTGACTTTGGCTTTTCCAGCACCATAACTCCGAGCTGATAGTGACATCGACTCGGTACTCCGCCATGGTTCCTTTTCGACGCTTATCGCAGAGGGGCCGTCGCAGCTTCGAAGACCGCGACTCCTACGAATGGCCAGACGAACGAGACAAACGCATCATGACGGCCACGTTCCCCATACACCCGCTCTCCGCTATGCAGGCACCCTTCGAGGAGTCCATGCTTGATGCCACCGGCGAGACTGGCCACGTTCCCTTCACAAATCCCAAGAAGAGCGTCAAGACGCGCCAACAGATGCTGTGCAGAGAGGAGGGTGCCTCAGAGCCGTCGTGGAACTTCACATACAACTGTCATTGGAGGAATAACCCAAAAGGCAAATTCCATCCCCTGACAAAGACTGTCGCGCAGATCATCTTCGGCGTCCACCTGCTGCATCAGCATCTGGAGAAGTCGGTCGCCGATGTAGCAGACATCCTGCTAAAGCATGTCAATGAGCTTGACAGCTTCCTGCAGCGGGCGAATGAAGACCTGGAAAGCAGCATGAAAGACATGCTCTTCCGGCATAAATGCTTAAAAGTGCCCATGGAACACGTCAACGAATTCGATCGCCTCCTCGAAGACCGTTCATACCGCGCTCAACTTCTCGACGGCAACGTCGTAATCGAACGTACCATTGGGCGCATGTCGCAACTGCTCAACGACTACTTGATCGACATCAACGTATTCCGCGAAGCCAACCAAGAACTTGACTTGTATCTATGCGACGTAGGGGACGCATGGACATACCGCAATGAGGATATTGGGCGCATATACTCAGCCATGTGTGGCAATACCGGAGGCTGGTCGCAATTTTTGCAAAGCCTTGTAGCAAAGGCTGAAAGACTGGGTGTTGTGCTCGTACAAGTCAGCAGCTACTGCAATGAAATTGAGAAGCGCTGTGGTGCTGCAAGTCGCCGAAGTTTGGTATGGCCGCCTCTGATCTTCCACTCCAACTCAGCATCGCTAGCCGAGATCTATGCCTTAGCTTTGTTAACGACTCCAGATTGCAACACGTACATCCTCACGAAATTCGTCCAACTCGCGCGAGGCACGCCCGTTCCGAAACTTTGCCAATAACAAACCGCTCCCTACACCTCCACCTGAACGTTCGCCATTCATGAGCGCTTCGTCTTCTGGGAGGGAGACGCCTGCTAGCTTCGGCACTCCCCAGCGAAATTCGACCATAAGAGCAAGATCTCAACAGCAGCCAGAGATCACGAACGTATCTGATTTGACCACTGAGAAGCCGAAACGAAGCGAAGATTCCACTTCCGTATCAGCTATTTCCAAGGCTGACGTGGATGTGCGACATCAGACAAATCAGTCGGGGTACTACCGTAATGCCTGGCACAACGAGGAACAACGTGGAGAAGCGTCACCGCAGCCAGAGTCTAGTCGTACAAGTCAGCTCTTGGGACACCAGCATAAAATGTCTTCGCCATCTAATCCATCTGCAGAAGAGAGCTCACCAGCAACCAAACGTCTATCAGCCAAACCGCAAAACCCAGATTACAGCCCACCTTTGACCGGAAAAGACTCGGCGTATTCTTCCGTATCAGGCGCATCGGCCATGTCACCACGCTCAGTATCTTCCATGTCCTCTCGACAAACTGCCCAATTCGGTCTTTTTCCTAACAGGAATCTGAGCACGCCGAAAGGTTCGATATCTAGTCGACTAGGCGCTAGCTCTCCTGCATTTGATCGTTCAGAACAGCAGTCTAAACCCGCAGATATACCAAGCCGTCCACCGACCTCCCTGTCCAACTTCTCAGATGCCTCGACCAAGCGACTTTCGAAGCGAAGTAGCTTCTCATCTCTCAAACGGTTATTCACCAAGAGGAAATCGGGCGATATAGGCCCTATCGCTGAGTAATACCCCTAGTTTGATCTTTATTATTCCTGTGCCGTCCTTGGTCTTGTTGTCTGGCGTTGCAAGGCTATATATACCCCTTTGGCATTGCGTTTCTGTGTATTGCGCAATCCAGATCTCATATTCTCTACCGTGGTTCGTCGTGCCCGGTCTTCTCGATGGTTTGCTGGGGCTTCTGCATGTATATTTTTCTTCCTTTTGTAGATGTAATGCGGTAACGAGCAATGTGTAATGGGTTTGACTTTGTGTGTGGAGATGGCCGTATCAGAAGGTAGAGTCGTGCGGATGATTTCGGAGATGCGGAGGCCTGTCTTGCTTGCTGGGAATAGTTTACGGCGGTCGTTGGATAGTGCGTGTATCTTGCGTACAGTGGACAGGTGTGGCGTGGGAAGGAGGCGCGAGGAGATGTGGCTGCTGGCTGCTGTGTTGGTGTCTCGATTGATACTCCTGCCAATGGGGACATGGGAAAGCTGTACGCACAAGTAGGTAGGGGCCAGTCTCATATGCATCTCTGCTACTGACTCTCTCTGCATCGTCTCTGCATTCTCTTCATCGTTGGAGTTTGTACCTACCTTCTCTCCGAATGACCGTGGTGGGGCAGCTCCTGCCGTAGTGGACGTGAAGTAGGCGCGAGTCTCGCCATCAAAACAGCGTCTCCACCGAGCTCCCTCCGTCTCCTCGACCTCCCCCACCACACCACTCATCTTCTCAAAAACATCCTCCTTTTTGGCGGAGATGTTGGCGAGGGTTGTGTAAAGGTCACTCGCTTTCGTCTTTCTTGGATATCTGCCGCCTCGTGCAGTATTGCCTCTTCTTTTTGGTCATACCAATAACTCCTACATCTTTCTGCAGCACCGCAATCAAGAGAGCTACCACCGCTACAGCGTCGCCCTCGCCCTGCGTACAGCCTTTGATTGCTTTCCCCCCTCAGCAACTCTCGTATCGGCGGCAGCATGCTGCTCTCTGAGCAAGATCCGAATGGCGGCGGCCGCATGTCTCGAGCCTCCAACGTCTCCGCCATGAGCCGAACGTCAGGTAAGCCAGCATCGCGGGCAGCTAGTTCTGAAATTCAACCTCCTCTCGATCGCGGTGTCTCGTCCATGCTCCGCACCGGGACCGAAATGGGCAACGTCGGCATCGGCGCCCAATTCGACGACCTGTCTGGCATCAACAACATGCAGCGTCCTATGCGCTCGCGCGCGACCAGCAGGATGTCGACAGCTTCTTCCATGTCCAACACGTCTAGCCGGGCCAGCAAGCAGCTTCGTGCCTTCCCTTCGTCTTCTTCTGCACCGCGCCAGCCAATGCCACATTATGGGCAGCAGTATGGTGCTGACACGCTCTCTCCAACGCCGATGAACGCCGCCGGCTCATCACCTTTCAACGGAAGAGACAACCGCGACAGGGACTCGCATCGCTCGCATTCGATGACGCATACCATACAGCCGCCAAAGTACGGCCTCGTAAGCAACAGGTCTCTTACCAGCCTGCGCCCTCAGCCAGTATTCCGATCTCCGAACCCTTACAACTATCCGATCTCCTCTGGGGGTGGGCTCAGACCGCCTGGTCCATACCAGAGATCAGTCTCACCCGCCCTGAGCGACGACACCAGACTACCCCCACAAGGATCACAAGCCTACGACGACCGACGACTGTCTTATGCTGGCCAACCACAAGGTTATGGCAATCCAGTACGCACATACTATAGCCATCCGCAGCAGCACGCTGGACAGGGACAAGAGTATCGTGGCTTTAGCATCCGGCGTAACCCAGGACAGATGAGAACCATGACCCCATCTTCCCGATCTACAATGAGTCTTGAAGATCGTGCCGTGGATGATGAACAATTCTCTGTTCACGGCGAGCCCGATCAGCTCAGGCAGATGCAAAACTTGAACGGCGGGCATCCCATCTCTCGCAAGGTTCCAGATAACTTCATCCGCGAGCCTCGCTCAGAAGATAGAAGAGATCATAGACGTAGGGGTGGCGAGCCTCGTTCGGAGGCTCCACCATTGCCAGTCGACCACAAGCACCGCATCGCTATCGAACAAGCTCGTCTCAAGAGGTCTGCGCCTGCTTCCATGTCCAGTTTCAACACAAACTTGCGTACCGACTCAGACCCACCTTCATCCGACATAGCTATACCGCCAACTCCAAAAGATGGCAACTCTATGGAAGTGCACCAAAGCCTCGATAGAACCAAGGTTTTCAAGGTCGCCAATACGAACCGCCTCGCCATTACAGAGGAACATTCTTCGGTGCCATACTACGGGATGAATGAGCAACTCGAACGCAATGAGTTTAGCGGACCAGGAGCCGATGCTATCCCTGTTAGCTTCGTAGATCAGACCAAACCCGTCGTCGAACAGTCCGGTCCCGCCGGGGCGACATTGAAGAGTGATCCTTTTTTAGGACAAGAGGCACGGCCAATGTCGATGGAGGTCGTGTCTCCCCAGTTATCAAACATCGCCCATATCGTAAACGACGTTGCGGAACTTCCGGCGTCCCCAGTAGCTCGCCGCATCACGAGGAATTTGATCCTAAGAGGTCTCGAGGCTTCAGCGACGGACGATATCCAGTCTTCCATAAAGTCAACGAGCTCTTCGGGGCAATCTCTTTCACCACCAAGGAAGCTCCTGACGCCGTCAAAAAAGTCACTCATACCAAGGTCTCTAACTCCAAAATCTCTGACCCCAAGGTCCCTGACCCTGTCGAAGACCAATGAGTCTACTCTTTCTGACAACCTACCTGTTGAAAAGTACTTTGTATCTGATATGCCTTCCGGTGCCATGTTGGATCCGACAGATAGCCGATACAATCGCCATAGCATCTTATCGCAAACTGGATCAAGCATCCTTGACTCGTCCACTCTTGAATTCGCTGTTCGACACTCCATACCAACGGCCAAAGGCGGCGGCTTCCGAAACGAGCCTGGCACTCAAGCCGATCTTACTGCAAACATTGCTAGTCCTGGCTGCAGTACGGAGGATGGTATGTCGGATGTTCTTGCAGGGTACCAAGGAAACGATTCTAAGAACGAAACCGACGCTCTAGTACGAGTCGGGACGACCAAAGAACGTAATAGCGATGCGGAACAGCATACGGATGCTTCAACAGACCAGGATTTGAAGCCGTTGCCACTTGCCCTTCGTTCCAGAAGTAGTCACTTCCAAAAGTCGTCCGACGAGTTGTCCTTCAAATCGTGCACAGATTTACCAGAGGTATCTTCAGAGTCAGTATCACTCCAGCCAGAAAAGGACCTTGACAAGGAGTCTTCTGCGTCCGCGATCGATGTTGCGCCTCAGCGGGATACATCTCTAAATGAAGCAGATGCATACTCTTTTGTGACTGCTGCAAGCCCTACCCATGCTACTTCTGTACCGCCGTCTCGACTCCCGTCATCCAATCTAGGGACTCTGGTCATGAGGCAGAGCATGGCGACTACTGGGATGCCTTTGTCTAAGCCGACCTCTGCTATACTTCGCAAATAGCCACCGGTACCCCGCCGAGAATCAAGCTTCTCAATCGTGGCGAACAAACTGCGGACCAGCTCGAAACAGAGCATGAAGCAAGGCTCGGTCTTATCGGTTTCCGGTTCGTCATCCACGCTTAGCACTACGCACTTGCCGCCGGTGGTCCCACCACGTGAGTCTTCTACTTCGAAGGAAGCTCAACGTGTGCACGCTGCAGTCTCTTTCTTGATGCGTCCACTACCATCGCGCTTTGCTAGGTCTCGGAAATATTCTCTACCGAGGTCAGATGAGACGATTCCATCAGCTTGTGATTTGAATCAAGACACGAGCGGCGCCACAAGCTTCAGTTTGGTTGCGAGTTCATCACCACCCGCTGTGGAAGGAAATAAGACGCCAAAAGCAACATCCTCCAAGCCGAAAGGGGTACCTGCCGCGAAGACGCGAGTTATCACTTTCGATACGCCGGATGCTTGCAACCCGTACAAGGTTGTTGGTAGTAGCCCTATTTCTGTCGCGCAAAAACAAGCTCTCAGCAGCCCAGCTCCTGCCGTCCTGGAGCCCTCGTCTGTGTATTCGATTCAGGATAGCTCTTCAAGCTCCCATGTAGACGCCGCGGATGGAGTTGCGGTAGTCCCGGAACTCAATCATCGCGACAGTCAGACTACCACACACCTAGAATGGCATCGCAATGCGCCTTCTGCTACGGGTGGGGGAGCTCAGCAAGTACCGCTGCGTCCGTCAAGTGGCATTGGAGCTCATCTCAACTCTCTGGCCTTGGCTCCCTTGACCAACATCCAAGAGGATACTACGACGGACCTCAGGTTGTCCGGATATAGGTATCCCGGCCCATCGCGTTATCTGCCTGACCTAAAAGAGGAGTCGCATGAGGACTCGAGCCTCAACACGAGTGCCAGCAATCTGAAGAGCTCGAGTTTCCGTTTTCCGTTCGGGGCGCCATCGGGTGTTAGGGCTTCGGGAGAGGATCCGGTCAACTTCTCGAGAAGGTCGTCTATGGTGTCGCATCGCCGGAGTGTTATTGGTAGCAATGTTGGCAGCGCGCTTGGTCAGACACACGGCTTGCCTTCGATGCGATTCAGTCGAATGAATCTGTTTGATGGTTTGACCGACGAGCTCGGCCTTCGCTACTCAAGGTCAATGGAGGAGGTGCCCAATGCATCGCAGAGATTGAGCAGAGGTAGTCCGCTGCGGCCTGCATCAGCAGGTGATGTCACAGGTCTGCGCCTTTCTCTCGCGGAATTGAATGAGGTTGAGCGTTCAAGGTTGTCAATGCAGCCTACCACCATGATGAGCTTGTTCGCCATGCATCATGCTCGTTCGCCGGAGCTCATGGCGGAGATTGAGCGGCTTACTATACCTTCTGTTGGAGGGCTCACACAGCGCTTCTCAGAGTTCTTCCCGTCGTTGAGGGAGTACTACCAGTGCGGTGAATTGGCTGAGTTTCCCATCGAGGAAGAGATTGAGAAGCACGCCCTGGAAGAGATTCACGAGATTCATCCAACGCAAAAGCGTTCGTCTGCTCGGCTTCGCCCTATGCGTGGCGTCTCTCATATGGTTGTCATTGAGGACGATCTCTACGATGAGATTACGAGCAAGGAGAAGGGGGGTGGCAGTCCAGGTCGTCCCGACGATGGGGTTGGTGCAAACAGCGCTAGTGAGGCCGACTCAATTGCTGACAAGTCGTCCTATGAGGTCGACGTGACTACAACACACAACAAAACAGCTCCACTTCCAGAGCTTCAAGTTCCGTCACCTGCTGTTCTACGCCCACGCTCCCACACAGTCGGTCCTCAAGAGCTTCGCATTTCAGGAGAGTCGGCTCTGTCATCAAGAAGGTCTCTGAGATCAGTCATCTCAACGCCCACAGCAACCGAGACGCGTCCTTGGAACTCAGACAAGAATTATCCTTGGACAACGTCAACAAACCCCGCAATCGACATCTCTCTCCCCCTTCCAACCGCTGCGAAACACTCCCCTCGTCCTGGTCCCTCCCATCTCCGCAACAGACTATCTGACGCGTCTACTACAAGCTCCTTTTCAACTGCACAGACAGCTACAGCGTCGCCTTTTGGGTCACCAGCTGATAGCACCGCACACGCTCGTCATCACCGCTTCAGCGCCTTTGGCCGTAACGGCGATCAGTCGCACGCAGTTGGAGAACGATATCCCACGTCCGCCTTGTCTCCTCCTACGGCCATCTTCCGCGATCACCTCTCTGCCTCTGACACTTCTGACGACGAGCATTACGATACCACGCACAAGACCAGGCTTTCGCTGCGCAAGCGGTTTTCGTCAACTCGCAAAGCTACGCTTGACAACCAAACAAACACTCGAGCTAGCAGAAGCAAGACCAACGCACAAGACCTCGCCTCGCCTGAGTCTACCAAGCAGTCAACAAATTCAATCCTCCAAGATTGTGTTGGCGAAGCTCAAGCGTTCACGTCATCCACTACCGCAAACCGCCATACCTTCCGTAATGCGGAGGGCATGAGAGCAGTTGACTACCGTAAACACCGAATCATTGATCGCCTCAAGAATTGGTGGCACAAAGGCTCGCACCTGATCCGACAACTGTCAAACCGCAAGTAATCCACTACCACGGGTACTACAACCACCTAACAGCTATGACCATGGATACCAAATTCACCCTCCTCATCACTCCCGGTGGCCTGATCTATGTGATCCCCCACTACTGCCAGCATCGCCCCTTGTATCCTCCTGACACTCCTCCCTGCTCTCCGCCTCCGCCGCCCAACACGCCAGAACCGGCTGAGGTCATGGAGCCTCTACTCCTGCACTCGCCGGCGCTTGATCCTGGTCAAGTGTACAGCAGCTACTTGCACCGTTTCTGAGAGGCTCTTGGTGGTTCTTGGTGGTTTTCCTTCTCTATGAATCATGTATACTAGGATATGAAACTGGGTGGTCTTCACGGGGATATGACACATGGTCTTGAGAATTCATAGCTAGCTGACTAGCACTTGATAGTAAGAAAGTCTAATCTATGTAAAACAATGTTTCCGTTTGGTGATATGTTATGTTTGTTATACCTAGGTAATCTCCTGGATACCTAAACATCTTGCTATACGTACATGGTGGTAGTGTTGAAGGTCTACAAGTGTCATTGTCAGGTTGGAGACTGCTATCTAAGAGTACGGTGAGAGTCTACAGGCCCGACTTTGGCACATGATATCAGGGAGGTGGGCACGGCAATGTAAGGCTGTCTATTCATCGTAGCATCGTCATAAGTCGACCCACAAGGCTTCGAAGACTATCAGGCTACCGTTTCAGAACCTGGACGAGCGCCAGGTAGTACTGTAAAGGTATACAGGCGTGACTATCGAAGCCAGAAAGATGGAAGCAGACACATTATGTTGAGGTACCTTGCTTGTCATTGTTCGGTTCCCATTATATCAGTGTGGCTTGATGTCTAGGTTCACGTGTCAGTGTGTAGAGGCACTTTGACATTAATTGGACGCGACGACAACAAGTCTACATGTCCTGCGCCATGACATGAGCTGTGCGATGTAAGCGTCAAGTTCATATAGAGTGATCGCTTTTCAACTAAAAGAGGCATTGATAGTCGTCTCTATGGCCCCAGTCAAGCTATGTGCTAGTTTTAAGTAAGGTGAAGTGGGACAATCGACCTTGCGGCGTGATACTTTCGCGACATAGATTTGAATGGATGTTTCTGGGATACCTCACTACTTGTTGAGCCACGCTTGAGCCCTTGTTTAGAAGTCCGCGATTAAGTAGTCTTGATGTGGATAGTCATTGCTCAAGTGGTGGTGAAAATGGCAATATTAGGCATTCTTGTCTCAAACTGTGAACCACGCGGGGGTGTCATGAATGACTCTGCCGAAGTTGGTGTCGAGTATGCGGGATGACTAGTCGGTGTGTGCGTTATGCATGCTTACCAAATGATACTACTCAAGCATACTAGAAACGAAGTTAGGAGCCGCCTTCGTGGCAGTGCAGTGAGTTTCGAGCTGAAAGATGAAGATGTCAAAGTTCCATGTGATGACCGAGCGCGAGAAGGTGTGAACTATGACATGCTGCGGAATGACCCCGAGAGGAAAAGTCCGTGGCGATGGAACGTTACACATCGGTCGAGGTCATAGTCATAGAGCTGCACGTGAGAAGCTATATACGAGTGAAAGGCTGAGTCTGTCGGATTGTGGGCATTTAGGTAATCTCTGAGCATCGTCTCTTTATTTGTCTTTCTGCTCACTCGGCCGGAAAATCTGTAAGTGTGAACCTAGAATCGATGCAGACAAAAGCGTTGTGAACTCCAAAATAGGGAACCAGACTAGAAAAACGCTCGAGAAGTTACTCCTTTTGGCTAACCGTAGGATCTCATAGGCAGTCCATAGTGGTACCACTGAGTGTTTTTTGACGCATCATCAACCGCAAAGTCATAAGAAGATGATATAAAGGAAGTCGTCCAGCTCTTTCTTCACCTTCCATTCCTGCCACTAGCACGACAAAAAGTACACCGAAAGTCTATCGGCACCAAATTCCTTGTTTAAACCGACTGCTACAGACGCAACACCGCACCTACACTAGAACCATGTCGATATTTAGTCAACTTGCCAGCAGGCAGTGCCTCGCACTTACGGATGACGAAAACCTCGATGGGAATTTCCCAGACGGTGTTACAGGAGTATGGATCAGTGAGGTTCGGAATACCATACTGGAACAGCCTGAAAAACACCAGGACAGACACAACATGTGCCTCATGGCGGTTCATGTCCGCCACCCCAGCGACCCAGACCATGAGACCGACCCGAATGAATTGGGGCTGTGGTACGACTTGCTCAACGACAACAACATTGAGTGATTGAGGGAGTTGGCTAGGCATCACGGTGTCTACGAGTACGTCATCGACTACGGTGCAAGAGTCGTTATGTGGTTTACGATATGTAAGAACCCATGTTACTCTCTCCAGCCTCTGATTTGTTTTCCTGACTTTTGCATGGTAGCGAGTAATGAGGGACCCGATATCACTAACCGGGGTACACAAACGCCTCTACTCGCCACATAAGCTTGGGGTAGTGGGTATCAGACATTAGGCCTGGTGTTTCCAAAACGTCAAGATCTGATTCTGGAGGCCATTTCTCATATTTATACGGGGAATCAGGGGGATCAGTGGCTAATGTTGTCGTCCGAAGATGGCTGATAGCGTGAGAGTATGGAGCAACCAAATCCTAATGATAGCTGCTTCGAAGAAGTTCATGTTTACTTTTTGCGTGGCGGACGCTTGTTAAACGCATCATTAGCCGCTGATAGTTTACATCACCCTACAATTTGGGGCGATGATGTGAAAATGACGAGCACGGCAAGCATTGCGCAGGCCGGGTAGATGCATATCTGTGACTCAAGTAAGCCTGTCATGGTTAACAGCATGTTTCTCCGATTCATTGTGTCATCATGTCTGAATCATTCCATTTCGTGTACATCCAGCTTCTAGAGCTGTTCATAGCCACATGTCTGTTCAGACCATTGACACTCCTTCATAACCCTTTGTGCGGACCAAGCCCTTATGCGGCGATGGTAACCTCAACCTCGACACCGGCCTCGATGTTGATGATGATCTGCTTGACGACCTCAGTGGGAGCGTGAAGGTCGATGAGGCCTAAATCCACAATTAGCTGCCATCCAACTAACAACCTGGAGCGGTATGCACTTACGCTTGTGGATGCGCATCTCGAATGTGTCCCAAGTCTTGGAGCCCTCACCGCAAGGAGTCTTACGGGTGGTGATCTTCAGGTGCTTGGTGGGCAGGCGGACGGGACCCTTGACGCGGAGCTCCTTGTTCTTGGCACGGTCGATGAGCTCCTGGCAGACCTTCTCGAGGCTCTTGACGTTGCGGGAGGTGAGGGTAATTCGGATCTGGATATGCAGTCAGTAAACGGCTTTGCGCACATTGAACAGACGAAGACTTGCCTTGTGGATCTTGGGACCCTCACCGAAGTCCTTCTCGGGCTTGTTGTAAGACATCTTGTCGGGTTGGAGTGTTGGTTTGTTGTAGGTACTGAGTTAGATTCCAGTCACGACCTGGATCCTCGATCGCGGTAATGTGATGACTGGGATGGCGTTAAATTTGCGACGGCGTTCGGGGTCGTTAAAGTCTTTCGCGATGCGCATTTTCGATGTGTGGGCGATGACCGCCAAGATTACGGGCGCTAGAACCGCATCAGGTATCGCTCCCTCTTGATCGCTCGGCAGGCTGGCCCATGAGCCATCATGACTGCTAGACTGCAGGCAAACACCGGAAATTGGGCCTTTCGAAGACTTCTTATATACCTACTACAGTGTGCCCACCTTCCAACTCGATCTTCAATTTGATTTTACAACAATTCCAATAGTGATGTCGCTACCCCACTTCGCGCCTTTCCCAGAAGCAAAAGTCAGAAAGAGCATACTTCCTGATGAATGGCAGTTGTACCTGGATTCCTGGACATCGTTAGCTGAGTTTTATCTGAGATTAGGAGACCAACAATTCTTAGCAACGACCAACGAGGAGGGCTCACTTGTACAATTTCTCCTATCTTTCTTCCATGAGCTGGCCCTGGACCATGAGCTAGCAAGCAAAGTGGCGTCATTGCGAAAGAAGACTTTCCTTTTATTACACAGAATCTTTTCAAACGAGGACATACCCACCTCCTTGCTCAGCTGGTCAACTCTATCTGATATCTGTCATGTATATCCAAAGAGCGAGCAGTTCCGTACGCTCTTGCAGGCATCTTGGAAACGAAAGAGTGCCGCAATCGAGAAATCATTACAGACTGCAAAAACATCTTTGATCCGGAATTTGGGATCTAAGCGACCAGAAGAGGCAGAAAGGACACTTGACCGAATCGCACCTCTTCTCAGAGTCTCAACAGATGCCAGCGTATTTATGCTCACGGGGTCTGACTTCCTGGATTCCCTCCTTGCCGCATACCCACAAGTACCGCAACCGATGCAGAAGAAACTCGTCACTACTGCATATCTCGGTCTCACGGCGGCACTAGAAGGACCGAAGCCTAATTATTCGTTGCTTTCCGATCATCTGTACAGCCTGAAGTCCAATGAAGAGCAGGATCAAAAGAAGGAGCCTGGGAAGAAGACGTTGGTTGCTGATCTGGTCACAAACACGCCGTTGCTGGAAAAGATCAGAGAAAAGGCTACTACCCCGGAAGCTGCAAGGGTAAAGAATACTGCAGCATCACTAAGCGCATTTCGCCAATCTGGTCTATCTCGGCCGAAGAGGTTGATTCGACGAAAGGTAGACAAAGGCAAGGCAAACGCGGATCAAGATAGTTTTGGACATGGAGCATTGACCAGCGAGATTCATGTGCATCAAATGAGTATGATTAGTCAGATCCAGGACCTCTTTCCCGATCTTGGTGCAGGCTTCATTGTCAAGTGCTTGGATGAGTATAACGACGATATTGAGCAGGTCACTGCGCATCTCTTGGAAGACTCGCTGCCTCCACAGCTTTACGAGGCTGATCGAAGCGAGAAGCTGTAAGTACTGCCCTTTAGGATTACCTTATCCCAACTCTAGATAATGGCACTAACAAATATTAGGCCCGCACCAACGACATCTTCACAACCATTGCCACCACCGAGATCAAGCCAACATCTTCCAGAACGGCGTAATGTGTTTGACGACGATGAGTTCGATAAGCTCGCAGTTGATACATCACGACTTCACTTTGGCCGAAGAGGTCAAGATTTGAACGCCGACAAGATCTTGTCTGACCGCAGTAAAGCGCCCGCCAAGTCAGCAATCATGGCAGCTCTGGCGGCCTTCGATTCAGACGACGACGAGCGTGACGACACATACGACGCAGAGGACGTAGGCGCATCTGTCGACACTGCCGCACCTGGCCCTGGCGAAGATACTGATTTGGGTGACAAGAATGAAGACGCCCTGTTCCGCGCCTACAACATGACACCTGAACTGTTCGGTCGCGAGTCAGAGATGAGGAGGAGCAAGGCTCGAACAGCCCTCAAGAGCGAGACAGGTATGACAGACGAAGCGATCGAAGGTTGGGCTATCATGATGGGACGCAATCCCAGGCAATTACGGCGACTCGAAGCGAAGTTTTCCACTTTCCAGGGCCAGCAGCGGGAGCTGCAATCAACAGCATGGCGGGATAGTCCTGCAGGATCTGGCGACGAAGCTAGTGGTGACGGACAAGGTGGTCGTGGTGGAAGAGGCGGTGGCGACGGCGGTAGGGGCAGGGGTAGAGGCCGCGGACGTGGTGGCCCAGGTGGTGGAAGAGGTGGCGCCAGTGTTGCGGGCCCTGCTGATGAAAAAGGCACGCAGATCTCGCGGCAACGAAAGGAGGCTAACAAGGGCTCCAGTGCGAATCACAATCGTAAGGCTCAACGAGGGAAGAAGATGGCGCGAGCAGGATTTCCAGCTAGCTGATCAACTGTCATGCTTGTCCTAACCCTTGGTCAATAGGATTCTTTAGAAGACATCGGAATGGTTCCAGCAGAATGTATGGTCTCCTTCTAGTAGGCAAGGAGTGAATAGGGCATTTTCACACTCCTTGCTAGTTAGGAAAATATAAGCATAAAACACGCCTTAAATTTATAAAAATAATTTTTGTCCATAATACAAAAAGCGCAGCAGAATTAGAAGAGCTTAAGGACGCTACGAGTATCTATCCTTAGTTACCCTGCACTGAAACCTAAAATGGTATTAGCGCCACGCACCCCTCTAAAAAAATTCACAAAAAGATAGTTATGACGAGCTCTCCGACGGGGAATCGACTGTTCAACGATTAGTACAAGTTCATCATTCTAAACTAGATAGACTAGAACTTACACCCCGGTCTCCCGCGCTTGTAATCTAGCAAGATTTGACAAGCGGAAATCATGACCACTAGACCATCGAAGATATTGCTGTAATCGTCGTATGACGTAAGCAGATGGTTGTTTGTTTGATGGAGAGAGGACGAATTTTTATTTAAATAACCTCATAGATTATTTCACAGTAGGTCATATCGCGTTACTTGCATCCGAGGCAGCGGATGCGTTTGGTCAAGAAGCGGGGTCTGCTGGTGGGAAGACTTATTGGTGCAATCCGGATTTTCCGGCGTCAGTCAGTCAGCCAGGCAGTCGAGTGCGGGGACGTGGGGTTATGCATGTGGACGTTTAGTTGGCTGGAGGAACACAACACAACCCGTGAGAACACATGGCTGCGCAGAAACGCGGGTTTCAAGCACAACGACAGTGTTTTGGACTGAACACGAGAGAGAATTCATGTCAAGTCTAGTCTAGATTTTCTTTTCTCGGTGCGAGAGGCAAACTTTTGCCCCTTTTATTCACTTCTGCGCATACGAAGACGTTGATTCGTCAGGCTTGTAGACGTGGTGAGGGCTTGCGCAGTGTCGGGCTTATTCAAAGGCATCATCAACCCTCCAAGCATCGCATCGCATCGCGTATTTCATTTGCAAATATCCGATAGCGGTCGGCTTCATCACAGTCTACATCACTTCCTAGTTGATGCATCTAGTCGCGACTCACATTATGTTCGTAGTGTCATTGCAGCTACCTTATGTCCAATGCGCTTCCCCCGCTACCCCAGGTATCTTCATGAAGTCGTAAGCATTGTAAACATACATTCCCGATGAAAAATCAATGCAAGACGCAGCGCCACTTCTCAAAGTTGCCGCAAGTGCCCGTTGTTGTATTTCCATAGTTGCTCCAGGCATACCGCAGCAGCGACATACTTCCAGCTCTTCAAACTCCGGTAATTTTCCCAGCCGTCTGTCTCAAGCGCTACCATGAAGCATGCAACTGAACGCGGCAATGCTTCCGAAACATCATCGCTGTCCCAGTCTGCATCGCCCTGTACAATTCTCCTGGTCATGTTGCTAACGTCACGATTGAAGCGCTCTTGGACCTCGAGGTTGGCCTCGCGGATGTAGCGGGATGGCGCGCGCTCTTTCTTGCCGAGGATGTTCCCGCTAAACACCTCCAGCTCAGTGAGAGGTTGGCCGCGAGTCGGACGAAGCGTGTCCATGATTTCGAGTATATTCTCCTCGTATGCCTCACGGAGTTGTTCGGCGAAATCCCAGTGGTGTTCCCATTGCACACCCCGAATTTCTCGGACCACATACCGCTCAAGCTTCTGCACCAGAGACTCACCACCCCAGCGACGACGAAACGTTTCGAAGTCGTTCTTCATCCTATCAAAGAACTTCTTCTCGTCGATACCACGGTACAGGACTCCGAGGATCTTGTCGCTTCGATAGTACCGGCTTCGTGCTTTGTCTGCGTCCAGCACACTGACTCCGTCAGGATCATCGATGTCATCGCCTTCCAGCTCCTCCAATTCAGCTGCGCCCATATCATTGATGACTAAATTTGACCCAGGCGCCATAAAGTCTGGGCGAATATGATCAGTACCCCGTGGTATCTGGGCCATGTCGGCAGGAATTCCGGACTTGCTGAAGTCGACGGCATCTGATGCGAGCTTGGCAAGAAGCAGACAATCTATGTCTTTGGTCCCATTGGGCGCTTTATCGGCGCAGATTTTGTGCTTGTTCGAGATCTGACCTAACCTATCCATGTTCATGTATTCGATAAAGAAGTCGACTATATCAATGGCATCTACCGGACGACCTAAATCTTTGGCTGGTGTCGATGGATAATCTGCAGGAGGCACAGTGAAGTCAGGAACGAGTCTCGGATCGTAGATGATGTGAAAGAGATCTCCATCGAGATCACCACCGCTCAGCTGTGAGGGTAGGTCGCGTGGGCCCCTTTGTGAGAAGACAACGCAGTTGTAAAGCGCAAGAAGGGGTGAGTCGGTCGGAACACTGACTGCTTTGACAAGCTGGACATCGCCGGGATGTAACGCGGGCGCTCTAGTAATCACGACTCGATCGTTGACAAAGACTTTCTTCCTCAGTTTGCCGCTCGCGTCATAGTCCTGCGTCGCAATGTCGACTTCACCTTCGCGCAAAGTATTTGTCTCATCCATGATTCCATAGAGGAGAAAGCCTTCTTCGATAGGAATTCTTGCGCGATACTTCAAGCTTCTCAGGTTTGACATGGCTGCGACCTCTACAATGTCGGTGAGGAATCGATCTGCGTGGAAAGACAGACCAATCTGATGCATAAGCTCGAACAGCCTCGGAACCTTGGCGAAGACACCTGAGTGCGAGTATTCTGAAAATTATCAGCACAGTCTTCACATGGTTCCTTAAGTCGTTTCTGAAACGAGTAAAGTCTATGACGGAATCTGGGCTAAATGGATTGGAAGAACTCACCAAGAAAACTCGCCGCATTCAACGGATGTTCCGTTATGAGCTTCAGGGCGTTAACGGCTTCGTCTTGCACAGCCTTGAAGTTTTTTGCCGGGACGCCAAGATCTTCTAGAATCTTGATGAACTGATGATTAAGGAATACCGACAAAGGTTTATAGGCAGCTCCGCAGAGTTCGAGATCTTGCCAGCTCTCATTGGCGATATACTTGGTCATGCTCTTTCGGACGTGTAGCTGCTCACCTGAGAGAGTCTCATCGAGAGACAAGACACCCTTTGCACCTCGGTAGCGTATCTGCAGTATGGTCGGCCTGTGTTGTCTTCGATCAGGGGGTAGAGCCCTCCACACTTTCCGCATCAGTTCAAGGGAAATCGTTCCGCAACCGTCGCTAAATGTCCGACCATTGCGCACAATGTCATCTTTGGTCTCGGTGACTAAGGCCGTTGGTGGAATTCGAACCGAAAATATGGTATCTACGTGTTGGTGCACAAAGTCAGTGCATGTCTCACATATAGGTCGTAAAGCACATTACTCACCAGAAAAGGCTTGCCCAATTCTGCAGAGGTGGAGGTACGAAGTCAGTGTATGTTTCACGTGCATTGCTTACAGTCACGACTTACCTAGCCGCGCATTTTGCGCTGCAATGGATGTGTGTAAAGTCGCCTAAATCGCGTATAACATCTCTTGCGCGAACAACGAAACCATCCTTGTCGAATTCAGCCATAAACCAAGCTTGATGGGTATGAAGTGAGGCGTGGGAAAAGCCGAGAAACTGGTAGTTTCGTCCGGCGACAGAGATGCCGGCGCAAAGAACGTCTCGAAAACGTTTGTAGACCGTCTCCTGCGACGCTCGTGGGTCGTGAAATACCGACAACCCATCTTCATCTGCGAAGAAAACACGCATGAAGTACTCGGTGTGGGTGTCGTACTTTCTCAAGATACGATTGGAGACGCCCCAGTCAGGGCCGCGCAGCAAGATACCTAGATGTAACTTTAGCTATCTAGTCTGGTATATTGACAAACACCATATATAGAGAAGCACATACCTGTGGGTGTGACTGTGGCCTTGTACGTCAAAGCAAGATGCTGCTTCTTCTGCTTGACAATCAGATCTCGGGATGTCTCTTCGAGACATTTACTGTCCTTGATGCTTTCATCGAGAAGGCCCACAAGAGTACCGATCTTGAAGTTTTCCGCCTCAACCCCTGGTGCAGGTGTCGGTATCTGCTGTCCTAGGCGACGGACTGCGCTTGCAGTAAGGTCTTCGCCATGCTGCCTAGCTATGCGCTGCACGTGCGGTATGAGTTCTATCATCTTTAGTGGGGTTATCGTACCCTCTAGCACAAGCGCCGTTAATTGATAGCGGACCCTGAACGTGAAAGATATGGGTACAGAGGGACCATAGTCACGAAGCTTGTGTTCGACAACTCCATACTCGGCTTCGATGCTGTTCGTCCGATTGGCGGGGACCATGGTCTTCCAACAGTATATGTTCGATACCGAGAAGTCTTTGACGAAGTTCCAAGCGAATCTTGTGGTTTGAGTGTCATGAAAGGCAATCTTGTACACCATACACAGTGCGGAGTTCTTATCGTTCGATTCGCTCAACTTGCAGAGCCTTTGCAGACGAAGGACCTTTTTCCGTGGCCCAACGTCAAGGTTCGCTAGCATGGAAGAGATGTCATTCGGTGCTTGCTCGCCAGCATATAGGTGTAGATCATCAGTCGACTGGATGTCGTAGAATTTCGGAGGTGACTTGAGAGTGAACGTAATCGTTTCGTGTTTGCCATTGTTGGTCGACGGAATCGTGTGCTCTATGATTGCATAGGGAATGTCGATTCTGCAGTGCCAGCTGAAGGGTTCTTCCCTACCTGCCCGGAGATATATCTGAATAAGTTAGTAATTGTGTTCCTATTGATCATACTCCATATAGAAGCAGGTACGTACCACTAGAGCGCCCTTGCCAAAAGTGATATTTCCTTCCCTTCTATCCTTGAACTTCTGATCAAATACGAGCTTACCGAGGTGATTGTAATCCCAAACACCTGTCATCAAGGAACGAAAAGACAGTGTTGATCGCCCTGAAGGGCGCTGGAGTTTTACAATAGGCGCCTGGCTCTCCATTTTCAATCTTTCGGCCTCTTCCTTCTCTTGCAACGACTTGATCTTGAGCGGATCAGGTTGACCTGGCTTGTTATTCCGGCGAAACGTGAGCCGCTTGCCATGGAACTCCAAAGGCTGAAGCGCTGTCTGTCGACCCTGACTGCCATAAAGTTGCAGGAATCGGTTTCCGTTAGTGGTGCTCGGTACGGTGAGAATGGCAAATGACCCATTCTGACCGTGGTTCACCCAGACGTCGAACACGAGTACGCCTAATCTGAGGAGATGGTCTTTCAAGAAGATGTGCAACTCGATTTGATTGGCGGTTTTGGGGACCTAGTTTTACGATATTTAGTTAGCGAGTGGTCTGCTTTCTACGCCCGACAGTCGCTAGCTTAGGTAGTGCAGTGAGCTCACGCTTCAGCAAAGGAACTTACACCCGGAATGAAGATATCCATCGCGAACGCTTGTTGCGCCTCGAAAGGCTGGCGCTCAAGGCGAGGGGGTAGAAGACCTTGTAGCCGTGCCGAAAGTCGCAAGCGTTAGGGAAAAGAGTAGGCGGTCTAAGGCAAGAAGATACCGGTCGCCGTGGGTTGACCAATGAGGAAAGTGGGGATGGCGCTAATGGCCTTGGGAACACGCGCACGCGTCCTCACGTGCGGGGTCTGCTTCACCTTGAATCTGAAACACGACAAATCATCGACTGTGAGCGTGTAGCTGCAATGTCCCGCGCACATGTCGCACAATTGTCGTTGATGTGAGAGATTTTGGCCCTGTTGCCTAGATTAATTAGTACGTCGCGTACTTGACCTGCATGAGGCGTGTCACCATGTGACAGATTAGTTTGAGGAGGACCTTAAAGCAGAACTGACCGGTCCAACTATCTTTGCTTGCCCAAGTCTATCGGGACGCACGTTTCCTGCAGCAAGTCCTCCACTCCATCCTTTCTCGCTATTCATACAATGCAGCCATACGCATCTGCACGTACCCCCACGCAGTCACAGGCTCGTATTTCTTCGGCTTCTCCTCACCCCAACATCCCGGTAACACATCAATAACCGTATCCATGTTTGGTGTCGCAAACACGGGTATGGAGTAGCGATCCGGTACTAACACTCCTCTGTCGTCGTTTTGAAGTCCCGGCGGCAGTCCTACACGATGTACACTACTCTTCCAGCGATCGTTGCTCCATCTCGCCATCAGATCTCCAATGTTGACTAACACGGTGTCTTGGATGGGTTCTGCGGCGCGGAAATCACCTGGTTTAGCGGGATTCTGTACTTCTAGTCCTCCGACATTGTCTTGGAATAGCAGGGTTAAAGTGCCGAAGTCGGAATGTGCGTTGATCCTGCTGCGTTCGTTGTTGCGCAGCTGTTCGGCATCAATAGAGGGGTAATGTAGGAGCCGGAGTTGGAAGAGCGACTCTGAGTGTGTAGGGGAGAGACCTGGCTCTGGGACGTTGAGGGCAATTGACAGAGCGTCGAGGATGCTGTGAATCAGTCCGGCACACTCTGTAAAGTACTTCTCCATGAACGCGCGGAAGCCAGGCAATTTGTCATCTGGAAGCCAGATATTTGGCTGGGCTTCATCTTTCGCATTGCCGGATTCGAAAGACTCCTTGCAGTCGGGCGTCTGAATCTTCTTAGTATATATTCTTTGACTCGACAATGCATAAGAAGAAGAACACGAATGTCTGACAAATTACCCAACTGGAGATTCTGCACACCAAAAGAAAGGTCAAGCATGCGCTTACCTCCCTTAACTTATTCAACTCATTAGCGTCATAAACCCCCTGGCTAACCTTCTCCAACCCTGGCGCCGAGTACCCACGATGATGATTTCCACCCGGCGGATGAGGAGCTAACATCTTCGTTTCAAGCGGTAAGTCAAAGAACTTCTTGGACCAGGAGAAACACTCCTCGACCACCTCCCTCCCTACACCATGATTCTTCAAATACACAAATCCGACCCTACAAAATGCATTGTCAATCTCCTTGGCGATACTCTTCTTGTCGTTCTCTCCACCGTGCAGGAAGGCGCCAAAATCAACGACTGGTATCTCACTCATGTCAAGGAAGAGCTTCTGGTAGGCTTCGATGCACCAAGTACGACGTTTTGGAGGCGATGAAGGGGACAAGCGAAGCGATTAAGATTCTACTGTTATACAAAGGCGAAACCGCAAGTGCTGAATTGATGATTGCTTCTTTTTGGGTAGAGGGCCAGGGAAGGCAGGGGCCGATATGTACGTGGTAGCACAGGAGCGGGGGAGGGGTTATCGATAAGACGGGTGCATTCAATAAGATCAGGCCCAAACGACTTAGCATGAACGGTCAAAATACGTCTACAATTCGAGGCGTATCTCGATGATTTTTCCTAATGTAGAGCTCAAAGAGCAAGATTGCAAAGAAGGCTCTCGTAAAACGTATAATGCCCACGTGAAGCTGTCAAGAGAAGGCAGACATCCATGCTATGCATACCAATTACCATATCCAGCCTGCCGTTTCATGTCGTCCCAGTAATGCTTTCCCAATCCATCCACCCATTACCATGCCCCCGTACCCGATACTCTTTTGCCCCACAGAGTTGTCCTTTTCCAGTAAGAAGTCGTGCCTAGCCACCGGCCTCCACGTAAAGAAGTGATGCCCTGACGCGTCGTGTGTTTACGACTCTCCAAACATATCTGCCACTTCCACCAAGCCTGGACTAGTGCCTCTAACTATAGTTGGCTGCTGATCCACACTCATGTATTGCTCCATCATGGCCGTCCTTGGCTTTGCCTTTGGTCTCTGAATCTTGCCTTGCTCGTGAATACTGACACCTTTGATGCTACTCAAAAGATCAAGCACGATGCTGCGTTGCATACGTTCGTCCGACCTGTTGGCGCTGCGGAGCTTTGCAAGACGGCGGTCGACACGGTATTGGTCACCCATGCCGGGTAAAGATAGGATAATCGAGCGCGGTATGTCTTTGTCCAGGTGAATGATGCCGGCAATGAGGGAGGCAAGCTCCTTCTGGCAATCCACAAAGTAGGGCTCATGAAGGGATGTGATAGCCGACTTGAGTATATCGTTGCAAAAGTAGTCGCGGATGGGGGACTTTTCCTTGAATTGTAGAAGCAGGGTGCGCATTACACGAACGATGGTGACGACGGACCTGGTATCGCGAACACGGATAGTTGAGTTGCAAAAGAGGAGGATGGGCTCGAGAACTGCAGGCGTTGCGAGGATGAAGTCGCACATGGGCGATGCGTTGGCTTCTTTCCGGCCATGTTCATCGCGACGAGCGAATTCTGTGACGGGTTAGCTCTTTTCTCTCCAAACCACTACGACCTGAAAATGCGGTACTAAATCCGAACTTAACCCGCCAAAAGCATTCGCGATAGAAGCACCACATGCGCTCATAAGCAATGAATAACTTACCCTGCCTCGAATCGAGCAGGACAGCGACAAGCGAGACAGATGAGTAGGTGAGCTGGCGTAGTATGCTTTCCGTCTTCATCTCGTCGGTCAAGTTGTCGTTGTCCCCTGACTCCGCCACTTGTCGGGCAACCTCATTCCACTCTCCAGCAATTTTTCGATCTAGCTCCCTAAAGAGCCCTTGTATCATGGGTGGCAGAAAGTGTGGCCGTAACCGCGCTGGGCAACCTTCGATGAGATGGGTAGATACTGTCAGGAGGACGGATAGATGATGCGCAGTCAAAGCGCCAGCGTGGCCGAACAGCGCTTGGCTCAGCGGCCCTGGCAAGTCTTGTATGCCATAGAAAAAGTCTCGGAATCGTGTCAGCGAATAAAGGATGTAGTATGAACTCTCCCTAATCTGTCGTATAGTGCCTCGTACCGTCGACGCGAAGCCCTCGTACGTAGACTTTGAGTCACTCACTCTCGCAAAGAAGTCATCTCTGCTCTCCGTTGATATGCCCGCTTGCCAGAACCGGTCCGTCAACACTTTTCGAATAACTTGCTGTAGTTCGACTGGCAAGTGCGACCAGTTGCTGTCGATATCGTTGAATGCTTGCGCATGGCTCACGAGCTGAAGCAGGTTGGGAAGCAGTACTGGTATGGCCTCGGCCCATAATACCGCGGCAGTCTCATACGCAGCAGTACCGTCGCGAAGCTTCTCCGTCGACGCTGCCAGTAGCGTCTTAGTAAGTCGCAATGGCAGATGTTGGGAGCGCTCAAGAATTGAGGCCTGCAATGCCTGGCCATCACTAGGTAATTGTTGATCAGACCAATCCTGAGCGACACGGAAGTTGTTCGCAGATAGAAACTCAGGTAACTGACCCATGCCCAACACGCCACAGAAAGATTGGAACGAAGAGATAGCCTCGGTGAACTCATCGTTGCGCCAAGCATACTTGACGCGGTTGAGCATCTGCCTCATGCGCTCCTCTTGTGTGTTGCGCTCTAAAGTTGTACACCTATGTATGATGATGAAAAGGAAAGCGGAGTACGCCATGCGTTGGCGCTCGTCAGTCGTCGGGTCATTAATCATCTCATTGACCTTGGCCTCTAGTTGCTCGTAGACGTTCATAAAGTCGTCAGCAAACTTCATCGCTAGTTTCTGCATCTCAAGACTGCATATGCGCTCGAGATCTTTCACAGTATCTGAGTACTGTGGGTAATTTGTGTCATCAGCTAACCGTATTGTAAGCATATACTCCAGGAAGGTGAGAGCGAAACCTGGCCGGTCGCCCAAAGCTTTTGTTGAGAGTGTTGCCATCAAGGAGATTATCTTCCTTGCGACTTCAGGATCTTCAAACTGGGCTTGCAAAATTTGCCTGCCCCACTGTTCGAGCGAATCTTCTAGGATGTTGCGCGTCCGTTCATTGTCTTGCGCGTCTTCGCCTTGCCCTTGCTGCCACTTCATGTACCCCTTGAGTGCAGCTTCGATGACAGTGACTTGCGCATCGACCTGAAGAACTTGGGGAGAATTCTTGGTAAAGTTTTGGCGTTGGAAAGAAGGCTGACCATGGTACAGGTTCTGGAGCATGTTCGTTGCCTGGACAAGGATATGTTCCATTGCTTCAACGGGCGTCTTGCGAACCAAGACCTCAATCACATCGGCGCAAAACCGGCGATAGTTGCCCAAAAAGGCATGGCGCTCGGGCACTGTATCAATATCTTCGTTGAGAAACCGCAACGTGACGTCTTCAGTCTCTTCGGGCAACGATTCGTATCGGAGAAGTCGGGCGCAACATGTCTCGAGTAGTCCACCAACCATAGAGTTGACGACATCGGAGTCTCGCACAATGCTCGATCGTAACAACTTAGTCCAACAATGGAGAACAGGTATAGAGACGACGAGACTCGGGTTGCGCATAATGTCGTTCAGGAAACCGAATATGCCCGCTAGGTCACTGCCATTGGGTATGGACTGGGGCTTTTGCTCGATGAATAGTCCAAGGCTATTAGCCAACTGCTATCATTAGCAAGACATTACGAGTGACAAGAGTAGCTGGAGCCCCTACTTCTGAAAGTCTCTTGCAGAGCATATATTTCTGGTCATCTATGTCATTCACATTCATATCCGTGAGCGTCCAATTGTATACTTCTCGCAGGAGTGAAACACTGCCAGATGTGAACATGGGGCATACAAGCTCTACAAACTCGTCGTCGTGTAGATGGGTCCGGTTGTAGATGGCTTGGAGGGTCTCGACAGCGGCCTATATATGTTAGCGGCTATTCATGCGGTAGTTGGCTAGACTTGACTTACAATCTGCATCTCTACAGCTGGGGTAGCCAGCGCCTTGCAGACGACCTCGATGATTTGTGTCGCAGCAATGGCCTTGGGCATAATCCAGGGCATAGCCGCCTTAAGCGCATGCATGGTTTTGGTCGCGCTCGCTCTGACAGTCTCTTGATTCTGGTAGTCCTGCCCCAAGCACCAGCCCAAGTTGTCGCATAGCCTTTTCAGCCATCCTTGGTCTCCACACCGCACGTCAAGACTCTTCTCGCGTGTAGGGAGTTGTTCTTGTATGACAGCGAGCGGTGTGAAAATCTCGACACACGCTCGTCCCAATTCGCTACCTCGAAGGCCTGCAGTAGCGTCTTCGCGATTGAAGACTTCCTCGGAAAGCGTTTCCAAGACATATAAGACGACAGCTTGGTGGTGCAACGAAGTTGTCCACAGTGAAACGAGTAGCTGGTCCATATCCAGCCACTCGGCACCCCAACTGCGCTTGGCAACTTCTGTCCACAGCTGCGCGACCTTGTTCCTGATGAATACCGGGTCGCTTTCAGACACATTTTGCGCAAGATCAATTGCATAGCCCCTCAATGCTGTTCCTTGGTCCATTGTGAAATCCTCCCAGCTGTATTTTATCGAGTACTCCAGCATAGTAAGGCCATAGTAGCGGAGAGGGGCGGGCTGCGAGCGGTCGAGGGCGAGCGTGTGGCCATGGGAAGACGCTTCGGGGTGCCGTTTCGCCTGCTCGAGGTATTCGGTGGCCTGTCGGCGGGTATCATTGGTCGAGCTGTTTGCGTATATGGCCTGCAGCGCCTCTAATATTTGTGAGAGGTCCGAGTCTCCATTGGCGCTGCGGTGGTGGTGTTGCGCTCCGTCGCCGCCATTTGTTTGCGGGGCTTGGTCTGCGCCAACATTCATCTTGGAGACGGCTTCTCTAGCCTTGGCCGGTGAGATGTGAAGTCGAGTCGAGTGATTCCGTTCGTGGCCTACCTCGACTATTACGGAAATGTCGTGTGCTTGTTGTTCCGAGTCTCAGAATATTCGGGCGGAAGTTGCTGAAAGCGGAAGACGCAGAGGACAAGGATCGTGGGTCAAGAAGCTTTGGCGCCGATATCTGGGACAAACCAAAGAAGATGGCGGTGTAGCGTGTAAGCCCAGATTCGTAGACTCGCAGGCCCGAGACGTGGTGCACTTTGTCCCAACGATCCAAAAAGGCGAGTGAGGCTTATATTCACGTCGCACGTTCCCCAGACGCGTTTCGCAGGCTGCAGTCCCAAAGGCACGTCACGTCGACGCGATGTCAGCTGCTTTGCCGCCAGAACTAGGCTCGTCGCTTCCAAAACTAGTCTTCATTGCATACCGCTACATACACACACAAGTCTATCGTAGGTGCTGCCAGAACGCCTAGAAAAATAACAAAAAGTCGCCCGACACTCATGTTTGCCCAAAAACATCACGTGCACAAAAATTGCTGACTGCATGACCTGAGCATCGGATGACATTGCATCACCGCGCATTGCGAACGCCCCCACCACACCAAACTCCGGCATCATGAACTTCGTGATACTACATGGCAACGCACGTCTGCTTCTGGCACTGCTGAAGGTAATCGTCATCCTCGTCCGTGCCTAATGCGCTATCTGGCTTTCGTACAACGCCCTTGACAGTAATGACTTGATCGCCTGCTGCATGCCACCATCGCAGCGTCTGCTGCAATGCGCCGTTCGTCTCCTCGGAAGTGATGGTCCATTTCCCGCCGCTGGCTTCGACGTTCGTTTGTCCAGATGGAAAGTGGAATGCAGGCAAGTAGCAGATGGTCGGAAACTCTTCCGACGTCGAGCTTGGCGCAGAAAGCGCAAGCTTGAAGGTGCAGTTCTTGAGGTCGAAACCGTACGATGATATGTCTCCGTGAACTGCAACAGGAGTGGGGCGGATGAAGGCTTCTGCTGCGCGTAGACCACGGACATCTCCATCATCCTTCGTCGAACTCATCCGTTCTGCCGTGATGGTCTTCTGCAGGTTGGAAGGACTGACACTTAGGGTATCGGTCGATTGCGCTCTCGAATAGGCAGGTGAGTTGGTATCCAGTGACGCACAAGAGTCGGCTGGTGAAAAGACACCCGCAGGGACTGCCTTGTCGTCTACTGAGTAGATGGACAGATCCTCGCCATTCCAGAGATCGCCCCAGTAATGGCAATTCTTGTCTTTCGTTAGTCTTGACCGATTATGCACAGAATGCGAACTTACTGTTGCGACGTATGTCCACAACGCGAAACCGTTGGCATTACTGTCTTCAAGTGCAAAGTGGTTCGCATCTAGTGCTGCTATTTGACTGCTGTAGTTGCCAGTCTTGTACGCGTACTTGTCGTCCATGTCATATGGGATGCCAATCTCGGTGAAGATACAGGGATGAACTCCCATGTACTCTGTACCCTCGTCTCGAATCGCCTTGAGCTGGTGCGAAAAGCAGTTCCTAATGGCGTTCTCTCCGATCTTGATAGCGAACGCCGGCGTTAGATACTTCCCTCGCAGAACACCAAACACGTCGACGTTCCATACGCGGTTCCTGTGTGTTGTCAGATCAGACCTTTAGCAAGATTCAGTCAGTATCTTAGAACATACCACTTCTTGGTTATCAGAGTGATGCCATCGTAGAAATGCGGCGAAAAGATCATGTTAGGGTCGTCATCTTCTGTGCCTTTGATCCTGGGTGGTATCTCCAGTACCGGAGGCTGGAAGAACATCAATGAGTCCGGGAATATCGACTTGACCATTTTGCTATACGCACGGTAGTGCGATAGCCAGTAGTAGTTTGTAAAGTACTCGTAATCAATCTTGGCCCCATTCTTGGGATCAATTCCGAAGTAATCCTTCTTCAGAACAGTATCAGTCGCCGGATCCCAAACGCCGTGTTGGGCCCACAAGCACTCGCCCAGCTTCCACCCCGCGTCGCGTTTCCAGCCGTATTTGGTGTCGACGTAATCTTTTGATAGCCACGCTATAGTCCCCTCGGGATCCACTAATACCGAGCCGCTCTTGTACGGTCCCAATCCACCAAACTCCCAAGTCGCAACCTCGCAAGCTCTACCCGATCCGGTAAGCATCGCCTGCCAAGCCGTTGGTGAAGTGCCCTTTTGTAGTTTCTGTTCGCTCGGGATCTGAGTAATGTCCTGGTAGCTTATGAGGCCTCGGTTGGGCTCGTTCATGCTTTCCCATCCGACGACTGGGTCATGCCACAGGTCGCCCGCTTGTTGTATCCGCTTCGCGAGATGCTCGCATGCTCCGATATAGTGCTCCTGCAGATAGTCCTGAATGTTCTTGCCGTCCATGATAGCCTTGGGTGCAAAGTCCCTGCCGCCGAAAAAGAGTGTCCACATGACTTGATTTACTAGTCGTGTGTAGTTGGTGGCCCAGATCATCTTCGGGAAGGTGGCAGGGTCGGGGTATGTGTTGTGTACAAGGGCGCCTTCGGTGACGGCAAAGTGCTCGGGATCCAGCCCACAAGCATACAGAGTCCATATGGGCGCACCAGAACCTCCAGAGAACCGAGACCACTACGTGATGTATTAGAGCAGATGTAGTTGAGCGTATTAGAATGCTACCTACGACATCCTGGTGAGGATCCATGAAGATGTAGAAGCCATATTCTTTCGCCTTCCGCAGTATCGCAATAGTGTGGTCTATCCACTCCTCATCGTACTTTCCTGGTCCCGCGTGCTCTATGGCTTCCCATGTGAAGACATAGCGAATGGTGTTGTAGCCCCAACTGCGTAATCGCGAGAAGTGTGTGGCCGAGTCTTCTAGGGAGAAGGGTCGGTTAACGAAGGAGACATTGTCGCCGTCGAAGAAGTTGTCTGGTATGTGTGAAGGCTGGTCTGGCTTCGCAGGGAACTTGGCGTCTGCCGCACAGTTGATGCCGTGCAGGGTGACTTCGCGGTTCTGAGGGTCGCGGAATATGCGTCCGTCGATGCGTAGCCGAATGGGAGACATTACCGGCGAGGGTCTATAGGAGCAGTGAAAGGAAGGAAAAGGAAATAGGTGCGCAAGGCGAGTGTGAAGGGGAGCCCTGGGGTATGCGCCTCTCCAGTGCTGATGGCGTAGCGGCGTCGGGCATGTCATCACCCATGCCCCTGCCCGCATTAGCGTCTGGGGGGTCCTAAAGTTCCGGTGGCCAGTGCGGCCCCGGCTATCATGCGTCGCTGAGGACAAGTTGCAATTGTTTGAAACTTTGAGTGAAGGACCCAATAAGGACACGGCTCGCCCCTTCCATGATCTGACCGTCGCACCTGCCGTTGCTTCTCTGCGCGGACTCTATTTCTTTCTCAGCACCTTCCAGCCTACCGTCACTCATTCCTTGGCAACCTCAACACCAACCCGCCATGATACTCCGACTCTCCTCCATTGCCCTCGGGCTGCTCCCGCTCGCAAGCGCCCTCTCCGCCGCGGACATACCCGCGGATACTCCCGTGTCGCAGCTGATCAAGGATGCTGGTGTGCAACTCGCTACGGGCAACACGCAGGACGCTCTTCTCTACTATGACGCCGCCATCACCCGCGATCCACGCAACTATCTCACCTACTTTAGGCGCGGCGCCGCCTACCTGCAGATTGGAAGAACAGCACAAGCGCAGCATGACTTCGACAAGGTGTTGGAACTTAAGCCTGGCTTCGAGGGCGCATTAGTGCAGAGGGCCAAGATCAAAGCAAGAAAGGCCGATTGGGCTGCAGCGCGGAAAGACTACGAGGCTGCCGGCATGACAGATGCGATCGCGCAGTTGGAAGAGGCACAGGGCGCTGCTATCATGGCACAAGAGGCGGCTGACAAGGGCGATTGGGATTCGTGCATTTCAAATGCAGGTACTGCCATTGTAGTCGCAGGTGGAGCATACGACATCCGCAAGACACGGGCACGCTGTCGCTTCGAGAAGGGCGAGGTTGTCGAAGGTATCAGTGACCTACAGCATCTTCTCCTGATCAACACCGGCGACACCGAACCCCATCTCCAGAGTTCCGCCATGGCCTTCTTCTCCCTCGGTGAGACCGACAAGGGACTCAAGCACATCGCACAATGTCTTCAATCAGATCCGGACTCGAAAGCCTGCATGAAGCTGCGAAGGCGGGAAAAGAATCTCGACAAGGATATCCAAAAGGTTCGCAAGTTCTTCGAGAAGCGCAAGTTCGCCACTGCCTCGAAACTCCTTATCGACCGTGGCGAAGAGAGCCCAGGTTTACTGAAGGAGGTCAAGCAAGACTTCAAGGACTACACCGAACAAGGCTACATCTACGCAAACTCACCCCAAGGCCTTTATCAAACCCTCGTAGAGATGACCTGCGAAGCTTACGTGGAAATGAACAACCTAAAGAAAGGCACACCATACTGTGCCGAAGCCTTACAGCTCAACCCCAACTCGCTATACGGTCTCATTCACAAGGCCCAACGCCAGCTCGAAGCCGACGATTTCGAAGACTGCGTCCGCACTATAGACCACGCCAAGGAACATCACCAAAGCCAGAAGCTAGACGAGCTACACAACAAAGCACATACACTGCTCAAGCGGTCGAGAACAAAGGATTACTACAAGGTCCTCGGCATATCGCGCGATGCAGACGAACGTGAAATCAAAAAGGCATACCGCAAGCTGACCAAGGTCTACCACCCTGACAAGGCTTCAGCCAACAACATGACCCCCGAGGATGCGCAAAAGAAAATGGCCGCTGTCAACGAAGCCTACGAAGTCCTTTCTGACCCTGAACTCAAGGAACGTTTCGACCGTGGTGACGACCCCAACAACAACGAGCAGCAACAAGGTCAACCCTTCCAAGGCTCACCGTTTGGGGGCCAGCAGTTCATGTTCAGACAAGGTGGAGGCGGAGGCAGCTTCAAGTTCCAGCAGGGTGGTGGCTTTCCCGGTGGCTTCCCTGGTGGATTTGGTTTCTAGACTATTATTGCGTAGGTAAATGACTTGGAGTTTAGGAGCATGCAAAGTGGTCAGTCGGTCACAAGAGTAGGATATTTCGGCGGTGCAAACTGTATGACATTGTTGCTTCGGCGTTAGTATTGTGTGATGAATTATGGTAGCTAGAAGGTGGGAAAAATCCTCATGCTCTAATTCGCTTTCTTTCTCATCTTCAAGCCATTTCTAGTAGCCTTTCGTCTAACTGCACCGACGATTCGAGAAGATAGGGAGTTTATGACTAGTTATCGTGCTACGGCCACTTCGAGTACGCTCGTTTTCTTTCGAGTTATACTCTTGTGAACTACAACCTAAAATGATTCGCTATGCCCCACCTGTATACATGTTGCCAGAAAGTACAGCTCATACCTTTAGAATGCAGGACTAACTATAGCGTCTGGTGTAGTAGCTCATGTCAAACAAACTTCTTGATTTGGTCTCGTTGCTGCTACCAACGCGGTAAGATTCAGGATTTGCGATCCATGGTCTCCGCAAGAAGCTATTGGGTACCTCTCGCTTCGCAACAAGCTTGCCGACCAGATCGTCGACGAAGTCAGGGCAGGTATGCGTGATCAGATCTGGAAATCCTTTCCACGTTGGTAAAGCGTTGAACACCCAGAAGTCTACCAGCAGGCGTCGCGCGGGCGAGCTGACAGGAGTACCTGCGTAAATGATTTTTATTACTGTATTTCCAGGAGGCTTTTTTTGGACGAGGTACCCTTGACTGTAACGGATGATGGCGGCGACGATGACATCTTGGAACGCGGCGTCCATGAGCATCTCCCCCAGAACATAGAGGCTAGCGAGGTAAATGTAGCACTGGTCTTTCTCGTGACATATTATCCTCCCGGTGTATAACCACCTGCAATATCCTTCGAAGACTGTGAGCCCCACGTCGGACATGTCGATAGGCTTCGTAGCATCGGTGCGCCACCCCGGTTTCATGGCGTTCTTGAGGAACGAGGAACTCCTAGTCAAGACGGCGCTGTGTACGTGTAATAATGAGGTCTCGATGCCGACCTGGATGGGCACAATATCGCCTCCTAGACTGTGGTCATCCTTAGTAGTTGGTAGATGAGGCATTGTCACGACTTACTTAGGCATTTCGAAATGCTCGTGTGCTTCTGCCAGAACGATGGCGGTGGTATCGGACGCCATCGAATGGAATACAGAAACTGTAAGATGAACGAAAATGTTGTGTGAGTCGCTTCAAGGCAAGTTGAGAACTGGATTTGAGCTTTTGCGAGAGTGGTACAGAAGTGGTTAGGAACTCCAAGCGCACAATCTATCAGTCAGTAAGACTGGTAATGTTGGAGGCGCATACGAAGTTCATAAAGTGAAGAGAAATACAAGGGGCGGTATTGAAATAGAAGTGAGCTTAGCCGTATCTCTCTTCTCGTTTAGGTACATTTTGAATCGTGTTAATCGGCATTCCTATCAGCATCATTTCATTTGGGTACGGTTTCAATTGTGGTGGTTGTAAGTGGATCGTTACTAAGGGGCAACCAAAGTTAACATCGCGCACACAACCAAACAATGACGGTCTTGAATTCTCGGCATTAACATAAGCTTGTTTAAAGTTTCATCGCGCAGTCAGGTGATGTATATTTGCACCATTTCAAGCATCCGAAACGTCCATTTGATCCTGGTCCCCAGGCTCAGAGATTACCTCTTTGGCCTTTTATACCACGAAACAGCTCTTGAGGACGACAAACTTGTGTGATACCCGCAAGAGCCCTTGTTTCTGGCGATTGGGCACATCACAAAGCAAATCCAACCTAAAAGAACCAGCTCGTTTGTGCCCAACGGTCAGACAGAAGCCTTAATTTCCAAACAGTGAACATTACAAAACCTCTTCTATCTGGGTATATATGTTTTCATAAATCATTCTCCACCACCTGCTTAACAGTAAGACTCGATGGTTACCTTGGTGATAGCACCCCGATTGAAAGCGAGTGAAGACCGACAATGACTAAGAGGGCTTGTTAGTAATGTCCTTGTAACGCGAGCTGGAATAGAAAATTGAAGCCACACATCACCCCTGCTATCCTTGGGGGAAGATCTTGATCATCTCGTGCGGTACTTCCTTCCCTGATGTATGGCGTCTATGGCAACTAGGGCCGTGAGTTCGACGTTGACAGCGCCGGCTTGGCGCACGTGGCGACGCTAACGCAGTCGGCTCCTGGAACAACACATGCACGTAAGTAGGCTAGAGAACAGACATATTTTTGGAAACTATTGCCGCTTGTGCGAACGGAGCACGATCGCAGTGTGTACCCAGTAGCGGAACCTCGACTCGATGATTAGGAAGTAATTGTTTGGTAAATGTCTTCGCAGAGCTTCAAATGAAATCTGTTCTGCAATCGGCACGATGTTCCCGATTGTGTACCTAACACTAAAAGCCCGTTCAAGTAGTTACTCCATACGCTGCAGCATTGTAACGTTCGAACTTTTTGCATTTTGCAACAAAGCCAACAGCAGGCACATAGTACGGCTAAACATTCCGAGATCAGACTGGCCAGGTGGATCCCCCTGCCTAGGTATCGTCCAGAGATGTTCGTCCGTCTCCACTGGCTAGATCAAATATCTTCACGCAGCCGCATCGAATGCCGCGAATGGCAATTTGTAAATCTCTTCTCGTATAGTCTCCATCGTCAATAGTTTACCCGGCCCACGGAATGGGGGCTAAGCTTGAGCTCATCTTGCATGAGATTTATTTACCCAAGTAGATCGATCCCATTCACCGGGGCAGACCAGGGTTATGGTCGCGCTGTCTCCAGAAGCCCCACCGTCATCATAAGCCTTGTCTCGGTAAAAACCATGGCGGAACTCCGGGTTTGCATCATACTAATTTGTAGTCTGGAGCGAGCCCTGGGAAGATGCCGTTGATTACATATACATTCGACTACTGGAATTACACTAAGGGCCGATTAGGGTATTGAGTATCGATTTGCAGAGTATCGATGAAACAGATTGGCACGGAAATCAGGGAGTCCAACCCTGTTGTGTTCATTCTCCACTTGTAGTTGAGAGATTGAGGTGCCTAGTAATGCCATCGTCAAAGCAGGATAACAAACGAAATTGAGCTTGTTGGCTGGGTGTCGACTTCACAAGGCTTTTCCTTGTGGGTAAAGTCGTATAAACAACATTTGAATTATGCTAACATCGATAGTAATGCAAACTTCTTATCGGGAAAGAAAGCGCAACAGAAGAGTGCTTAATCCGCCTCGCCAAAGTCGCTATGCCCGGTCTCGGTCGCGTGTTGTATCGCACCCCGTTCTCCAGCCCCCTTCCAACCACACTTGTTGCATTTGATGTCAAATTTTTGTGTGTCGGTGAAATAATGCGCTTTCTGCAGCTGCCCACAGAGTTCCCTCGCCGCCTCAAGAATAACGTTATCGTTCGCATCGAACAGCTTAATATCTCGCGAGGGGTCTTGAGGTGACACACCGTTTGGTACGAGAGCGATGGTGTCGTAATGAATTCCAGAATACACTAGGATACACCGCCGTGGTCTACCCTCATTGAATCGATCAACTCGGTTGTCTTGAACGTTGACGCTGGCAATCTCGATGTCGAACTCCTGAGACAGAATACTTAGTTCGATGCCGCCACCCCACGAGTCGGAGTATGATATCCATTTACAGTACTCATCCGGAGACCGTTGCAAGATCGCCTCGTTGTACTGCTCCGGATCTCGTTGTATAGCCTGTGCAACCATTGATCTGAGCTCGGTCATGGAATCGAGAGAGTCGGACAAGACGGCGCTACCAACTGCTCGAAACATGCAAGAGTTGTCATCGGGCATGACTCGAAGGACCAAGGTGCCACCACGATCGGGTACTGGAACTTCGGGGGTGTCCTTGAGCGCGGAATTCTGTTTACGTTGAAGTGACAGCGGTGCTGCCTGAGACGTAGATGCTTGATGTTCCTGTTCCTGCTGACGCTCACTTGGATCGCCGGTAGCTTGTGCAATGACTATGATGGATGCGCCGTTCAGTTTCAGGTCGGTGTCTTTCAACAATGTCGACATGCCGTATAGCGAAGGATCGAGTGGTTGTGGCGGATGATTCCATTTCAGCTCGAAGAGTGGCAATTCCGTCTTTTCGCTGATGGAGGAGAGAAGGTCTGAGACAGCGGCGTCATCGTTGAGTGATATTGTGTGAGTGCCGTTGGGCGCGCGTAACCGGATGCGGATCGGCATGGTGTGATCAGTCGACTGGAACAACTAATTACAATTGGTATATGTATGCGGAGTGGTATCGAGTATGAGTGAGGAAGCTTCGAAGGCGTGGCTCGAGATGCCAGTTGACTGGTGGGGCGATTTAGCGGTGGAGAGCAGTTAGATGGAAGCTGCGATGAGTGAGTTGAGGTGTAAAGAAGGAAGACTTCACGATTGCGCAAACATGAGGAAAGCTTTATTAGAAGAGAATCGTTTGTCAGCTATGGAAAGACGCTACAAAGGCGACAGTTGGCATGCAACAAGTGGCATGGCGTAAGTGAATGTTCCCGAATCATAGAGGGAAGCCGGACCGGACATGAGCGACAGGGATCGGCGAACGGCGAATCCAAACTTCCGTCCTAGCGCGACTTCCAACATTCACGACGCGACAACAGTAACTGGCGCAATAAGGATACCGCAGCACGACAATATTGAGTGGACCATCGCAAACATGGCGTCTGGACGCGCCCCAAGCTCGACACCGGTGCCCACTACAGAGACTGCTGAGTCTGCTGGCGCAACGTCGACCGTCACGGTGCAGGAATGGGAGGCCATGTCAAACCTCCTCAAGAATGTATACGACTACAGGATTGACGAGTGAGTATTTGCACTGCATGTGCCATGCATTCCTCAGCTGATCAATGTGTAGTGGAACATACGATCCCACGAAGCTCTTCCAGCGCAAAGTGAACAAGCGCGCCGTGCCCGACTATTATGATATCATCAAGGAGCCCATGGCCTTGAGTACGATAAAGGCTAAGATCGCGCAGAGAGAATACAAGAATTTCCCCGAGTTCGTACGCGACTTGGCGCTGATTCCCCACAATGCGCAGGTGTACAATAGACAGGACTCGCAGGCATATGTGGATGCGCTTGAAGTTAAGAAGGTTATCGAACGCGAGTTAAAAAGGCTGCTGGACGACAAGATTGTCCCCGAGACAGTCGCTACCCTACCGTTCCTTGGAGAGATTCCTGAACAAGATCCACTGTTACCAGAGGAGGAAGAAGAGGAAGAGGAAGATGACGACGAAGAAGAGCTCGAAGTTGACGAAGAAGAAGATGATGACGAAGAAGATGAAGGCAAACGCAAGAGGCGGCGCGGACCGCGATCCACAGCAGCCATCACCAAGCGGGAAGGCGGCTCAAGGGCAGCAAAGGAAGATGCCAAGAACGACGATCCAGAATCGCGAAAGAAGCGCGGACGCCCGCCGCGGGTCGACACACCCATGGAAGCGCGGATCAAGACGATTATGAAAGCCATAAGAAAGCCTCGAAATCAGCTCAACAAGCTCATGGTCAGCGCATTCGAGCGCGTCCCCGACAAGACTGTCATGCCTGAATATCACTCCGAAATCAAGAACCCAATGGCCATGGATATACTCAAGCGAAAACTCAAGCGCAAGAAGTACAACTCGGTCGACCACTTCATGGTGGATGTGGAACTTATGTTCGAGAATGCAAAGCAGTACAACGAAGAGGACAGCCAGATCTATAAGGACGCTGTGCATCTACAAAAGGAGTCGCGCAAGGTTGCAAAGGCCGAGAAAGAGAGGCCGGACACCGATTACGTCATGGAGGAGGGACGTATCCCCATGCCTAGCGGCATTGTTCACAATGGTGAGCTGTGGAAGGTCGGCGACTGGGTGCATATCCAGAACGCCAACGACCTTACAAAGCCGATCGTGGCCCAGATCTACCGCACCTGGCAAGACGCGAATGGAGGACAGTGGGTGAACGCCTGCTGGTACTACCGCCCAGAGCAGACTGTGCACCGTTTTGACCGGCACTTCTTCGAGAACGAAGTCGTCAAGACTGGCCAGTATCGAGACCACCGCATCGATGAAGTTGTGGACCGGTGTTTCGTCATGTTCATTACACGTTACAACAAAGGCCGTCCCCGCGACTTTCCTTCCGACAAGGAGATCTACGTTTGTGAAGCTCGATACAACGAAGAGAACCACAAGCTCAATAAGATCAAGACATGGGCCAGCTGTTTACCTGACGAGGTGCGCGACAAGGACTATGTCATGGATTTGTTCGATGCGCCTCGAAAGCTGAAAAAGGTGCCCAGCCCGATTGCGTACTTGCTCAAAGACGACCAAAAGGAGGACGACGATCTTCCGAAGCCAGAGTGGGGTGCTGAAAATGCTCCTCCAAAGATTGGCGCTGTGCATCGTCGTCCGCGTGACCCTAAGGTATGTCTTTTCTAGATCATAATGAAAGCCAAAGCTTACACTTTTTGCAGGACTCACCACCACCCGAACCCACCCCTCCACCACCTCCGACACCTCCACCTGCACCCGTCATGCCCACTACAAGCTTACCCACAACTTCGTCGCACGGCTACGAATCTTCAAGAAACTACCCCATCGCACAAGCACCAACCCTAACGCCAATGCCGGCTCCAACACCACAGCAGCACCATGTTGCACCAGCGTACACCCCAACCCATGCGACACATTACCACACTCACTCTCAATCACCCGCTCCGCAAATGCACCAGCAGGCACCCCAGGCGCCTGCCTACCAACCTATCACACCCCATGTACCCTTCACATCCCAACCAGTTGCCCCAATGCAGTCTTTCCAGACACCGCGCGCCGCGCCAGGATACCAACAACCGTATCCTCAGCAGTTGCCGCCCAACTACAAAGCTCCACAGCCTGTAGAGGTCTACGTCATGGCCGACCATGCAAACGCCAGCATACCGCTTGAGATCCGCGAGCAGTTCCAGCGCGACGAAAAGGGCCGTGTCCTCTTCTTCACCGCGCCGCCTCTCAACGTGGAGCAACCGCTGACTAAAGACGGACGCGCATTGGGACACTCGGCTCGCTATCTTGCCGCCAAGGCAAAGAAGGAAGATTTGAAAGCCTCAAAGCGCAAAGCTGGTGAAGCTAATGTCGATGAGCGCGAGCAGGCAGCCAAGAAGGCCAAGGCTGACGAGGAGGACAAGTTTAAAAAAGCTATCTCAGAACTCGGCAACAAAGCACTGAGGGCGCTGGAAGACCAGCTCGCCATTGCTACAAAGAAGGATTTGGAGGGTCTCTTCAATGGGCAGACTGAAGTAGGCATCTCCAAGGTCCTCGATCAGCTCACTACTGCACAAAAGATGGCTATGCAGCGGGAGCTAGAGCGTGAGATTCATGTCAAAGAGCGTGAGGAGAGCAGGAGGATAGCCGTCACCGGTATGACGGCACGGCTGGAGGAGAAGTACTAAAATACTTTGTAAGATCCATTGTATTTGTGATATTGAAGTGTACGGTTACAGGGAGATCATGGCGTTTTGATGGTCAACAGTGGTTCGAGCCCCATATGAATATATTCTGGGTATTCTTTGCTATCTCCAATTGGAATCTACTACTATTCGGAACTGACGTTTTCTTCATTCTTGGTCTGATTGACACGATATTTCTGCGTTTACTCATTCTGATTTTGAAAGAGACTTCACAAGACGAGTTCTAGTCAATCACGATGCGCACCTCCCCTTCCGATCTCTCTTGGTACTTCCTCCATGTTTCCGGGTCCAGCGCAACATCGCGGCCATGTTCCTTTGCCTGTTGTAACAAGTAATGCACGTCAGGCCACAACCCTTTCACAGCTTGAAGCGGAGATTGCCAGTCCCCGCCGAAATCCGGGTCCGCTCCATGTTTCAGAAGGAACTTTACTCCAGGCAAGACATCATCTCCATATCCGCGATAACCCGCTTTAGCTGCATGCCACAACGCGGTAACAGGCTCTCCAATACTGGGTACACCATCGACACGCGCGTCATGTTGGATAAGTACTCGAGCGAGGTCGTAACGATGATACTCTATCGCTAGAGTGAGCGGTGTCAGGTGCCCAATGAGTCCGTTGGGATCCAGATAACCGCTCCGGATGACAGCGCGTAAAATAGAACAACTGCCTTCCTTCAGCACGTAATCCGCCTCATGTTTCTCCAATTCCCTCTTTTGCCCATCACTGTACATGTGTGTTTCTAGCACACTTGTCATGAAGCCCCTGTCAGCTTGTCTAGCCACTTCTTCAGTCAAGCGGAGCCAACTAAACTTCTTTTGCCTCGAAGAAGGAAGGCAATTTTCAAGTAGGATGTTCCCAGATTTCTTTGCTCCTTTGCGTATTGCTGTGATTAGTCCAGGCCAGTTGCCGGGTCGGGCCATCATGTCAGTTTTGAGATCGTGGTTCGAGAAGGTGCCTATGATGGCTTTGACCACCTCCACTTGATCACATGCTGCAGCTGCCTCTAGCGGACTGGACAAGCAGGAGCAGCTTTCTCTCAAACGGCCAGTGTTGTCCGAAACGAGGCCTAGAAGCTCTTGCAGTTTCCCTGTTGCAGCTAATGCTGCGGGCAGGTCGTCCGCAACATCTGGCTCTCGAATTTCAGAGTAGTCGCGCAGGAACAGGCGCCAGCGGAGTTGTTTGTAGTACACACTAGATAGAGCCGTGCATATTTGTATCGTGTATCGCTTTCGCAGGTCGTCCGTAAACTGACTCTCTCCAGGCTCCAGTAAAACACTGGTGAGTTTCCGCAGATAGTCAACTATCGGCAAGGGCGCTTTCTGCCGTCGGAGGACTTCATGACCTATGATCGTGCCGCCATGCTGAGCAAAGAGCTTCTCAAATCTCGCGTTATCTATAGCGATGAAGATGTGGCGGTCAGCTGGACTGGGTAAATTGCGCTCCTCTTCTGAATACACGATGAGCAGTTTCCGTTTCAAGATCTCTTCTTGGATCTCGTGAGCGAATTGCTCTGTGCGCGTAAGCTAGAGTTAACATTGGAAGTGTTGTTAAGGCGTACTGCAGACAAGTCGGTAGTTGGATACAAATAACGGTCCTGTATCTCCAACAAGGAAGCTGAAAATACGTTCAAGCAACTCTGTTGGAACATCTAACAGTTTCATGCTGAGTTGGTGTGTTGATGTTTTCGTGGGAGGGAAAGAAGATTACTAGTTGGCAAGACCCTTGACATGGTGGTGGGGCACACCTTAGACCACGCCACCACACTCTGTACGACCTCAGAGTTCTTGTTCACGAACGCTTCATCACTCATTTAAAACCCATATGAAGAGCCTGGATCTTTGGTGAGTTTGTTCCTTTTTGCTGAATACTCAACCCATTGATGAACTTGAGGAACCTGAACGCTCGTTACAGCACCCACAACGCATATACCCATAACGCCAGTAACCAGCACCATACCTATCTGAGTCTGGGTACTCTTCTTGCCCACACGGATTGGCTTCTCCGCTATAGATTCTGCCGTCGAGAAGTTTGGTGTTGCCTTGACTTCGTGTTCGCTTTCACTGCTTCTACAATTTGAGAGGTGTTAAAACCAAAAATCCCATAGGTCAAGGTTCTGCAGAAACTCCTTTCCCTGAGCTCTCACTCCCTCAAGCAAAACCCGACACTTCTTGTAGTCTGCTGAAGCCGCAGCCGCAACTGCAGATTTGCCGTTCTTCCCACAACAATTGGGGTCCGCGCCGTGACTGAGTAGAAAATGGACATCCTTTACGTAGCCATCATTTGCCGCCTGCCACAGGACGCTGTTTCTATTCGGAGTAATACTGTCAATCACTGCACCGTTTTCGATGAGAATCTCTGCAACGTCGTATCGTCGTTTCTGGAGAGCGTACTGAAGTGGGGTCTTATCCGAGTAGACTTTGTTTGGTCCGATGGCACTATCTTTGAGCACTAAATTTTTGGTGTACAAAGTCAGTCAATGTCCCACAATACAGTTCATAAAGGTACACTTACGCTTGTTCCAGATCTCAGTTCCACCTCGCCTGTACAGAGTCTCGATAGCTTGAGGATCAATGCTGTAGGGCGCATTGGATCCGTCCTTGATATGTGCTACAAACCCGGGATTGTTGACCTCCAAGGCACGATACAATAAAGCTGTATTGCAGTACTTTACTGCATCGTTGACAAGCCAATAGCCCAGTTCTTTAGTAGGAAGCTTCGCGAAGAGCTCATTGTCATCGCAGAAGTCGAACAACATATTTGCAGCGACGTTCTTGTGCAAGCGTGTGGCCATACATAGAGCTTTGCCAATCTTCTGAGCAGCATTCCTCATCTCCTTCCATGAACCAGAATCGCGCTTGCCCTTGAAGTTTTCCACAAGACACTTGAGAATAAGGTCAAGCACAGCATACTCTTCCGCTACGATGGCAGCTTTGAGTGCACTTGGCAAGAGATCGTGATTCTGTTTGAGAAGCATAGCTGGTGTTGTAGTGAGCTTTTCGAAAAATGCTATATCTCCAGATGCGGCAGCAATAGCGGGCATCATGTCGTTGAGGGAACATGGTCGCTTGTTTTTGTTGACAATCTCAGTGCCCTTGATGTAATCGCGCAGATATCTGGGGTCTAGGGCCATCATGCTCATGCACACCACCATCATCCGCGCAGGGTAGAGTGTAGCGTCTGGCTCGGACGCTTTTACTATAGCCCGAACGAAGTTTATGACTTGGTTTGGTGTTGTTTGACGTCGCATAGCAGCCTTGTGGAGGATCTCACCGCCATATGTTTCGAAAAGACGTGCGGAGAGAGGGTCTTCCAGGAACTTGGCGAGGTTCTTCGGAACATTGCTTGCAATAATGTAATCCTTGATTGAGCTTGCAAAAGTTTCTGCTTTCGTTAAAATCTCCGAGTATTGGGCCTATGTATTGCACTTACTGCAGGTGAGTCGATATCGTGCGGCCCTTCGCACACCAACCTTCTTTGCAAGAGCCACTATGACTTCTTCAAAGATCTCCAACGGTAGATTCAGCAGCGGCATGTCGATTTGTCCTCTGGGGGTTACCGACTGTGAAGATTGGTGTGAAGGAGCGCTCAGTAGTTCGTAGAGGATAGTTCTCAGAGCATCAAAGACATGACAGATTTAGCATGAGGTAAAATGCACGGGCTGTGGGGTCTCAAATCCGCCTTCACCTTCAGGTCGTACCTCTTACTTGATTAGTCAGTCAGCTACCGTAATAATCACACCGATGTTAGAGGTGAATGAAAGGAAAAGTGCAAATTTCTTGATCAGCATAAACCCTTGAGATAGCTAGGTGCGTCTCGCAAACCCAACAAACCTAGAGAAAACTATAAATATGAAGTGTGATGTACGCATGAATATGTGTCAATCATAGGGCGTGGTCGCGTAGAAACCTTTTGATGTTGTAACAAACAACGATGGCACATCAGCCGCTCAAAAACATTAGTATCAGCGCGTTCTGCCCAGCATATAAAAGAAAGACATAATACTCGCAGTAACCTACAATCACCATCATCTGCTAGTTTCTATCAGCTACTTGTCGATCCAAATGGCCAGAAACACATATTTTGGAGATCAAAACTGTCAAGACAACCCAGAATAAGTTCGATGACACTAACTTGCAGCGCTTGATGACCGCACTTAGCTTCACCTCTGACACAATTATTGTTGTGGCAGTGGGTAAATATTGGGGTTAATCGAATAATAGAGAGGCTTTTACTGTTCACAAATGTGTTCTTTACAGCGACGACCAGTTTGACGAGGAGTGTGTGGTCAATGACGACAACAACGTGACATTCATAGCCGAATCCAATGACTTCAAGGCCTACATAAATGGCTGTACAGCCGCCGTCTGTCGGAGAATGATACGAACCCACAGCAAGATACCTACTCGAACCTCGACTGGTGACTGCTTTTCTGGTGCGCCTGAAAGATCGATAGCTTCTCTAACACTTCGTTTTGTAATTTGAACTGTGTCAGGCTCACTATGTATTATTTTATATGGTAAAGATACGAAAGTGGCAGGTTTATGTTCGGTAAGATTCAATTTACGTATGCTAATTAGCGAAGCGTGGGCTAATGGCTTGAAGATTCAAGGAGAAGACGTAGCAAATACACGCATCAGGCAGTCAATGTCATTCGTGAGAAGTGATAACATCATGGTAGTATTAGCTCGATGTTACGGTACACCTTCGACTCGGCCAATGAAGCACTACTATTGTAACAAAACAGCGTCAATCACTCTCCCCTAATGATGCGCAGATATGACCACTGATACGACGAAAGACTGACGTTCTCCAAATGCAACTCCTGGTTCACAGAGTTCGGTTTGTATACGCATGAAAGCGCTACTGATCTTCGTTGAGCTGTTGCCCCGCTCGGTCGGCCTCTTCCAGAGCCTTTTCTGCGCTCACCTTGGCCACTACCTCAACTTCTGGCATAAGCGCTGGGCTCTGAGATTCTATGCCATCGGTATCTCCGTTCCACTTCAATCGAGCGAGGGTCATGCCCTCGGGGCCATTAGCGTCTTCGTGCTCTGCGACTAAGATGAGAGTTCGATGGATAGAAGGCCTGTAAACACACTGCTGTGGGTGCGCTTTACGAATATCAGCCCAAGGGTCCCTTGAAGAACAGAAGTTGCCGAGCATCTGGAATCGAGAATCTCCTGGTCTCATCTTGAGCCATGACGGCTCGAGCATGGAGTTGATCGGTACGGCTATGCAGAATTAGCTAACGTACAGAGTATTACGGGTGAGCATATCCATCAAGTACCTTTTTCGACCAAACTATACCACCCATACACTTTCTTGGGCAACGCATTCGAAGTCGTTAGGCTCTGCGCTGCTGTGTCTTGCGAGGCTGTTGCCCCAGCACCTGGTTTATCACCATCGTCATCCTCGTTATCATCACTGTCACCTCCGTACGGGTCATCTCCACCCCACTCTGCAGCTTCTTCTTCTTTCAGGTCGAGCCAATCTTGGTTACCGATATCGATGTTTGCACCCCATGAATCCGCCTCGACATTGCTGCATCGTCCAACACCCACGACGTCCTCCTCATCTTGGCTGGAGTTGAGCAAAACGACCACCACCCCCTTGTGGCCAAAGTCCTCTTGGTCGGCTACTATGAAGTAAAGTGGATGAATAGTGTCATCTTGATCGCGCAGGTGGATGAAGTAGTCGTACACGTCTCGTACGGGGCGACCGCTGAAGTCTGGCTGCGGGGCAAGTTTAGATCTTCCTGTACTAGTCTCGCCTGTGTTGACGCTTTCTTCAAGCTGCTGGCGGCCTGCCGCGTCTAAGGCAGCTGTGTGGAAGATGGCAAACTTGGTGCGAGACAAGCCATCTAGCGTCGCGCGATGATGATCTGCATTAGGAGCCTTCTTCGGAAGCGTTTTCGCGATTACTCTGGTAGAGGACATGTTGTTGTAGGCAGTTTTGCATGCACTCTGCTTGACAGGAAAGAGTCAGCTCGGAGGAAGGTGAATGGGGAGGCGGGGATCACGAACTAGCTGTAGTGTGCTACATCAGACGATCGCAGGTGTGGAGGTGGGTAGCACCACAGCGGGGCGAGCCTTGTGATCAAAGGCCGTTTCTGATTATTGTTACTCCAAGTTTAGTGTCGAGTGCCTCGGAGTCGGGCGTAAGTTGCTGATACGCGGTACGGCAATAGCAGCAGGTGGGGCAAATTTCAGGTACGTCGTACAGGGCTTGGAGTATACTTTAGGGAAGCGCGTAGATGCAAATTTACGATGTCAGAGGCTGACTGCCATGCACTCTTACCGGCGAGCGGAGTCTCCCGTCCAGGTATAGAGTACGCCTTGTCGCTCCTTCTCACATCCCGACAATACCATGGGGCGTTGTCGGGATCTCTGGTTTTCCAATTAAGTTATCCAACAATAGAATTTTAGCAACTGGCAGTGTACAAATACCGGATTGATCTTCAAGTGATCAGCCGTATACTTCGTGGAAAACTCCTGATCTCCCAAGAATACCGATCAGGCAATCTTGGAATGGACGGAATTCATCGATTTCAGCTATGAATCCGCAAAAAAGGTAAACAACAGCTCTAAGTTAATTACCAGTCGCAGTCAACAAAGTTCAGCAACTCTGCTTACCGACCATTGGCCCCAGCACCATGCGGTCGATCTACGTGCTAAGGTCTCAGCCTTGAACAGACAAGTAAGCAATCTTGAAAAAAGACCCGAGTTTGTGTATCCAGCCTCAGCATTCGCCTTTCTTTACCGGTGAGATCAGATCACACGTCTCAGACCGCGATACTCGGGGAGTACAGGCAAGGCATTTCCGCCCCTTTCTGTGACCTCTCAAAGCTTCCCAGCTAAGGGGTGTCCAGATATTCAGTAGAGTATTGAAGCCACCTCTCGATGGTGTGGAATGATTGGATCCACCATATTCTCAATTTCCCAAGTAGAAGATATCGTAATTGTCAAGCGACCGGGAGAGTCAATAGATCAAAAGGGGCCAATGTAAGTATATAGGCAACAGTTCCGCTATCCATGATGATCCACAGATTCCATCCTCGGATTCGTTGTTCGATTTACAATCATGATGTTCAAAACACTCTTGGTTGCTGGCCTCATAGGCTCCGGGTTTGCCGTGCCCGGTATGATCTTCAACTGTGCAGACAATCTTCAGGGTAATTCTTCACCCCTCTCGGATATTATTTTTGCTCATCTTCGCTCAGATATTTGTAATAACATGTGCTGGGGCGCTTACTGCACTCGACCATCGTTCGGAGCAACACTGAAGTACGATCGCTACGGTGGTACTGGTAACCGTGACAGTGATATAGGAAGGGCCCGTCAAAGGTCCGCTGGCTGTCTCCCTAGACCTAATCGTTGTATTGTAAGATTCTATCTTTCTGAGCTCGCATGTCAAGACGATTTACTGAATTTACTACAGACTAGTGGTGGCAATCCGCGAGCTGGTGAGAACTGCGATGAGTATCCATTCGCGAGTACTTCAGATGCCGACAAAGGTGGCCAGGTCACCAAGTGTGTCATCAGTAGGCACAATAGCCGTTAGTCCACGTATCCCCGAAGCGGAGTTGCGACTAGTAAACTAATAGGTTTCTCACATATAGGCCAAGGTCGCATCATCCAACAGTACTACGGCGGCTCTTGCAATAGCCAGCCGTGCTCATTCATTGTCGGCTTCGGCAACCCCGCTGCGGCTGGTGTACAATACTGCCAGGCTTACAATGACCCGCACGGTAAATGTATCAACAACCAAGTGGCGAAGATATATAAAAATGGAGCTCCCGATGTGCGTCCCGCGACAAGGAAGCGCTCTGAGCTCGAATCTGCAGCCCAGTCTGCGCTGTTCCGGATGTCTAGTGGCATGGAAGTGCTGCTGCGTAAGTTATCTCTTCGCTCTAGAGATCTATGTTCATCTACAAGTACTAATGTGCATGTAGCAACTGATACCTTGCTTAACACCACGTTCGTGCACCCTACTGCTCGCAACAACACCATGAAGGCATGGGTGGAAGACAATGATGAGGATGAGGATCATATCGACTGGGACTTTGTCGAGGATTTCGTCGCTAATAGGCTTGACTGAGGCTGCGTCGCTCAACCTGGCCGAATTTACCTTTTCCTCCAAGACAAGTACTTTCATTCGAAGTATTATCTATGTCAAGCTACACCATCGTCATTTCCACAACTTTCAGCTTCGATGCCACATCAGTGCATATCTTCAAAATCGGAGATGTGTTGTTTAACATATACAGTTTATAGATTTTAACCTTGATAAGAGGACTTATTACACCTCGACATGTATATGCCCAATCAACTTCTTCATCCTCGCTTTCGTACCCGTCTTCGTCCTCGTCTTCTTCGATATCAACATGAACATCCCCGCCATCCTCGACAACAGCAACATTAACTTTACCCTTTACCTTGATCTCAACCTCAATCTCATCACTCTCAACCTCTTCTTTGCCCTCAGACGGCTCATGCGTAAGAATCTTTCGTCTTGGGCTCTGACGTTTAATAACGGGTTGTTCTGTGAGCTCAGACGAAGAAAGGTTACCACTTCCAGTTTTGCGCTTACTAATATGTCTTTTTTCGGGCACAAACTCCTTGTTCTTTTTCTTCTCCTTCTTCGTCTTCGTCTTAGTAAGTTTGGTATTCCGCGTACCTTGTTTCACCGGCACAGAAAGGACAGGCGCCGTGTCGATCTCGACGCTGCTCAACCCGCTAGCATCCGAATTGGAAGGAGACACATGTGTGTCTTTCTTAGCCTTTTTGCCTCTACAGGTGGGCTTCTTTTCTACCTTGCCACCTTTTGCCTTGTTCAAGATATCTTTCTTCCCTTTTTTGCCACTGGGATTTTTCGCATTCCCGCGCACAGGCTTGACTATCGGCTTAGGTGTGGGTGTCCTCATTGTTCGTCGCTTGATTTCCGCCTCCTCGGCAGCCCTTTTGCTGGCCGCAGCCTCTTGTGCGCGTTGAAAATCGGTCAAGTTAAGACTACCTAGGGTCGGAGCTGCTGCTCTCGGGAGTCGTGGCCGTCGGGGAGCCGCAGCGTGAACAGTTTTCTGCGGCATGACGTCGATTATCGATAGATTTCTGGGATGATTCAGATGGTAGAAACTGGGATCGTGTTGACGGCCTGATATTCGTATTGATTGGTTAATACAAGGTGATTGTATAGCGGAGCTTGGCAAATGACTTAGCGATTTTGCGCCATTAATGAGATACGGGGTGCGGACTAAATAGCCCTGGTCCGGAGTTGACAGCCGGATGCGGCTGAAGAGGTCAAGAACAAAGCCACGCCAAAGAACCACTGACGTTGTACCACGATTAGAAGATGACCTTGATGATGGTGCTTTGTCCTGAGACATTAAAGGTCGAAGGCAGTGTTGTGGATCGGAATGTAAGAAGTGTGAGCGCCGTTGGTCCTTTGTCTATGGGTTAGAAAGTCTTGGATGTGTTCAAATCATCGAATACAGCTGCGTAGAGAAGCCTCAACTGGCATTGGAACAAATAAGCATTGAGTGTATACTACCATATGAGGATACATGTTATGATACGTCGTGTGCCTTTGCCTGCCATAGTCGTGATCAAATGCGCCTTGCAAGCACCCCAAACACACTTAATTGCAGACACGCCAACAATACCGCAAGTCGTACGCTCATTGTAATGATAAGCTAAAAGTGATGCAACGCTAAGCGAAACTAACCGGCAAATGCAAATCGCGCAAGATTAAACATCGGTTTTCGGGGTGAGCACTCGCTTTCGGCTTCGCTATCCGGCACAAGCAGGTCTTCACTCCCCTTCAATGATGATCTTCTTCTCTTTGCAGGCGTCATAGAGGGTGGTGAGCTCGCGGCTACAACCACCTCGGCCTCCATAGCTGTCCAAGTAGAGTCAGCAAGCTCCACTCCTTCAACCTTCTTGGACGGTGTTCCGGGGAGGATGGATTCTACATCAGATGTAGCAACGGACATGGGTGCGGATTCCCGAGGTGGTTGTGTGGGTTGGCATGCCTCAGCAGGTCGGCGGTTTGAACGAATTTTGTTGGCTCGTGGTACACCCGGTGATGGTGAGGGATATTTATAGGTGAACTTCGATCGCAGTTCACTCATCTGAGATGAGATTGCAGCGCTAAAGACCGTCTCGGGTTCAGGCGACGATGCCGGTGTGAGGGTATCGATAGTATCCTGGGATTGCGCAGTGCTACCTCTAGAGAAGATAGTTGACTGTGATTCGCTTCTTACACTAGACTGAGTATCACTGAAGACACGTAGCTTCTTTTTGGGTTCAAACGCAGCTTGTTCTAGATCAGCGACCTCAACCATGACCTCATGAATGGGGTCATCCGAGTAAAGCTCGAAATCCTGGTCGGTTTTTCTCCTATTTTTCTTCGTTCGGTGTAACGTTGGGCTTGGCTCTGGCAGGGAAGATGTGAAAAATTGACTCCGGATAACACCCTCACCGCCTGCAGTAGGGGTCTCGGAAACGGAATCGGAACACAGTCGTTGTCTCTTAGAAGGATGCGGAACCGATCGTCGACTGGCAATTGGATCAGTCATCATACGTCGGGGTGGTTGAGGCGCCGTACTTGGCGTTGGCGGATGCTGCCGCAAGCGTGAGATTGGGACAGGTACTGCAGCCCATCCATTAGAATCTCGCTGCTGTTCCAACAATACTTGCTGACTTGGTGATGGTGTAAAACAGTTCGGGGACAACTCCGCCAAAGGGGTGCGCTTGGCCTTGAAGAACGAGTCGATTGGCTTCATGCCTTTCGCATCCGGTGTCTGAACGACTGCTGAGGCTCTGCGGGCGGGGACAAGAGGTTTTCCGCTAGGTTTACTGTTACCGATGACGTTTATCGGGAGTTTCGTACGTGGGTATAGATCGCCCCGTGCAACACCCATGGCGATATGTGAGGGTACTTCCTCTCCAATGTAAGGCATATCAGCAAGATTGACCCCTTCTTCGAGTGGCGTAAGATTGACCAATTGTTTTGCGACCGGACAGTAGACCCATTGGTAGAGGAAGGTTTTCTCTGCTTGATCAAACGATGCCATGAACCCAGCCGGCACCTTGAGTTTGCCGTCGAATTGAGCGGCTTTGACAAGACGATCGACAGTCTTGTGTTTCCGCAGCATTCGGTGAGCAGTCTTGAGGCCAAGTCCACCAATACCTGATAGGTAATCGCAACCGCTCAGAATGGCCATCCTTCGGAAATCAGCGTCGGACCAGCCTACGAAGCTGACATCCCTGCAGGCGGTAAAGTGATTCCTGTTGACCTCGATGCATTCTCCCCATTTGTCAAGCTTTGTTATCAGGCATTTGACGCCAAATACGAGCAGGTCCGAGTCTTCGGACAACACACCATCGATGATGCCCTTCCGCTCCAGGTATGCCAGCTGCGAATCAGCCTCGTAAGGCGCGACAACGTACTGAATGTTATGGTGCTTCAGCTCTTCGATAACCATCCGCGCCATTTCCGGTGTCACATCCACGCTCTTCTGCAGTTCTTGTTGCGCTTGGGCTGCCTTGCCGACCTTTAGAAGTTCCAATCCAAGTCTTTTGCCCTCCTTTCTCCTTTCTCTTCGATCCTTCTCTGTGCCAGCTTTGCTCGGTAGGTTGTCTCCATCGAATACAAGGTAGGGTGTGACGCCGAAGTGAATGAGCATACGGACGCGGTGCATGACAAAGTCGACATATCTAGGATCCTGTTAGCATGTGCGCCTCATCTATCGGACGCATCTATGCATACTTGGTGGTCGGCTTCTCAAGCGCCAATTCAACAGCACAGGCTGCAGTACCGCGGTGCAGCCAACCATATGTATCCACGCCAATCGTCTTGCCAGCATATTTCTTAAGATTACATGGTTGCTGGACCGATTTAAGTAGTGGAAGAAGGCCTGTTCCGTAGTTAGCATTGCCAAGCGGGTGATTAGTTGTGCTGACCTGAGATGCCCATCTTGTACCCTTTGCCGCTCACGCGTCCGGCCTATACAACGGACTGACACGCAGCAACTACCGCAACATATTGTTTCAGTAGGCCGACGATAGAAGAAGGGAAGCTCTTATACGCTAGTACGCCTGGGACAGGAGAGAAGGAAGCGCGTTCACGATCTAAAGTGTGGAGCAGTCATTGATCGCGGTACACGAGATGACAGGAACGCGCCCCGCTAAGAGATGTACTAGTCCATATCCGCTTACTAGCGCAATTTTGACTGCCGACCGCCGACGGATATCCAAAATTTCTTACTCCAACACCAGCACCAAACAAAGCATCAAACGTTCGAAATGGTCAGCAATCGCCTCGATAAGGTGCACAAGAAGATCACGAAGAAGAAGGGCAAGAACCCCAATCTTCATGAAGGCAGCCGGGACACAAAGCGGTTACAGAGCGCAGCGCAGAGAGACGACAAGCTCAACCGCCTTACCAAAGTCCGAGTACACCAAAATCGCACATACCGTATGCATATATTTGCCAGTAGGTTAATTTCACCTTAGCTAACGCGTCGCAGTGTTGAGAATCAAATCGTTCCAATCATATACCACAGAACATGACTCACCACTCAGCGTGTCTGAAATCCAGGCTATGATCGAGGACTACCTAGGTCGCGATGACGAAGAGTTGGCAAAACTGAAAGCAGAACGCCGTCCAGGGCGGCCACCAAACACGCGTCAGACTCTATTGGAGATTAACCAGAAAACCGAGCAAGACGAGTATGCCTCCGGCTTCTGGGTACCGGACCTTGAGGACGTCGTCAATCTGGGGAGGTTGAAGGAATGGAACGGTCAGTGGGCTCAGCTCTCCACGCTCAAGTTTGCCAGGATCTCGAAGGAAGGTTTCAAGAAGGAGTCTAGCTTTCCACCAAAGGGCATGTCGTGAAATATAGAGACTATTTCGACCGCGGCCTCACAGCTTAACCAAGGACCAGTATGCGATGCCTTAGGAATGCCATTGGGCGACAAGCGATCGCTATGTGCTTCCAGGGGTCTTGGTGTTTGAATGGTGGCCGGTAGTTTGTCCGATAATCCTTGGAGCCTTCTACGCGTTTGTCGACAATCCGGCGATCTCATTTCTACGAGCGCTGGTATACGCGATCCGTATCCATGGAACATGCACCATTGGTACCAACTGCACAGCACGCTCGTTTTTTTGGGCATCGTTGGATTCTGCAGTATTTTCTAGAGGCTTGAATTGAGCAAGCATGCAACGCACATCCAAACGTTGCCTTCGTACGATTAGTGTGCTTTCTAGAGACTGGGTTTAAAGAGTCGAATTAGCAGCGGCGATTAATTAATCCAGGACGGATCGAATATCTATGCGTTGAGCAAATACATAACGCAATTCATAATGAGCTACAGTCCTGCCAGGGATTCCAGCGACAACGAATATATACCCGGAGAAATCTATCTTACTGAATCTTTTGATACCTTCCCCTTTATCCATCCCATGACCGTATCCAGTCTACTTGTACTGTTGAAAAGCAACATGCCAAACTTTCATCCCTTTGATCCCCTCTCTCAACAACGAAATATTCTTCGCAAAACCCCTCAGTCATCCGAAACTCCATATGTGCCTCCACGCACGGCCATCCAATAAACGCCGCAAACAACTTCCCATCAACACCTTCCCCCAGATCATCATGCTGATGCGGTTCCACACTCCATCCGCCAATCAGGCCTTTAGCTCCTGAATTCGGGATTTCGGTGACCTTGGCACGGAAAGTAGAGAATTGGATACTATATTTGTGCTGGGGGTAATCAGGGGAGAAGAAGCCGCTTAAGCATTCTGTGACGGGCATGGTGAGGGGATTATCGGATCCAGAGTATTCAGCAGGGAATTTGACGTGGAAGACTGTTAGATCGCTGGCTACAAGTTTTTCCTTAATTTTTGACAGAAAGGGCTGGTATTCCGAGGTATTCTGGAAAGCCTTGTGGGCATCGATGGATTCCCAGTCTAATGTCGGTCAGCCATGCCGGATGTTATCGAAGTGATACCAAAGGTTGGCTGACCATGAATGGATGGATAACTACGTACCTACGAGCATTTGCACAGTATCCGGGTTCTCAATTTGGCGACCCCAGTACAATGTTTTACAACCGGGCTGTTTGGTAATGGTACTCAGGGTGGACTCCCATACATCTTTCGCCTCGCCCGATGAGAGATTGAGCCCAGGCTTCAGAGGCATATATACGACTTCGGTAGCGTTTTCAGACATCTTGGGCTTGAGGGTATAATCGGTGATGAATGTTCGAGTAGAGAGCAGTGCGAGAGGGTTGAGTGTACACTAGAGAAAAACACCGGGCAGAACTTGTATACTTTGTACAGAATTAGAATGGTGAGGAACGAGAGAAATGAAAGACACCATGTATTGTTTGGTACCTGAATATCACATGCTACGTGCATAGAATGAGCTGTTCGCACCATCGGAGGTGGCTTACTAATCATCTGGTTCTATTCCACTACGTCCGGGGTTTGTGTAGACCGCGTGCGCAAAAACAAGAACATCTGATGATCAAACACGCCGGTTCAAGGTCGAGTTCTCCGGCTTAATACAGGAGAACGATCAAAAAAACGAAGCTGCTCGCCCAATGCCTTACTCGGTGGGAGACTTCAATATCTCCTTGGATGGCCGATCTGACACCACAACACCCCCGAGCATGGAACGGAATTTCCAACTTACGTCACAAATCGATCGCCAACTTCATTTATCCCCAGGTACACTTCGAAGCCCACATGCCAAGATAAGCCTCAATCCCAGTCGTAGTCATGGAAATACTCTTCTGAGCCATCACTCCTATCATTTCGCTGCGACCTCGGATGTCTCCTCTGCCCATTGCCGCCGCTCCTGTTGGTAGATGGAATGCCTCCTGTTTTCAAGATATGCCGGCAGGATGCGCATGCTATGGTATCGCAGCCAGGACATTGCTCTGCGAACTTGAACAGTGGTCGGGCACAATGTGCACAAACATTGTAACCCTCAATTTTGTCCCACCAACGCCTGTGGTCACAGCTGTCAGAACTCCTGTTGCGTTGAGTAGACCTTCTGGTTCGCTCTTGTTGCGCTGTTGCGGTCGTACGCTGCTCTGACCTGCGTGCGTCTTCAGCTTGCTTTCTCACTCGCTCCTGTGTGGCACGCTCCGCTTCTTCCTGATTGGCTTTCAATCTTGCTTCCCAGGCCGCCCGTTCCCTTTTGTTGCGCTCTGCAGATTCCCTTGCTTGTTTCGCCCGCTCTTGTCGGGAACGCTCTGCTGCTTCTTGGGCAGCTTTGTTCCGCTCAGCCTGTTGCCTCGCCCACTCTTGCCGTTGAGCTTCTTTGGCTCTCTCTTTAGCAAGTCGTTCCATACTCGCCTTGTGAGCTTTCTCAGCCGCTAGTCTTTTCTCTTCTTGGACCGTTCGCCGCGTGAGTTGGTCCTGAAGCTGCTTTAGTTGTGTTTTCACTTTGTCGAGCGGTATCTGTTTAATCCGGATAGCATTTTCGGCGTTGATAGAGTCCATTCTGATCTCGCTCTTCTCTTTCTCACTTAGTCTCTTGCTCAAGAATGCAAATACATTCCAGGCATATGGAATGTCACTCGCTAATTTGGCTCGATTATTGTCGATCTTCGCATTGAGGCGATCAACTTCGGCCTCAAGAGGCTTGAGGGTATTCTGACATTGTCGGATTTGTTCTTCCTGGGATCTCTCAAAATCTAGCCACTCTCGTCGCTTTCTGTCGCTCTCTGCTTGTGCACGCGCTTCATCTTGAGCTGTTGTGTCGGGACGCGGAGGAGGCTGATATTTTGATTGCGGGGTCGCTGTGGGCTGGGGGCGTGGTCGAGTGTCTGACGATGATGGCTTTTGTTGCGTCCGAATTCGATCGTATTCGCTTCTCTTTGCTTCATCTCCAAGAACTTCCCATGCTGCATTGATCTGCACTCGACATTAATACCGCACACGTGCCGATACATTGTTCTCAGAGCTGATACTCACAAGCTGAGTTTTCGAGGTCGCGTGTCGACATCCGATATTCTTATCTGGGTGATGCAGTAGAGCGAGGCGGCGATATGATGCCTTGATCTCGTCGTGAAGCGCAGTTGGAAGCACTTCCAGGGTAACATAGTAGTCATGAGTGGGAGCTGCTGGAGTCATATTCCTACTAGCTACTAGCAAATGCCTGTGGGAAGTCGCCAGAACCAAAGTGTTGCATTCGAACAGATATTAAACGCAGAAGCAGTGTTTAGAAGGTGCAGGATGGGGAAAAAGAGAGAGTTGCAGCCTGGACGAGGCTGTGGATTCTAAGCGCTGTGGCGCCACGACCCGTTTGCAGACCACCAGAGGAAGTGAACGTGAGAGTGAGAATGATTCGATGTCAATCAACCGCCAACCAAGCCACAGCTAACATCCATGAATTGCTGTACTTGCTGTATCTATGCAAGATGTATTAGATTTTCCTTTTCAATCCCACACGTATGCAATCGCTATACAAGCGTCCCAAAAACCGTTACGCTTAATCGTACACAATCACAACCCAACACCATTCTTGACCAAAAAAACAACGCATCAATTGACCTTCGTAACCTTGATTCCGCGATCGAGGAGTGCATTTTTGAGACCCCTGGCAACCTGTTTTCTCGTCCTGGCAGTCTGTCGCAAGCTATCAATATTTTCGTCGACTAGGTCGCTTAGACTAGCAATCTCTTTGCCTGTTATCGGACTGCCTTCCGGCGTATAAAACAAACCATAGACCTTGCTGAGTGTGGGGGTACTCTCAACGTCGGGGGTGAGAGCTCGACGGTTTAGCTCGCTCAAGCTCATCTTGTTACGGTTGGTAGGCGGCGTAGTGTACGGTGTTTCGGCAATACTGCGGCGGAGATCAGTGCCACGGGGTCGTCGGGGTGTGCCAGAGTTGTGCGACGACGATGAGGAAGGACGGCTAGAGTCTGCGAGGCCGATCTTGCGCATTTGTGCCTCGAGGACGAGAATGTCGTTGTTCTTCTGCTCAGCTAGGCTGGCCAGTCGGAGGACTGTCCTCTTCACAGCTTCCATAGATGGCACCGCCTTTGTGCTGCCGTTCTGGGCGTTGTGCGAAGCTAGACGTGAGCGCAAAACTGCGACAGCGTCTTCAGCCTTGCGTAGCGATGTCAACAACTGGGCATAGTCGTTACGCAGGGCTTTCTGCCCGTCTGCAAGCTCCTTCGGCAACGGCGCCTTGCGGAGTGCTTCTGCCTTCTCAGGGTCTTTGCGATTAATGATCTGCCGGCGGATATCGTTGAGACGGGTCATAAGCTTGGCCTTGTCGTGAAGCAAACGAGCAAGCTGTGTAAGCTTGACGAGCACGTCTTGTACTCTTCCAGCATCTAGCTCTTGTTCGAGCTCTTCTTCGAAAGACAGCAAGCCTTGGATCTCACACAGAGTAAATTTCTCGAACCACGAGCCATGAGCTCCCTCATTTTGAACGTCATCCAGCATACGTCGATTAATTTGGTGATCAGACCGCGGCTGCAGGTGATATTGTGTGAACGACTTGATAGATCGCGCGTTCCAGCCAAGTGCGTCCACCATACCGTTGATGTCCTTGTAGATCAACTCAATCTGAGCAGCATGACCGGTTTTGCTGGGTGACTTGCCACCAGTGTAGTTTTGATATGCAACAAACTCCTCCAAGTTCCGGCTGGGTTCGATCGGCTGCGCAAGCTGTGCGCGTATCCGCTCATTTTCCTCATCTTCAAGATCAGAGACCTGTGGTTGCGGTGTCGGCGGCTTAGACCCAAGCACCGATGAGCTTAGTGAAGCACCCTGTGCGACCAGAGGCTCTCTTCGAAGACGAGAAGCTGAGCTTGAACGAGTTGGACTAGGGGAGCGAAGATCTTGGGTGCGGTTTGTCGGAGGCGGAAAGTTTGGTTTCGACGGCATTGATGACTGAGCGCCCTTGGTTGGTTGTTGTCCAAACAGCGATGAGCCTGCGAACGAAGGCTGGTTAACAGGTCTCGAGGGTTGCGAGAACAAGGAAGGCTGAGCGAGTGAAGCGCTGCTGCCCGACTGGGACGTGGCGCCAGATTTCATTGTAGGAGGAGTTGGTGCAGGGGGGAAGAAACTTTTGGAATGATGCATACTGTCCTGGAAGCTAAAGCCACCCGACTTCGCAGCTTGCGACTTTGATGCGTTGTTTGGCGGGTATGTGTCGTCGACATCTTCAACGTCATCCTCATCATCATCAAAGGAGTCTTCCTCTTCCTCATCTTCATCCTCGTCGCTCTCCTCATTGCCATCATGATCATGGTCATCCTCGTCTTCGTCGTCAATGGGAGATACGTCGACGGAAGAACTGGGTGCTTCTACTTCGACACCAGGACTGCCAGCGAGTGGAGGCAAATCATCGGTAGTCGACTTTGGTAGCTTCGTGTTGATGAAGTCCGGAGGTAGAGGCGCGTCGTCAACCTGGGATAGTTTAGCCTTGGTGAAGTCTGGTGGCAAAGGTGCGTCATCCGCAGGAGTGGCGGCCTCTTGTGCAGGTGGTGCTGCTTTAGGAGTCGCGCTCTCTTTTGCAGGAGTATCACTGGGGAATAGTGACTTCAGCTTTGGCGGCGATGCTGGAGTAGTGGAGACGTATTGTGGGGGAACTTCGCTCGCTGGGGTAGCCGGTGGCTTCATTCCCGTCTTTCCTAGCATGTTGGCAAAGTCACTGCCGAAGAATGAACCGTTGGTAGGAGCCGCAGGCTTCGCTGGATCGTCCTTGGCTGTGCCATCACTTGCGAAAGTAGTACCGAGCTTGAAGCCACCTGCAAGACCGAACAGGGCTTGTGATGACGGAGCTTGTGGAGTGGGTGTAGCCTCATCCCTCTTTCGGTCATTGTTTGCGTCGCTCGTGTCAGATTCTTTCGACTCAAATGAGGCCGTGTTGAATGAGGACTTTTCCGGTTGTCCAAAGATTGAACTGCTCTGCTGGGCGGGCGTGTTTGCCCAGGAGGGTAGTGAGGATCCAATACCCGAGCCAACAGTGACAGTAGAGCCAAAGCTTGGCTCCGTCTTCAGACCCGCAAAGCCAGACTTTTGTTGCCCTTGTCCAAGTGATGCAAACCCTGAGCCAATTTGCGCGGAGTTGTTGCTTCCAAAGCCCGAAAACGAGTTCGACCCCCCAGTAGCTCCAAACTTGGCGAACCCGGACGAGCCACCGGCAGCGGCCGAAAAGGGATTAGATTTGGACTCAGAAGATGGTGTGGGCGCTCCCCATGGCGATGCCTTGCTTCCCATTCCACCCGCTGCTCCAAACCCAGAGCCACTAGCAGCACCCACAGCGGAAGGCGCTCCAAAAGCTGGCTGAGAAGGCTTGCCAATCGAAGAGGGGGCACCGAATGTAGGCTGAGAAGGCGCCCCAAAAGCTGGTTGAGAAGGCTTACCAATCGAAGAGGGAGCACCGAACGCAGGTTGTGGAGGCTTGCCGAACGTTGGGGCAGGTAGATTTGTAGCAGCAGTACCAAATCCGGGCGTTCCGAAGCCCGGTGGTGTAGGCTTCATCAGAGCGGGAGTTGGTGTACCGAAGCCATTTCCAGTGTTGCCAAAATGGGGAATGCCTGATGTTCCTGGGGTTGCGGGTGTTCCTACCGACTTGCTAAAAGGAGTAGAGGTAGCGACAGGGAGTTTTGACGCAGGAGTAGAAGCCCTCGGAGTTGACGATGATGACAATTTGGTGGCTTCGCTATTGAAGATGAGACCAGGATAACGTTCACCAGCCTCGATAGACTTGTTCCAGACAACCCACCAGGCTGAAAGAAGGCCTTCATGGGTAAGAGCCATGTATGCAGGCAATGGCCACGGCGCGTCGTTAATCTCTTCCAATGCGGGGATGGGGCGCAGTATCTTCTCTTTACTTGACAGATCAAGGGCCTCGCCAATGAAGACGCTGTCAATTTCACTATCCCCATAAGCTGTTCGCGGCACCTGGGCCTTCTTTGTGTCGTCTACACCGACCAACATGAGCTCGTTACAATTCTCTTGGTGTGGAGAGATCTTGTTGCTTGTCGAGGCTAGTATCGCAATGGAGTCTGCGTGAGAGGAGGTAATGATGAGCATGTCGTCGAGATGGGGCTTCCAGTTTTGTAGGCGCGTGGTCGAGATGCGTGCAGGGAGTAGGCGGCGTGGAGGTTCGAATGCCTCGGGAAGAGGATCCCAGGCAAACGAGTGATATATGAAGGATCCCCAACCTTTGGCAGATTGGATGACGCTGTACTTCTTCGGCTCTGGGCTGTCCTGATCTTGTTCCCTGAGGGAGTAGACAGCCAGGAACTCTTCAGTTTTCAACCATGACACGCCCGTCACCTCGTAGCTTTCATCCACATCCGGGGGTCGAGGAATGACACCCCTTAGCTCTCCATTGGTCATGTGTATGGCGCAGGTGCCGTCAGTGGAGCCAGAGACTACAGCCTTTCCGCGTGCGCTCCAAGCGGCGCAGTTGACGTCGTGCTCTCGAATCATCTTTTTGACACCATTTCCCACGTCGCATATCTCGAGCTTGCCGGAATCGAGAACAATGGCAAAGTATTGTTCAACTTCAGGAGAGGGGTTTGGCAGGAGTGCGCGAATGGTCGTGTCTGTTGCTAATTTGTTGTCTGCGTCTTTCTTGCCTCGGGTGACAAGATGCGCAACGCTGTACGTGGTCACGCCGCCTTCAGCTTCATCGGATGTGACCAAGAAGTCTCCGTCGGCAGAGAATGCGACATGGCGTAGGTTGGGAGTGGAGATGGTGATGTCGGGTGTGTAGTCTGTGACTACGTCAATGTCGCGGTCTTGGAGGCGCGGGTCATCCGGTTTCTCGATGGCATCGGCGGTAGTCTTGTTCTGGAAGGCCTTGCGCAAGGTGTCTGTAGATGTGATGACGAGGATATCGGGGCCAGCGGCAGCGAGAAGACCGGGCTTGGAGGCGACGGAGAGCAGGTTGGCGGAAGCAGGAGGGAGACTGTCGGCAGGCCATGGCCGGGGGAGGATCTTGACTTTCTTGGGGCCTTGTTTTCCTTGATGGAGAACCTTGAAGCCTAGATGCTGTGATTTGATTAGTACTGTCGCATGTCGGTGTGCAGCAAGCGGTAGTAGTAGTAGTAGCTACCTCTGTTTCCACCTCTGGAACCTCAGGCCCAGCCTCGACAGCCGGCGCGGGAATCTTAGACATTCTGCAGGATTTGCAGGCCGAACAGGTTCTGGCGCGTAGGAGGCTAGGCTTGGAGTCGCGCGTAGGAGTCCTCAGCTTATTCATGTATGCATCGGAGGGCGTGCGCGACTGCGCGTGAACAGGGTTGGTGTGTTTTGGGTTTGGGGAAAGAGCAAACAGGCCGCTATAGGCTAGGGCGGGAGGCGTTCCAAAGACTGTTGAAACGGCGGCGATGTAACGAGGAAATGGCCGGCGCACGCTCTGGATAGTCGAGCGACAAGCATGCGACCATTAGCTTGACACTTTGAAGCGACGCGCTTTGTTGTTCTGACAAAGTTCCCGAGCTAGTGGAGCTTGCATGGCCGCGCCAAGCCTACCTCCAAGCTCCAGGCACGACAGCTACGCAACCTCACCCTCGCCCATCACCACATACACCAAGCTACACGTCGTCGCCGCAGCAAACACCCCTCGACTTCACCGGCAGTCTCACAACAACAACACCACCATGGGCGGCTTCGACTTCTCCAACCACAACCGCAATGCGGCCCTCCACGCCCAGGGTATTCCGCTACCAAAGGCGACGAGCACGGGGACAACCATTGTGGGATGCCTCTTCGACGGCGGTGTAGTCATCGCAGCAGATACCCGGGCTACCAGTGGTCCGATAGTAGCAGACAAGGTAGGCCCATCCCCCCGCCCTAGACACAGCAATCACCACGAATCTCGGTCTGACACGTACCGTAGAACTGCGAGAAACTCCACTACATCTCCCCTCACATTTGGTGCGCCGGTGCCGGTACCGCCGCAGACACCGAGTTCACCACCGCCATCATCTCCTCGAACCTCGAACTGCACGCTCTCTCGACTGGCCGCAAGCCCCGCGTCGTTACCTGCATGACCATGTTGAAGCAGCACCTGTTCCGCCACCAGGGTCACATTGGCGCTTACCTCGTCATTGCTGGTGTTGACCCCACCGGCGCACATCTCTTCACCGTCCACGCCCACGGTTCCACGGACAAGCTGCCGTACGTCACCATGGGCTCAGGTTCACTGGCTGCCATGTCCGTCTTCGAGACACAGTGGAAGGCCGATCTGTCAAGCGAGGACGCCGTCACACTCTGCGCAAACGCCATCGAGGCGGGTATCTGGAACGATCTGGGTTCAGGTAGCAACGTGGACGTGGCGGTCATCACAGAGGACAAGACGATATTGATGAGGAACTACAAGACACCAAACACCAGGCAGCCCAAGCAGAGGAACTACAGGTTCCAGCGGGGAACCACGGCGGTGCTGAACGAGAAGATCATCACAAAGGAGGAGGTCAGCAAGTACGTCACTGTACATGAGCTCAAGGATGATGATGTGGCTGGAACGGCGGAGACCATGGAAATAGATTCGTAGACGAGTGCGTAGATGACATGGCGTTACGAACATGAATGTGTACTATACACCGAGACGGTGTTCCAGACGGACCACTTCAACCGGATAGCTAGAAGGCAATATGATGACGATCAATGACTCACTGCACAGACATTCAGAGCAAGTCTCCAAAGTAAACGAGGAGGTGCAGTCTGGGCATCTTTTGAGTATTACGCTACCGGACAAAACAGAATGGATCTAGAACCCTCACTGTAGACAACATTGCACAGCATCTTCATCTTTTCTCGTCATATGCCCGTCATCTCTAGAATGCATTGCCTAACGACACCTCTTCTCGACAATACCAGCGCCATGCTCCTCGTACTCTTTCCGTGAGATCCACAGCTGGTGGAAACTTCCCAGACTAGCTAGTATACTGCCACCGATCCAGGCTGCGTACTTCCTCTCCACCACACTACCGGGTGCGATGAGCTTGTTCCTGGTGCTAGGGTAGACGGTGTTGATTTCGTAGTTGAGGCGTTCGTTGAACTTGTAGAGGAGCGTTGAGCCGCCTGTCACGACGATGTTGGAAAGAAGTAGAGGACGCTGGTCTGCGTCTACTTGTTGGACTGCGGCTTGGACGAGTCTTGGGATGGTCTGCTCGGCTTTCGGGCCGGGCATGGTTTCGCTAGCGAGCGCGGCGGTGTGGTCGAATAGACCCTCTGCAGCGCGGAACCTCTCGATACCGAAGACTTGGTTCCAGCCGTCTGGCATTTCGAAGGGCCGGCCGGGCATGCTCTTCGCGAGTTCTTCGTTTGTGCTGAAGCGACCGGGGCCAGGCCAGACTTCTACAACAGACTCTTTGAAGGATGTGAGGATGCGCTCTTCTTCGTTCAAACGAAAGGAGTCGGTGGGTGGTGTTTCAAACGTCTTGTAGGTTGCTTGGGCGGGTGCGCCGGCGTCGACTGGCGTTTTGCTCTTGACCATGTAGTGTGGCGTCAATGGCACTTCGGGCTGGGCTTGCTTAAAGGACGTTCGTATCTGGTCAGAGACAAAGTTTCCTGCTAGAGGCGACTTCTGAACGCCCTTTCGTAGCACCATGCCATCGAGTACAGGAGTAACTGATGTATGTGACGCGCCAACGTCGATGATGATGCCCGACGCTTTCCCCGAGGCGAAGGCGGCCAATACACCCGTCTTTTGTAGGAAGAAAGCTGGCGTTCCCCAATCCTCCATAGCGATCTCAATGTACTTTTCCCGTGCCTTCGCACTATTCCAACCCGGTTCTGTGACGAGCAGCGGGCTGTCTTCCAGAGGCTTCTCGTTGTTCTCTAACGCGTCCATATCCACGTCCATACCCTCCCCGTTTCCGTTTTCGCCGTTGTCGTCGTTCAGCCCGTTCTTTGTAGGGTCGGTCGGTTTTGCGCCGGTAAGGCGGCTCGTGATCGCATACTCCCACAGCTTGGTTGCAGTATCCCAATCCTCCACTATGCCGTCTGAGCCCCAGTAATTCTTAATATCCAGGCCGCCGACCGGTGCATGTATCGCATTCTCGCCAAAGACGTGTTCGCCTGACGAAGTCTGGCCGTAGAAGGAAGGACATACAGATTTGGGCACATCCTCGCCAGCAAATCCGGCGCGTACGGTCGAGTATCCGGGGTCAAGGACGATCGCAGAGACCTCATCTGTAGGCCGTAATCAGTATGGGCTGCGTATAAGGCTACTTAGAGCTTCACCTACCTCCAGCGTATTCTCCCGCAGCTGGCGCGGTCGACGAGGTGGGAATGTTCATCGCGCGCAAATATCGCAATGCGCAAAGGACGGCAGTGGGTCAAGATTATGGTAAAGAATCAATTGACGCGTGATTACGTGTCTCTGAGACTACTCGGGCGCTGTGGTTGGGGGGGGGTAGGAGCAGGTGTTGGGGCGAAGCTGTCGCCAGGCGCGAACTCCAAAAGTTGAGGTTGCGGACCTGGCTTCTATCACCGCACCTGTCCCCCGCGCCTCCACTCCGCATAACTTGGGGACATACACACAGGGCCCTTTCAACTTCAGAAGATGAGGACATAGTGTAGTTTATACAATGGCGCTTGAATTCATTCGCCAGCTCTACTCGTTGGATACCCTCGATACACGCTTCGTTGTACCGGCCACCGCACCCCCGAAAGAGGCGCTCGAAGATGCCAAACTTGATCCCGCTGGACCAGTACCAGTCAAAGGTGGTCGGGATGGGAGTAAGAGCCTAGAGAACAAAAGTCATTCACCATTGTGGAACACGCCGGAGTTCTACTTCTACTACGTGGCCATTCTAACTAGCGTGTTCTTCATGTTCAAGTTGGTACTGGATGTGTCTCAAGGTTCGTCCGACATTGCAGGAAGGGAGTGAATCATGTTAACCCTTTCAAGAATCTCATCCAAATTACCCAAAGTTCGACCACCTTCTTTCCGACGGTTGGATACCTGGACGCAAAGTGGTATGTTGCACCGTTGACTGTAACATGCCATTGGCTAATTTTCCAGGATAACACCGATGCTCAATATGGCGGTTTCCGTCAGAATATTCCCTACCTTTTCATCGTTGTTTTGCTTCACCCTGTCTTGCGCAAGGCCTATGACTCCTTCTGGAGGGCAGGCACATATACTCAAGTGCGGCCTTCAACAAGCAATGGAGGCCTTACCATGGGCTTGACTCCCAGTGCTGCAGCAGATGCTCGTATGAACCAACGCATTTCATTCGACCTCATGTTTGCTGTCGTTTTTCTTGCTGCTTTACATGGCTTTTCCGCGTTCAAGATCCTCGCTATTCTCTATGCCAACTATTGTATTGGGGCAAAGCTTCCTCGGCAGTACGTACCAGCTGTCACATGGATCTTCAATGTTGGCACTCTGTTTGCAAATGAGTTCTCGGGCGGATACTCATACGCTACCATCTTCGGCACTTTTCTCTCCTTCATAGTGTCCGAGAAAGGCCAGCCAGCATCTAATTTCGGCCACACTCTCGACAACTACGGCGGCCTGATACCCCGGTGGGAAGTCCTATTCAACTTCACTATTCTACGGTTGATAAGCTTCAATCTTGATTACTACTGGAGTCTGAACACTCGTACTAGTAGTCCCCTCGAAGTACTTTACCCACCTAATCTCAGTTCGATATAACTAATAACATCAAGAAGAAACAACTCGACCCTTCCAACCTCTCCGAGCGAGAACGGGTTACTATATCAGCCAAACCTACTGATTATACCTTCCGCAACTACTTCGCTTATGCCATGTACTCGCCCCTCTACCTCGCTGGGCCTATTATTACGTTCAACGACTACATCGCTCAATGTCGGTACAGACCTCACAGCATTACCACCAAGCGAACCACTCTCTACCTCGTTCGCTTCATTGTTGTTCTGCTCACAATGGAAATCATGATCCACTACATGTACATGGTCGCCATCTTCCACGCCAGACCCGACTGGTCGCAGTACACACCAGCCCAGCTGAGCATGCTGGGTTTCTTCAACCTGAAGCACATTTGGCTGAAGCTACTCATCCCATGGCGCTTCTTCCGTCTCTGGTCGCTCATGGATGGGATGGATCCTCCCGAAAACATGGTCAGATGCATGTCTGACAACTACTCCGTCATGCACTTCTGGCGCGGATGGCACCGCAGCTTCAACAAGTGGAGTTTGAGGTACCTCTACATTCCGCTGGGTGGCAGCAAGGGCGAAGGCATCTTGGGCAAGGCAAGGTCGGTCGGAAATTACCTCGCAGTGTTTACCTTCATCGCGATTTGGCACGACATTCAGCTTCGATTACTGATGTGGGGTTGGCTTGTCACGCTCTTCGTTCTCCCAGAGATTATCGCTTCGTACATCTTCCCAGCGAAAAAGTGGAAAAATAGTCCGAATGTGTATCGCTGGCTGTGCGGCGTTGGCGCTGTTGGTGAGATTCTGATGCTCATGACGGCCAACCTCGTTGGCTTCGCGCTAGGAGTCGATGGTCTTAAGGACTTGGCCCGCGGCATCGTAGGGACATGGTCCGGTTGGGTGTTCCTTGCTACGGCTTGTGGCGCGTTGTTCACTGGTGTACAGTTTATGTTTGAGTGGAGGGAGAGGGAGAAGAGAAAGGGAATCAAGATGAAGTGTTAGGCCTTGGTGGTCTATTCGATCGGTCGTGTAGATAGATACTAAGAATATTATTCTTGCAGTACGACTCTCAATCGGTAATTATCGCGGACAATATCTCCCTTGATAGTGACTCCTGGAAATGAAGGGGAAGTAAACAGTTATGTTAATATCGTGAGAGACCGGTTGTTGCGTGTCGAGCAAAAAGGCAAAAAGTGCAAAAACAGAGTTTCGAACCCACGGCGGGTGAAGTGTTTTCCAAAGATTGAGTAAGTGCAGTATTGTGCGGGACTCGCGGTCACTTCTGGTAAAAGGCAAGAAATGAGTTCGTACAAATCCTCGCACTGCACAATAGATCCTGCAGAATTTTACGTATATATACTGCTTCAGAATTTGCGTTGATGGGGACGGGCCAGAGTCAGATGGCGACGCTAATGGAAGCGGGAGCCAGTGCAAGCGGCGAAACCCACGGTCTGCAACGAAGACGGAAGGGCTGGCCGTGCGCTGTTACCTATGCGGATGCCGCTCGATTCGTGCTTCCTGCTTCACCTGCGCGATTCAAGTTGTCGTTTTGTCGCGTCTCGAGTTGGTAGGAAGTTAACGCGGATTGAGGCACAGAGAGGAGGGAAGGAGGTGAGATGGCAGATGCCCCGCGCTTGATTTCCAGGAGATTTGACAGCTTTGTGGCGGCACACGTGCCCCGCTATCAGGGTGGCTGCAGCCTACTGGCCTCCTCTTCGTCTGCGTTCCAGCTATCATCGACAACTTCTACACACTACTTCCTAACAAGAGGGTGATGCCCTCATTATCTTAGGCTCTATGTGGTTTATAGGGTGCGCGTTCGAAGTTCCTCAATCTACTTATGAGTGATTTAGTCATGCCAGGCCGTCGTCTCCAACTGGTTTCAAGTAAGTAGCATCATGTAGGCTAAGAGCTCTCTGATCCTTGGTTTTTTCCTGGAACTACATCTCTCACCTACAAGCCCAAGACAATTTACCCTGCTATTGTCTTTCCAGTCACCATACATTCCACATCACACCACTCACTCTGCGCTGTATTTCCTGTTCTCAACTTCAGTCTCATTTCATTAAATGTTCACTTTCTAACAACGACTTGCAATGCATGATCGATCAATTAGTTCCCCGAATTCGACGAGAGATCGGTGCCCCACGCCAATGTGTTTACCCCATAAGAGATTTAGTGTAGAATTCATCACAGATGGAATATGGCGCGGCTGTAGTGTAGGTTGGGGTTTTGCTTATTAAACCACACTCGATCATGTAGGCCCCCAATATGAGCATTTCCTTCACATACGACCATAGATTCAAGAATATAGTGCTTCCCGTTCGCTCAGCGGTTCTCAAGCTTGTAATCGGCGGATTAGTAGTCAGGTGGGTGACCACTGGCGAATCCCCGCTGTTGTATGTTTTTGCCCTTGGTTTGTTTTTTTCCCTGATCCTAACTACTCCTCATATACCAACAGACACTGCCGTCGCAGCCAATACATCACGCCTGTCACAGCACGATCACATGTCCTTGTGGCTGCATTCGTACACCAGAAAAACCTGCGAAAACAGAACACGGTGGCTTGATTTGCAGGCTGCAATATAAGTCCATCTTCAAAGTCTCTATCATCAGCTTTTCGTTTCGTTCACATATCTATAAAAAAATGTCTATCAGGATCTCGACTACGTCTCTATATCACTTAGTTCTACATGTAGCTACATTCTTCTTCACTCTCGGTCTCGAGAAGCCACATACTCGTCAAACAATTTCTTATTGCGTAGTGTGTTCTAAATTAATATGCTTCGTTCTCTATATAGTTCTACTCGTTCCAATGTTTGTAGTTCTGCGCCTGAGGCAGTTTGACGTTTCATACAATGTTCCTTACTATAAGTCCCAGTCCGCGTTTCACCCAGCATATTCTCATTAAAGGCAGTCGCGACCATGATATCCGGACCCTGCAGAATGATCCCCTTCGCCGTTTGTCGCGATTGCCCAAACGGTGCTGGTGCAGCCCGAAAGACACTAGCGTGGGCAGGCGCGGGTATCACAACAGCGCATAGTCGTCAACATCACCTACTGCGCTTCCTCTACAATACCGAATACAGTCTCTACGGTTCAATTTGTTCTCCGACTCGGCCCAGCGGGACTCTCTTTCCTTTCTTCAGCTGCAGGCAGTCAGTCACTCATTTCTCGTACATATACCTGAGCTGCGTTCACGGGGTCTCACCCAAACACTCGACCACATTCCCACAAACAACACCTTTACGTTGTATACACAGCTTAAGCATTCCATAACTCTCGCTTCATCATAACCATGAAGTCCATCGTTTTGGCGAGCGCTCTGGCAGCTGCCAGCCTTCTTGTGGGCTCTGCGAGCGGACGTCCTCTCAGTGAGTTTCAAGAGCAACCAGCAGCACAATGTATTTTAACAAGCTGTAGACTATAAGCGCAAGCTTGTTACCGAGGTAATATATGTCACCGAGACGATTGCTCAAGCTATCGTCTATGTTGATGAGGCGGGCGCGCCTTATTCGACTACAACCTCGGCGATACTCACCAGTGCTACCTCTGTGGCTGTAGCCACAACTACAGCTGAGGCTGTGCTATCAAGTGCCGAGCCTCCGCAGACTTCGTCGACCGTATCCGAGCAAGTTCCTTTATCTACCTCATCAGAAGAGCCGTCGTCCACGCTCGCTTCACCTTCAGCAGAGCCTACTGCTGTTGATGTCCAGGACGCGACTACGACCCCAGTGCCCTCTTCAACCTCCGTTGAACCACCCCCTCTGGCGCCTGCTTCCACACAAGAGCCTGAGCGTACACCGCAACCATCGTCTCCAGCCGAAGATGTCCCTGTCGACACGACTGCTGCTGGTACTCTGCCTCTGGGCATAACTTGGGATGCCTACACTAGCTCCTCCAACTGCAAGACCGCGGATGAACTGGCTAGTGAATTCAGTAGGATGAAGGACTACAAAGTCATCCGCATATATGGCATGGACTGTAATCAGATTCCACTTGCAATTCAGAACGCCCTCAAGAACGGCCAGAAGCTCATGGGTGGTGCATACCTCGATACTAGTGGCGGCGGTGAGGATCTCAGTCAAGTCATCCAGGCCTACAAGAGCGCCATTGATCAGTATGCCGGCGGCGATTGGGATGTTATCCAACTCTTCGCAGTCGAGAACGAGCGCGTCAACGAACACAGAATGACATCCTCACAAGTCGTTGACGCCATCTGTCGTGCTCGCAGTCAGCTACGAAGCTTCGGTTATAACGGACCTGTGGGTGCAGTCGAGACCGCACCTGCTATGATTGATAACCCGGCTATCTGTGGCGCCTCAGATGTAGTCATGGTCAACATCCACGCCTTCTTCGACAGAAATACAAATGCTCAAGACGCCGGTCCATTTGTCAAGAGCCAAGTCGAACGTGTCAAATCCGCCTGCAGTAACAAGCGCGTCGTCGTCACCGAGTCCGGTTGGCCTCGCCAGGGTAATGCGAATGGCGCGGCCGTTCCCTCACCTGACAACCAGCGTATCGCTCTCGAATCGGTCCGTTCGAATTTCAACGGCGACATGTTCCTATTCAGCTCCTTCGACTCTGGGTGGAAGACTGACTCTGCATCAACTTTCAACGCTGAGCGTTACTGGGGTGTGATCGATTAGCTCTCCTGAAGGGAGCTACCACACGTTGTTGGAACGATATCGCGGACTGCGTCTTGCGACATTCCATTTTCTTTATTGCATCTCCCAACAAGCAAGTGTATACGCCCATCACTTCTGCCATCTTTCTTGCTGATGCACCTGCGGCCTAGTGCTGCGTAAGTGTGTGTGTGTGTGTGTGGAAGATCATTTCTGGTGTTAACATGCTACGGGTATGGATACGAGAAGCATGCATCATGTAACATAGATATCTGAATCTCAAATGAATAAATGTCTTCAGATCGAGAATCTGGCCTGACCTGCACAAGTGCTGCTTGCTCGTATGACTCTGTATTGTACAGTTTTCCACGACCTGCTACATGATACTTCAAGTATCGAATACATGAACTTCAAATGTCGTCGTCGTTGCTTTGTTCTCCCGCAACCTTTCTAATTCTCCCATTCTCAATACCCCAAATCCTTCGCCGTCTCCTCCAACGCCTTGACGAGCCCATCCAACGTCCCCTTGATTAACCCCGCATTAACCACAACCCTGAAGAACTTCCCCTTATCCCCAGGCGCATAATCAATCATAAACCCCCTACTAATAAGCCTATTAGCAATTTCCTCCGTCGCCTTACTATTCGCGTCCGCCTCCCCCCTCAGCTGCCCTCCTTTCGCATAGTAAAAGCACACCTGCAAGCACGGCAACGGCTCCGGGCTAATCGTCTTGAAATTGCCATTCTGCTTCAGCCTACTCAACAGGTACTCTCCGTTCTCGTATGCACGGGCTACCAGATCGCTAAAGTGCTGCGCGCCGTAGTATTGCAGTGCGAGGAACATTTTGAGCGAGTCAGCGCGACGGCCACATTGGGGAGTAAGGTCGGCGAGGTCGTAGATATCCGCTGCGTCGGTTCCAGGGGCGTTGTGGAAGAGGTAGCCTGCAGGTAGAGTGAGGGCGCGGTAAAAAGTGTTCATGTCGCGGCCGAGGAGGAAGGAACATGTCATTGGTACGCCGAGCATTTTGTGCGGATTGATTGTTATGCTGTCTGCGAGTTCGGCGCCCTTGAGCCGCGACGCGCGGTAATGGGCGTTGAAGACTACATTTCCGCCCCAGGAGCCGTCGATATGGAACCAGAGGTTTTGCTGTTTGCAGATGTTGCTGAGGGCTGGGAAGGGGTCGAAGGAGCCGAGGACGGTGGTTCCGGCTGTTGCGTTGAGAAATAAGGGTGTTTCTCCACGCGCTTTACTTTCTTTTACGCAGCGTTCGAGTTCGGACGGGATTATGCAGCCGCGGTCGTCAACGGGGACAGCGATGACGTTCTTGGAGCCGAGGCCGAAGAGGTTGGCGGCATTTTCGATGGAATAGTGGCCGTGGGCTGAGGTGAAGATGGTGAATTTGTGGGATCCATTGCCGTCGGTTTTCGTCTCTGGGTAGAGGGTGTTGCGGGCGATTACTATGGCGGAGCTGTTTGATGCGCTGCCTCCTGGTTGGGAGATGCCCCCTGAAGTGGAGGGAGGAAGGCCAAATAGTGAGGCTAGATACTTTGTCGTCCGCTTTTCGACCAATGTCAGGACGGGAGAGACTTGGTAGACGTGTGACTGTGGTGTGTTAGTTATGTGGTGTTTTAGATAATCCAGAGGACTAAACATGCATTAGTATTCAACACCGCCAATAACAGCTCACTGATTAATCCCACAGCGTTCGTACTCGCATACAACTTGTCGAGAAACCCTTGATCCCATGTATTTACGGAGTACTTCAAGATGCTCCCCACAAGCTTCACCAAACCATCTTTACCAGCCTTCTCATCCCTGATTTTCAGCTCCTCCTGGAGGATAGATTCTAGCTTCTTAGGTGGATGGTGCTCCACTAACGCGGTCCTGGGACCGCCTCCTTCGATTTTCAATCCATGGCCTGTGTGCTTTGTTGCTGCGTCTTCGTCTGCGGAACGGATGAAGGGTATTATTAGTTCTTGAATAGCGTCGAGAAGCTGTTTGTGCTGTTAGCAGGTATCTTTTTTAGCTGTCCTTCAATTTTGACCATGATGCATGGGATGAGATATTTGAGATGAGCTTAGGCTGTTTCGGAACATCGGAATGCTCTGCCGAGACACACTTACGTCTTTGACTTCTTCGGCGCGATTGAGGGGTTTTTCCTGTTGTGCATAAGACATTTTGAGCAAGGTTTAAGCAAATTGTGTCAAAGTGATACAATGATTGTCAGGAAATGGAGTTACGTCCACAGTTAGATGTAAGATGAATGTAGAAGAAATCACAGTCTAGAGAGAAGATGGCTGAGAGAGATCGGCATTAGGGGCGACTTGGAACAATGACGAATATGGAGTCATCGATTGTGTCTACTCTGGGTACAAGCTCGCACATCTAAAGCGAAAAGCTTCTCATACAAATAAGCCACTAAAAGGTATCTAGGGTCGTCGAATCAAAAAAAAAGCGTACTGAGGCCCCACTCAAACTCCTGCTCGTAAAACGCCGTTTTTACCATGCCGCAATTTCAAGGAGCAGTGCCGAACATGTGAAATCCCTGTACAGAACGTGATGAGACTATTATTGCGCCACAAGGCTCTTGACCTTGCTGCTGCCTCCGCTGCTTGCACTGCTGTTTGTTCTTTGGCTCGCCGTCTTCGGCTTCTTGCCGTCCTTCGCTTGCGCGGCCTTGGCAGCTGCGTGCTTTTGCCGTGCCAGTTCGATGGCGGTCAAATGTCTTCCATGCCGGTGGGTTTGCGGTGGTGTTGCATCACCATTTGATTCTGGGAAGCTCTGGAAACCATCATTGCCGGCTGTGTAACGCGATTGTGTGACCCAGTCGCCGCGTTTACGTTTGTACAAATCCATACGCCAGTTTCGCCAAACTGCGCGGCCTACAAAGGATTCGCGTAGTGAATTCTCGTTTTCGGCTAGCTCTTCAGCGATTCGCTCACGAATGAAAGCAAGGCCAGCTGTACCGTGCCATATGGCGTCGATGACATGGGACGCGGCAGGATCAAGTGCGAGTTCACCGATCTTACCATAAAACTGTTGTATCATCTTTCGTCGAAAGATGACGGAAGCATTCTTGGACATCAGGGCTGCTTGAAGCGTCCGCGATGCTGTAGAGTCTCGGGCGAGCTGAGTCGCGAGTTCAGGAGATAGATTGGCGAGGGAATCGAAAACAAGCTGGCCAAGGGGTCCGTCCACAGTCATCATGGTTTGTGCCAGCAGTGAACCATGTACCTTTTCTGGTGAGTGCTCGTGTTTGGCACGGGACTTGCTGTCTTCCTCGCTGAGCTTGAGCATGCGTGTGACTTCGAAGCCGTTGGTGCCGGCATATGCAATCTCCAGTTGAGCCTTGATAGGCGAGCAGTCAATCTCTCGAGCCACGCATCGCTCGATAAGCGTCTTGATAACTCCTGTCCGACCACGTTCTACCAAGCTGGGAATCTGATCAACGATTTGAAGCATAGCCTCTGCTAGGTCGTCCTTGCCAAGTCTTTCCATAATCTTTCCGACCACATAAGCGGCAATCTCGTTGCGTGCTAGGGTACCCATTCGCTCCTTGAAGAACTCTCCGTAGATGGACTTGAAGACCTTCCCAGGCGCATTCTCAATGATGACTTCTAGTAGTCGGGAACCAATGGTGTCATAGACAAGCCCGTTGATCAAGATGGCGCTTTCTGTTCCTTGGGCAATGGGGTTGTCAGGCAGTAATCGGTGGATGATGGACTTTTCGTCCTTGGCCTGCGACTTGCCAAAGTGTGAGAGTTCCAACTTGAGCAGCAGTTGTAGAGTGGGACTACCGAGTGGATGCGTGGTGAGAGTACGGAGGTAGTGCGACTCAATTCCGGAGACACTCTCGGCAATGACCTTTTCCAGAGCTTCCGAGAAGCTTTGGGGAACGGCTCTTTCTTCTAGTAGACGTTCCTGATCCTTCTCTGCGCCCGAAACCGTCACCTTTTCCTTCTTCTTGCTCTGCATGGCCGATTTGTTCTGTTTTTCCAGCGGAGCGCCCGACAAGATGACCAATAGCACGCGCAGTACATGCGAGGCATACTTGTCCGTCATGAGGAACCCCACGTAGCCTTCCAGCTCGCCCAGCGTGTATAGGAACAGATTCTCCATGGAAACGATGACTTGGTCGGGGTCAGACGACGGCGGCGTGCGTAGCTTCTCGGGTTTGGTAGCAGTAGTCTCTTGGGTCACGATGGGCGCAGCTTGTATGAAGAGGGCTTCGCAGCAGTGGGAGGCGAAGCGGTTCTGGACGAGGTTGAGGAAGCTGCGACGGGTTAGCATGCTGAATGCGGAAAGAGTGGCTAGACACATACTGGCCACTGAACTTCTGGAACAGGCCCTTGAGCTGGTCTGGCGAGGAGAGAAGCATCAGGCGTTCGAGCAGGCGCGACGCTTGGCTGTTTGCAATCTTCAGTTCCTTCCCATCCGCCTCCCTCCAGACGCTGGCGAGGAAAATGTCGCGGTCTTCGGGGCTCTCGAACTGGTTCAGCTCGAGCATGTCGTCGGCCTTTTTGAAGTACTCCTGCTCCTGCGCGTCGAGCATGCCGTAAAAGGGCGTCGCATCCGGGCGGGCAACGCCATGTTCGGCGACAGGGTGCGCAGGGGTTTCCGCCTGGAGCTGGCCGGCGTCTTCTTTCTTCAGTCGCTTTGCACTCGCATCGTCGTCGACGTCCCTCTTCCGCTTCTTCTGCGCCTCGCGACGGCCGCGCTTCTTGTGCTGGCTGGGCATGGCGGCTGGCGATGACGGTAGCGGCGCAAGACAAAAAAAGTTTCGCAACTTCGGCTATTGGGTGGGCAGGGCAGTCTGCAGCGCGGTACTCTGGCTGTTGTGCAGGGCGGGCCAGGCAGTAAATAGACGTCGGCAGAACAGAAACGCCTAGGCGTCTGAGACAGCGGTACACAAGTGTACGGGGGCGGGGGGCGTAGGGCACGGCAGTGCTCGCATCAAGCATCTTCACCAATAGTGGCCTGATGCACGGTTGGATCTTTGCATGTGGGAATCGCTGGGATGATCGATCGGGCGCCACAAATCGTGGGAGTGGGAGAGGCCGCACGAACCATGCAGACCCTCACCTCATACCGAGCCTCGCCACCAATTCAGACACGGTGCAGCACCGTACAGCACCGTACGCGTCTACGACATGGACGACAACCAGACTCGCGTCGTCGACTACCTCGACGACAAGCTGCAGACGGCCGGGGATCTCGACGAGCTCGACGCCCTCTTGGCCAACGTCACCACGCAGCAGGGCCTCCTCCGCCAGCAGCTCGACGATGCACAGCGCGACCTGCACACGGCCAAGGAGGCGTCGCATTCACACTATGGCGACCTCTCCCGGCGCGCCAACCAGTTCAGGCACGAGCAAGACGACATTGACCGCCGCCTGATGATCATCACCGCCTCGGAGACGAGTGACGACGCCGTGCCCCGCTTCCAACACGTCTTGGATACGCTGCACCGGCTGCATGTCGCCCATGGATACGTGCAACTGCTGGCCGAAGTCGACGTCCTCAGGTAGGACAGCCGTGGTGTCTGACTCGGCCTCGTCAGCTGATCAGTCGCAGCAAACAAGCCCAGTCGCAGCTCCAGACGTCCAACGAAGCCGCCCTCGAGCCCTACCAGCAGCTGCGCGCACTGCACACCCGCCTCATCAACCTGCAAGACGACGCAGAGGGCGCCGCTCCCCAGCTGCTCCACCACGTCAGCAGCATCACCCAGGCCCTGCGCACCAAGATCCTCGACGCCTTCTCTTCCGACCTCGACCGCACTCTCAAGAAGATACACTGGCCCACGCCCAAAGCAAACATGCCCAGCCAGCTGCACGAGGAATGGGAAACCGCCATGGTGAAGCTGCTCGACCTGCAGCTGCCCGAGCTCCAGGGTATGAGCTATGCCAGCGGGCCGGGCGGCAAGGTCAAACTCCCGCCCGTCCTCTTCCCCATCCAAGTGCTCGTGCAGCCACTGGAGATGCGCTTCCGCTACCATTTCGACGGTGACAAGCCCACGAACCGCATAGATAGGCCCGAGTACTTTCTTTCTCACATTACCACGCTTTTGAACGACTACAGCGCATTCGTCAGTGACCATGTGCAACCTGTCCTACTCCGTCACTTCCGAGGCACTGATCTCGCGCTCAACCCCGTCTACATCGACGCCATGTCCGCCTTCATAACCGCTCTACTGCCCATGCTGCGCACCAAGATCGGCTCGCTACTGCCCAAGGTCGCAGGCCAGCCCCAGCTGCTGAGCCACCTCATGCACGAGATAATGAGCTTTGACACGACCATCAGAGACACTTGGGGATACGACGGCGGCTATGGCGTTGACGGATGGAAAGGCTTGTCATGGGAGTTCCTTGTTCAGGGCGACTGGTTTGGCCGATGGCTGCAGGTGGAAAAAGACTGTACGTTGGCCTGCCGCCCGAGGGAGAATGGTCGAATCGCTAACACCCGACAGTCGCACTGGCTCGCTATCAGAACATCGTCGAGGCTCCAGACTTTGGTCATCTCGACTACGAGAGCGTCGATCCCAAAGCCACCAAGCCCACCAAGGGAGCGATCCGCGTCAACGACCTGCTTGAAACCATAACGGGCAAGTCCTCGCCTACCCCTCCTTTCTAGATCTATCGCTAATCTACAATGCATTGCAGATCGATACAGGCCATTGACATCCTTCAGCCAGAAGCTCACCTTCCTGATAGACATTCAGATTGCCATATTCGATAAACTTCACGAAAGGCTGCAGAGCAATCTGGAAGCGTATCTGTCCATGACCACGTCACTGGGTCGCGCTATGGGCGGTGTGACCAAGGAGGAACAGGAAAGGCTGCTTGGCGTCGAGGGACTAGAGCGCCTTTGCAAGACGTATGGCAGTGCTGACTACCTTGAACGGGCAATGCGTGACTGGAGCGACGATGTGGTAGGTTCTCACTCGCATAATGTTTGTGCCACACGAACGTCAGCTAACCCTTTGTTTCGTAGTTCTTCCTCGACATCTGGGAAGGCCTACAAGATCGTGCTCGTGGCCCGACTGGCAATATTGGTACCATGAGCGTTGCCGATGTGGCGGAACGCACATCCAAGAACGTTGAAAGTGACGACGTCGACGATGGCTCGCTCTTTGACGAAACGGCATCGTGGTACGCGCGCCTCCGCGAACGCAGTGAGAAGATCATCATAGATACATTGAACAGCAATGTCCGTGAGGCGCTGCGTCCGTATCGGCACATGTACGTTTCCACACCTGGACCCTTGCACCGTTGATCTATATGTCTAAGCCCACTTGCTGACATTGCTTTTTGTCCAACAGCAACCCATGGGCAACCCTTAGCGGCCCTTCCACTTCCGCCTCGGACGCCACGGAACTCTCACCTACTGCAGAAATCGATCCACTACTTAGTTACCTACGTAGCACGCTAGCGTTTCTCTCGCGCGCCCTAGCATCGGCGCCGCTGCGCCGTATCACTCGGGCCGTCTTGACTACCATCTCGACTACGCTGTGGGAGAATGTGCTAAGTCGGTACCGCTTCTCTACCCAAGGTGCTGCCCAGCTCCAAGCTGATCTGGCCGCTGTGTGCCGCGTTGTGGACAAGCACGTTGGCACAGGAGTCGCAGAAGCCGGACTAAGAAAATGTCTCGAAGGTGTCAAAATCGTCGCATTACCTGTAAAAGGTACTTCAGCCTCGCAGGTTGATACTGCAACAGGTTGGCACGACAATGATGGCGAAGGAGACGCGGACTGGGATTCTGCGGCTTGGGCTGCAGAAGAAGGTGATGAGGTGCACGATGTTCCGCAAAAAGCAAATCCCGCCCGTGACACGGCGTCTGGGGTTGCTAAAGGGGAAATGGGGCTGTGGGAGGTGGAGAGGCGTCTGTTTGCGGATAATCAATCTGCGAGGGATGTGCTGGAGGACTTGGGATTGGAGCTTCTGAGTGAGACGGAGGCGAGGGCGTTATTGAGAAGGAGGGTTGAGCTGGCTGGGTAGAGTGTTGGGGGTTTCCAGTTGATGGGTTTGAGGCGGCTGGATTATCGTGAGGGTTGCGCAGATTACGCGAGTTATCCAATAGTCCAATCCTCGTCTGCGACAATGGCATTTGTGGTGTTGAGTATGAATGGCGATGAGTGTGCCCCATGCTTGAGCGGAAGACAAGACTTACCCGATAGCGCAGCCTTGTCTCACTTGGTAACCGCATACCATCATGTCAAATAAACATTTGGTTTTTTTAATTCCTGGGGTATCATGTCCATTCTATCTGCTGCCCTGCCCTTTACATATCCGACCGCACACTACCCTTCCCATATCCATGTTGCATCATTACTTAGCCGCCGTACTGACCCGAAACAAAACCATCACACCATGTTCTCTGTCGTCACCCCACTCCCTCCCCGCACTCAAGCAGACCCGAGCAGCAGAGTAGTATCCCGCCTAGTTGGAGTACTTGGGATCAACCTTCTTGCCCGTAATCTTCTCATAAGCCTTGCGCATGCCGTCGGTCTGATTGTTCACCTCGTTAGCCTTCTCTCTCTCTCTCTCTCTCTCTCTCTCTCTCTCTCTCCATAACACACCGACCGACGCATCAAAGCAGGACAAAGTAAAAAAGTGTACATACAATCTTCTCGCTCATACCGCGATTCCCAGCAATCTTTTGACCCTGCGCACCTCCGAACTTTTTGGCGCCAGCGTTGAAGGCTTTGTCGAGGTAGTCCTGGCCTCCTGCGGCACCGCCTTGGTTCTGGTTGTTCATAGTGGGCTTTACTGAGTACGTGTGTGTGTGTGTGTGTGTGTGTGTGTGTGTGGTGGATTGCTGGGTTATTCGCGCCGAAGATGGGGGAGGGGGGGGTATTTGGCTGCTTTGCGGTGGTGGATAATGGAATGAAGCAAAGAAGGTGGAAGTGAGTTTTAAAACAGCAGTGAGGTGACAAAGTCGATTCGAATCGCAAGCTTGGGCCGCGAGTTACAGAGGCAAGCTCTTTTTATCAATGCGCTTGCACAGGGCTTCCATCACCAGGACCCTTGTTCTGTGAAACCTTAACTGTTTCCCCCTTATCCATCCAATTGGACGCTTGGACTAGTCACACGAGTTCATCGCGCAGCCACTTTTTTCCCCCCAAGGGAAATGGTCAAGTGTCTAGACCGCCGAGGTTTGAGCGCGTGCTTGGACTGCGCCTCTCGTGATGGTTTTGTTCGTCGTCTGCCAGCTCTCACTTCATGCTTGTCTGTGCTGTTTTGTCGTGACGAGCTGGCATCATGGGGAGATGGTTTCGCAGGACTATGCATAGTGCATCGTCCACATCTTAGCTCGATCGTGCAAAGGACTTGGCTTTTTCGGGCCGTTGAAGCTTGGGTGTGTAGTTGAAGGGTTGAAGGGGACGTGGTGCCACGCAGAAAGAGCGAGGGACTGCATGGAGGCGGTGTGACACGACGTCATGGGTGTCAATCAGAATTACAAATGCATGAGAAATCGTAAAGCTTCATTACGGTCAGTACATATGTACACAAATTATCATCAATGTGCCGTCCTAATAGATTGTTGCTGCACTTTCCGTTGCTAGAATTCTCCGTGGTCAGCGTGCTGTTCGTCCTAGCTCGGGGACCTTGGCGGGAAACAATCGTACAATTGAGTCTCTCAAGATACGGCCAGCACTTGTTCCACTTGTCATGCAACCGCTGCGTCCTTCCTTTAAAACATCAAATCGGTCTTCATTGTAGACCTTGTCGGGGACGTCCTTGCCGGTTGCTTTTTCGAACAACATGTTACGAGCACGATGGGTCTGTACAGATGTTGGCACTTTGACTTGATCTGAATTGAGGAGAGAGAAAAAACAGTAGGATCAAAACATACAATCTTCTCATTAATGCGCCGACTCTTCTCAACAGCGCCGAGACCCTTGTTGGGCTCAAGTCTCGGAATCGTCATGGTGAACCACCAGCCACATCCCACATCATATGAGCGTAACTGCTCCATCAACAGCCTCTACTCATCAAGCACAAAAAAGCGCCCTATCAAACAGCACAGAGAAATAGTTTCTCGTAACACTTCATCACGCCTTGTTCCAGCGCAGTTGTTCGACCCATCTCACCCATGACATCACACTATTTAATCCAAATCCATTTTTTTCCCAACCCACTATGACGCATGAAGGAATAGCCCATTGATCTACAACAAAAAATTAATTCCCAATGCTTCTCCACGTTTTGATGTTTCCAAGACCTGGGACCGAAAAAAACAAAAAGCGGGAACGAGAGAATATGTGTGTGGGGGTGGAGCGAGCAGGCATAAGCGATTTTCATTTTTTAAAATTTGCTTGGAAGGATTCTTTTCCATGGCAAGTAAGCCGTGGAGCTAGGACGATCTGGGAGCTGGCAATGTTTGTTACTCGAAGCTTCCATCTAGGCAAACATGTCGAGCCTTACATGTGCCTACGCTAACCAGATGGAGCGCACACCACGTGTTTTGTTTGCTCGCTCGTCTGCTTTGGGACGCATCTGCCTTGAGATGTGTTTCTTTCAAGGGCTGATCGTTGACATCTCTCCCGAATGTCAGCTGCTCAGGTTGCGGATTTGGAGAACATCGTCACCTTCACCTTGACCTGATAGCACCGTGATGGTGTCGCGCAGATTCACACACTCAATTCGGGACTTGCAACAGTATCTCACTAGCAAACAAGACATACACGTCAAGGCTAGCTTGTAAACGGCGTTATACATGTTCAAGCTACAAACAAGCTATACTACCATCACCTAATCCATCGCGGCCACCACGCCATCGACATCATAACAATATCCTGGCAACGGCCGCTACCTTGTACTTACACTCTCATCCCCGATTACTCGCCTGTTAACGCCATTGTAAAGAAGAGTCCACGTCTCTAATGTGTAAGAGAAGCCTGGGTATCTCGAAAAGGGTATAAAAGCTACTTCGGCTTCGACGACTCTACGCCGCGAAGCTGGACAAGAATGTCTTGAAGGTAATCGCACCTGACCCAACGCCTGTGCTCAAACACACAATATAATGGACGACGAAGACGCTAAAACGCACGACAAGAATTCACAAATAAGACATGCAAACAAGGAAAAGAAAAACATACAAACGAGGCAAAGCGACGAAAGAGAAGCACATTATCCGAACTGCTTGATTAGGGAGTGCAGAAGATGGCAGAAGAGGCCGTGGAGGTCGACAAAGAAATTCTCCTGGCCGACAATCTCGACGAGGCTCTTTGCCTTCATCACGTCGCGGGACACACGAGGGAAGCCATCCGGGTCAACTTTCTTCGCAGACAGGAAGGAGGAAACTGGTGTAATGTTCCGAAAGTTGGGTGTGCTGGCCGTGGAAAGGGTCCGTTCTTTGTGGTGCGTAGAGAAGTTGGGGGGCATTGAAGAGGCAGAGGATCCAAGAGGAGGAGTGATGCCAGGCATGGCTGTGGTTGGACGTGATAAACTCTGCGACGCTGCGCTCTCACGCTCAAGAACCCTGTCAGCCAGGGCGATGATGCGGTTGGCGATGCCTTCGAATGCTTCGATGATCTTGACCATGGCCTTGGTGGCTCTCCGGTAGTCGCGACCAGCCATGGCGATGAAAGCGTAGGTGCGCTTAGCGCCTCGAGATCGTGGATCCTGCAGACGAAAGACGTAGGCAATGGTGTAGCCAGCGACTGAATCTCCAAACATGATGGGTCCAGAAGGCTTGCTGAGAGGAAGGACCTCGGTGGACAAGGTGCGGATACAAGTGCGTCGCAGGAGCGAGTAGGTGCTGGGCGACTGTGGCTGACTGGTGGAGATGTAGTTGAGCGTGTGGATGTGTACGCCTCTCGACACGAGCATTGGCGAGGGAGGGATCGAGTCTGGGAATGAACTCGATGCGCCGCTCTGGAAGGAAGTCGACTGCTCTGTGTCTGAGACATCGGACGAATCCGTGCTACTGAGATCGTCCCGGGAGATGGGTCGTCGCACTGGGTAGTTCTGGGAGCTACGCAGCACAGGACTACCGTTCCTTCCTCGTCCGTCTTTGGTGGGACTGCCAGGGGCGCCGTTGGGGATCTTGTCGCTGTACTTCTGGGGCACGACCATCTGGCAGTTCTCACATGCGTCTGGGTCGGAGTCGATGGTGCTGCTAGTCCTCCTTCCACCAAAACTACTGCCGGACGAAGAGGGAAAGCTTGGGAAGTATGGGTTGTGCGTGGGGGAGCGCGGGCTGTTGGGCGGGGAGTCGAAGGGCGAGGTGAGCTGTGGCAGGCGCGCGTTAAGCTTGAGCGTGGTGGGCTGCTCGTACAGGCTGTTGTAGGAGTAGGCCGAATGCGGCTCTTCGGATGGCGGTGTCACACATGGGTTGCAGGAGCCGCAGGGAGAAGTCGAGGCCTGGGTGCAGATGATGGAGGTCGGACCGTGGGTCTCGCAAAAGTGAGCGAGGGAGATCTGGAGGCTGCGTTAGCCGGGCTCGTGTTGGGAGTCTGAGGGGCCGGGAGCGCATGACATGGGGCATCTGCAGTGCTTGTTTGCGCCGCAGTCAAGTGCAAGCGCGCGGGCACTTACCGTAAAGTCCATAGTTCCTGCTCTCTGTCTTATCTCTATCGTCTCATGGTGTTCGGTATGGGTGGTGGTGGGTCGGGTTCGTGGCTCAGCTGACACTGGATAGCCCAGAGGGGAGTAGCTGCCGCGCTCCTCGGGTCGGGGGCTGCTATTGGTGTGGTGGTGGATGGGCTGTGAGTGGTGAGGGTACAGAGACGCGCCAGGCACAGGTCCACACGTCTCGAATACAGAGGGGTGGCAAGGTCGCGTGGTGTGGTGGTGGTGGTTGAAGATGTGGAGGAGTGGCACTCGGACGGGGAATTCTTGGTGTAGGTCGCAAACGTTGGGCCGGGCTCAAAGGATTATATGGAACGGGCGTACAGCACAGCGCTAGGACTCGACTGGCCGTCTGCACGGCATGCAACTGGCACGATTCCTGGGAGGCACATTCATTACGGGGGGCGCGGAGCATCTTTGCAAGAGCCGACGCTACGGCGACCAGGGTGAAGGCGGGCTGTTGTTGCGGTCAGTATCAGCAGCGCGCCATTGGCCGCCCAACGACAACGCGTCCGCGCAACACACACTGGACATGTCGAGGGGATGCAGCGGTGCAGACAGGGCGTCATCGCTTGTTCCAGCATACGTGCCTTGAACCGTACGACGTGTGATGAGGACCAGCGCAGCACCGGCACACGACAGACGGGCACCCAGGCGGGCACCCAGGCGGGCACACAGGCGGGCACCCATGGACCCATGCCAGCAACGGCGTCTCCCAGTGTGCATCTGTCTGTCCCGTTGCGCACAGCCCATGACGCAGCCCGGGCCCTGTCCATCGCCCTCCGGTCGCTCCTGCACGCTGGATGTGGGCCACTTCCCGATCCAGACGGGATGCGACTGCCTCTTCCACCACCGATCCGCGCCCTCAACGTCGTGCTTGGCCGTGCTTTGCTTTACTAGCTGGCCGTTGCACGTCATTCCCAATCTGCCACGGAACAATGCCACCCACTTTCACCCCCTTCCGCCTTGGACCTTCACCCGCCTGAAACCACTACCGTGCCTCTGTCATGCCGGGCCTCAGGCTCTTCATCCTGCGTCTGCACGGCTTCGCAGGCGCCAATCCTGCCATGTCCAGTCGTGGCATGGCGGTGGAGCGAGTCCATCGTGAGTAATTGCCCGCCCTCTCGTTGACGCTGCGGCAAAGTCCGTCGAGCACCTCATTGGCTCTAGGCTCGCGTCAAATCGGCCGCATTCTTCCAAGCCTTCCAACGTGCTCCACCACAGACTACCATGGACGGTTTCCAGAAGAGACGTACGGGCGCCTATGGAAGGCTACCAAGTGGGCCCTCTCCGACGACGACTTGCCTGCTCGGCCTTTGCCGCAACCACTCCAGGGCCTGGTCGCTTCTTTGAGCCCTCCGCTCAAGCTAGACACGAACAGAAACTGGTCGCATGCAACCCCTTCTTCTTCTAGTTGACACATGCAGGGTCCATAGGTTGCCGTCGGCCTTCATCACCACCTAGAATTCATAGCGCGCTACGCGACCGAACCAGTACGTAACACATGTGGGCTGGTGGCATCGTGAAGCAGAAACTAAGCCAAGCCAGCAGGTACCAGCCTCAACAACCGATGAAAAGCGGAAATTGCACGGCAACCGACCTGTGTCGAATCCCACAGAGGAAGGTGCAGAGTTTGGCCGCTACAAAATGTCTTGTCTTGATACAAACAATGCTAACTCGTTTCTCATGGCTCAGTTTTCATCGTCCGACTCGCTCCCGTCAGCTGCGCGACCGCGCAGGATATCATACCCCATCACCTCGTTTATGAACTTGTTCGACATCTTCAATTCCCCGTAGCGTATCCTTTCCTGTTCAGTAAAATCTCTCGCCCCCGACTCCATCATCTGAGCTATGAGTGGCGCCCAGATCTGATCAAGCTGTGTAATACCAATCTGCGTGCAGGGAATGTCGTCCAGTAACGCAGGCGAGACCACGCCAGCACCTTTCCAATGTCTTCTCCAGCATTTGCTCGTGTGGGGCGACATGTGCGTTCGGTACGCTAGTAGATATCTTCGCCTTTCACTGTACATTGGGCAAGCGAGGAGTTTGGCCACCTGGCCAATACCACCCAGTATTAGGAAGAAGGCTACGTCCTCTGAACACGCAGGCTGGTTGGACCACCCTCGCAGGAACTTCTCTACCGCTCCAGTACGACTTGATGGCCGTAGCTTCCGAAGGAGCACCTGCACAAGGAAGCAGTACATGTAGAAGTACTGCAGCCGCAAGGGCGCGTCTAGGTTCTTCAATATCTTCCTTTCCTGGCTTGTGATACCGCCCGTCGTACGGACATGGTAGCCAATACGAGAGCGTGGCCGGATATGGCCAAGATCTCTTTCCAAGAGTAATCGTCGATGTTCATCTAAGAAATAACCGACCCCAAAGACTAGTGGAAGCATTCTCTCATACACCGACGTCCACAGCTGTTTATGTTCCATCGGCTCACCCACGACGTGGTTGGCAAGCTGCCGTGTCAGCCTGATGGACGCTATATGTCGCCGTCTCATGGTGAGTAAAAATGCAAAGTCGATCGCGTCTGGTCTTGGAGCCGGATAAAGTTGCAAATGAAGATTGCCGAGCCGATGCTTCACCCAGTAGCGCACGAGTGCAGGCGCATTCTCGGTGACGAGCATGTTGAGCACACGCGACGTTCTCCTCAAAGCAAGCAGATCCGCGACACACAACTCGCGCAACATGTAGATGTGGAGCTCATCGGGCAATCGGAATAGTGCATCCAGAAACGGGCTGTGTTGCGATGATCAGTGGCATACCAAGGGTCAAGGGGACGCGGTACGTACCTCGAGGGGTTCGGCGCCAACTCCTCGTCTGCACCACTCTTCTTCTTACTCCTTAGCGACGCAAGAAATCTACTCTGAAAGCCACCAGCCGCCTTCCCTAAGCTCGATCTCTTCTTCGCGATGGCTTTGTCCCCCGTCACAGTCCCACATCGGTTTCTCGTCCGCTCGGGCGCTGGGTGGCCTCGCTGAAACTTGTCCATGGCCATTTCGCGATCGGCCAATCCAGGCTAAAAACAGCCTCGTGCAAGCGGCAGCGCTCAGCGCGCGTTTTCGTTGCGTTACGTCCACGTCAGAAACTTCATTATCGCAATAGGGGCTGCAGCATCCTTTGGTCGCACAGAAAAGCGTAGGGGAAGATGTCAAGTAGGTAGGTGGTGTTGTCAGGAGCGAGACTGGACGCACATGCGCATGATGAGATGCAGAACAGATTGGCCTTAGCTTCATCCCAGCGTTCGGGCATCGGTAAACACACAACAAGGGCATGGTACAAGGCCTGGTCCAAGCCACATGGCCACACCCTGAAACTCGGTGGATTTGCCGGACCGTCTAATGATACACCAGTCAGATGGTGTTAATTCTGGAAAAGGCGCCTCGCCGCGCTAGCCGTGCTGACAGATGCTTGACTCGCCAGTACGATCACAGAATGTCGTTGCGTACTCGCGATCCGATCGTGCGACCACTGCACAATATTGTCAAAAGTCAAGATGCTGTTGTGCACGCCACTATAGGCCAGTCTACAGATTAGTGCGCCATGCCGTCAGTGTGCATCTGCAACAGACCGCATCTTCAACATCAGCAGTAACCGTGCACAGCGTCCATCAACCACAAGGCCAACCCTGCCATGTCAGCGTGTTTACACGGTGGCAACTTAGGCGAATCATGTCGCAGTGCCTAGATCCCCATGGCTACCTCGGCCACGAACAACTACTACCACGTGGCAGCCCGTCCTACGCGAACGTCATTCCTTGCTTCCCATGTCAGGTACGATTAAGCTCTGAATGGTAGATGTATCCTTGCTCGGATGACCCGCCATGAGTACTGTCCAAATGATCCGTCCAGAATCTCTCACAGTTGAACTACTAATACCTTGCCGAACATGACGAATTGCGAAATCGAGTCAATCAACAATAACATCGACAAGACGAAGCCCAGTCCCATCGCAACCCATTGGGCAGACAAACCAGATCTGCACATCTACCTTGTATGCTCTATATGCACGTGCGGGAAGTGAAACTCAACCATGATCGCTACGACAGCTGTCATGTGGCCTGACAGCAGCAAATGCGGTAGCACAACACTAAGCCACCGGGTCGTCGCAACACTATCACGACAGCCCAAAGCGGGCAGAAAGAAACCCAACTCCTAGAACGCCGTTGATTCGTCGAACTAGTCAGATCTCAGACCTTCAATCCCGAGTGTGGCTCCTAAGCTACCTCCCTTAACTCCGTATACATATATCAACAAGACGTAGCAAGCACAAACTACTCCTTCTAACATCACAAGACTCGAGAGTCAACAGCTGGGCACCTATGCATATGCATACCCCTTAAACCCGCTCCTCCACGAGGTCGTACCTCCATCTCACACATTCACGTTCCCGCTCCCCCCTGATAAAACCCTCACCAACAACCCTCACTCATCAACAGTCACACAACATCAAACCACCATGCGTTCCACCACCTCAAAGCGACCTTTCAAAATCTTAGCCCTGCATGCGGCCGCACAAATGGCAAAATATGCCACCCGAAAGCTTCCCTGATCCCAGTACAGGAGGCAATGTGACGTGGAAAACGCTTGTGTCTAGCCCGGAGCCACTGGGTGACGCGGGGTTTTCATGCGGAGATCTAGATGTGGCGGAAGGAGATGATGGGAGGGGTGTTAAGACGAGATTATGAGGGGCCTTTTGTTGCAGTATCCTGATGCCTTTACAACCCAATTTTTTGCCGGGCTTTGACTGCAGTATATCAAGTTGGATTTGAACTCTTCGACCTTGTGGTCATGTCTGCACAGGGTACACTTGGTAACTTCCTGTAATGGTGGAAAGAGTTTGACAGGACTGAGCGGCGAAGTCTCGCTGAAATGTGACGCGCAGCATGGTTGTGTCTTCACGGGCTGGAGATGGCAGACGAGACAAACGTCATTGTCAGAACCCTTCGCAATCGTAGAACAGCCCACAATTCAACGAAGGATGTTATATATCTGGTACTAGGTAGGTCAGCCAGCGTAGCGCATTCATGTCAAGAGCGAAGGTAAGACTGCATATTGCACCTAGGTTGACACACGCAGATTATATGGGCACATTTGTATTGAGCAGAGAGGCGCGAGGCTGCGTCTGGCTGATCGACGACTGCCAAGTGTAACGGCTGAAATCTTGCCCGGGCTAGAGATTCCTGCTACTGTTATGCAGGCAGCGGTTCACAGGTGATTGGTTTACCAAGCCGTTGGAGGAAGGCTGCTGCGTGGCCAGGCGAGATGCCTCGGTCGAATGCTCTCACAGCATTGGATCCTTTGGATCCTTTTGGCGGGGAACATCCTCATCGGATCTTCCTGAATCATAAAACCGAAATGTCATCTAGTCCTGTCTCATCGGAACGCGAACCACAGTTCAATAAGTTTAATTCCACCTGTCAAACGTCAAACTTGATCTTTAGCTGAACACATGCAATCGACCTCAGGTAATTGAAAGACCATGCACAGTCGGCCACGTATTGGTCGTGTTCGCGCAGGTTCTCAGCGAGCGAATCGGTTCCACCACTAGTCGCTGAAGCTTCCGCCGTAATAACACGCCCATGTATTGCTTTGTAAAGCCATCGGCACGGGAGTTGAGTGTGATTCGTTGACGGTTACTGCGGTGGAGGCTGCTGCGTTAGGGCGAGGCGGGACGCATCTGCGGCTTTTGCGTGACCGCGGCAGCATTACACGGTGCTGCTCATTGGACTAGGCAAAATGACAGGCATATATATGGATGCTCGACCCGTACCTGGTTATTGGGCTCTTCTTGCACAAAGGTAGATTTATCCAGCGTTACAAGTCCCGAGTATTTGGGAAATACAGACCTTGGTAACCTCGTCGTTAACTTCTCTGTTTTACATCAACCTCTAATTCGCCAATATGCTGCGATTCGCCGCAGTCGCAGCTTTGGTAGGTGCGGCGTATGCACAGAATTCGTCGTTACCTATTGTCGATCTTGGCTACGAGATTTACCAGGCCTCAGGTTTCAATGTATGTCATTCTTTATCCAAAATTCGATATCGCTTTGCTAACTGCCCAAATAGGACACGGGCAAATTCTACGACTTTTCAAACATACGATATGCAGCTCCGCCTGTTGGTAACTTGAGGTTTGCACCGCCTCAGGCTCCAGCAGAAAATAGATCAACTGTCAATACCGGCAGTGTATCAAGGTACGTGTCATGGGGGCCCAACTTTCACACGACTATTCTAATGTATACAGAATTTGTCCCCAGGCTAGTCCTGGCTGGAACCCAGTTGCGGCTGAGTCTCTGACCAGATATGCGCTTGGTCTTCCTGCTTCTAACATATCGTACTCGACAGCAGGAGCAAACGTCAGCAGCCCGCTCCCCGAAGCGGATCCCCGCGAGTCTGAAGATTGTTTATTCCTGGATGTATTTGTTCCCGAGGACGTGCTAAGCAAAGCTGGACAAGGCTACGGGGCTCCTGTTCTGGTATGGATCTACGGAGGCGGCTATACGGCAGGCGAGAAAAACAACAACCCGGCTGGACTACTTGCTGCGTCCGGCAACTCATCCAATGGCGACGTCATTTATGTTGCGATGAACTACCGTCTCGGTGCGACGGGCTGGATTGGCGGTCCCTCATATCAAGCGGAAGGAGGTGTTTCAAACTTGGGTTTATACGACCAGCGATTTGCACTTGAGTGGGTTCAAGAGAACATACATCTCTTTGGGGGTGACAAGAACCGAGTAAGTTGGAATTGGTATCTGAAACTGCGACATGTACTGACTTCTTTTCCAGGTTACTGTCTTTGGCGAAAGTGCTGGAGGTGGATCGATTATGCATCAAATCACTGCGTACGGTGGTACCAACGGTTCAGCTCCTTTCCAACAAGCTGTTCTCCAAAGTCCTGGATGGCAACCAACGACTTCTGTTGTTACACAGGAGGATGTCTACCAGAAGTTCCTTAAGCTCACCAACACCACGTCTCTTGCGGAGCTGCGTGCTCTTCCATCTGAAGAGATCATTCGTGCGAGTGCCCAGCAGATCATCTACGATTCTCCCTATGGCGCGTTTACTTACGGGCCTGTTGTGGATGGTCTCTTTGCTCCTCAGCAGCCAGCCCAGCTCTTGGCTCAAGGCCGATTCGACAAAGACGTTCGCGTAATGGTCGGTCACAATACCAACGAAGGAGCCCTCTTCACTCCTTTCTATCTTACAAATGAGGATGCATTTGAAGATCATATCTCGGACGCATTTGCAAATGCTCCAAAATCGTCTATAGACTATATCATCGACACACTCTACCCTGCAGTGTTCGATGGTTCACTGGGCTACACCAATAACATCGAGCGCGGCAGCCTCATCGTTAGTGAGGGTGTCTTCACGTGCAACACCAACTACCTCTCTCTCGCCTATGGGAACAAGACCTACTCTTACCTCTTTGCGGTTCCTCCGGCTATCCATGGCCAGGATGATGCTTATACGTACTTTGAGGGTGGTGCTGCTTCCACTTTGCCTACTGGTGTCACTAACACGACCATTGCCATTGCTCTGCAAGAGTTCATCACCGGTTTCGCTGAGAATGGCGTACCAGATGCCAAGGGCGTGAAGCAGTTCAACATGTACGGTCCAGATGCGAATGTTTTGGAGCTCAATGTTACAGGCATCGAGGATGTACGCGATAGCAACGCGAACGCTAGGTGTGCATGGTGGCAGAAGGCGCTGTACTAAGCATGAGGGAAGATGCAACAATGCCGGTTTAAATGGCCCAAACAATCATTCTGAATTCATCCCATTCATAATAGCGCACATGCACGTGCAAAATATTGTCCGCAATCGCGATGTTCCTCCACCCTGCATGGCACTCGGACCCACATCCGCGATTGGTTGATCATACCTACGTCATAGTACAGCAGCTCAGTCCACATCCACATCCACACGCTTTAAAGCTGTCTTCCGCGCACACTGGTAAGAACCTCATCTAACAACCCATCCGATAAATCAGTTGCCACCTCTCTCACCTCTACCAACAACTCCACCTTCAGAAACACCAACGCCGCACGACAAACCATCAACATGTTCCGTCAACAAATTGTCCGCCAGACCCGCCTCTTCAGCACCACACCCGTCGCGCGCAAAAGCCCCGTAGACGCTATCAAAGATGCTGCCAAGGCCGTCGACAGGACCATCTCCGGTGCTGCTGTGAAGGGCATTGAGAAGGGCGGTACGTACACAATCCATTCATCACGCTTCCCATCTACGTTGCACCGCCTGATGCTCTCTTTTCTTTCATAGCCGAGAACATGACGACATCATACAGTGCGCAAGCTTCAAGCACACTAGTCGATAAGAAGACGGAGGCTGATAATGCATGAACAGAGCAAGTCGCTGGCGCCGTTAAGGATTCAGTCCCCGCGACCAAGGGCCAGGCTAAGGGCCAGGCAAACGAGGTGGCAGGCCAGGCCAAGGGGAAGGCCAATGAGCTGGCTGGTGAGGCCAAGGGCAAGGCGCAGGAGCTCAAGGGCGAGGCCAAGAGCAAGGTGTAAAGACTTCGACGCACATCGGGAACGACACGTAATGATATAAGGGGGACATGCTTCGTTGGCACTGCTGCCTAAGGAACACGAAGCTTAATCGTCACGGCAGAATGCATGAATGACATAATGTTTGAATGACGAAAAGGTGGTCTTCGTGGATGGTGATACTAGATATCTTTTGGTTGATGCTGTGCTGCTGACATTGCTCCATGTAGAACTTCCCTCGAGTGATCGCAGCTTCGAACACTTGTATCTTCCGACTTGCCTGCGCTTATCCCGATATCCCTACCGCTCTTCATATCTGCACTATCACACCGCTTTCCCCGTTCCTCGGCTCGACCACTATTTGATCCTGCTTCCAGTTTCTGCACTGCATGCTGCATTTTAACTACACGCTGTTCCGTTTACAATCTCAGCACATATCCAGTCCATGAGTCCTCTTTAGAACACCCCCCTCACACATACAAAGTGGCGTATACAAAACTGGGTGATGGTGTACAGTACTACGAAGGCTGAGGATATAGCGTGTACAAGCTAGATCGAACCACTGGTGGAGAATGAAGAAAAATTCAGAGTATCCTCGTGTGCTAAGCTGGGAAGGGATGCAGTATATTGGAAATTCAGACTGCAAAGTGACATGACATGCTATGATAGGGGGGGAGGGGGCAGATATCAGCGTAGGTGCAAAGGGGGTACGACACTGCTCATCCAGCACCAGACTAGAACATGTCAGTGTCACCGACGTCAGATGCTCATCAACGTAAAAGCAGCAGCAAGTCGTATATCTAAAGAAACACATATATCGCATTGAAAACTAAGACCTAACACCTCGCAGTCATCATGATTAAATACACCTCCATCCCAGAGCGCATTGACAAAACGGGTGGGGTTGACTAGAGAGAGAGAGAGAGAAGCGAAGAAAGCTCGAGAAGGGGATGGAAATTTGCATGTCTACACCAATCAAGGAAAGTCGAGAAAAGTAAAGTGGGGGCATTATGTTGGGTAAGAAAAATTATAATAATGCAAATGAACACGTCGTTAATGCTTCACGCAATCGTGTTTTTTTACGGGGCGGCGGCGGCCATGAACTGCCCGGATTTTGGATGTTCTGGTCTTCACAGAAACCACATGCCCATCTGTGGAGGGGAAGAAAAAAAACCCCCCGAGTTAGCGCTTGTCCCCCTTTCTTTGTAACGTCAGGCTGCAGGAGAGGGAAAACTTACCATGCCCCTCTTTACCTTGTCGCCCTGCACTTTGTACGTCTCCACAGGCGGCAGCGCGTACTCGCTCTTTGTCGAACTGACGCTCGTCTCCAGGGTGGTTTGGGTGCGGCTTGGCGTTGCGCTCGTGACGTCGGTGCTCGAGTCTACGGGGAAGGAAGTAGCGGTAGCGTCGGTGTTGGTTGCTGAGCTGAGGGGTCGAGTCCAGTATGAGTAGCCAGAGGTGGATGGCGCGGTGGAGGACCCGACGGGGAAGGAAGTCGCGGTGGCATCGGTGCTGGTGGAGCTGACTATGATGGGAGTTGAGCTGGAGGATGCTGAGGGTGTGGAGGGTAAGGTGAGGGAAGTGGACTCCGTTTCGGAAGACGCAGAAGTGCTAGATTCCTCGGGTGTCTCGGAGGTGGAAGAGCTGCTAGAAGGTGACGGCGTAGCAGGAGGCGTTTCAATGGTACCGGATTCGCTGCTCAACGCTTTCGATGACGTCTCGGAAGGAAACACGAAAGTGGTAGTGCTTGAGCTGATCGACTCGGTGTACGAAGCGGTCTCGGAGTCACTCGACGATTCGCTTGATGACACCGACAAGGTTGACCAGTATGAGAAGCTTTCCGTTGTTGGGGTTGGCTCGGGATAGCTTGTGGTGTCGGACGGTGTGGGCGTGAAAGAGTCCGTCACGATGGAGCTGAATGAGTAGCTGTATGATTGCGACAACGTCAATGAAGTAGAATAGGTCTCGGACGCGCTGGGTACACTGCTGGTATCCTCTGCAGACGACGTCGTGTATGACGGTGTGTATGATTCTACACTAGACACACTGCTGACTGACGAAGTTTCGGTGATGGTAGCCGTTGACGATGACACGGGATAGGTGGGTGTGTATGAGGCTGAGTTAGTTGTGGAAGACCTGGACATGGTGTGAGTTCTAGACCAATCGTGCGTGGATGCACGACTCCGGGTGGTGATTGACTTTTTAGATGTCGTTGAAGCCGAAGTCGATGATGATGCTGGATAATCAGTGGTTGGTGTGGGTGTCTCCGTTGCAGTATACGACTCTCCAGAAGTGAAGGTTATCCAGGAAATGGTTGAGATATTGATGGTCGATGAGTAAACGGTATCGGTTTCTGTGGGATTGCTGCCGCTGCTGGTGGCGTTGCCAGGTGGACCATAGTAGCCAGACGACGTAGCAATCTTGGAAGTAGTCTCACTGCCGATGGATGTCGCTGTAGGCTCAGTGTTTGTCTCAGTCACGGTTCCATTAGAAGGGTATGGAGTGGAGATGGTGATGATGGATGTAATGACAGTCACGTTGGTACTCGGTCCTTTTGTGGTCGTCGATGGGCTTGGAATGTAGGAACTCTGTGAACCTGTCGAGTTGGTACTACGTGTGGAGGTCAAATATGGCATTGAAGACCCTGGTGCGGTACCTGTGTTCCAAGTAGACGAAGCCGTGCCGGTGCTGTTGCCGTAAGGTGCGGATGTCTCATGTGGCGGCAAAGATGGGTAGTACCCGGATCCGGAAGACTGAGGTCCAGTAGAAAGAGGGACGCTCAAGGATGAAGAGCTGATACCCCAGCTGCTCGCTGTAGCCTCGGTAGACGTAGAGGGTCCAGGTAAAGTTTCACTGGGCGAATATATCAGGTCACTGAGAATAGAACCAGAACAATTAAGCATGACTTACGATGTCGGCGGGACAAGAACCGATGTGACCACAACAATACTGGTGTAGACGATTGTAGAATGCCCTGGTGCCGTGGAGTTCGCTGGCGACGAGTGTGTTGGAACAGGAGGAATATGAGTGGACAGCGAGATGCCGGTACCGCTGGAGTAGGCGGATGACACGCTGACACCGCTGCTGCTTGAACTCGGATAAGGAGGAGAGTATGGCGGTGGTGGTGCATACTGGCGAGGCCGTACGTGCTGTGGAAAGTTTACTAGATACTGTTAGTTCACGTTATAAGTAAGACAAAGAGAAATTGTATTCTTCGTAAAACGACTGACGACGTAGATGCTCCCAACAGCAGTGGTGAACTGGAGACTTACATGGCACCCGCTCAGCAGTAATGAGCGTCAGGAAGGCTGCAAACGGCATGCAGGTACTAAGCTTCATTGCTTTTTGTAGGCCACGAAAATTTCTTATTTTAGGAGGTGAAGGAATGAACGAGTGGTAATAGAGAAAGAAACGTGAGGATGTGTCTAGCAGAGGATTACAAGTGAAAGGCTTGAGTGTCGAATGACTGAAGATAATGACTTTATATGTGATGATGTGCGTTCCACCGCGATAGTATGATGGTGTGATCCTGCCTTGGCTGTGCTGCAGTAACAGGGTACTCGGTTATCACCAATACGGGCATGCAGCACGGCATCATGCTTCCATTGATTGCATCCGTCCCCCAGTCATCGGAACTTTCTACCTTGACCGCAGTCGGCGTACAGTCTATGATGCCTGTGTTATCTTAGTCGACATATTGGGCTCGAGCTCTTGACTTTGTGAAATCTTAGAGTAGCGGCAGCTTTTGGAGAAGAGACGTATGACCTCGATAGGTCATTTTGGCTGAGGTTGCTTCGCAGCGGCCCGCAGACAAGGTAGCTAGTGTGTTCGATTAGATTGATAGTGTAACAATACGCTGATCATGTTGGATCTAACTTGAGAAAGTAATTACGGGACGGTAGACGGCGGACGGATACCAACGTTACACTGCAGCGCAGCAGCCGCTACCGGTAGTACAGAAGGAGGCAAAGGAAGGAAAGACTTGAAGGAATGAGTTCACAAATGATGAAGTGATCCAACCTGCCATTGTTGAGATCGAACAGATTAATACAGCAACTTCTCTGGGCATGGCGTCGTTGCGAGCCAATGGATTGGCGTAACTCGACGCTGAAGAGCGCACTAAATGCCGTTACGCTCGACTATGTTCGTATTCCAGATGCATTACAAGGGTGATACAAGAACGTTAGGTGGGCGGGCACACCGCCTGACAGACGCCTTGTGGTGTTTGCTTGCCCATGACGTGCAGTTCCATATGGGTAGAGACCTTGTGAGTGGATGGAAATATACTTGACTAGTCGAACCTCGGCCACTTGAATATGGCTCGTTGCAGGATCAGTGTGCATTTTCTGCTATTACCTGCAGAAGACTGGTCGCGTAATGACCGCGACATCGGCTTTGTCGCCCCTCTTCGAAGCTGTTTGCCAATATAGGCTGTGATTTGTTGGGGTCTCTACCAGGCCATGTGGCCACTGTTACGAAACAAGAGCTTGCTTGAGGTGCGCAGCAGAAAGACCATGGACGACTCGAGGTCAGGGACCGCACTAGACAGCTTGCATATGGTCGAGTGCAAGCTGTTGCCACTAGCCCCATGCATAGATGCAGGAACCAAACTCGAGTTCAGGGTTCTGCGTCTCACAGGAAACCTTGCGGTAGGACAAGATGGTTAGTGCAGCGAGCCGCGATACCTTCCGACGGCCTGAGGTGTAGTAACGTAGCTTGAGAGCGAAAGAAAATTGAGCGTGCTGATGAGATTTTCCTTGTGGGTCGCACAGGCTGGACTCGTCGTTTGGAGTGAACAGATCTGCTGAAAGTACTGCCCACGGTACGAGAGTGCTGTTCACAACACTAGTTCACGCTTAGCGTCATCACGTGATCCAACATATCTGTCTCCCAAGGCTACCCTCGGCTCGGCCATCGTAGCCATGGGCGCACTTGCACAAAGGATTCCAGTGACAAGGACGTGATTCGTCACGTAGCAGAACATGATGCGTAACTAGATTCTAAATCTGGTGCATGTTGCGCATCCTTCGACAGCCCGCTTGTTACCCGACACGACACCACAAGTTAAACAACTACTATAGTAGTGTTCATTAGTCTTCCCAGGTTCCTGTATTGTCCTTTCTTCTGGGTTCTGGACCTTTAGATCTTTCTCGGATGTCCATTCGTATGGAGGTATATCTTTAGACAAACAAAAAGTAGAGAACAACTGCAAACCTAATCTTCTAAATAATACATCACTTGCGTCTATCACGCAGGGCAAGACGGTAGGAATGTAGTTTTTTTTTGGCATACAGCTGTTAGACGTTTCAATTATGTATTATACAGTAAGCACTACAAAGTGGAGTGTTACTGAGAGAGGAGATCGCTACAAAGGCGACAGCAACCTTAGAACGCCCACAGAAGAATACGCCTGTTTCACGAAAATATGGAGCCTTTTCTTAGCCCATATGAAAACTCCACGCAACGCCTCCAGTCGTAACCTCGTGAACGACACTATACAAAAGGTATCATGTGCATGTGAAACCAGAACCGTTACCCAAAAGCGTAGCAAAGTATCAAGGCAATCGACGCACATGACCCAAGGGGATCATACAAAAAGGCCTTTGGTCTCAAAAGAAAAAAAAGAAAAAAAGAAGAGGGATGAAGATGAGAATCTTAGTCCCAGTTAACCAGACTGTTACCGTTGTCTTGATCATTGGTGGACTGGTCATCGAAGGACTGTATTAAGTCACCGCCTTGGAAGTCGAAAAATGCGCTGTAATCACCATTCCCCGGTGTCAAGAAGGAATCGTTGGAATAAAAGCCATCAGAGATGGCACTTGGCACCGACGGTGTTGTGGTACCAGAGACAGGTTCAGTCTTCAGATTAAGACCGGAAGACAAAGTCTGAGCGGAACCAGTAGCGTTCTCCGACATGCTGATGGTATTAGGTGTCCGTGCAACCTTGTTAGGATTGTAGGTGTAGGTCGGAGCAAAAGGCTGAGGAAGGTTGTCGCTACCATCCATAAAGACAGCAGTGCATGGATCATTCTGATCGAGGACTGATCCCAAAAACTGTTGGGACTCGGGTGGCATAGACAAGGTCAAGGGGTTGGTATTGAGAGCCTGGGAACTGTATGGATAATTCGTGGGGCTGTAAGAATACGAAGTGGGTGTATTAGGATCACTCTGCACAGGTGCAGCGTCATGTACTGAAGTTGCATTTGGCGAAGCAGTCTGTGGTGAAGATTGACAGTGCTGGAGCGAGTGTGCAGTAGGCGAATGCGACAGCGAAGGACGCGTCGATTGCTCTGCTGTTTGATTTGATTGCTGGAAAGCTTGCGGCGGTAAAGACAGTCTTCGGTTCAGTTCAGTCTGCGGCGTCGTGGTACCTGCACTTGCCTGCTGAGTTGATGGATCAGAGTGCGATGCGCCATGGGGCAGTTGAATGGAAAGAGCGCGCTGGTGAGACTGAGTCCGTTGAGGAATGTGGTACGGCGACTGTCGGTAGCTCTGTGGCGGCTGAGCGGTAGTTGGGCTGAAGGACTGGGCTTGCTGGAAAACCTGGGGCGAAGCCGGAGTAAACTGTTGTTGTGGGAGCATGGAAGGGTTCAGGCAGTTGTTTGCCTGGGGAAACGAGGCACCGTTGGCTGGATACTGCTGACCAAATTGCTGGAATGTCGGGCCCTGATTCTGGTACTGCGACATGAACATGTTTCTGACACCGTGCTGTGTCGCGATGTAATCATGGAGCTTCTTGTTGAACATGACAGAGGTAGTGTGCAAGTGCGCGTTCAGACGCTGGTACTGGGTGGGCAGATCATCATCCTCCTCTTCGTACATTTCTTCATTGATGACATCCTGCTCAGTTACACGCAAGGCACGGCCCGTACGCTTCTTGTGAATCTCAGAAGCCCTGCGTGCCGACTCAATGCGAGCCTCTAGACTACGGTCACTGCGGCGCGAGGCAGCAATGTAAGCACTGTCGGGCATCAGAAATGATTCTAGGTAAACTAAGTTGAGACGACTAACCGCTCCTGATTCTCTTCATGAGTGCGCTCGGTCTTGACCGGTCTGGCCGAGGTGAAAGTTCGACGTTCGGCAGGCATGGTGAGGTCTAGGCAACAGAGGGTGGGTACAGCGCGGTAGAGTGGCAAAGGTGTGTGTGTGTGTGTGTGTGGGTAGCGGTAGCGGGGATAGCTGACAGGTAGCGGTGTCAGCACAACAACGGATGGTCGATTGGAACAGTTCGAGGGGTACGTCTAGCAACGACTTCGACTGTGAAGAATAATGGGAAAAAGGAGGAAGAATGCGAGGAGCGGACGGGCAAAGTAAGTAGATGGAGAGGGGAAAAGTGGCGACTGTCCACGCGGGTGGAGATGTGCTGGGCGGAGCAGGCCTAAAGATGGGCCGAAAAAACAACGGAACTTGGAAAGACGCCCACGTACCGCAACGACAGGGTTGGAGCAGCACCCAGCTAGATACAGATACGCGACAAGTGAAGTGAGGCACAGTAGAAACGGCCAAAGCTGGCCGCGGGTCCCAAAGAGGCAGAAGATGGGAGGGAAAGTGGGGAACGGGCGCCGGGGTGGCAGCGATCGAGCTGTGAGGGGCGTGTGTGAGTGGCTCCGATGCGCACAAATCTCTGTTGCGGGCCGGGGAGGGTAGGCCAGGATTGTCAGGTGGCGGAGCCTAGCGGACGAAGAGTGGGTATTTCGATGGCAGTAGACAGTTTGTGCATGGACGCTTGCAGAGAAGATCGATGGCCGGGGAGGGGTGGCTTCTGGGGGTGGTGAAGCAGCAAGCAGCGGATTGGGAGCAGCGGAGGCGCGTTACGTCGAGGGCTTGCTTAGCATTTGTTATAGCAACAATGCGAAGAAGCAATTGCAGCCCTGTGGAGTTTGGCCACTGTATCCATCACAAGCAGCGGCAGGGCTGTGTGCCAGACGCCAGCAGTTCCCAGTGCCCGCAGCGCCGGTGGGCAGGATGCAGCCAATGGCACCGCCCGAGAGCAGCGGCAGAAAGCCCGGCGTCGTCTGGAGGCCAGTCGGCGACGTGGGTGGAGCAGGGGCGAAGGTTGGCGGCTAGCTCTGTGCCAGGCTCAATAGCTGCATACATAGTACATTCCATAGTAGTATGGCCCTCGGCACCCGCAAGCCCAGCGACAAGACAACACCACGGCCGTGGCTTGGCCATCTGGCCATCGAGCACGCTAGCATCTCTGTGGCACTTCCCGCCGATAAACGAGGCGCGTGGTTGAAGAGGGGGACACCTCGGTCGCGTCAACATTACAGCTGGTAGCGTCCCTACTCCTACTACTCTACTGCTCCTACTGCTCCTACTGCTCCTACTGGAGTTGTTCCTCGCATCTAGCTGGGGCGGACTAACGCGGCCGCTCTGGCTCCAATGGCTCTTACGTTTGCGACGTTTACAGCGTACCTGACTACGCCTGACGGCGACTGACTACCACACCAACTACAATATCCTACAACAGTACTTTGGTCAACCAGGGTCACTGGACCAGCCGTGCGCCGGCTGTTGTGTGCAGGTGAATCGCCATCGCAGCTGCGCAGAGGCTTCCGCAAACTGCTCAACCAAACGCGGACGCATACGCTCACGTAAACTGGCCCGCGCTATGGAGACGCAGCCGTCGGGTTACCGTTGGCTCGTTCCCGCCTCTGCGGGCCTGCAGTCGGCGGACGATGCTGCAGCCAGGCGAGTTCTGCGCCCACGCCTCGAGGGATAAACTCGCGACGAAAGCCCGTCCGACGCGAAACGCCATCATGTCGCAACCCATCATGCCCCCTCGAACAATACCGAGCTTGGGCCCGCCTTGCCTGCAGCCACGTGCCATGGGCAAAACGGCTGGTTTCATTGGGCTGCACAAATCTCACGACAGCCGATCGCCTGGGCCCAGTAACAGGGGGGGGGGCCCTGATCGAAGCAAGAAAAGTCGAGATACGCGAACGTCATATCGGGAATAGCTTCGATCTGATCTGATCGTACCTTCCACGCAAAACTCAGAGCCCTGATGCGCCCTGAGAACTTTGCTTGCCCGCTGCCCAGGACGTGCGCGCCCATGGCTCCATCAACAACACGTCGCCGACTCCCTGGTCCACGACAATAATCACTGCTGCTGTCTCTCCTTACTGCGCTTTCCGTCTTCCTGTACCAGCGCGAGGCCATGCGCCAGAAGAAGGGACGGCGCTCTGTCAGCACCATGGCCAGTGCAACTCTGTTGTTCCCCAGACTATTGGCAACTTGGGAAATTGAGCCTGTTGGCCTGGATTGGAGTATTTGTCACCATGGCATTTACCCAAGACCCGGCCGTCCACCGACGTCACACGGCATCCCTTCTTCCTTCCATGGCTTCTGCCCCGCCGGGGGTACTAGTTTCCGCCTGTCAAAGTACAATATCAGCCAGTCAAAATCCGTTAACCCCTGCCTCCTCACTAGGCTTCAGATCTCATCTCAGATGAAATATCTCCGCCCGTCGTGCATCCCATCGGCTCCTTGTGCATCGACTAAGCTGGGAAACATGCCGAGGAGTGCTCAGCAACTGCATCTAGATGCTTCAACTTTGCGTTTCTCTCAGCTTGGCTCCCTGCATTCTGTACATCGAACCGACGTTTTAAGCTTGCCAGCCTTCAAACACATGGCATTGCTTTCGTCTACTGCAGGGCGGTGAGTGAATCTACGTGCGGACTTGTCCGGTCAACCAACTCCTTTTTCAACCAGACTTGGCCTATCTCATTTTCCCAGAAGCAGTGCTCATACCTGGAGCCAGTGCATATGATTCTAGCCCAACGTACGTTTAGCTACATCATCTTGCATCCAAGGCGGCTACCATGTTCTTTGCCGCATCTTGAACGCCCTTCGTTCCACAGCGGCTTTTTTGTCCCCGCACCTTGAGCGGCCACCCAACCAACTGCTTGGGTTTCTGAAACCTCTTCGGCTCTCTTGGACTATCTTCGGTCGACATTGTTGAAACGAAGCGAGGCTACAACATGGTCTGAACGTGCAGTTTGATATCGGGACAATGAACGACTCCCAACTAATGCGGTAAGTGTAGCGCTTGCGCCGCGCCGCCGCGCCCCATGCCGACTGCCCTTTAATCTCCTCACTACTCTGCCGGTGCGCTTCCCTTGCCATCTTTCTTCCTTAATTCGGAAGGTGTGAAGGTCTCAAACCATGACCTCCAAATTACACAACATCAGAGTTATAGAGCTTCAGTGCCTTGCCACGCCGCGGGCCCCAACGCACGGTCGCCGGTTGGACTCGCTTGCATGCACGTCTCGATCAAACATCTCTCTTCCCAGAAACCCCTCTTTGAGGTCATCGTTCCTTCTTTGTCGTACCGTACGCGGTCCCGGGATTCCGCAGAAGCCCTCAATCTGCTGCATTAGCTTGCCATTTGTGCCATGTCCTAGCTTGCAGCAAGCCCCTTGCAAATCACTGGCTGATAGCACATCGGAGACAACTCCCATCCGACAATGCGCAATAATTCCATCCAAGCCCACAAGCAATCCGCAAATCGGTATCCCCAAACATTTTCCCATGTGCAGTGCTTGAACCGCCATTCAAGAGTGGGTTCGCAATCCTGCGAGATGCGTTCTGTCGAGCTCGCCACCGTTTGTCCTGAGATCGGCAGCACAGCCCCACTGTCGGTTTTAGGGATTTTAGATCTCCCGTAGAGGAACAATTGCCTACGAGAGTTCCACGAGCGATCAAGCCCCCGTATAGGCGGTCTGAACAACGCGTTGTGTGCGTGTGTGTGTGTGAGCAGTCTTTAGCGAAACAGCAGATGCGGTGAGCACAATTCGATGCCGCACACCCATTCCAGCTCAGATCAAGTTCTACGTCGTTCGCTGTCGCTCTTTGATTGCGACAGTTCTTTTCATGTATTCACTTTGTAGTTGTCTGTCATAGCGCTCTCTTCCAGCACATCATTGCAATCTGCAATACCGTCGTTTCTGGCAGCAACGCATGGATGCCACATACCAGTGAACAGACCGCTCCAGGTGTGCAGGCGGTTACTTTTGGAAGGCCGAAAAGGGTCCAGCTGAATGTTTGCTTCTTGCCTCCTCTGTCCAACACCGCATATACATGGCGCCTGTAAACCTCTGGGCCTCGCAGCTTACAGCACCCAGCAGCCACGCTACGACACCGCCGTGTCCAGGCCACGGACCTGAACCTCTACATAGCCAATGGCCATCACGAGCATATTCGCAGCACGGCATAAGCAAGCAAGCAACCAGCGTATGCAGCTCGTATCGGGCCGTGCAGCAAGCTCGGGTTCCGACGTCTGATCCGTAAGGGCAACGCAACAGCAGCTTACTTATTGTTATTTATTTTTTTGCTTTTTTACGCCCGCAGGATGAACACGTCGAAAAGTGTTTGGAACGCCCCAGTTGCTGGATAAATGCCCAAGCAGGCCCACGCGATTTGCAGCCATGTTGGCGTCGTGGCATCATATCGAGGCTGAGGAAACCTCCTGTATGCTGCGGTCCTCGAAAGACAACACAGGCTATTTGGAGTGGTTGATGACTATCTTGCGCGACGCGTGGCGACGGAGAACGGATCCCCACGCGTCTTGTATCCTACGCGCTCAGCTGACTGCTTGCGAGGGTTGTTCACAGATCCTTTGATACCACCATCTCTACATAGTCTCGACGAAAGAGCAGGATAAGAATCAAGTAAGGAATGAAATCTTGATCGACCCGCAGCGAGGCCTCTTCGACGATGCTGCATTCAGAGTGAAATGCAAGCTGCAAAATGTCGTGTCAAATCTGGTCATGCCATGCTCTTCGCCATTTAGGATTCGATGTACTTGCGGTCTACCTCAGTCACCTACCTCATCAAGGAATTTCGTTACACCAAGAAAGTGGCTCTCTTCAAACCAAGCTACATTTCTTCATACTTCTCTTCTCCCTGCATTCTTTTCAGAGTTTATCATCGTCATGAGCCTTGTGTAAATACCCGTGGACACCCTAGACGTTTGGAATTTGGATTGGAATACGTGACAGCTAGGTTTTCTTTACGCTCCCACTTTGTGTTTCTCGTCTCTCATTGCGCGCAAACTCCATTCTCCTGCCCGCGAAACTCGGAATTTCAATCACATCCCTCGAGGTTTTGCCTCTTGACGTCGCCCCAAGGCGGGAAGAGCACGCAAACACTATCCTGCAACATGACTACCGCCCGCCTGCGTACGTCGCCATCCCGCACTTTTCTGTAGTCACGTTTCTATTGTCTTTTGATTGTGAGTGATGCAATTTGGTGAGAAGGCTAGTCGCATTTGCACCACGGCACCGAAGGTCTGTATGGCCAGGCGGTGACACGAAGGTCCCTTTCCTGTGTACCTACAGAGCACAAGCACGCACGCCCTTGCCCCACTCGCAATCGCGCCTTCACCTTCACTTTCGCTCCTGCCAGTCAGTCCACAGCTTGTCGCCTGCCGTCGGAGCCAACTTCCGTCGTGGTTGCAAACGCAGTCCGCACGTCATATAAACAACTTTTCTGTCCCCGCGTCTTCTTTTCTTCACGACACCCACCCCAAACGCTCCCATCATCTCTGCAGCTGCATCACTTCAAGCCAAATATACTTCAACTCAGCTCTAATCAGCTCCATCTCCACCCGTAATCAAAATACCGCTATCAACATGTTCGGCTACAAGCTTTTTGCTGTCGCTGCACTTGCGCTGGCTGTTGTCGCTACTGACTGTGAGTACACTGTCTAATATCGAGTGCAAGGCTGATTGCAAGCCTCTACACCATCTCCATCACACAAGCTAACGAGTCTTCCAGCTGTCTGCGCACCCGCTGCCACCGTGACCGCCACTGTCACCGTCACCGAGTGCGTCTCTCAGCCTGACAAGCCGTCCTATTGGCCACCTCCCGCTGAGACAGCCGTCTCCTCTGCTCTGAGCAGCGGACTACCTGCAGACACTACTACCAGCGTTATCCTGCCTCCCCCTGGACAGCCAATCCCCACATCAGGTGCACCTCCCTCGGGTCCCGCTCCCTCTGAAGCTCCTCCTGCGTCTGGTACTACTACGCTCATCGTCCCCTCTGGTGAGACCTCTGGCGCTTCTGCTTCTTCGACTACGTCAGCTACTACGACCGTCGTGGCTCCTTCATCCTCAGGTCGCCCTGATGAGCCCCAGGCGAGCAGCACGTCCCCTCCCCCCGAGACTGCTGGCGCCGCTCTTGCAACACCTGTCGCCTGTATGGGCTCATTCGTCGCCATGGGCGCCGTAGCCCTGGTTATCATGGCCTAAGCTTGTGCACACAAGGTCAACGTGTCGGATAGAGGAGGGGTGTTGCACATACACGTCGCATTCAAACTCAAAGACGTTAGTATAGGGCCTGGTATTCGTGGGACTCTCTCTTACCGTCTTGTTATTCTGCCGAGACGCAGATACCCCCATTCATGATTTGACATTAATGTATTGGCGGCTTTTTATGGGAATGGGTTATCATCCTTCGTCGAACAGCTACTCCGTGGTATAGCATGTTTGTAGCTCTTCACGAGTCTAATACAAAAGGTGACATTGTCACTACTTACTCTTTTGTGCTCCATATCGCTGTGATGATGACAATTTGCGGCAAGGTGAGAAGCTTCTACTTTCGGCAACTACTAATCTTCTCAACCCAACTCCACAATGAGTCTTGCGTCTACTGCGCAAGTAAGTACGACAGGGATGAATCTAAAAGGAGCACTTTGTTCACGTAAGAAAAAAAGCTTTGGTATTGAATCGAACTAGTAGAAATTTAGTACAAGTGGAGAACTAAAAAGGAAGGCCAGTAAGGACAATGCCTGAATATAAATTAAAATATCTCTTTAAAATAATTGCTCAAAGTCCCATATATGGGGGGGGGGAGGCACATCTCATGCCAACACATCCCTCCTGTGTTTCCCGTTTCCCACTTGGGGACTGCTCAAGCGAAGCGCTATCCCGCTTGTTTGAACCTCAACCTCAGCTCATCAATCTCCCGTTGAAACTTTTCCATGTCGTCGAGGATGTTACGCGAATCGCTCCTCGCTTGGCCTTCCTCTCCTCCACCGCTAGCATTCTCATCCAAGCCCAACAGCCTCCTCTCGCTCTCCTCGTTTGGCGAATACAAAGCGTAATCGTTGCCGCCCATGTCGTCCACGCGAGCATGCGCCCTTTTGAATAAACCCTCGCTAGCTATGCTCGACCGCCTGTGTTCTGGGCTTGTGCGACGAGACTCTGTGCTCGTTCGTCGACTCTCTGTGGGAGACGAGTAGGATACGCGAGGTCGTTGCTGATCTAGGCTTGAGCGATTTGATTGTCGACGTCTTGGTGGAGGCGGAGGTGGTGGCATGTTGCTGCCTGTACTTTCCCCTGAGACAGTCCGGTGGGGTTTGCGATTGGATGATATGGATGAGGTGCGGTGCATAGTCGGTGCAGGCGACGCAGGTCGGGATTCTAGAGTGCTCCGACGAGATGACGGAGGCTCTGGAACAGATCTCGGCATTCGACCCGAGCTCGACCGCTGTGGCAATTCGGTGCTCGAAGAATTCGCGCTCGAGTTGCCTAGGTTCGCAAGTCGTGCGCCGTACCGTGAGGGTGGAGGGGGAGGTGGTGATTTTGCTCCAAACAGTGAGTCAAGGGCACTCGGACCTGGGCTCTGTAGGGCATCGACTGTGTGTTGAGAGGATACGGTGAGATTTGAACTGCTGCGCGATCTGTTGCCTGTAGTTGTAGTCTTGAGTTGACTTTGTCTCCGAGCTAATGGCACGGGCGGAGGCGTCTTCTTCTGTCTATTTGGAACCTCTGACGGCGTTGATGGCTGACTTAGTATCAGCGGTACTGGTGGGGACTGTAGCGGCACAGTATCCTGGGTGCTAATGTGTAGGGATTGCTGCGCAGCAACTGGGGTTGGCGGGAGTGCCTTATTTGTATCTGAACTGTCGGTTCGTCTAATGACTAGAGGAGGCGCTAATTCTGTAGCTGCAAAGCTTTCAAACGGCACAGTCTGTGGTTGTCGCTGCGTGACCAGTCTTCCGTGTCGATGCTTGGGTGCAGGTGGGGGCTTCTTCTTGCCCTTCTTCACTTCTGACATCAACCCCATGCTCTCATCGTCGTCTGATTCGGCCATATCGACAGATGTACGCGGCGAGTCAGCGTGTGTCTCTTGCGCAGGCTCGAATAGCGATTGCCGTGAAACTGAGGAGGTATCTGTGCTACTGCTGGTCTCGAATTGTGCACCTGAGACCGGTTGTGACGCGCCCGTAGGCTGCGGAGGCGGACCGGATGGTCGCGGAGTAGGCTTTCCAGTCATGAGTAGGTTCTTGAAGCTCTCTACATCTAGAGATGCCCTGTTGTTGCCCAACATTGGTCTTCCCGCATTCGTCCGCTCGTCCTCGCTCTCCCTTTCCTGCGGTTCTAGCGACGCCAATGTTCTCGAAAACGGATTTGCCGGTACATTGCTGGGCGATGGGGCCACTTGAGGACCATTCAAGTATGGTCTTGAACCTGGGAATTTGTTTGCTGTTGCCATGGCGTCTTTCCCGATAACTTGGGCATTGGCTTCACCCGCTGTGACTGAATTGTTGGCGTAGCCGGCGGGTATTACGGGAGGCGGCGGGCTCGCAGGCGGACCTAGGCTCGATCGCCGGGCCCTAAGCTCGTGCAGAGTCACATCTTGGTCGTCAAAGTCTGGATACGGTGGGATTGTCGTAGTGGGAGACAGTATGCGGACAGACTTCTTTGTCTTTATCGGCGGTGGGGCGGCATCTTCGAGCCCTGTAAGACAATTACTCCTTGAATGCCAGCAGACGCAGAAAGGCAAGGCGAGGGAATACCATGGTCGCTATCCTCGCTACGCGCCTCAGGCGCACTGCTATCTGTGTTGACGAAGGAAGTCTGCGGGACAGTCGCGGGCTGGCGAGGAGCTTGGGAAAGGCGGAAAGGGTTCCCAGACGACATGATGGGCGTTAAAAACAATGCATTATTCTATGTACATGGAAGAAACTGGGGTGAAGCAGGTGAGATGGTGCAGCGCAAGAAATGCTGCTGCTGATGGTCGGCTCTGCGACTTGATCATCGCCGATAATGCAAGTGCTGGCGATCCGGCGCGGGACAGCGAACAGACCCCCACCATCGTACCTGGTACGACTGCCTGTCGACAAAGTACCTGCTATGCATGTCGCAATCTCGCAGACGGGATTCAAGTCTCATAGATGGGCTTCTTGTGTGATGACTAGCTTGTGTTACAAAATTCGATCTTGTTAGAACTGACGTCTGTACAGTTCTCCGAATGGTGTATCAACATGCAGCCATCTTCGCAGCGACCAAAGCTGTCTACCTCTGCATCTATCTCTATCGCTATGGTACGCTAGTCGATATACACATGCCATCCAGCCTGGCAGCCAAACCACTTTCGCGCCAAGTTCCCTCCACTCTCTGTCGGTTGACTGAAGGCGACTTTGACCTTCTCAACATTTAGCCCATAGTGGAAGTCGGATGTTGCGGCATCCAGCAGTCTGGTCGCAATGCCTTTTTTTCTGTGCTGATTCGAAGTCCATATACGCGATATGCCCAAGGTTGCTGAACCCGAGTCGGTGCTAATAGAAATAGAAGAGCTTTGCGGCGCGACGGCATCTCCATCCTCTTGCTCAGGCGAAGTGGTAGGGTTCAAGACCCTATAGGCCTCCCAAATCCGCTCTGCCAAACATGCTCCTACGCACTTGTAGCCTCGAATGTATAGATATATCTTGAATCGATCGACCAGGGGCGCGTTTGCTTCATTTTTCGCAGGGGGCTGCTGTTTCGAACTAGCAGTTCCTCTTTGAGTCGCGTCTGCATGGGCGGTCCGACTCGTCTGTCTCCAAAGCTCATCGTCTGATATGGAAACAGCCGCAAGCTCTGTGTTCACAACCTTCAGCACATCGCTCGCCCGGTTGCGCAGCGCCAATGCATCCTTCCGTCCGACCGCGGCAATGAAGCTCCCATCACCACTCCATATCTGATTCTTCCTGAAGCGCTCAACGACTGGCTTCGTAAAGTCCACACCTCCCAGGTTCATTGCATGAAACTTCTTATGCAGTGCCGCGTCCTCGGCATTTGACGGTATGTACTGCATTCCGCACATCTTACACGTTTTCCGTGTCTCTGACGCCAAGTCCAACTGCATCTGCACCATCTGCTTCTTCTTAGGCGCTGGCTTCGGCGGGCTTTGCGCATTGTGACTTCGTTCCGTAAGGGGTTCTTTGGTGAGTGTTTTGGGCCTGGCTTGCTTCTTGAATATCGAGAAGACTGGCCGCCGCTTTTGGATAGGTGGAGGGGAGCTGCGCAGTGTTGGGGACGATGGTGGACTAGACCGAGGCGGTTCGTCTGAGAAGACGGCGGCCGAGTCTTTCGGACTAGACGGAGGAGAGGTGGAGCTTTCGCGTTCATGAGACGAAATGGCGACTGTAGGAGCAGCATCCGGTGACGTCAAGGTCGTGGTTTCGGTACTTTCGACAGTGATCTCGACGCGTCTTCGTTTGGTAGGCGGTTCTTCATCGTAGAGTTGGCGCTTTGTTTGTCGCGAGTAGGTTCTTACGACCTTCCTATAGCCTTGTTAGACGTGTAAAAAGCCTTCAATTGTACGACTTACTTTGCCCCGAAGGACGACATTACAGCGCCGTTAGAATGCGTGGTGGGAACTCTGAGCGCTGGACAGCCCACGCGACAGACGCGTTTTAGCGCGCTTCGTTAGTGCCACCACATAACGTCACCCCTCTTCTCGTCACATGTCTCCAACACTGTGATCTAGGGTGTGGATAACCATCGTCAAGTCTTTGATTTATGGCGATTGGTCGGTCGTGTTCGACGACAATCAGTGAGTGCAGCTATCTCAGGCCACCAATTCTCCACATCCCAACCGGGAAGGTGCGTCTGCCTGCGTGTGAGATCCATGAGTCAACGGCTTTGAAAAGCTTCTGTTGAAAGTACACAATCATTGAATCCCTTTCTTTTCTTCTGGCTCCATTCCATCCTCCCGTTTCTGCACCATCCGTCGCTATACTCCATCTCAGCCAACATGGCCGGACAACCGACAACAGCACAGACGAGCGCGTCAGTTCCATCACCCATAGTAACAACCACGCGTCTGATAATCCGCCCGATGCGTCTCGAAGATGCTTCGAACACGGTACTGCATGCAAACGACCCACTTATCGCTAAATATATGAGGAACACCTTTCCAAATCCATATACACTTTCTAGTGCCGAGCAATGGATCAACATGAACCTGGTACTCCCCTATCAACACCATTTCGTCCTCTGTGAACGGTCATCTCCTGACGTGGCCATAGGAGGTATTGGCTTAAAACTAGGCACGGATGTATACGCACACACCGCAGAAGTCGGTTTCTGGATTGGAAAGTCATTTTGGGGAAGAGGGTACACGACAGAGGCATTGGAAGCCTTTACGAGATGGTCTTTTGAGAGCTACGAGAACAATGGACAGCGATTGACAAAACTGTACGCAGGTGTGTTCTCCGGTAACTTGGGGAGCATGCGATGCTTTGAAAAGAATGGATACGCACTCGAAGGTGTGCTGAAGGGCCATGTTGAGAAGAATGGCGAGGCGAAAGACCAACACATGTTTGGGATGACAAAATTAGATTGGGAGAGAAGAATGAGTGAGGGCATCAAGAACTAGTAATTTATGTTTTGCGGCACAAAGGGCGACACAAGGCCATGGAAATGTTGAAGGAGCATCTCAGAACAGATTTCGAATTTCCTATCTGGACGCTAAAGCACGCCTCATGTCAAGATCAAGGCCCTGGCTGAGCGATGTACGCTTGGAGTTGCATAAGCAATATCTCAACCGATACGTTGTGTCTTGCTGTCTTCATAACGACACATTTCTCTCCAGCGTACTTGCTGCTTTTTATCAATTCTTGTGCCTCGTCTTCTCCAAGCAAATCCGTCAGGCTGTAGACTGCCACCTTTTTCCCTCGCCAAATCGTGGTATGGAACTCAAGCTCCGGAAACTGCAGGCGAGGTTGCAAACGTGAAACTATAGGGCCAGTGTACCAGTGTGGTGAGAGATGGGTGACTTCTGGGGCAGCATGAGGATCGAGCTTTACTTCGAAGCTCTTGGTAAAGTAGTTTGACCATTTTTCCAGCTCAGCCATGTTCTGATCTACCTGATTTTGCAAGTCATCTGCGCGGGTGCGAAGCGATCGAAATATGAGCACACATGAAACGTCTTCGACGCTCTCAATGTCCTCAGTCCGGGGACTTGCGACTGGAATCAAGCGGCCTCTTAAACCAAGGTTCCAGCTGAGCTTGCTGTCTAGCCTCTTGCGCATGATTCCCAAAACGAAGTCTGGCATGTCCTCTCTCCAAACCATCTTCTTCAAGTTGTAACCGCCAAACTTTTCGGCCATGCGTGCGTATAAAGCTTTCTCCCACGCCTTCTTCTTGCCCATGTGTGCGGCGACCAGATGCCTCCCAACAAAACCGAATGGAGGACCAAGATGTTTCTTGTCCGTTGTAAGAGAGACAGGCAGGAGCCACGGGTCTTTGGTCGTAGGGTGTGGGCGGGCGTGGAGAGACGCCAAGAAAGCGACGGGAAGCAAGATGATTGTCGCGCGACATTGACGGACAGGCGAAGCTAGCGCGTGGGCTGCACTGTCAGATTCATGTCTTCTGAAAACATAGAAGAGTGCATACCATATGGATTCATCCATAGCTTTTTCTGAAAAGGCGTGAATTCTGCGAATTTTGGTCGTTCCTTCGTTTGCTCAAAGCGTGATCTCTCCTGCACGACTACTGGATCGAGCAATGGCGACAGTGGAAGCTCTTTGGCTGTCTCGTCCTTACGGAGGCGGAAAGTCTGGTGGGCATCTTCGCGTGTAGGACCGAGGTCGTGACCTCTCGAGATGCGGCCGGCGACATGAGCGGAGGACTGGCGGCATTGAGCCCACAAATATAGTCTAATGGGGCTCAAGCATAACCACGGGCGACATGTCCATCTGCCTGGCATCAGGCGAGAAAATGAGTGACTGTGCGGTTCGCATCAAGTAGTGAGGCATCACAAAAGATTCCAAGTGATTGCGTCGGACCTCCGGCTTGGCGCGCCACAGCTTCGTTGATGTGGGGAGGAAAGAGCTTCCCCAACATCACACATGATGACTACTCTATTACGGCGGGCTACTCGGCCATCAACACTACAAAGCTTTCGCAGATATGGCACACGATCAATGTCAAGCCAGTTCGGCTTCCAGCCGCAATGGAGTCCACAGCAACAAGACCAACAGACACCACGAGCAATCTCACTACCTATACCTTACGTGACGGAGACCACTGTAAGCTTAGCGACGCGATTTTCCGCGCCCTGTCTGACTCTATAGGGTGGAGGCTGGAAAACTTCCGATATCTTCTCGCGTCTGCTCCAAGAGCGCATCATCTGCCTGAATGGCGAGGTGGATGACTACATGTCCGCCAACGCTGTCGCCCAACTCCTCTTCCTCGAAGCCGATAATCCCGAGAAACCTATATCAATGTACATCAACTCCCCCGGCGGCAGCGTGAGCGCCGGTCTTGCCATCTACGATACCATGAATTACATCCGCTGTCCGGTCAGCACAATATGCATGGGCATTGCAGCGTCCATGGGGTCATTGCTACTTGCAGGCGGTGCCGAAGGACAGCGATACATATTACCACACGCACGAGTCATGATACACCAGCCGAGTGGCGGATACCGTGGCAAGGCAAGCGACATTGCCGATCATGCTAAGGAGATCCTGAGGATTCGGGATAGATTGAACAAAATATACCAATCGCATGTTACGAAGAAGAGGACTTTGGAGGAGATTGAGAAGTACATGGAGCGTGATTATTTCATGGATGCGCAAGAGGCCGTAGATTTTGGTATTGTAGACAAGATATTGGAGAAGAGAGAGGCCCCAACCAAGGAAGAGGAGAAAAAGTAGAACTATCGACTGTTCAGCAGTATATGTAAGATTACGACCTAAAATATCGAGAATGGAAATGTGTCCGCTAGCAATGCTACCGCTATGTAGTTACGACCAGGTACAGCATGTAGTGCAGTGACCAGCATCAGTACCCAGCAATGCACATCCTGAGCCCAAAGATACCAAGTCTTTCCAAAGACTAACTGCTCAAGACTGACATGCCATTTTCTGGACCCCTAGCTCCATCTCTACGAGCTATCTTTAGCTCAGAACATGGAGCAGAAGAAGCCTTGGGATCTGAGTATTGTATAATTGGCTGAGCCGTTGCAGTATTATGATAACGAATTCTACTGCCTCTAGATATGTGCTCCAGGTAGAAAACAAGAAGTAACAAAGTGGATGATGCTAATACGTGTCAAGCAATCTTTAGATGCCCCAGAGCTTGTGAGTTGCGCGCTGCATCGCTCTGATACGCGCTCACGCACTTTGAACGCATTCGGCCAAGCCACTCCAGCCGTTGCTGCACCAAGGCGCTAAAACAATTGCCCTCTGAGCATCTCCTACATCGCCAGTACTACCCATGGCGCCTGCCAATCCAACAGTATTAAGCGTGCCATTCGGCGGCACATTTCGCATCGCAGTTTCCTTTGCGAATTTACTGGCAAACAAGTCACCTCCTGCAGCGTCGGCGAGCTCGGTCCAGCCCGTATGTTTCCAAGGCGCAAGCATGACACTGCGTCGAGCCTCATCCAGTTCTTGTTCCTCACCACCTAGACTGACTGAAATGGCTTCGACAACCTTCTCTACACGTGCAAGCTGTTCGTCGCTGAGCTCCTTATTTGTGCGCAGTCGGTCCAAATCGTCTTTGATGGCTTCCATAGTTTCGAAGTCATCGTCAAGCACCGTCATAGCGCCGATGAGCGTCAACAAACCGACATGGCCATCGTGCTTCTCGATGGCGGTGAAGAGTTGGTCGCGAGCCACTTGCTTCTCATTTTCTCCGCCCTTGGCCCAAAGCACTTCAGCGAGGACGCAGATAATGTCTGGATTGGCTCCGGTTGCCTCGAGCGAAGTTCGGAAATACGGTATGGCGGCATCGAAGGAGCCGCTGAAGTAGTGCGCTAGACCAGCTGTAAGACGAGCTGACAGCTTAGTCTTCGTAATTTGATCTCTAGACAACGCAGACTGTTTCGCATCGCTTGACAGCTCAGAGAGCAGATCTAATGCCGTCTCGGCTTCTTCCACAGCTGACGCATGAGATCCAACAGCGAGGAGGTTGCGGGACAAGTCTGTCTTGGCTTGTGCAACGCGAGCCAGCGATGTCAGTGACTCTGACTTCTCATAGTCTTGCTCAACAGTCTCGTTCACAGCTTGTAGGGCAGCCACTGCTGCGTCATAGTTACCGATGCGCTCTAAGAACAGTGCCGCTAGGTGCTTATGTGGAATATCGTAAGGTATTTGAATGATGAGCTGTTGAAGCGCGAACAGAGGCTGTATGAGGTTCGTGATATTGCTGGATGATGTAGGCGAAGATACGAGAAAGTCGAAAGCTGAGACGGCGTACTGTCGTTTGGTCAGGAGAAGTGACGATTCTGAGAGCTCGAATGCGTGAGTGAAGTGGGAGTGTGCCTCGTTGGCGTCTCCGGTGAGCAATGCAATGATGCCTTCGCCCACCCATGCTAATGAATAATCAGGGTCTTGCGATTGCGCTCGTGAGAAAGCGGTATGCGCAAGCTCGTAGTCATTCTGTAACAGATAAAATGCTCCAAGGTTCGTCCAAGTGTGCACACTTCGCTCGTTGAGATGTAAGGAACGAACAAAAGCATGTTGAGCAACCTTAGGGCTCAGTGTTGTCGTAATGACACCAAGCGAATTCCAGAACTCAGAATTGCCGGCTTCGAGTTCGATAGCGCGCTTGAAACACTTCATAGCTGCTCGGAGGTATGTTGTTAATTCGAACCCTTCAATGCCTTCCTGCTCTAAGCAGACATGCGCTCTATACTCAGTCCAGCCTAGGTTGTACCACGCGACAGCTTGTGCGTGTATGTCGTGCGCACAACTAGATATTGCTCGCTTTTGTGCAAGTATCGAGGCTTTGAGTACTTTTGCAAGAGTAGTGTCTTCGTCCGTCGAAAGTGCCGCTAAAGCATCCTGTCCGAACCCATCGATGTCCTGGTGTTCGTCAAAGTCGATCTTCAGGTCCGACTTGCTGCGCAGCACCTTCTCGATCAATTCTACAGGGAACCGCTTCAGCTTCTCCTGGACCCAAGTGAACAAACTGCACACATCGCCAACAGCTTTCCAAAGGTTGAAAGCATCCGGCTTATATTCGGTGATCGTCAGTGCAACCTCGATACCCCGGGTAGCGCTATCGGCAGCCTCTCCGAAGAAGCCCGTCTCAACGCAATGCCAACCCTTCTCCACAAGCGTTTGTAGAAGTGCTATCGAAACGCCGAACTCTTTCGGTCGAGACGCTAGTACTGCTTCGTACCCTGCAAGTGCTTCATCGAACTCACTCAACTCGCGGTTGACATTCGCGAGCATGTACTTCGTAAACCATCCCTCTTCATCTGACCTCTTAAGTATAACGCCATCTGTGGGATTTTCTGCGTAGTTAAACGCGCGTGATGCTGAGTTGTATCGTCCAGAGTTATGATAGCTCTCACCAAGGCCGACGTAGGAGTAGTAATCGTCCGGGCTAATGCGCAGCGCGGATAAGAAAGATACAATACTCTTTTGGTATTCCTGCTTGTTCATTTGCACAACGCCCAGTGCAGAGAAGGGCCAGCTGACGCCTCTTCGTTTCGAGCCCGGTGTCTGGCGGGCTTTACCAGAGTCTACTACTCGTTGCGAAACAACCTCAACGATGTCCCACTCGCCTTGGTTGGCGAAAAGGCGCGCTAGGCGCTCAGCTGCAACAACCTCGGAGGGCGATAGCTCGAAGGCCTTCTGAAAGCACTGCCGTGCTCGTTTGCGGTCCTTGTTGTAGTCTTCGTAAAATATGCCGAGCAGAGTGTATGCCGGTGCATAATTTGGGTTTGCTTTGATCGCGGCAAGCAGCTTCGCATACGTTCCTTGGCGGTTCTTCCTCGCAGTTTTTGACGGATCGAGTTCCCATAGACAGACACCTATCCTATAAAGTGTTTGCGCGCGGAGCTCGCGGCCACGTTGCTTGGAGGCATCGAGTTGCGGGTAGTCAAGATATCCTTGGAGTCTTTCCAATCCAGTCTTGTAGTCGCCTGCAAGTGCTTGACACCAGGCTGATTCTGCACCTATGCGGCCGTTTGAGGGATCTTGATGTAGCGCCTTTTCAAGGAACTGGAAAGCCTGCTCGTATTCCTCCTCTTCTTCCAATACCAGTCCGATGCCGATGAGTGCAGAAGTGAATTGTGGCTTCCGCTTCAGGATGGATTCGAAGATACCTTTGGCTTCTAGATGATTCCTCGGGGCCTGATAGTAGACTAACGCGGTAGCAAGCGTACTATTTAAAGCGTCACGCGTCCTTTGAAAAGACAAATCGGTTCTCTTCGCCTCCGCAGCTGCGTACTTCAAGCCTTTTCTTGTGGTTTCAACCGCGCTTTCGTACTCCTCCAAGAACAGGTAGTAGTCTCCGAGCAAGCAATGTGCCAGTGGGGACTTCGCAGCCTCTACAATCCCTTCCGTCATCAACACCAGACAGTCCTCTTGCGAGACGGGCACATCTTGAGTAAGAGCTACCCCTCCCTCACTGAGGTCAGGTCCTTCTCTTGAGTCGCCCTCTTCAGTGAGCGGGTATTTAGATATGCCGCTACTCAGCCAACCTGTGATGACTTTCGATAGACCCTCAGTGGGGAATAGCTCGACGAATTGCCGCAACGTCGATATGTCGAGATCCAGCAGGTCGTGCGCACTGTCCGCGTGTGACGCCATGATAGCAACTCGAATTTTTGACCCAGTCAGTGGAACGCAGAACGCCGATAGATGCTACAACGAAAGGAACTGCAATATCAAGTAGACAAGTAAACAGTAAAAAGTCGCGGCAGGTGAATTGCAGAAGGGTTGAGGTTGGTCTTTGTCTTTTCGTAAGGCTGAAGATCGACGCTAGCATGCCATGCGTCATTGCTTGCTCTTGAACGCCGCGAGCCCCACCAAAGCCTCTACGGTTCAATTCACTCCTCATGGCACTCTCATAACACGAATAACGCCGTACGGACGGCCATATTCCTACCATCGCTACCCGAATTAACGTCATGTCTACGAAAACCGCGCTCAAGGCTGCAAAGGCTGCTATTGGCGCTAAGGATTGGGATGAAGCAAAGAACCAAGCGGCAGCGGTATTGGAGAAGGATCCCCAGAACTACTTCGCCTATTTGTTCCTTGGACGCGCGAACGATGGCTTGAGCAGGTTTGAGGACGCGGCGAAGGCCTACTATGATGCGACCAAGATCAAGCCAGAAGATCCGCAAGCATGGCTCGGGTTGAGGGGCCTGTACGAAGGCCTGAAGAGCGCAAAGGTTGATGAGAACATTGACGTTGGACTAGAGTTGGCGCAGATCTATATGAACCTGTATGCATTGTAGATACTGGAGAGGAACGTGAAATGCTGACTAGAGTAGCGACGACGCGCACAAGTCCCAATCCGCTATTGATAAACTCGTAGATCACGCTCGCGCACATGGCACCAAGACTCAATATGCACGTGCGCTCAGCACACAACTACCATCCTCACCTGTATACTCGTACCTTGAAGGTCGTCTACCAGACCCGTCGAAAACCTACACGCGCATCGCTGAGATTCACGAGACACAGGAGGCTTCCACAATCAAGCGACTTATAGAAGAGAGACGGCTCCGCATCGGCGCGACACTAGAAGGTACAACCGCCTCTGTCAAGAACGAGATATACGCTGCTAGTCCGTTAGAAGGCATATACGAGGAGATTATCAACTGGACGCAAGACGACGAGCTGAGGCGGGAATATGAGGAGAAGCTGCTAGCTAGAGCGTATGATACGTTGATGGTGCTGCCATTGGGAGAGAAAGCGGAGAAGAGAGAGAAAGTCATGAGGCTGGCGCACGATATGGTTGTTATCAAGCACCCGAATCTACTGGCCTGGACAATCGAGTTGGAATGGCGGAGCGGCATGGAAATTGAAACGAACTAGATATGTTCACAAAGTTTGGCATAGCAAGGCGTTTGGTGCATGGATGGCCACTTGAGAAGAGTATGGCGCATAAACAGGACCGGGACTAGGCGCCCCTGTGCGAATACAGATGTTTCCATTAAATTATCTTTGTGCGATTCAATTCCAAAACTCGAACTCCGAACGCCGCACATGCTGGCCTCTTTCTCTACGCGTTTGCAGCCTCAACGACCCTTCTTCTTTCTTCTACACTGAATAGACTTTCACCTTGCTTAAGCGCATGTATGAGCATCGGCACGCTACTCGCCTTAAAGTCTTGCGCTTCACGTACTTTGTCGAGATCATCAGCGAACTCGACTGCGACTTTGCGTAGATAGATGGCGCTGAAATCTTCTTGGGTCTGTTTGCTGGACTTTGACGCTGCTTTTGTGGGTGGTGGGGAAGCTGGTGCATCCGTCATTGCAACATCTTCATCTAGCTGAACACCTGGTGCACTGCCAGCTTTAGACTTCTTCTTCTTCTCTTTCTTGGCTGATGTTGGTGCTGGGAAAGCCTCCTCTTCAAGTCAGCTTAGACAAGACCTCTTCGACGCGACTCTCGTACCTGGGTTTCTTCCTCTACCGCAGCCACCTTTTGGTTCTTCTGGCTTGAGACATCGCTGTCACTTTCGCTCGATGATGAGACTGCCCAGTCGTTAGCACATTCCTCGCCAGCCTTTGAACACGCTTGGTGTACCTTCAGTTCTTGTCCTTCTCTTCTTTGACCTCTTCTTCTTCTCGAGACCACTTGCTCCTCTTTGTGCCGCCATTTCTACTGTGTTGGGTGTTATTGGAAAAAGTTCGAGATGTGAATGATGGTTATCGATAAGGCACGTGCGCCGCTACCGAGGTGGACGGCGTAACACGCACCCCCACCAAAACAACACTACCTTTCAACACCTGGTAACTCCACTAATATAGGTCTAACTTAGGAAGCAATTAATAAAATTAATTTGCGCGCACTAGGCGCCTCTTTTTTATATACAAAGTTTATAGAAAAGTATATTATAGTACAATCTACACTTTCTTAAAGACACTAAGATGTTTCAACCTTGCGCAACCTTAAGGCTTAAAATTAATAAGCTTTTTATTTATAATGGTAGCTAGAGCTCCTATAGTATATTAGACAGCTTACTAAGCAAGGTCTTCTACCTACATAAGTTATAATACAAAATTTCGCTTTATAGATTACAAGGTGAGAGGTTAAAGTATACTAAATTACAGAGTGGTGACAAAAAAAAAGTCAAAAAAGTTGTTATTTTTAAAGCTTTATATTTCTACAACTAGAAAGGCTATACTAAAAAAGTTAGTGATTTGGAAAGCCAAGAACTTCTTCTTTAAAATAGGTTGCTCTGGAAGCTACTTAGTTAGCACGGTTAGGCCTGCAATCTTGCTTGAAATAAGATAATAAAAAAAGTCAAAATAAATTTTAGTATAATTGATATTTAACGTATAAAAATCGTTAATTAAAAACTATTTTAAATAAACTTACGTAAGCATTATGTAAATAAATCTTAGAGAGTAGGATCTTTACTTAGAGTTTAATTAAAGGGTGAAAAAAATAGAGATTGCTAATATAAGCGCTAATTACGTAGTAACCTAGTAAGCTTATAGTATTTTATCTCTTTTTATTTATTTCAAATTAATTTTTTAATTGTATTTTCTTTATAGCTTGTAAATTATCTTGGTTTAAATAATAAGTCAATACTTTAAATTTATAACACAAGCCTATTTTCTTAAATAGTAATATACTAAAAAAGCTTATTAAAAGTATCAGTCAATACTCTTTATTCAATTAAATAGAAAAATAGCTCTTTTATTCACTTTTAGGCCTTAACTAGGCTGTGCTACTAAGATTCTTATAAAGGTTAAAAAATACTTTATAAAAATCTTACGTACGTGTCCTTTCCCTCCTCTATTGCATTGTGTTGCAATTCTATTGCAATCCTACTGTAATCCTATTGCCAGCCATAGGCTAGCAATCGCCGTTAGACACGTTTCAACTAGTGTTGTTTTTTACTACTTTAGCAAATTTTTTTGACCCTAATTATCGCTCGGTGGTCTGAGCTTTCCTCTTAGAACTTATCTACTTACTGTTCAGATCTTGTTAACTATACACAATCTTTTTTTTGGACTTTTGCGATTAATTAGTAGAGGGTAGTGTGAAGATTATCTAAAGATAATTGTCAGATTTGGGAGATTTGCGCGATTGATCAAGAGGTCGGCAAGGTGATCAGTAGGTCGGCGAGACCGAACAAAGGATCTAGGAAGGGTAATCAGGGGGTGGCGCTACAGGACGCTAAACGCGCTAGCGCCGCCAAGAGTCCCTCAGATAAAAAAGGCACCTATAATCTACCTAATTAAGCAACAAAACAACACACAATACCTTATTAATACAATATAATTATTTTTAAATATATTATTATTATTTTATTAGTTTTAACAACCTATTATTTCTAACAATTAAAAGTCTTACTGCCTTACTAAACAAGGATTAACAAACATAAGAAAACTCTGCACGCTATTAATAGGATGTCTACACTACCTCTATAAGACTCCTCTGTAATCGTTACTAATTACATAAACTAAATTAAATAGATACGCTAGAATAAAACGCGCGCGGACTTACTACGCGTGTAGAAAAAGATAGATCTAAACCTTATAATTAAGCCTCTTACTAAGCTAACAGTGCCTTAGATACCTTAACTAAGCGACTACTAAGCGTCGCAATAAGCGATTAATGCTTACGCAGCATCGTACTAGGCTAATCACAGCAGTAGTACGTTTATACCGCCCTTTATACCTACTTAACCTGCTAATCTGGCTACAAACGCGAAAGCATTATATAAAGAGAATCTAGAAATTTATAAACTTAAGCTAGATTAATACAAAACAGAAGATTAGAAGTACATAAGAAAGCAAGCAGCGTTTAATAAGATTACGTAAGAAATACAGCAAATAGTTAACAACTACCTATTTATTTATTTTTTAAGGTGTTAAAGGTGGTGGTTGTTGTTGTAGTCAAAATGGGGTTCCAAAAAAGTTAAAAGCAGCTACCCTCTACTAATTAATCGCAAAAGTCAAAAAAAAGATTATGTGTAGTTAACGAGATTTGAACAGTAGGTAGATAAGTTCTAGGAGGAAAGCTTAGACTACTAAGTAATAATTAGGGTTAAAAAAAATTGCTAAAGTACTAAAAAACAATACTAGTTAAAACGTGTCTAACGGCGATTGCTAGCCTATAGCTAACAACAGGATTATAGTAGGATTACAATAGTATTGCAATATAATGCGATAGAGGAGGGAAAGGACACGTACGTACTACAGCAGGAGCCTGCAATACTTTATAAAGCCACTACTACTTACCTACTACTTCTTACCTTTTAAACAGCACTGTATATAAACAATTCGCATATAATACACTACAATAGCGTATAATCTCTGCAGTAAGCATCACCTTATTCTAGGCTCTTTTCTAAAAATAGCATTCTTTGCTACTATCTACCTAGCACCTAATTTAGTCTAACTTAAACTACTTATACAGACACCTAAATTTATTAAGTATCTTAAAACTTAACTACCTAGCTAGACTTCTAAGTTTATAAAAATCTTAAACAAGTTTTTTATCTGCAATATCTTTATATACAAAAAAATTATTAAGCCCTAATTTAGCTAGTTATGCAAGGAATATACAATCTCTAGAGTATTTACTAATACTAGCGCAGTACTTAAGATTTATTGCTTTAGTATCCTCCTCTTCCTATTTGTCGTGTAAAGGCTAAGTATAGAGACTAGAACTTAGCTTAAATAGCTATTGCAAGACGTTAAATTAGCAATAAAAAAGAAAAAAGTAGGAAAAAAGAAGTAGGCTTTCTATTGTTGCTTTTATAGGTTAGTAAGCAAGGCAATAATAGTATTACTACTTTACTTTATCTAGGAGCGCCTAGTAGTAAAGTAACAAGAATAGGCAGGATAGGGCGCGTTAAGTTAGGAGGTAATTTACGTCTTTATCTTGCTTTTCTTTGTTTCTGTCTAAACATGCTAGAGCGACACACTAATTGCGTGCCGGCAATGCTAAATAAGGGGGCATAAGCCCTAATACCTGTTGTTAGCAATAAATCTTTTTTTTTACTAAAAAGGTGTCTACAAAATGTGTAGTCACATTAAAAGGTTGTCTTAAAAGGCCGAAGCTAAACAACTACCTATATATAAATTGCTGTAGAGTAAGACAATTATATTGTTAGTAGATTACTAACCTTATAGCTACTATAGGCATTAACGCTAAAGACAAGATTAAGGAGACCTAAGAGCGGTACAAAACTACAATAAAGCTGCCTAGAGTAATTACTGTATAGAAAACATAGCTCACTAAAGTTAATTACGCTATAACTAAGGGCAAAGCTGTTAGAATACTTAAGTGCTAACTAGATACGTATATTAAGAATAACTTTACTTAAGCGATAGCTAAGTACTTAGAATAATAAACAATATTATTTGTATCTTTTAGATTAAAGAATTTGTTAATTACAGTTAAAGATATAATTTACAAATATTAAGATTAAAAGTAGCTATTTTACTTATCTAAAGCAAAGTTAACTAAGGTATCTTTTAAAGTAGTTGCAGGAGCTAAATTACTAACGCTGAATAAAGATAAAATACATAACTTTAAGTAAAAGCGTAACCTCTACTAAAATTAAAAGCCTACTAAAGATACTTAATTAACTAATATCTAACACACTACAAGTAAATGCAAAGCATATAATATAAAACACGCGCTTAAGGATTGCTAGTACACGTACCAAAGTAGTGCACTAGCTTAGTAGCAACCTTAAGACAACAAAATAAATTAAGTCTAATTATGTATAAATAATAGCCTAGCTATGCAAGAAACACTTTGCAATACTAAGTAGCAATTACAATTTTTAAGACTAGCGATTAAGAAGTCGCATACAGCAACACTTACAATTTAACATAATAACTAACTATATAGTTAGAAAATTAGAAAAATTAACTACACGTTTATTAAGGCTTTTTTTTTAAAATAAGCTAAGTTATATATGTTCTATAACAATTATAGATCCTTAATTCTAGATTAATATGTTACGTCTTTAACAATACGAGCTAATTTACAAAAACATAATAAGCACTTTAAGAATACTTCCTATAAGTAAGTAACTTACAAGTATAGATTAAGGTATATAGATTAGTTATTTTAACAGTAGTAAGCAGACAAACTTAAAGCTAACTATATTTAAAAGACGTAGTATACTGTCCTAATCTGCTCTGCAATCTTGTCTTGTTTAAGATACTCTACCTACAAGGCTTATAGTAGGACACTAAACATAATTTAATAGTCTTTTAAAGATTGCTTACTAACAATCTAATTACTAACCTTACTAAGCTATATAGATAGTAGGTGCTTAAAGCAAACCTAATTAACAACTACGTAATAATAGCCTCTAGGTTAGTTAAACTATAATATAATTAAAGAAAACACGCATAAGCGCTTACTTAGTATAAAAGAATAAGTTACTTAAGACTAAGTGCGCTTAAGCACCTTATACAACAATCTAAAGGGGTAAGAATTACTAGAGTGCTTACAGTAGAATGCGACGCCTATAAAAAAGTAAAAGCTAAAAGGCTAATTTGCTGTACACTGCGCATAATTAATAAGGCTCTAAGAGAATGTATCTTACTTAACTTTTATAATTATAAGGTTAACAGCTTAACTAAAGAAAAAAGCTAAATGCTAATTATAAATTAAGTTACTAAATTAATTCAAGACTACTACTTTAAAGACAATTAAACAGCGCAGATAATTATTAAGTTATTAAAATCATTTTTTATTTTCATAAAGACCTAATTAATATTACTGTAAAGGTAATTAAAACTAATAACAAGATTGTTATAGTTAAACTAGAAGTAGCTTATTAAGTAGAGTCCCACAGCATGTAACTTAAGCCTTCTGCCCCTAATACCTAAGTACAAAACAGTAGAGCAGACCGCTTAGAAAGTATAATTAAGAATAAAGCACAAGCAATACAACTATACGTTAACCTGCTATAGCTACTATAGCCTAAGATTACTTAATTCGCAGTATATTTCTATAATTGAATACTGCAATACGCAAATTAATAGAAATTACCATATTAAAAGTTTTTTACGCATAACGTAACGTGGTTCACAAGCGAGCGCGCCACTTTTCTCTGGCGCGTCGACGTCGTAACATCATTATAGCTATTCAGCACAGTATATTAAAAATCGTAATAAGCTAATTTACTCCTTAGATCTATTACTATTACTAGCACTATTAATTTTAACTGCACAGGTACGGGCGTTGTGTCTAGTCTACTTATAACGCCCGCACCGCCTATCCCCTTGCACCCTCTTTAACGCGCTCTTACTATTACTATAACTGCTACCCGCCTGTTTAGCTAATACTTCTTATACTTTGCCTATAGTAAGAGTCTCTTCTGTTTGTACATATTGCTGCTTACAGCTCTTATACTTATTTAATTTATTTAGAGCCTCTTAAAGGGTAGTTATTTTTTCTATTATAAGTGTTATCTTATGTACTATTTACTAAGCCCCCTTACTTAACTGCATAATCTAATTAGTAAGTAAATTAGTAAAAAACTTACAGTACTTTCTTACGCTCTCTTAAATAAGACTAATTTAAGCTTTTACTTTGCGCGTGTTTCGTAGTATCTACGCCTTCTAAGTAACTACTTATTGCAGTAATTGTTTTAGTGTCTATACTACTATATTAAGCTTTAATAGCACAGCCTGTAAGTTAAATAGGACTAGACTAGCGCCCTTAAAGCTAGCTAGGATATTCTTCTTTATAATAAACTGCTTAAAAGCAGTTTTAAAGGCTAGTAGAAATACTTCTTTACTAATATAGTAAGTGCAGTTACGTGCTAAGCTTAAAACAACGTTACTATACCTGCGCTTTAACAGCGCGAAGCAGCCTATATTAAGAAGCTATAGTAGGTAAGATAAGTACGTAAGTATATAGAGAAGAATAATATTCTTCTCCTTACAAAGATCTTAAAAATCAAATAAGCAGTAGCTCTTATAGCTGTTAATAATAAGTAGTTAATACTTACCTACAGTGCAGCTCTTTATATAGGTATTAAAGTGCTTTAACTAGGCAAGAGTAAGCTAATTATTAGTTTAGCTATTAAAACTTACTTTAAGAACCTAGTTAGTAGGTAAATTCTTAAACTAGACGTTAATTAGCACCTTGCCTGCAAAGATAATAAAAGGGGGTAGCTAGCAACTTAACGCGCCTACGCCTTAGATTATAGTAACTTACTTATAATTACTTAGCTAAACCTGCTTAACTTTACTAAAGCCCTTTAATAATATAACAACTAATTATAATAAAATCTTGCTTATTATAAAGCCTATCTTATTAAAGTTGTAAATATTATTGTTTATAATACCTTACTTCTCTTTTATCCCCTCAACTAGATTAAACTAGTGCTAGATAATTGCTAGATCCTTACAGGCGGCTCGCTAGTAATTATAGGGACAGCTTTAGCGCGTATAGAGCTCTAGAGTTTGCTTAATAAAGTTGTTAACCTAGTTCTTGCTAACAGAGTTACTCTCCCGCTCTTGCAACAGTTTATTAGCTATTACTTAAATATTAGCCTTTGTAGGCGCAAATCCTCGCGCAGACTCTTTAAGAATATACTTAACTATAGCCTCTTCTTCTAGCTTGTTTAGGCGCTTTAAATTTAGTTTATAGTCGCGTTAAATGTATACGCTAGCAACTCTACGCTAGAGCGTTCTTCGTAGGACGTTGTAGATTACTGTAGCACGTCTTTAGCTTTAAACACGTTGGAATTTAATATTAAAAAGAGCAAGTTGTATATTAGCTTTAGTATTAGTTTGTTAAATTAACTGTTGTTAAGACATTTCGCGTTATTGTTGCGACGTCGACGCGCTAGGGAAAGGTGGCGCGGTCGCTTGTGAACCACGTTATACAAAAACAGAATTATTACTTTACTACGCAAGCTACACTAAGGCTACTTATAAGTATATAGGTGCAAGGCGTTTGCAATAATAAATAATACAAAGCGTAGTAAGCGTAAACTACAGCAGCTTAATCTTAAGGTATAAATTAAATACTTAGTTAGATATTATTCTACAAACATTTACTGTGTATAAGTACTAACTATAGCTAAGGTAATTACTACACGCAATGTAGTATTTAACAAAAAATTAATCTTTACTAGAAATAAGAAGGATGGTATAAATAACCTAATACATAGCACACTTAAAAAGATTAAAGCATAGATTAAAACTGTAGAACTTCCCCCAGGAATTACAAATAACTAAGAAAAAATAAGTCCTCTAATAAAAGGCTTATACAAGAAGAAACAACTAATTGATATAATTAGTGCAGAAAAAAAGTTTCAGTAGATTATCTTTTACCTCTGTTATTGCCTCCACTAGTAGCCCTCTAAACTAATTTTATAACAGCAGAGAGCATTAGGCGTGTAGATAATCCTCTTAATATTAAGAGTTAGAACGTCGCCCTTGCGCAGCTATTAAACCCTAGGCCTAATTACCTCTTGAGTACTAGCTGTAGCGAGTGTCCTAATCCACGCAGTGCTGATATAGAGTTAAGTTCTATTAGTAAGACTTTCTAGAAAAACTAGACAGACCTATAGGCTTCAGCGTTCATAGCAGGTATAAAAGCAGGAGAAGTTTAACAATTAAATAACAAGAAACTTAATAGCGTAGCAGTTAATTTTTTGCTTAAGAGTTAAAGTTATAACTAAATGTTTTTTTAAGTAAGCTACTGCCAGCGCTAAGTCTAAATTAACTAAAAATGAATTATATAATCTACTAGTTGTTTAAAAAGGCTAAAAAGGATTACTTTAGGAGCCACAAGCAATTAAACTTATAGTTAGAAGTCCTAACGTAAGATGCATGACTAACTAACACCTAAATACTTAAGTTTATGTAGGTATAAACCTACAAGATTAACAAGAATTATTAGTTTATCAAGTGCAAGGCGCGCCTAGTTATATAAAGTAATTAAGAGCACAACGTTACTGCTTAAGAGACCTACGCTGCTACGTTAGCATGTTAATCCTTTTAAATAGCTCTTATAATTGCTGCCTAATTTAACCTTAAACTTAAGCAATACAAAGTTACTAACGCTTTTGCACACGCACAGATTAATTAGCTAGTATATATAAAAATACCGCGTAGATATGCAAAGAAGAGAATATTTTTAAAGCTTAACAAAGCCTTATATAGCCTTTAAATATTACTATTACTCTAGTTATAAGGGTGCGTTGGATTAACCAAATATGCAGGGAAAACAGTAATGAATTGAATAAAGAACTACAAAGGCTATCTAGCAAGCTTATCTACACCTCTGTAAGGTCTGTGCTTAGTACTAAGAAAGAGGCAAAAGTAGTTACGTAGCAGCTACTAACGTGGCTTAGGAAAATAGCGCAGAGCTAAGAGAAAAGTTTAGTAGGCTAGAAAGGCAGAAGGGCTGATATGCTAGGTTTATAGATGCTAGGTGCGCACAGACACCTAGGATCTGTAGGATAGCAAAACAAGGCTTTTTGTCAAGTACTAAAGACGTTAGAGCTTTAGCCCTTTACAGTACCTCCCTCCTTAATCAGGATCCTAGAGTTCTTCTAGTTCTATAGTGCTTCTATATTTTCTAAGTTTAAAACTAGTTCTTAAGTTAGTTCTAGGTATCCTACCTATTTAACTAAGTATTCTTTTCTTCTTCTTGTGCTTCTTTCCTGTAATAGGCGCTCTACTTAGTACTCTTCTTTACTATCTACTTTAATTAGTAAAGGTTTGCTATTATCTTATAGTTAGCTTAGTAAAAGATTTAAAGAAGCTAGCTAGAAGTTGTTAATATTAAATACTAGATATATTCTTCTAGGAGTATTTAGCCTTATAGCATTTAATCTTATAGTCTTAAGTACTATATACTTTAAATTCTTCTAATTAAGTTTTTAGCTTAGTCTCTTTATCTTATAGTAGTCTCTTAGCTTTAGCTAAACCTTATTACTTATTTAAAGCTAAGGTAATTATTTCTTTTTCTTATTTGCTTAATATTCTTATTCTTATTAAGATTCTACTATTATAGCTTAAGCTAACTTAATGCTTTACTAGAGTTTGTTAGCTATATTCTCTGCTTTCTAATAGTCTTTTTATATTCTCTTTTCTTAAGGTTAATTCTAAAGTCTATACTTTACAGCTATTTAAAGAGGATCTACCTTGTATCTATATTACAGAAAGAAAGGCAATATTTTAGTAGATTGTGCTTGCCTTGCTATAATTGCGATCTTAGCTATATCTAGGTTGCCTTTCTAGTTTATTTAATCCTAATTATAGAAAGCTTATAAGTAGGCCTGTACTATAGAGTTTATTCGTTTTGTAGAGCTATTAGTTTTAGAGTAATATTTAGAAAATAAATATTTTTTAATCTCTAGTAGCTTATAAAGCCTGGTCTAAAAGTAGCTTATAAACTACACACCTTAATTAGAAGTAATATAGTCTAGTAACTAGTAGTAAGTTACTATAGAGTTAATAAACGCTTCAGTAACGCTTTTTATAGTAATGTTTTTAAAACTTATTAAAACTACGTCTTTACTTAACTTATTAGTAACTACTATTGGGTTTGTATAACCTTTACTCTTAAGTAATCCTATAATAAAGTTGATTAATATTTCTTTCTAAATACGCTCTAGAATTAGTAAAGGCTTTAATAATCCTTATAGACTATCTCTTTATAGTTTTGTTCTTCTACATACTAAGTAGTTTCTAATGTATTACCTTACTATTTAGCTAATAGAGAGCTAAAAGTACTCTCTTGCAACTACTTAGTAGGTAAAGTTCTTTCCTAGATACTCTAGAGCTCTAGAATAGTAGATTTTATAGATAATTCTAGTGCGCAAAGGTTTGTTGTTTAGTACCTATTTTTAACTATAGTATAGCAGGTTTCTAGAATTATCTAATTAGTATTTAGAAATAGAAAGCTTAAAGTCTAGCTTAATTAGAAATTAGCATTCTTCCTTGCTTACTGTTTTCTAGGCTAGCTAGTACATGTTATCCTCTTCTTTAGCTTTGTTCTAAAGCTCTTCTAGATCTATCTATTCCTAAAGTACTGTTGCAGAATAGCTATTACAGCTAAAAGTTTTAAAAGTCTTCTTTTCTTCCTGTTCCTCTATTTCTAGAGCTATTGTAGTAGATAGTTTAAAAACCTATAAGAACCTTCTAAAAAATTAAGAATCTAAACTGTTTACAGGCATATCTTGTTGTCTGTAGAATAAGGTATTAGCCTTAAAGTTATTAACTCTAGGCCTATAGGCAATTTCTATGTTAAGAAATTTACTAAAGAGTTAGGCCTATCTTATCTGTCTTTTACTAAGCTGCCTAGGCTTTCTAAAATACTCTAGGTTTTTGTAGTCTATTATAACTAGAAACTTCCTTAAAGAACGTAGCATAGTATCCTACTTAGATAAGCAGTAAATAACTATAAGTAATTCTTTGTTGTGTATTTTATAGTTGCTTTAAGCGCTAGTTATCTTTTTTAAGTAGTACACTACTAGTTGTAATCTTCTTTAATTATTAAATTACAAAAGGACTCTTGCTACAACGTAGCTAAAAGAATTAGTCTCTAAGATTATTTCCTTATTATGATCCTATTAAGCCAGTATTAGTTTAGTAATAAATAGCTTCTTTAGCTTATTAAAAGCTTCTTATTCTGTTTTTCCTATTAAAAGGAGATGTTTCTAGTAAGCCTTGTAAGCGGGGCAACTCTATTAAAGTAGTTCTTAATAAAGCGTTAATAAAAGTTCACAAATTTAAGAAAACTGCGTACTCCTTTAATATTTGTTAGTGCGTCTTATTCTTAAAAAGCTTTTATTTTCTTAGGGTCTATCTAAAGTCCTTTTCTAGCTTTAATAGTAAATTAAATTCGCATTTCTTAATATCTAGAGGTAACCTAGCCTTGCCTATTGCTTCTAGAACCTTGTTTGTATTACGTTAGTATTCTTTAAGCGTGCTATTTGTGTAAATTAATACATTATCTAAGTAGGCTAAGCAGAAATTATTAATATACTTACGTAGTGTCTAGTTAATATATTATTAAAAGGTGCTAGGAGCGTTTGCTATGCTAAAAGAGGTAACTAGCTATTCATATAATCTAAATCTTGTTCTAAAAATTGTCTTCTATTTGTCTTCTATGTTAATCCTAATTTTATCAAAGGCTGTAGAGACGTTAATCTTAGTAAACTATTTTACTTTAGCAATATTGTTAAGCGTCTCTAAGATTAACAGTAAAAGACAATAGTCCTATTTTATAATAGTGTTAAAAGCTTAGTAATTAACGTAGAAATACAATCCTTCTCTAAGTTTCTTAGTAAACAGAACTAGAGAAGAAACTACAGAGCTACTAGCTCTAATCTATTCTTTATCTAATAGAGATATAAGCTCCTTGCGTAGAACTAAAAGCTCTAGTCTACTTATATTGTATAGAGGGCCCTAAAGAGGTTCTTTTTCCTTTCTATTTTTGTCTTTTTGTAACTTAATTTAGTAATTAACCTTAAGTCTACGTGAGAGAGGTAGTGTAGAAATAGTTTATAACTTAAAAATTTAAGCTATATATTAGTACGCCTTAAGAAGTAATAATAAAACATTTACTTTCTTTTTAGGAGCTAAGGCCTTCTTAATATTCTTAAGAGAAGCTGTAAAGGTCTGGATTAACTTGTCTTTTTTTTTACTTATCTAATATAAGAGTAATAGGCTGCTATGTTTATTTACTTTAACCTTTTGTTTTCTAAAATAAGGCAGTCTTTAGTACTTAGCAGTTTAATCCTTTATCTAGAAGAGTAGATATAGATTAACTTTTAAGAAGGAGTAATAGTAACCTTTCTTCTATTTATTTAAGGTCGTCTAAGTATTAAATTATATCTAAAGTGTGTAGGAGTAATATAGCTCTAGATAGTATCTTTATATCCTTTTATATTAATTTCTAACCTAGCAACCTTGTTAATAGTTCTAGGTTTTTCTATAACTTCTTCTAATCTGCGTAGAGAAATAGAGATGCACTATAAACTAGCGTTCTTAACAAGTTAAGAGCTATAAGAGAGTATACAAAGTTTCTTATATTAATAATAGTTAAAGCTAAGGTGTAACAATTTACTAATATTTTAATAGTAATTCTATTACTACTTATATCTTATTTAAAACTTGCTTATTCTTTTATAAAATCTTCTTAGCTTACGTGTAGCTCTTACTAGTAACTTTAAACAAGAGCTATTCTTTTTCTAAATTAGAATCTAGATCTTCTAGAGTATCTTTTCTACTTAAGTTTTTCTTACTAGGCTTTTTTACTTTTGCCTTTAAGAACTTTAATATATTAGTCCTTTTTTTTTCTCTTTTTTTCTTAGTATCTTTTCTTCTATAGTATAATCTACAGCTAAGTGTCCTTTCTACTTATAAGTAAAATAATATCCTTTTCTTATTAGTCTATTTAGCTTTAGATCGCTAAACCTACGTAGCTTAGCTAATCTTCTAGTAAACTTTATTCCTTCTATCTAGTCTCCTATAAGAGGAGGAAGAGGAGAAGAAGCGCGTCTTAGCCTGTATTCCTTAGGCCTTACTAGTCTCTATTCTTCGAGTATTATTCCTTAGGCTTATCTTAGCCTTTAGAATACTACTCTATCAAGTACAAGTAGTCTATAATTTTAATAAACTTATTCTACAAATTATTTAAGTCTAAGAAAGGAATACCTATAAGCTTGTTTTAAAGCGTATAAGTAAGGTTTTTTTTAAAAAGCATTATGTTTATATTTTTATCTAAGTTACTGTTTAATAGTAGCAACTATATATAAAATTCTATAATATAATTATAAATACTCTTTTTACTTTAAAATATTAACTAGAGTTTGTTCTTAGCTTTCTTAGAGCTGTATAGATCTTTAAACATCTAATTAAAGAAGTTTAATAAGTATTTAAAGTTCTAGGCGTCTAACAATTCCATCTAGTTAAGGTAGGGCAGTGTTAAAGTTACTACTAAACCTTTTGGCTTACTAAAAGCATAATTACACGTCCTTCTTTCTGTATTAAAGTCTTCTTAGTTATTTTCTACTTTAGTAGTAAGCTGCTTCTTAAAGATTTAATATATCTTTCTTATTCTATTAAAAGCGTCTAGATTAAGTTATTTAAAACGCTTTAGTTGTGCTAGCTACTAAACTAGTTTTAATGCAGCAAGTAAAGTTAGTAGCTAAGTAAGTAGCTAGTTATATTCTAGTTCTTCTTTAGAGGCTAAATTAATAGCCTCCTAGATAAGAAAGGCTTCTTATATTATTATTAAAGTTGCTATTTTATTTAGTTCGTTTGCTCTACAGAGGCCTTCTAGAGTGATCTCTATTTTAGCTTTATTAACACTATCTTAGTGTAGTCTTGCTATCTAGACAGCAAAGCTTCTAGATGTAATCTCTACCCCTAATATTATTGTATAAAAGTACTAAATAAATAGCACTTATATTGTTTAACAGTAGGAATTAGTTTCTAGAGCTACTAGCAATATAGTAGGCTTATCTAATAGTTTGTATAATAAAACGTTCTAGGTAGAGTCTTATATAGCTAGGTATCTCTTAGCACTCCTTATACTTCTTTTACTTTTATTTTTAAGGTATCAAAGGTGGTGGTTGTTGTTGTAGTCAAAATAGGTTTTCTAAAAAAGTAAAAAGCAGCTGCCCTCTACTAATTAGTCGCAAAAGTCAGAAAAAGATTGTGTGTAGTTAACGAAATTTAAACAGTAAGTAGATAAGGTCTACGCGCTAAGCGCTTAGAGCAGAAAAGCTTAGACTACTAAGCAAAATTAGGGTTAAAAAATTTGCTAAAAGTACTAAAAAACAACACTAATTAAAACGTGTTTAACAGTAATTGCTAGCTTATAGCTAGCAACAAGATTGCGATAGAGGTGGAGGAGGTAGAGGTAGAGGAGAGTAAGGACACGTACGTTACTGCAGCGGGAGCCTACAATACTTTATAAAAGCTCCCTGCCTGCTACTTCTTATCTTTAAGATTTCCTACACTACACAGTACTATATACAAAAAATATAATGCTTAGACTATTCTTCTCCCTATTTAACATAAAGACTAATAGCTTATATTAAGTAAAGTTAGACTTTACTAAGTTACTATATAAGAAGCTATAGTAGTAGATTACAAAGCTTGCGTTTACCTTTGTTAAGTAGCCTCCCTAGTTAGTTAAAGAGGAGCTGTTAGCAGTAGCTCCTATAGTAATTAGGTAGACGCAGAGGTTAAATTCTATTATTTATTAACACCTTATTAATACGTCTAGTATTATAAATGTTAAGGTTACAATAGAGGTTGTAAAAGGCTTATTTAGCAGCAAGTCTATTAAATACGTTGCGCATGTTAATAATCTAGGTGCAGTAATAGTATATTATCTTACTAATCTCCTTCTGCGTAAATATAACTTTAGTAGAAAGACCTTGTAATAGCTTTATAAGGAGCAAGAGCGTGTTAAAACAGCTATTAAGTAGCTAGGACAAACTAATAAGCAGGAGGATTTTGTAAGTTGCTTTTAGGGATAGGAGAGCTGTGCTTAGATAGTAACGCTGTTATCGTATGTTCACATCTAAGTATAGGCGCCAGAAACGCCGCAACTGCAACACCACTAGGATAGTAATAAAGACAACAGAAGTTGCAGTCAGCGGTAAATAGTTATTAGTAAATAGTTATTAGTAAATAGTTATTAGTTAAGAGGGTTAGTTAGAGAGATATCGCGCATCTTCGTTTCTGTCTAAATATACTAGAGCGACACACTAATTGCGTGCCGGCAATACTAAACAAGGGGGCATAAGCCCTAATACCTATTGTTAGCAATAAATCTTTTTTTTTTACCAAAAAGTTGTCTACAAAATGTGTGGTCACATCAAAAGGTTGTCTTAAAAGGCCGAAGCCAGTTCTTTTACTATTAATTCTTAGTAGATTTAAAACAGCTTTAACTAAGATTAGTAATCTAATTAATTAGAGTCTTGTCTAAATGTAGCTCTAGGAGGCTTCTGTGCATAGATATAGCTCTAGCTAGCTTCTTGTCTAGATATAGCTCTAGGAGGCTTCTAATTTAACGTAGCAGCGTTAGCGCTATAGAAGGATTTAATTTAAATATAAGAGTATATTAGATTAACTAAAGATGCAGGGAAAACAATAGTAAATTAAATAAAGAACTATAAAAGCTATCTAATAAGCTTATCTACTCTTCTGTAAGGTCTATGCTTAGTACTAAGAAAGAGGCAAAAGTAGCTACATAGCAGCTGCTAACGTGGCTTAGGAAAATAGCGCAGAGCTAAGGGAAAAGTTTAGTAGGCTAGAAAAGTAGAAGGGCTAATACGCCAGGCTTACAGATGCCGGGTGCGCACGGACACCCGAGATCTATAGGATAGCAAAACGAGGCTTTTTGTCGAGTACTAAAAACGTCAGGGCTTCAGCCCTTTATAAGTTGTAAGTTAAACTAGTCTAAGCACTTTAGTACTATGCAGATATGTTTAATATAATCTCTTAAGTTCTTAAAGTAAATAAAAATATTATCTAAGTATACAATAACAAAGATATCTAGGTGTACTCTTAACACATTATTAATAAGTTCTTAAAATGTTGCTAGGGTGTTTATTAACTTAAAGAGCATAATAGTATATTTGTAGTATCTATATCTTATTTAAAACGCTGTCTTTTATTCTTTACCTTTCTTATTTTATATAAGGAAGTATACATTTAAGAAGTCTAGTGCCGTAAAGACCTTAGCGCAAGATAATTAATCTCTAAGTTCTGTAATATTTAGTAGTAAATATTAATTCTTTACTGTAATGTTGTTTAGTTTATAAGAGTTAACGCATATTCTAGGTAGCTTATTCTTCTTTAGTACAAAGAACATACGAAATTCTGCTAGTAATGTTAAAAGTCTTATGTAGCCTTTTGCTAAATTCTTATCTAGCTCTTCTTTTATTGTCTTAAGTTCTATCTCTAATAGTCAATAAATTAGTCTAAAAAGTAAAGTCTTCTTTTCTTCTAGGTCTATTTTATAGTTCTAAAGTTAGTGTGTTAGTAAGGCTTTGCTATTTACTACTTCTATAAAAAAGTGCTGAAATTCTTTATACTTTTTTAAATTATTTAGTGTTACAAATTTTTTTTAAAACTTTAACTTTGTAATATAAAGGAGCCTTTTTAGTATTTATTAAGTTAAACCTTCTTATCTTAAAGTTGTTCTTAGTTAAGGTTTACTATCTTTTAGCAATATTGTTTATTTTCTTTTTATTTATTATCTTAGTTGTTAGATGTATAGGCTGGCTTGTAGTTGTGTCTAATTTACAGCACTTAAATAAGAACTTTCTTAACTTTTAGTTAATCTGCAGGTTGTGTTCTTGTAAGTAAGGAAGTCTTAATATAATATTGTAGGTAGCTAGTCTAAAGACGTCTAGGTCTATCTCTTCTTAGTGTTCTTAGATGCGGAGCGTCACTCTAGTAACCTTGTGAGTAATCGTCGTCTCGCCTAGCATAGGCTAACTGTTAGCTATATGTAGTAGATCGCCTCCTAACTCAACGCGCCCTATCCCGCCTATTCTTGTTGCTTCACTGCCAGGCGCTCCTAGATAAAGTGAAGCAGCAACACTATCATCGCCTTGCTTGCTGACCCATAGACGTGACGATAGAAAGCCCACTCTTCTTTTCCCGCCTCTTTCTTCTCTATTGCCAATTTAACGTCTTGCAATAGCTGTTTAAGCTAGGTTCTAGTCTCTGTACTTAGCCCTTGCACGACAAACAGGAAGAGAGAGTTGCTAAAGCAATAGATCTTAAGTACCGCGCTAGTATTAGTAAATACCCTAGAGATCGTGTATTCCTTGCACAACTAGCTAAATTAAAGCTTAACAATCTTTTTGTATATAGCGTGCGCGCTGGCTAGTTGTAGAGAAAGAAAACTCTGCAAGTGGTCTGTGCGCAAGCTGATTTTGGAGTTCGATTGAAGGCAATTCGACTCCTACTCGACAAAGCAACGGCTTTCTACTTAGGTAGATAGATTTATTGGCGTAGTGAACCAATAGATTTATCTACCTAGCTATCTATTACTCGAAATCCTCATACCGACTCGATATACCGACCTCCTATATCGACCTACACATTAGAATGGATAGCTAGTGCTCCTAGCTATCTACCTACACCGCAATCCCTATACCAACTCGATATACCGACCTAATATATCGACCCTATACCGAACTGCTTAGCGTACCTATATAAGCAATACAAGAGGGCAGCTAGCATAGCCTACAACAACAACAAATAAGAAGTAAAGGAGATAACTAGACTAGCATACTAGCTCTATATACTTCCTACAAAACAAAGGACTGAGAGAGATACTCGTTAAAACTACTCTAGGCTTTGAGCCTAACAAAGAACTAAGAAAGCTACTCGTTAAAACTACCCTAGGCTACGAGCCTCACCTTCATTTAGACGAACCCCTCCTTGTAAATAAATTATATATTAGAAAACACTACGTAGATACCTGTAGGTCCTAAACCTACACGTCTTATATAGCCTTTTAGGCTGAGAAAGGACGTTAAACTACAATAAAAAAAATCTTTTTGTATATAAGGATATTGCAGATAAAAAACTTGTTTAAGATTTTTATAAACTTAGAAGTCTAGCTAAGTAGTTAAGTTTTAAGATACTTAATAAATTCAGGTGTCTGCATAAGCAGTTTAAGTTAAACTAAATTAGGCGCTAAGTAGACAGTAGCAAAAGATGCTTTTTTTAGAAGAGAGCCTAGAATAAGGAGATGCTTGCTGTAGAGGTTGTATGCTATATTGTAGTGCAGTGTATTGTATACAAATTATTTGTATGCGGTGCTATTTAAAAGGTAAAAAGCAGTAGGTAAGAAGCAGCAGCTTTATAAAGTATTGCAGGCTCCTGCTGCAGTATGTACGTGTCCTTTCTCTTCTCTATTACATTATGTTGCAATTTTATTGCAATCCTACTGTAATCCTATTGCTAGCTATAGGCTGGCAATTGCTATTAGACACGTTTTAACTGGTGTTGTTTTTTAGTACTTTAGCAAATTTTTTCAACCCTAATTATTGCTTGGTAGTCTAAGCTTTCCTCTTAGAACTTATCTACCTACTGTTTAAATCTTGTTGACTACACACAATCTTTTTTTTTGACTTTTGCGACTAATTAGTAGAGGGTAGCTGCTTTTCACTTTTTTGGAAACCCTATATTAACTACAACAACAACCAACACCTTTGACACCCTATAAATAAATATGTAGTAGATAGGATTCTTGTTTCTTTAATAGTTGTAGGCCTGCTACTAACACTGCTTAAGCAAAAACATGATTAGCCTGTACGCTAGAATTTACTAATGCCTGCATTCAATGTCTATTTAGCTTTACTATAAGCTTAAGAAGGCTTAAGAGATTTATTGCATTAACTTTCTTAGTAGTTTTTAGTATATAGAGCGTCTGTCTAAAAAAGACTATATGCTAAATTTATAGGTCTTCTTTGCAATAATGTGTAAGTTGCATTTAATATTAAGGCACATGTGCTATAAAGGCTAGTTATACTTTTATATACTAGTTCTGTCTTTTTAATCTTTCTGCTACGTTATATGTATTTGCAAGGTCTTTTTTAGATTATTATGTTTATAAAAGTATTTATTTTTTAAGGTGTCAAAGGTGGTGGTTGTTGTTATAGTCAAAATAGGGTTCCAAAAAAGTGAAAAGCAGCTACTCTCTACTAATCAATCGCAAAAGTCAAAGAAAAAAGATTGTGTGTAGTTAACGAGATTCGAACAGTGGGTGGATAAGTTCTAGGAAGAAAGCTCAGACCACCGAGCGATAATCAGGGTTAAAAAATTTGCTAAGGTACTAAAAAACGACACTAGTTGAAACGTGTCCAACGGCGATTGCTAGCCTATGGCTAACAACAGGATTATAGTAGGATTGCAATAGGATTGCAACATGATGCGATGGAGGAGGGAAAGGACACGTACGTACTGCAGCGGGAGCCTGCAATACTTCATAAAGCTAAAGCTACTGCTTCTCACCTACTGCTTCTCACCTACTGCTTCTCACCTTTCAAACAGCACTGCATACAAACGATTCGCATACGATACACTGCAATAGCGTGCAACCTCCGCGGCGAGCATCTCCTTATTCTAGGCTCTCTTCCAAAAAAAAGCATCCTTTGCTACCGTCTACCCAGCACCCGATTCAGTCTAACTTAAACTGCTTATGCAGACACCTAAATTCATCAAGTATCTTAAAACTTAACTACCTAGCTAGACTTCTAAGTTTATAAATTTTTTAAATAAGTCCCTTATCCGCGATATCCCTATATATAAAAAGATTGTTAAGCCCCGATTTAGCTGGTTGTGCAAGGAATACACGATCTCTAGGGTATTTGCTAATACTAGCGCGGTACTTAAGATCTATTACTTTAGTATCCCCCTCTTCCTGTTCGTCGTGCAAGGGCTAAGTATAGAGACTAGAACCTAGCTTAAACAGCTATTGCAAGACGTTAAATTAGCGATAGAGAAGAAAGAGGCGGGAAAGGAGGAGTAGGCTTTCTATCATCGCGTCTATAGGTTAGCAAGCAAGGCAATAATGGTGTTGCTGCTTTACTTTATCTAGGAGCGCCTAGCAGTAAAGTAACAAGAATAGGCAGGATAGAGCGCGTTAAGTTAGGAGGTAATTCGCGTCTTTGTCTTGCTTTTCTTCGTTTCTGTCTAAACATGCTAGAGCGACACACTAATTGCGTGCCGGCAATGCCAAACAAGGGGGCATGAGCCTTAATACCTGTTGTTAGCAATAAATCTTTTTTTTTACCAAAAAGGTGTCTACAAAATGTGTGGTCACATCAAAAGGTTGTCTTAAAAGGCCGAAGCCAGTTTATAAAAGTATAAGCTATATTGTTTATCTTATATATACACTGCGCATTTGTTGTTTAAATAATTATACTAGAGGTACTTGCATCTAGGCATTCTTTTTACTTTTTTAAGAAACTATTTTAATTTATACTTATTAGCGTAGTAGATTGTATAGCTGATGTGTACACATACAGTCTATAAATACTTTACATATTCTAGGTTGCGTAGGTCTATCTAATAGTACATATTTATAGTGTAGCTGTTGTCTTAAGCCTTACGCTTCTAGCGTGTTGCCTAGAGTTTATTACTTTACTTTCCAACTTATACATATAATAATACAACACCTACTCCTCTTTTTCTACTTTTTTTTCTCTATCGCTATTTTAAAATTATATAATAGCTAGCCTAACTAGTTAATAATCTCTTTACTTAGCCTATGCATAATTAATAAGAAGAGAAGAATACTAAAATAGAGTATTTTAAGTACTTTACTAGTATTAGTAAATACTTTGTAGATCTTATATTCCTTTTATAACTAGCTAAGTTAAGGCTTAATATTCTTTTTGTATATAGAGATATTGCGGATTCTAGAGTTGTTTATAAGAGATATAATTATAAAGTCCTAAAGAAGCTAAGTTTATAGATATTTAATAAACTTAGGTATCTATATAATTAGCTTAAGCTAGACTAGTTTAGGGGCTAGGTGTATAATAGGAAAGCTTTCTATCTTTAGATAAGAGTTAAGGTTAAGGAGATACTTATTATAGAAGTTGTACGCTATTACAGCGTATTATATACAAATTATTTATATACAGTGCTGTTTAAAAGGTAAGAAGTAGTAGGTAAAAAGTAGTAGCTTTAGCTTTATAAAGTATTATAGGCTCCTACTACAGTATGTACGTGTTCTTTCCCTCCTCTATTGCATTATATTACAATCTTATTACAATCCTACTATAATCCTGTTGTCAGCTATAGGCTAGTAATCGCCGTTAGACACGTTTTAACTAGTGTTGTTTTTTAGTACCTTAGCAAATTTTTTAACCTTAATTATTGCTTAGTAGTCTAAGCTTTCCTTCTAGAACTTATCTACCTACTATTTAAATCTTGTTAACTACACATAATCTTTTTTTTTGACTTTTGCGATTAATTAGTAGAGGGTAGCTGCTTTTCACTTTTTTGGAACCCTATTTTGACTACAACAACAACCACCACCCTTGACACCTTAAAAAATAAATACTAATTGCGTGCTAGCAATGCTAAATAAGGGGGCATGAGCCCTATTACCTGTTGTTAGCAATAAATCCTTTTTTTACTAAAAAGGTGTCTATAAAATGTGTAGTCACATTAAAAGGTTGTCTTAAAAGGCTGAAGCCAGTAAATTAGCTTATATAGTTAAATACATAACATGTTAATCTAAAGTTAAGAATTTATAATGATTATAAAAGATATATAACTTAGTTAGCTTTAAACAAAGCTTTGATAAACATGTAATAAATCTTTCTGATTTACTTACTATATAGTTAATTATTTTACTTAATTATAAGAGTTACTGTGTGTAACTTCTTAATTATAAGTCTTTAAAATTGTAATTGCTCCTTAGCGTTGCAAATTATTTTTTGTAAAGCTAGGCTGTTATTAATATGTAATTAGATTTAATTTATCCTATTGTCTTAGAGTTGCTACTATGCTAGTGCGTTGTTAGGGTATGCGTACTAGTAATTCTTAAGTGCGTGTTTTATATTATATGCTTTGCATTTACTTGCAGTGTTTTAGAAATTATTTAACCTAGTATTATTAGTACGCTTTTAGTTTTAGCAGTATTTACGCTTTTAACTAGTATTATCTAATTTATTCTTGTTAAGCGTTAGTAATCTAGCTCCTGCAGCTGCTTTAAAGGACGCCTTAGTTAACTTTACTTTAGATAGGTAGAAAAGCTATATGTAATCCTAATATTTACAGATTATATCTTTCACTATAATTAAAGGATTCTTTAATTTATAAGATGTAAACAATATTGTTTATTATTTTAAGTGCTTAGCTGTTGCTTAAGTAAAGTCCTCTTTAATGTACGTGTCTAGTTAGCACTTAAGTATTCTAACTGCTTTACTCTTAGTTATTGCGTAATTAACTTTAGTAAGCTATGTTTCCTATGCAGTAATTACCTTAGGCGGCTTTATTGCAGTTTTGTACCGCTTTTTGGCCTCCTTAATCTTGTCTTTAGCGTTAATACCTACAGTAGCTATAAAGTTAGTAATTTATTAACAGTTTAATAATTTTGCTCTACAGCAGTTTGTATATAATTATTTATTAACTGCTTACTGTATTTCTTATATAATCTTATTTAACGCTGCTTGCTTCTTTATATACTTTTAATTTTCTATCTTGTATTAATCTAGCTCTAACTTATAGATCTATAGATCCTCTTTATATAAGACTTTAGCGTTTATTACTAAATTAGCAGGTCAAGTAAGTATAAAAAGTAGTATTAGTACGCTATTACTGTAATTAGCCTAGTGCGTTGCAGCGTGCGCGTTAACTGCTTATTGTAATACTTAATAGTCGCTTAGTTGCAGCATTTAAGGCACTAATAGCTTAGTAAGAGGTTTAATTATAAGGTTTAAATCTATCTTTTTTTACACGCGTAGTAAGTCTGCGCGTGTTTTAATTTAGTAGATTTATTTAGTTTAGTTTGTGTAATTAGTAAGGATTATAGAAGAGTCTTGTAAAAGTAGTGTAGACATCTTATTAATAGCGTGCAGAGTTTTCTTATGTTTGTTAATCCTTGTTTAGTTAAGGCAGTAAGACTCTTAATTATTAGAAATAATAAGTTGTTAAAACTAATAAGATAATAATAATATTGTTAATAATAATTATATTGTTTTAATAATTTATTATGTATTATTCTGTTAATTAATTGTGTAGATTCTAGGTGCCTGTTTTATCTGAGAGGCTCTTGGCGGCGCTAGCGAGCTTCAGCGCTCCTTAGCGCCACCCCCTAATCACCCTTCCAGGATTCTTTGTTCAATCTCGCTGACCTCCTGATCACCTTGCTGGCCTCCTGATCAACTGCGCGAATCTCTCAAATCTGACAACTATATACTAATAAGTGTTACGCTTGTGTATAAGCGTGCGCTTATAGAAAAGCGTGTAGGCACTTATAGAAGAGCGTGCTTGTTAATAAGCAGTTACGTAGGTACGCTTGTAGAAAAGTGTGTAAGTCCTGCTTATTAATAAGCAGTTACGTAACAGCAGCACAGTTGCTGTGTTGTAACTCTTTGTCTGTGTCGCATGATCCTTAACATGCTGTCCTAAGTGCCCCTTAGTTTAGGTCGTAACAGGTACCGAGGTGGACGGCGTAACGCGCATGACGGCGTAACGCGCGGTTTAAACACTAAAACCACCACCAAACTTAAGGCTGTAGAGCCTCACACAATAGCTACTATCGCGAGATTTTTTAGTAGTAAGATCTATAGGGCTTAAATAATATATATAGCTATAGAAATTAAGTTAGAGTTCTAATTACGCGCCCTGTGCGCGAGGTAGACGCTAGTTAAGCTGTAACACTACCTTAAGGCTCTTCACTACTTGTAAGGCTTGTAATAAGCCTCTTTTTTTTAAGTAGCCTTTTTAAGAGCCTTAAGGCTGCTCCTCTTACCTTTTTAAGAAGTTTTTATAAATTGTTTAAGTTGTTTTACAGTTCTGCGAGCAGCTGCCCTAGAGGCCTGTTTAGCAGCCCTCTTAGCCTTCTTCTTCTCCCTTACTAATTAAGCTGCAGCCTTTGCTTATTACTTTATTTCTTTCTCTCTTGCCTTTGCCTATCTTGTCTCCTTACAATGCCTATTTATCTTAGCTTTTTAGTGTTGTACCTGCTCCTTCTTACGCTCTTAGAGCTACTAGTAATTACGTGCCTTCTTCACCTTCCTTAGAGACTAGACTATAGCTCTACCTTAGTACTCCTTAGGCTTCTAGAGTAGAAGAGACCTACCTTGTTTCCTGCACGTCTTTTTATTAATTAGAGCCTTACATAGGCCCTTAACTTTATGCTTAAAGAGAGTCTTTTAAGTTAAGATTTAGTAATAAACTTAGCTTAGCCTTTAAGCTTATTTATTACTTAAATCTTTAACTACTTTACCTAAAAGGCTTTTAACTTTTCTCTAATTTAAGGTACTTAAGCCTAAGAACTAATTATTATTTAAAGGGCTCTTAATACTAAACCTATTTAATATAACTTTAAGATTAAAGAGTAAGAGGCTTATAGCTTTAAAGGCTTTTAAGATTATTATTTTCTTAAAGGAGGCCTGCTAGGCTTAGTAGAAGAGGTAAAAGAAATCCCTCTTACTTATTAAGGTAAGGCCCTAGTTCCGCTCTAGAAATCTAGATATCTTAGCCTAGTAAGCTAATAAAAGAGGCTTAAATAGGGCAATATTAAGAAGCTACAGCGTGTAGGTTAAATAAGAAAGATAAACTGTAGAGAGAATCTTGTTCTAATTATAGTACTTAATAAAATCTATAGTAAGGTAAGATCTATAGCTGTCTAGAATAAGTAATTAATAAGAGGATTAAGCCTTTACTTTAGTATTATAATTAAACATCTATTTAAGCTACGTAAGACTTATATTATTATTAATCTAGCTAGAAAGTAATAAAGTAATTTAAACTTAATAAGTCTTAGAATTAAGAGCTTATAACTAGGTGTTCTGTATTAATCTTAAGGTTAATTAATATATAAAAGTAGGCGCTAAGTAAGATCTATTAGTATAGATGTAGGCTAAGAGTGTTATCTACTCTTGTAAGCTATCCTAAATAGTACTCCTCCTTTTTCTCTGCTTATATAAAGGCTTACTAAAGATCCTCTTTAATCTTCCTAGAATACTAAGGAGGAAGCCCTTCTTATCTATATTGTACATGTAACGCGCTTTAATGTAGTACTACTTAATTTTCTCGCGTAGAAGATTAAAGTATAAGCTGTACTTCTTCCTAGAATTAGCTTTATAGCAATTGTTATTTATGCCTGTTGTCTATTTTAAAATAAGCTTATTAGGGTACTAGTAGACAAAGTAATTAACTTAGTATACTCTAACCTCTCTCCTTGCAATTAATAAGGCGAAATTTTGTATTATAGCTTGTGTAAGTGCAAGGCCTTGCCTAGTAAGCTGTTTAATATACTATAAGAGCTCTAGCTCCTATTATAGATAGAGAGCTTATTAATTTTAAGCCTTAAAGTTGCGCAAGGTTAAAACACCTTATTGTCTTTAAGAGAGCGTAGATTGTACTACACTATACTTTTCTACAAACTTTGTATATAAGAAAGATGCGCCTAGTGCGCGCGAATTAATTTATTAATTGCTTCCTAAATCAGATCTATATTAGTGGAGTTATCAGGTGTTGAAAGGTGGTGTTGTTTTGGTGGGGGTGCGCGTTACGCCGTCCACCTCGGTAGCTGCTTTTCACTTTTTTGAACCCCTATTTTGACTATAACAACAACCACCACCACCTTTAACACCTTAAAAAATAAATAACTAAACACTATTCATACAAGCTTTAAATAAAATTTAAAGCTTTTTTAATTATTAAGTTGTAGTAAAGTTATAGTTAAAAGAGTAAGCCATCGGTCTTCGTGTCGAACGGGGAGAAGAACAGTCCGAGCATTGTATCGTTCGTATGCGGTACCGTGTGGTGTAGGAAATCCTAAAGGTAAAAAGCAGCAGGCAGGGAGCTTTTATAAAGTATTGCAGGCTCCTGCTACGGTAACGTACGTGTCCTTACCCTCCTCTACCTCTACCTCCTCTACCTCCATCGCAATCTTGTTGCCAGCTATAGGCTAGTAATTACTGTTAAACACGTTTTAATTAGTATCGTTTTTTAGTACCTTTAGCAAATTTATTAACCCTAATTTCGCTTAGTAGTTTAAGCTTTTCTGCTCTAAGCGCTTAGCGCGTAGACCTTATCTACTTACTGTTTAAATTTCGTTAACTACACACAATCTTTTTTTGACTTTTACAACTAATTAGTAGAGGGCAGCTGCTTTTTACTTTTTTAGAAAACCCATTTTGACTACAACAACAACCACCACCTTTGATACCTTAAAAATAAATAGTTAAAAAAGATTTAAGCTTATTATATACTATAAGTAACAACTGTATTTTAGTACTATATAGCTTAAATTAAGTAATACTATACTTTATTCTATTTATTTTATATAAAAAATTCATGATAGTTAAAAAAGTGAAGAAAATTATATTATACTTAACAAGTTATAACTATATTAAGACTTTTTAAGCAAAGCACTTAAAGCTTAATAACTATTATAATACCTAGTTTTATATTATAGAAGTAGTATTTAAAATAAAGCCTAACTTATAAGAATTCTATAATAGCAAATAGCGTCTGAATATCTCTTTTAGGTGCAGAGTTACAAGTAGTTGAAGTTTTCTAAAGTGGCGCATTACTCGAACCGGCGCATTGCGCGCACGGACACGGTACGCCGTCCACCTCGGTAAATCCAGGGTCTGCATTTTCTTAGTGCTTCATGACATCAATGCGACAATCATCGTGAATCGGAATCTCATCTATCACATGTTCAAACATTCGTGAGAGGACTTTGTGCACGCCAAACATTGCTTTGCTACGCGTCGAACGTAAGAAAGGTCGCTCTGACGCGAGATGCAAATTTCTCAATCTGAACAAACTTGGAAGGCCCATGGATCTGATCTACAAGCTGTTCTCTATCGCAGCTAGCTCTTCCATGGCACTCTTTACATTTGCCTTGAGCGCCTCACCAACAGGCATGTATGGTCGTCTTGGGTCAAGCCTCTCCTCCGCACCCTCGATACCGGCTGCTTTGGCACTGTATTGGCTGACTGCGTGCTTCGTGGGAGCGATACCAGCCTTGATCGGGCTTTCTGCCAGTGCCGCCTTCCGATGTAGTTCTAACGCTTCCTGCGTCTTGCCACTTGTATACAACTCGTAGACCTTCGAACAGACCTTCGGGAAGACGTTACTGAATGCCGACACGCAACCTGCGCTTCCAACTGCCAGGCCAGTAACCAGCCAATCCGCCTGTCCAGCATATGTAGAAAAGGTGTCGCTCGGCAACTCAGCGCAAAGCCTTGTGATTTTCGCTACGCTACCACACGTCAACTTCACACCGACGATCTTCCCTGGGTTTTGTTTGGCAAGCGCAGCGATTGTGATGGAATCAAGATCCACCCCGTTACAGATACCCGGAAAGTTGTATATAACGATGGGCAACTCAGACTTCTGCGCAACCTCATTGTAAAATGCCATGACAACTTCCTTAGACGTCGCAGGCCCATAGTATGCGGCTGGCAGCAACAGCCCGTAGTTCGCTCCGGCTTCGATGGCATCGCTGATGTTCTCCATCACCTGGGGTACGGAGAAGCTCGAGATTCCCACCATTAGGGGATAGTTGGGACCAACAGCTTCACGGGCGCATTTAATCAGCGCTTTCTTCTCGTCGCGAGTGAGCTGGAATGCCTCAGCATTCGAGCCAAGGATGACTAGACCAATAAGACCTGATTTGGAGAGGTATGCGAAGTACTGCTTTTGTGCCGCGAGATCCAAGGTGGCGGTGCCGCTTTCGGGAGTGTAGAAAGTTACTGCGGGGCACCAAACACCTGGAGCCGGGGGAGGAGCCATTATGGATCTAATCGTGGGGACTGGCCCTTGGAGATGGTATGCTTTGTTGGTAGGTTCCAGTGATCTAAGCGGGGTGGTGGGGTGTAGGCCGGGCCTTATATTTGATGGTTATGTCCAGCCAGCGTTGTTATGAGCAACTCGAATTCCAAGAACCAGCAGATTATGAGTGACAATATATACAACACGGGTGAGTCGATAAGATGTGGGATGTTCATGCAATATCGGGAGGCATGTCGTGAGCCTTGAATAGCCGCCGGGTCGGAACGTTCCGACTGTTCCGATAACAACCCCTTCATCAACTTTACAGTCTATCATCTTCCACCATTTCAGTGACCAGTCATCTTGGCATAATCTTCTCCTGTGAAGATTAGTCGAGTTGATTTGGGTATATAGCATCTTCAGGGTTGTTTGAGAGTGGCCGGCCCACCTCTCAAACCCCGCTGCTATTTGTGGTAGACTGGACCACTTCCTGCCAACCTTGGAATCGTCAACGTGATGAAACAGCAGTATGCTTACAGGCTCAAATAAATTCATGACGAGAGTTACATCCGGTATCGTTGAAAGGACTTTTCTTCGGAACACTTGGTCAGTCCTTGATATTCATCACCATCAACCTCAAACCTAGCGATCACGGCTCCTAGTGTCCTGGCTCATTACACTTTAACACTTAGATGGAGGGCACTTATTTCAAACACGCGAGATGTGGTCTCCGGAAAGCAATGGGCTTCTCTAGCCCCAGCAAGACCTCCATAGCCGACATGGGATCTACTTATTACGACAAAGAGACTCCTGACTTGGTGAAGGCCGCAAAGATCAAGACCACAAATCCAAATAACAGACTTCGGAAATTCTTTATGATTTTGTCGCTGAGATACAAGAGACGAATGCATGCTGAGCTCACACAAAGGCTTCAGCGAGATGTACGCAACCGCAACGTTCCTCGCGCTACGGCCATTGCTCCCCCTCCAGCTATCCTCAATCCTAAGCCCCACCAAGGCTCATTATTTGTGCTCATGCCGCCCGAGATCCGCAATGAAATCTATCATTATCTTCTGCCGGAAGGCACCAATCTTCGAGATATAACAGGTCTTCTCTGCGCTTGCAAGCAGATCCGTCAAGAGCTGTCCAGCATGATAGCCACCAAGAGTCGGCCTGTCATGGAAAACATAGTTCAGAAAAGCATCGCCCTATGTAAATCTACCCATCCTACCACTGAGCCAGTTGCGTTTATCAGCACGCCCCAGATTCAGACACACTCGCACCTCCACAACGTCAACGTAAGCCTCGGCTTATACGATTCCGAATCTCATCCTGTCGATGCAGATATACTCATCGTAGATTTCGACATAGCTTTCAGTTACCTCACAGAATTACTGAGTCTACATCTACTTTATGTCACCATCGGTATCCCTGCCACGATCGGCAGTGGTGCCAGCATAGCCAACCCCAAAGTTCGACGTCGCCTTATCGCCGATTGCGTTCACACCTTCAGAAAGCTGCAAGGTACTCCGGGAATCACCCTTAACGTGCAGCATGTTATATATTTGAAATTGCAAAAGAGAAGCGGGATGCTGTGGCTCTCGTACATCCTCCTATAGTGGTTTTCGTACGACGTGTTTGTGAACAAAACAGCACCGAGTTTGATCTATTGTACTATGATCCCAGAAAGGAGAGTCGACTTGATTTCGGGGACGCAGCAACGATGACAAGATTGAATGGAATTCTGAAGAAGAGTCGGGAAGCTGCGCCATGTGGTGTATAGTGTTCTCTATATACGGCTACGCACTAGGAATGTGACATCTTTGGGAGATGAAGTTATATCGAGATTTAATGGAAGTTCCCTGGCAGTGTTGTGATCTCATGCATTATCATGCTTTGGCTTTTGCACGTACTTCACTGCAAGTATTTTGTCGAGGGGAACACACAAGAGCCAGCGTCTTTATTTCCGATGACTACCAGGAAACTGGAGCACGTGAACAAGGGAGCGAAACAGACCCTACGATTAATATGAACAAGTTCTTCATCCTTGATTTGTCTAATAATGGTCTACTGTAGCTTGAGAACCCGTTTCGTCTCTTTCGACATCTATGTAGGAGTTCAACCAGCTCAAATACGTCTGTAGACAACTCTACAAGGAAGATAGACGCTTGTTACTGCGTGCTACCGATGAGCATGCTGTCTTACGAATGGTGTATGCACATTCAAAAAGAATACTTGTATACTCGCTTGAATTCGCTTTATCCAAATTTTTGTTCACAGCTACCAACTCAACTCTCAGATCTTGATACCTTCCAAGATTGGCTTCGCCTCCTCACTCTGCCACCACCCGTCCTTGCCTCCAGGGAAGCTAAACCGATCCATACTCTCAGGCTTCATCTCAACCGAGTAGCCTGGATCCATAGGCGTAACATAGTACCCATTCTCAATCCTCGACGGGTGGACAAAGTGCTCGTGGAGATGGTCAACGTACTCCAGCACCGACTTCTTCCCTGACACAACAACGTAGTCAATGGTGGAAAGATGTTGCGTGTACTCTGGCAGACCGACACCACCAGAGTGTGGTACAATGGGGACGTTGAATTTGGCAGCCATGAGAAGGACGGCAATGACTTCGTTGACACCGCCGAGACGGCAGGCGTCGATTTGGCAAATGTCAATGGCTCCCGAGGCGAGGAATTGCTTGAACATGACGCGGTTTTGGCACATTTCTCCTGTTGCGACGCCGATGTTGTACGGCTTCAGGGCTTCTCGTATGGCTTTGTGGCCGAGGACTAGAGGAGTCAGTACGCGTCCGCTGTCGGAGGAATAGAAGGAGTGTATTTACCATCGTCGGGACTAGTGGGCTCCTCGATAAACCATGGCTTGAACTCTTTCAACGCCTTCATGTACTCAATCGCCTCTGGTACACTCCAGACTTGGTTCGCATCAACCATGAGAACGTTGCCCTTGTCGAAGCCGATAATCTCTCGAGCGATGCTGAGGCGCTGCTTATCTTGCGCAATGTCGCTTCCGACCTTGAGCTTGAAGTGCTTGTATCCCTTCGCCAGCGTCTCCTTGAGAAGGCCACGCATCTTGTCCTCGCCGTAGCCTAGCCAACCCGCAGAAGTGGTGTAGGCGGGGACAGCTTGGCTGTTAAGAGCTTCTTGGAGTCGCTCTTTCTTACCAGCTTCAGCTTTGGTTAGGATCTCCAGCGCTTCCTCAGGAGTGATGGCGTCGGTTATGTACCGGAAATCGATCAAATCGACAATCTGTTGGGGTGTCATATCGGCAACGATTCGCCATACCGGCTGGCCGAGCGACTTCGCCCACAGATCCCAGATGGCGTTTACAACAGCACCGAGAGCGAGGTGAATAACACCCTTCTCTGGTCCGATCCAACGAAGTTGAGAATCGTTTACCAGATGACGCCATGTCTTTCCCCAGTTGGCGACGAGGGAGTCGAGTGTGTGGCCCTTGATACGGTCGGCGAGATAAGCAATGGCGGTGCATACGATCTCGTTACCACGACCAATCGTGAAAGTCTGGAAATTGTAAGCCGATAAGAATCGAATGGGAAGAGGATTTTAGGTAATCTGCTATGAACAGAATGCCTCACCCAAGGCGTCTAGATAGAGGTAGAAGAGGAAAGCGATGTAACAAGGAATCAATCGCCTTGTGAGCTCATCCCCTTGACTATGTGTATAACGTCGAATGAGACCTAAACTTACCATTCCATGACCCTTGAACTCAGAGTCTGTATGTAATATGCAGTAAGCCGAGGAGTAGTCTCCCGCCGCATTCATAGCATCGGAACCAGTCTTATCGAGGGATGTCTATTCCAAAAAGGATCAGTTTCCTTGTCCTCAATTCGCATAGCTTGAATGACTATAAGACATACCGGAAACCGCACATCCCTCGTCTCAGCACCTGTGATTGTAATGACCATTTTGATGTGTTCGTTGTCTTGTTCCCAACGTTCGGAATGGTTGGAACGTAGCGTGAAATACCCCGCAAAGCTTCCAAAAGTTGTGATTCTTTCGAAACAAAGAATCGATGGTTAGGAGGAGAAGAAGGATGGATAAGTCAAGATTGGAATTGGTTGAGCGGTATAACTTATCCCGTGGGAAACATGGGATCTAGACGGTCTATTTAACTGGCAAGGCATCCGGCGCAAACCTCCACGCTCCTTCTCACCAGATAGTGCCAACCGCCCGCGCCATCGTGAGTTTAACCCCACTTGCCCCTCATCATTCGTGGAAGAACTCGTCGCGCCACTTGTCTGGGGCTGGAATAACCGGGGCATCTGGTAACGTTGCCCACAGTTGCCGGCATATTATTTACCTCACACGTTAACTTTTACAGTGCTACACCCCATAAACTATAGGGGATCCTTGCTTGCCAGGCGGCTCCAGGTGCTTCGCGCCTAGGCGACTCAACGACGCATGACAATGGAGTACGGTGCGAAGGAGAGATTGTGTAAATAGCGGCCGCGACGACCAGGGCAAGCGTGTCAACACGAAGCCTATGCTTGACTTACTCTGATGACTTGTGTACTATCGTGGACTGTGATCAAATACCGCGGTAAACAAAGCTTACCGGCCTCGGGAAAACATGAGTGGATTCAAAGGAGTAGCCATCCCGAGGAGCTTGAGTATCATCAATGGTGACACTCCAAGCTGGTTGTCAGCGAAACGAGGACAGGCTCACACCATACTTAAGCCGCATAAAACCATGGACAAAACCATCATCCGGCTCCAAACAACGGTAAGAGTAGAATGGGCCTGTGTATTAGTGGTGTGACAGTTGAAAGCAAAAGGACGGACCTGGTATGACTCCGTCTCATCCATACACCCGTTATCTACACTTCGTTTCGTGATGCAAGATCCGAGGACCCTACAACGCGTCAATAGCTACCCAGAACAAAACCCCCCGGATACTCACTCGCCCGATTCGTAAGAATTTGCAAAAAGCCACGTCAGTGGTCTACCCGAATAACAGTGTCGGAAATGGACCGTTCTTCTACATGGGTGGCAAGCGACGCGCTCACTTGATGCCCCTCTTCTCCGTCTCACTGTAGTAGATGACCATACGCCAGAGCTTCTTCACAAGAGACTCTGCTTCGTCATCGAGAGCCTAGCAAAATCATTAGCAATACAACCCGAACACAATGCGGTGATAGAATAACTTACCACTTCCAAGTTCTCCACCAGCGGTTGAGGTGAGCCCTTGCTCTTCAAATGGTCCACGATAGCGTCGACAAGCATCTCTTCTTGGACACCCGTGAGCTCAAGAACTTTATTTCCAGCCCACTGCTTGATGTCTTTATCGATATTCTTCTGAGGCAAATGTTCCCAAGCAACGGGCCATTTCCAGAGACCTTCCTTGTCGTTGGGGATGTCGCGTGCCAGCTGTCGCTGTGCTTCTTCGATTTCTTCTTGTGTAAGATTGGCACGTACGGCGGCATCGAAGTTGATAGGTACGAGAGTTCGCTTCTTAGAACCGGATTGGTCGGTGAGATCTTCGTCCTCGAGCAAGTTTTCAACATCGGCCGCGGTTCGACGGGGAGCGGCAGTCTTTTCAAGCTTCTTGGCTGCAGCGCCAAGGGAGATCTTGAAATGCGCTGGCTCGCGCTGTTCCTCCCTGCGCATGAGCTCTTCGCCTTGCTCTTCCAAGAAGGCATCGGCCTGTCCACGGGCATGGTCCTTCTGCTTTCTCTGTGCCGCCTGCTCGCGCCGCTCTTGTTCACGATCGATGGCATCTTCCTTGGCCTCTTGGCTGCGAACTTGCTCGCGGTCGCGGATCCAGTCGCTGTGATCGCGGTAGTAGAGATCGCGCCTTGAAGCTGCTTCCTTGTCATCGTCAAATTCCCGAAGTTGCTTCGCCTGTGCAACACGAGCTTTCTCGCGTTCCGCATCCATGTTCTTAAAGTAGTCGTTCGTGCGTTCGACCGAGGCAAAGGTACGACGCTCGGTTTGAAGCCAGCGTTGGAGTTGCTTCTTGTATGCCTCGTCAGCCTCTTCTGCTCGCTTCTTCTTGCGACGGCGCTCTATTTCCGAGTCGCTGGCAGAATCGTCGTCGTCCTCTCGGTTAATGTAGACGCCGTTGTTTACAGAACCACCGTTGACAAAGTTGACACCACCTTGATAGTCCCGAGGGAACTGAGAGCCCTTGGGCCCACTGGGGGCACCTTGAACACCGCGTTCTGCTCTAGGGCCTAGCGGTACACCATTAGCACCTCCGGGTCCAGTAGGGGCAGAAGGTGGTGGCGATGCACGCCTACCACTGCGGCGGCGCTCCTCGGCTTCGAGCTCTTCTTCCTTCAGGAGTCGTTCGCGATCGCGTTGGTTGGATCGGTCGCGGAAAGCAGCAATCTCTGCGGCGACGATATCACGCATCTCTGCCGGAATGTCTGCAAGCTCATCCTCCCCGTTGGCAAGGTTGACAAATGCGACTTCCACGTCTTCACCATCTTGTGCCTGCGCATCCTGCATCATTGTGTCTCCTGCGTAGTCGATGTTGGGTGCGCTCGGTGGATGGAAGAAGCTTGCGAGAACCGAAGAGAGGGCTTCCTTTGCGCTATCCAGCCTGAACTGGACCGTAGCTTCATCTTCGTTTCGGGTCTTGCTCCATTCCTCTGCGTATTTGATCGAGGCATCGTCAACCATGACGTGAAGCTTTGTAGTCTCCACATCGTCTTGTTCGCCGTCGTCTTTTTCGACTTTTGGCATGCCAGGCTTTTGGCGCTTTGTAGGCACACGCACGTCGTTGAATATCTCAGCGGCTGTCTCCAGGCTCTGGGCGTCTCCAAACTCGGCGAAACCAAACGTCTGGGGCTTATTGTTGGCATCGGTGGCTCTCGTCCAGCGAACGAGCTTTCCTGCCGTCTCCAGAATGCGCTCCATGCCCTCGTCGCCTCCAACGCCATCGGGAATGTTACCAACGAAGATAGTCCTTGCAATGTCTTCGCGCGATGGGGGATTGACGGGCTGGACTCCGTCTCTGCGATCGCCATCTCTGTCCATGCCAAGCCCACGGCGACCGGGTGGTGCTGCGTTGTCCCTTCGGCCGCCTACAGGACTGTCGACGGCACCACTTCGTCCTCCCTGTGTCCCCAGACGGATGACGGGCGCATTGAAGTTGAAATTGGGCATATTCTGGGGCGCTTGCCATCCGGACGGCAGAGCGCGTGGTGCGTTCATTGCTGGTGGGCCTTGTGCATTCGCGACACCGGGGGGTGCTGCTACACCAGGAGGCACTGCGGCGCCTGGTGGGCCTGCGCAATGTTAGCTTCACTGACACTATGTAAGTGACTTGCTTACCCATTCCAGGCGGCGCCATGCCTGCCATACCTGGCGGAGTGCCTGCGAAGCCCGGGGGGCGGTTGTAGCCCGGAGCACCTACGCATGTTAGCAGAGTTCGCGTCGCAAAGAATCGCCCGACGTACCAGGATAGCCGTACATGTTGGATAGGTATACGTTCGCGGGACTCGATGGGGTTGTTTCAGGGAGTTACTAGATGAGGTCGTTGAAGTGCCCGGTCGCGTGTTGTAGTGAGAGACAGACGTCGCAGTTGAGATTTGGAGCTCGAGAAACGCTCGGACCACGACAACGCCGACAAATTTGGGAACCGCGACGTGCATGACTTGCATCATTCACCGCAGCCAACCCGCAATTGCCCGTCGCCAGCACGTCTAAACACTCCCATTGATGTCAGAATCGTAGCAGGAACATTTGAAAATGGCCTCACGATCGCTGGGCGAGCGACTGCTCCGTCCTTCGACCTTCACACGCACACCACAACCCCCAAGACGGACAACACCATGGACATGTCAGCGGGCCATGTCGAACACGTCAAGACAACTTGCGCAGCCACTAAGGAAAGATGACGATGAAGACTACGTACCTGAGCAGGAAGCCCAACGGCCACAAGCCCGCTGGGTTCCTGAGCGAGCAGCCGCAAGACCACAGCCCACTCGAAATGAGACGACACAGACAATCGACTCTCTCGTCAGCGGCATGGCCACCAACAGGGCGCCGTATATGCCACGGGACGCCGCGCCTTCCTCACCAGCCAACCGAATTTTTGGGGCTGATTTCGCGGGCACCAAGAGCAGGCGGCCTGCCCAAAGGCCAGGCCTAAATTTCGATGCCATGGATTTGCCCCAAGATCTGGTCAACCCAAATCTTGCCAACAAACCTTCCGATGCGTCCTCTCTCGCCGTGCAACAGGAAGAAACATTCTCTCAATTTCCACGCCTGAACCCGACATATGGGCGTACTGTAGAGTTGGACGCTAGCCGTGGACGTGATATTGTGAGGGGCATTGGTATGCTGGGAAGTTTGATGGCAAGGAACAAGGTCAAGAGTGACTTTAACAAACAGAGGTTCCACGAGAGAGGCGGACTGAAGAGGAAGCGGTTGGCGTCTGAGAGGTGGAGGGCGAGGTTCAAGAAGGGTTTCCGGGATGTGACTGACCGGGTGACAGAATTAACGAGGAAAGGATGGTAAATGCATATGACGCTGATTTCATGGTTCGGAATGGCAAAGATTTCAAGCACATATGGACCGAATGTGTACATATTGTACTATAATAGCATCTGTGCAATAAGCACCCAGTGCTTACAGAATTGATAGCTATCGAGATATCATGACTATCTCCGCAGTTCATCCCAACGTTTACATATTTGTGTCGCTAGTACCGAACTTGGTCGTGAGGGTATAGCTTAGAATGCGGTGCTGCACCGGGAGTCTTGCCGCAGACGGGGGCACAGGCCATGGACCTCGTACACAAACAATGTCCAAGTTGACACATGCACCTCGACCATCGCAGCTGCCTTATGTGCTGCACCCAACATACATGCCCTGAGTAAATAATTGAGCCTTGTTTATATAACCCTCGCCATGATTACGAAGCGACAGCCATCGTCGTGGCTTCCTACCGTCGCAGTACTTTCTTTCTTGACATGCCTCGCAACAGCATTAAGCGGCCAGGAGCCCATGAAGAGCGTGGAAGAAGCGCGAGGATACAACCCCGGGGAAACAATCCCAGTCAGCTGTTTGAACAGGACCATGTACGAGTCAACATCCTACCATGAACTGTGCGAATACAATTACTAACCTCGATATCAGAGACACTGGTGAACATGTACGTCTACCACCCCCCCCCCAACTACTTTCCAACCTCCAACCCCCCTAGTTCATACCCACTAACACACATCCAACCCCCCTAGATCACAGACGCAGCCGGCCATCTCCAATACATACCCTTCCCAACCTGCAACGAAACCGGCCAACCGCTGCACCTAAACTTTGGCGTTGAAAAAGACGTAAACTGCACCATAGACTTTGTAACGGACGAATTCTTCCACCTCCTCGAATTCTACATCCACAACGACGCCCCGCTATCCTGCCGCATCCCCTCGAAACCCTTGCCGCCTTCCGTTCTGGAAACAGAATACCGCGTAAGCGACGAAAGCACGCAGGAAGGCGCACTAGGCACCCAGAGCACATTGTACACACCGCTGATTATTGCCCTCGCGGGGACGCTGCAGTTGAGCCATTTGCATGTGGGGAATTACTTGAATTTGCTGCTTCATGCCAGTCCGAAGAGTGTCGCGCCGGGGACTGTGGATGCCGCGACTGCGTATTCTGTGTCGAGTCATACGAGGAATTCCAAGATTACCATTGGCGATCCGTTGAGTCTGGCGTTTAGTGTGAGGTGGTATCCGAGCACTACGCTGCCTCCGGGTTGGAGTGGATACGGTGGACACATCTACACTAGTACTTTGGTGTACTGTTTTCTGAGTGCCGTGGCAAGTGCGGCTGTGTGCGTCGTTTACTTCTGTGGTGTTGAGTTGCCGAGACGGCTGAAGAGGTATGCTACGGATCGGATGAATGGTGGTGGAAGAGGATTTGGAAACGGAGGGAGTGGCTATGGTTTGCCTCTTGCGAATGGCCGAGGAGGTGGCATGGGAAGTGGTTACGGATTAGGAGGTTATGGTTATGGAGGCCGAGGCAAGAGAGTTGATTAGATTCCACATGTAACAAATGTAAGGGTATACAGACGCCTGTTTATACTTCATTGTGTCCATTGTTATTTCATGATATCAGTACTATATACGGATGCTTCGGATGCTTGATCCATATTTGGCCTCCAGTCATCAAGTCATTCAGCCATTACAGCCACTCGTAACATACCATCAGCCGCTTACAAAGTGGCCTTCTTCTTGAAAGCGTTGATGAGACCGCTCGTGCTAGCATCGTGAGAAGTAGACTCCTTGTCGTCGTCAAGCTCAGACTGGATCTTCTTGGCCAGCGACTTGCCGAGCTCGACACCCCACTGGTCAAAGCTGTTGATGTTCCAGATGGCCCCCTCGGTGAAGGTGAGGTGCTCGTAGTAGACGATCAAGGCACCAAGGGTGGCAGGTGTGATCTTGTCGGCCAGGATGGAGGTGGTGGGTCGGTTACCCAAGAAGGTCTTGTGAGCGACAAGGTTCTCGGGCGCACCCTCAGCCTTGACCTCATCAGGGGTCTTGCCGACCATGAGGGCTTCAGCTTGGGCGAAGAAGTTGGATGCAAGCATCTTCTGGTGCTTGTTGTTCTCGACAGGGTTGTGGCTCTGGGCGGCCAGGATGAAATCAGTAGGGATAAGCTTTGTGCCCTGGTGGAGAAGCTGATAGAAGGAGTGCTGCGCGTTGGTGGCCGGCTCACCAAACAGGATGGGACCGGTAGTGTACTTGACGTAGTCGCCGCTGCGGGTGATGGCCTTTCCGTTCGACTCCATGGACAATTGCTGGAGGTAGGCGGGGAACCTGTGCATGTACTGGTCGAAGCTGTACAATGTTAGACTGAGCGCATTTGCAAAGTGACAAACTTACGGAGAAACAAGGTGAGTCTGGGCACCGAAGAAGTCGGAGTACCATACACTCAGCAGACCACCAATTACTGGAATGTTCTGCTCGAGAGGAGTCTCCTTGAAGTGCTTGTCCATGGCATGGGCTCCAGCAAGGAGCTGGTGGAAGTTGTCGAAGCCAATGTAGAGAGCTACGCTCAGACCAATGGCGCTCCAGACACTGTAACGACCACCGACCCAGTCCGAGAAACCAAACATGTTCTTCTTGTCAATACCGAACTTGGTGACCTCCTCCTCGTTGGTGGAAAGGGCGACAAAGTGCTTAGCAATGTCCTCCTGCTTTGCGCTCTGCAAGAACCATGACTTTACGGTGTTGGCGTTTGTGACAGTCTCGGCGGTGGTAAAGGTCTTGGAGGCGATGAGGAAGAGAGAGGTCTCGGGGTTGGAGTCCTTGAGGGCCTCTGCGATGTGAGTACCGTCAATGTTGGAAACGAAGTGGATCTTGAGATCGCGCTGAGAGTAAGCCTTGAGAGCTTCGGAGACCATGACAGGGCCACTACGAAAAGTCAGCATGCATTTGAAGGGTATCGAAATATTGCATACAGATCAGAACCACCAATACCAATGTTGATGATGGTGTCGATTTTCTTGCCGGTATATCCCTTCCATTGGCCACTTCGGACCTGCTCGCTGAACTCCTTCATGTGGTCAAGAACCGAGTTGACGCCTCCGACGACACTCTGACCATCAACCTTCATCTCCTGGTTGGAGGTGTTGCGGAGAGCGACGTGGTAGACGGCGCGGTTCTCAGTGAAGTTGATCTTCTCACCAGCGAACATATCATCGCGGAGCTTCTCGAGGCCAGCCTCTTTTGCAAGCTCGATGAGAAGCTTCAGTGTTTCCTCTGTGACGAAGTTCTTGGAAAAATCGAACAGAATCTCGGAGTTCTCGGCATCGTTCTTGAAAGTACGGCTGAACTTCTCGAAACGCTACAATGTCTTAGCTGGTAGATTGAAATATACGTCATGTAAACCTACCTGAGGGTCTTTCTTAAAGTACTCCTTCAGGACAATGTCCTTACCAAGCTTCTGGTGATGGTCCTGCAGCGCCGACCAGGCTTTAAGGTCAGAGGCTTGTGCGAAGCCGGGCATGTTGTGTTACGGGACTAGTGGGTCGGTGTAAACTTTCAAACTTGGACAATTGGGGACAAGTAGGGTCAATTGCAAGTGCGAGATGATGGAGAAGGTGTGAGTAAAGTGGAAGTGAATGTTTTCGCGGATGTCATGGGAGAAATGTAAGTCGCGCGGCCGAGACCTAGCCCCGCTTGCGTCAGAGCTCCGTTAAGGGAAGGAGGGGCACCACTTTTACCACGCGCTTGCTGTCAGGACATCCTGTTGGTTCCAACTTCCACCTCACCACCACAAAGCGGATTACTAAGACAAGTGCATCGCTAAACTCAATGGGGATATCGTCTTGATTTGCTTGCCTGAACATAGGCTTCTCTCACACAAATGCTGCCCCTCAAGCGCCGTGCCGTTGCTCCAGAACCCAAAAAGCATCAAAGAGCGCTGAGATGCCACCAATCACTATGTCTTGTATCTATGGATCCAAAGCCGGCGGGTGTTGTGCTCGCAGTCGGCTCCGTCGCCGTGACAAGCCACGCGCCTACTCAACGGCCATTCTCCGAAGTCGAAGTGTTGAGACCAGGAATGCACTATCTTTCTGTTACACCCTCAAATGATGGATCCTTCACCGAACCACCAGCATCCCCAAGACCTGCAACAGGGCGGTTGTACGACCATCCTGCGAACTGCTGTTGCATAGTCTGGGACAGCATTGGGCCATCGACAAATGAATCCGTCGGAGCCTCCGAAGTGAACTCGCGGTCAAAGTTGGCAGTGTCTTTTGCATCAACCTAGGCGCATGTTAGTTCACGTCTTCTGATAGTAACAGGTTCACTTACCACATTGGGCTTGAAGCTGGGCTCGTATTTCCTCTCGAGCAGCTTTCGCCAGTCGATGCTGTGGAAGAAGTAGTGTGCCTTGATCTCTGCTGCGCCCTTGGCACCCAGTCGCTTCTCTGCATTGCGGTCCAGGAGGCGAGTCAAGAGATCGCGTGCGGCAGGCGGAACAATCTCAGGGCCAGGGAAGTGTAGAGGCTCGGTTAGGATCTTGCGGTACATGTCGTTGGTATTTTCGTCATAGAACGGAGGCAATCCGGTCAACATCTCATATAGGAGAACACCGAGCGTCCACCAATCGACAGATTTTGTGTAGCCAGCGCCAGTAAGGAGTTCCGGAGCGAGATATTCTGGTGTTCCGCAGAATGCTAAGGGAGGGTCAGTTCTCCGATCCAAGCCATACTCAGACTTGACTTACTATTCGTCCGGTCCTCATCCTTCATGTCGAGCTTGCAGAGACCGAAGTCGCACAGGGCAATATGACCAGTATAATCGAGAAGAATGTTCTCTGGTTTCAGATCACGGTAAATGACGTTGAAACCGTGTAAGCACTCCAGGGCGCATAGTAGTTCGGCAGCGTAGAACCGAGCTCGGTTGATGTCGAATCGTTGTTCCTTCTGCAGATGGTGGAAGAGCTCACCACCGTTGACAAAGGCCAATACTAGGTACAGCTTCTCTGGCGACTGGAAGGAGAACTTCAACGGTACGATGAAGGGATTGTTGATTTGAGCCAAAACGGAACGCTCGGCGAGAGTATGTGCGACTTCAGATCGGGAAATGATGTGTGCTTTGCGAATAGTCTTCAGGGCGTAGATTCGGTGCGTGTCTTTCTTCCTGCGCGTTGTGAGTATTTGTTAATCGAGGAGAGCGCATGAGCACATACTGCACCTGCATGACCTTTCCGAAACTGCCCTTGCCCACCACCTTGAGAAGTTCGAAATCATCGATCGCAAGACGATCTTGGCGGTTCTCGACGAAGTTGACACCGATCTTCATCTGACCGCTACCAAACTGTACGGATATCCAATCAGCGCCGGCTTGGCCAGCAACGCCGTCTCCATTCGCAGATTTGCTATCTGTCCGTTGCTCCTCGAATCGAGGGTGGACCTTGAGTGTTCCAATGAAGATGTCTTCGTTGCGACCGGCGTTGGGCGACGCGGAAGGGTTTCGGATGTAAAGCGAGACGGTGAGATGGGTGACGCGGGACACGTCGAACTTGTACTGGGTGTTGCTGCCCGCCCAGAGCGGGTTCTCTGGTGTACCGGAGACTGCGTTAATGAAGACCTGCTGCTTGTCGAAATCTACCAGAGCGTAGGGCAGGTGTTTTGACGAGTAGCGGCCGTGGATCGTAGGCGCGGCATTGATGCTGCCCGCAGCAGACTGCGGTCGGTTCGCGTAGGAGCCGGCGGCGGCGGCATTGCGCGAGGACGAGCCGGGTCGCATCGATCCCGCTACGGAGAGGCCACCGCCCTGGGACATGGAGCCCTGGTGGTGGCTGCCGCCGCTGAATTGCTGCTCGGCGCCCGGGGGCAGCGAAAACTTCTGGCCTTCATGGAGGGTGACGATCAGGATACCGGGGCGAAGGGGCGGTGCAGGAGGGGCTGCGTTGGCTTCTGAGGCGGCTGGATTGGGTCAGCAGGAGGTGAGTGCAGGCAGAAGGTTCCCAAGTACCGATGCCATTGTCCTTGGAGTCTGCAAGGGTCGTTGCGCTGGCTGCGGAACTTGAGGCTTTGGGCGTCGGCTGGTCACCGACTATTGTCGACGTCGACGACGAGCGACTGAAGGTGTTGGCGAGGGGAGCAAGATGCGTCTCTTTGAGCTCTGCAGCACGTGTTAGGGGGGCGTCAAGCAGGCGAAAGACCGGCGGTATACGCACTCTTGGTGAGCTTCCAGGACATGGTTGCGGCAGCTCAGCGGTGGGTAGATGCAGGAAGAACAGACGGATGGATCCCTAGGCTGCTGGGTAGCGAGAGGGCGGAGACAAGGGGACGCGGGAAGGCGACGAGGGGCACACCAAAGAGCGGAGGAGGTGGTGCTGCGAGACGGTGAATGGACGCTGGGTGAGGTCTGGGGAGGAGAGAGGAGAGCAGAGCAGACAGGCCCAAGGTATAGGGAGCGGCTGGTGGCAATGTGTCGAACGTCCGAGTGCCCCAGGTCTCCGTCAATGCTGCGATGCTCAAGATAGGGCCCTCGTTTGAAGTTGGGTCATTGGGTCTCTGAAACTAGCCTCCATTTCGGGGGGACCACGCACTGACGCGCCAATCCTTTTCGCGTTCCTTTGCAGTGTTTCGCGTGTCGCAGGACAAGTGAGAGTCTGCTTTCTATTTTAATTCGGGCCATGCTGCGCCATTGCGAGTGACATCGTGATTCGTGCCTGCCCATCCCAGCCTCGGCTGCAGCTTCCGCCGCCGCGAACAACGTCTGGCGTGCGTACGTCAACACCGTGCCCGCTGCAGCCCAACACCACGTCCACTTGACATCTGGACGCGCCATTCGCACCCAGCCGCCCGTCTCAGTCCAGCAGTGCGACCTGCGGCCTTGTATTGCATTGCATTAGCCGTACAGGCCCGTCCCCGGCGCGCGCCCACAGCTCCCTGCCTCACCGCAACCCCCCTTCACTTGCGCGCGCACATCAATAGCGGGGCACCATGGGTGTCATCAAGAAGAAGACGGGCACGCGGGGCACCGAAGGCGGCACCAAGTACGTCTGCGATGTGTGCTCGTCCGATATCACGTCGACGGTCCGCATACGCTGCGCCGAAGACGTCTGCCACGAGTACGACCTCTGCGTGCCATGCTTCTCCGACGGCAAGGCCTCACGAGACCACCAGCCGGCCAAGCACAAGTTCAAAGTCATAGAGCAGCACTCCATACCCATATACACCGAGGACTGGGGCGCTGACGAGGAGCTGGCCCTCCTGGAAGGCGCCGAAACATACGGTCTGGGCTCATGGGCAGACATCGCGGATCACATAGGAGGCTACCGCGAGAAGGACGAGGTCCGCGACCACTACATCAACACCTACCTAGACAGCCCAAGTTTCCCCTTGCCCGAGCACTGCAGCAAGGACGACACCGAGCTCAGTACCCGGATACCGCGCCACGAGTTTCAGGCGAGGAAGAAGAGGAGGATAGAGAAGAAGAAGGAGGAAGCTGCAGGCCGCGAACCTGATGCGCCCAAGCAGAAGCCCACGGCCAGTGTCCCAGCATGCCACGAGGTCCAGGGGTACATGCCAGGTCGTCTGGAGTTTGAGACGGAATACTTCAACGAAGCCGAGGAGGCTGTGCAGCACATGCAGTTCGATCCTGGTGATGGCTTGAATCCAAGGACGGGTGAGCTGGAGCCGGAGATGGAGCTCAAGATGACTATTATGGAAATCTACAACCACCGCCTAGATGCCCGAGTTGAACGCAAGAAGATCATCTTCGAGCATCAGCTGTTAGAGTACCGCAAGAACCAGCTGGCTGACAAGAAGCGAACCAAAGAAGAGAAAGACCTGATGAACAAGGCGAAGCCCTTTGCCCGGATGATGCCACACGCCGACTTTGAGCAGTTCTGCAAGGACCTTGAATACGAGCACAACCTTAGGCAGGCCATCTCACAACTTCAAGAGTGGAGGAACATGCAGATTACGAGCCTCAAAGCCGGAGAGAAGTACGAACAGGAGAAGCAACAACGACAAACTAGACCGCCCCCAATTGGACAGTTTGATCGTTTAGCCTCCAGCAGGATGGCAAAGCCCCAGCCACCTTTCGAACAACCCTCCGCAGCCACGGCATTGCTTGCGCAGGAGCTGCCTTTGCACGTTAAGCAAAACAGTGGCCTTACCACGCCACCTCCAGATCGCGCTCAGAACGGCGTCAACGGTGCAAATGGCGTGTTGACGCCACAACATTCCAAGACAAAGTTCGTGGCCAAGTCGCTTCCCAACGCCGTGCCTCTCAAGTTTGGCAAAGAGTCAAAGGCGGATCTTCAGCTGCTCAATCCCGAGGAGGTGGAACTGTGCAGCACACTACGCATTATGCCCAAGCCATATCTAGCGCTCAAGGAAACCATCATTCGGGCTGCTCTCAACAACGGCGGCGCGCTTAAAAAGAAGACGGCCAGAGAGATTTGCAAGATCGACACGAACAAGTCATCGCAACTGTTTGAATACTTCGTACATAGCGGATGGATAGCGAGGGCGTAAGGGGGATATGCTGATCGCGCTGGCGTTTGGCAGGGAGCAGTTACTCGTTTCGGCGGCGTTCGGGTAAAGGTATACCCTAGTCATGGGAAACGGCGGCGTTGTTGTGTTCATGGATAGGCTCGCTGCACTCTGTTGAATCTCAAATACTAGCCCTTGATTTTGAATACAATCGAACGTTGCGGTTACTCCTGACTGTGGTCATGATGGTCCGTCCATAGCGCTACCCCAGCGACGGCTGAACACAAACAATGGCTCTCACCTCCGCACTTCCCCACTCATCCCGAACACGCGACACGCCGCACCCAACATGTCCTTTTAGTTACTTTTTTTTCGCCATCTGGAGCACTGGGCCAACGAAACATTTGACAGGTAGCAATAATTCGTGCAGCAAGCCTGATATCATTCGCTCGCTAGCGGTGCCTGGTCAGACCTGCCACCCAAAGGTAGCCTCCGTATCCACCTCCCTGCATGGCTACCAACTCGCGCTACTTCAACGATATGCCCGGGCTAAATGCCCCCTCGCCCTCAAATGCACGCGCAAAGTCTCAAGCGGGCTTTTTAGATCCAACACCTGAAACCTCCGGCCACCTGATTGCTTCACGTGTCCACGAGACCCGCAAGCGTTCCCGATATGGCTCCACAGCGCACGAAACCGCGATAGGAGGTCCCTGGGGGGAGCATGCCCTGAACAACGCCCGCTTCAGCGACTCCAGAAGTCCACCTCCGCTTGCGGACGACCGCTACCAACTTGCTGGGGGTATGGATGGGACGTACAACAACACGAGACGCGACGGCGACTACGATGACTACTTCAACCTCCAGAAGCAGCGCGGCAACTGGGCGGTTACACCTACACCTCAGGTTGGCCTGGTGAGACAGGTCGCAGTTGGCGAAATGCACACAACACCCAAAGAAAGCAAATCATGGTCTATAATGGGTCTGGTTGGAGGAGTAGCCGGGAAACTCTTCCAGTTCTGCACTGTACCGTTTCGAGGTTTTCAGGCAGGGGGAGGGCCGAGATACAACATCGACGCGCAAGAGGAGATCGCGGCAAAACTTGGGCTTCAGGACGACCCTTACCAAGCAGGTCCAGTGCAGCAACTACCCCCTGCCCCGAGCGACGACTACGGAGTCCAGTCCATGGAATCCATCACTCCAGAGCGTCCCAGGATGGCGAAGCGCTTGCGCACAGCAGACAACTGGGTGGTAGTTGGGACCAACCTGGAAACCGAGTCGAGGCCATCAACACCACGGTTATCCGAACGACGACTGCCTGAGCGATCGCCCTCACTGATCCCGCGACCTGTATCACGAGCAAACATAGGAACACCATCCTACAAGCGACCCTCTTTAATCCCAGTATCCCGACGTTCGACAGTCGAGAGACAATCTTTCCATGGCAGTCCGGCAGCCACTCCTAGCTCACACGAACGAGCGCGCTCCTATAATCGACAGAGCTACGGTTCACCAGCTATGTTCGAAGACAAGTCAAGCAAAAACGCAAGCCCTCTGCCGAAAGAAAGCCAACGTCTGATCAACAAAGTGCGAAGAGAGGAGATCGAAGAAGACGAACGTATGCGCAGGATGAGCTTGCAGATGACTGCCATGCTAAGAGAAGCGAATGAAGCTTTAGGCTCCAAGTTTGATGTGGAAGAGTACGACGACGATCATATTTGCGAAAACCGGGGATGTAATCAGCAACCGAGCTGGTACATCTAAATGTAAATAGTCACTATACTTTGAGCATGCGATTCGGCGCTTCATTGCCGTATGTATTGCTCTTCAGTAACGGCCTCCTGAAATATTCGGCGTTTACGGACGGATAGGCGTATACCCTGGTCACTTTTTTTTTGATATCTGCGGCGGCTCTCGAAACAAGCCTTAAATTTTCTACATCCATTACTCTTAGAATAATATTTTCACTTTTGCTTCGTGTAGAAATTCGTCAACTTTCTCGTCTTCGACTTGTATATGCAGTTGAAATATTGTGCTAACACGGCAACGGCACACTGTCGTATTCATCTTCGGTCTTCGTACCAAGAAACCATAGTAAGTGCATTTGAGTTCTGTCCAGACTTTAACTTACAAGTACAAGCTTTATTGCTGCAATGGACGCTTTTGTCACTGTTATGTCGGCCTTCACTGGATTCGCGGCCCAGCAACTTATCGTATTCAATGACTGCCTCCGTCCCGATAAAATTGCCGCAGTCGGGATACTCAAATCCAATGCTAACAACACAACTGAAGAAAGGATAGCTCCACAAAGGTTTGATGAGTTCCTTCCTATGAGTGTAGCAATGGATGTCGGGATACTTCAACTGCTTGAGGACACAACTACCCTTCTTTCCTATGGATGTAAAACCGGCAACTGCACCTTTCCGGCTGCGAATGGATCGGCCTTTTCGACTCTGGCTACCAATTACTGGTGTGAAGATGCCACATCACAAGTTGTGGAAGTACCGCTTAACTATGACGACTCTGAATACTACGGCTATTGGCCGCCTGAGATGTTGAGCTCAATGGACTATGGTGGCAGTCCCGAGGCGTGTGCTGGGGAGAGTAGAATAGCACCAACACGACGGCATCGCCCACGACTGACTACGAACTCACTATGAAGAACGGCACAAAAGTAAGGAACATTGGACTCTCTCTGTCACTTTCTGACAACCACCTTTCTTATCCCCCACTCAAGTTTCTTCTTGCCGGCTGGCCTGGGTACCTCGTGACTGACGATGGCACCATATCCACGATAGGTATGATATACGTATTCAACTCCACAAGCCAGAGCCGCGAGTATAAAGCGATGAGATGCGGGATATACCCTACTGTCAACACACTCAAGGCAACCTACCATAATGGCATCCTAAGAGAAGAGCTGGTTAAAAGTGTTCGTATCGGCGAAGACGTAGCCTTCGGTCGCAGTACTGTCTTCCGCCTAGCCACGAAGCAAACCCTTCGCAACGGCACAGAAACCACCTGCGACGAGCGCATGACAGACACACCCGGTTATCTACCCGTCGCAAAAAGCAACATCGACGCCGCACCCATCAACATAACTTACCTGGACATTGAAGGCCGCGGTGTGGAAACCGTGTGATACGCAGAAGACTGCGTTTGGGCCATGGCAGTCACGGGTGTGAATGGTATTTGGCAACACTTCAAAGCCAAAGCCATCTACGGCGAGCAGTTTCTCACAGATATAGTGTCCTCTCGCCGCGGCACCGCCGCTATGCGTGTTTTGTGGGACAACGGAGAGATGACAAAGGCGCCTCTAGACCACGTCGGCAGTCTCATGACGAACATAACTTCCGCCATGAATACTGTCCTCCGTACCCACGGCATGCCGGGTTCCAACAAGCCTATTGAAGGAACGATGTGGTATACAACGACTTGTATCAACATCAATCGGACGTGGGTGGCTTTTCAGGCTACGATGATTGGACTCTCGGCCGTGTTTCTTTTACTGGTGCATCTTGAGAGTAGGGGCGTGGAGAACGAGAGACTGTGGAAGAGTTCGATATTAGCAATGCTGTTCTGCGAGATGGATGACGTGGTTACGGAAGAGGCTAGGCCGGTAGGAAGACGGCGGTTGGAGGAGGTGGCTGCAAGTAGTAGTGTGAGTTTAGGGAAGGACAATGGGAGCCTGAGGCTGCTTGCCAGACAGGCTTGACGATGCTCAGGCGACGTAGTTTGGTTTTTATTTTTATTTTCTTTAGAAATTCCTACTACCACCAGCTTCGCTTTGCTGCGATTTGAGGTCTTCGATTAGGACACTCATTAGTTTGAACATTTCGCCTGCAAGCTTCTTCCCTGTTTCTCTCCACTCTTCCTCGCATAGTCGTCCAAATCGGTCGGGATGCCATCGCAAGCGCTCCTGACGCAACCACTCGTAGCTGTACAAACCGCTTGCTCGAAGTAACTTTTCTACGTCGTGTTGGCAGGCGTGTATACTGTCTGGTTCAGATTTGAGTATAGTACACGCTGTGAGGTTGCAGGTCGTAATTGTGTTAGGCAGATACGGAAAAATGGAAAGCAACCTCGGCGATGCGGACGGCGTGCGTTGTAGTGGTGGTCTAGAGGCGTCTGAACTATTCGACTGGGAGCGAACTTGGATTTTCCGTGGGGCTTTGGGTTTTGAGCCTCCGGCTGCTGCTGATGCGGCCGCGAACATGACTGCCGTCTCTGTAGACCATTTTTCATAAAGAGCTTGTGTCGCAGCGTCTGGTTTCGTCTCTGTGGGTTTAGCCGTACCGTTTGGCATCTGCCCGCTCGACTGCGATGTGCTGGGTTTCGGCTTCTTCTTCGCTCGGGCAAAGAAGTTGAGCGCGAAGGTTTCCAGCGCTTCTTCGTTGATATCGTCTATGGAGCCAGCCCATGTCCCGTCATTCCGAATTGCGATGAATTGATCAGAGCTTGTGGGATCCAGGGTAATGAAAGCCAGATCGCTCCACAGAAAACCTCTCTCCGCCTTCCATTCTTCTATCGTCTCTTTGTATATTTCCCAGGTGTTCTCATCGCCTAAACGGTAAACAACGTCGCCGTACTCGCTCATAGCAAAAAATGCGCCTTCAGGGCCCCAGGTCACAATGCGTGGCGGTCCTACTCGCCATCCTGAAGGTGTCAACCAAGACTGAACGGCATCCTCTAGGCTCGGCGGCAGATTAGCCCAACGTATGAGTTCAGGATGCCAGATGATGAAGGAGTCATCGGGCCCCAAGAAGGCACGGAGATGTGGAGAGTGCCATGTCTTGGTTAGGATACTCTGGAGTCGTGAAGGGATAGAAGAGCCCCAGCGCAGGCTGTTCCTGCCCGATGAGTCCTTAGAACTTAAAATCCAGGATTCGGTTGCCGGCCCTAGTGCTGCCCAATGCACTTCTGAGACTGTTCTGCTTAGGAGAAGATCTTGGAGGCTGCCAGGGAGATTGCGGCTATAGACAGTTGGTTATCGCGTATTAGGAAGAAGGCTGTCCACATACTAATTTAGTCCCGCAAAGCTTTTGGATATAAAGCTGTCTTCGGGTCCGAACGAAAAGAACGAGGTATTACTCAAGGTACCAGTCATGCCCGGCTGTACGCGATTGGGTGAAAGCGAGTTATGACATCATGTACTCCTAAGCTGGAGAAACCTCTGTAGACGTTAGCGACGTGTTCAAAAGTTTGAGCTGACGTGTAACATACACACGAGCGTGCAAGGCACTGTTGAGGGTAATTTTCCGTCGCCCAGACCTTTTCACCAACTTGCGCGTGTCCCCAGACAACGGTTTCAGACCGTTGCTATCCTGTTTATACCCTGGAAGCGATCAAGCTTGGCAAGACGAAATGTCAACACAATCAATCGTGCTATTATCAACTTCTTCACAGCACTGCAGCTTTATAACGACCCACTGGGTTCTGCATCTCACACCGCTTCCATCGATCTAGACCGAGCGTTTTCCTTCTTAGCGAGCCCGAGTTTTCGGCGGCACATGTGCGATTCCACGTTTACGTTTGGCCAGCGCGGCAGCCATTTCTTCCAATGTCCGTCCAGACGAGAACAGTATGATTTCAGACACAGAATTTTCCGCAAATATAGCTCTGATGATAGTGTAGTGCACGCCTCCCAAGGAAGTTGATGAGGTTCCTCGGCTCTTCATAATTGAAGAAGATTCATCACGTGACCATTGGTTTCGAGGACAGCTTCCTCCTTACCTGGCGTGACACTGATGGAAGAGATCGCATTGATAACTCTGGACTTCCGCCCGAGTTAGATGAATTCTTGAACGCTCGAGATCGCGATATTCCTAAGATTCGGTGTACGCTGGGACCATACAACTCGTCTTTCTTCATCCACGACAACGCTTCGTACCTCTGGAGAAACCTGCCAGGATCTTTACTTGTTGCCTTACAGAACAACATACAGGATGGAAGTTGGACTGACCGGCCACGTCTCGTAGCACTAGGCGCCGGAGATAACTTTATATTAATAACCGAGAAGAACGCCTCAGTGTGGGACTTGCGACACTATAAATCTGTTGTTACAATCCTTGAGAAGAGCGACATGTCAGATACTCACAGCTTGATCCTGCATGCTTATCGGTACCAAACCTTCGTCATGCAGACCCAGAACGGTAAACTTCTATTCGAACACGTACCGCCTCATCAAATTGCAAGCATCCAGGCCATGATAGCACCGATCTTACAAGACACAAAGAATGTGCAACGAAGAGCCCTCGTGCGCAGAGAGAGCGAAAAGAGGGAAAGCATGCAGAGAAGATCCAGCGCTCTCCAAAAGCGTGCGCAGGTCCGGAGGGAATGGAGTGAACACAGCCAGGAGTTTACGGCGCAGGCCAAGGGTGTTAAATTGAGCTTTAGTCTCAATGTTAGTCTGGGTGGCTTAACGAGAATGCTGGGGTGAGGATAACGATAGAAAACCCATGTTCGCTTTACTCGAGAATCGAAGAAAACAGCTTCATTCGCATACACATCCAACAGTTAGTTAGCAGCTTGGACTCTGCGAAGTTTGCAACAATGGTAAGTCAGGGTGGCTAGACAAAGGCAAGACTTCGAGGCTGTGCCAACCGCTGGAAGACCTGCGTGAGAGGAGCCCTCAATTCGTCATGAGTTGAAGGACCAGGGCATTGCGTTACTTTGTACGGACAAATTGTAGTTGTCGATAGTACAGGATTGGCCATTGAGGGGAAAAGTTGGCATTAAAGAGATGGAGTTGCGCTCGATCGGCAATACAGAGGCGGGAAGGAGAAAGAGAAGGATGGGCTCGTTAGTCATACAGCGTTGCAGGTCCTCTCGGTACACCTGTGATCATCAGAACTGCTTCGTTTATTGACTACGCCCATGCCTTGATTGTTCGTTCCATCATTTCACACACTCTTATGAAAAGAATTTGAGTTGTGGTTTTGTTGATCATCGGAAATTGCTTCGTCGATTCGAAAGCGCGTCTGGTGTTCCGTTATATCAGTAGCACCGCCCGGGTCGGAGATCAATAATGGCGGCAAAACATCCTGGGGCCTAAGTAGCGGGGATTGAATGCCCTATAAGATTTTGCAAGGGCATGTACATGTGAAGGGGATCGCAGTGCCAAGGACGGACCGACAGAGGCAGACCGGCAACCATAGAAGTAACATCCGCTCCAGCTTCGGATACTGTAACATATGAGTTAGGCTATTGCAATGAATGACGATTCGACTTAGTTTCTCGATGCCTTGATGAGCAGTCGTATGCGATGTGACGGTCGTAATGTAGTTCCATATCCTTGGGCGCCTTTTACTGCTATGCCAATACACTGGAAACGGTTGTCAAGGTAGAAGTCCGGGTTTCAGGATTTTCGTGCTGACGTTAGATGCGACAGAGATCTATATACAATGAGGTATCAGGGAATGCGAGTAAGGTACCTGGGTATACACCACTGTAGCCAGGCTTGGCTTTGTCTTCCACGAGTTGGCATTTCGAGGTTGGAGGTGACGTGAAAAGCAGCTGTAGATACTTTCCAATGTAAGAGTTATGACATGCCGAAATTGTTGCCATACCCGTGTACCATGGTTGGGACCGGAGTTGACAGCGATGACATCACGCTAAGACTTTTTCGACAGCCAAATTTGCGGGGAAACCTCCGCATCAGCTTGACCTCTCCACATTTTCCCAGCAGCTACAAGCTTCCGATACGCCGTTTACTAATGCCGGGTACTTTGGGAAAGCTTGCCAAGGATGACGATACGCTTCTTGCGGGTTTTAGCAAGCCACGTACGTGTACGGACCGGTCAACGTACCAGTACCACGCGGTGCAATGGCAGGTTTCTTGGTGCACTAGGGTCGCATGGCTGAGGACTTAAGTAGGCGACATGGATGTGTTCGGCCTCGTGTCAGTTCCATCTCTTCCCTCGCTGGGGCTGAAGTCTAAATCATGGCTTCGATGCGCTCGTTGACTGCTGCTCTCGTTGCAAGCGCGCCATTGGCGAGTGCGCTGTTCATCAACGGTAGCGACATTGCACCTTGCGACTCGCCCATCTACTGTTATGGCGACTTACTTCGCGAAATCGAACTCGCAAGGCCATTTGAGGATTCGAAGACGTTCGTTGATTTGTGAGTAACTTAGACGAATGCCTGTATTCAATCACAGCTAAATTCTAGCAGACCGACAACGCGCCCGCTGGACGAAGTGCTTGCAGCATTTGCCAACCTCTCGAGGCCGATTGAGAACAATACAGCGCTGAACAATTTTCTATCCGAGTACTTTGGCGAAGCCGGCTCAGAATTAGAAGAAGTACCCAATGATGAGCTAGAGACTCAGCCAGACTTCCTTGACAACGTGAACAGCTCTGTTGTTCGAGATTTCACACGCCAAGTAATTGATATATGGCCTGAATTGACCCGCCGCTATGTTGGGGCTGGAAACTGCTCTGGTTGCGTCAACTCTTTCCTTCCGGTCAATCGTACCTTTGTAGTAGCCGGTGGTCGATTCAGGGAGCCATATTATTGGGACTCGTTCTGGATCATCGAAGGTCTCCTTCGTACTCAAGGATCGTTCACTCAGATTGCTGAGAACATCATCGAAAACTTCCTGGATCTTATCGAAGATATTGGTTTCGTGCCTAATGGCGCCCGTCGCTACTACGAAAATCGATCGCAGCCACCACTACTCACACAGATGGTTCGTGTTTACGTCGAATACACCCAGAATTACACCCTGCTCGAGCGGGCCATACCTATCCTAGAGAAGGAGTATGAGTTCTGGGTGAATAACCGTACCGTAACACTTGAGCGCGCTGGCACGAACTACTCCCTGAACCACTATGTCGTGTCGAACACACAGCCACGACCTGAGTCCTACTACGAAGATTACGTAACTGCCAACAACGCAACCTACTTCAACGAAGATGGTGAGGAATTCAACGCTACGCAGCCACTTAACGAGACCGAAATGGCGACATTGTATTCCAATCTTGCATCGGGTGCAGAGAGTGGATGGGACTATTCCGCGCGTTGGATTGCTAATCCGTCTGACGCTGTCACCGACACGTTTTTCCCTCTTCGCTCGCTCAACACCATTGAGATTATCCCAGTAGAACTCAACTCAATTCTTTACTACAATGAGATCACGATTGCTGAGTTTCACCGCCACCAAGGCAACTACAACGCTGCTCGCGAATGGGCCGGCCGAGCTGCAAACCGCAGCGAGGCAATGACTACCTTTCTTTGGTCGCCCGAACACTACAGCTACTTCGACTATAACTTGACGTCCAGTAGGCAAAACATTTACACCCTGGTTGACAACACAAGTACGCCGCTTTCACTTCAAGGAGCGCCACCCGGACAACAAATCTGGTTCCAGATCTCTCAATTCTATCCCTTCTGGACAGGCGCCGCTCCAGATAGCATCAAGAATGATCCCAAGGCATTGAGGCGCGTGTACGCACGAGTTGAAGAGCTTCTCGAGTCCCGAGATGGTGCGATCGCTGCAACAAACCTTCAGACCGGCCAGCAATGGGACGAGCCAAACGTCTGGCCACCACTTCAATATATCCTTATGAAAGGTCTGCTGAACACGCCCCTCGAGGTCAGTGAAGACGACGACGAGCAATCAACAGAGGACTACATCTGGACCCAAGATCTCTCCCTCCGACTTGCACAGCGCTATCTTGATTCGTTGTATTGTACGTGGCGTGTCACCGGTGGCGCGACCAACGAAATGCCACAACTTCCCGACTCTGAGGGCAACGGAACCATCTTCGAGAAGTATGCTGATGAAAGTACTAACGCTGCTGGAGGGGGTGGAGAGTATGATGTCGTGGAAGGTTTTGGTTGGTCAAATGGTGTTCTGATCTGGGCTGCTGATCAGTTCGGACAAAAGCTGACAACACCTGAGTGTGGAAATATTACTGCAGCTGATATTGGGGGCGGGAATGCGAAGAGGAAGAGAAGTGCAATGGAACTAATCAAGAGGGATGCCAAGTGGATCAAGAAGACGAAAGGGATAAGGAAGCTGAGATATTGATGCTAATGTGTGCTTTTAGTTACTGGTGGGACTCTTCGCTACCCGAACTTCTCTTACACGCTGCATCATGGTACTTGGGTCAATTTATCTTGCTTCCTCTCGAAGTTCAACATGGATCTCAATACTCTTTAGCGTACATTTCAGCTCCGAGTTCTGCTAAGATGTGTTTTCGTGCACCCTCATTTTTCCTGCTTGCTAACAGCATCGACTTGAACTGCTATCTTTGGAGCCGTCTTTGTGAGCGGGTATAACGAATGGCCACGCCAGGCCTATCATCCAAATTCAATCACCTACGGATAAAGATATCAATCTTCAAGATGTTTGCTATTTCTACGCTCATCTTCCTGTTGAATTTCCTGTCACCGACTCCAGCGTGGGGTCTTGTTGTCTTAGGGTGCATGTGGCTGTGAACACCGTACGATATTCGATTACTGCTCGTCGATATTAACCGTGCCGCCAAGCTCTGGGTTGCGCCACGGTGTGTACATTGGTCATATTGGTATCACCATAACATCGATATCCACTTTTGTCTCATCATAGTCGACCACGTAATTGTAAGTCGACAAAAGAACGGGCTACCTATGTGGAGTTGTCGAAACAGTTGGCAATACTCCTTTAATTACAGTCTGTCAAGAGGCAGATAAATTATATCACAGCATCACTCCATAGAGGAGCTGTAATGCACCAGGACATCTACCTACGTTGCGGTTCGCTAGTTCCTCCGGTGTCGATCAGAGTATACTACCACTACAGGTAAAATCCCCGACACTACGACTCTAGGCGAGGTCCTCAGTAATCGTCAAGCAAGCTATCTATATGTCTACAAGAGCTGACGAGGATATATTCGACAGCTATCGGAGAGCTGACACAACTGAGATGATCTGCACGGGACAAGGGCATCCAGTGGAGAACGCTAGGTTGGTGCGGACGCTAGTGAATGTCTTGCCATTCCTGACAAGCTCCCAACATTCGTCTCTGTTTGAACCGAGGCAAGGATCTCCTTCTATGTTATGTGCAGTGAGGCTTGCAGCGTTTGTACCGACGGGGTCGTAGTGTTGATCCGATTCCTACTAATCTGAAGCCACCGAATTCATGCCTACTCCTGTTGGCGAATCATCCAATGTGCTGGGCGATCGTCTCTCATGCTCCAATTCCAGGGTGAAATTTTCCTTCTAGAGCAGTCCTTCACAGGCTCTCTGGCGCCTTCACTCTTCGTATCTTGCCATATGAGGTCATCCGTGGCGTCGATATGTCATGCAAACTCAAACGCTACGGAGTAATCGCCATTGTAGAAAAAAAGGCTAGCGGTTGCGGCTATAGGTAAGGCACCTGAGTGTCGACAATTTTAGCTCGAAATTCTACAGCTACTGCCGAATTGGGATCTCTTGAAGAAGGTCAGGCGTGGGAGGGTGGACACGGAGATCTGCAAGTGCTGGAGCGCGAACAATCACTGATCCAACAATGGCCAATACTTCATCTCTGCTTCCAAGACTACTACGAGTATGGTGGCGGGTGAGAGATGGCCAAATGGCGGCGTATATGTTATGGAAAGAGATAAATACCCGGAAGACAATCGCCATTTAGAACGGCATCCTCGAACCTCACCATCGCTACCAGTATCACCATTGCTTCATTTGCCTCAGCAACCCGGCCTGACAAGTCATCAAGATGAAGTTCTTCGCCATTTCCATGATGACTCCCTTGCGGCGGCGACGCCCATATCTCCGGCGGCTCAGTTCTCAGAGAACGAAATCCAAACCGGCCAATTCGGTTTCGGTACGAGCACCAGGAACAAACTTGAAAACGGACGGGCTAGAGCTTGCCCAAAGGCGATCTTTATCTTCGCCCGCGCATCCAAGGCAACTGCTAACATGGTATGTCGCATATCGCAAGCAATTGTGGATGTAAGACTGATATGTTGGTAGGACGCTTCTACAGGCCCTGCAGTAGCCAGCGCTCTTGGGCGCAACTACGGTGCCAACGTTGTCTGGGTCCAAGGTGTCGGTGGCCCATACTCTGCCGATCTGGGCTCGAATGCCCTTCCCGGTGGTCCCTCGCAGGTTGCTATCAACGAGGCCGTGGGCCTTTTTCCAGCAAGCGAACCAGAAGTGCGCTGAAACTCCCATCGTTGCTGGTGGCTACAGGTGCGTACTTCCTCTTTGTATCCTTCTACCTTAAGCTCTCGTACTAACACCTCACCATTCAAGGTTCTGCTGTGATTGCAGGAGCTATTCCCAAGCTCTCTACTGTGATTCACGATTAGGTCAAGGGTGTTGTACTCTTCGGCTACACCCAAAACGCGCAAAACCGTGGTAGCATTCCTAGCTATCCCAGCGACGAGATTCTTGCAGAGCAAGATAAACGCAAATTGAGATCCGGATAAGTCGAAGCCAGAGGGTTAGATTGGCGACTTGGAGAAACATTAACGAACTTTTCGGATAAAACTAGATCTATCAAGAAATTGTTCAAAGCTGTGTGTCTTTTCTTCTACGATGTCGTGAGAGAACACTTGCTGATTAGCAGTCAAAAAATGATCTGAGGTTAGAACTGTAAGTGCAGAAAGACTGATCTATAAAAGAAATGTTAATGTACTAATTTGTGGTTGGCTTAGTATTATAACCCCTTATCAAAATCGGCCGCGTTCCACCCGGGGAGCCTCATCTTTAGCAACATAACAACACCATCTCATGAACACTCGACTAAATCACAGACATGTCGATTACAAGCACATATATCACACCATTGATTTGACGGCCTTGTCCAACTGTACTGAGAGGAAGCGACGTTCCCAAGGGCCTGCTGATAGTAATGATCCAGTCAGGCAGCGAGACACTAACACCTATCGCAAGCGGAACGATACCGGAATGAAGGGACCACATTTCCAAATGAGAGGAATCTCAAACGTAAATAAAAGATGGGACTAGGAGGGTGCCCGTCCTGGACCGACGTGAATGTTCACCTCCAACCCCGACTTGAATATGGAGCGATGCTTTGAGGCGATGAAAATCCATATCCAGGACTCTTATACTGCAGAGCTAAGCTTTTGCACAGCATCTATAAATTCTAGTCATGGCTGAACTCTCTGGAATGGGTAAGCCATTTCAATTTGGACTATGATTAAGCACATGATTGTTCGAGAGCAGATAATCGATGCAGAGAGGTCGTTACGACCGCTATGACTAGATTTCAAACATGGTTTCACCTACTACCTGCGTCCCTTAGGGCGATACGAGGAGTTCAAATGATTATTTTTTCAATTCATTGGAGTCAGTAAGCTCAATCACGTACGAGGTTGAGCTGTTCACTCCAGCTAGTGTGCCAGAAGAATTACCTTCTACCTTAGCTCTCAGGCCTCAGCATCAAATAAAGTTAACCTCCCACAAGTTACATCTCCAAAATCAGCTTCCGCCTCTAAATTCCGGCTTCCATAACACAATCCAAGTCAACCTAGTTGAACACCGCTTTAAAAACAGCCGAAGCCACGAACCCTTTCCATCATGCCTCTCCTAGACCTAAGCTCTGAACTACTCGACAAAACCTTAGAACATTATGTCGAAGGCGATTCCTATGGACGAGGTTTTCCGAACTCGCGCTGTCTGCCGTAAGTATTACAAACACCGGAATCAGTCTTGCACTACCAACATCAAAAGGGTCTTTTACCGCAGTGTTGGACCACCAATTACTAACCAAGGTCCTAGTTGGAGAACACGAAGTTTGCATGAGAATGGCCGGTGTACCACCCCATCACGTGAAGTATCCACTTCAGTTCGCGTTCTATCATGCAGAGACATACCTATTGAAGTTCATTCAAAGTCCGCCTGGATAATGGAGTTGGATCCCAGCGGCAGTCAACAATCTCACTGATGTTCTCATGCGCTTTACCTCTAATGGAGACGACGCCACTAAATTTTGGAATCAATACACCTTGGATCACGTCCAGGCTATTGTTGCCACTAGCACTTGCTTTCGGCTTAGGAAAGCATTACGCTTCGGCTCAGGAAACCTTCTGTGGGGCGATATCCCCGGTTTGTCGACGAATACTCCTTTCCGACGCTCTAGCTGCGGCTACAGTAGTCGGCAACTTTAGAGTCGTCAACCACTTCTTACACTACACTACAGAGATCATCGAACAGCCCTGGCAATATGGTCCGGAGCACTTCCCTCGCGTGCTTGCGTTTTAACATCCACGTCATTTCGGGCTATAACAGTCTTGTATAGGAGCTGTCACTGCCCAGTGAATCCTTAACCATATGTTGCATTTTGCAATAGGGTGTAAGGAGGTGTGGCGCCAATAGTACTCTCTTGTGTTGTTCTACAAGTCGTGCTGGTGGCTAAAACCTTGCAAGACGACTGCATAGACGTTGGCCAAGGATAGTTAGCCAAACAGAAGTTTTTGATTCGGTCTTGACAGCGGAACTCGAGACCGCACACAAGGAAATACCGACCGTTGGGCAGCGCCTATCTCGTCCGTTTGAATCGCGCGACCACTAATCAGCTGTGCATCTGAATGGCACGATGATGAATGATGCTAAAAAGGCTGTGCAATAGCGCGCAGCAAATTTATCGGCGCATCGATGGTATCAGCTTGGAATCGCTCATCACAATTTGGAGGAATGCCACAATTCAAAAGAACGCAGTATCGAGTTTTTGTTGTTCGTGAGGAAGCGTTGGGTGCCGAGTAGCTTTGGAAGCCTAGGAGCCAGCCTCGCGCTAGATCCTACTTGGGTACCTACGCTAGGCACATCCGGCAGTGATAGTCCTCAGCTGAGAACGGGCATCAGCGCGCCTTGTTCGATAGTACGAGCTGGGTGGCTGCAGAGCTCCGAGGCCATACGAGCGTCGGAAATGGTGCTGCGTGAAAATGGATCACCGCAATTGCAGGTCGCTGGTGATGTAATTCTCTATGTTGTTACACAGACACGGGGAGATCCTTCCTGAGATATGTACAATATTTGCAGTCTTTAGCGTGAATCTGAAAAAGATGGAAGTGAGAAGACGCTTCAAAAAGGGGACGAGCCGTGGCACTGAGCACGTCTCCTAAGACAAAGCAATTAAATTACGTGAAAAAGTTGAACGCGATAGGGGTATATCGAAATGAAAGCGTCAAACAAACTCTCCCTCCATTTACTACCACAGGCCCTGTCAAAAGGTGCGTAACGAGTCGGTATCTTCCCACTCTCTTTCGGAAAACTCTGGAAATCTTGGTAGGTCCAAGATTACACAACCTGTCACAGAAAACGTGTGATAGGGTGTTTGTTTCTCCCTGGTTTGTGCTTCTTGCCATGTCGCCATGACAGCACCCCAATACCGCCGCGGGTCATCCTTTGCATGCCCAACATGCTCACTAGTCTCGAACGGTACGTCTATAACAGACAAACCAGCGTTTTCGGATTGCTCCAAATGTTCGTATACATCTTGCCACGCGATTAGCGTATCGCTCTTTGAGTAAAGGTAGCATCGTGGCGCTGAAGGATCAAAATAGGTAGGATTGTTGATACGCCGGCGAGTTCGGCTGATAACGTTGTTCTCAAACCCCTTGATACCAGTGTATAGTAACCATATACAGCCTAGCACCGCACTGGCAAATAATATAGCAATATGTCGGAAGACCGGTATCTGTGGTAGAGACTTGTTGAGGGCTTCGCATAAACGTAGGTATCGTGGATGGCCTGGTGTACTGTCTAGACATAGTGCTGAGACCGGAAGTCGTGTTCCAGTGAATCTGTAGTGAGCCTCTGCTAATTCACAGGCCTTGTTACTTCCACCTTCGGAAAAGACGTGTAACAAAATACCGTTCTCAGGCGTTTGGTCGGGCAGGTACCGGTAGTTGGAAATGCATTCTACAGCCGGTCTCATGCGCCACTGTTTGTGTGCTGAGTTTCTGAAGCAGAGGTCTTTTGCGGAAGTAGTGATGACCATGATACGTGTAGAAGGGAAAAGAGCTCGGTACTCTGCTGTGTACTTGGCGATATATCGGTTTTGGGCCCCTGTCCAAGTGCATAGCAAAATGAGCGACGGTGCCACAAGGTCATTCGACGAGAGACGTGGAAAAACGGATGCGGATCTCGGATCAAGCTCCCATATAGAAGGAGCAATGAGCTCAAAGCCTGGGATCGTTTCGTTGGTCGTGTTGCGGCTTGCCATAATACTCGGGGGTGAAGTGAATTGCAGTACCGAAAATAGGGATTGATATATTCAAAGGAGGCTGCCGGCAATGGTTCCACTGTTTCGAGATATAGATGTAAAGGACGTCGTAATGTCCTACTGGGACACCTTCCGTGTCTGTGTGTGACACGCGCTTATGTAGGACCATTTCAGAACCTCGCAAGCCTTTACCACAGCTCAAGACTCTAAACAAAGCAACGATGGAAGTTACGGCACGCAGCATGAATGCATCGCCATGCCGCACGCCATAAGCAACCAACGATCTGCAATGGGGTGCGTGCTGATGCCTACGGCACAATTTGAGGGCGCGACCGCAAAGCAGAAACTTTCATAGGTATTACCTAGTAGACGTCGCACTAGATTTCTTACATTTAGCTTGCATTCTCCTGCCTAGGAGCTAGTCAGTGAGCGACAGCAGCGGTTGACCATCGCCCGATACGAGGAAAAATGCGCAAAATCCGACTTGCGAAAATGATACGCAACCACGGTTCTCTTTGTGGTACCGTTGAATCCGTTGGGACGGCTACCAATAGTAAAAAGCCTCTAGACGGGAGTCTTAGGAGCGTTTGATGTCTGTGAGGCTTATGCACCCCTTCCAGAGTGTCAAGACGTGCTTTTGGCATACAAGCCACATTCCGGACTATTCGAAACATGGGTAGTCTAGTGGTGGAGCCACATCCCCATGGCGCAAATCACGAGCTGGCGCTAGCCGCGGTGCCCAAATCGAGCGAAATGATTCGTTAAGTCGGTGCGCAAGGCTGACGGTACTGCGAGCTGACCACGTAAAAGGCAGCTTTCGCAGATTTCTACTACATCAGTTGTTCTTGAGTCTTTCAAATCTTTTTGGCGTTGCTTTTGCATACTTGAGTCTCAATCGCGCCAAGAGAATATGTAAATGCAGAGGCCGAATTCAGGTGATCGGTCGCGGCAATCATCACGTCAACAATCGCATCCAAATTGAGATGCGCTATGAGCGTCACCCTAACGGAATGCAATTGCTTTTCCTACCGCACAACTAGGATAGCTTGGCCAGGCATGCGCTCAATCTTTGTGTGAAACGATCAGTGCCATAAGTAGCAACTTCAATCCATGAGATCTATATCTGTCGGAATGAGCCTCATCCGTAGAAGAAGGGGGACGTTCGCTGTACCTCAATCCTTCAACAGGAGATCGACGTCCGTAGCTAGATCGACACACACCACTGTCGTCCAATCAGCTCCGAAAATACCGTCCTCCTCCTGTCTCCACGCCAAGCAATCCTTTGACCAGTACTCGCTCGTCTTATCTCGCCCCTAAGGATGATCAGGGCCGACCCAACCCATCAGAATGAGACCACCGTCAAGGAATGGGACTCATTATGCAGCACTCCTACCAACGAATACAGCGAGCCGCCCACTGCAACGATGGACAACTATACCGGTGTTACTAAAGGTAAGCATGTCGTACACCAGTACCGTGCAGTTGAACCCTATGTGGAAATACCGCAGTGTATCTGGCGATGCTACACGACCCGTGTCGCCGAAGTATGGATGGCCAAATCCGGCGGCCATAAATTTTACTTGTGTCCAATTCTTGGAAGCTTGGGAACATCCCACTGAGAGTGTAGAGACTTACAGCAAAACTTTGTACTGACCGTGGCATAGATCTCAGCGATGGATCATACCTCTTCAAAAAGCATACATTCTTGTGCACCACGCGTCCAGTACTTAACAACACGTTCTCGGTAATCGAAAACATGTCCGAGAGCGACATCGGAGCGAAGGGCGACACTCAAGCACCAGATGTGTGGAGGCCGCAAAAGGGAGAGCTGGTAATAATGATCAGCTTGAGCTTCATATCGCTGATGGTAGCGCTGGATGCTACAATCCTCGTTACAGTATTGCCTGTTAGTCAAGAAATTCCTTCTCGATGTCATGCATTTATTCTAACAGTGCGTAGGTGATTGCTCAGAAGTTGAATGGTACTTCGGCTGAAGCCTTTTGGACAGGAACGTCATATCTTCTCACATCGGCCATTTTCCAACCGGTCATCGCATCGGTCTCCGCTGTTTTTGGTCGGCAACAACTCCTCATCACCTCGCTATTCTTCTTTACCATCGGTACGATCCTATGTTCGGTAGCAGAGAACTTCACTACGCTGCTCGGAGGGAGATGCATCCAAGGCATTGGCGGCGGTGGGATCATTACGTTGACGCAAGTCATCTTTTGCGACATCGTACCGTTGAGACAACGCCCGAAGTACTTCTCCATGGTTCTTGGATGTTGGAGCATCGGATCAATCATCGGTCCAGTAGTCGGCGGCAAGCTCGTAGAAAGCACGTCTTGGCGATGGGCATTCCACATCAATTACCCATTCTGTGGAATCGGCTTCATCGTAGCGATCTTTTTCGTGCATCTTGATGCGGTGGCGCAACTCACAATTCAGGAAAAGCTCAAGCGAGTTGACTGGCTGGGTGCGATACTCTTCGTTGGCAGCATGACGAGCTTGCTGGTTGGGATATCGTGGGGTGGCATTCAGCATCCCTGGGACTCAGCCGCAACTCTTGCACCAATCATCGCGGGACTGGTGGGAACCATTGTGTTCTTCGCGTGGGAGTTTTACAGGAAAGACCACACTCTATTGCCGTTGGCAGTCTTTGGGAGCTGGAGCGCAATCGCCGCTTTCTACAACGCGTTAATCAATGGTTTACTCGTAAGTTTATCTCAGGCCCCTACCTAGCTATGTGCTGACATATCAAGCTCTTTACGACCCTATACTACTGGCCGTTCTACGACATGAGCGTTCGCGGGAGATATCCAACCCAAGCAGGTGTTGACATGCTGCCGGTCTGCCTCCTCACCGTTCCTAGTTCTGTCATCGTGTCAGTTTTAACCACGCGTCTGGGACGGTTCCGATGGGCGATTTGGGGTGGCTGGGTCATCACTACACTTGCGTGCGGGTTGCAGATCATCCTCGATGTGCATTCATCGACTGTGGTTACATCAGTGTTTCTTGCCGTTCTAGGTATCGGTATGGGCATGGTACTCACCAGCCTTAATGTCGGCATCCAGGCTATTTCTAAGCCTGAGGATGCAGCCATGGCGGCGAGTATGTACGGCTTTCTTCGCAGTCTAGGAATGCCGCTCGGTGTCGCCGTAAGTTCAGCCTTCGATCGACCCCTCTACACAATGCTGACCCCGTCCAAGCTTTCAGGAACAATTTTCACAAACTCCATGTCAGACAAGCTTTCTGAGCTTGGTTTGCCTACGTCGATCGCTCATGATTCCGAGCAATACATCTTCGTCTTGCGCACCATGGCGGACTCCCCGCAGAAGAATGCCATTTTGTCGTCGTACATGAGAGGCTTCGATTCGGTCTTCATCTTGACCACTGCTGTTTCAGCTAGTGCCTTAGTCGTCAGCTTCGTCATTAGGAAGTACAGTATGGACAAGATCCTTCTTGCGCAATTCTCCGCGAGATGAGCCGCAATCAGGCATTCGGATACTGGTTCTCGTTGTCTTTCGAATGACTTTTGTCGTCGATATTCTTCTGTACACTATTACAAGCCCGCCAGTTCCCATTTTATGTAGCAGTGCGTCGGTTAGGAGCTCTAGGCCCATCCCGCTGCAGGGGGCATTTGTTACCCGTGGACCCGGCCAGGTGCCGGCTAACCTGGAAGGGGCTCTTTTGGTTTGCTCACACGTCAGGCCCTATCTTCTATGTATCTACTTTAGCCAAACATCGCTCGTCAGGGCTATCCTTTTCTAGTTCCTCGGCAATCTATACCCCTGAAGTTGCAGAAATCCATTCCTCCAATTCCTCCACTATCGCACAACGTATCCATCTATCGAACTTGTTCCAGTCAGATTTGGCAGCATTGCTTTCACTATGGCGTGTCTGGAAGACTTACCCCCAAGAATTCTTTGAGCTAATTCTAAAGGACTAAGTGGAGAGCGTCCCTTAGACACATTTCTCGTTCTTCCGGATACATCACTCTCTCATCCCGTGCTCAATTACTCCCAAGTACAACCCGAGGAAAAGAAGATTAATGAAGAGGACAGAGCTCGCTCATGCGATGGTTTCATGCACCAAGTAATGCATTTGGTATAGTGAACATATAAGCTTACAACCCCCTCCCTACTCTCATCTACCGGCTACCGCTTTGTAATTGTGTTTTGCTCCTTTGCGGCATCCCTCATCTCTTGCTTGATTCTGCTGATTGTGCCAGCGCCACCGTAAATCATGGCAGTATATACCTGTGCCACACTTGCTCCCGCATCGAGGATCTCTCTCGCTTGCCGTCCGTTTGTAATACCGCCCGTCGTGAATATAACCTTGCGTGGTGCGTTTGGTGCAGGTGCAGTCTTCGGTGTAGATTGAAGGGTGATGGTAGGCGCCGATTCAGAAAGGTCGTCGACGTTGGAGGACAGGGGTGTTGGAGCTGGCTGGTCAAGGTCGAGCATTGGCTTGGTTTTTGAAGACCCGGTAGAGGACGATGAGGGGTTAAGCTTTTCTAGAGTACTGGAGGAGGACTTCTCATTGCGTGCATCTGACGATGGTGCAACGTGCTTCGGGCCTTCGTCGAGTGCTTTCCTGTACCTGCTGACTAGGGCAAGTGTGCGCTCGAACTGTTGTGGTCCCGAGTATCCGCCTTGTTCGAGAAGCAACTTTGCCTCTGATTCGGGAAGTAGGTAGCCCTTGGGTAATGGATCTGGACGTTTCTTCGTTGTGTTGCCAACAATGACACCGTCCACACCTGAGTCCCAGACGGCCTCGCAGATGCCCGATATCTGCTCTTCCGAATCCTCATCGGGGCTGACTTTTACCATGACAACAGGCTTTGTCTTGCGGTCAATCTTCTTGACTGCTCCTACCACTCCGGAAAGCAGCCGTGTCAGAGGTTCGACGTTCTGGAGAGTGCGCAGGCCAGGCGTGTTGGGTGAGGAGACATTGACTACTAAAATGTCGGCGTACTTCCCAACATGGCCCACGGCAGTCGCATAGTCGCGCACTACAGCGTCAATGTCGTTCTCGGAGGTCGTCTTGTTCTTCGCAACCTGTACAGCCATAAGACGCCCCTTTAGCAGCGATCCCGGTGGAACACCAGCTTCGCCGTCGAGGACCCGGCGTTCGGCATCTTCATCTAGCCCGAGCCCAGTGTGGTAGGCAAACTCCCTGACGCGCTGTCGTAATCTTGAAGCGACCAGCTCGGCGCCTTCCGAATTGAATCCATAGCGGTTAATGAGAGCGTTCTGGCTGGGTATTCGGAAGACGCGTGGTTTTGGGTTGCCTTCTTGCGGCAGTAGTGTGATGGCACCGACCTCTACCACTCCCGCTCCGAGTTCGAATAGCGGTGTTGGTACCTCGGCGCCCTTGTCAATGCCAGCAGATGTTCCGATCGGGTTGTTCAATGTGTGCCCAAAGACCTCGACAGCCAAATCGCCCCGTGAGTCAGCTACGCCGCGTTCTCTGGGGTTCAAGCCAAAACTATGCAGCACCTTGAGCATACGCGTTCCAGCGTGATGCGCCTCTTCGCCATCTGGATATATCTGTCGTAGAGCAGGCACAACGAGCCATTCGTGGATGCTTGCGCGCGTATCGGTAATGTATAGGTAACCAAAAGTACCACCAAGTGTCAGGAGGGTACCGTATACGAGGTTCTTGGTGCGAGTACCAGTTAATCGAACGTTGGTCGCGGCCTCGGTGGCTGTTGTGGCATATCTTGTGGGGTACTGGAACGGGCGATGGGAGGGGCGGCAGCATGGTACTGATGGCCGCACGCGTAGGGCACGCATACTAGCGGCAGTGTTCATGGTTATGAGTGTAACAGATAGCCCATGAGAGGCTCAATGGCTGCGCAATCGCCTTATCGAGATGAAGATGCCGAATTCAAGCCGTGAAAGGAAGCTAGGAAACGACCAATGATGTGGGCTTGGCACCAGGTACCATTTCCGCGTAACCAATATCAAATCCCTCCCAACCCGAGAAATAGGGGAGTCTTTATTCACATATTCCATCGCATCCCAAATATCACTCACCCCCACACCATCTTCCAACCTCGCAATCAATCAAGCTCTCGGTTTCCTCGTCCCCATCATTCCCCTCTCCGCCACACCAGCATGACTCGTGATCCTCTGTTTCGCTGCTGTCGGGAAGAACTTCTCGTTCGCGAGGAATACGAGAAGATTATCTGCACGATTTTGGCGTTCCATCATGGCGGTTCATGACGGCTTTGTATAACGTGCCGCCGTTTGTGCATGAGGAAACGGAGTCGAACTGGATGCCGAGGACAATGTGAGAGGTTGTAAATTTCTAGTATTCAGTTTGCGATAGATCATGATCGCTAGATAACAATTACCTTTCTAGGAAGAGCGGCCGATGAGTCCCGAACAGAGCAAAGAGGGAAACAATCTGAGTAGCTGTGGGTATAGAACTACGCTCATCGCTGACAAGTTTGCAAGCATGAATGACAGGATATCCAAAGAAAAGAAGAAATAGAAAAAACACCATCCAATGCAGATATTATAACTCTTCTATACACTCAGATTGGGCAGTACATCCTAAGTTGAAGATAAGTGCGCCCATCGCGCATCCGGATCTACTTCACCATTCTCACTAAGATGCTGTCAGCGCACATCCTCCACGCTCCCGCATTCTCCTCCGCCCTCCCATTCGACCTCTCTGCCACAACAACACGCGGACCAATGAAGTCTCGCAAACCTACCAATCATAAACCCACCCGGAATTTGTAGTCATGAACTCTTCACATGCCTCCTTGAGTGCAATGTTTGGTCTCAGCTCGCCAATTGTGAGCGTCTCTCTCGTCAGCGGGTCTGTTGGGCTGCGTTTGAGATGCTCAATCAGCGTGGCACGCTCGTAAGATCGCCCGTTCTTGGTAACCACCGGATCATGCATAATCTCAAACGTTATGCCATCAACGAGGTAATCCGGTACTTCGCGTTTCTGCTGATGTTCCGGATTCGATATAGCAAAGGCAGTCCGTAGGTCGTCGCGCTTCTTCTCGAATTCCGCTTTGCGCTCTGCTTTTTCTTCCTGCCCGTCTGATCGACTAGTTTCGCCAGTCTCCATACGTGCTTCTATGTCATCCATGTCCTTTTTGAACTGTGTCTCCAACATCAATTCGAGGTCGGAGAGGAGGTCGCCGCGCCGCCGTATTCGTTCTCGTTCGCGGATATCCCACTTGGCTTTCTTGCATTTCAGAACAAGAGCAGATATTGTGGCTGCGTTGGAGGTTTGTTGCGTCGAGGTGGTGCATTTTTCGTACGCCATGAGGGCCGAGGAAAGGGCTTCGTTGGGGTGATTTATCGCGAGTTGGGCTTGCGCTGTACTGTTCTTAGCCTCAAGTTCGGCTGTAGCATTTTGCGTGTTTCCCTAGGGATCAAAGCATACCGAGATAGAAAAATGCCTTCATGTTATCCTTCAACAACTCGATACTCCGTATACAATCGTCTATTACGCCTTCCCATTTCTCCAATTTCAGCCTAGCATTCGCGCGATTCGTGAACAATAGAGGGTTTGCTGAGTTCTTCTGGATGGCCTGCGAATATAGCCCCTCAGCTGCTTCATAGTCGCCATTCTTGAAGCACTTGTTGCCTGAGTTCTTAAGCTGCTCGGCGGCATATTCGTTGCCTGGCGGAGGCATAACGGGGTGAGTGAACAGGCGACAGAGGGGGGGGGGTAAGGCTGAAGGCTAGCGAACGGGAGTGATGGCGGAGTTAAGCTTCAATGATTGGTGAGGCTGCGGGGGTGGGGCGGTTTTGTTGCGCCTCGGTATAGAAGCTTCGAGATGGCAGATACGATGCTGAGGTGAGCAACCCGGAGTCTTCGGATGAGATCTGTACCCGCAGAGAAAACCCTGATCAGTTATTGCAAACTTGACAAGCATCGAGCATTCGATCGTTGTGTGCTGTAGGCGCCACGTACCCACTGGTGCCAATGTGCACAGCCACACCATGATCACGTAAGCGAGACACTGGAACACTTACTGCGCGCTATGGTCAGTAACAACGTGGAGGTCGTTGGACAGTCGAAACCATACACTGTAACGCTACATAGCTATAGTTGATATACACCAGACCACCATAGTAAAACGATCCCCGAGATCACATATCTCGAGCACTCAGACCAAACATATCAGAGTTGCTAGTTCACCAAGTGGGGCACCACCTCGGTTGCTTCTGTGGAGTTGACAAAGCCGACTTCGTGCGTCTTTGCTTCACCCTCGCCCTTAGAATCCCTTCTATCCTCTTTGTATAGGTTTGGGTAACTCCTCTGCCGCCGAACCTTACCACCTTCATCTGCCACTTCACGCCGGTGCCGACTAGGTGGCGCACTCCTCTTCCTAAACCTCTTTACATCTTCCCCCTCGCTCTCGACGCAAGTATCATCGGTTTCCAAGATCGCACTCTTGGTCCTTCCCCTGCTCCCACTCCTGTTGCGTGCTCGTCCCCGAAACGTATGGTCGGGCTCGGCATCACTGCGCCGCCTGGTCTTCTTCTGGGCGGATGTAGGCGGAGAGACTGAAGACGTCGGAGAGGAGGGTCGATGGTGTTTGCGGTGATGCTCTCGGTATCGGGAGCCGCTGTTGCGATCATGTCCGCGGGATGGTGAAGATGCACGGCGTGGAGAGTGCTGTGACGACTGTCTACGTCGCTTGAGTCGGCCACGCTCTTCTGCATCCACATCTGGCTCGACGATAGTTGGGATATCTGTTGTCATGGTCTGAAGATGTGCGGGCTCTGTCGGCGGGTCCGACATCTTGACTGCGCACATTGAGGTTTGGCAAGTTCAGCTCAGCTGTGAAGAGTGAAAGACAGTTGGCTAGTAACCAGCAGGTCTAAGCATATCAGAGCCGCAAAATGTGAGGGGTGCATTAGTCCACGCCTGACGGGCCGTTTGGATGAATGATCGCCTGAACCTGCATGTGAACAGTCGTTCCGAGCGTCATCTGTGAGGCGTAGGCCAGGTGCGACGTCATCTGCCCAAGCGCCACATATAAGGCGCTAGCCTGGTAAGGGTCGGACGATGCGGTTCAGCTGCCATCTACGTCAGTTTCGCAACCTCAACACCACAACTATCACACACAGGTCCCAGCCGTCTACTTACTCGGGACTGTCCATCCTGGCTTTCTCAAGAGCCGTCGTATATGCTTTCGTCAGCAATTAGATAAACTTTCGTTCGTACTGGAAGAGCCCATCAGCTTGCTTGCACTCAGTGTGTACTTCGACATGTAAATTCAGAGTACGACTACTTTCCTGGTCGCACTCTTTGGTATTACAGCAGCCTTCAAAACTGCAACCAGTGTCAACCAACCCGCTAACAAATAGTATCGCATGCTATGCGGACATCGTCGGCCACAGTGGAGACGGCTACTTTCCGCTCTGGAACGACTGTCGTTTCACAAGAAAGAAAAGGTATTCCAAGAAGCGAGATACGGATTCTGGTAAAGCAGAGAGAATACTTGAAAGAGGAGAAGCGACACAAATCGAACAAGATCGATATAGTCTGAATACTTGTGTGATTTGAGGAACAGCGCCTGAACAGCAACAACATCTGGAGTGAAAAGAACATGCGTGTTCATGGGCCAGTAAATTTAACTTCGAATGCAAATATCATATCCAGGACAATGCAAGCAGATTGAACAAGACCATAAACACATCATAGTAAAGGCTAGTATTGCCACGTTGTTAATGTTAATAATAATAATAAAAAGCACTCTCGCTATGCGGGATACAACCCTGCTTTTGTTATAACCATACCTCGGGTGGAGAGGTAATAATAATAATAATAATGAAAAAATGAGTCACACCCGTAAACACCTGTCCAGCGCGCCATGCTTGTTAAAGATTCAAAGGAAACGTCTTCCCCACCCCTTGCCACCCCAACTAGGAATCATGCTGTTGCTGCAAACCGTGATGTTCCTTCTCCTCACTCTCGCTCTCCCTCGGAACAGCAAAGCTCTTCCTAATCGCCATATCCGCTTTGGTCTTGGTCATCAACGCATCCCGGATATCCTGTTTACTCCTCCCAGCCCAGGACTGGTAGTTCTTCTGGCTGAGGGGCCAGATGGGCATGTTGCCGTCGCGGCGCATGAATTCGCCGGCGGTAGGAGCGGGTTGAGCAGTGATGGTGTCAATGTCCATTTCGAGTTCTTCGCAGTAGGCTTCAAGGGGCAAGTCGTTGACGTCGTTTCCAAAAGGGTTTTCGATTTCACGGCCGATGGCTGAGAGACCGATACTTGAGGGATTGTTAGTACCGTGTAGTTTTTTTTAATGAATGCTTGGCAGGCTTGGGACTTACATAATGTAGGCGGCGAAAATACAACCTGGGATGGTAATCCAGCGGAGGTCATCCCAAAGTTGGAAAGGCAACATCATGACGTAGACCCAGGTAATTTGCGAGATGGCGATGGAGTAGGCGATAGGTAGAGGGGTTTGCAGGACGCGGTCCATACCAGTCAAGGCCTCGTTGAGCTGTACAATACTCGTAATAGCTTGGTTCTGGTAGAGACCAACCTTGAGCGTGTCATTGTCGATGATGCTGTGGACGTAGCAGGAAAGATGGTTCAGGATTTCAAGAGACAAATTGCCGAGAGGCTTCTTGGAGCGCTTGATCCTCTTGCGGGGGTTCGACTCGGCGAATGTGACACCAAGGTATTCACCAACGGCCTTGATCTTCTTCTTGTCGCCCGGCTTGGGGATCTCGAGCTCGGCAGCGCGGGCAAAAGTATCCAGGTACTCGATTCGGTCGCGAAGATCGGGGTAGTCGATACCAGGTTCAAAGCGGAGCCTGTGCTTGACAGAGCAGGCAAAGGCGTTGAGTAGGTTAAGTGCAGAGAGCTTGTTGAGCAGGTCCTCCTTTCCAAGATTGCCTTCGCGCTCGGCAGTGTGGTACCAGATTGTTCTTGCCAAGTTCTGGCTGACGAAGATCAACTGACTCCAGTATTTTCGGCCCTCAGTGTATCGCTCGTATGCAGTGCTTGTTCGGAAGGAAATCGCAAGACCGACAACGAAACCGAGAACGGTAAGAAGCAGAGTGCTGACTTTGAGCTCGAAAACGAATTCCGAAACGCATGTGATCAAGGTTGACCACAGAGTCACTACTGTAAGGGGTAAGATCATCTTGGGAAAGACGGATCCGTGCATTCGCATAAAGTACGGCCATTTGCTGTGCTTGGACATGTCACGAGGACCAACCTATTCCTGACTGTTAGTACACACGAGATCCGTGGCGGTCGAGAAAAACATACAAAGTAATCTTCAGCATCCAAGCTGCCGTTGGTCTGCCTCCGTGAGGGGACCTGGTATGTAACAGTACGGTGTCGCCATGACCGCGGTGATAATGGTCCGTCAAACTCCGCGTTTTGCCTGGCTGTACCGCTCGATGAAGGTGGTATCTCGATGTTATCTGGCCGAAGCGTCCGCGTAGTCGAAGCGTTGGACGCCGCCATCGTGTCCGGAAGTCTCGGATTCAGGATGAACAACCGTCCGGCAGTTGAAGTCGCGTACAGCAGTAGGGCTTTTCTAAGAACAGGAAACGGTCAATGCGAGCGAGAGTGTAGAAAGATGATACGGCGTTTTGTAGAGACTGGGAATAAGGAATGAAAGAGGGAATGAGCAACAGAAGCAAAGCGTGTGGGTAATGAATGCAAGCGAGCAAACCCTCCCGTCAGGAGTAAGGATCTCCAACCCCAGTATTTAAATATAAAACACGCGTATCTGCACCTCGCACCTAAAAAAACCTCGCAAACCCATGGCGCCCACGGGGATTCGCTCCCGCACCTTTGGCAGCGCTATCACGGTGACATGGCCTAGCACGCGATCCGCGACACACGTTGGCATGCAGGGGCCGTCTTGCACATTGTGCCCCTGAGCCAAACAGACGCGGTCTGGCCAATGGATTGTGCAGTGGAGTACTCTTCGTAAAGTTGAGTATGGCGACGAATGACGGTAGGGGTGCAGCCCGAAGCAGCAAGGGGCGTGACGCGGAGGTCCTGTTTCACGAAACGCATCTCGCCGTGCCAAGCACGCCACCGAAGGTGCCGGAAGCGATGCAGTCGACTGTCAGCGCTGGTTCGCCTTCTGCGCTGCTTGTCATCCGCCACTAGGGTCGCGTGTTTGCGGAACGCTATCGATAGCGATCTCCAGAGCACCGCCGCTGGTGTGAAGGCGGCTGCATAAAAACATGTGCTGGTGCGGGCGATTCGTGTTCGAACGACAAGACTTTGTGTCAGGAAATGCTCACGTCCATGCCCAGATGGCAGGTCCAGGCTAGGGCGTGCCGAACCGAAGCCAACGTTACCCCTGACAGCATCACCCAATAACAACGCTCGCGAACGATCAAACGTGAAAAAGCCTCGTCAGCAATTTGAAGAGCATCGGGAAACTGCTCGGGCGGGCCATTTGGAGATTGGCATGCAAGAGGGCCGTGGCAAGCTAGCTACAACGCCGCATCCGCAGCGACGCGGAAAAGTAAGACTAATACCTAGCTTTACTCGGGACACCCTCGCGTCGATGAACCGGTAGAAAAGACATGTCAAGCATATCCTGTGCATTTACACAAAGCTGCAGAACGGTTCTGCTCCATGCGCCATCGTACGTCTAGACACATCCAAAGCGCACAGAGCCTTCACCAGTCGCTTCATCTCCGAGCGGTCCATCAATGTTCCCACACCGCTTCGAAGCTTTTGGACCGGAAGGGGGGAAGGAAAGCCCTTCGCCATTGCGACGTTTGCCTACCTCCTCTCGATTCTTCTCATCTCGGCTCTTCCTCTTTCCAACTCGACGGCCAACCCCCTCGTCTTGAAAGTCTCTCCGCCAACACAGATGCGAACTCTGTTGATCTTCTCCAGTAACATGCGGTAGTATCGTGCTTGGTATTCAATCGTATTGAAGTCGTTCGCTGCCCAGATCTTGTTCCAGATGTTGACTAACTTTGAGGCCTCAGAGGTATTGCGCGACGGGGTTTGAGGCAACAAGTTTAGAACCACTTCGTCAATAGATGTTACCTTCCGATTCCCGTGAACGGGGTCCGGGCCTTGCTCGAATATGTGCTTGAGGACTGCGCATATTTCCCATGCAGTCTGGTCATGGGGAGGAAGACCACCTGCTTCCGCTGGTGTAAAGAGGCGAATGTCCATCCATAATTGCTCGATGCTCGTTGTGTAGGCTGGAGCTACGCATGCCTTTCTAACGTTGCCCATGACATGGTGATACGTTCCAGTACCAACAAATAGAGATGCCCAGCTTGATAAGACCCTACCAAGCCGCACGTCTTTGTCCTCGTCTCCCCTCCTAGGATTGTTCCTTTTCGTTGTGACGAGCGGCACGGAAAGCCAAGTGAAGTAATACGTTGATCCAATTTCCACACAGTCCATGCATGCAGCAAGTTGCCCTTTCTGGCTCGCTCTTTCAATAGTTTGCATCATTTCCTCATTAATCTGACGGTTGCATGCCAGGAAACTAGCACAGGTGGGTGGTGTGCTCTGTGATTCAAATAAACACCCATTCTCCCATGGCCCCGCGGGTTCCCGTATGTGGCACCAGCCGGATGCGGATTGTGTGTCCTTTAGGCTTGGACGGGGTCGGGACAATAGTAGCAACTCTGTGTATATCGCGTCGCGTAATTCCCGTGGAAGGTCTAGGAACTGTGTCATTCTCGATTACAAGTTTACTCTACTACCACAGCTTTGCAAGGATTACAACGTTTGCCGTCGATGTAGAGGTGCCAAAGCGACATTACTTCCAAAGGATTGAAGCCTCGCTTGTCGCCCTTAACACAAGGCGTGATCCGGATCCGGAGTCTGGGGTAATACAAGGATGGATTGTGCGTTTCTTTTCCTCTGCAGTGGCGAGTCTGATGGCGTGCCTGAGGCTTGTTTCAGACGTGCAGGTACACCTTGTGATACCGTGGGACATTAAGTTTAAGTTTGAGGTAAAGTTTGAATTAGAGTAGCATGCCGTATTTTGACAGTTGCAGTATGAAAAGGTTGTCGGATGAACGGATTGAGGATTGTGATGCACGAGTACCAAATGATGAGATGGCTGGGATGCGCTGTGTTGTTAAAGGTACGGGATTCCGGAACTTCCTATCAGCACGTGACAACATGCTTGGCGCGAATCGATTGACTACCGTCGGAGCGGAAGGCATGATCTCAGTGACTACATCACCGTATAGGACGGAATTGATATTCACATGGTTTTGACAACGCACGAAGTACGAAAAATATCAGTAACCAGATGATGACAATACGTTCATGATTTCATTGTACGGCAAAGAGATCTTTTCATTCCTCAAGAACTCCCGCTAGCTACATATGCTGTGCTAATCTAATGTAACTGGATGAATATCACGTTAACATTGCCTTTCTTTAGGATGGCAATGACAGAGGTGACTGGTTCAGAGAGAGTTTAGAAGTGAAGCCGACATGTCTCTCTCGACATGCGGAACAAGGGTATCACGTTAACCAGCTATAGCAAGCAGGACAGCGGTGACTAATAGGGCCGGATGTCTACGACTCTGCTGGAGCTGGGACAGCCTCTGTAGGCTGGCTTGTGGCAGGGGCCTCTGTAGCCAGGGCACGGAAACCTTCGGTGGTGATGTTCACAGCACCAGCTTGTACGAGCTGTACACACACGTTAGGCAACCAAACCAAATTCTTCGTTGAAAGAGTAGAACTTACAGCGCGGCTCAGATCATCCAGAAGATCCTCAGGGTCCTCGATACCGACACACAAGCGAATAATATCTTCAGGCATGTTCCTCTCCTTTCTGGTCTTTTCATCAATGCTCGCATGACTCATGCGGCAAGGCATACTGATGAGGGAGTTGACGCAACCAAAGCTGACGCTGATACCCCAAAGCCTAGCGCTCTCGACAATGCGCTCACTGATTGTTACATCGCCAGTCTCGAAGGACAACACAGCGCCAGCGCCACGTGCCATGCTCCAATGCAAATCATACTGTGGGTGTGATTTGAGACCAGGGTAGCGGACCTTGAAGCCGTGGGACTCAAGGAAGGTGGCAACACGCATAGCGTTTGCTTGTTGTTTCTCCATGCGGACACCCAGGGTCTTGATACCGCGGAGTAGCAGCCAGGAATCGAAAGGCGATAGACCGCAGCCGGAAGCGTTGATAGTAAAAAAGAGGCGGTCTCCGAGCGCAGAGTCATTGATTGCAATGACACCTGCCATGAGGTCATGGTGACCTGACAGGTACTTGGTACCGGATTCGTACACGATGTCAGAGCCGAGGTCGAGCGGGTTGAGCAACATGGGCGACATCATAGTGTTGTCGACAGCTACTACTGCGGTAGGGTTTGCGGTGTGGGCAATGCTAGCAATAGCAGGAATATCGCAAATCTTGATCAGAGGGTTCGTAGGTGTCTCGAGGAGCACCATGGCCGTCTTATTGTTCACAACTTGGCGTACTCTCTTCGGGTTTGTAGTGTCCACATGGTGCACAATGATGCCTCCGTGTGTTGAAAGGTACTTGAGTAGCCTATTTGTTCCCCCGTACAAGTCGTCGCCGGTTACTACTTCATCGCCCGGTCGTAGGAGGCGAGTTATAACGTCAAGAGCGCCCATGCCAGATGAGACGACAAGCGCGCGGTTTGCGTTCATGATCTTAGCAAGATGTCTTTCAAGGTGTGTTCGTGTAGGGTTGCCGGATCGTGTGTAGTCGTACTCGCCGCCGCCTCCGGTCGCAGACTCCTGCTTGAAGGTCGCAGACTGCGCGGGTTAGCCCTTTATCACCCGTATATACCGAGGAGGATCAGTTATAGCATACCTGGTAGATGGGCACTGAGCTGGCATTGTACTGGTCGCTGCTCTCTGTGTACACCAGCTCCGTCATGAGTGCATACTTCCTGCCATTGCGGGGCGAACTTGGCGCGGGCGATGGCGGTAGGTTGTGGCCGTCGATGTCGAGCGGGATAGCAGCCTTTCCAGCGGTACTGGCCTTCTTGGAGCTCTCTCCAGCCATTGTGGTTAATGTGCGCCCGCGTTGCGGACTTGGTGAAAGCCGAGTGGCGGGGTTGCACGACTTTCGAGCTTCGCGTTGAGGCGATGACGAAACAGTTTTGTGTAGTTCGAAGAAAGACTAAAAGTGAAGCGGTCTAAAGAGTCACGTTAGATTAGGTTCCAAGTGTATGAGTATCAAGGTCAAGGGCATCGAGAGATGCCATCAAAGACATGTGCACGGGTACGTTAGCCCTTGTCGTGTGGGGAGTCACCGCTGGAATTGCGCCATCGAGGACAAATCGGCAGTTTTCCCCGGCTCCAAACATCGCCCGCACCTTTTCGCCTCCGAAGTCCGAATTGCGGACGACAGGGACGTTACCCCAGATTTAGACAAAGAAACCACAAACAAGCACTTGCAAAGAAGTAGAACCAAAAAAGAGCATGAGCACCACCACCTCCTGAGAAAACATGAGGCCTTCTAGCGTAAGTAGCTTTCTTCTTTGCAGTCAAACGCAACAAACTCTATTTATCCTAACAGCCTCTTCTACATGCGTACTTGGTGCTAGAAACTTATTTGAATTTTAGAAGTTAATATAATTAAACTGCCGAGGTAGTAGGGAGCAAGAATAAGACAGGGTCTTGTTTATTTCTTAAAGGCGGTGCGAGTCCAATTTACCAGGGTGCTTTTAACCGTCTGAGATGCGGGTATACCTACTTGAAAAAAGCTGACATTACAAAAGAATCACAATCCTTTCCATCAAGTACGCTGTGCGCCTGAACCTATTCGCCGAACCAAATACCAGATCGTCCCAGAAGTGCTTTGGAAAATGCAGAGGCGTCGAACAAGGACACCGCAAGAAATCCAGCCTGAAGCCACTGTAAGCGCCGCTAAAGAAAAAAGAGTCGATTATCGGGGATTGATTGCAGGAAACGACTTCCTGATATGAAGGTTCATCTTGAACTCGAAGATGCCTTCTTCCGTTCCACAGTATAGAGTCCGTCCGTCCTGGCTCATTGCCAGTCCCGCCGTCCGTACGCCTAGTCTTGCATCATGCGTCGTGCGGCTTGACCCGCGAAGGCCCAAGCTGAACTCGTAGGATTCGAGGATGGGCTGGCCAGCACGGGTGATGCGAAGGCGTTCACGCGCCTGTGTCAATTGACGGATACGGCGAAGTTCGCTGCGGATTTCGGGTGCAGTAGGATTGCTGTCGGTGCCAGCCGCATGTGTAGCAGTGCTGCGGGTAGTAGCGCGTTGCTGTTCAGCAGCAAGTGCCTCCTCAACGGTACGCCATGCTTCATCTGTCGAAGCGACCATCTCACTGGTCACGCGACGCGCATGTGCCGGCACGGAATTTGGCGAACGGGTGAGGGCAGAGTCAGTGATGTTGGTGAGGGCGGCAGGCGCATTAACTGTGCCTTCGTTTATTGAAACAATGACTGAAGCCCGACGGTGAGGAGTTGTGCGCTCTTGAAGCCAGTTACGTGAGTGAGCCTGCCCAGTCCTCTCCGCCATGAAGTGAGACATGGCGTCAGCCACCTCTCGAGCAGTGGGCTCCCTATGTTTGGTTTGTCAGAACGTTGCCGTAGCAGTCAGGTACATAACTTACGGTACAGTGTTGAGCTGCTCAGAAGTTGTATAGTTGATACTTCGAGGCGTTATCTCCTGCTCACGAGCTTCTTCACGCTGCCTATGACTTGTCCGCAGAGCATTGAGCACTTGCCTTTCGCGAGCCGTTAGACCAAGTGGATCGTTGTCCGACTCTACGACACCCAGTCGCCGGTGCAGTCTCTGCCGCTCAGAGTCTGCTTCAAAGTACTCATTTGCGGCATTAACCGCCGCTGTGTTCCCTTCCGAGTCTAAAGCGCGCCGATATCTTCGGATGAAATCCGCTTCTCTGCGCAGCTCATGCGTTTCCGGGCCGAGATTCAGGTCAAAGTCGGCTATCTCGACAGTCTCGAGACCTTCTTCTTTTGGGTCCAGTGTAAGGGTTTGTTTCAGCTCGAGACCAGCTCGCAAGTCGGCAATACACACTCTACCTTGGTCTTCACTCCAAATGAGGAAGTCCCACGGTGCTGGAGAAAAGTGCATCGTCCGCACCGCGCCGGGCCCAGTTCGGGTGTCTGGTCTAGTGGAACTTATCAACTGTAGAATTGCATCTTCACCATAGTCAACAATCTTCAATAGCTCGACATCGAAGACAGTAATGTAGCCGCATTCCGAGCCCACTGCACAAAGACGTCCCGAGGGTGACCAAGCTGTAGTGAAGTAACCATCTGCATGCGAATGGGTAGGTCGGTAGAGAGTGACTTGCTTCAGTAAGCCCCAAGTCGGAGGTGTTGACTGTATGTGCCCCTCGTGTGTCTTACTGCTGGGCTTGGGCGACTTTGTGCGCTCGAAGAAGTAGCCGATAGGGGCGTCACAGACAGCCACCAACAATTGGCCGTCAGGCGACATGGCAGCGTGGTTCATTGCAAAAGGCAAGTCAAACACTGCCAGCTCCAAATTCTGGGTCAACGAGTACAGGCGCACCGTCTTGTCGTTGTTGGTGAGGACTGCGACGACTTGGTCCTGACCGCCGCCTTCAGCCGGCAGCTTGTGTATGGATATGGAGTTGACGATGTCGGTTCCAATCTTCTCGAGACGGACGCGCGATGCAGCGCCGAGCAGGGGCGGTCGGGGCAGGCGGTGTTGGAAATCGAGGGGCAATGAGGCGTCGACATCGGACGGGTCTGTCGGAGGAAAGCCCGTCACCCTGATGGCGGCGAAGTTGCCATGTTCCTCCCCGCCCACGCAGACATAGCCGTAGCCGGAGGCAGTGCAGCGCGCTTCCCAGGGCAATGTGGTGACGTGTGCCTGTGTTCGTGTGGCCGCATTGAGGCAGTAGACGGCCGCGCCGCTCGCATAGTAGAGGAGATCTGGTTCAGGGCAGGAGATGAAGTGGCGCAATTGATAGTGTCTGGCCTGGTCAGCGTCCATGCAGGGTATTCAGAGGCATGGCCGGCGCTCACGCGATAGGGATCTTGGTAGGGTAGTAAGCCTTCTGAGCCAAGACAAAGTTATCCGTGTCTCTGCTCAGCAAGCCATCGACGGCCATAGTTTGCGGTCAGGTAGGAGAAGGCTGCATGTCTCTGTGACGGCAAGTGGAGCGGACGAGGCTCAGCGGCAGCAGGCAGTCTACGTCACAAGTCGTCTAGGCGCACAAATCCAAGGTTTTGGACAGGAAAGCGGTGCAGAGGTATGTGTAGGAGGGATGAGGCTGGAGTGCTGATGGATGTTCTTCGACCCTAGCGCGCGTTGGACTGTCGGAGCGAGGTTTGATAGAGTCGCAGTGTCTCGAGGTGCTGGTCAAGCATCTTCCCCACACGCGAGCCATATGCGCCAAGCCCTGAACACGGCGACACATGGTGGTGAAAGGCATGCCGCAAAAGCGAGAACGCCTTTCGCCCCCCTCGTTCCAAGTCAAGTCGCATGGTGAATTTGCTCGTCGCAGCTCTGAAGCACAGACATCTACAGCGGAACCTCGGGCGGCGGTTTTGCACCAAAACGAGCTAGAATCTTCTCCGAGAATTTTGTCCACTGCCAAAGCTTCCGTCACTACATCATACATACCAGACCATCCATTCTCCCACCCATCGTCCCCTCTACATCCACTCTTCTGTCGCTTGCATCCCCTCACGCAGCGTCTCACACCATCACAATGCTGTCCGCAAGATTATCACGGACTGTGCGTAATTGCATCTCTGAACACTGCCCACCAGTCTCTGACCTCATCATAGTTTTTGCCCCGTGCGGCTTCCGCTGCGCGACGCACACCCGCATTCAGATTCAGGGCTCCGGCCATGTTTGCGCGAGGGTACGCTGAGGGCGGCGAGGACAAGGTCAAGGGCTCAGTCATTGGTATTGATTTGGGTACCACCAACTCCGCCGTCGCTATCATGGAGGGCAAGGTCCCTCGCATCATTGAGAACTCCGAGGGTACGGCACGAAAGATTTTTCAATCCTTTCCGTCACTATACTAATCCTCCCCCTAGGTGGCCGAACAACACCGTCCGTCGTCGGCTTCACTAAGGAGGGCGAGCGTCTCGTCGGTATCGCCGCCAAGCGCCAGGCTGTCGTCAATCCCGAAAACACTCTGTTCGCGACCAAGCGTCTCATCGGCCGCAAGTTCACCGATGCTGAGGTCCAGCGCGATATCCAGCAGGTCCCATACAAGATCGTCCAGCACACCAACGGTGATGCATGGCTCGAGGCCCAAGGACAGAAGTACTCGCCTTCCCAGGTTGGTGGTTTCGTCCTTGGAAAGATGAAGGAGACCGCCGAGTCCTACATGGGCAAGAACGTCAAGAACGCCGTCGTCACCGTCCCCGCTTACTTCAACGACTCCCAGCGTCAGGCCACCAAGGATGCCGGGCAAATCGCCGGTCTCAACGTTCTCCGTGTCGTCAACGAACCCACCGCTGCCGCTCTCGCCTACGGTCTTGACAAGGCCACCGACAACGTCGTAGCTGTCTACGATTTGGGTGGTGGTACTTTCGATATCTCCATTCTTGAGATTCAGGCTGGTGTCTTCGAGGTCAAGTCTACCAACGGTGACACTCATCTCGGAGGTGAGGACTTTGACATCACTCTCGTCCGCCACTTTGTCGACCAGTTCAAGAGGGAGCAGGGTATCGACCTGAACAGCGACCGCATGGCTATCCAGCGTATCCGCGAGGCTGCCGAGAAGGCCAAGATTGAGCTGTCTTCTTCCTCGCAGACCGATATCAACCTGCCCTTCATCACCGCCGACGCTTCCGGTCCCAAGCACATCAACACCAAGCTTACCCGCTCTCAGCTTGAGAAGATGATGGACCCTCTCATCAGCCGCACTGTCGAGCCCGTTCGCAAGGCCCTCAAGGATGCCAACCTGAAGGCCACCGACATCTCCGAGGTCATCCTCGTTGGTGGTATGACCCGTATGCCCAAGGTTACCGAATCTGTCAAGAGCATCTTCGGCCGTGACCCCGCCAAATCGGTTAACCCCGACGAGGCTGTTGCTATCGGTGCTGCTATTCAGGGTGCTGTCCTTGCTGGTGAGGTCACTGACCTTCTCCTGCTCGACGTCACTCCCCTCTCTCTTGGTATCGAGACCCTCGGTGGTGTCTTCACCCGTCTGATCAACCGTAACACCACTATTCCCACAAAGAAGTCTCAGGTCTTCTCCACTGCTGCCGACTTCCAGAGCGCTGTCGAGATCAAGGTCTACCAGGGTGAGCGTGAGCTTGTCCGCGACAACAAGCTCCTCGGTAACTTCCAGCTCGTTGGCATTCCACCGGCCCACCGTGGCGTACCCCAAATTGAGGTCACCTTCGACATCGACGCTGACTCCATTGTCCACGTTCACGCAAAGGACAAGTCTACCAACAAGGACCAGTCCATCACCATTGCCTCCGGATCTGGTCTCTCTGACGCCGAGATCGAGAACATGGTCAAGGACTCTGAGCAGTACGCTGAGCAAGACAAGGAGCGCAAGAACGCCATCGAGGCTGCCAACCGCGCTGACAGCGTTGTAAACGACACTGAGAAGGCGCTCAAGGAGTTCGAGGACCGCCTCGACAAGGCCGAGGCCGAGAAGATCAAGGAGAAGATCTCTTCTATGCGCGAGTTCATCGCTCAGAGCCAGTCTGGCGAGGGCGCCGCCACCGCCGCTGAGATCAAGGAGAAGACCGATGAGCTCCAGAACGCCTCCCTGAGCCTGTTCGACCAGATGCACAAGGCCCGCTCCGAGAGCCAAAACCAGAGCGAGCAGCCTCAGCAGCCTGAGGGTGAGGGCGAGAAGAAGCAGTAAATGCTTTGATCGTTTAGCATTGGTTTTGTCTTTCTCGTCGGTTCGCTTCTCTACGTCCAAAAGCAGGCGTCTTGCATCCCGTCACATTTGGTCTGGTTTAGGTCACGTCTAGACGTGTGCATGTCCCTACACTTGTTTGAGCATCTCTGTATCATACTTTCCGACGATTTCTCTTCTCACATTAGCGTTTGTTTTATTACCCTTAAGGATCCTTGGTACACGTCGGAATAACGAAAGAGTGATATCCTCTGGTGGTCAGGAAATGATGTGGAAGGGACGATATAATGGCGGAGCCAATGAGTGTACCATAGCCTAGAGACGCGAGATGGTAGAGGCCCCGCTTACTTCTCCGCTCTACAATCTACGATTTGAAATGTTCAAAACCGCCCCGTGGAGTGCGCAAACGTTTTGATGTGAAGTCTTTCGACGCGGCAAACTCAGGTTTTAGTTCACATTTACGACAGGTTTGATTTCGACTACGTGCTGTGTCTTGCCATCTGAACCTCGGAATAACCTCAAAATGTTTACCCACTAAACTCTTACGTCATTACCAAACCGTCGGCTTCTGTCCTTCAATTAGGCGCAAAGTTAGCACTCGATCGAACAGCCTCTTCCCATGATTCTGTCACGTATCACACAATAAAGCAAAATCTCCTCATCGCACGTAGATTCGGCATTACAAGATTCGTCACGACCAAGTCCATATCCTGTCCGTTCGGGAACCATCCGCCTTGTATACCCTGCAAGGGAGAACCAACTCGTGTTCATAATCGGTCCTCTTTGAGCAACTAACAAAGCTCTACGAAGAGCAAGCCCAAGATGACAGACGCAACAAATCATCCCCTCTCCGGCCTCTGGCAACCCACGCAACTTCAGAAACTACATTACGGCGCCGACTCAGTCAAACAGCATCTCCTCTCATGTCTTCCAAACGACTCAAGCAAGGCCTTACATCATCACCGGAAATTCTCTCGCCAGCAAAACGCCTTTGGTAATGCAAGTCGAAAAACTTCTAGGAGACAAGCGCGCAGGCACCTTCTCAGAGATTGGCGAGCACGCACCCGTCGACCAACTAGATGATGCAACGGACCTAGTTAACAGAAATGAAAGCATCGACACAATCATCTCCATTGGCGGCGGAAGCCCAATCGACAGCTCAAAAGCCATCAGCTACCGCCGGAACGAGAGGACGGGAAAATACCTATACCACATCGCCATCCCCACAACATTAAGCGCGAGTGAATGTACCCTAATAGCCGGCTATACGCAATTCAACGGGATAAAAGCCGGAGTTGGGGCCAAAGAAATCGTCCCCCACGTCGTCATTTACGACGCCAAATCCGCTCTACACACTCCCGAGCGCCTATGGATGTCGACCGGTCTCCGCGCCATGGACCACGCCATCGAGCTACTGTACCACCCAACGGCCACCGAAATGCCCGCTAGATGGTTAACACTACAGTCCGCCGCCACGCTCCCTGCCAAAGTACAAGCAAAACCCCAAAGACGAAGACGTAATTACACAACAAAACTGCAACTTGCTGCCTACGCTTCTCTTGGGTTCCTCGGCTACAACTTCAAAGGCGGTATCGGCCTCTCTCACGCACTTGGTTACGCGCTGGGCTCTCCTTACGGTGTTCCACACGGCATTACGTCTTGCCTTACTCTTGGACACGTGGTTAAGCTCAAGGCTCAGGATCCTGCTGCAGCGGAGCAGATTGCTCGTCTGCTTCCTTTTCTTGGAGATTCGCCGTCTGGTGATGTCAAGGCTGATGCTGTAAAGGTAGGAGATGGGATTTTGAAGTTGGTCAAGGATTTGGGGTTGGATAGTGACTTGAGGAATTACAAGGTGGGTAGGGATCAGATTCCTGTTATTGCGGAGAGGGCGACTGGGGGGGGGCTGAAGGAGGGGGAGGTGTATGATGCTGTTGAGGGGTTGGTTAAGGGGTTGTTTGTTTGAGTTGCTGGGCGGTAGATGATGGGGCGGGGGCGCGGGGAGCCTTGTAGCTGTAATAGCATCGATTTTGTTAGATTCAAGTGTACTGGCGGAGAGCGATGAGAGCAAAAGCGACTGTAGGCTGTTAACATGCTTTCCAAAGCAAAATGTAAATAAATCTCACTGTCACCCACGTCAAGTTTATGGACAGGGAAAGGGGCTACCGCAACACATAACGAGGCCGCGAGTACCGAATATCGGTACACGATCAAAGATTTCAAGTCAACGTTCTCATTCGTCCACGGGCTTCTCTGTGGTAGAATACAATCGAGAGAGGATTGCATCGAAACCACTCCTTGGAAGTTGTGCGTTCTTTACAGTAACGGTACGCGTAGATGGATCGGGAACTTTCTTGCGATTCTGCCAATTGTAGATATTTCTACGGTTCACTTTGATCTACGCGGGCGGCGCAACCCAGTAATAGCGCGATGGATCTTTTCTTCCATGGCTTCCTCATCGGCGCGACCTTTCACATTAATCCAAGCTCTTTACTCGTCAGGAGCTATGGCAAGGTCGAATTGCTGGACAGCGCTCGCAATTGCAGAGTAGAAGCCAGTCCTTTCGACGTCATTTAATCTAGCTGGTTCGACAGCTACACACGTTGCATTTCTAGGTTTAGCAAGGTGCGAAGGCAGATCATAGGGCTTGTCGCAGTGCTAGTAGCGATGTTGTATTCTAATTTAGTTCTCCTCTTGATTCGGCATCCTAACCGTACGTCTCACCCACACTCTACATCTTCCTTGTTTCTCTCCGTTTTTCCCTTCACAATATCTTCTCTAGCTTCTAGCTTCTTACTAGTACCACCTAAATTTAATACCCAGCACCTCGTTGCCAGCATGTTCGAGCCACATGGTGGACTTGCCATGGGTGGTAAACACGACGAGGTATTTAGAAAGTACGGTTGACATCAGTGAGAAGGGGAAACATAATGATAAGATGTGATATTGAAAAGATGATATACATACACTCGATCCAAACCAGAGCGGTGACCAGCCTTGCCAACGCCGACCCACCCAAACGCTAATTTGAAAAGATGGCAGAAGAAAGCGAACGACGAAACGAAAGAGCGGCTCGTGGTGTCACTACCACGCTTAACAAAGCAACTCAACTAGCGACCTCTCCAAGTACACCAGCCACGTAGCATAGTGCGGCGGCCCAAATGGCTGTCTTGACTATACCGGCTCCTTTGCCACTTTTCTTCTTGCCTTTGATCTCCTGCTGGGTTCGCTGCTGTTCGCTGCTACTATCCTCAGTCCTGACTACGCGCTCAGCAGCCTGCCTGCGCTCAGTGAACTCTTTCTCAAGTTGTTCTTGGCTCTCCTCTGGTCCAACGTAGCCAGTGGGTGATAGGCGTGCCGTACCATCTATGGGGTTGATGTTAGTCCTCTCCACCGTACTATCAGTGCCGTTGGTGTTCTTCATTGCGCTTGAGGTGTTGACCGTTTCGGAGGGTTTAGTAGACGATGTAGAGTTGAGAGCATCGCGAAGAATGAGTATATCCTTCTTCGCAGTGACAATCTCAAGGCCATCTTTGATGTATGGGACAAACTTTGCAGGCTGGTCGAGCTTCGATAATGCTTCATGTAGTGGTACCGTGGGAGAAACGTCGCGGAGCGCAACCGATGTAGACGTCGTGAGTGAAAGCTTGCCAGTGTCCGGATCGTGCACAAGAATCGTGTAAACCATCTGTGAGTTCGTTTCTGACAAATGAGGTGATATGCCCGGAGGCGATGCCTCAACAACAGTCTCCTCAGGCAACTTGCTCAGCTTGGAATCTGGAGTGGCAGATTCAGGAGACGACAGAATGTGAGCAGCGGTAGAGGTGTCCTGATCAGTTTCTGTTGCAGCATCGACTGATGTAACTTCTTCCCTAGCCACCGGTTCTGAGCCGTTTAACTCGTTCAACCAGTTTGAGCTCTCTTCCATTGTGGGATCATCCTTCAGCATGTTGAACTTCTTCACTTCATGATTTTCCTCACCCTTGTTTTCCTCAACAGGACTCGCCGGTTGCTTGTGGTCAACGGTGATCAGGCCATACGTATCTTCGTATGCTTTTTGAACCTCATCAGCCAGTGCGTCGTCGTTGCATTTGCGGGTCGTCTCCTCTTCGGCCTCCATTACTCCCACTTTCGAAAGCGTCTCACTCTCTAAGCTTTCCAAAACGGGCCCGAAAGGTCTGTATAGGCTATGGGCAAGAGGTCCACGCTCTTCAAACGACTTCTTCGATGCCACCCTCGGCGCACGCGCGTATCCATCATCTGCGAGTCCACACATGGCAGATTTCTGTGCATCGACTTCGTTAGCTAGACGTTCCTCAGCAGCTACCTCGGCACGAAGCTGGGCTTTATCGACGTCACTCATGCCGGGATACCCCTTGGCCTGGGATACCTGCTCACGCACATGCGAATTTTCCACATTGTCAGGTTCACTAAAGAGTTTGATATCTTCCCAAGTCTGCGGTGTCACGCCATAAACGAGCATGGCACGTTCAAGGAGCCGAGCAAGAGCCGTCTGTGTGTCTCGAAGAGTTAGCAAACTGTTCGCGACAGCTTTGTAGTTCGGTAGCATATTTTGGGCGATTTCCGGGTCTTCAAGGCGGGCCTGCAGGCTCCAGATCAAATATCGCGTAAGATGAGCATTTTTCTGGATGATATTTGACGCGATGCTGAGTCGCCGTTTGAGCGCTGGCGAGGCATTCTTTGTTGCATCTAAATCGCCCTGTTCCTGGAGCTGTGCGTATGCCTTGGTAAGATCATTATCTGTGCTCTGGTACCTAAGACGTAATTCTTGGATAGCTCTGACTTTCTTTGGTGTCAGGGAATGCATCTTGCCGGTTCCTGAGCGTTGCCGAAGGGCGTTGATGGCAGAGTCTAGTAGGTCCTCGTCTGCTTTCATGCGCTTCAAGAGAGGTTTAGATGCTGGAATGTCGGTCTCCAAATCTTTGATCACTTGCTTCATAGTCATGCGTCCCTTGCGGATACGTGCCAAGATCTTATCGAAGAACAGTCGGGTTTTCTTCGCGTCCGCTTCCTCAGTAGGATCTAGATGTGAGCGTACGAAGTCAGTATATGTCTCATGCGCAGTTGGTACAGGGACATTACCTTGCCAGAAAAGGCTCGAGAACTTGGCACCGCTTTCTTCGAGCCATGATTTCATTCGCTCGATACTAGACTCCAATTGGCTCTCATTCACTGTGTCTCGTGGTGTGTTAATGTGTGTGGTTATTCGCGGTTCGTTAATTTCTTGGGACTCAAGCGATCTCTCTGGCTGTTGCATCTGTCGTTCGGTTCGACGCACAAATTGATCATTGATGACCTTGGCCTCGAGCATCGAATCGATACCATTACTTTCTTTGTGCGTATACTCGAAAGCCTTCTCTAACTTCGCCCGCTCAGCTTTTTTACGCTCGTCATTGAGAATTTTGCTCCTTCTTGCGGCCATGTTTGCGCGAATATCATCCACGCTCAAAAAGTCCAAGTCATCTTCGGGCAGTTGACTCAAGATTCTTGACGTAGACCGCGCAGATGTGATACTGTCTTGCGTGACAGGTGCCTGTTGTGTTAAGAGTTGTTCTTGGGTGGCAGGTTGTCTTGTACTTGAAAGATCCGCATTTGTAGGAAACGATGCAACATGGTCCTCAGTATGTGGTGCTGAGGGCGCCTCGTAGATCTTCTCAGTCGATGCCGTTGACGCCGAGGGCTCGTCTCTTGCCTTTTTCAGGGGTGTGGTGTCAACCTCAGACTCTGCTATAAGATCCTCTGATGATCTCCTTTGCATTGTAGTTTCTCTCCAAGTGCCATTCTCAGTCGCACTGTTGATGTACAGATCATTGTGTTTAGGCTTCTCTGTTAGGAATCGATCCATAAAGGAATCTTCCGTAGTTGATGCGGCTTTGCCGGACTGTTCGATTTTATTGGCCGCATCAATTCTTGTCTTCGCTATGTACCCTCCGAAGGACTCTGTACTCTTTGGTGGTATTGGTTGCTGAAGCTCGTAGTCCTGTGGGACACTTGCAGGAGATGATATAGTCGCGCTCGTTCTAGGTTCGCTTAGTACTTCTGATCGGCGGCCGACAACCTTGCCATGAGGTTGCTCTCGCGGTCTCCTCAAATCTGAAGGCGATTCAATGCCAGCCGACTCGTCATGCAGCAGTTGGCTTGCCCTGAAGGAGGGTTGTGGGAAGTGAGATCCTCTTTCCTTAGGCGTGTCGGAACTTTTATCATTTATCTCAACTCTTCTCGGATATCTCGAATCAGAATTGTTATCCCGGTCGTGCTTCGATGGCGATGCGGTGTCGTCGTTACTCTCCATCTCTCTCAACATCCACTTAGGGAAGCTTTTGCTGATCCAATCCCAATCTTTGAGCCCCTTGCCACTCAACATATCATTACTAGCCCCGAATATAGCCTGGTATGGATCATCCATCAGCTTCTTTCGCCATTGCTGGTATTGCTGTAGCTGCAGCCACTCGAGGTTGGACATGCCGGATGGACGCTTGCTGCCATGGCTGTCTTCATGTTCGGCGGTTTTGGATGGCGTACGGGAGAAGCACCGCGTGCGAAGAGCAGCTTCGTGGGAGCGAAGGATGCGCTGCGCGTCGCGTTGGATGGGGGAGAAGGTCGGGTCACGGCGCCACCAAGTCATATTCAAGGTTGGGGAGTGGTCTGAAAGGAGATGAGATGGAAAGGATAGGCTGAGAGCCTTTAAACCCGGCATCTTGTCAGTATCGATGGATCATGCGATTTCAACTGAAGCATACCGTTGAATCAATCAGAGGTCTCTTGTCCGAGGCACCAACAGCTCCTCGGAGCTAGCCTAGGTGAACGGACAGTGGTTACATCAATAGGCGGACGAACCTCGAGGAGAGAGTAGCAGCAGATCAAGGCAAGAGAGGAATGCTACCAGAAGCGTATGCAAGACAAAGATGGGACATGTAAAGGATACGAAAGGCTCAGGCAACCTTCAGGGACTGATGGCGTCGCCATTTCCCCGGTCCCCGCGTAAGCTCCGTGCCGCTTATCATGTTTCGCGGGGTACGTTAACAGCCGCGTGATCGCTTGTTCGCGTCACCACTTCATGGTTCGGTACATCTGTAACTGCCCGCATTTTGGGAGGCGTCTTTTGATTTTTGGTGGAAATGAACCTGCTGATGGAAGTGGTTGTTGATCGCTTGAATGGATATAGTTCGATGAGGCTTGACGCGTACGAAGTCGCGTCTCTCCTGCGAGGCCGGTAAGGCGATAAGGCAACAGCAGCGCTAAGGAGCTCCACCAGGTTCCACTCTCGTGGAGCCTTTCACTCCAAGCACCCACAAGCCTCAACCACTCTCGCTCGGCTCAACTCCACTCGATAGCACACTGCCCCGGCCCAAACCACCTCATACACTACTGGCAGCCATTCCACTGCAATGGCCACTTTTTAGACCGGGAAGATTTGGGGTTTCATTCAATGATTGAAGATCCTGAATTTCAATTTCACTTCCAGCTGACTACAGGTATCAGTCTTCAGGGCATGCATTTGCTAAAGACCCATCTATCGGATTTATGCTCGACGCGCACTTACCATACCCGTCTCGTCGTGGCATCCAATGTACTCGAAGAATTGCTGGTCCGGCTCTAGCACGTAAACCTCGTGGAACAACCGCAGAGACAACACATTGTTGAGCTTTTTCGCGTACATCAGGAAGCCCCCAAAGATATTGATATGTGTCTGATGGCTCTTACTCCAGTACTCGAGGCATGCCAGGTCTTCAAAGTAACCCAAACCGAACGTCCGCTCGCGGTTGGCTTCGAACGACTTGGAGTCCACAACGTCCCACAAGTTCATCGCATAGCACCCGACCTCGCGACCTTCGTCACGCAGGAATCTCATGCCCTCAATGAGCACGGGATGCATTGTATCGAGATAGAGCTTGCGCTCTTCGGGTAGCGTATCAGACCAATCCTGACCCGATCGAATTGTGCACAAATTGGGCTTGCCGGGTACACGAACGCGTCTTGAAGCGTTTTCGTTATTAGGCGAGCTATTAGCGCTGCGATTAGCAGATCCCGACTTCATGCCATTGAGCTTGTTGTCTTGGGCAGCTGCTAGCCGGTCGCGCATGCTACCCCAGTATGCGTGTTCTTCCATCTGCACATGTCGAGGTACAAAATCAGTTTATGTTTCACATGCATTTTGTACAGTCACAACCCACCTCGCCCGAGATTTTCTCTTGCATGTTGGCGGCCCCTTCTGGATTTTCTGGATTCGAGAATACGGTCTCAAAGCGATCTATTGTTGGACGCAGGACTTCTTGAAACCAGCCATGCCCATCTTTTTCCCTATCTGAACTCTGCCACCATGTATCGAAACCAGATTCTTGCTGCCACTTCTTGTGTAGGTCTGCGCTGCGCCAGTATGCAATGATGGCGAGGTTGTAGGCTCCTTTCTTGTCGATTATGGAAGCTGCTTCCCAAAACGACGGTTGTTTTGACTCGGACGCTTTATTGATAAAGTCTTGCAGCTTGGAAACAGCCGTGCTGTCATTTCCGGTGACAGAGGTATACTGTGTTCCCATAATGGCCATAACGAGATTGTCCATCTTAGTGGGAAACCTGGAGCAGTATGCGGGGAAGGGCGGAACATAGTTGGGGGGTGTGCTGACTGGGCATGTCCTTTTCTTGCGGAGGTGCTCTGGTATCGCGCATTCCAGCATCTTGGAAGATTTCCGAGACTCTGTCTGGTTCCGTGAAAAAAGGATGGGTTGAACCCCTGGTTTCTACTCTTTTTGCTAAGGAAGAAAATCACAGGAGACTGCCTACTGAGAGGCATCTTCGGACGAGTTATATCGCTCGCATTTCACAGCGTGCTTGACACGGCGCAGGACGACAGCAACGGTCTAGGTTCACAAGCGAGCGTCTGAGCAGACCTCGCGCTAGACCTGTCACACCTTGTCGTTCACCAGGAGCTTTACCGAACGGCACACTCACAGACTCGAGTTGGGGGATGCCCGTGGCAATGAATTTGTTTTTCGAATCTAAAGACTCCACGGCTCAGACGCTGACGTAGTGTCTGCGGGTCCACCTGGAGATCCTCGAGACTACGTCAGATCTTAGATCTACATTTGTTACTACCCCATGCTCTTGTGCCGCGTGCCGCTAAGGCATGAACACCCCCGGTACGGCTAGGGGCCATGTTTCGATCGGATGCTTATCCAAGCTGGGGTCTAGCGACCTTTCATTCCCTTCTCACGAGGTCATTCAAAGATAAAAAGCAAATCCGAACCAATCGTCTCGATTTTTTCGTAGATATCGGGTCACATAGTCTTCTCTGCTATTTACAAGCCTCCTCATACGGCAACACTCTGAGGTCGCTAAATGTACGAAAGAGACGATCATTCCCGACGAAAATGCAGTAACTCACTGCGCCCCGGCGGCTTCCTAATCCGCAAGGGACACCCATACCAATCGCTTTACACCATCTACACCCGATTGATAGCCTCGATTTCCATCGTATATCGTTTGTCTTTCGTGTGGAACCTTTACTTTTTGCATAGGCACTCCTTATCAAGGGCCTTATTGCCCTGCACACCTGGTTAAGTTCGACAAGGACTCTCACCTATCGATACTTACCTTACCAACATGTACAATCCTTTTACGACCGAAGCATGGACTGAATACGCAGTTGGCATGGTCATTATACTTTCTCGGATCACAGCGCGTTGTTGGCAGGTCGGATTGAATTGGGATGGAGACGATTACTTCGCCGTGCTCTGCGCCCTCTTCTTTATCGCCGAACTCGTTATGCTAGAGCTCATTGGCAGATACGGTTCCATTACAGGAATGAGTAATGAGATTGCATTGGAACTTACGCCTGAGCAAACCCAACGCATCGTTGTGGGTAGCAAGTGCCTTCTTGCTGGGTGGATACTGTATACCACGTTGATTTGGTGCTGTACGTACTACTACCGTGCAATTACTACCTCGGTAACCGAAATAGCTATGATCAAAATCGTTGTACTAACAGGTCGGTATCACAGTGAAAGCTTGTATGCTTTTCTTCTACAGGAGGCTCACGTATGAACCCATTCGCTGTCCTTGATCGCTCCTTACTGATAGCAACAGTCTTAATCTCGAACAACTAAATCTCGTCAAGATCACTGGAGCTGTCTGTATTGCAGCATACATCTCCACCATCGTTGTATTCCTCTCACATTGCCACCCCATTCATCGACTGTGGCAGGTATATCCCTACCCCGGCGATGACTGTGCGCTCAACATATCCAAATATTTGGCTTTGGTAGTTACGAACATAACGTGAGTGATCACCAGAGGCTGCTCAGTTTCGGTCGCACTATACTCATTGCCCTTTAGTACCGACCTCATGATCCTGTACATCCCGCTTCCTCTCCTGTGGAGCGTTCGGCTGCCGTTGAAAAGGAAGCTGCTATATGGATTTTGGCTCTGTACTGGAATATTTATCATGACTGCGACACTACTCCGTTGCATTCTGTGTCTCCAGGACGTTTCTCAAATCAATGTTGGCACCATATGGTCGATTCGCGAAACGGTAGGCTTTCCTCGCCTTTGGTTGCCACTGCATGAAGCCCCTACTAATCCATCACCGTAGTTTGTCGGGATCATAGCTGTCAACGCACCCATTCTCAAGCCCTTCTTCACTCGAGCCAAGAAGTCTGTCTCGACCGCCAAGCCATCACACAATAGTTCTGGTAACGCTCTGCCGAATAGTCTCCGCTTGTCGCATGTTGAGAGAAAAGGCAAAAAGAGAACTGTACATGACATTTCAAACATGGACACGACTATGAATGAAAGCGAGGAGCACATTATGAGCCAAGGAGGTAGAGCGCGCAATGACATCAGTTCAAGAGACGAGAGGCACAGTGTGTGAATTCTTGACCCCAGACAAAGCACATGCAACTGTCACAGGTCATGTGCCTTCCAATGGAAGCGGATGTTACCCCTGGGCCTACCGATGAGACGCATGGCATAGGTGATGCGGCGACGTTGATCAAATTTCCGCCGAACCTTCATTCTCCTAGCGAGATGCTCTTCCGTAGGGCGATGTCGCATAAGATCGCATCAATTGCCACGCAATGCATACCACATGCATGTGGATGCTGCCTAGGCCATTGTGATCTGCGCACGAACACAAACACGAACTCACGCTACACTAACTGCAACCAATGTTTCGGTATTAGTGAGTGAGATAGGGAAAGAAGGAAAGAGGAAAGTAGGCCCAATGACAAGAAACTATGAGCAGTGTGAAACAGGATGAAAGAACATGTGTTTACGAAACGCAAATTCAATGTACACGATTATGACTCAAGCCCACATGCATTCAACCTTTTATCATGCTACTATCCAATCAGCTCGTTTAGTTGTCGTCCTCCAATAGCCTCCTCTGTTCATCGTCGACGACCTCGACCTTTTGACCCTCTTTCCCACTTGCCTTCTGCAGACTGACTGCAATCGCCGCTCCAATGATGAGCACTGCCCCTACCAAGCTCTCAACCGGCGGCGTAGTTCCCCAAATCAGCTTTTCCACTAGTAACGCAAAAACAAGTTGTAAGTAGGTCAAGTTTGTTGCTCTTCCGCCCTTCTCTCTCTGCAGGCCTTCCGTCAGCAAAAACTGCAGCAGAAACCCGAAGAGTCCGATGATTGCGATCAACCCCCATTGGCCGAGCGTCTTGGGCATGACGAAATGCAACGAAGGGTGAACCAAGATGAGCACAAAGGAAGCAATTGTTGCTATTAGCGCGAAGTAGTTCACCGAGATGAGCGAGTGCGCGCGTTTACCTATCACGCGGATAGTAGCGTACGCAGTGCTTGCTCCGAAAGTGCCCAGAATAGCAATGAGGATTGCCAAACTCCGTTGTTCGGCCGTCATCGACGGTAGTGGTGCTTTCCCGTCTGAGTCATCGGCTATCGGGTCCGTGTGCGAGGAGGGAAAGAGCCATGGTGGTCTTGCGACAAAGAGAACCCCGCAGAAAGCGATGAAACTGCAAAGCGCTTCTTTCCAAGTAAATGGCTCGCGTAGCCAAACAGAACACACCACGGCCGTCATGGTCGGCACTAGGAAGGTTATCACTGTTGCGTCGGAAATTTCGAGCCAAGATAGCGAGTCTGTGATTGTGTGTTAGAGCTCTGTCGTGCTAGGTCCATGACATGGTGTCTTCCTTCTGTGGCACCGCGAAGTCAAACGTGAAGAGTAGGGAAGAAGAAATACCTACAGTATAACCCAAAGAGACCCACAAAGCCTGCAGCACCTCTTAACACAAGCAGTCCCTTGATTCCTTTCTGACCGAAGGGGAAGTCAGGTACGGCATTGTACCAAGAATAAATCGAGCATGTGATGGTCGTGCACAGCATACGGATGAAGATTATCTGCATAGCGTGGAATTTGATCGATGGGTCATTAGCCAGGAGTTTAGCAGCTGTATTCATCTTAGATGAGAATTAGTAGTGGCTTCAAAAGACATGCAACAACTGCACGGAAGAAGAGGTTGCACGTACAATAGACCCGCACGTCTGAGCCAAAAAGACCAACAAAAGCCCAAAGTTGCGATCATAGAATATCCCAAGACTTGCCGCTACCCTCCTCCATAGTGCCGGCTGGTGTGCTTCCTCTGCATCTTGCGCAGGGTTTGAAACTGCAGGTGGCATGCGTGGTAGACAGTCTACACCTGAACGTCCTACCGCCGGCGGCGGATCGACCGTTCCATAGGACATCTTTTGTTTTGAGCCGAAATGTTTGCGATTGTAGAGTCGGAATGGAAGACCGGATGTCCTAGCCACGAAGAGCAAAATCCTACCACGACCCGGTGACCCGCATTAGTGGGTCGCTTGTTAGGCCGATAGCCCGTGTCTAGCCCTGCTTACCCAGCTTGACCTTCTCAAGGAGCAGATGGTTAGTTTGCGATTGCTTATTGTAGGACACCATGAGCGCAAGCTTCTGAACATAAGACACCTTAGAAGCAAAATACTTGCGAATTAATTTATTAGGTAAATAATTAAGACACTTAGTGCCAGCGAACAAGATTTAAGACAAGCTTTCAAGTGCTAGCCACGTCCATGACTCCGCGTACGAGTCCATTTACTGCAACACCCTAAGATACATAGTCTAGATCGACCCAGCTCTTATAGTCATCGCCTAAGACAGTCGCAAGATCGTACGGAGTTGTAAGTTTCGTCGAGAAAGGCGCCCTGGTACCCTTGGATCCCTGACCACTGTTTCGAAACTCGGCAAAGGTGACGTGGTCGGTTTGGGGTTTATCTTTGCCCCAGACCGCCCATCCTGCGGGATTGATCACGTCGGTTATGCGGGTCTCCATGAACGCAACACGAGCATAGCTCCGCCATGGGCGGCCGAGATAGTACGCACCCGGATTGACGTCATTGCTAGGGGCAGCGGCAACCTTCGAGTTGTTGATAACGAAGATTGAGGGATTTTCATCTGAATCGCGGCCGTTTGCAGTAATGAAGCCCGTGGCAGCCGAGAGAACATTGATAGTGACTTTCTCAAACCATGCTCTGGCTTCTTTACCGAAGATGAAGTCTGTGGCACCGGTGATACTGCACTTGGCGTAGATCTGTTTACCCTTACTCGCAAAGACAGTGTCTTGGTAGCCCGTGAACTGGCATCCATAGTATCCTTGCCTGTCGGCACGGGCACTTACGGCGAGAGCCTGCGAGCCCCGACCGCGGGTGTTGACCAAGTTGATGTTGTAAACCTTCAGGTTTGGAGTCGCTGCGCGGAGAGTGGCTGTCTCGTCATTGTTGCGAGAATCGTCTTGGCTCTTCCCCTGAGTTATAGTCACGGTGTTGCTGGCATAGCTGCTGATGTCTCTAGTCTCGCCGTAGATGGTCAGGGCGAACTTCAGCGGCTTGATATGGACTTGCTCTTGGTAGGTGCCTTTGGTGATGAAGATGCATTGTGCATCTGTATTGTTATGGCCCAAATCATCAACGGCGGATTGAACAGTCTGGTATTTTTCGGTAGTTCCGACAACCAAGCAATTTGCAGGATCAGATAGGCGTCGAGCCCGTGGAACCAGTGTCGATGGAGCTGCGACAGCTGATGCTGCGAGCGAAAGAAATAAAGCAAGTGACGTAAGCATTGTAAAGAATTAAGAAGTTGTGGTGAAACGAGTAAGTGAATGTCGAAATTAACCAGAAGGCGCTCAGTATCTATACATGGCATGCAGAAGCTCGGGAATGCCGGGTATGCAAAATGTATTGACGGACTCTCTCCGTCTGACTAAGACCTCGAAACAAGCTTCCAGCGAGCTTCACTGTCGCATGGTAGTAGACGATGGAGTGACTTCGGATAGAACCTGCCCAATACGTACGCCTTCCAACTTCACGTGAGCTAAGTCTTCCCAACTTGGGTTCAAGTGCAACAGCCCCTTGCCAGTGGCCCACATACATTACTTTCGCCTCTTAACCATTGTAGTTTCCCCGCTACTAACCTTGTCGAAACAAGAACAGCGAGCCACCGGAAAGTTACATAGTTAACCTCTGCACCCCTGACGACTGATATCGAGTCGCAGAACGGCTGCATGTAAAAGCCAAGCTAGTTAGTAGAACATCCAGTTGTTCTCCGTGCAGTGATTAGGTTTGATTGTAGCGCTACGAGAGCTGACGAAGGGTGGAGAATTGATCACCGGAGTTACGCCGTACACAATGGCATACACAGTACATCGCATTGCTGGGGAAATTGCAGCTGCTGTGATGTTGGACAGTGTGCAATTGCTGGCCGAGGATCGGGAGCAGGGTTGCTGAGTCATTTATGCCTGTCGTCGGCAGTTGCTGTTAACTACTAAGGGCAGCAGAAATAGCACTGCACGTAACGCTACACGTGATATATAACGTAGGATTTGTGTTTTATATGTATAATATAGCACGTGACAAGACCGCACGTGATAGGACTATGCGTAACAGCATAACGTAGCTTTATCCCCCCTAATTATATACAATTAGCGTGTTACTGTCGTTAATTGTAGCAATTGCCTAACAAATTTGCTGTCGTTGTTCTTTGTTGTCAATTATTATAAGCGACGCCAAGACAGCAACCGTGTTAGTGCGAGGATTCTAAGGGGGTAGCAACCAGATGCGGAATAGACCCGTGCACGTCTCACGTGGACTGATGTCGCGCTAAGATGGATAAGTCCGAGTAAGCTCCAGCTTACATACATTGCACGGCGCTGGGACCAACTTCCAACACGCAGCGGCACTGGCATCAATCATTCACGTTCTGTTACGTTGGTCTCCAGTTTGCAGTCATTCCTACCTTCACAATGACGCCATCACAAACACATCCTGATTGGGATTCTTTCAATAGCAACAGCTACCAGACAATCGACCTTACTCTTTCCTCCCCCGAACCAGAGCCGGAACCTCAACGACGGCCACAACCGCGACCACAGCCAAGACCGTCCCAGAGACAAGCTCAACTGTACTTCGGACGCGAGCCACGCCTGTATGGTATGTCAGATACTAAGACGGAAGCTAGCCGGCCGATAACTTCCTTGCGAAACCCTGTTGCGCCACAACCAGCGCGTCCCATCAACCCTGGGCATATTGAACAAATCATCGACACAGCCGACCCGGGCGCCCTGCAGAGAGTGCTGCTTGAACTCTGCCAGGTATCGCCGGCCTTTTCTGGTGCGCTCGTGCGTGGCCTTGCACCTCACTCAACATCCGCACAGGGCATGATATGTCAGCATCGGTTACGATTGCAGCAGTCCAAAGTTAGGGTTCAAGAGGATGACGATGACGACAAATTCTATGAAGCGACGAAGAGGAAGCTGTCAAAGTTTGTACATCCAATTCCGAATAACAGCAAGCACCTCGCACAATCTCGTGAAAACGGCGGAAGTCGAGTTACACGACAACCTCATGGCCCTTCATCTATACCTCAAGTAAAGCATGAGCCGTGTGAGCGATCAGTGTCCGGTTCGGACGGTGAGCTGCATCTTCCTGGAATCTATCCACAGACTGCACCACACCTACCTACATTACGAAAGCCAGTACGGAAGACCTCGGGCCACTCATCTATTTTTAAACATACCCCCACGTTGATGACCAAGCTTACTTCAGAGTCAACAAGTATCAACAAAGCGCCTGCACCTACCACAAAGACCTGCATCGTATGCCATGAGCCGTTCGTGGACGTAAATGCGCCCTGCGTTTCTCACCCTGGACACAGGATACGGCAAGGAGATGGTTCAATAACGTGGCATTGTTGTGGTGAGGACATTGACGATCCTGGTTGTAACTTCTATGGACAACACGTTACCGGAGAAGAGCCAGAGGAAGATCCGCTCATCCAACGGAAACGACCAAGTGCATCACCGGATCCGGGTGGTTTTACACAAAAAAGACCTCGGGCGTTCTAGCGAAGATTTTAGAAGTCTACGTAGTAGCTTACTATACATAGTACGTTACGTGCGAAAGCAGAAAAGTAGCTTATATAAGCGCTTGTATTACCTAGAAGTTATTAAATGTAGCGCTTATTCTCTAAATCTTGTTGTCCTTACGTACAAATTTTTTTGCCTTGTACTACCTAATGCGAAATGCGCCATTTCCATAGATTTGCGATGACGGACACCAGAAATGCATATCGCTTTCCAATATGAAATAGTTTTTAAAGACTTTGGGTGGCTCTTTTGCCTTATGGGCATAGCGCAGGCGTTCTGGACACGAGCATTGAAAAAGCCACGAAAACATACAATTTGACGGTCTGAAATTTGTATTCACCCTCAATAGATTCACGACAAGTGTTATGGCTTTTTCCCGTTATAAAATGCAGCACGCATGCTGTATAATTATGTGTTCGCATGTCACCCGACTATGGGATTTGCTGAGGTAGACCATTTAATGCCCAGATGCTAGGTAGAGGCAATATAAAAACATTTTAAAAGATTTTTTAAAGCTTTGATATTAAGATCTCTTGTAACGTAGTTCACAAGCGAGTGACGCACCCGAGCAAGTGACGCACTTTTGCCAAGACCTCACTAAACATTCAATTAAGTTGTAATGCCTCAACGCAACAGCATAAAAATAATTTTAAATAAAGCAGATATATAGCTTGCAATATAGGCTATTTAAAGAGACGCAACACTAACAACGCGATGCGCTAGAGCTATCTATAGCGTCTCTAAAGCAACACTATAAAAACAACTTGATAAAATATTTTAACAATGCAATTGTGCGCTTAACTTAATAGCTTTTTAAAAATCAAATAAAAGTAGTAATTGTTAAGCATATTTTTTAGCTAGTAAAGCAAAAATATCTGCTTAAGCTTATTAATATTAAAAAATAGCTAATTCTTTGCTTAAAATCTATGATTAAAAGCTAGTTAGTAAAAAGTAAGCTATAAACTTTATAAAGTATTTCTTTAAGCTTAATGTTAAGTTTGATTAAAAGGATAATAATAGTAAAGCTCTTTGCAAGGAATCTAAAGTTATATTTATTTTTTAAGGTGTCAAGGGTGGTGGTTGTTGTTGTAGTCAAAATGGGGTTCTAAAAAAGTGAAAAGCAGCTACCCTCTACTAATTAATTGCAAAAGTCAAAAAAAAGATTATATGTAGTTAACGAGATTTGAACAGTAGGTAGATAAGTTCTAGGAAGAAAGCTTAGACTACCAAGCGATAATTAGTGTCAAAAAATTTGCTAAGGTACTAAAAAACGACACTAGTTAAAACGTGTCTAATAGCGATTGCTAGCCTATAGCTAACAACAAGATTACTGTAGGATTACAATAAGATTGCAATATAATATAATAGAGGAAGGAAAGGACACGTACGTACTGCAGCAGGAGCCTATAATACTTTATAAAGCTACTACTTTTTACTTACTACTTCTTACCTTTTAAACAGCACTATATATAAACAATTTTAGCTTCAGCCTTTTAAGACAACCTTTTAATGTAACTACACATTTTGTAGACACCTTTTTAGTAAAAAAAAAGATTTATTGCTAACAACAGGTATTAGGGCTTATGCCCCCTTGTTTAGCATTGCTAGCACGCAATTAGTGTATCGCATGTTTAAATAGAAACAAAGAAAAGCAAGACAAAGACGCGAATCGCCTCCTAACTTAACGCGCTCTATCCTGCCTATGCCGCCTACTTATGTTAAGGCTTTACTTCTAGGTACTCTCAGACAAATTAAAGAAGCAGCATTATTATTGCCTTGCTTTCTAACCTATACATAGCCTTATCCCGCCTATACTATCTACTTATGTTAAGGCTTTACTTCTAGGTACTCTTAGACAAATTAAAGAAGCAGCACTATTATTGCCTTGCTTTCTAACCTATATATACAATAATAGAACGCCTACTCCTTCTTTTTTACCTCTTTCTTCTCTATCGCCATTTTAACATTATACAACAGCTAGCCTAACTAGTTAATAATTTCTTTACTTAGCCTATGCATAATTAATAAGAAGAAAGGAATACTAAAGCAGAGTATTTTAAGTACTTTGCTAGTATTAGCGAACACCTTATAGATCTTATATTCCTTCTACAACTAGCTAAGTTAAGGCTTAACATTCTTTTTATATATAGAGATATTACAGATTCTAGAGTTGTTTATAAGAGATATAATTGTAAAGTCTTAAAGAGGCTAAGTTTGTAGATGCTTAATAAACTTAGGTATCTGTATAATTAGCTTAAGCTAGACTAGTTTAGGAGCTAGGTGTATAATAGGAAAGCTTCCTATCTTTAGATAAGAGTTAAGGTTAAGGAGATGCTTGTTATAGAGGTTGCACGCTATGTTGCAGTGTAGTGTATTGTATATAAATTGTTTATATGCAGTGCTGTTTAAAAGGTAAGAAGTAGTAGGTAAGAAGCAGCAGCTTTATAAAGTATTACAGGCTTCTACTGCGGTATGTACGTGTCCTTTCCCTCCTCTATTGTATTATATTGCAATCCTATTACAATCCTACTATAATACTATTGTTAGCTATAGGCTGGCAATCGCCGTTAGACACGTTTTAACTAGTGTTGTTTTTTAGTACCTTAGCAATTTTTTTGACTCTAATTATCGCTTAGTAGTCTAAGCTTTCCTTATAGAACTTATCTACCTACCGTTTAAATCTCGTTAACTATACATAATCTTTTTTTTTAACTTTTGCGATTGATTAGTAGAGGGTAGCTGCTTTTTACTTTTTTAGAACCCCATTTTAACTACAACAACAACCACCACCTTTAACACCTTAAAAAATAAATAAACAATTTGTATACAATATACTATAATAGCGTGTAACCTCTGCAACAAGTATCTCTTTAACCTTAACTCTTATCTAAAGACAGGAAGCTTTCCTATTATATACTTAGCCTCTAAACTAGTCTAGCTTAAGCTAATTATATAGACACCTAAGTTTATTAAGTATCTATAAACTTAGCCTCTTTAGGACTTTATAATTAATTTTTTTATAAACAACTCTAGAATCTGCAATATCTTTATATATAAAAAGAATATTAAGCCTTAACTTAGCTAGTTATAGAAGGAATACAAGATCTATAAGGTGTTCGCTAATACTTGCAAAGTACTTAAAATACTCTACTTTAATATTATTCTTTTCTTATTAATTATATATAAGCTAAGTAATAGCTTCGGCCTTTTGAGACAACCTTTTGATGTGACCACACATTTTGTAGACACCTTTTTGGTAAAAAAAAAGATTTATTGCTAATAACAGGTATCACGGCTCATGCCCCCTTGTTTAGCATTGCTAGCACGCAATTAGTGTGTCGCATGTTTAGACAGAAACAAAAATGCGCGATATCCCTCTAACTAACTCTCTTAACTAATAACTATTTACTAATAACTATTTACTGCTAACCACAATTTCTGTTGTCTCTGTTGCTATCCTAGCGGTGTTGTAGTCGCAGTGTTTCTGGCGCCTATACTTAGATGTAAATATATAACAACAGCGTTACTATCTAAGCACAGCTCTCCTATCCTTAGAGGCGACTTACAAAATCCTCCTACTTGTTAGTTTATCTTAGCTACTTAATAGCTGTTTTAACACGCTCTTGCTTCTTGTAGAGCTACTACAAGGTCTCTCTACTAAAGTTGCATTTGTGTAGGAGGAGATTAGTAAGATAATATACTATTACTGCACCTAGACTATTAACATGCGCAACATATTTAATAGACTTGCCGCTAAACAAGCCTTTTACAACTTCTATTGTAACCTTAACATCTATAATACTAGACGTATTAATAAGGTGTTAATAAATAATAGAATTTAATCTCTGCGTCTACCTAATTACTATAGGAGCTACTGCTAACAGCTCCTCTTTAACTAACTAGGGAGGCCGCTTAATAAAGGTAATCGCAGGCTTTGTAATCTACTACTATAGCTTCTTATATAGTAACCTAGTAAGGTCTAACTTTACTTAATATAAGCTATTAGTCTTTATGTTAAACAGGAAGAAAAATAGTCTAAGCATTATATTGTTTGTATGCAGTACTATGTAGTATAGGAAATCCTAAAGGTAAGAAGTAGTAGGTAGGGAGCTTTTATAAAGTATTGTAGGCTCCCGCTGCGGTAACGTACGTGTCCTTACCCTCCTCTACCTCTACCTTCTCTACCTCTATCGCAATCTTGTTGCTAGCTATAGGCTAGCAATTGCCGTTAAACACGTTTTAATTAGTGTTGTTTTTTAGTACCTTTAGTAAATTTTTTAACCTTAATTTTGCTTAGTAGTCTAAGCTTTTCTACTCTAAGCGCTTAGCGCGTAGACCTTATCTACTTACTGTTTAAATTTTGTTAACTACATACAATCTTTTTTTAACTTTTGCGACTAATTAGTAGAGGGCAGCTGCTTTTCACTTTTTTAGAAAACCCATTTTAACTACAACAACAACCACCACCTTTGATACCTTAAAAATAAATAAGCTAAGTAAAAAAACTATTAACTAGTTAGGCTAGCTGTTGCATAACGTTAAAATAGCGATAAAGAAGAAAGAGGTAGGAAAAGAGAAGTAGGCATTCTATTGTTGTATATATAGGTTAGAAAGCAAGGTAATAATAATGCTGCTTCTTTAATTTGTCTAAGAGTACCTAGAAGTGAAGCCTTAATATAAGTAGGTAGCATAGGCAGGATAGGGCGCGTTAAGTTAAGAGGTAATTTACGTCTTTGTCTTGCTTTTCTTTGTTTCTGTCTAAACATGCTAGAGCGACACACTAATTACGTGCTAGCAATACTAAACAAGAGGGCATAAGCCCTAATACCTATTGTTAGCAATAAATCTTTTTTTTTACTAAAAAGGTGTCTACAAAATGTATAGTCATATTAAAAGGTTGTCTTAAAAGGCTAAAGCTATTTAAGTTTATATAAATTTTAAACAAGTCTTTTATTTGTAATATCTTTATATACAAAAAGATTATTAAGCCCTAATTTAGCTAGTTATAGAAGAAATACACAATATCTAGAGTATTTGCTACTACTAGCGCAGTACTTAAGATTCATTGCTTTAGTATTTTTTTCCTGTTTATTATGCAAGGTGTGAAGGGCTAAAGCCCTGTAGTGTCTTATTAGTACTTGGCCTGTAGCCTTCGTTTGGTGTTCTTCCTTCCTTGCTTAGCGACTAGCGCCAAGCTCGCACAGACCCTACTAAGGAGTTAACACAAAACTCTTTATGTGGCATCTTTAGCTTCTTATTAAATTTATTACTGTTTTTCTTGCATCTTTAGTCAACCTAACGCACCTTTACAATTGAATTTAATCCTTCTGTAGCACTGCTACGTTGAATCAGAAGCCCTCTAGAGCTATATCTAGACGAGAAGCCAGCTAGAGCTACATCTACGCCTGAGATTCTAATTGATTAGACTGTCTGATCTCAGTTAAGACTGTTTAAATCCACTAAGGGATTAATAGAAGAAGAAGTATAAGGAGTGCTAAGGGATACTTAGTTGTATAAGTCCTTACTTGGAACGTTTTGCGATACGAACTATTGGATAAGCTTACTATATTTTTGTAGTAGCACTAGAAACCGATCCTCCCTGCTGTTAGACAATACAAGCACTATTTATTTAGTACTTTTACAACAATGGCAGAGGCAGAAATTACATCTAGAAACTTTGCTATCTAGATAGCAAGACTACACCAAGATGGTGTTAGCAGAGCTAAAATAGAGGACACTCTAGAAGGTCTCTGCAAAGCGAACGAGCTAGATAAGATAGCGACTTTAACTACAATTTACGAAGCCTTTCTTATTTAGGAGGCAATTAACTTAGCCTCTAAAGAAATAAAACTAGAACAAGAACAGCTACCTACTTATCTACCAACACTACTTGCTGCATTAAAACTAGCTTAGCAACTAGTACTACCTAAGCGTTTTAAACAACCAGATCCAGACGTTTTTAATAGAATAAGAAAGATGTACTAAATCTTTAGAAAGCATCTTACTGCTAAGGTGGAAGACAACTAAGAAGATTTTAATACAGAAAGAAGAACTTGTGATTACGCCTTTAGCAGGCTTAAAGGCTCTGTAGCTACTCTAACGCTGCTCTACCTTAACTAGAAAGAACTATCAAACGCTTAGAACTTTAAACACCTATTAAACTTCTTTGATTAGATATTTGGAGACTTGTACAGTGTAGAGAGAGCTTAAAACAAACTCCGGTCTATGTTCTAAGGCAAGAAAACTATCTGTAATTATATTATAGAATTCTAAGAGCAGTTGCTGCTGTCAAACAGCAACTTAGATAAATATACAAAAATAATGCTCTTTTAAAAAAGCTTTACTTATAAGCTCTAGGACAAGCTTGTAGGTATTACCTTCTTAGACTTAGACAATCTAAGAACAAGTCTATTGAAAATACAGACTACCTGTACAGGATAGAGCAATATTCTAAAGGCTAGGACAAGCCTAAGAAACGATACTCTAAAAACAGAGACTAGGAAAGGCCTAAGGAGTACAGACTAAGACACGCCTCTCCTTCTCCTCCTACAGGAGACTAGATGGAAAGAATAGAGTTTACTAGAAGATTAGCTAAGCCACGTAGGCTTAGCAATTTAGAACTCAGCAAGCTGCTTAAAAAAGGATGTTGTTTTAACTGTAAGCAAAAAAAGCACTTATTTGCAGATTATACAAAAAATAAGATATTTTCTAGAAGAAAAGAGAAAAAGAGCAGAAAGACTACAGTACTAAAGTTTTCTAGCTCACAACACCAACGTCGACTGTTCTAGAAATTGATTAGAAACAACCGGATCCTAAGGAAACAACCCTAAGGAATCGATTGTGCAAGGGTGCGTTGGGTTGACCAAAAATGCAAGGTAAACAGTGAATAAATTAGATACAGAACTATAGAGAGACTATGTGGGTTTTTATATCCAATCCGGATAGTTAGGACTAACCAAGGTTAGGACTAACTAAGGTTATTAGAGGTAGCCGGGTCAGCTGACAGTTAGCGTAACTAGTGCGGTCGATAGTCAGCAGCTAGTGCTAAGGTGCTAATACTAAGGTAAGAAAAGCTAACAAAGGCTACAGGCCGAGTACTAGAGGATATTAAGGCTTTAGCCCTTTACAATACCCCCCTCCTAAAAAAATAGTAGAAGTAGTAATCTTGTTACCTAGAGTTCTACTCTTCTAGGGCTTCTGTATCTTTTAGATTAATAGCTAGTTCCTAGGTTAGATCTAGATATCCTAACTATTTAACTAAGTACTGCTTTTTTCTTTCTCTCCCTCTTTCCTCTAAAAGGGTCTCTACTAGGTATTCTTCTCTATCCTCTGTCTTGATTAGTAGAGGTTCATTATCGTCTATAGGCTGGCTTGGTAGAGAGTCTAAGGACACTAGTCTAAGGTTATTAACATTAAATACTAGGTAAATCTAGCTAAGAGTATTTAATTTAACTGTGTTTAGTCTAATAACCTTAAGTACTATATACTTTAGATTTTTCTAGTTAAGTTTTCTGCTAGGCCTTTTTGTTTTATAGTAGTTGCCTAGTTTTAACTATACCCTATCGCCTATTTTAAGCTAAGGTAATTAGTGCCTTTTTTATTTACCTACTTTTCTTATTCTTGTTAACTCTCTCCTATTGTAGCTTATGCAAGCTTAATACTTTGTTGTAGTTTATTAATAATATTTTCTGCTTTTTAATAGTCTTCTTGTATTCTCCTTAGAAGTTGTTGTTAAGGGCTGTGCTTAGTTGCAATTTGTAAAGAATCTACCTTATAGCCGTGTTGTAGGAAGAAAGGAGATATTTTAGTAGACTAAGCTTGCCTTGCTATAACTGCAATCTTAGCTATTCTTAGATTACTTTTCTAATTTATTTAATCTTAATTATAGAAAGCTTATAAATAAGCCTGTACTATAGAGTTTATTCTTTCTATAGAACTGTTAGTTTTAGGATAGTATCTAGAAGATAAGCGTTGCTTAATTTCTAATAACTTGCAAAGCTTAATCTAAAAATAGTTAACAAACTGTATACCTCTATCTAAAGTTATATAGTTTAGCAACTAATAGTAAGCTACAATAGAGTTAATAAAAGCTTTAGTAACACTTTTTATAGTAATGTTCTTAAAGCCTATTAGGACAACGTTCTTGCTAAGCCTATTTGTAACTACTATAAAGTTTGTACAGCCTTTGCTTTCTAGTAACTTTGTAATAAAATCTATAGAAATTTCTTTCTATATTTGCTTAGGTATAGGTAATGGTTTTAGTAAGCCTTATAGGCTGTCTCTCTAAGGTTTTGTTCTTCTATACACTAAGTAGTTCCTTATATACCTTCTAATACTTTTGCTAATAGAGGGCTAAAAGTATTCTCTTGCAATAGCTTAATAAGTAATATTCCTTTCTAGATAGCTTAAAGCTCTAGAACTGTAGATTTTATAGATAATTCTAGTTCTTAAAGGTTTATTATTAGGTACCTATTTTTGATCTTAGTATAGAAGGTTTCTAGAATTGTCTAGTTAGCATTTATAAATAGAAAGTTTAAGATCTAAAGCTGTAGGAAATTATTATTTACTATCCCTTATAGCTTTCTAGGCAATTTAGTAGGTTTTATCCTTTTTTTAGCTTTATCCTATAGATCTTCTAGATCTAATTGCTCCTAGGGTAATTCTAGTACTGCTGCTAGATAGCTGTTGCAGCTAAAGGTTCTAGGTACCTCTTCTTCTTTTAGTTCCTTATTAGTAGCTGCAGTTGTAGGTTTAAATACTTGTAAAAACTTCTTAAAAATCTTAGTATCCTAGTTATTTGCTAGCATATCTTGTTGTTTCCTAGATAAGGCATTAGCCTTAGAGTTATTAACTCTAAGCCTGTAAGATATTTCTATGTTAGGAAACTTTCCTAGAAATTAAGCCTATCTTATTTGTCTCTTACTAAGCTGTCTAAGCTTGCTAAAATATTTAAGGTTTTTATAGTCTATAATAACTATAAACTTCTTTAAAGACTGTAGCATAGTATCCTACTTAAATAAGTAGGAGATAACTACTAGTTATTCCTTGTTGTATATCTTGTAATTGCTTTACGTGCTAGTTAT